>OU862928.1:40232181-42632181 GCA_917880885.1 Limnephilus marmoratus
ATAAAGCAAAGTCGCTCCCGCTGTCTGTACGCTTAGATCTTTTAAACTACGCAATGGGTTTTCATGAGGTTTTCACCAATAGATAGAGTGATTCATGAGGTAGGTTTAGGCATCAGGGTTTTGTTTTAATTGGTTGATATAATAATAATTGGATGATTTGTATAGCGCTGTTTTTGTGAAAAATCACCTCAAGGGTGCTGTAATAATATAATATATAAAGGGAGCAGGCTGGCAAGCGGGCGGTGTGGATTTGATATGTATCCAAATTAACAGATGGCGTTGGTTATAAAGGTTGGGTAATGGCGTTGTGTTTCGTTAGCCACAGCATTGTGTGACCGGGTCACATAGTATTTTTATATTGCACGTCGATGAATGATATCAACAATGAAGTTCTAAACAATTTGCAACTAAAAGCAGGAACCGTTGATACTTTACTAACTGTCTAACCATCAAGTCATTTCATAATAACTTACTTAGGGGGTATTTCATCATCCTCTTGATAGCTTATCAGTAAGATAATATATACTAATAAATAATGAATAAATACTTCGCTATAGGTAGAAAACTTGGCTAACTTATTCGATTTGTAGTCACCATTCTCAAGTTCGAGTAGGTATAGAATAGTAAGCTCCGACTTTATAAGGAAATAAATCTTAAATTGGAATTCGAAAATATACATATTCCTATGGCCTATGGGTAAGCTATCAAGAGGATGGTGAAATACTTCCATATGACAGTAATAATTAGTTAACTTACAGGTACGGACTACGTGGCAGTACGTCCATATACTGCCTTGGCCGCAATGATGTCTAGGACCCTTTTCTCCAACGGAGTCAAGGGCTGTGCCTGGCTGGGGCCACCTCCGCTCTTCATCATCTCCGATCGCAAGCCAGATGCTTTTTTTTTATGCCATTTTTCTGATCCCTCCACGTCTGAAATAAAGAGACATTTTTGTACTACAGAAAATATAATAAAATTCTAATTATATCAATAAAAAATGTAAATATAATTTTTTTTTATTTCAATCCGTAATCCAATTGAAGTCCGTACCTCGTTGCAATAATAGAAATATAACAGTGGTAATAATATAATGAGTGCATACCTATTGCCACTTGTCGCCACTCTGCACCCCAGCTCCATAGCATTCAGGTCGAATGCCAGGGAAGACCACGCCGATTCGTTATTGATGCGGCCATTGTTTCCCTGCTACCGCCCCGAAGTCATTGTCGGTCTCTCTTCCAGTCGACTAATCATCATCTCCAGCTGCCCGCTCGTCGCACGGCTCCTACTAGACATCTGTTGAAGAAATAGGAGCTTAATACATATTTCGATGGCAAATCTACATCTGTAGAACAATTGAATATTTGGGGACGAAAAAACCGCTATCTTAAATTACACTTCATTTTAAAAATTAGTACAAGAAACAACTATTTACGTACAAAAAATAGGTTTTTAGGTTAATTTTGAAAAACTACCTAATTCATGCGAATTTGAATTGAAACGAAATTTTGCAAACCTCAAATCCTCGGTATACAACTTTAAACATACATTAGTGGATAAATAATCGTGCATTCTTACAGTATTTCGTGTTTTAAACTACTGAAAACCGGCGAAATTAGCATTGAAAAGGCAATTGACATTTCGACAACCATAGAAAATTACACAAAATTGCAGAAATCTATGCACAAATCTGACAGCACATCTCGTACGAGATCGATCTCGTATCACAATAATTAGGAAATCGCTCTGCTGAGCGCTTTATGCGCACATCAACCATAGACAATGCACATCTTACGCCGTAACCGCTCCTGAGGCGATATGCCAACAGTTAAGCGCCCCCCACTCCGACGAAAACAGGAGAGGGGGTCATTTTAATTACGGAGCTGCCAAGACCGGTGGGTGACAGATGTCAAGTTCATAGATTCAGTAGGTACAAAAAATGCGCACTCCTTGGCCGCTCGCTAATTCAACTGACCCCCTCTCCTACCATAGGAAGAAATATTTTATCTGCGCCGTGTGAACGGCATGAAACATAAGCGCTCGCGGTTCAACAGATACCTGATAGCGGTTATATTAGATGTCTGAACACCCCTTAAAGCGCTCAGGTGTGAACGGTCTGAAGGGATTGTATGGAGAGCGATATGTGGCGTGCTATGATCTTTTATATTTATATGCTCAATGTGAACGAGCTCTTAAAGAGATTCCGACACTATCAATAGCAATTTCTTTCAAGCACGTAGTTTTTTGTTAAGCTGGCAGCACTGCGCGTAGTTTTCGTTTGAGCCAAGCGTTTTGACAGTCTACCGAGGACGCTAGAAGCAAGCTTCAATAATCTACGTGCTGGCGGCGAGCTTGATGCGAATTGATATATATTTTTTTTAATTATTTGTTTGGCTATCACTCATTAAAGGTGATCTTGGCCATTTCTTGAAATTAATTACATTTTCGAAACAATCGCAGAATCATAAAATAGGGCCCCATGTTACCATGTACATTAATTAATTAAAATATATGTCTCACTGAAACATGGCTTAACAATTCAATATTTAATGAGGAACTTTTCGATCCAAGATACCATGTTTACAGAAGAGATAGAGATTACCATAACCTCAAACAGAATCGCGGTGGTGGAGTTTTAATCGCAGTAAAAAATAAATTAATTTCTGAACAAAAAATAGAATGGGGATCAGAGGCGGAAGACATATGGGTAACGATTTCACTTCCCGGTAAAAAAATTCACATATGCACTTCATATATTGCACCTGACAGTAAACACCTCATAAATATTATGTCTCACATAAACAAAACATCACAAATTATGACAGATAACAACAATAATGATAGTTTCATTTTGGTAGGAGATTACAACCTATCTCACTTACATTGGCTACCAATTAATGAGAACTGTGATTATATGTGTACTGAACCAATCAATTCATTGAATCCCGCCCATTTGAACTTTACACAATTTTTATCATTTAATAATCTGAAACAATATAACTCTCAGAGTAATAGTATAAATAATCGCATTCTCGACTTAGCTGTAAGCAACATACCACTGAAAATTAGGCACAATAATATCTCATTAGTACCAGAAGATATTTATCATAAAACACTGCTAATTTCAATTCCTATTAAAAAAAAAAATAAAAACCTGAAAACTAACGCAAAACACATATTACTATACAGAAAAGCGGAATATTCAATAATAAACACAAAATTAAACGAAATTGATTGGGATCATAAACTTAACCATTTGAATACTCAACCCGCAACTGACGTCTTCTACAACATATTAAACAACATTAAAATAAATTATGTACCAACTAAACCAGCTAAAAATTGTAATTATCCGCCGTGGTACACATCATCTTTCATAAAAATAATTAAAGAGAAAAATAAATACCATAAAAATTTTAAAAAATTTCAAAATCCACGTGACTATTAAACGTTTTCTCTCTTAAGATCTAGACAAAAACGTATCGCACAACAACTCTACATTTATTATATACATACTGCTGAAAATAGCTTAAATGGTAATCCTAAACTCTTCTGGAATCATTTTAATAACATGAAAAAAACACAATCGTCTCTTCCAAGGACGATGCACCTAGATGACAAAAAATCAGAAAATGGCCAAGACATATGCAATATTTTCATGGAATATTTCCAATCAGTTTACATAAACGATAATAACCTACCAGACTTCGACATACCAGAAAACACAAATAACATAAATATCACCACGGTCAAATTCACACGAGAAATAATCTTAAAAGAAATAAAAGCTCTTGACATATTATAAACACAAGCGCGGGGTGTGATGACATTCCCTCATACTTTATAGTTAATTGCGCGGAAACACTTGCAAAACCTCTCTGCATTATATATAATAAATCAATGAACGAAGGCACGGTACCTGAAATATGGAAAAGAGCCTATGTAACACCAATCCACAAAAATGGTGAAAAAAATAATATTAAAAACTATCGGCCGATTTCAAAACTAACAATATTCAGTAAGTTAATGGAAAAAATTGTTTACAAATATCTAAGCCCACAACTGAATCACATCATTACAACAAAGCAACACGGTTTTACAAAAGGTAGAAATGTGGAAAGTAACCTCGTTCTTCTTACTGAATTCATTGTCGATCACATGGACAACCGCACTCAAGTAGATATCATTTATACAGACTTTGCCAAAGCATTTGATAAAATTAATCAAAAACTATTACTCAGAAAACTTTGGTCATTAGGTATACGTGGTAATTTATTTCGTTGGGTTACATCTTAGGGAACGTACCCAAACTACGTGACCAACTTTTTGCAATTTTTAACCCCCCCCCCCCCCCCCCCCGTGACCAAAATCCTAAGGAACCCGCCGCTCATTTGTATGGAGCGTGACCTTTTGAAGACCCCCCCCCCCCCCTAAAAGTGTCACGTAGTATGGGTACGTTCCCTTATATACTCAAGAGATCACAGGCAGTAGCAATAAAGGGTTTCGAATCAGATTTCAGTGAAATTTCCTCTGGGATCCAACAGGGTTCACATCTCGGACCATTATTTTTCATTTTATATATCAATGATTTGGTCAATGTTGTTAAATACTCTGAAATAGAATGATTTGCTGATGATGCCAAGCTATACAAGCCAATAAAAAGTCTAAACGATTGCGTCAATTTACAACATGATTTAAACAATATATTTACCTATTGCCAACAAAATCAACTATTTCTAAATGTCTCAAAATGTCATCATATTACCTTTTCAAGAAATAAAAATAAAACATTATTTAATTATTCTATAAATAACAACAACATTGCAACAGTCTCAGATATTCGTGATCTTGGAATAACCCTTGATAGTAAACTACAATATAACCTTCATATACAACAAATCACAAATAAAGCTGCTAAAATGTTAGGTTTTATCATGAGAAACACAAAACTTTTTAATAGTATCAACGTCATTAAGCAACTCTACTTTGCCTACGTACGAAGTCATTTGGAGTTTGCGTCAGTTGTTTGGTCTCCATTTTATAAAATCCATACGAACAAAATTGAAGCAATTCAAAACAAATTCCTCAAATATCTTTGTTACAAGTCATATGTAAGATTTAATAATTATGCAGAGGCAGCCTCATACTTTAAAATTGATTCATTGAGTGTACGAAGGCATCATAAGGATGCAATATTCCTGTATAAATTAGTTAACAATAACATTCAATGCCCAGAGTTGCTAAATAAAATTCAATTTAATGTACCTGCGCGTACAACACGCTCTTCTGTCCTGTTCAGGGTTGATCAATGCAAGACAAACTGCAAGCAAAATTCTTGTCTGAACAGACTATGCAATAGTTACAATAGCATATTATCCAAGGTGGACATTTTCAATTCCGAACCTACCAAATATAAGGGGTACATAAAAGAGTATTTCTCTGATGTTTCATGAATATGTTATGTGTCTATGTTTCTATCGTTTATCTTTAACTCTGTTATGATTTGATTTATATGTACAATCTGGCTTCTTATGGTTATCAATGTATTGATATTTTATGTTTTATGTAAATTTTAGTTTTATATACTTAATCTTTTGTTTTATAAAATTTTTGATCTCATACTGCTTTATTATAAATTTATTATTTAATGTTTTTATTATGCTGTTAATCAGAGGTAAAGTCACATGGAGGAAATCCATAATTGGTTTTATTTTGGCTATACAAACATGTACAAACTGTAAAAATGTAAACTGTCGATTTCCCGAAAATAAATAAATAAAAATAAATAAAATAAATAGTTAGCGTTCTTCGACATAAAAGAACCGATTTTTTTCAAAATTTGTTACATTTCTCACGCATCATGAAACAATTCTATAAATTAGATAAAATTAATATGAAATAAGAATTAATTGTTATTGTGTTTAATTTGTAGAAATGCATCTGATTTTAATTATTGTTTTTGTGTTTAATTTGTAGAAAAATCAGATGGATTTCTACAAATGAATCCCTGTTTCCCTTGGTCACGCTATAACTTCAGAACCACTTTACCTATTTCATTCATATTTTTTTTAAAGTTTTCTAATACTTTGTAGAAGGTTCTTCCGGAAAGAAAAAGTAAGAAAATTGGAGGGAGGGGAAGGAATTGAAAGATTTTTTTAAGTCTTCCGATACTTTCTGGGAAGATCTTACGGAAAGAAAAATTGATGTAAGTAAGGCTCTTGACTCGTAAACCGAAGGTCGGGGGATCGAATCCCAACGTGTCAAATAAATTTTATTTGATTAATTTGTGTTATTTCACAATTTTTTTCTTTAAAATAATATAAAGTATATTTGTGGCACGTTCCAGATTGGAAGATACTCTAAGTATCGCCCTGGTAGACCACCATTCAGAATTGAAACGTTGCTTGAAATGGCATAAGCCGTGATTGGTGACCAGATCTAAATAGCCTGGTACTTCCCCACCTTCCTCTTTCCTATCTCCTTCCCCACCCCACTACCATCAGCCTCACAACATACCCCGATCGGGGATACCATAGTCTCACTGGCTCCAGACGGGAGCAGTTGGGACTCTTGTGCAGTATTCTCGGAAAGGGAATCGGGAGGTCAACGGGGACGCACTTGAAAGGACATTCAGGGAAAATTAATTTATTTCTTTGAATGGCGTTGCAACGCATGCCGGGTACCAGCTAGTATTATTTATTATTAAGTTCTGCAAGCATTCATTGTTTAATAATATTGTAACTTCTATTATTGTTATTATTCAGTTCTGCAAGTATTTTTTGTTTTCTTATTGTTAATGATGTAACTGCTTTGACTGATTTAAAATATTGTTTAGGTCTTGTGAACATCTGAGAAATAGGGAATAAATAATTTTCCTTAATCAACTTTATCAATTAATGTTATATTAAAATATTAATTATAACATTTATTCATAATATCAACGGAAATATACAACAATGCTTCGTAATTACGATCATCTATTTTGAAAAAATGCGTATAAGTAATCATTTGGTGCCGTGCCTGTAC
The DNA here is from genome assembly GCA_917880885.1 of Limnephilus marmoratus. Lineage (NCBI taxonomy): Eukaryota > Metazoa > Arthropoda > Insecta > Trichoptera > Limnephilidae > Limnephilus > Limnephilus marmoratus. The sequence continues at coordinate 40,239,208 of OU862928.1, forward strand.
TTTGTAAATGCTTATGAGTAAAGCGGGATCACAAATTAATTGTACCATTCTTGACACCAAATTCGTTTATTTTTATTAAAATACAAAGATAACCCAAGGGCTAAGAATGCTTTGTCTCCATTATATTCCATTTTATTTCAGCCCCACAAAATTCACTGTCAACCATAAATAAACCAAACAAACTATCGAAAATCACATCTAGGCATAGACAAATGCTTGCCAGAACGGTTGGAGACTATCAAGCGGCTTGACGGCCAGCACGTAAATTTATTTTTCCGTTATTGTCTATGAATGCTTGCCTCAACAGCTTGACGCGCGCTTCAAGCCGTTAAGTCAAGCCTTAGTCTATGCCTAGACGATATTTCTCTCGAGAGGCATTTGAACATATTACTCCTTTGTCTATGGTTTCCTGTCATTTTCGCTATTTGAAAGTGATTTTTGTACGAGATAGAATCTAGTAAAGAAAAATAACTATTGGTTATGTTATAATAAATGTTATATATTAATATTTTAATATAACATTAACGCAATAACATTATTAAATTATATTTACATTAATTTAAAAGAAAAATCAGATGGATTTCTACAAATTAAACACAAAAACAATTAATACCTATTTTGTAATAATATAATCTATTTTTTATAAACGTTTTACGTGATACGTAATATCTAAAATCACCACTCAGGTACTTATTTGTCTATGATTTGTTGTCTACGCCCAAGAAATATAAATTTGCTTCAAGCGTCAAGCCACCTCTGGAGACGGTCAAAATGCGGTCAAAACTCTAGCCATAGACAAAAAAACTACGTGATTGAGCCAAGCCGCTTGATAGTCTCGCTAAAAGGGCTAGCGAGACTATCAAGACTATCATAAAGGGCTAGCGGTTCTAGGGCGAGGTTCGCCCCAACAAACAATATTTAAAAAAATAATGGTATTTATTAATATTACATTATACTATTTATTAATATTACATTGACTGATTGTCTATTGAATTGTTTGTAGTTTTCCATTTTTAAACTAATAATTCGCCATTCATTTGTCATAATATTAGAAGTTCTGCCACAATATTTTGTTTTCGGTAGCAATTTCAAATGATATTATTTATAAACAGCTTTTGTCGAAATGATGCAATTTCCACCGAAAACTGCTTTTTGAATACTTATCTTGGTCAAATGGCATTGCATATTATTATTAATTACATTTTTATTTTCTTTATTTTTTTTTAGATAACAAAAAACATATTATTTGTTGTATAATTCTACTTAGATGGTAATTTAATTTTTTACCCCAAATGATTGGTTTTTCTTCAAATGTTTTATTTTTTTCCAATGTTAACCTTTCGTTAAGAGACAAAATTCCTGTTGAAACCTAAGAAATTTATTTTGATATTACAAATAGTGATTAACCAAAATTTAATTTAGAAAATTTTTTCAAAATTAATTGTTAGACTGATGATATGATTATATTTCAGCAAGACATTTGTTTTAGTACAAAACCTTTGTAGTTTTTGTGCCGCTGGAAGATGTCATAAAATTAACAAACATTCTTTTGTTTTTGCTTTTTTTAAAGAATGTTCTGATTTAAAGCTTTTGTTTAATTTGTATAATCATTGATCTTAATAAGAACTTCTCTATGGATTTGAAAATTTTTCTAATAATTAGGTACCTACCCAGGGCCGGATTAACCATGTCGGGGCCCCTAGGCAATGCACGTCTCGGGGCCCCTTTAGCAATGGTGGACTAACGGGGGGGGGGGGGCGGTTGAAGGGGCCTCCAAACGCCTCCATGTTCCCTTGATCAAATCCTTAACAAGGCTTAAAGGGAGGGGGGGGGGGGGTAAGGTTTTAAAAATTTTTCTTGATTTTTTTCTGAATGTACAACATGTCAGTATATTTAGTATTGTGTCATAATTTCAAGTAAATCGGAGCAAAACTAACGAAGATAGATAGGTAGTGCATACTGAAGCTGGTACAACATTTATATTTTAAACATATAATTAGAAATAAAAGCAAAAAATAAAACAAAGAAATGCCAATACAAACTACACACGGCACCTTCAATCACTTCAGATACTAAGTAATGTTACAACAAATAGAAGGAAAGGAAAGTAAAATTCTACTATGTTTCTATATTTGGTTTAATTGTACACTTCTTATTTATTATTTGTGCATGATGTGAACATTAGTTATTTATTGGGTTATAACCTAATTATTATAATTTGTTGTTTTCTTTAATGCGTGTACCTAATGTTAATAACCTGTTAATGTTCCCAATAAACAAAATTAAAACATCTTGTAAGCTGACTTTTTCCGAAATGGGTGCCGGAGTTGCTCACTAATTGAAGCAAGTCATTTTTTCTCGGGACGCGGGGCCCCTAGCCGATGCGGGGCCCCTAGGCAGTTGCCTACTCTGCCTTAGGGATAATCCAGTACTGTACCTACCTTATGTATTCAAACGTTAAGACATAGGTTCTTAAAAATTGAAGTATTATACATGTATTTGATTGAGTACCCGCGATTCATGCATCACGAAGATTTGCTTGCCGAAACGCGCTACCAAAGTCTCCACTCGAGGAGGAGTGGGGCCCTTGCAGTAACGGCGTACAAAATTATTAATAATTTAATAGATAGCCCATACCTTCTGGAATGCTATAAGTTGTTCGTACCGAATAACTACAGCCAGGGACGTCACCATGATCTGCTTTGTATCCCACGTGGCAGAACGGACGTACTGGCTCGGCATAGCATGACACGAGGTATGGCGCTGTTAAACAACGCCTCCAAGACTATCGATATTTTTAATAGTAGCCTTGAAGAATTCAAGAGGCATGTTAATGCTCAAAATCTATAACTTGTTATTTGTATCATATAGGTATATGTAGTTAATGTTACATGTGTATTGTAAATGGACACAGTCTGTAATACACAAAAAAAAAACAAAAAAAAAATAAAAATAAATAAATAAAAAAAAATAAAAAAAAAAAATAAAAAAAAAAATAAAAAAAAAATATATATATATATATATATATATATATATACTCAATATATAAATTAAACCATCCATTTTTTAACACCACTTTAGAATAAAGAAAAACACAAAAAATCGCAATGTGAGCATTTTTCATGAACCAAAAGTTTATTGGATGTAAATTTAAAATTCAGAAATTTGGTCAACAGTACGAAATCAAAAGGTAAAGCGAATAAAATGTCAGGCAGTGTAAGAGAGACAGAATATGCAACGTTGATTGGCTGTCTCTATCTGATAGTCAAAAGGTACTATGTCAGTGGTGACTGGCGACATCGGTTTTCATTCATATCTACGTGAAAGGAATTTCTATCTGAAGTTAACTATTCAGTGATAAAATGAAAACAATATATTAATTCTAATAAAATGGCGGCCAGTGTTTAGCTATTTATGTAAATATTTCTTAAATCGTACATTATAAAGTTAAAATTACATTTAGATCACAATTATTTAACAAACAAACTATTTTGAACATATTTTCTTTGAAATGGTACCTACGCTAATCTGTAAATACGTTTACTTTGACCGGGAAGAGAGTGACATCCCTTTCTCAAATCTTGCTTGCTCACTCTTTCATGACTGTTGAATTTCTAAAATTTTAATAGTTATTTCTAAACCAATGGTGTCCCTTTCAAATGCAGTGTAGTTGTAATTTTAAACAATGAATTTTTCATTTTTAAAATACCATTTCTGTTTTTAATGTTGTACACAAATTGATATTTAGAATAAGAACTTTGTCATCTATATATATTTGTCCACTCAAAAATACTTGATTTGTACTGCCTCCGTGCCTGAAAAAGTGTAAAAGCATTAATTTAATGTTAAAATGTGAATATGAAATAACGCCATGTCCATTTTTGTGAGGTTGCAGTTGTTTTTTGTTTGGATTAATTGTAATAATAATTTTATTATTGTTGGGTGACTCAAATTGCAGAAATCCATAGATGTAAAAATAAAAAAGATACTCAATTTGATTAAGTTATGTTAAATTCAATGTCAGATCTTTTCCATGGTCAGAGTGTGTAGATATTTTGCCAATGGCGTACTGATACTACTGATACTGTTGTTATTTATTAATAATTTAATGAGTATAATATAAAAATTGTAACTATTGTAATTAATATAATATTGAACCATGTAATATATTTTAGATTTTCTTTTAATGAGAAACAAAAAAAAAACAAGTGAAAATACAAGAAAAAAAACAAAATTAAATTAAAAAATACTTTAAAAAAATAAAAATATCCGACATACGTAAACAGTAGACATGGGCAAAATTGAATGACCGAATTAAATGAATAAATTCAATCTTGTGACACACTTGATCTGATTCTCAATTTCAAAAGGAATTGATTCTTCATTCCTTACCTTTGGCCTTGTATCGTACGATTTTTAACGGCAACATAAATGTTTAATTTCCATTTATTTTACTGTTAAATTATTTCAAGAATAATGTGTTCCGTAAACGATTTAAATATTATAATGTTTCATAGGTATTTTTAAAATATATTAAATACCGTATTTAAATATTATTCAATGGGCGGCGCGCCGCGAAGTTGTCGACGGTATTGTGAACGACTCGTATCCCGCTATCGCCGGCCGCCGTTCTAAAAACCCGTAAATCAAAACGCGGCTGCGCTTCAGCCGAATTGTCCGAGCGTCCCTTTCACGCAAGGAATTAATCATTTGTCGTAGTCAATGTCCTGAGATTGTCCTAAGGTCCCCGCGCGTCCCGTCCCGTCCGCGTCCCAGGTACTCGTAGCTAGTCTGTCGCTATCGGAAATTGTCCGAAGCGTTTTATTCAGGAATTAAAACTAAAAGTCTTTTTCACTTGTGACGTTGTTGTCTCTAGTTAACCTCAGACTTAGAAATGACGTCAGATGTCATCGTCTTACATCGCCATCGATTCACGTCAATCTCGGCTCGAGTGTATCCGAAACGCAGCTCCTCGCGAGTCTCTGCGGGGTAAGACACAAGACACTAGTCAAAAGTGACTAATTCATTGCTCAGTGCCGGCCCTTAATCCGTCCGAGCGCAGCGGTTCACCAATTCCTCGGCGGGCCAAGCCTTCAATTTCATTACATAGTTAGCCGAAAACTTTCGACATTGAATCCGAACATCGCGGCATCGGCTAGAAAATTGAGAAGCAAAAATAGTGCACTTGTAATCGTTTTTTTGGCACGTATGAAAGATATTGGAATACAAGTACCTACCTACTTTTAGACGTGGATCTTGGGTAGATGTAATATGTAAATTTGCATATATTATAAGGCCGATCAGCTGTTGTCAGCTGTCATAAAATACTTTTAAGTTTAATAAATAAAATAAGTAAAACTTTAGGGGTGAAACAAAAAACTGTTTAATTTTAAGATTTAATTGCTAGCTATAAATACATTTTACATACGAAAAATAACGATACTAAAAAAAGACAAACATATACATCTAAGTATAGGATTTAGATAATGAGATAGAATAATCGGTCCTCTCTTTGTGTGGTGCTTCGTAGCCTCCCCACTTATTGTGATTTGAAATGAAACGAAAAAGCGACACTAAAAAGAGACAAACATATTAATCTATAGGTTTTAGCCTGCGAGGTAGTGAGATAGAATAATCGGTCTCCTCTTTGTGCGGTGCTGCGGTGTTTCGTAGTCTCCCTAGTCTCCCCATTCACTCTAGTGTTTTTTTTTTTTTTTTTTTTTTTTTTTTTTTTTTTTTTTTTTTTTTTTTTTTTTTTTTTTTTGAATTAATTGAATTAAAGGAATGAATAGAAGGAATCAATTCAAAAGGCCGGGGGAATTAGACGGGATCTATTCACTCCTGGGAATCATTTTGCCCACGTCTAGTAAACAGTACGAGAGCAAAAAAGCAGAATTATTGTTTCATTTGGACCCCGCACCACCTCCTCCTTACTCCTTACCAATTATAGTTAATGTAAATAAATAAATAAACAGCAGGAGCTCTTGGGGTAAAAATAATCTCGTTGAATTTAATGTTTCAAAGACCCAATCTTGTCTGATTACGTCTGAAGGGGATCGAAATGAAAATCTAGTCTCTTTCAACGGAAGCAATCTTCCGAACAGGCCCTCCTTTGATATGCTTGGTGTAACCCCAAGTGACCAGCTCAGGTATGGGGGCTCCATCGAAGCCAGAGTAAAGTTAACCTCCCAAAAACTGGGCGTACTGTACAGGGCCCGCAGATACTTTAATAGTACACAACTTTACTGCTAACCCTGTACAAATCACAAGTGCGCCCCACGGTTGAATTTGGCAGCCACCTCTGGTCTGGAGCTCCAAAATACCTGAAAAACACCCTCGACTTTGCAGAAACGGGCGGTCCGTTTGATAGATTCTCCCATCTTAACAGACGGATTGCAATCTTTAGAGCACAGGCGTCAGGTGGGAATGCTATCCTTTTTCTGCCGGTATTACAATGGAAGATGCTCTGAGGAACTAGCATCATTGATCCCTTCGGCACCGGTGCATAGTCGGGAAACATGCCAAACGCATGCCCAATATTTGTACACAGTCTATATTTGTCACATGAGAACGGGTCGTTTTTTCGACTCGTTATTGTGTTCAACAGCTGGACTGTGGAATGATTTGCCGGCCTCTGTGTTTCCTCCTTCCTACAACATGGGTCTCTTCAAGACCAATGTTCAGTCCTTCCTCTCCTCAAAAAGACCCTCCACACAGCATCCCAGATGACATAATAGAGGAAAATAATTTTCCTCAGGGCCTCCTGTGTGGAGTTAATGTTAAAAAAAAGAATCCATCACAAAATTTGTATCAATTAGCAGTCTGAAAACAATACTTTCTGTTTGTGGAATTTTTACCCCCGGAACACTTCAGAAGGAGCTCGCCATTTTAAAGATTAATAGTGAAGGATATTATTGTTCTGATTCGGATTGTCTCTGTGTTTTGAGACCACCAAACGTAATCTGTCTAGTCTGGTCTTGGCGCACACTCTTTGCCTCATTCACATTCATACATTCTCTTCTGTTGTTCTAACTCTTAATATTTCTTAGTTAATATTTAGAGCATAGGTATCGGGTAGAAATGCTGACTTTGTTCTACCGGTATTTCAATGGAAGATGCTCTGAGGAACTAGTTTTGTTGATCCCTTCACCACTGGTGCACAGGTGGGAAATTCGCTAAATGCAAGCCCGATATTTGTCAATGGAGAATGGAATCTACAACTCAACTTCAGGACCAAAAATATCCTCCACACAACATCCCCAAAGATGACAGGCCCCGAGGGAAATTATTTTCACCAAATGTGGAGATAATAAAAAAAAAAAAAAATTGACATTTATAATCAACTGACTAATGCCCTGCAGGGTAGACAGTGAGAACAGACCGCCAAACAATTCGATGTTAGCATACACTTTTGCCTCATTCACATTCATACACTGTCTCGTACATACTCTTCTATTATTCTAACTCTTGACATGGACCCACTCAAGTATCTGATTTCTACCATTCACATTTGCATCATATATTCTTCTTACACTCCTTTCTTTGTCCATTCGCTCTACATGCCCAAACCATCTGAGGGTACCTTAATCTTGCTCATTACGCTTACAACAGCCTTGCATTCTTTGCGGATCTCAACATTTCTCAGACTCATGCATGCTTTTACAAACACATACACTTATCTCATTTCTACAGGATTCAGTCTACTTTCATCCTTCCTCCAGTGGCGGCGTAAGGGGGGGGCGGAGGGGGCGGTCCGCCCCGGGTACCAAGCACCGAGGGGTGACAACGACAACTCACTCGTACAGCCAAAGAATGCACAAAATCTTCCTCTATAAAGACATATCAATAAATAACTACCTACTCTTGTACCTAGCTTCCTGCATAGATACTAATACATATTTTGAAAAGTATCGCCATTTTTTTTTTCGAATGAATTTCTAATTCCCTAAAGAATGAATTCATGTTGAATTCATTCCCTAAGATTACATAGTCCCCGAGGAAAATAATTTCCCTCAGGGCCTATGTCATCTTTGGGGATGCTGTGTGGAGGGTTTTTTTTAAGGAAAGGGAGGATACGAGAGTTCTGGGAAGGAAAGGGGTTTAAGGGATGGGTAGGAATTTGGGGTTCAGTGTGTCCTGGTCAACCGCCTCCAAGACCTAGTCAAACCTCACCCCATCAAACCGGGCACCCCTGCTAAATCACAAAAAGTAGCGAACCACTTGGGGTGATCTATGGCAGAGGTTTCGGTTATCCAATAAAGGTTCCCGGGGCGGCGGTACCCATTCCCGCCTCCCAAATTGTCTGATCTTATACCGCGCGTACCTAATATCGAGCACGGTGTGAAATACTAATGAAAAATAAAGGCGTATCCTTTAAACGATTATCAAAGATAATATGGAGTGCTCATCACGACGCTGCTAAATCACTGGAGAATAATTTTGAGATGGTTGGATCAACACTCGAAGAGATGTGTAATCCCAGCACAGCAAAGAAAGCGTCGAAGCAAGAGAAGCAGCATCAATACTCATACCAGCTTTGTGTGACTTCAGTTTTCTATGCTATCTTTCCTTTTGGTATGAAGTCCTAGAAGAAGCTAATCAGCCAAAAAAGTGTATATAAAAATCTGGACTAACATTGGAAAAGTGTGTAATAAAAATCAAAGCTGTTAAAAATTTCCTTCAAATTGAACGTAACCAAATATTGGAAAAGGCTATTTGCTACGCAATAAAAAAATGTGAGGAAGACATTTTGATTGAAGGAAAAAGAGAAAGGAGGAAATTTCTAAAACGTATGCCTGCTGAAATGGCCCGAGATGCTGGACTTACATTACCAGAGAAGCTGCAGAAAGGAAATGTTAGAATGTCACGATAGATTTTATGAAGAATTAAACCATCGTTACAGGGCAACGGATTTTATGCTGGTTACATTTAGTGTTATTCAGCCTAAAACGTCGGTAACATCACCAGAAGAAGTGGAATGGTTCCAAATGGAAAGTAAAAATCTGCTAGATAGCTAATAATGTGCTAGCTAATAACACTGATAGCTAATAACACTGAGCGAGTTCACTAGCAGATAGTGAATACGCCGGCTAGTAGCTTGTAAACTCGCTCAATGTAATCGAGGCTTGAGATTTTTTTAACAATATGTGTTTTGGTGGCTGCGTGTGAAAGAAGCTTTTCAAAGTTAAAATTATTAAAATCGTACTTTAGGTCCACAATGAGCCAAACGCGACTAACCAATCTTTCGATTTTATCAACTGAAAGAGACAGGTAATAAATTAGGATCGAATAAATTAGTAAAATTAAGTCTCGTAAGCATGTTTAGTATTTGGTGTTTTATTTAAAGTAGGGGGTGCTCAATAAAAAACCACCCCGGGTGCCAATCTACGGGGTTAGTATATTTATACAATCTACCCTACGCCGCTACTGCCTTCCTCCGCCAGTTCCATGCCTCACAATGACATTACAAATTCATAATCGCAAGCTACGTACATGCTCGACAGTTTGGCTCGATCGAACATGTTGACTTGGAACCATGCTCGTCGTTGTGACACGAGACTACACAGATATACCACCAAGACGCTCGGTCAAATCATAAATTTCTATCGAACATCGAACCAGAATTAGAGTCCTTAAATCTTTTCCACATCGAACCAAAAAGCATTGATCGAAACGGTACATTGTTGAGACGTGTTCGAATGAGCGTAAAACCATCGAGCATAAACGAACATGGGTAGATAGCACGATAGCAGTGATAGTAGAGGCGGGCAAAGCGTCTCAGTTGAGCGAGCCGGTTCACTGGGTCTCGTTCAATGAAAAGATCCGGGTCAGTGAACCGGCTCGAATGAACGACTGAATTGGTCCATCTCCCCCATCCCCTCCCTCGGCCCTCCACACTTTATTAAAAAGGGAACCCCAATATTTTGGGGTTCCCTTTTTAATCGGATTCTTGTATCCCTGAATGAAAAAATGAAATCCTTTGTATTTAGTTGAGTTTTGATCTTTGGTGTGAAACCAACACCAACTTTACTTTTTTAACGATTTTTAGAAAGCATGAATTATTGAAAATAAACAATGAATGATTTACTGAAAATAAACAAAAAGCATAAAAATAATATAACTTATCCTGTTATAATAAACAAAATAATGTGGCCGGAGCGTCGACGTCACGACTGACGTATTATGCACGCACACCCGCTTGAATTCCGATATTATTATTTATTATATTCATTGTATTTCGGTAGTACATGCACGGCGCACGCACACTACCCAGCAAAGGATAATGTGGCCGGAGCGCTGACGTCACGACTGACGTTTTATGCACGCAAACACGCTTGAATTCCGATATTATTATTATATTCATTGTATTTCGGTAGTACATGCACGGCGGACGCACACTGACCAGCAAAGGTACGCCACCACGTAGAAAAGTGTCATAGTGAACTGAACTGTAAACCGTTACCTTACTTTCATATTTTACCTTTCTGCGCCGCTGACTAGAGTGGCTATGAACGAACGAACGAACGAGCAATCCGCATCAGTACATCAGTAGTGACCCGCGAGCCGCGAGATCCGTTGAACGATACACTGCTCTCGGCTCCCACGGGTCAGTCGGGTCTTCGGATCTCACGGGTCAGTTGCTCAGTCGGCTCACCGGATCTGGCGGGTCAGTTGGCTCACCGGCTCACTCGTTCGCGAAGATCCGCGAACCGTGAAGCCGCGTCCAAATACGTGGCAAGCCTCTGCAAGCGTCCACAAGCCCCAGCGTCTGGTGCCGCGCGTGTGGCTTGGCTTGCGTAGGCTTGCAAGAGCTTGCGAGAGCTTGCCGCCGATCCGATCGAGGTCGGATATTTTGGCCACAAGCGGCAAGCGCTCGGTCGCGCTCAGTGGAACTTCGGAGCTGGTGGCGAATGCACGCCTTTTTTGCTCCGTGCGGTCTATGATAATATTACGAGACATATGAATATGAATGGCGTATGAGGCGATCCTGACTTATTATTCTTATTAAAATGTTTAAGTACATAAATTTAATGCACTAACGTAATTTATTGCGACTGGATTTACCTAAAGAGTCAAAATAAATAAATAATATTTTATTGATGATTTATACAGTATTATTACAAAAAAAACATGATTTTTGTTAGAATAACTTTTTTTTATAATACAAGGCAATATTATATAAAGACAAGTGATCTTCGAGTTCGAACTTCTTTGGCACCGTTGTGATTTGAAACTCGATGAAACGAAAAAGTGGCACTAAAAAGAGACAAAAATCTATAGGATTTAGCCTGCAAGATAATGTCTCCTCTTTGTGCGGTGCTTCGTAGCTTCCCCACTCTTTTCTACCTTAGTTTTCTGAAGGTTTCACTTTAACCGCGTGTGAACTAGACATTGTATTTTTCTGTGTCTTGTTCTTTTTCATATTTTTATTAGTATTATCTTCTTCAATGGTTCAATGGTATTAAAAATATATTATCCCCTTGTCTTTTATTTCGCGTTAAAATAAAGGTGACCGGCCAACTCAGAAAGGTCACGATAAAAAAAATGATTAAGTTAGGTTAGGGTTACCGGCAATTTTAAAATTATTTTTTCATAGCTTTTAAAGATCTTTCTGAGGTGTTTCTCAGTTGGTTTCATTCTGAGTTGGCATGGAACCAAAATAAAAATAGATTAAGGCAAACATAGTATAGCCTTAGAGTAACAATATATACTCTAAGGTAGACGTCCGCCGCGCTTGGATGCTCCGAACACACTGGACACTGGCGCGCTCGCAAGTGTGTGGAAGCCAGCCATTCGTTTGTCAGAGCTTGCCTGAGCTTGCGGCAAGCCGTTTGTCGCAAGCATGTAGCGGTACCATGAAGATCGTTCTTTGGGAACCGGATCTTACGGATCAGTATGAAAATCCGGTTCACTGAGCCCAAAAGTTAGATGTAGTTTATGTTAGATGTAGTTATGTTAGATGTGTTTCCGCCATTATATGTTTCCACCTTATACAATTATAATAATTTTCTTGTAAAATTTTATTAATTTAGCATTGTTACAATATTATATGTGAAGGGTCAATTTATTGGCACAAAAATACAAAAATGATTTAGTTAGTACACTTTACGACTCAGGACCAGGACAGAGTGCGGCGAATGTAGGTATTTTATTTTTCGATTTTAATTTTAGAAAATCGTTTTCGTGAATTTAATTGATTGTTATATTTTTGATAATGTTAATGTGTGGTTTATTTTAATGTGTATTTTGTGAACTGCATAAAATAATATATTAGTGCTAAGTTAAATTAATCCAGGTATTTAACATTACGTTATTGTCACATCTGTGAATTCTTTTTTATGAATCTTTTGGTGCATAACATTGGATAAAGGCCTTAAATTTTGTATCCTCGTATTCGTAGGTTTTACAAAAAACTATTTAAAAATCATAAAAAAAAATTGACAAAAACCTTCTACATAAATTTAGGCAGCAATGGCTCAAGGCCTAAAGCGATGAAACCTAAATATGGATAGTCATCATTTGACTGTTGTGTGGCGAGTAAGTAGTACATATGTAGGTATAGGTATATTCTGTCGATTTTGCACTAATAATTTATGCATTTGTTATCGTGAAAAATTAACAAAAATAAGCTTACCGGTAAATTCTAAACTTCCCGAAATGCTTGTGTAAATGTTTGACGTGGTAGCGTTTATAGAAATTTACAGTAACGTGTATGTATGTACATCCCAGGGTGGAATCACATACATCTCATACACAAATTTTGTCCACTGGCTGCAGTTTCGCCAATCACCTACAGTCCTTAGTTCTTTCCATCCTGCTGCAATCCACCTCTTTCTCATTCTAACTCTGGGCACTGTTTGCTTCCACTGGGACACCCACTCTTTCCTAGTGTCCTAACATCTGGTATTTTTTCATCATGTGCAGCCCGCCACAGTAGACTACAGAATCTAACGACTGTCCCTTGCTCAATTAGGGTGTGAATAATGGGAAACCAATTTAACCTTTTCAGAGCCGCGTGAATAAATTGAAATAATATGTTTGATGTTTGCCATCATTTAGATTTAGTGTACGGTGTTCGTGAGATGGCGGCGAACATGGACGGTGACTACAAGGTGCTGGTGGTGCGATCGAGCTGGACGGAGCGCCACGTGGCGAGGTACGTGTCGCGTCTGCTATCGCGCGGCCTCAGCTCCGACCGAACCTTCACGCTGCTGGACGTGGAGGACCTCATCAACAAGGTCACCACCTGGAAAGAAGAGTTGCCCAGAATCACACCATTCTATGGTAACTACTAATTTAAGAAAGCAATTCCATAGATGAAGAAGAAGTGCCTTCCATAATATTTTTAATAGAAAAAACTGGTCTATTTAGCACGCTCTGTCTCAATTAAATTCGCCTAATATCATAGATTTCCATCCCGAATTTCGTAAATACAGTTCATTGTATTGGAAATTTAACCCGTCTAGTCTATTTGTTCAGTTTTGGGAACAACCCGTACAGGTCTCATAGAAATAGTTGTGTCTCCCTTACGATTATAGTGGTAGATATGATATAAATGGTGTTTTCTTTTTCTAACACGCTTTATATTCAAAAACAAAAGAAGTAAAATGTAGCCCTTTATGAAATCAAAGTTTCGGATCGTAATTTGAAAAAAAAAAATTAAAATCTTTGGAAATTTTTTATTAATTATTTTTACATAAAATTATAAAAAGTAAGGTGACGATAAAGTTTGTAATACAATTGCCTAATAAAATTTGCATGTTTTTTTTTTTCATTATCAGTAGGTAATTTTAGTTAGAAAAAATGTAAGGTGTGCCATTTTTAAAACTTTTTTTATTTCGTTAATTATATGTTTATTTCGATTTATATAATTTGAAAGGGTATTTTATGACCTTTAAAAAACAGTTTTTAGTTTTCGGATACGTTAAGGAATATTTAAATACTCCATTTATTTGGATTGTGTAACGCTGAAATATTTTGACGCTCTGATAAAATATGGTCGAGGCATGATGGTTGAAAGCCTGATTAGCCAAATATGTACAAAGTATTTTATTAATAAAAGATGGATGTGATTGAATTGTGTCTCTATTGTATTCCAGCGGTGAGATGTAACAATAACCCGGTGGTGCTGGAGCTCCTGGCTGCTCTGGGAGTCTGCTTCAGCTGCAGTTCTATGGCAGAGACAGACCTCATCCTCAGCACGGGAGTGGACGCCAAGTAAGTTTGCACTTACACTCTTACATTGTATCCAACTCCATGTTGATCTTACAATCATTAGAAATTTTATATAGAAGTATTCCAGTTAAAAAATGTATGAAAGATTCAAGAGAAATAGCTGCATAGCCTTTTAGAAATAGCTGCATAGCCTTAAATTGCTGCATAGCCTTTTTCATACCAAACTTGATTTTGAGATCAAAATACTAGACCAAACTGAAAAATAATTTTTTTATCAAAAGATATAGCAAATATCTAAGTATGTATATGTGTTACTTTATTTATTTGTGTTTTAAATTCTAAAATAAAGACCGTTAAAGAATTCAATTTTTCATGATTATAAGACAAACTTTGACAATTTTTTTGAGTTTAAGGTAATTATTAAAAAATTCTGAAATTTATTCTTCAACCCAACAATGCCACAATTATATTATAGTATTTTTTTAATATCGATTTTTCAAATGCAAAAAAAAAACTGAGATTTTTAAAATTGTTTTTAAGTACATTATTTCTACATAGAGGCAGGCCCTGAGGAATATAGATTCCCTCAGGGCCTATGTCATCTTTGGAAATGCTGTGTGGATGGTATTTTTAGGGAAAGGAAGGAAAGGAAGTTCTGGGAAAGAAAAGGGTATGAGGAGTGGGTAGGAATCTGGTGGTCAATGTGTCCAGGAGTGACGGACGAATGAATTCATCTCTTCCACTACATTTTAAGGTCGGGAGAATCTGACGGGAGAGATCTAGGTTCCTCATTCAGTCTCTTTCGATCCTGCCCTCCACGCAGTAGGCGGGCAAACGCATTCGTTGCCAAGACCTAGTCCAACCTCACCCCATGAAGCCGGGCACTCCTATCAATGTGGCAAAGCACTTGGGGTGACCTATGGCACTATGGCAGGGGTGTTGGTTATGTAATAAATGGTTGCCTCCAAATTGAGAAAAATACCCTATTTAGAGAATTTATTTGAAATAACAATACATTTTATTCTAGCCGCATAATATTTGGGCACACAGCAAAGCCGCACACTCATCTGTTACACGCTCGCCAGCACGGTGTGGACCTGCTCACCTTCGATGCTGACATGGAGCTGTTCAAGATCAAACAGTTCCATCCCAACGCTAAGTATGTCTTCCTTTCATTCTATTACTTCATGCTATGCGTATCATTGTTACACGCTCGCCAGCACGGTGTGGACCTGCTCACCTTCGATGCTGACATGGAGCTGCTCAAGATCAAACAGTTCCATCCCAACGCCAAGTATGTCTTCCTTTCATTCTATTACTTTATACTATGCGTATCATTGACTATGACGTCCCCTGATAATAAACCTAGGAAGTACCTGGCTAATCAAATCTGGTCACTAAAACAAGGTTTCAACTATCGGAAGCAATGTTTCAATTTTGAATGGTGGTCATTCGCTAAGATTCTACCACTCTGGAACGTGCCGCAAATATACACGTTTCTACTAAAGGCGTTGTCCAGTTTGTCCTGTTTTAACTCGACCGTTTTTCATTACGTCTGTCTGTAAATTTATTTGAATGTTCTTTCTTTATTTATTTTTTAAAAAGATAGACAAACATTCCCGTGTTACGAATAACCCGCACCACAGTAAGCCTAAAATGTTACTTGAGTTGTGACGGAGGACTTAGCTAGCCGAGGAATCGAATAGGACGCCTGGCTGGGACCCAAGCGCGATGCCAACTCAGCCACAGTTGTTTTAATGATTCAGTAAACATTATTTTTGCAAATGTGAAATCGTCCTGCTTATTTTGATATTATTATTTATTTAAATTTACGGCACAAAGTGCCATTTACAAACATGTGTTTACTTAATATTTTTTAAACATCCGTAGTACAGTGAGAAATGTTTTTTTTTTAAGTTTTAAGGGGTGTGAAAAGGGGGGTAATGGTGGTTTATCGAAAGCTCAAGTAGAGAGTGGAATTCCTCTTGCTTTGACGGTCAAGTGTGCAAAATTTCATAATTCTCTGAATTAAACTGTAGACTTGTATATAAAACATACCCACACACTTTTTCAATCTATATATTTACATAGAGAAGAGTGTTTTATAAACAAATTTACAGTTTAATCCAAAATTGACGAAATTTCGCATAACTTGACCTTCTAAAACAAGACGAAGGTGACTGTTCTCACGAGACTTCAAAAACCATCCCCGTCCCCCTTTCCCGCGCTTAAACCGGAATTTTGATTCTTCTTGGTGAAATTTAAACACTTATCGTTTTAAAATAAGAGGAAAATGACTGTCACAATCTCATTAAAAAAAACTCTGCATTAAACCCGGGCAACGCCGGAGACCTTAGTTACTCAGTGGCGTAGTGCGGAGGGGGCGGTCCGCCCCGGGTGCCACCCTATGGCAGGTAACATCCGACCGCGGAAAAAAAAAATGAAGGATATTGTCAAAAAAATATTGAACACGGTTTGTTATTTATATTTTCGTAGCTCTATGGCTCCCCGTGGAGTGCCCCGAAACAGGAGAATTTTGTATCTGAAAATCTCTAGTAGCGTGTGTCGCTCTCCATAGAGAGAAAACATAAGGCCTTATATTTAAACGCCCGGGGTCTCAAAAGTTTCGTATGATCTGAGCTATTCGAAAACGTAAAAAAAAAAGAAATTATTGTTCACTATTAGCCTGCTAAAATGGCCGGAAATTTCGAAAAAAATAGATTTCGCGATTTGGAAAAAAAATAAAACAAAGGGTTCATATTTTATATTTTGTACCAAACTTATTTTTCATTACATAACTGCAGTACAAAGAACCAACAAAAAAAAAATTTTTAAGCACATGTGATGTGTTGGTTAAAAAAATAAAAGGGGAAAATAACACTTTTTCTGGAAAAAATCAGAATTCTTGTTGACTTACTTGAATTCATAAAGTTGAACTTTTTTTTCATTTTTGTCAGTTACACGCATTTTTTAATAATAAACAAACGTTAAAAGGTTAGATTACTGAAAAAAAATAAATTAAAAATTAAAAAAAAAAATGGTTTTAGGTTTGTTTTCTGATTTTCAATGCATTTAAGCGGGCTAATAACCATTTTAAAAAAAATAAATTTAAATGCAGTTCTCATTTTCTTTGCAAGACGCAACTTTTGAGACCCCGGGCGTTTCTAAATTCAAAAGTTAAAATAATTGACACACGCTAATCTCTAGCCACCCTCCCCAGGACGGACCAATTTTCGACACATTTGACTAGGTTGTATTTTATTTATTTATTATGAAGTCAACATTGGGGGTGCCACCACGTTATCCACCCCGGGTGCCACCCATGCTAGCTACGCCACTGCAGTTACTTAAATATTTATAGATGTATTAAATAAATTAAATTTATCTTTAAGTGAATTCACATATTCACCGAGTTTGGAAGTTGCGATCTCTACCCAGAAGTTCACAACAAAATGTTTAATTATTGTAGGTTGCTGATTCGAATCCGGTGCGGTCAGTTGGACTCCAAGTTTGGCTGCTGCCCACGAACCGAAGCCCCGGTGCTGCTGAATATTGCCAAGGAACTGAATCTTCAGGTAACAACATCGCAATATATAATATCTTAATTATGCATTCTATTCAAACATTGCCGTAAATACTTTGTTGGTGTAAGTTCAGGAAATGTTTAGAAGTGACAAAAAAATATCTAGAGATATATGCGCTCTTGCTTGCTTATCTACTGGGTACTCTCCACTCGACTAAAATACTCAGCATGTCCGAACGGCGAACGTCTTAGATGTAAGTCACCAGTGACAATTTTAAATCTTAGTTGTAAGCCAGTAATATTAATTCTTTTATATATTTATTTGTACAACGCCCTTGAGGTGGTGAAAACAGTGCTATATAAATTAGCCAAATATTATTATGATTATTTAATTTGTTTTTGTGTTTTTTTTTTATTTTCTTTGAAGATTTTTGATTGTCAATCAACAATTTATTAATGATGTTTTTAAATTCAGGTGGTTGGAGTATCGTTCCACGCGCGTGGCGTTGGAATGTACCGGCGCGGGATCCAGCTGTCGGCGCAGCTGTTTGACATCGGATTCTCCCTCGGCATCCACATGCAGATCCTCAACATCGGGGGTGGGATGCCGGGAGACCAAGGCACCTCCATATCATCCGTAAGGACTATTCTGCCGTCATAAGCAAAAAGGCACATTCTGATGCACGAAACCTTTCACCTATTATAATAAATAGTAAATCAGAATGTAACCACTGAAAATTTTCTGCTGCCTTTTGCTCATGATGGCAGTATTATAAACTGATATTAGATTATCATTAGTGTATCTGACTTCCATATTCGAGAGATAAGACTCTCTTCTAACAATCCGGGGGTCGTGGGTTAAAATCCCGGCGGGCGCAAGTAAATTTTATTTGTGTTATTACACAATGAATTAATTAAAAATAATACATATTGCATATTTGTGGCACATTCCAGGGTGGAAGATACTCTCAGTATCGCCCTGGTGAAATATTACCAATCAAAATTGAAAAATTGCTTGAAATGACTTTAATCATGTTTTTTATGATCTGAAATAGCTAAAACCTCACAACATACCCCAATTGGGGATGCCATAATCTCCCTGGCTTTGGTTTGGTGATCAGATTTGAATAGCCAGGTAGGTACCTACTCCCCTCACCACTACCTTCAGTCTCACAACATACCCATATAAAATTGGGAATGGCGTAATCTCGCTGACTCCAGACGGTTGGGAGCAGTTGGGACTCTTGTAGGGTATTCACATAAAAGTAAATTGGCTTAGAATTAATTAATAAGATATGGAGAACTTGTTACTTAGAAAAGAGTGTGTCAAATATTAAGTGTAATTGTGGGAATAGTTTATTCACATAAAAGTAAATTGGCTTAGAATTAATGAATAAGATATGGAGAACTTGTTACTTAGAAAAGAGTGTGTCAAATGTTAAGTGTAATTGTGGGAATAGTTTCGGGTTAAATTTGAGATTGAGTGGTATGTGGGTAATGTATGATTGTATCTGCTAGCTTCATTTAAGGGCGCCACTGGTTGTTAAACCAGGCTAACAGACGGTAAAGCTAAATTCTCTATCAGGGCCTTGGGGATTAAATACTTTATAATCAATAAAGATTTTTAATAATGAAAAGAAAGACAGTATTCATATAACAGAGTTCATATTATATTTCAAAATATAACAAATAAAAATCAGTTAACCAATAAAGAACAATTAAAAATTATTATAATGTGACACTCACCCAAGGATCGACCAAAATCTATTCTAGCTAAAATTAATACTCAAGACCGATAGCAACAAGGATTGTTGTATGATGCCCTCCGTTTTTGCTGCTGTACATCATTAGTCTTACAGTGATTGAGCCAGTCTCACATCAAGGCCAGTTCCATGGTCAGATTAGCCGCATTCCAAGCGTAATATTGATGGATCTCCAAGTTTGTAATATTTTTTCTCCAAATCAGTCCGAAAGACGGTTTTGTCGAGGAAATTTCCGTGTTTGTAAAAATATTATTTTTATAATTTTCTTTCGCTGCAGGAAAATACTGTTGAAACCCGGTCAGTTAAATTCTTTATAGTTTCTTTCGGTTTTACGCCATTTTAAATATGTAGGTAGCGGAACACACGGGATAATACTTTACATTCCGTAAGTTTTCCACAAAATTCAAAAATTGTTTAATGAAACTGCATTTTATATAAAATCGGAAAATATACAATGACCCTTCGAAAAGGAGTCTACCTCTCCAAGGCTCTTTCCCAAAAAGTGACCAGCTCTAAGGAAAAATGACTTTTTATAACCTCTGATTACAAAAATAATTGAATGGCCCAAAGTTTCAAACCAAACAAATATTGAAAAATAAGGGGTACGTGACTAGACTTAATTGTGATGAAATGTAATTAAATATTTCATAACAAACTTTGTTGTAACCTTTTTATCTGTTGAATATACATTGTTATGAGAAAAATGGTTAATTTGTAACTAAGCCAGCAACGGTATATAAGGTATATAATGGTACTCATAATTCAATAAGTAATAACAAAATAAAGTGTTGGAACATATTGTTAATATTGTATTTATTTGCAGATTGCACGAGAAATAAACTCCGCATTGAATGAATACTTTCCCCCCGATAACAAAGTGGAAATAATAGCGGAGCCGGGGCGCTACTTCGTGGCGTCGGCCTTCACCGTCGTCAGCAACGTCCACTCCGCCCGCCGCCCTCTCTGCATGCTGGTGGAGGAGGAACAAGCCACCAGAACAGTAGTCGAAGTTGACAGCGTAGAAAATATTAACATCGAACAAGAAAACCTGTCCCAAAGTGAGATTGCGCAAGAAAAAATGAATGTTCCGAACAACTCCAAAGCTAATAATGTCACTGTTATTCATTTGGGTGGTCAAACAGATAGTGAAAGGGTAAAGAAGATATTGTTCAACGAAGACGGTGATGCGACCTCAAAGGGCAAACGGAAAGTTGGCAATGGAGGAGTGAAGGGAGAGAAGAAGCAGACTATTGCTCAACAGACGGAAGCGGAGAAGATGCACTACTATATGGATAACGGGATCTACGGCTCCTTTTCTGGGATCGCTTCAGGCAGGATGGTCGTCAACCCGCAGCCATTGGAGGTGATTCTTATTTTTTTTTCTTTAGTTCCACCCTGAGGAAGTTCAGTTCAGTTCAGTTTAGTTCAGACCCTGAGGAAAACAATTTCCCTCAGAGGTGGGTAGGAATCTGGGGGTCAGTGCGTCCAGGAGTGATGGACGTATGAATCCATCCCTTCCACTGCGGTGCAAGGCGATGGGTTGAGAGAGTCTGGCTGGAGAGGTAAAATGTCTCCATCAACCAGTCTCTTCCGATCCGGCCCGCCATGCAGTAGGTGGGCAAAAGCAAGTGCCGCTAAGACAAACCTCATTCCGTGAACCCGGACACCTCTGCTAAGTCACCAAACGTAGTGAACCACTTGAGGTGACCTATGGCAAGGTTTTTTTTTTACATTAGCTCACATAGGAGGCCCTAGGGCAAAAAAATCCCTCAAGGCCTATGTCATCTTTGGGGATGTTGTGTGGTGGGTCTTTTCAGGGAAAGGAAGGAGAGGAAGTTCTGGAAAAGAAAAAGGTATGAGAGGTGGGTAGGAATCTGG
Source organism: Limnephilus marmoratus (assembly GCA_917880885.1). NCBI lineage: Eukaryota > Metazoa > Arthropoda > Insecta > Trichoptera > Limnephilidae > Limnephilus > Limnephilus marmoratus. The sequence goes on from OU862928.1 coordinate 40,260,547, forward strand.
GGATCAGTGTGTCCAGGAGTGATGGACGTATGAATCCATTCCTCCCACTGCGGTGCAAGGCGATGGGATTGAAAGAATCTGGCTGGAGAGGTCTAGTTTAGGTCTTCCTCAAACAGTCTCTCTGGATCCGGCTCGCTACGCGGTAGGTGAGCAAACGCATTCGCCGCCAAGACCTAGACAAACCTCACCTCATGAACCGGGGCACCTCACCAAACGTAGCGAAACACTTGGTTTTGTTTATCTAATAAATGGTGTAGTATAATTGTGATGCTGACATTTTAGCTTTGTCCATTGCAGGAGCTGCCGGGCTTGTACAAGCCCTGCGTATTGTGGGGCCCCACGAGCGACGGGAGCGACCTGGTGTCGCATGAGGCCCTCCTGCCCCCGCTGCCCCTACCCAGCTGGCTGTTGTTCCGCAGCGCCGGGGCCTACACCTCCACTACCTCCACAACCTTCTGTGGACTCGCCAAGCCCAAGGATTATGCTTATGCCACACAGAGCACTTGGTAAACATTTAACTAAACAACTAAACTAACTAACCAGCACGCCGTGTCTGCAAGGGTAGGCAGAGAGGATGGACCGCCAAACAACTTGAACTTCACACACATTCCTTGCCTCATGCACATTCACACTTCGTCTCATACATACTCTTCTATTATTCTGACTCTTGACACAGACCCACTCAAGTATCTGATTCACTTCTTTGTGCCATGTCTTCCCCGGGCGCCCCCGACTTCTACAATTCACATTTGCATCATAAATTCCTCTTACACTCCATTCTTCATTCATTCGCTCTACATGCCTAAACCATCAGAGTTTCCCTTTCTTAATCTTACTCATTACGCTTATTATATTATGGTTGTGCTAAAACTATACTCGATCCCTTAGCTAAATCCCAGAAATCGCTTATAAAAGTCATACTGAAAAAACCTTTCAGGTACCCCAGCGATTCATTGTTCGCAGAGTTTTGTGTTCTTGATGTAAGACAATTATACATGAGGAAAATCATATTACATACTCAAAAACAGAGGCACCACTACGCTTCCACCAAACCACTGTCATAATACAAGACATGCAAAAAAAAACCCAATAGTTCCGCCCACCACTTCCTCATCTTTAGCACAGAGACAATTCTCATACTTAGGCCCTAAATTGCTTAATCTCATACCTGATGCATGGAAAGCAAAGAGTACTAATATTCTGCGTATGCAGGTAAATAATTGGCTTCTGGTCTTGGGGAGAGCTGAATGCGAGAATATGCTAAACAACAGTAATTGAATTGTAATTTTTGTTTTTCTTTACATTTTAATTTATATTGGTATTATATTAGCATTAAAGTAACTGTATTTTTACATAAAGTTAGTTTGAAAATTGCTCAATTCTTCGTGATATTTTTCCTTAAAGGAAAAGTTCCTTCTTTACTTTCAGTTTTTTATTTTTCATTTTCTTGTTTTATCTATTAACATTTCTTTAAGTTTATTATGTCAACTAAACAATAGTAAAAAATGTCGTGGTATAACTGAAAGTATTCTAGAATATGAATATACATATGTATTATTTTACCAACAGAATAGTCAACACTCTAACTTACTATAATTTACATGTAAAAACATTATCATATTGGAATGTCCTAAAACGGGCATTTGCCTAGTTGGACATTTTAAGTTCATTATATTGTATTATGTAATATTTACAAACAAACAATAAATAAATAAATAAAATAAATAAATACATCAGCCTTGCATTCTTTGCGGATCTTCACATTTCTCACACTATCATACATGGTTTTATCACTCATACGCCTCAGGGATCTCATTTCTATAGCATTCATTCTACTTTCATCTGCTATTGGTTCCTTACATGCGCATGTAGGTCATGCTCAGTAGCGTAGCGAGGGGGGGGCGGTGGGGGCGGACCGCCCCGGGTGCCACCCGAAGGGGGGAGCCACTCGACTAAGATATCGCATATACGTAACCAAGATATTGCGTACACATGAACACGGTCTGTTATTAATATTTTCGTAAGGCCTATATTCTGGAATTCTCTAGCCACCCCCCCCCCCCTCCCTCCCCAGGATTGACCAATTTTTAAACGACTTCGAAAAGGAGAAGGTTCTCCATTCGACTGTATTTTTTTTTATGTTTGTTACTTCAGAACTTTTGACTGGGTGAACCGATATTGATGATTATTTTTTTTATTTGAAAGCTGGTGCTTCCCGTGTGGTCCCATTTTTAATTTGGTCCAATTTGTTTTTAAATATTTTGTTTATTATGAAGTCGAAATTAGCGTTTTGAATTTCTCAAGTCAACTTTCATAGGGGGGGGGTGACACTACGCCTCGAGGGGGCGACTTCCACCCCGGGTGCCACCCATGCTAGCTACGCCACTGGTCATGCTGAGTCTTTCTATAGGATTTTTTTTTTTATTTATTTCAAGAATTTTTGTTTACACTTTACAAATGGTTACATATGCAGGTTATAAAATATTTCACACTTTATTCTACTACTCCATAAGTTGAGCTCGTGTTTATCCGAAGAGTATTTACATGAAAAAATAATAATAATGTCCCAATGAGTGTAAACAATTATCAAAGATCTTATGAAATAAAATTTCAACTTTATTTTAGATAGGTACACAAATTATAAAAAAAATAGTTATAGAAGGACAATAACAATACATATTTTTTTAAATATTAAATATTACAGTTTTCAGTAGGGGTAAATTACATTAACTCGTAGAATGCTGTTCGTGCACCGGTGTGTTTGAGATTTTACACACATTTTTAAAGAAAGTGTATGAAGAACACGGTCAGAATCGCTTGCTCTATTATCGCCCTTTACCATAGAGAAAACCGCAATGCGCCTGGTCACTCCAAATAATTTATATTAATAATTTACCGGAGCGCGGGAATGTGCGCAGTTCTTGCGCATGCGCGGGAAAAATTCCTTTAATTACGATTTTGACCTTTCTATGTACAAAATTTCTCAAGGTCAGTGTCAGAATCGCTGGACACGAAATGTCATTGGGTGTCATGGATGCCGCTTTTTGCGAACGCTAATTGGTGGACAACCAACCCCAACTACCCCGGCAAACAACGGGTTAAGGGTACAATATATCATTATCTAATTTCAGAGACATAATTTGCTTTTTGAATAATTCATATTTCAGCGTTTCTGTTATGCTAAGGGAACGTACCCATACTACGTGACCAACTTTTTGCAATTTTTAACCCCCCCCGGTGACCAAAATCCTAAGCAACCCGCCGCTCATTTGTATGGAGCGTGACATTTTGAAGACCCCCCCCCCCCCCTAAACGTGTCACGTAGTATGGGTACATTCCCTAATGTTGTTTTTGGACAATAACATATTGTACCATCTTACACCTAAATACAAATAGTGGTGCTGAGCCGTGGTCGTTCTAAGCATAGGGATGGCTATTAAGCCATTAGTTTCAAATCTATTGCTTGTGCTATCTGAGGGGTGAATTTTTTGAATAAAATATTCTTTATAAATTTGATATAAGGCCAATGGAGCCTGTTTGAAGGAGCTAGCAGCATTGATCCCTTTGCACTAGTGGTGAAATTCGATGGACGCGAGTGGAAAATATGTTCACTTTTGATGTTGGCTTCTTGAGAACGGGTCGTTTCTTCGACTAGTTTAAAGTGGGCTCGCATGTGGAATGAGCTACCGGCATCTATTTTTCCTCCTTCATATAAACCGGGCCTCTTCAAGACTTAATAAATCCCTTCCTAGATATTTAATAAAGCCCCTTAACCCCCTTCAAAATGGCGATATAGTTCCCCTGTCTTTATACCGTGCAGACAGGGCGCTCTTGTGAGTTGTGAAATTTGGACATGGAACCTAATCTAACTGAAACTTGGTTAAAGAAAGATATTATTTATTATAGGGACATCCTGCATCAGCTGTCGAAGATCCGAGAAAGGCGTCGACTGCAACCAACGTACGCCCCTCTGGAGCTGCCTCCGCCCTTTTCCATCTTCAAGCCGACCCTCTCCTGCATGCACGCCAAGGACCTCGTCCCCGCTTTTGTAGGCAGCCAACCTGCCCCCGTCCCCCTGCAGAACTCCCCGATGTTCCAGAGAGCTTCACCCACTTCCACCGTGGAGACGCCCTCGCACGACCAGATCACTATGAGCCACTTATCGGAAGCTTTCAGATCGTGTCTGTCTCCTTTCTCCTGTTCCCCGTCTTCCATGTCTCCCAATTCGATTCTAAAAATGTTTCCTAACCACAAAATTAAAATGAACTCTGAACTGTTGAAGAAGAATGTGAGATTTGTTCAATCTCCCGACAGTGTTTCTTCATACTCCGCCGCGGGACCTTCGAGGGATCCTCCACACTCGAGTACGAGGATTTTGAACACGCCGTTGCAACACAGTATTAATTTGAATGCTTTCAATAATCCGCTTAACGCTAACATGAGTAGGTACAGCCTGCCTTTACCAGATATGTCTGCCTTCCTGACTCCTTCAACCTCAAGCAACACTCCTTCGACTTCTAACATGGCGGATGTATACTCCCCATTCTTGAGTTCCCCATCGTCTTCTCCGCCGTTCACCATGGATCTGAGAAGCTTCATGACTCCTCCAGAAGAGCTGGCAGATTCGTCCGACGCTCCGCTGGTGGTGCGAGTTCAGCGGGCTCCTAATTCCCCGGTGCGCACCATGAGGATTGCTCCTGGTCAGGGTTTAGGAGAGGACGAAGATCCCAACAAATCTCCCACCAACCCCACCTTTTCTCCGACATGCAGAAGGTTCTCCAGAACTTAATATTACAGGAATAATAATGAAAATAATTTTTAATACCTCATATTTTTATCAGTGGATATTGCTTAAGTCTATTATTGTCTGTTATTTGTTACTTCATTGTTTCACTCTCAGCAATTTTTAAATTCATTCATTCATTTTAATCGGAAGCCAAAAATAAATAATGTTTATATTAATATTTTCAATCTGTTTATTATTTTTATATTTTCGATATTAATCGTAATTTGTTGATCAAATGCATGCACGTAAGTAATGTTCCTATATTTTAATAAAGTTTTTATATTTTATTTAGTATGCTATTTTCTTTGAATCCCAACAGTCCCACATCTAGAACATCCGAAGACAGAACAGCTTACAACAAAATGGCAAAGGAAACCAAGAGAATCGTAAATAGGTCAAAATTAATCGTAAGCTGCGTTTTTTCGTCACACTGCTTCAGCGCATTGTCGACTGAACCACGGCTTTGAGCCTACACCAGTTTCCTTAACAGTAGATTGGATGAAGCCATCCATCGCGGATGTGATGACTTCACCAATATCCTGGGCACATCTTGAGGGATCCGAAGTCCGAAAACAGACAGCTGACCACGGAAAAGCATTAAAATGTGCCCGCAGACCGAACCAATCTGCTGACCTATAGTGCCACACTTTTCTCTTCAGTCTCTCGTTTGGTGGTCTGAAGTTTACAGGGATTGATGTCGTCACCAGGCAGTGGTCAGACGATCCTAAAGGCGCTGTGACTTCAATCCTGTAACCGTGTGGCACAGTAGTTAAAAATAGGTCTAACAGATTGGAACGGTGAGTCTGGACATCAGGAACCCTTGTAGGCTCCTGAACCATTCGCTCCATAAATACATATACATAAATAATACCATTAATATTGTCATATGTAATAAAAATTTTGCCAGAGTTCGAAATTTCCCTAGATTGTGTCCTGATTTCCCTTATCCCTAAAAAATATTTTTCTCCCCTAGATATAGGGAAATTTCCCTCGACATAACATCACTGATTCAAAATGACAACTTAAAAAGTAAAAAAACTATCGGTGGGTGAAGACCACCATAGATACGGTGCGTTTCTGGGAGTCTTTAAAAATTAAAACTTTGATAATTATTTTAACTATTAAAACTAACTATAAAAATAAAAATAAAAATGCAGTTATTTAAGTTTGAAGGTCTTTATTCATTAAAAAAAATTGGACTGGAGTTCTCTATTTACAATATAGTATACTAAAAATAACTCTTTAGCTTGCAAGATTATTTATCCAACTTAATTTGAACGCGAGCGATTCCCGCCTAAAACACGCAAAGAAATGGTTCAGTATTTTGTCGTGGGGATTTATTAGATGATCCTATCTGTTTGAAATTCACATACGACTGCTTGGGCGCGTTTCTTGGATGGTATATGATCGCGTAAGAAACGTTAGGCAGGGGTTCCCAAAGTGTGCGCCGCGGCGCCCTGGTGCGCCGTAGAAAGTAAAGAGGGGCGCCGTGAGTCGATCCTCATCATTATCCGAAACCACAAAAAATATTCGCACATCGCGCTTGAAAACCGTTGATACCCTACCCCTCCAACGTCTTTTCCCGCCCGCGACTGCTTGCTCGCAATGTCCGTTTACTTAAGCTAGCTTCCCGCAATAGGCCACTTGCATGGATTTCATAACGACTTGGAAAAAATCATGTGGATAGATCTTTTTACTAAGATTAAGAAAATGTTAGTAAAATTGTTTAGATATGTACAGTTTTTTTTATTTTTAAATAAATAAATCCATTATTTGGGCTTGTGACGTCACTACATGAAAATATCCCGTCTCCGAAAATGTTCCTATTATTTTTTTAAAATTCCACACTGATTTATTTTTTTATATGGCATCACTTTGATTTCAGGCGAATTTTTGAATTCGTTCACTAGATTTATTGTTTGTTCTCTGCGAACTTATCATTTGGTTTCACTTTTTGACAGATGCTCTGAAGAGAACTACGGCAACGATACTCAACCTGCGGCCCGCGGGCCGCATGCGGCCCGCCAAGCTTTTTTGTGCGGCCCTAACCACTTTACCATCAGGAACTTGATTTAAAAAAAACTATCATTCTAAATTTCGTATATCTTGAGATTCGTTTCGACTTTGACGCACAGATAGTGCACCGAATAGCGCACCCGAAAGGGATTGTCATTATGGTCCACATGATCTTAGATGTGTAAGATACGTTGCTTAGATTTTCACGGCCAAAAGGTTTTTTTTGATATTTTTTTGGGGTGTTATGCCGTGTTGCGCTACCTCCCTCTTTAGCCAACGTTTCGGACAGCGTTACAGTGTCCATCATCAGGGCAGAAGTGTAAGAGTGTTGCTATTTACACACGCTAGATTTATTCCCAAAAAACAATTATTTGCCACACAAGTACGCGCGCAAATAATTATTTATAAATAAAAGTGCCACTTCTAGAAACAACAGCATCAATTATAATAGATAAAAACTGGTTAATGTTACTGGTTAGTCAGGTACCTACCTACTAATTTATACAGCATTTATTGCTGTCGTATAAAGTACTGTTTTGTTATAATTTAAATACGCATATTAGGTGATTTTTCACATAAACGGCGCTCTACAAATTATCAAATTATTATTATTATTAATGGCGGGAGTGTCTTCAAAATGCAATCAAAAAATGTCCGACGAAAAGAGAGTGCTTCAAGACAAATGGGAAGAAGAATATTTCTTTGTTGGGGGGGGGGGGGGGGGGGAGTTTGATGATTTTTTTCGTCATACACTATACTGGTGTTGCGGCCCGCGTAACTTTACAAATACATGTATGTGGCCCGAAGAGAAAAAAGGTTGAGTATCGTTGATCTACGGGGTTCTCTTCAGAACGTGCAGATGATATCGGTACGTGTTTTAGAGGTATAATGATTATGGTACTGATTTTAACAAAATTAAATTTTATAATATTCTTATTATTATTATAGTACAAGTATATTACATTGAATTTAGTAATATAGACGCTGTTCATTATAAAGATTTATGGTCAATAAGATGGATCAAGGAAAAAAATATTTATGAGATGTAATATTTTTGGTATGCCTCGTTATTCTCCTGTGCCATTCGTGTGGAAAACATTATTTTTTTTTTAATGATTTTCAGCTATGTAATTATCGTTTTTTCACACCTATAAAATTATGTCCCGTCTTTCCGGTTTATAAAAAATGGTCTGATTTATCGGATTGAAATTTTCAAAAAATCCCCAGGGTTTCAAAAATACAATTAAAAAAAAAATAAAAATACAGAATGTCTTAGAATATTTGCCTAAACCGGAAAAAATTTAAAAAAAAATTGATGCAAGTGGCCTATTGTATAAATATGCGGCATCTAATAAACTGGTTGTCTGAAAAGACCTGATGGCCCTTTTCACGGAACACCTATCGAAGCTCAGCGAATGGTTTTCGAAGTACTTTGTAGATGATGATGTTGAATAATTTGCGTGGATCCAAGGTCCTTTCCGTGCACAAGCTCCGCCAGGATTCCAGGATTCCAGGATTGCCAACACAAGAGCAAGAGAGTCTCATTGAATTCTCTTGCGACAACTGCCTCAAAATTAGATTTACCATTACCGATTTGGTGGAGTTTTGGATATCGATTCAAAATGAATATCCAAATTTAACTTCGAAAGCTTTAAAATTTTATTTAATTTAAAATTTAATTCGTTTGCCACGTCATATTTATGTGAAGCTGGATTTTCAGCTGTAGCTGTAATCAAGAACAAAATGCTCAAAGTTCAATGTGGAGCAAGAAATGAGAGTAGCAGTCTCAAGTCTTATTCCCCGCTTTGAAAAACTGTGCGGAAATCATCAAGCTCACCCGTCACTTTGATTTGACTGAGTAACTATCGTATTTTATTTTTTTCTTAAGTATTTTTTGTTGTTCTCTGTTCCATTTCTGAATTCTTATAAATATAATAAAACTCAATTTCATATTGTGGATCTTTTAATTTGTGTGCCTATCTACCCAACTACTATTATTGTAGGTACCTATTTCTTTCGACTATAATATATATGTAGTCACTATATATATTCTAAATAGCTTATTAAAGTAGGGCGCCGTGACAAAATGCTAAACTTGTAAGTGCACCGCTGGCTGAAAAAGATTGGGAACCCCTGCGTTAGGGGATAGTTTGGATTATCCCCCCAGTGTGCAGTAGGATCTGCACACTGAGAAATGGACTCATAGTTCGTGCACTCAGTGCGCTGTCGGCTATCATTCAGCTCCGCTCCTGCTGGCTTTACGCATGCTTGACTTGGGGATCAAGCTGGTGAATGTGTGACGAGGCGAGGCGAACGGAAGTAGAGAGGGAGATATAAGTTAGTGAAGTTTTACTTCAGTCGTGTGGTCTAAAGCACAATCATTTTTTTGGATTTTATTTCTGCAAATCTTAATTACATACTTTTCTGTTTAACCGGTCAGCAACGTAAGCAGATATTTACGTTAAAAAGACAATAGCAGAAAAGACAATAAGCGTGTTTACATGTCAACGCATGTGTCATCACAGAAAATGTTCTAACTCCGTTATTGTTTTAGTGACATCCCTAAAATAAAAAGTGAAAGGTCGATAGTGAATCATGCTGCACATCTCTATTCAAGTTGTCCATAGAAAAACATAAACAGACCTTATCTGTCAAGTCACACGGCGTCGGAATATTTTACTCGTCAAATGGCCCACGGGCCGCTGGATATTGTTAATTTTTATCAAATATTTTGAATGAAATGATAAAAAAAGTGAGGTGACAGAAGCGTTTAATATTCATTTATACAATAGAATAAGTATTGTTGTTTACATAATCTGTGATTTTAGTAACGTTTTCACATAAAAACATCACGCGAGTCATTTTTAACCTATTTTTAATGTTTACGTTCTAAATTTTAATATTTACAAATGCTAATATTTATTTGTAATATAATAATTTGAAAGCTTATTTTGTAACCTTTCTAAAACGGTTCCATGCCAACTCAGAATGAAACCATCTCAGAAACACCTCAGAAAGGTCATTAAAAGCTATGAAAAAATAATTTAAAAATAGCCGGTAACCCTAACCTAACCTATTTAACCAATTTTTATATTTTTTTATCATCACTCTTAATGACCTTTCTAAGTTGGTTTCATTCTGAGTTGTCTGGTCACCTCTAAAACAGTATTTAGTATTCGGCTACGTTCAGAAATGTTTCATTTATTGAGCTTTAATTGCGGTAATAACACAAAGTTTTTTGTTAAAGACATTTTAAGTGAATATAGGCGATTTTCTGAGGGGTTAAAGAATTCATTCATTTTGGAGAAGACATAGCATCAACTGTTATTTCCTTTAGTAGGTTTCGGGTGTAACTGGTGGGGACTGTCCCCATTGTCCCTGTGAAGAACAACCACTGGTCTAAAGTAGTGCAAGCAAGTTGTGTAAGAAAATGAGGAAAATAAAACACTTTTCGGGTTCATTAAATGATGGGATTTATTTTCTTTCTTGTAACACGATAAGTTTTATAGATTCTTACGGACTGCAAACAAGAACACAATAATATATACATAACGGCAGACGAATCAGATATAAAGAAAGACAAAATTCCTCCAATGAATACAATAAAATAATATTTACACACAAAATTATACTAACTTGTCTTACACAAGTTCATTAGAGACATTAACATAATATATCATAATAATAAAATAGAGACATAATTCAGATTCTGCATCTTTTGCGACAGCGTAACGCTTGTTTAATCAGCCGTATATGACACATTTTGACAGTTTTCTTAAATACGGTATTCCGTATCACGCTAACGGACTAATTACTGCGCTTGTGTTGAGATTCTAACTCTTAACCGGTTAATGGCCGGAGACGCGCCGGCGCGCGTCGTATGCGCGAGAAAATAATTCAAATATTTGAATAATATTTTCGACAAAAAACTTTTGGTCTGCGATTTTGGCCCTTCAATGTACATAATTTGTATGAAGAACAGTGTCAGAATCGCTTGCGCCAACATTACTCTATGAGACGCCTAAAAGTTTCATTCACCTTGCAACCCCAGAGTATTTTTAAAACGATTTCTTCTATGACATTGACCTGTCAGAATTTGCCGCGAATTTAACCGTCACAACTAATGCGTGTTCCGCGACTAAAACATCGTAAAACCTATTAATTTATGTAATAAATGCAAGTAATGTTGTTTTGGTAGATAGTTTATTGTGTTGTGAACGTGTTTCAGTCAATAAAATATACAATAGCTCAAAATTAATCAACAAAACATTCAATTCAAAATGGTGCTTTTTTAGTGTTTTTTCGTGAATTTTCGTGAAATGGCCTGGCCTTTGACCGTTAAGACTCCAACTCTTAAAAGTAGTTACCCTGATTTCAGATTTTGCCGCAAAATTCTCGTTCAGAGATGTCAGTCATGGAAAAATTTGTGAATCGAATATCATCACATACAAATATCAAAATAAAAACACGAAAGATACAAAATCACTCTTCAGTTTGTTTACCTATTAACACACTGTTTGCAGAAGATGAGAAAACAGGTTTTTTGCATACTAATGATATCTTATTAATTTCAATAAAGGATTCAATATAAGATAAGAAATTGACAGACAACAATGAATATGTAAATTGTTTGGTCCGCGTCGAGTCAACTGATTTCCATTGCACAATAGTTCCATTACAATTAGAGATTAAGAAGCATTAGATAGATTTGGGAGGATGATCTTTGAAGTCATGCAATAAAATGGTGGATGAGCTACAAACACAAGCCATGCAAAGTTTTCAGCTTTCTATGTTTTGGATTTTGGAATTCTTACAAAAAAAAAGGAAAAATCATAAATTTATCACATTTATATTTCATTTTGTGAAATTAGAACTTTCCTGTTTGAAAAGTGCCAGGCGCATGGCCGTACTAGGAATTAATTTCCTCAATCAATTCCAACCAGTATATTTTTTCCGCACATTTCTCGGAAGATCGAATGTAACTGATCTGATTTTAATAAGTGGAGGGTGAGTGCAAAAGACACACAAAGGCGCGTTTATAGTCAGTTTATGCTTTCTGGCATTGAAGGTCACGGTTTAACCTCTTAAAGGCCAGGCCATTTCACGAAAATTCCCTAACAAAGCACCACTTTGAATTTTGAATTGAATGTTTTGTGGATTAATTTTGAGCTATCGTATATTTTATTGACCGAAACACATTCCTAGAACAATAAACTATGTACCAAAACAACATTACTTGCGTTAATTATGTAAATTGATAGGTTTTACGATGTTTTCGTCAAGTAACACGCATCGACTATGACAGAAAGAATTGCGGCAAATTTAACATTTTGATGCCACAGATAAAATCATTTAAAAATATTCTGGGGTTGCAAGGTGAATGAAATTTTTGCCTATCTTATGGATAAATGTTGGCGCAAGCGATTCTGACCTTGTCCTTCATACAAATTCTGTACATAGAAGGGTCAAAAATGCAGACAAACATTTTATTTGAAATATTTTTTGCGCGCATGCGCACAAAGCGCGTCTCCGGCAAATAAGAGGTTAAGAATAATAGCATTTTAGGACACCACATTAAAAACGGTGGACTTTTGAATTCATCCCTCCCACTGCGAAGCAAGGCTGTGGGTCGAGAGTCCTGCTGGAGAGGTAAAAACCTCGACCAGTCTCTTCAAATCCGGCCCGCCACACAGTAGGTGAAAACCTAGACAATCCTCATCCCAGGCACCCCTGTTAAGTCACCAAACGTAGCAAACCACTTGGGGTGACCTGTAGCAGAGGCTACGGCTATGTTGGAGAACTTTGTGATGCTGAAGGTAGTGGAGAGGGGAAGAGGAAGCTAGGGAGGTGACTGGCTATTAAGACCTGTTAACAAACGCGGTTAAAGCCATTTCAAACAATGTTTGGATTACGCATTTAATAGCATCACTTAGATTAGTGAGGGCCTACTTCAAGAGCTTCTCTGGGCGCCCATTTTGATGACGATGTCAAGGTTGCGGTGCAGGGTGGCTAGCTGGTCGTACGTCTCCTGGCCCATGTAGTGCATGGCGGGCATGACCTGGGACTTACGCAGCGCGTACGGGACCAGCGAGACGACCGAGCCGTCCGTCAGGGGGATGTTGCAGTTGGCCATCTCATCCCCGCCGGCATTGCTGCAAGTTTTACATTATATTTAGTTGCTTATTTCTAATTATGCAATTTTCATTCTTGGTAGAATACCATTTTAGGGGTAAACTTAAAATTATTCATAAACCGCTCATTCATAGATGGCGCTAACGTCAAACAAACAGTTACCCTGTACAAACCTTCCGAGAAGCAGAGGAGTGCCAGAGAGGGACTTGACCATCTCCGCCTGGCGCAACCTCCTTAGGACAGACATGGGGGTGTGCGGTGTCACCTGACAATGTCAAACAAACAAACAAACTATACAAACCTTCCGAGAAGCAGGGGACTGCCGGAGAGGGACATGACCATCTCCCCCTGGCGCAACCTCCTTAGGACAGACATGGGGGTGTGCGGTGTCACCTGACAATGTCAAACAAACAAACAAACTATACAAACCTTCCGAGAAGCAGGGGACTGCCGGAGAGGGACATGACCATCTCCCCCTGGCGCGGCCTCCTCAGGACAGACATGGGGGTGTGTGGTGTCACCTGACAAACAAACAAACAAACATACCTTACACTTACAGTTCAATAAAATGTATGACCTTTGCACTCACCCTCCACTTATTAAAATCAGGTCAGTTGCATTCCATCTTCCGAGAAATGTGTGGAAAAAATATACTGGTTGGAATTCATTGGGAAAATAAATTCCTAGTGCGGCCATGCGCCTGGCACTTTTCAAGCAATAAATCAAAAGCCCCATTATTTTGGTTGTTTCATGATGTTTGTATGATATACGCATATAACTTCCCATAGAGTACACAGGTCATGTTTGTTTTTATTTCCTTATTGGAGTTGGTAACGTGTTGTTGATTCCAGCCAACTTGAAAAACGTGATTTTGAAAAAAAAACGCATTTAAAGTTTTCACTTGTAACCGGGCCGCTCCGTTTTCCAGACTACCTGCTTGGAGCGCACCGCTCCTAACTATATTTAAAGATCGAATTTGATGCTATAACTTTGGGAATGTATTCTCTACGTGAATAGGAAAATTTTTAGGTAACAAAAAAATAGTCAATTTTTTGGATTGGCCGTACCAGACTTAATTATCTTACTAATTTAAAAACGCGAAAGTTTGTATGGATGTACATATGTGTGTTTGTTACTCTTTCATGCAAAAACTACTGAATAGTTTAAATGAAACTTTACAATAATATAGCTCATACATTAGGCTGTAATTTATAAAGCTCGATAGGAAGGGGACGCGGGAGGGGAACGGGGACGCATGGGAAGGGTGATTCAGGGAAAAACAATGTATTTATTTGAATATAGCATTACAACACACGCCGGGAACCAGCTAGTGATGAATAAAAATTAATATTTTTTTATGAATGTCTTTCATTTCTTGACCCACACTGAATATTTTTTTATGAATTTCTTTCATTTCTTGACCCACACTATGCACCATAATACCAACTTTTAGTACCATTATGGGTACAAAATGGCTTTTATGAGGGTATATACGTTCAGTCAACGCCTTCTCTATTTACAAGCCGTGGTGTTAGACTTGGCAACACTGCATTTTGTTTATGGTGTGAACCAATGTTACATTTGATAGGAGAAAGACTGTTATTGTATTTCATGTGTTTGTAGTAGGATTTTTAAAGAGTAAATGTATATTTCTGGTCGTTAATGCTAGAATTGCCTATGTCAATTTTGGTAATTTGATTTACGTACCAGAAACTACTCTTATTTGAATGTTCTGAATACCTTTGTTAGGTGCTCTGGATATAGAGTGTGGAATTATAGCCTATCTAATGTACAAGTCAAAATATTGATTCAGCGTTTTTTGTGCCAAGAAATTGATAAACAATCATCTTCAACCTCGTTCAGAAATTGGACATCGGCACTTCTAGCATTACAATTTGATATTTATTAATTTTAATGAAAGAAAGCAATTGTCCTTTAAAAGAGCAAAGTTATTGAATGAATATAGAGAGGGAGACCATAGAAATCAGTTCGTGCGTATGTGAAACAATAATAGCTGACCACTACCGAATTGCAACGACGATTTATTTCTCTACCTACGACATACACACTTTAGACAAATCGCACACTGAGTACTATACTGCACACTCTGAAAAAAAAGTTAATCTATTTATCTTAATCCACTGATTGGAATGAAATGTTAAAATTATCTGAACCAAATGTATTGTACGAAGAAATGAAATCGAAATTTAAAAATATTTATGAACTAAGTAACATCACAAAATTTAATAAAAAATATCGCAATTATCAAAAAACTTGGATGAATGATAGCCTCATTGAAAATATACAAACACGAGATACTCTTTGGAGGAAATGGAAAAACTCACCTAACAACAAAAAATATGAAATCGATTTAAAAAAATACAGAAATAATTTAAATAAACAAATAATAAACACAAATAATTATACTACAATTATAAATTTAAACACTGTTTCAAAGACATTAAAAAAACATGGAATGAAATTAATAAAACTTTAGGTAGGAAAGATAAATCTGGTTGTGATGAAGTCATATCAAAATATTTCTTAAAATCTGAATCGAAAGATGCAGTGGCAGAAAATTTTGCAGACTTTTTTGATGAGGGGGTAAATAAGTTATTACATGTATGTGATGTCCGAGCGTCAGAATACACGCCGGAATATTTAAATCACACAATGTATCTACCACGAGCAAATACAAAGCAAATCGAATTAATTATCGGAAGTATGAAAAATTCCAAGACACCAGGCATAGATTTAATTCGTATGTATGATTTGAAAAAACATGTTAAATTACTTAGTCCTCTAATCGCCCACTTAATTAACAGAATAATTGATACGGGCCATATTCCCGATGAACTAAAATATAGCATTGTAAGGCCTATCTTTAAAAATGGAAATCACTCTTTAATAAACAGTTACAGGCCGATTTCCTTACTTCCTGCATTAGAAAAAATCTTAGAAACATGGTTACGCACATACTAATACATACACATACCTACACAGCACATACATACTATCACTGCTTGGACTTGGTTTTAATTATTGTTGCAAGTCCTTTTGTCCTTATTCCCCCAATCGCTTACCCGCCAACCTTACCCAGTCTGCAATAAACTCCCGCTGCATATAGCCATCACTGTGCTCTGCTCACGAAAAATCCGCTATCAAAATAATTGCGCCGTGTACCTACTATAAAATAACGAACATTTACGCCTATTGTGATTGTGCCTCTTGGATGGGAAAGGAATTTCCGGTGAGTCCTCTCCTTTTCTTTGCAACATGTATTTTTACCATTTTTAGGCAGTGATTAGTAACACAAAATTCAAGGTCCTTCGCCAGTCATTTTACAAAAAACACATAATCCACTCTCACCACATAAATAATCATACAAATATATATCAATAAATTTAGATAAATACTTAAATAATCTGAGTATTATTGATGAATGTCAGTATGGCTTTCAAAAAAATAAAAGTTGTGATAAATTGCTCGAAAAATTTTCTAATCATATAAATTCACAACTAAACTGTAAACAACATGTATTGGTTCTATTTATTGATTTCTCAAAAGCTTTCGACACACTTAGCCATTTACAAATAATTAAAGTACTTGAATTTATAGGTATCCGGGGTAAACTCCTCTTATTCTTCAAAAACTATTTGACAAATAGAAAAATGAGTGTGAAGATTTTAAATATAATAAGTAAATCAAGATACATCAAATCGGGAGTACCGCAAGGGTCAATTCTAGGTCCAAAATTATATATTATTTATGTAATTGCTATGTGAAAGATTTTCAAAAAAGCTCGTCGATTCATTTTTGCTGATGATACTGCTCTTGTTGTATCAAATGAGAATCCTGAAATAGCTATACAAAAATTACAAAGAGATTTTAACGAGCTTCTCAAATGGGCTCATGATGTAGGATTAATTATTAATGTGAAAAAAACCAAATGCATGTACATAAAATCACCAAGTTTGAAAATGTGGAATGTTCCTAAAATAACCGCTCATAGCTTTGACTGTATACATAGAGGAATTGTTAATGTTGGTGACTGAAAAAATAGATTTCACAAATGAATACACTTATCTGGAAATAATTGTTGATAACAATTTTAAGTGGGATAAACAAGTGGCTAAAATTTGTAACCAGCTCAGATCCTTAGCTAGCAACTTTTACAAATTAAAATTTTTTTGCCTCATTGTACTCTTAAACTCATATATTTTTCTGTGGTCGAATCCATCCTTAGATATGGTATTCGAACTTGGGGACATGCAAGCACTACTTACATTAAATATATTGAAAATTTACAAACTGCCATAATAAAAAAAATTGTCACAACAAATATTTACAAACAGAGACATAACTTAAAACTATTGTATGGCTCAGAGAGCCTACTTACAATAAAAGGTCTCCACTGGTTCACTACTATTATGGATAATATGGGGGAAAGCCCTTACAAACACCTACTTGTACACAAACATACCACAAGATTTAGAGAAGAAAAGGGCCTAAAAACTCCTCGAATATTAAATAAATATGGAAGCCGTACTCTTGAATATCTAATACCAGTGATTTTCAATAAAATCAATAAAAACATAAAATTTGAAAAAAATGAGAGACTAAGTCCTAAAATGATAAAACTATGGTTAATGAACGAAAACTCCATGTATCTGTGAATATCTTAATATAGCTGCCTACATATCTTATTATTAGGCAGATATATTGAAATATCTTATATATTTATGGTTGTAAGTTAAATTATCTAATATTACTATGTGATCTATTCTAATGTTTCCTTAAAACTATAAATGTATTTACAAATATTTTCTTAGATATTATATTAAGAATGTTTAAATTGTTAGAACCTGCAGACAAGCTGTCATATGACAGCTTTGTGGGTCTACTCAAATTTTTGTACAAAATGTATTATGTAATTTAATAAATAAAAAAAAAATTTTAAAAAAAATTGGGTAAGAGTTAAAAAAAAATTATCTGCATATTATAATGTTAAATGTTATCACTTAAAACGTTTATTTATTTTATATAAATGCGAAAAGGATAACTGTTTGTTAAAATTTAGAAGTAAAGGTCGTCAATAAAAAGATAGTTCCATATTCATTAAAAAAGAATAGGCAATATTGAGGATTCTCAAATTTGTTTGTGATATTCTCTGCCACCTTGCATTTTTAAGCTTAGACTCTGCTCTGGAGGTTTTTACATTCATAGAACTTGACGAGGATTGTCTGTGTGGGCACGGGGAAACCCCAAAAAAACATTTTGACTTATTTGTAGTATTTGCGTATAAGAAGTATTTGAGTATTAGTCAAAAATGTACATTATTAAATAACTTTTCAAAACACATAAAAAACTGATTGCGATAAAATGAATAATTTTGATTATGAACATAATTACAATATGTTTTAATCATGAACCACGAGTATTCTGTAAAGAAGGAATCTGAAAAAACAACATTATAGGTTATGTGTTGACACTTGAAACGTGTAAAAGGACATTGTACATTGGCGTTCGAGGTGATGTACTCCAATGGATGACATCATACCTGTCTGGACGAGTAGCCTCAGTAATTTTCAATAATTGTACTTCACCTGAAACTCCCGTAGAATGTGGAGTTCCCCAGGGTTCTGTCTTGGGTCCCATTCTCTTCATTCTCTATACGAATCGCCTCGAGAAACTCATTCAATCAGCTGGCTTTGAATCACAAGGCTATGCAGACGATCGTTTCATTTTCAAGTTTTGTTCCCCGGATGAGAAAGGCGTCCTTAAAAACGAGGTGGTTAGTTTCATTGACACAGTCTCAAGTTGGATGTCTGTCAATAAACTCAAACTTAATCCGACCAAGACGGAATTTATTTGGATAGCTTCTCCTGGAAGGCAAGCCCTCATCGACTCTAATCCAATCCATATTCAGGGCACAGATATAATCCCTTCTAAAGAAATAAAATTTCTAGGTTTCACTATAGACAATAGTCTTTCTCTTGAATCACAAATTTCAAAATCTGTAAGTTCAGGCTTTTTCCATCTAAGGCAGATAAAATCAATCAGGCGTTGCCTTCCCTCTGATGGAGCAAAGTCACTCATAAATTCGTTCGTTGTCTCACGTATGGACTATTGTAATAGTGCATATGCTGGCCTACCTAAAAAACAATTCAATAGAATCCAGTCCGTTTTCAATGCTGCGGCGAGAATGATTTTTGGTGAATCTAAGTATTGCCGTATAACCCCGCTTCTAAGGGATCGCCTTCATTGGCTTCGATGCCTTAAAAGAATAGAATTCAAGATCTGCTTAATGACCTTCAAAGCATTGCAAGGAATGGCGCCAGCCTATATATCGGAACTATGTGTCCGACAAAACTTAAGCGATAGGCAGCTTACTTTAAGGTCAGCAGATCTAGATTTTACTAATCGTTTAATCGAACTTTCTAGGTCAAATCGAGCCGTTTACTATGATCGATCTTTTAGTGTAACTGGCCCGCTCATTTGGAACAAACTACCCTCAGCTCTTACTAATATCCAGAACTTGGCTGAATTCAAAAGAGCTTTAAAAACAAACTTATTTAAAAAATCATACCTTTCATGAATTTTAACTCGTTTTCAATCTACTACAATAAGATTAATAAGCCATGTTCCTCAAGTTTCTGGTAATTGTTTGGTTTCGATTACCTCCTTACTATAGTTTTATGTGCACTCTGTTATTATTATTTCTAAACGTAAACTGCCTCTTATTCTTTATTATAATTTAGTTTTAATGATTTTTTTGATAATATTGTTCTTTAGGAATTGCTTTGTACATACTGTATATTCTTTGTTTCACACTATTACTCTGTGCACTCTGTTATTATTATTTCTAAAGGTATTCTGCCTCCTATTCTTTATTATAATTTAGTTTTAAGAATTCTTGTTGTTAATATTTTTCTCTAGGAATTGCTTGTATATACTGTATATTCTTTGTCTCACATTATTTAATCAATTTCGTATTTTGTAAGGACTCGTAAGGAACGCTATAGGATTAATTTTATGTTTATTATAATTAAGCGCACTTGAAGTGAAATATCACAAAACTGCGCTATATAAATACCACGTTATTATTATTATTATATTAAATGTTATATTTACTGCAAAAAATGTGTATCAACGTTACCTTGATGTTTCATTTAGCAATAATTACAAACTGAGAAGAGAATCGCAATATTTTTAATAATAACCACCAACGCAACATAAAAAATGCTCACATTTGTATAGGAATGTGAACGAATGACTGAGAATTGTAAGACTACACGCAACGTTGCAAGACTTCCAACAGCGCGGCTAGTAGTAATCCAGAAGGCTGTGGTTCAGTAAATAAAATTCGTTCATAAAAAAAAGGTTTTTTTTCGATTGTTTAATTTTTTAGCGATTACGTTTCATAACGCCGATGGTGTCGTAGCTTATGTTTGTTTTGTTTCGGCTAGTGAACCGGCAGAAATTCTGAACATAGAGTATTTCGCACATTTTGAGTGTAACTACGTGGGAGGAGCGCCGACAATAATAATCCCGAGTCGGTTGAAAGCATCAAATCGTATCGTGACATTCGACATCGTGGAAGTGTTATTTATCGTAATTCGCGACATGGAACAAAACCATCGTCATTATTTATCGTTGCTCCATGTTATTCTATCGACTTAATAAATCGGTCATTTTATCACCGTTATGAGTGAACTAAACTAACAAAATTCTATATTGTGCGCTTTTTGGATTCCGTGAATATATCCGTGAATAGCGCAAGTGTCTACACTAGCAATACCAATACCAAGGAAGATGCAGTACCTACTTGGTTGTGTTATACTGTGTTTATTTGGTTGGATACTCGCATCGTTATCCAAAGGCGCTTAATTGCACAGAGTGGAACTCCAGTGTCAATCGTGCGCGAACGCACGGGGTCAGATTGACAAATGACGCAAAAAAATGAATATTGAATTTAATGATTATTATAGACTAGGCTAGGGATTCTCTGTACCTTGGGTGTGATGGGGGGGAAGTTCTTCATCTGTTTGCTGGAGGGGGTCTGGTAGGGCGGGCGCCCCACGGCCGAGGCGGAGGAGCTGCGGCCCCGCCGGCTGACCCCCGACTTGTACGAGCTGGACGGGGGCTGCATTATCCCGCTGGACACGGAGCTGCTGTTGGAGGCTGAAGAGAACACCACTAGTTTATTTTTATTATCTAACATCCTAAGTAACACCATCAGTGAGCTGTAACCGTAACTTTTTACTGTAACCAAAAATCATAGTGCTGAAGCCTATATAACCGCCCTCACGTACTCGCTAGAGCAATGTGCAGCAATGAACAACACATGGTCAGCGAGTTCTTTTCATACAGCCCGCGATTCTTCATTTTTTTTTTTTTTAATTAAAATTAAATTCGATAATGTTATTATTAAGTTCTGCAAGTATTTTAGCATGTATTTTTGTTACAGCAGTATCGGTTTACAAGACCATTTTCAAACTGTGGTTGAACCACTTTGAGACAATGTATTTATACGAATCTAAATGTCAATTTTTGAAGGAGTCTAAATTGATTTATTACCGGATAAACCAATTTGATGAAAAACTAAGTAAAGGCTGTAGTAGACACTCCATTATGTGAGTTCTGTTTTACCGCACTAAGAACTATTAGCACGATAATCACCAGTGTGGTACGGGACCGTTGGATGACCAATTGAATGATGCAAATCCGCAGCCCCGTATGCGGACCACTGCGCAAAACACAGACACCAATAAAATATTTGATTTATGGAGAGCATTCGAAAAAGTCTCACGGGGAAACGAAGGGAATTTTTAAAAAAAGAATCACCTGTGAGTGCACGAGATCTAGACAGACTGCGCGACAGCCTCCTGGAGGGTCTCCTCTTAGCGGCCGAGGCTGGTGCGGGGGCTGAGGGGGCTGGGAGCGCAGGACCGGGGAGCTGCGGCCGTCCTCCGCTGCCGGGCACCTCTGTAACGTAGCCTGGTGAGAGCGGCCGACACACAGCGGAAGGAGGAGCACCCAAACCAGACAAGACCACCAAGGGTTAGATGGAAAAGATATTGATGGGGGTTAGTAAGCCATTACTAATGATAGAGGAGAAACAACAAATGATACATACAAACACTTTGTGGCTTGCATTATAATTAAATTAAATGTAACTTAGTTTAACCACTCAGGTATTTTGCCATTAAGCAAGTTTTTTGTCTTAAACGAACTGTCAGATTTATAAAAACTTTGTGTTATTTCCGCTTCTAACTAAAAACTGTTTTTGAAAGGTTATGAAATAAGCTTTCAAGTGTATTATTACAATTAACCCGTCAGCAACGTAAGCAGATAACGCGTTAAAATGACAATAGCAGTCAAGTACAATAAGCGTGTTTTCACATCAACGCGTGTCTCCACAGAAATCGTTGTAACTCCGTTATTGTTTTAGTGACATCCCTAAAACAAAAAGTAAAAGGTCGACAGTGAATCATGCTGCACATCCCTATTCAAGTTATCCATAGAACTATGTAAAAAGACCTATTCTGTCAGACATACGGTTGACATTTATTTTACCCGCCAAATTTGGGAGGCGGGAATGGGTACCGCCGCCCCGGGAACCTTTATTGGATAACCAACACCTCTGCCATAGGTCACCCCAAGTGGTCCGCTACGTTTGGTGATTTAGCAGTGGTGCCCGGGTTCATGGGGTGAGGTTTGTCTAGGTCTTGGAGGCGGATGACTAAGACACACTGAACCCCAGATTCCTACCCACCCCTTAAACCCTTTTCCTTCCCAGAACTCTCCTCTCCTTCCTTTCCTTAAAAAAACCCTCCACACAGCATCCCCAAAGATGACATAGGCCCTGAGGGAAATTGTTTTCCTCAGGGCCTCCTGTGTGGAGCTCATGTAAAAAAAAAAAAAAAAAAAAATCGCCTACGGACCCGCTGGATATTGTTAATTTTTATCAAATATTTTGTATGAAATGATAAAAGTGAGATGACAAAATTGTTTATTATACATTTATACAATAGAATAAGTACTGTTTTTTACATATGTGATTTTAGAACCGTTTTCAAATAAAAACATCACAAAATTTTAATATTTACAAATGTTAATATTTATTTGTAATATAAAAATTTTAAAGCTTATTTCATAACCTTTCTAAAACAGTTTTTACTATTCGGCTACGTTCAGAAATGTTTCATTTATAGAGCTTTAATTTTGAAGCGGTAATAACACAAAGTTTTCGTAAAACTGACATTTCGTTTAAGACAAAGTGAATATTCGCGATATATCGGACAGGTTAAATATTAACATTTGTAAATATTAAAATTTAGAATGCAAACATAAAAAAAATTGTAAAAA
This sequence comes from Limnephilus marmoratus, assembly GCA_917880885.1. NCBI lineage: Eukaryota > Metazoa > Arthropoda > Insecta > Trichoptera > Limnephilidae > Limnephilus > Limnephilus marmoratus. Next base: position 40,283,852 of record OU862928.1, read on the forward strand.
TGACTGATGTGATGTTTTTATGTGAAAACGATACTTAACTCGTTGTGGGCCGTTCGGACACCGGTGTCCGCGAGGTGGCGCGGCATTTTGAAATGCAATTTTGACCCTTATGTATACAGAAAGTGTATGAAGAACAATGTCAGAAACGCTTGCTCTATTATCGTACTTTACCATAGAGAAGAAAAAAGTCACTTCGAATAATTTATATTAAATTTTCCGTAGTCCGGGATGTAAAAAGATTCTGCGCATGCGCGAAAAAAAATATCTCCTTTCTACTATTTTGACCCTTCTATGTACAAAATCGGTAAAGGAAGTGTCAGAATCACTGCCGCCAACATTCCCTATGGTATGGGTAAAGATTTCATTCATTTAGTAGCCACACAATATTTAAAAATAATTTTTGTCTGTGGGCATCTCCAACTGTCATTTTGGCGGCCGCGTAACATAGCCGATGCGTGACATGCGTGTACCTCGAATAAAACATCATAAAACCTATCAATTTACGTAATTACGCAAGTAATGTTATTTTGGTAAATAGTTTATTGTTCTAGGAATGTGTTTCAGTCAATAAAATATACGATAGGTTAAATTTAATCCACAAAACATTCAATTGAAGATCGTGAAATTTCCGTGTTTTTCTGGAAAAAGCCAGGACCTCAACAGGTTAAATCACAGATTATGTAAAAAAAAAAAAAAAAAACATTTATTAATATTCTATCGTATAAATGTATAATAAACAATTTTGACACCTTTATCATCTAATACAAGAATATTTAATAAAAAAATAACAATGTCTAATGATGAGTATCTAAAACTTTTTCTACAAAATAAGTCTTTTTTACGTATTTCTATGGACAACTTTAAATAGAGATGTGAAGCTTGATTTAATGTGGATCTTCTACTTTTTGTTTTAGGGTTGTCGCTAGAACAATAAAGGAGTTATAACGATTTCTGTGGGAACACGCATTAGCTTGAAAACAAGCTCATTTTACTTGACTGCTATTGTTAATATTGTCGTGTAAACAAGCTTAGGCTTTGGAGTGGTTAAAATCACATATGTAATTAACTATCAGCCATTTCCCAGTAGGTGTAGGCAGAGAGGATAGACTGCCACACACTCCTTGCAGGTCATCCGATGTGCCTTCAGTACAAGTTTGAACTCACGAGTCACTTCCTGGTCCATAGGTACCGATTGTTTTTGTGAATGTCTCGGTTGTTCACGAACATACAAAGATAATAGATAATAGATAGGGATTTATAGCATGGAAGCGTGCCGAGCCGTCTAGACCGTCGCCGAGCTAGACTGTCAAAGCGGCTGTGCATTATGCATTTGGTCTGTAGGTAGAAACAAAGGTGTGGTGATGTTCTGCATAGATGCCATTTGCAAAAGTATGGGTGAAAGAAGTTGGAATCATGCTTTGCGCACGCGGTTTCATACTAATAATGGTTCACGACCCATCTCCTTGTTTCTATTATCTATTTTCCTAACTTTCATCAATAGAGTGGTTTTAAACTAAGTTATCTTTTATTTGACTAAAATGTCAAGCCCACAAATACATATATTGCTAAGCCAACAAGCTTTCATTTTACCCCAATATAATATTATGAGTCTGACAAATACATATATTGCTAAGCCAACAAGCTTTCATTTTACCCACGGACGTAGGAATATATGGACCTGCCCTAAGTGATAAAAGCGTATTGTTTCCCCCTCCCCATAACGGTTCCATGGAACCGCCTGGGCTTACGAGAGCCGCCTCCCTTGAATCTCAAAACGTGACGTCATCATTCTTGTTCTGACCAGCGCCGAAGAAACATAGTACATTTTACGAAATAACAAGGCAAAAACGGTAGCTTGTGCTATGAAAACGTGTAAAAATAGAAGTGAAAAAGAGAATAAACCAAATTGTCGTATTACATTCCATAGGTAAGCATTATTTTACTTTATTTTAAGCTTATTCGAATTATATTACAATATTATCAGTTTTCTAACATACACTATCATGAACGTGTTTACACACAGCCGTAATATGCGTGGGATGGCGTATTTCAGCATATCGCTCGCCATATATTCCGATTGGGAATGTACGGCGAGCGATATGCCGAAATACGCCATCCCACGCATATTACAGTTGTGTGTGTGAACACGTGTTAACGCTCAGAGGGCGTGTTCATACACAGCTATTATGAATGGCGACGTAAAACACACAGCCGTTTGCAAAAGAATCAGGGATGTGCCTTCGCCTTTTGCGCTTTGCTAATATTTATTTTTGCGCTTTCCTAATCGTATCATTTGGAACGTCTATCTTTTCATGTGTTATTTCTTGCTGGAAATCCGTCGTATTAATAAAGGATAATAAACCGATCATTTTTAAATTTATCACACTTTAAGGGCCTTATTACTAAACGAGTTTTGAATTTTACGCAACTCATAAACAACCGTTAATATAAGATAAATAGTTGGTTATTCAGTTGTATAAAATTTAAAACACGTTATTAGTAAGGGGTTAAAAGTGGAATAAAGTATGTTTTATTTATTAGGCGTTATTGTATATTTTGCTTTCTTAATTGTACTCCTTCGTGGTATGTTTAGAAGTAAAATGTAGATACAGTGAGCATGTTTGGAATGAAAAATGTATGTGTCATTTTGCTGTCCGATGATATTTTTTATCAATCAAAATTTAAAATAAAATATGTTTCTATCGCACGTCGCCACCGATTATATTATTATATTTGGATCACACCGTCACGTCTCAGCGGACCACGTGTTAGGTAAGCGCGTTGTTTCGTATGTACGGTACTGCTGGAACGAGAACGAGTGTATATCGCGTAATGCTCTAGGTTATTCCGAGTATGTGTATGTATGGAAAACACGTTTTTTGTTTTTAATTCAAAAAGTGTCATCGGACGACAAAATTACATCTAAATTTTGACTCCAAATTCTCTTAGGAATCGCTGGTAAAAGCTGTGTGTATAAAATTTAATTTGTTTTTGAGTTGTTTTTCTTTTCTATTATCTTCTGAAAAGTGAAATGTTATGTACTTTCTTAAAGATTTCCCAAAAAAGAAAACTTGAAGACAATGTGGCGACTTTCATCCGGTAAAAGTGAGCAGACAAGTGTTCGTAACCTTCGTATCTGCTCAGAACATTTCAAAGAGACAGATTTTATAATAAACAAACAGGGCACACGTGTGCTACGTGTAGGTGTGATTCCATCGGTCTCTTTGTCACCTGTTACAGAAAGAATTATCGTTAGTATATAAATTCTTTAATGACTAATAATTCTTTTTTGTAGTTATTCATTACATGTATTTATTTTAATTTTATTATCTATCCATTTCAGAAATTAAGCGACAACTTCTCTGAGAAATCATATGTATGTCTTTCTCTAGCTGATGAAACGATCAATAATACTTATGGATGGATGAACCCTCAAGAGGATTCTGATTTTTCTCTCGTTTCTTGCGCACCTGCTCTACACAGCACACACGTCGTGAGTTCATTCTTATATTTAATTATCCTTTAAATTAATATTTTATTGATAGTGCATATCACAAATTTGTAATAAATATGTAAATTATCGAATTGCAATAATGATTATATACCTAATATTGTCAACTTTGTCTCGTTTCGAAAAGGAATGCGAACCGAGGCCGTAGCTGCAGCTGCTCAGTCATGTGTGCTCGTTAGTTGTATGGTACCCACTACTATTCCAGAAAGCTTTGTGAGTACCAATTGATTATTGACCTTTGATGACTTCAAAAACACATTGTACTATTATGTAGTGTGCAGACCACTCTAGTAACTGACTAAATGTTTTTATACCTAAAAATATAATATTATGTCTCTATTCCCCAGATTCAGGAACCCCAACCCGTCTTTATGGAAGAACCACTTATTATATCAAAAACCACTCAAAAAAATAAACCAATTGAAGTCAATTACAAAAAAATGGAAAACTTATTATTAGAAAGTAAGTTACTAATTAGAAAATTAAAAAAATTAACGTTGTTTATAAACGTAAAATATTTCTTTAGAAAATATTTTTTATTTGATATACACAGCTTCTCTGACGGTGTTGGAATAAATTATCTTTTTTAATCTTCTTTTTTTATAAATGAAACCGTACAAGAGTCCCAACTGCCCTCAACTGTCTGAAGCAAATGAGACTATGGCATCCCCAATTGGGGTATGTTGTGAGGTTGAAGGTAGTGGGGAGTGGTAGGAGATTATGAAGAGGACGGTGGGGAAATCTGGCTATTCAGATCTGATCAATGATAGTATTTTCCACTCTAGAACGTGCGGCAAACATTTAAAAATTATTTTTAATTAGTAAATTGTGAAATAATTCAAATTTTTAATTTGCATGTTGGGTTTCGAACCCGTGACCTTCCGCTTGCTAGTTGAGAGCGTTACCCCTCGACTACGGAAACCTTCGTATCTATGATTTTTGGGCGTGTAATTTTTTCTCAAGGTCACGGCCGTCATCACAGTCAACATATTAATACCTTCTTACTATGTTGGCTCATCTTTTTAATATATTTTTATTCAGCTGTTATTATTGTACTGTTTTTAGCATCGATAATATAACTCCTGTATATGTTATGTTGTTTTCTCTTAGGCTGTGCTGTTATTTTTGTACGTTATTTAAACCTCTGTAAGTTGTTTATTGAATGCTGTTCTCACAAATATAATGTTATCCTTAACCCTTTTTGTCTTTTTCTTTTCACTTCTTCCATTGTCCATAGAAAATGTAAGAAATAATTTAATGGAAGTTATATATATTATAAAAATATTATTTCTTTAAACAATATTATGTATAGTCTGAGAATACTGTTACTGTGTCGGTGTAGGTATATAATACTGTTTTACTAAGTTTCTGCTGATATATGCTTAAATGTACCTAAACAAAAAATATTATATCCAAAAAATAAATAAAAAGCACCTTCGTCGTCAAAATATTCCAATTAATACGCCACTCCTGGCTACGCACGATCCGATTTGCAGAACCCAGATAAGTTGGGAGGTTTAGGGGGAGGCGGGAAGTTGTTGCTTATACACAATGCGTCGATGTGGTGGTGACAAGTACCTATCTATGTAAATCTGGTCACCAAATACGCTTAAAGCCATTTCAAGCAGTTGGGGCGATACTAAGAGTATCTAAAAAAGGATCAAATAATAATGTAACTGCTACGTGCTACGTATTATTGTAATTAAATAACGTGTGAAATAATTCAAGTAAAATAATTTTAATTAAAAGAGATAATTACATTATTTTTATTAACTAGCAGACCCGGCCACACGTTGCTGTGGCTAACGAAACACAACGCCATTACCCAACCTTTATAAAATCTTCACCACCCGCTTGCCTGCTGCCCGCTGCCTGAATTGAATATTTGAATTTCTCGGCTTTTCTCTACTATAATAAGCATGTAATATACATATAAACCTTTCTCTTGAATCATTCTATCTATTGGTGAAAACCGCATGAAAATCCGTTGCGTATTTTAAAAGATCAATGCGCACATTTTGAGTGCCTTCATTTTATACTATGTAATTATACCAACAGAGCGGTTGTGATAACCCTAAAATATGTCGATAATCACGGATGTGGGCGGTTCTCCAATGTGCTTGTCGCTGGTTACAGGGGTAGGTAAATTATGAAACATTTGTAAAAGTGTCTTAACTAAATATGGCAATAAAATAGTTGTCTGTGAAAAGATGCGAACTTTACTTTGCCTATTCAGACTTCGCAAATATGTTAATAACGTAGCGAGCAATTCGCGCTCCCACGTAAAAAGGTCTATTCATTAAAAAGCAGATGTTATTTTTAAGAACTAAATGGTGATATTATAATGCGAGATGCCTATATACTGTCAGATTAATTTTTCAACCAATCACAGTCATCTTCCCCTCTTCGTACCGCCATAGTTGATTTTTCCCCTCACCTGTTATTTCTGGTCTATTGAATTTGGATGTCTATGATTTTACCCCAATATAATATTATGAGTCTGACAAATACATATATTGCTAAGCCAACAAGCTTTCATTTTACCCCAATATAATATTATGAGTCTGACAAATACATATATTGCTAAGCCAACAAGCTTTCATTTTACCCCAATATAATATTATGAGTCTGACAAATACATATATTGCTAAGCCAACAAGCTTTCATTTTACCCCAATATAATATTATGAGTCTGACAAATACATATATTGCTAAGCCAACAAGCTTTCATTTTACCCCAATATAATATTATGAGTCTGACAAATAAATGTACATTTTTCCTGTCATTCCGGGGTTTGAGTGTAACCTCACAAATCTGAGTGTACTAAAAGTTACAATATCAGCGTTACTCGGTGTTGCCAAAGTAATGAAAAAAGTTACATCTACTTTTAGTAGTTCTTAATTTTATTGTCAAACAGTACATCCAATATCCATGGTCCAATGTTATGCAATATCCATGGCCCAATGATATCCAATATCATGGTCCAATGATATCCATTATCCATGGTCCAATAACATCCAATACCCATGGTCCAATAATATCCGATATCCATGGTCCAACGATATCCAATATCCATTGATATCTACGCACCAGATTTAAATGTCCGGGTTAAATTTTCCCCACGGGAAAAACTAAACCCTTTCACACACTTCCCCAAATGATCATCTAGTCAACCCACGCTATGCAATTGCACTATATAAGTATTATAAATACAAAACAATACAAGAACAACATGTCAACCTACTAGAGACCAAATGGGAATATAATTCACCGACTTCAGATATTTTCATATCAGAGGGTTCGGCTCTGTGGCATTTCTAATTGAACCTATAAATCCTACTGATCCCTCAATATAAATATTTAAAAAATCTTTTGTAATCCTACATGTATTTAAAATTACTGATTTTTGCATTTTTATATACAAATTCTTTGACAAATCTAATATGCTTAAATTTTGAATCAGATTCCTAGGTATTATGCCAGTGGCCGAAACAACAAATGGTAATATTTTTATAGTCCGAGAATGCCAAATTCTTTTAATCTCATTTCCTAATATAACTTAACATTATTATAACATATTATTATTACAATATAGAACATTCTAATAACAGCATTGATCAAGAGACATACATAAATAGTTTACATCTATTTAGGGTAAAACATTTATACTAGTCCCAGGGAGAGAATGTATGTGAAGTCATTGTTCTATCCATCCTATGTTCTGTGTTGTTTTTATATTTGTGAGAAGTAAGAGAATGATCTTCGATGTCATACATACGACTTCTCTCTGGGACTACTTTGCAGCGAAACACAGAACATTTATAATGGATAAGGTTCCCACTTAACCACTCGAGCGACAGACCAATTTAAAACTTTTTTCTTGGATTGCTTAAGGTTTTAAGGTGACCATTTAGACATTTTGTTTAATTCACTACAAGTTTTTGTGCATTATAATTGATTTGGTGGTGTTTACGAGTAATCTGAGTATTTTACCAGCCATGAGATTCTGTATCTTTTGACGACACGGAATCGATTCCATACGTAATCGCCTGTCACATTTGTGTGATTGTCTATGGCTTGCAATTGCTTTTTCTACAGGCTGCAGGGTGAGCTGTCAGCGCTGTCGCCGACTTCAACTAGTTTAAAACATGAAATGCGTAAGTATACATGATTTTTTATTCATTTAATGTACGTTTAACCTCATATAGGCCGGAAACGCGCCCGCACACCAGAACAATTTTTCGTTTTTTTTTTTATGCGATTTTAAACCTTCTGTATAAAGAAACTGTATGAAAGACAAGGTCAGAATCGCTTGCGACAACATCATTCTTGGTATAGCCAAAAGTTTCATTCACCTGGCAACACCAGAATATTTTAAAATTAATTATCTATGTAATCCTTATATTAATTATCTAAGTAATAATTTTTGCTGCGATTTCAACTGTCAAAGTCCGAACGTGATACTTGACAAAAACCTATCAATTTATCAAATAAACACAAGCAGTGGCGTAAGCTAGCATGGGTGGCACCCGGGGCGGATGTCACCCGCCTGGGGCGTAGTGTCACCCCCCCCCCCCCCCCCCTGAAAGTTGATTTGAGGAATTCGAAAACTCCGGTGGCTAGAGAATTTCAGACCGACACAAAATTCGGGGAGCAATATCTTGGTTAAACAAGTAATGTTGTTTTTATAGATAGATTATTGTTTAAGGAATGTGTTCCGGTAAATAAAATGTACAAAATATTACTTCAAAGTGAAAAGTTCCGTAATTTCCAGTACGGAAGTTAGTTTCAGCTTCGGCTTCCCACCGGTTAAAGTTGTATAGCATGGATTTGACATTTGCGAAGTCGGCGACAGCGCTGACAGCTTACTAGAGTTGCTAATTTGCGGGGAATTCCTCAAATTGATGGGAACTTGTGGGGAGATTGCGGGAAATTTGTTATTTTGTTCTGCCCAATTTGGGGAATTTGAAGATTTATTGCAGGTATTTTAGAACATAAGCACTGGCAACTCTGCAGCTTTAGAATACAGCGATACAGAATCGCTCTCCAGTTATAGGGTACATTTTTACATATAACTGCATACTCGATTCAAATTTTGATTTTTCAGAGATGTCTGACTAATCACCTAGAAAATGATTTTTCCAGTTTATTCATGGTGTCCGAATACTCCTGGTACAAGCGGCAAACTTGTGAATCTACATCACACAGAGAACACAAAAAAAAACTTTCTTTTTTTCCTTTTTCACGGCAACTAAGGGGATATTTTTAGCCGGGTCTACTGCGCCTCGACGCATTTCAAAAGATATATTGGTTCACCAGTTTCCCGCTTGTACTGTGAGTTTCCAGACACCATGTATAAGACAAGCAAATATGTATAAAGCAAGCAGACCGGTCAGTGGTTGAGTGGCATAGCGCTTGGGTACCACCCGAGCGTCGCGTGTTCGATTCCTCGGCTGGCTAAGTCCTCCATCACAACACAAGCAACATTTTTGGCTTTCTGTGGTGGCAGTAGGAGATTGTCAAACATTGTTGGGTTATTCGTAACCCGGGAATGTTCGTCTTTCTTTTTAAGAAAAAAAAAAAAAATGAAATTGATAATCTGGTCAAGAAAGAACCTCCATGTTGATTGTTGTGTTAGATTTCACCAGAAGTAAGGTAAAATCGAGCTTACTTGGAACCCACAGACACGCCCACGACACGCTTGTATCGTTTTATCTTTTCGGTGGTTCTGGTACATATTTGCAATGAAGCCACAAAATAGGTTAGTCACATAAGAAAAGTGATAGTTGTAGAATGAATTACAACTACAGCATACAAGGTGTCCGGGGTTTGTAACGTTTGAGAGGTGATTCTACTTGAAAGTACAAGCATAAAAGGTAAATAATTTAGTGATGATGAATTTTTAAGGAAACCCCTAAATTGTTCGCTTTTGGGAACAGCTCATATAGGTCTCATAGAAATCGTTGTCTCCCTTATGCGGCGTTCACATTATTTGGTTTGGCCGTATTCGACTGCAGCCTGTTTCCAGTCACCGACTAGTGTAAACAGTTATTCGGTTGGCCATATTCGGTCACCGCAAATGGGTACAAATGATTATTTTAAAGTTGTTTCTGTATTTGATCATAACCGATTTGCGGAAACTGCATTGAGTGTTCTTTGTACGCCTTTTCTTTTTAAATTTTTTATATAATTTAGCAAATAGCTAAAATACTATCCCTATAGATCAAGCCACGTTTGATCGCATATGATCGACGCATTCGGTCACCGACATATGTAAACAGGCCGATTCGTTTAACGAATCCGGTTAAACCGAATGCGGCTGACGCATTCAATTTTTAATTCACAAAATACTTAACTCGTTGAATGCCGCGAGTAAATGGGGTTGGTTGTAACCAATTAGCGTTCGCAAAAAGCGGCAGCCATGACACCCAATGTCCGGCGATTCTGACAGCGTCCTTGAGAAATTTCGTACATAGAAAGGTCAAAGTTGAAGACCAAAGAATTTTTCCCGCGCATGCGCAAGAACTGCGCACGTTCCCGCGCTCCGGTAAATCATTAATATAAATTATATGGAGTCACCAATCTAATTGCGGTTTTCTCTATGGTAAAGAGCGATAATAGAGCAAGCGATTCTGACCGTGTTCTTCATACACTTTCTTTATACATAAGGGTCAAAATCGCGTGTGAAGTCTCATGATACGCCGGCGCACGAGCGGCAAATGAGTGGTTAAAATGACAAAAAAGTGAGACGACAATAACAAAGTTTCATAAACATTTTTGAAATTGTGGTCAGAAACTTTAGTTTCATAAACTATTTGACCTAGTTCAATTTGAATTATTTTGTGGTTAACTTTTTTTTTATTTAATAATATAAAACGTGGTGTTTTATCTTTCTAGAACCGTTTAGATCATATTCCTCATCATAATAGTAAGGGAGACACAACGATTTCTACGAGACCTATATGAGTTGTTTCCAAAAGTAAACAAATTAGCCTGAGGGAATAAGCGTGAAAGCTTTTTAAGCTTGTTTTCAGACTACCTACAACACGGTCAGACATACGTAATGACATGTGAGGTGTACCTAAGTTATTAAATGGAAAAAAATCAATTGAATTTATGTTTTTTTTACTTGTACTATCGTGTAGGATCACCTACCGAAGTTAGTGCACTTTACCCCCTACCCTGTAGGCACATATGAGTGTGAGAATTGATTGAACCCATAACCCTCCAATATTGATAAGGGGCCGTTCAAGTATTACGTAACACACTTGAGGGGTGGTGAAACGTTACTGTGTGTTACGAGGGGGGGAGGGGGGGTTCGAACAACACTTTACGAAACATGTATTTCTTTATTTAGACAAAAAACTAGGGAATTAAAATCTTCCAAGTTGGCAACCCTTTTCGTTCTTGAAATATCTTTGTTTTATTTATTACCGCAAATGCGATTAAAACAAGAAAAAAGGTATTTAAGCGACTTTCCAGTACTTAAAAAAAAAATTGTTACTTGAGCGTTACGTAATGTTTAGGGGGGGGGGAGGGTACAGAAAAACATTCAAAAATCTTCAAAAATTGTGTTAAGTAATACTTGAACGCCCCCTAAGAGTAAAATGTCAGTAATGCATAATTGTGATTTTGTAAGCACTTAAATATAAATAATTTTCTATTTATCTGTGTTAATAAGACATATACATAATTAAAAATAAAAATTTACCGTCGTCTTTCTGACTGGTGGCGGAGTTTTCTGAACAAGAATAGAGTGCGGTAAGATACTTGTTTTCTGATCTCTGGAAATAAAAAGAAAGGAGTGTAAGAATAATGGTGACCGGACAACTCAGAATGAAATCACCTCAGAACCTCCTTTGAAAAGTCATTAAGAGTGATGTAAAAAATATATAAAAAATTGGTTAAATAGGTTACGTTAGGTCAAAGATATTGAAATATAAGAGATGTGCTATCCGCAGTTTTTACTGAGTGGGACTGTGCTTCCTGGTGTTGCCGATATTGTTTACCAATTCTTCTCCTTCTTTGTGTGACGTATCAGGTCCCCCCGATGTTGGCGATCACTCTTGAAAATGTCTATCTGTCTTGCTGCCCGGAATAGCTCCTTCACACTTCTAATGCCAAACCAATGAACGAATGTTTAACTAAATGAACAAAATCTTTTTGTATGCAAACTACTCCTATTAGGTAGTAGTCCGCCGACAGTCGAGCTGACATCATAGCATATCTCTTTTGTATTTCAATAACTTTGGGTTAGGTTATGGGTTATTTTTTTTTCGTTTCATAGCTTTGAATGACTTTTAAAAGATGTGTTGAGTTGAATTGATTCTGAGTTGGCATGGAACCAAGAATAATATACATATATAAAGTGAACAGTAGAAGTAGAGCACATAATACCATCAAGTATTGATTGTATTAAGTGGAAAATGTGAGCAACAAATTAAAAAAACTAACCTATTTTTTCAAAGACAATAAGAAACATTTTAGATAAAGAACAGCTAATTAAAATCACTTATTTATTTTAATTTTTTAAACTTTATGAGTAAAATCTCAAATTATAATATTTAATTAAATGAAGACAATATTAGTGAAACTCAATCGAAAATCTGAGACAGAAAAATCAGAAAAGATATTGGCTCCGCTGGGACATAGCAGCCAATAATATGTGCGTTAAGAAAATGAAGATAATGTTGGTAGTTCTTAGTCGAAGTATAATACAGTTAAAAGTGACCGAATTAATATGGGTTCCGTAGCTCAATCGGTAGAGCTGTTGCCATGTAAGCAAAGGGTCCTGGGTTCGTGTCCCAGCGGAGCCAATATCTTTTCTGATTTTTCTGTCTCAGATTTTCGATTGAGTTTCACTAATATTGTCTTCATGTAATTAAATAAAATCTATTATGCCTTAGCCCAATCTCAACTACAATATGGTCTTATCGGATGGGGAAGCTCATGCGATTCCACTATAAAACCAGTCCTCATATAACTAAATATTCCGAGATGTGACCTTGTTTCTCGGAGGCACCATTGGTGACACTGTTCCCCAGGACATTCAGCCTGAGCACGGTAGCTCACACCTTGGCTTGGGATGGCTATTGTAGGTTTGTGTTTCCACTCCCTGAGGGATGGGTTCGCCACACTCCCTATGCTAAGCAAGATACTCTCAGTATCGCCCAAGTCTAAGACCACCATTCAGAATTGAAATGTTGCAGATCTGACGTGACTAGGTACTTCCCCACCTTCTTCTTTTCCATCTCCTTCCCTTCCCCATTACATTCAGCCACACAACTTCGCCCAATTGGGGATGCGATAGTCTCACTGGCTCCAAGCGGTTGAGAGCAGTTGGGCCGTGTCAAGAGTCAGAATAACGAAAGAGTATTATGTGATTATAAATAAAAAAAGGCTGTACACCAAAACAGAGTTGTGTGGCATTCCATCTTCTCTGCCTACCCTGCGGAGTAAACCAACATGGTCAATAATAAAAGAGCGCTGAATAATTTGCAAAGAAATAATTGAATATGTTCACCAGCTGGCCAACTGTCTTCTGCAAGTCTTCATCACTGAATCTGGCCAAATAAGAGGTGTGCTGCGCTTCAATCCTCATCATTGACTTCTTTGTATAATTGTTGATGATCTGCTTGGAAACATTAACTGCAAAACAAACATTTGTACATTGTTATTTAGATATTAGTGTAGGCGTGTGATGTGATCTTGAAGATCTAAAATGATAGACGCGTGGTCGAGATGAACATTTATTTGTAAAATATAAGTCGATAAGCTTCGTGCTAGCTAACGGAACCGTCTGTAGGTAAGGAGAGCGAGCAAGTACATTCATCATCTTTTATACTCAGTTCTGCCGTCTCGCTCTTGCATAATCGAAAGGGCAGGCGTGCCACTAAAATCATTCTCACATACATTGTATTATTTATAATACATTATTTATTGTACTAACATTACTATTATTAGTATTATAGTGAGGCGGGTATGGGTACTGCCGCTCCGGGAACCATTTATTGATAATCAACACCCCTGCCGCAGGTCACCCCAAGTGGTTCGCTATGTTTGGTGACCTAGTAGGAGTGCCTGGGGAAATGTGGTGAGAATGGGGGTCTTGGCAGCGGATATGTCTGCCCACCAACTGCGCAGCAGGCCGGAACGGGAGAGACTGCTTGAGGGAGACCTTTTGATCTCTCCAGCAGGACTCTCTCAGATCATCGCCTTGCTTCGCAGTGTGAGGGTTGGATTCGTACGCCGGTTACTCCTGGACACACTGAACCGTAGATTCCTACCCACTCCTCATACCTTTTTCCTTCCTTTTCTAAAATGGCCCCCTACACAGCATCCCCAAATATGGCATAGGCCCTGAGGGGAACTATTTTCCTCAGAACCTCATGTGTGGAGCCAAATAAAAAAATATATACAATAGAATTTGGATATAATGAGTTTATTTTAAGTGACGACAATGTAAACTTAAGTTAGGTTTTAAATTTAGGTACTAAAAACAATCCGACAACAACTAAAAACAGTACGATTATGTTTTAGGTGACCAACTGCTTAGTGACCTATTTAATGATAAATCGTCCAGTTAGAACGATGCGCAGTGTTTTGTTTACAAAACCTACGAATCAATACCTCGCCGCCCCGCGTCTCGTCTATTCCCCGCGCCCGGCTACTCCCCGCCCACTAACACCTATCTTTATTAGCAGGCGTAAATCACAGTCAGTGTTTATCATCGGTTGTGAATAGGTTAAAAGCTCAACACAATGAGTTCTGCGAAGCGAGTGTTTTTAAATTGAAAAAAAAAAAGTGCTATTTTTCACCGTTTAGAAGCCGGTGAATCAAATGTAACCCTCACAAAGGAGTTCTGCATGTCTATGTAAAAACAAGCTTAGATTATCTGGCCGTTTTGTACATCGTTCGGTTAGTAAGACATAGTATTGCCGGCCCCTTGAGGGTCGTTATATCCGGATTCTGCTACAGCAGGACATAGTGATACATCACTCCAATTTTGAAAATGGCAAAATAATTTCTTATTCTGTTAAACGTATTGTATTATAAGTAAGTACTCTATCGCTTGTCTGAATTCTCCAGACAAATACTTCCAATTTTGAAAATGATACTTCAATTTTTTTTTCTTCATTTTAAGCACCAGCTTCACTGCCAAAGCAGTTTGTCAGCGGGTCAATTTAATAATATTAATATCCAGCTTCTGGGAGGCTAGCTTGACTGGCTTCTGTGGAGCCCCGTGCCTGAGCTGCTCACTTAGAGTTACACCAAGCGTTGAAGGACAATAGTTTGTCATTTCGATCCCTTTTAGTCGTAATCGGACATGATTGAGTCTTTGAAACATTACATTCAACTAAATTATTCTTACCCCCAGAAGAAAACTTCCTCGAGGTAACCGTCCATTCTCTGGTTCTAAGCCTTCCGAGCTGTTGGAGTTTGTGTACCATTTGGGAGCTTGTCAAACAAAAAGCTATCATTGAATGTACAATGAATAGGTGAACACAACAAAAGGTTATTGATGTGCAACAAAAACAAAGTCGGAGACAGAATCGATCGCTGTGGGACGCCAGATATGATAAAATAAGATTTGAGGATACAACCAAACATGACTAAGGATTCTGTATGTTGTGATGGATGACGGTGGCACCACGGGAAAGTCATAAACGGTTGATAGCTCCATTGTAACCTCTGCCTCTACAGTAATGCATAACGGATAGAGGTTGCAAGGACAGGCCATACAGCACTGATATTTGATATTTTTGTAAAATTAGCGGTCGCTTTCAGTCGGTCTAAACCGTAAATGAGGTTTTGCTATAGTTACGTCAAAATTTCTAGGAACTCAATACATGGACAATCTCCAATAAACAATTATAATAAAAAAAAACAGCATGTTGTGATATTGGTTTGGGGTGAAATCACTACCTTCTTTCAAGAATTCTTCATATACATTTTTGGAGTCGATACGGAACAAATGCGGAAATCCTGATTTCTTCACTTTAGAACGAGGCATTGTAGGTTTTAATGGTAGACGACAAAGTCCACAAAACACTGAAACAAGTCCACAAAATACTAGAAAGCAGAAAACAGAAAACAGAAAAGTTTTTATTGTATGCAAAACAAATTTGAATTACGAAAAGACGACCAAGACCAACTGCCAACTGATTTTTGGAATAGACAATCAAAAATTTTGTTTTTAATTTGTAGATGTAGTGCCCAGTGTTGCCAACTCGAATTTTAAAGTAGAGCTAGGCGAAACCCAAAAAGGAGCTAAATTTTGAAAATGACATAAGGGGGGGGGGGGGGGGGGGGCTGTAGAATTTTTGACAAAAAAACTTAAACAAACACTCACAATACGCTTATTTATTTTTATAATTTTCAATACACAGTTATTTTTGATAACATCGAAGTGTTCAGTATTCTCTTTAAATATTTTTTTGTTAGACAGCGACTAGTCCTCTAAAAATTCTAAGTAGTCATTTTTTTCGTATACAGCCATTGTTCCAATCCGAAGCTTCATTGCGCATTCGAATTCGAAGGAGACTGACGCAAGACCACGCAAGACGCAATGCTATATGCCAGTGGCGTAGCGTGGGTTTCGGCCGCCCGGGGCGGAGGCAAATTTTGCCGCCCCCCCCCCCCCCAACTTCTACAGGTACTTCTTCCACAGATTTTCAAGCGCTGACCGGGGGGGGGGGGGGGTAGATATTTTCTATTTTTTCATGCCGATTTTTATTATTCCATGTGCCGAGTACTCTATCAAAAAAATCATGCTTATAAATTCTACTACAAATTTATATATAACTGCTCTCAGAAATTGATAGTGGTATGCCTGTAATAGAATTTGCATCTTCATCACGCATAAATATGGAATGCAACTCAAATGCAAAGCTTCTCTAGGTACACGATGTATCGGCAACTTATTATTATGTTGATAACACAAAACTGGTTTAAATTAAACCAATTACGCGGTGTATCAAAACTACACTCAGAACAAAAAGATGGTTTTTCTTTGATTCTAGCGGCACTTACATTCTGAACACAAGGATGGTTTTAATTAAATCTGTATGTGGTGAATCAAAACTACACTCAGAACATCGGGGCGTAGGAAAATTTCGCCGCCCACTTATTTGGGTACTTCAAGCGGCGGCGGGATGGGGGGTGGGGTTGTATTCGAAATCCCATTTTTGTATTACGACCTAATTATATACGAGCCGGTTTTTTTTTTTAAATCACATTTGACGAGCATTCTTTCAACTAAAGTCATGTTTATAAATTCTACTCCAAAGTTGATTTATTGATACTGCGTTAGTGTCCCCAAATAATAGTTACACACGCAACAAACAATTTCTCAAAATGGGTTTGAATTAAGTCTGTATGCAGCGAATACACTCCGAACATGATAGTAGTTTTTCTCTGATTCTGGCAGCAGGTACAGGATACAGAGTCTGCAACTAGAATTTTATAACTGAACTTCGAATAAGATAATATTTTCCTTTGAATCGTGTCAGCAGATGAATCCTCAAAAGGAATTTTACATTCTGAAAACTGGTTTAACCCTGATATTGAAAATGTGGATTGGCTCAAAAATACACGCCTGCGAATATTCGAATTAAATTACCTAATAGAATAAACTTAAAATTTTAAATACAGATTCCTTTTTAAAAAAAAAATTGTAATAAAACTGTAAAACTTAACTATTTATCAATGTGTGGGACATAATTTCACAATTTTATTTTAAAATTAAATGTGTGGGACAATTTGTGACTCCTGTGATTAGATGGGTTAAATTAAATCTATATTTGGCGAAATAAAACTACACTCAGAATATGAAAATGGTTTCTCTTTGATATTGGCAGCACATACATAGTCTGCAAGTAGAATTTTATAACTGCACTTCAATTAAAATAAGGGTCTCTTTCGAAATGTATCAGTAGATGAATACATAAATGAAATTAATTCGTTAATACATTCTGAACACAATTCTGGTTTTAATTAAGAGTGAATCTGTTTGCGAGTTATCAGCTTTAATTAGTATTACTCTCATAACATGCGTACGATTTTCCTTCGAATTGCGAAATATGCAGCTTAAAAAAATATAATTATTGATATTTTTAATAAATAATAATAAAAATTGTTGGATTCCTAAACGAAAGTATCGTATAACATTTTTAAATAATGATTTGAAATGGTTTAATTTTTTCCACGATAATATTATTATTTATTGTGAAAATTTGCCGCCCCCCTTAAAAGTGCCGCCCGGGGCGGGCCGCCCGCCCCCCCGCCCCCCCCCCCCCACGCTACGCCTCTGCTATATGCAATATGCAATAGCCGGCCTAGGCAAGTTACTTGTATCGAAGTTTTTGGGAATTTCATTTTTTCGGGAAGTCCCTATACCGATGTTTCCACTTTCCACCATAGCATTTTTAAGCGGGCTACAGACCTTCAGTTTTAACTGTACAGTTGACAGTCGAACTGTACAGATAAATCGTTAGGTGTGTAGGTCAAAAGTTGAACTGTACAGTTTAACTGAGATCTAATCAAAATACGAATAGATAAATCTGTACAGTTAAAATTGACAGTGTGTAGTCGAAAACTGTACAGTTTCGTCAGTTTTGTCGCAGTTTCTTTTAATACACTCATTAAATTAATGCAAATTTCTCTTTTAATACAAATAATTCATTTAATTTTAATTTCTCTTTTATTTTTCTTTTAATACACTCAGTTTCTTTTAATACATCTTTAGCCCTGCAATGGCCAAATCGTCGTCTATGGAGGCCATGTTGATAAAAACTGAAAGATCTCGCAGTTTTACTTGAATGTGTGTAGGCTGTATGGACCTACGACTTATCTGTACAGTTCGACCGTACAGTTAAATGGCACAGTTAAAACTGAAGGTCTGTAGCCCGCTTTAGTAATTGTTTACTTGTGCAGGAGTTCAGGGAATCTCTTTTTTGGGAAGTCCTCGTCCCAATTTTGTATTTTTAGAATATTATTGCAAATATTATTTCACGTGAATAAGAGCTGAAATATCTGAAAAACGAGCTAAGAAGCTAAATGACTTTTTTGGAGCTGACGACGTCGATTTAGAGCCAGATCTAGCTCTAAATGAGCTGAGTTGGCAACACTGGTAGTGCCGTTGACGCATTAACATACCAAACAGCGTTACCCACCCCGTACCATAACGAGACGCCTAATTCATTTAATACCTACTTACTTTTAAAAGGGAACGATATTCACATAAGTAACAATCTTTTAATCAATAAGTAATAATTTTAATTTTATTATGGAACCAAGAAAACCACCTCATGGGCTTTTTCAAAACACCTCTCACATGGCGACAGATACTCGATAAATGTTTAGTAATCCTTTATTGAAATACCTACTAATATCTCAGTCTAATCATCAAAAAGAAAAAGAAAGTACATGAACCAAATTAAAATTGTTAATGAAATTATGGAAATTATTACTGTAATGAAATACTTAGGAGCAGTGG
Organism: Limnephilus marmoratus; assembly: GCA_917880885.1. Taxonomy (NCBI): domain Eukaryota; kingdom Metazoa; phylum Arthropoda; class Insecta; order Trichoptera; family Limnephilidae; genus Limnephilus; species Limnephilus marmoratus. The sequence continues at coordinate 40,302,860 of OU862928.1, forward strand.
CGTAGCTAGCATGGGTGGCACCCGGGGCGGAAAACGCAGTGTCACCCCCCCATTAATTTTTTTCTTGAGAAATTCAAACTACAAATTTTGACTTCCTAAAATATAAAAAAAAAAACATTTCTAGCTAGTCAAATATGTAAAAAAAAATTGTTATCCACAAAATTAAAAACACTAACAGAATAACAGGTTTTTCAACAATCGATAGGTGATCATTTCCTTCGCGAGTTCCCGTCAATCACAATGTACGAAAGAAATGAGAATGACACAGGGGAAAAGCGAGGAATATTTCACGGTAATCCCCAATAAATCGATAGTAAGAGCTAGGAACGAAAATAAAAAAAACAGAATTTTTGGGGAATGCTGACCGACCGAGCCATACAGCTACAAATAACAGAGTTCCGTGTGGAGTCTTCAATTCTTATATGCTGCAAAAATCTGAAAAAATCTACTGTCATGACAACATAATAACCAATACTTAGGTTAAAACCAGTTTTGTGTTCAGAGTCTAACGATAAAATTTCAATCGTGAAATAGTAAAGGGGGCGTTCAAGTATAACGTTACGCAATTTTTGAAAATTTTTGACCCTCTCTCCCTGCATGCAACGCGCCGTAACATTTTTCTGCACCTCTCTCCCCCTAAACGTTACGTAACACCCAAGTGACTATTTTAACCTAAAAATCTCAATTAAATTGCGCAAAGTACTGGAAAGTCGCTTAAATACCTTTTTCTTGTTTTAATCGCGTTTGCGGTAAAAATAAAATAAGAGATTTCAAACTCGCAATAGGTCCATGCGTATATTGTTTATTTTATTGTTTTAAATTGTAATTCATTAACAAATTGGGAATAATTATTATTTTTATCGGCCTTTCATTCCTACCGGATCTCCACAATTTAATACTGTCTTACCTTTAATACACCTACATGGTTTTACAACACATATTTCGTTTTACATTAGGTATACTGAGGAGGCCCTGAAGAAAGTAATTTTACAAAGGTTTCCATATGGAGCAACACTTTACTCCACCATGATTCATAAGCTTACTCAGAGTGGAGTTAAACCTTTTTCATGATCTGAATGCAGTTATACAAGTCCTCAAAACGAAGATTTAAAAGTCCACAGTATGATTCACAGAAGAGAAAAACCTTTTTCATGTCCTGACTGCAGTAATACAAGTTTTCAAAGGAAAGATTTAAAAATCCGCAGTACGTTTCATAGAAGAGAAAAACTTTTTTCATGTCCTGATTGTAACTATTCGTGTTCTCAAAAGGGATACATATGAAGTCAGTTGCTGACTCAGTGTGGAGAAAAACCTTTTTCATGTTATAACTGCAACTATGCATGTACTATGAAGAGAAATCTAAAAATCATACGTTTACCGACAGTGGAAAAAAAACAATTTCATGTCCTGACTACAACTATTATTTTTCTCGAAAAAATAACTAAAACGGCACTACTTGCTAACTCAGAGTGATGAAAAACCTTTTTCTTGTCCCGACTGTAACTATTCATGCGCTACAAAACGGTATCTAAAAATTCACATCCTTACCCTTACTAGACAAAAACCTTTTTCATGTCCCCGACTGCAGTAATACAAGCATTCAAAGGGAAGATTTAAAAATCCACAGTACGATTCACAGAAGAGAAAAACCTTTTTCATGTCCTAATTGTAACTGTTCGTGTTCTCAAAAGGGATACATAAGAAGTCAGTTGCTGACTCAGTTTGGAGAAAAACCTTTTTCATGTTCCAACTGCAACTATTCATGTACTATGAAGAGAAATCTAAAAATCACTCGTTAACGTGGAAAAAAACCTATTTCTTGTCCTGACTGCAACTATTCTTATTCTCGAAAAAATAACTAAAACGGCACTTGCTAACTCACATTGATGAAAAACCTTTTTCTTGTCCCGACTGTAACTATTCATGCGCTATAAAACGGTATCTAAAAATTCACACCTACCTGCCTTGTTTTTCAAACTGGTCTTACAGCACTATTAAACACGCTAACACAACAATAACTTCTTCACTAATTCACGTCAGTCCATAGATAACAATTCACTTCACGAGTCTACGTTAATCACAATATACGAACGAAATTAGAATGACACAAGGAATATTTCAGGGAAATCCCCGACTGAGCTATGAACAAAAAAAAAACATTCTTCGGGAATCCCCGACCAACCAAGCCATAGAGCAAAATAACAGTCAGTGTTAACGTGTAAAATATTTTTTACGGCAATTTTGCACTTTCGTAAGTTTTTTCTTCACGTTCGAGTGTCACCCCCTCCTCGGGTGGCACCCGGGGCGGTCCGCCCCCCCCCCCTCGCTACGCTACTGCTTAGGAGTTATATTAGATTAAAATTTAACCATTAAACATGTTCATGTTTCGACTGCAACTATTCTTTTTCTTAAAAGGAACATTTAAAAGTCCACAAGCCGTGTCACAGTGGAGAAAAACCCTTTTCATGCTCTGACTGCAACTATTAATGTTCTTGAAAGTCACAATTTAACATTCACTGTGGAGAAAAACCTTTTTTATGTTCCGATTGTAACTATTCATTTTCTCAAAAGGAACATTTAAAAGTTCACAAGCCGTCTCACAGTGGAGAAAACCTTTTACATGTTCCGACTGCAACTATTCATGTTCTATAAAGTGACAATTTTAAATCCACAAGCGGTCTCACAGTGGCCAAAACCTTTAACCTTCCCCATACTAACCATACAAAAATTCCGCGTGCTCCGAACTGGGGTATCGCGGGCCCCCACTCGTATTTGTACAAATTGCAAAAATCATAGTGTGTTTTAAGTGACGTCTTGTCAACCATCTGGCCCGGCTTGGAATGTGACCAAAGCTATTAGACACTGAAGCTGTAGCAAGCCAGCGCTTTCTAAACAGTGGGATATATTTTTAAATAAAAATAATTTGTAAAAAAGTGCAGTTTTAAATCTTGTTTATTTTTCTTTTAAACTTACAAGTACTTCGATAAATTTAAAAAGAAAATTGTTAATATAATAAAGGTAATTTATTTATATAGATAGGTAACATTTGCAAATATTCTTTAAAAAAATATTTCACATTCAGAGATTTCAGCTTGTCTGTATAGTTTTTAATTTTTATTTTTTTCTATTTCTTGCTAGAGCAATCCTGATGAGTTACGGAACTCATTTTAGAACAGTGGGAACATATAATTCATGGGGGAGCAAACAGTTACAATTTTACGTAGGAATTTAGACATTAAAAAAATATATTTATGAATATAGCTATAACTTTGTGGTTATCCATTATAGAAAAATGAAATAATTCAACTTTGTATAAACCACATTTATAAAAAACCGGTCGGATTTACGCATTATGAAAGTGGTTTATACAAAGTTGAATTGTTTCATTTTTCTATTAAAAATATAAGTTTCACATACAATACAGACGAAAAATAAAAGACAGGTCGAGTAGAACAAACAACAATAGAAAAGAATAAATGAAAATAGGAACAAGGTTATACAAATACGGATGATTACAACTAAATGGAAAATAAAAGAAACACCCCCCCCTCCCCTATATGTTGTGTAAATAAACCGTAGACTAAGAACTATTTGTACCAGTCTGAAGATGGCTTTAACGAGCTGAAACCGGTTACGGTCGAATAAAATTAAGTGGAATAAAGTTTTATTATAATATATTATATGAAAAGAAAAGAAGAGAAAAAGGAACCAGACAATTGAACATGACAAGAAAATTACATATTTTAATGAAAAGATTACATTGTTTACACGTAAAAAATTACACTGTAAAAAATGACATGTAAAAAATGACAGTTTCATCCTTATTTACGTATTTGTTTGAGGCAAATCCCCAGATACAGCAGAGATAAGAAAGGTGTGAATGTACCATGGCCATTGCGTAATACACTGATGTTAGTAAAGGGTGAACTTGTCAAATGAAAATGTACAAATATATTTATGAAACTTAGATTCATAGACCAGAAACTCTAAAAAGAGTGTTATGCAAATGCATATTTGATGTTGAATAAAAAAACACGCAAAAGTGTATTATACGATCAACACAAAAGTAAATTAGGGAGCGTTCAAGTATTACGTAACGCAATTTTTGAAGATTTTTGACCCCCCCTCCCCCCCATGTAACGCGCCGTAACGTTTTCCTGTTCAACCCCCCCCCCCCTAAGCGTTACGTAACACCCAAGTAACAATTTTTACCCGAAAGTCACAATTAAGTTGCGCAACGTACTGAAATGTCGCTTAAATACCCTTTATCTTGATTTTATCTCGTTTGCGGTAATAAATAAAACAAGAGATTTCTAACTCGTGATACATTATATACATTTTATATATTCATATTGTCATTTTGAAAAAAATTGAGAATATTATTATTTTTATCGGCCTTGTATTCCTTCCAGATCTCCACAATTTAACACTGTCTGACCTAAAATAAACCTACATGGTTTTACAACACATACTTTCTTTTACATTAGCTTTAGTGAGGAGGCCCTGAGGAAAGTAATTTTTTTCCCCGTGGAGCAACACTTTACTCCACTATGATTCACAAGCTGACTCATAGTGGAGTTAAACCTTTTCCACGTCCCGAATGCAGTTACGCAAGTTCTCAAAGGGAAGATTTAAAAATCAACAGTATGATTCACAGAAGAAAAAAACCATTTTCATGTCCTGACTGCAACTATTCGTGTCCTCTAAAGAGATATCTAAGAAGTCACTTGCTGACTCACGGTGTAGAAAAACCGTTTTCATGTTCGGACTGCAACTATTCATGTACTACGAAGAGAAATCTAAAAATGACCCATGTTTACCCACAGTGGAGAAAAATCCATTTCATGTCCTAACTGCAACTATTCTACTTCTCGAAAAAAAAAATAAAGAAAACGGCACTTGCTAACTCACAGTGACGAAAAACCTTTTTCTTGTCCCGATTGCAAATATTCATGAGCTACACAACGGTATCCAAAAGTTATCGTGTTGAACCACACTGGACAAAAACCTTTTTCATGTCCCGACTGCAATTATTCATGTAGTGCAAAGGAACTTCTTAGAAATCATTTGCTTACTCAAAGTGATACAAAACCTTTTACATGTTTCTACTGCACTATTCATGTTCTACAAAGAGTCACCAAAAATCACATGTTAACGCACAGTGGACAAAAACCATTTTCCTGTCCAGAATGCAGTTATACAAGTTCTCAAAAGGACAATTTATAAATCCACCGTGCGATTTACAGAAGAGAAAACCTTTTACATGTCCTGACTGCAACTATTTGTGTTCTTAAAAGGGATATCCAAGAATTCTTTTGCTGACTCTACTCATTGTGGAGAAAAGCAAGTTTCATGTTCCGACTGAAACTATTCAGAGAAATAAAAAAATCACATGTTTACTCACAGTGGTGAAAAACCCATTTCATGCCCTGACTGCAACTATTCTACTTCTCGAAAAAAAAAACTAAAACGGTACTTGCTGATTCACAGTGATGAAAAACCTTTTACTTGTCCCGAGTGCGACTATTCAGGCGCTACAAAACGGTATCTAAAAATTCACATGTTTACCCACACTGGACCAAAACCTTTTTCGTGTCCCGACTGCAATTCTTCATGTTGTACAAAGGAACTTCTTAGAAATCATTTGCTGACTCACAGTGCTTCAAAACCACTTACGTATTTCTACTGCAACTATTCGTGTTCTACAAAGAGGCATGAAAAATCACATGTTTACCTTCAGCAGACAAAACAATTTTTTTGTCCCAGCGTGATTTTTCAAGTTCTCGAAAGGGAGATTAAAAAATCCACCGAACGATTCAAAGTGAAGAAAACCTTTTTCATGTTCTGAGTGTAACTATGCATTTACTACGAAACCTAGCTTTAGGTAATATTATAAAATTTTAGCAGTAAATTAACCTGTGTGTAATAACTAAAAAGCGTTATTCTTACTAAAAACTCTCGTATAACATCCTTCATATGTTGCATATTTTTTTTTTTTATTATTTTTCTTTTGCTGTCTTCCAAATTTGGTTGGCATTTTTTGGTTGCACTGCGCTGGCAAGTCAGCATGAGAGCCTTTATAGGCCAATAACAGCTGATGATGTAAATCTCCCGGTTTGGAGGACATTATAATTGCTAAAAACTCACATTAACAACACTGACTACAGCAAATTGTGTTTATGCGTATTTCGTGTTTAAAACACTAACGAATACTGACAACGAAAATAAAATGAAAATGACGCAAAATACAGTCGAGGAATTCCCCGTACAACATAAACTAAAAGGCTTGCCAATTTGGAAGATTTCAATTCCTTAATTTATTATTTTAATAAAGAAAAACATGTTACGTAACGCGTCCATCGAACCCCCCCCCTCCTCCGTAACGCGCCGTAACGTTTCACCAGACCCCCCCTCCCCCCCCAAGTGCGTTACGTAATACTTGAACGGCCCCTTAGGAAATTGCATAAAAGATTTTGAAACTGAGAAATTCAAGTTGCTTATACATTTATGCCTTTTCCTTTTTCCACCGGGAATCTCATTCTTCAACAGAGGGCGCCACTTGCATTTGCAACAATTCTAAAATGTTCAGTCATTATGTTAATGACTGTCAGACAGTACAGAGTGTCCCAAAAGAAAGTTTATATTTAGTGGATTGATTTTAAAAAAAAATAAGGTTCTATCGAAAAAATGTTTATTAAATTAATACAAAATTTGGGAATTTATTTCTTAAAAATAATATCGTCCAAATGTAAACCCTCGCGTTCGCGGCATTCATTTAATCGAAAAGTAAAACCGCCCCATAGCGATCACATCAGTTCTGTCTAAGGTGATGGAACGTGTGATCAACGACAAACTGCTCACATACCTCGAGAAGAATAAAATTATTAACGACCGTCAATACGGATTCCGTCGGAACCGCTCGTGCGGTGATCTTCTCGCGTATGTGACGCATATTTGGGGGCGATGCCTGGAACGTTTCGGTGAGACCCAAACGGTTGCACTGGACATCTCCAAGGCCTTTGACCGGCTTTGGCACCGAGGACTTGTCAACAAACTGCATTCTTACGGACTTCCCGCATCCTTGTGTACGTGTATTGCCGACTTCTTGAGGGGGAGGTCGATTCAGATGGTAGTCGATGGTTTCACCTCTTCCTCACACTCGATAAATGCTGGCGTCCCGCAGGGATCGGTTCTGTCTCCAACTTTGTTTTTGTTGCACATCAACGACCTTTTGTCATGTGCACCAATTCACTGTTATGCGGATGACAGTACAGTTCATGATAGCTTTTTGTTTGACAAGCCCCCAAAGGGCTCATAAACTCCAACAGCTCGTAGGGCTTTGAAGCAAAGAATGGACGGCTACCTCGAGAGTGTTTTCTCTTGGGGTAAAAATAATCTCGTTGAATTTAATGTTTCAAAGACCCAATCTTGTCTGATTACGTCCAAAAGGGATCGAAATGAAAATCTAGCTCTTTCAACGGAAGCAATCTCTAAGCAAGGAACAGGCCCTCCATTGATATGCTTGGTGTAACCCTAAGTGACCAGCTCAGGTGTGGGGGCTCCATCGAAGCCAGAGTTAAACTAGCCTCCCAAAAACTGGGCGTACTGTACAGGGCCCGCAGATACTTTAATAGTACACAACTGCTAACCTTGTACAAATCACAAGTACGCCCCACGGTTGAATTTGGCAGCCATCTCTGGTCTGGAGCTCCAAAATACCTGAAAAATACCCTCGACTCTGTGCAGACACGGGCGGTCCGTTTGATAGATTCTCCCATCTTAACAGACGGATTGCAATCTTTAGAGCACAGGCGTCGGGTGGGAATGTTATCCTTGTACTACCGGTATTACAATGGAAGATGCTCCGAGGAACTATCATCATTGATCCCTTCGGCACCGGTGCATAGTCGGGAATCACACGTCGAACGCGTGCCCAACATTTGTACACGGTTGACATTTGTCACATGAGAACGGGTCATTTCTTCAACTCGTTCTTGTGTTCAACAGCTCGGCTGTGGAATGATTTGCCGGCCTCTGTGTTTCCTCCTTCCTACAACATGGGTCTCTTCAAGACCAATGTTCATTCCTTCCTCTCCTCAAAAAGACCCTCCACACAGCATCCCAGATGACATTGGCCCTGAGGGAAATTATTTTCCTCAGGGCCTCCTGTGTGGAGTTAATGTAAAAAAAATAAAAATTCTTATGACGGCTCGGCAGGTAGGCTTCGTGATGGCTGCCATTTTGTAACGGATATTTTCTTTTACTTGCATCAAGGAAGTCAGATTTTTGACGTACACTTTAGATTTGAGATAACTCCACAGGAAAAAGTCCATAGGGGTTAAGTCAGGACCACGAGGAGGCCAATTTATGTGACCTCTCCTGGAGATCAATTTGCCATGGAAAATTTCACGAACTCATGGCAGAGGACGTATTGTACGTATGTGATTTTGCTCCATCTTGCTGGAACCATGTTCTTTGGTTATAGGCAGTAAGTTTTTAGGAGGGCAGCATTAACACAGCATTTTGCACAAAGACCTAAGTCTTTGTGCAAAATGCTGTGTAACGATGATCTATGCACATTTAAAGCACTTTCGCGCTTCCGAATCGAAAAGTTTGAGTCGTCACGAAAAGACTGATAAACACTCTCTACGTTTTCTACCGTTCTTCAAGATCTTGGTCGCCCGGATTTTGGTTTTGCCAATGTTGTGCCGATCTCTTCAAACTTTTTGACCCATTTTCCAATGAGAGGAATGCTTGGCGCATCATCGAATTGAAGAAAACCTCAAATATTGCAGAATCTTCTACCCGCTATAGTCGCCAAATCACAATTTTTTTGTAAAACTCTCGCACGCACAACGCGCGGTCGCTCCCGAGAAATGCTTCATAGCGACAAAATTCTCAAGAGTCAGACTACTGATTGACATACCCCCCGCGCCCCTCGGAAAAGTTACGTTCACACAGAAAGCAAAACAAATATAAACTTTCTTTTGGGACACCCTGTATTTAGAATTTTTATAGCGCCTTTTTCGTGAAAACTCACTTCAAGGAGTCCGTTCATTTAGTAAAACGAGTTTTTTTTTAATTCGTGAAGCATTATTTTATTCCATTTTTTAAATAATCTTCTGAATTAAAGAATTAGGCGAGTCGCCATCGGAACTAGCTCATGGGGCGCGAATATTCGTATCTTACTAATAACCACTCTGAAAATTTTACCCTGACTGCAGGTAACTTTTTATTTGTCTAAATTCGATTTAATAATTTAATTATAGATATCTACTTAAGCTTAGTCCTCCGCCTTTTTCAGATCTAACAACGAACCTGAAGATTCATCCTGGAGAAAAACTTTATTCATGTTCCTCATGCAGCTACACATGTTCTGAAAAGTGGCGGTTAAAACCTCATATGCTTACCCACACTGGAGAAAGACCTTATTCATGTTCGTTTTGCAGCTATACATGTTCTTCAAAGGTATTTTTAAATCGTCACACGCTTAACCACACTGGAGAAAAACCTTATTCATGTTCATTATGTAACTATTCATGTTCTCGAAAGGAAAGTTTAAATCGTCACACGCTTACCCATACTGGAGAAAAACCTTTTTCGTGTTCCTTATGCAGCTATTCATGTTCTCAAAAAGGGCATTTAAAACCTAATATGCTTTCCCATACTGGAGAAAAACCTTATTCATGTTCCTTATGCAGCTATTCATGTTCTCAAAAGGGTCAATTAAAACCTCATATACTTTCCCATACTGGACAAAAACCTTATTCATGTTCCTTATGCAGCTATTCATGTTCTGACAAGAGGCAATTAAAACCTCATATGCTTACCCATACTGGAGAAAAGCCTTATTCATGTTCCTTATGTAGCTATTCATGTTATCAAAAGGGGAAATTAAATCGTCACACGCTTATCCACAATGGATATAAACCTTATTCATGTTCGTTATGCAAATATTCATGTTCTCAAAAGGAAAGTTTAAATCGTCACATGCTTACCCATACTGGAGAAAAACCTTATTCGTGTTCCTTATGCAGCTATTCATGTTCTCATAAATGGCATTTAAAACCTCATATGCTTTCCCATACTGGAGAAAAACCTTATTCATGTTCCTTATGCAGCTATTCATGTTCTCAAAAGGGGCAATTAAAACCTCATATACTTTCCCATACTGGAGAAAAACCTTATTCATGTTCCTTATGTAGCTATTCATGTTCTGACAAGACGCAATTAAAACCTCATAAACTTACCCATACCGGAGAAAAACCTCATTCATGTTCCTTATGCAAAAACTCATGTTCTGAAAAGGGACAATTAAATCGTCACACGCTTACCCACACTGGAGAAAAACCTTATTCATGTTCCTTGTGCAGCTATTCATGTTCTGTAAAGGCATTGTTAAATCGTCACATGCTTACTCATACTTTAGAAAAACCTTATTCATGTTCCTTATGCAGCTATTCATGTTCTCAAAAGGGGCGTTTAAAACCTCATATGCTTACGCATACTGGAGAAAAACCTTATTCATGTTCCTCATGCAGCTATTCATGTTTTGACAAGATGCGATTAAAACCCCATATGCTTACCCATACTGGCGAAAAACCTTACTCATGTTCTTTATGCAGCTATTCATGTTACCAAAAGGGGAAACTAAAACCTCATATGCTTACCCATACCGGAGAAAAACCTTATTCATGTTCCTTATGCAGCTACTCATTTTCTGAAAAGGGGCGATTAAATCGTCACATGCTTACCCATTCTGGAGAAAAACCTTATACATGTTCCTTATGCAGCTATTCATCTTCGCTAAAGGGAAATTTAAAAAGTCACTTGTGGACCCATTCTGGTGATAAACCTTATTCATGTTCCTTATGCAGCTATTCATGTTCTAAAAAGGGACGATTAAATTGTCACATGCTTACCCATACTGGAGAAAAACCTTATTCATGTTCCTTCTGCAGCTATTCTTGTTATGAAAGGGGACGATTAAAACGTCACACGCTTACCCACACACAGTTAAAAGTGAACCATACTTCTTCATACGTAACATAATCACAGCAGTTATTTCCAGTGTTTTATTTATTTATTTATTTCAAAACATACGGCACAACATGTGCCATTGACATAATTATATTTATATATATTATAATACAATAACATGAGAAAGTGACATATAAATGTAGAGTTAAATATAAAAACAAAAGGTAAAAAAAGAAGTTAAGGTAATGAGTAGTAAATAGAATTAAGATGTATAAAATGAAAGTATAAAGTAAAAGTGTAAACTATTAAATATAAAGTATAATGTAAAAGTAAAAAGTTAAAATAAAAAGTTGAAAGGCTGGAAATAATTTAGACTATAAGTTTACCTTTATAAATAATAAAGTACAAAAGTTATAAATATAAAAAAAAAGTATGACAAGTAAACAGTATGAAATGGTCTTAGGAGCCATATATTGAAGATAATATAAAATTTCAACAAATAAAAGAAAGGTATTACGGAGTATACAATGCGATATGAAAAGTAGGTACCTATGATATGTTTCTAATCCATAGGTATTAGAGTGCATACTGGTAGGACATAATATTATGGTTACATGATTATATTTATTATGATTACGTTGTAGTACTAGCAGATAAATTTTGTCTAATGCATCTTTTGTATGATGACAGACTTCCGGCATGATCGATATGAGCAAATTCATTACCTAAAGTGTGTAAACGATGTATTATTGAATTTTGTTCTGCATTACTGAGAGTATTGTTGCAATAATTAGGTGTTTTCAGTCGAGTTGTTCTACTAGGTACATGATAATTTATTAAAGAGACCAATTCAGGGGAGTCAAACCAGTTATTGTTTATTTTAAATAAAAAAATAAGATCATTGAGTATTCTTCTATCTTTTAACGATAAGAGTCGCATTTTTTGTAATAGAGAATCATAGTTTATGTCATCCAAGGGAATTCCTAATTTGAAATTAATTGATCTGAGAAATTTGCGTTTTAATTTTTTCAATGGAGTTTGCGTGACTTTTGTAGAAAGGGTTCCATATGGGGGAATTATACTCCAAATGACTCCTAACCAGAGTTGTATATAGTAATTTAAATGTATGAATGTTTTTGAAATCTTTACATAGTCTTAGAATGAAACCCAGCATTTTCATAGCTTTATTAGTAATGATATCAATGTGGTTAGTAAATAGTAGTTTAGTGTCGAAGATTATTCCGAGGTCCCTTATTACAGATACTGACATTAAACTGTGATTGTGAAGTGAATAACTGTATTTGATGGGGTTTTTTATTCTAAAGAAACTCATGATTTGACATTTTTTAATGTTAAGTGTAAGTTTGTTAATGGTACACCATTCTGCGAATTTTACAAAATTGGATTGAAGGGACAAGCAGTCGTATATATTTTTAATGATTTTATAAATTTTCATGTCATCAGCAAATAATAATATGTTAACTTAGGCGGCCAACCGTCCCGCATTCTGCGGGACCGTCCCGCATTTGCAGTTGTTGTCCCGCATTGCAATATTGACAAAAATAGTCCCGCATATCGTCTAAAGCGTCCCGCATGTCCCGCATTTCTATATTTTTTAAATACTGTCTATGGTAGTCAAATAAACTTCTTCTATCTTTAGTCTATTTAAGCCATTTGGTTAAGTTCAAGACAAAATTTGTCCCTGGAAAAGGCTCGAAGATATCGATATAGGGAATGGTTTATTTATTTACGTAACAAGCAAGAGTCCAAGAGCGCCAGGGTAGTAGTAGTGATTGAGTTGTTTCGTTTACGAATTAGTGCACGCCGTGACACGTAATATTTGTAACCCATATTTATCACTCAATTCAAATCAAATAATTTCTTGACCATGCCGACCGCGAAAAAACGGCGTTGTGAGTTCAGTAGAATTGCAAAAAGAATTTCCTTTTTGGCAAAAGTGTTAACATTCATTTCTGAATGTAGTTTTAATTCGCCGCATGCAGATCTAATTCAAACCAGTTTTGTGTTCAGAATGTAAAATTCTAAAGTTGGATTCGTCTTCTGACATATTTCGAAGGAAAATATTCTCTTATTCGAAGTACATTAGAAGGGACCCCACCAGTTTCCAGTAAGGAAAATATTCTCTTTTCGAAGTGCATTTATAAAATTCTAGTTGCAGACAAGTGTATGTAATATGTAAGTGCCGCCAGAATCAAAGAGAAACCATTTTGATGTTCTGAGTGTAGTTTAAATTCGCCGCATACAAATTTAATTTAAAACACCCTTGTGTTCAGAATATAACGATACATTAAATAACAAGTTGCAGATTCATATTGTTCCGACTAAAGCTTTACATTTAAATTGCAAGTTCAGAATGTAAAATTTCGTCTGCTGACATCTTTCGAAAAAAAATATTGTCTTATTTAAAGTGCAGTAATAAACTTCGTGCAGACCATGTATGTGCTGCCAGAATCAAAGAGAAACCATTTTCATGTTCTTAGTGTAGTTTTATTTCGCTACATACATATTTAATGTAAACCAGTTATGCGTTCAGAGTGTAAAATTCCAGTTGGATTCGTCTGCTGACATATTTCGAAGGAAATTATTCTCTTATTCGAAGTGCAGTTATAAAATTCTATTTTCAGACTATGTAAGTGCTGTCAGAATCAAAGGGAAACCATTTTAATGTTCTGATTGTAGTCTTAACTCACCGCATACAGATTTAATTTTAACCACCTTTGTATTCAGAATGTAAAATTTCTGCTGTGGATTCATCTGCTGACGCATTTCGAAGGAAAACATCATCTTATTCTAAGTGCATTGGAGGTTATCCACCACATACCCGCCTTAGTATAAGTAACAGATAGTTACTCCTTCAGGGCTCTCACAATGACCCAATTTTTTTATAGAACGACTCTACATTTAAATGCAGGAAGCTAGACTTATTCTAAGTGGAGGTATAAAATTCTAGTTAAATACTATGAATGTATTGCCAGAATTAAAGAGAAACCATTTTCATTTTCTGAGTGTAGTTTTAATTCGCCGCATACAGATTTAATTTAAACTAGTTTTGGGTTCAGAATATAACAACAAATTAAATAATAAGTTGCATATACATCCTATTACATGGACATCATTCTCCATTTCCGAGATTGCAGTTATAAATTTGTGGTAGAATTCATGAACAAGATTTATTTGAATACTCTGTCTATCAATTATGTTAAAAAAAATGAGGTCATACTAAAAAAAAAATTCCACCCCCCCCCCCCCACCCCGTTGACACCCACTGTCCCGCATTGATATTTTATAAAGTTGGCCGCCTTAATGTTAACATCAGAGAATATGGAAGTGACATCGTTTATAAATAGTATGAACAATATTGGACCAAGGTGCGAACCCTGAGGCACACCACTAGTTGCTTCAAATTCGTAAGACAATTGTTCCTTAATAGAGACAGTTAGTATACGTTTTGATAAATAATTCCTAATCCAGCATAACAATTTACCACTTATTCCTAGTTTAGATAATTTATTTATAAGAATTTTAATGCAAACCTTATCAAAGGCTTTACTTACTAAAATCCGTATAAATTGAGTCAACTTGTTCTCTATTCGCGAGAGCACCTGAGATAAAATTTTCGTACAGTGTAAGGTTAGTTAAAGTGGATCGTCCAGAGATAAAACCATGTTGAAATGACGAGATATTAAATTTTATGCAAGAACATATTTTTTGAAGAATTAACTTTTCAAAAATTTTTGGTATCGATGATTGTATGCATATTGGTCTGTAATTTTCAACTAAAGACTTGTCTCCGCTTTTAAATATTGGAGTGAGAAAGCTATTTTTCCATATTTGCGGGAACTTGCCAGATAAAAGTGATTGATTAAATAGTAGGTACAATGGTTAATTGACACTAGCCCCACAGTTTTAAAGAAATACGGGGGGAATTTTATCTGGCCCTGAGCAAGATTTAGGTTCCAGTAGTTTGATACATACTGCAATTTCTTTAATCTCAATATGTATCTGAGATAGTTGTAAATTTATATCTGACTCGAAGTTTGGAATGTCTTCATCAGGGATATCGGTTTCATACACATCCGTAAAAAAGTCTGCAAATAAATTGACAATTTCATTGATTTTACAGGAAGTTTTCTGTTTGTAGTGCATAGTTTCTGGTATGCCAAGGTTATTATTATTTTGGGATTTACAATAGTTAAAAAAATGTTTTACATTGTTAACAATCGAAAATTCAACATTCTTAATATAATTATTATAACAAATGTTTGATAATTTAGTACAATCTTTTCGAAGCTTGCTAAAAATTGTAAAATCAGAAAGACTTTTTGTTTCTTTGTATATTTTATGGGCTTTTAAATATAATAATTTATATGAGTGCACCTAACTTAAAGAAACATTAAAAAGTGGGTGCACACTTAGTGCACTTCAAAATTGGCTTAAAATAAACTCGCTTACCCCTCAAATTAAGCAAAACTAAATATATAACTTTTTAAATGAACTCAAGGAGCCAACCAGTAGGTAAAATCATTGGAACTAAAATTACACGAATGCTATAGAAATAATGTTCAATGTCACTGCCCAGTTGTTATAGAATAAAACATTAAATATCTCGGAGTTATTTTATGATGTTATTAATTATATGTTATTATAGTTATTTTATGATGTCATAATATAGTTATTGATGAAAATCTTAGATGGGACCTTCACATGAAAGGTATTACGGAAAAACTCACAAGCCTTATATTTTTCTTTAAAAATGTTCTCAAAAGGGATGTTTAAAAAGTGATACCCATGACAGTTGTTCTGGCGTCAGTTGGTCCCCAGGCATACTTGTACATAATATGCGGTCGGATTAGAGAAAATACAGTAAGTATAATAAATAATAAGTAAATTTAAACCAATCATTTACTACATCTCTCAAAAGTAAATTTGCCATCCCTCAAGGTACCGTCCTCGGACCATTATTATTTCTAAGATACGTGAATAACATTTTCCAACAGGAAATTAAAGGTGAATTAATCTCTTATGCTGCTGACACTGTATTGTTAATAAACATAGGAACTAGTTAACAAATTGGCAAATGAAGCTATTGATATCTTAAAATCATGGTTTGATGATAACTTACTCGCACTAAATGCTAAAAAAACAACATATATGTCTTATTTTTCTTGCAGAAAATACCTGATCATAAAGTTTATATTGTAATCCACGACGAAAAATGTAATAATGTACTCTGTAAACAATATAATCCTATTCATAACGTTATTAACTCTTCTTCCGAAATTAAATATCTCAGCGTGATCATTGATCGAAACCTGAAATAGAATAATCACATCTCAGAGCTAGTGAAGAGAATGAGGAAATGCATATATATAGGTATATATTTGTTAGGTTAAGAAGTATTTTAAATGTAAAAATAATGAATAATGTGTATTATGCTCGTGTTCATTCTTTACTTATCTACGGAATTATAGGTTGGGGAGGATCTTACAAAAACAATCCAAACTCAGTAAAAGTTTCGCAAAGAATTATCATTAAAGTAATATTTAAAAAAAAATCTACCTTCTCAATCGAATCACTTTTAAATTGTTTCCAGTACCAAATGTCGATGACATATTCAAGCAAGCTCCATTATAAAAATGTGTAAAGAAAAAAATAACAAAGAATACCTATCAAGAATTTTATAAACTAATGAGAAATGGAAACCAATTTATTACACCTAATTTTAAAACAACTCAAATGCAAAATCATTATATTTTCCAAGTCATAAAAAAACTGTAATAACCTCCCTTCTGAATTGTGCTGTATCATCAACCAATCATAACAATTAAATAAAATTATACAATTTTTCAAAAAAAACTTACAGTATTAGGTAAGCAAATATTTTATACAAAACATATTATAACTTACAACAGCAAGAATGGTGGCTCCCTTATCAGGCACAAGAGCCCCTCTTTTCTGATAAGGTATACATGACCAAAAATGATCTTTAATTTAATATTTTGTATATATGTAACTCATGTTTTTTATATTATAATAAAAAAATAATAATACTTGGATAATTTGTAGAGCACCGTTTTTGTGAAAAATCACCTCAAGGGCGCTGAGTGTACCTACTTGGTTCCATGACAGTTGATCTGCCGTCAGTTGGTCCCCAGGCATACTTACTTATATACAATATGCAGTCGGCTTAGGGAAAATACGGTGTACCTAATTACACAAGATATAAATAAGCGCATCCTGTCTCTCCATCATCAGGGCAGCTCCGGTAGATCTGCCCTGATGATGGACACTGCAACGCTGTCCGAAACGTTGGCTAAAGAAGGAGGTAGCGCAACACGGCATAACACCCCAAAAACAAATAACAAAAATGCTTTTGGCCGTGAAAATCTTAAAACGTATCTACAATTAGTGCGTACCTATAATTATGTATTTATGTGATACGATTTTTGATTTTCACGGCCAAAAGTATTTTTGTTATTAGTTTTTGGGGTATTATGCCGTGTTACGCTACCTCCTACTTTAGCCAACGTTTCGGATATCGTTGCAGTGTCTATCATCAGGGCAGATGTGTCACACATCTGCCCTGATGTGTGACATCAGGGCAGTCAGATATTATCTTCAAGAATAACATATATTTTTTGAAGAGCTAAACTGACCGTGTTTAAGGGAAATATGTAATAAATCTGTACAAATCCGGGTTGCGGGCCCTTAAATGCACAATATTTTAGTATGTAACCGTATCCTATGTATGTACACCCAGTGGCGTAGCTAGCATGGGTGGCACCCGGGGCGGAAAACGCGGTGTCACCCCCCCCCCCATAATGTTTTTTTTGAGAAATTCAAAACACAAATTTTTAATTCCTAAAATATAAAAAACATTTCTAGCTAGTCAAATAAGTAAAAAAAAATGTTATCCTCAAAATTAAAACACTTTTCAAAACACTAACAGAATAACAGCTTTTTCAACAAACGATAGTAATAATTTCCTTCGCGAGTTCCCGTCAATCACAATGTACGAAAGAAATGAGAATGACACAGGGGAAAAGCGAGGAATATTTCACGGGAATCCCCAATAAATCAATTGTAAGAGCTAGGAACGAAAATTAAATAACAGAATTTTTGGGAAATGCTGACCGACCGAGCCATATAGCTACAAATAACAGAGTTCCGTGTGGAGTCTTCAATTCTTATATGCTGCAAAAATCTGAAAAAAATCATTTGCTGTCATGAAAACATAATAACCAATACTTAGGTTAAAACCAGTTTTGTGTTCAGAGTGTAACGATAAAATTTCAATCGTGAAATAGTAAAGGGGGCGTTCAAGTATAACGTAACGCAATTTTTGAAAAATTTTTACCCTCTCTCCCCCCATGCAACGCGCCGTAACATTTTTTGCACCTCCCTCCCCCTAAACGTTACGTAGCACCCAAGTGACTATTTTTACCTGAAAGTCTCAATTAAATTGCGCAAAGTACTGGAAAGTAGCTTAAATTCCTTTTTTTGTTTTAATCGCGTTTGTGGTAAAAATAAAACAAGAGATTTCAAACTCGCA
Organism: Limnephilus marmoratus; assembly: GCA_917880885.1. Lineage (NCBI taxonomy): Eukaryota > Metazoa > Arthropoda > Insecta > Trichoptera > Limnephilidae > Limnephilus > Limnephilus marmoratus. The sequence continues at coordinate 40,321,413 of OU862928.1, forward strand.
ATAGGTCCATGCGTATAATGTTTATTTTATTGTTTTAAATTGTAATTCATAAACAAATTGAGAAAACATTATTATTTTTATCGGCCTTTCATTCTTTCCGGATCCCCACAATTTAATACCGTCTTACCTTTAATACACCTACATGGTGTTACAACACATATTTCGTTTAACATTAGCAACACTGAGGAGGCCCTTAAGAAAATAATTTTACAAAGGTTTCCATATGGAGCAACACTTTACTCCACCATGATTCATAAGCTTACTCAGAGTGGAGTAAAACCTTTTTCATGAACTGAATGCAGTTATACAAGTCTTCAAAACGAAGATTTAAAAGTCCACAGTATGATTCACAGAAGAGAAAAACCTTTTTCATGTCCTGATTGTAACTATTCGTGTTCTCAAAAGGGATACATAAGAAGTCAGTTGCTGACTCAGTGTGGAGAAAAACCCTTTTCATATTCCAACTGCAACTATTCATGTACTATGAAGAGAAATCTAAAAATCAATCGTTTACCGATAGTGGAAAAAAACCAATTTCATGTCCTGACTGCAACTATTCTTATTCTCGAAAAAAATAACTAAAACGGCACTTGCTAACTCACAGTGATGAAAAACCTTTTTCTTGTCCCGACTGTAACTATTCATGCGCTACAAAACGGTATCTAAAAATGCACATGCTTACCCATACTGGACAAAAACCTTTTTCATGTCCCGACTGCAGTAATACAAGTTTTCAAAGGGAAGATTTAAAAATCCGCAGTACGATCCACAGAAGACAAAAACCTTTTTCATGTCCTGATTGTAACTATTCGTGTTCTCAAAAGGGATACATAGGGAAAGGTCAGTTGCTGACTCAGCGCGGAGAAAAACCTTTTTCATGTTCCAACTGTAACTATTCGTGTACTATGACAGTGGAAAAAACCTATTTCTTGTCCTGACTGCAACTATTCTTATTCTCGAAAAAAATAACTAAAACGGCACTTGCTAACTCACAGTGATGAAAAACCTTTTTCTTGTCCCGACTGTAACTATTCATGCGCTACAAAGCGGTTTCTAAAAATTCACACCTACCTACCATGTTTTTCAAACTTTTCTTTCAGCACTAATAAACACGCTAACACAAAAATAACTTATTCACTAATTCACGTCAGTCCATATATAACAATTCACTTCACGAGTCTACGTTAATCACAGTATACGAACGATATTAGAATGACGCAAGGAATATTTTAGGGAAATCCCTGACTGATCTGGGAACAAAAAAAAAACGTTTTTCGGGAATCCCCGACCAATCAAGCTATAGAGCAAAAAAGATGACAGTGTTAACGTGTAAAATATTTTTGACGGCAATTTTGCACTTTCGTAAGTTTTTTCCCCACGTTCGAGTGTCACCCCCTCCTCGGGTGGCACCCGGGTCGGTCCGCCCCCCCCGCCCCCCCCCCTCCCTACGCTACTGTGCCAGTGGCGTAGCTAGCATAGGTGGCACCCGGGGCGGAAAACGCGGTGTCACCCCCCCCCCCCCATTATTTTTTTTTTTAAGAAATTCAAAACACAAATTTTGACTTCCTAAAATATAAAAAACATTACTAGCTAGTCAAATATGTAAAAAAATTGTTATCCTCAAAATTAAAACACTTTTAAAAACACTAACAGAAAAACAGCTATTTCAACAATCGATAGGTGATAATTTCCTTCGCGAGTTCCCGTCAATCACAATGTACGAAATAAATGAGAATGACACAGGGGAAAAGCGAGGAATATTTCACGGGAATCCCCAATAAATCAATAGTAAGAGCTAGGAACGAAAATAAAATAACAGAATTTTTGGGGAATGCTGAACGACCGAGCCATATAGCTACAAATAACAGAGTTCCGTGTGGAGTCTTCAATTCTAATATGCTGCAAAAATCTGAAGAAAATCATTTGCTGTCATGAAAACATAATAACCAATACTTAGGTTAAAACCAGTTTTGTGTTCAGAGTGTAACGATAAAATTTCAATCGTGAAATAGTAAAGGGGGCGTTCAAGTATAACGTGACGCAATTTTTGAAAATTTTTGACCCATTCTCCCCTCATGCAACGCGCCGTAACATTTTTCTGCACCTCCCTCCCCCTAAACGTTACGTAACACCCAAGTGACTATTTTTACCTAAAATTCTCAATTAAATAACGCAAAGTACTGGAAAGTCGCTTAAATACCTTTTTCTTGTTTTAATCACGTTTGCGGTAAAAATTAAACAAGAGATTTCAAACAATAGGTCCATGCGTATATTGTTTATTTTGTTGTTTTAAATTGTTATTCATAAACAAATTGGTAAAATGTTATTATTTTTATCGACCTTTCATTCCTTCCGGATGTCCACAATTTAATACTGTCTTACCTTTAATACAACTACATGGTTTTACAACACATATTTCGTTTTATATTAGCTACACTGAGGAGGCCCTGAAGAAAGTAATTTTACAAAGGTATCCATATGGAGCAACACTTTACTCCACTATGATTCATAAGCTTACTCAGAGTGGAGTAAAACCTTTTTCATGATCTGAATGCAGTTATACAAGTCCTCAAAACGAAGATTTAAAAGTCCACAGTATGTATGATTCACAGAAAAGAAAAACCTTTTTCATGTCCTGATCGTGTTCTCAAAAGGGATACATATGAAGTCAGTTGCTGACTCAGTGTGGAAAAAACCTTTTTCATGTTCTAACTGCAACTATTCATGTACTATGAAGAGAAATTAAAAAATCAAACGTTTACCGACAGTGGAAAAAACCTATTTCGTGTCCTGACTACAACTATTCTTATTCTCTAAAAAATAACTAAAACGGCACTTGCTAACTCACAGTGATGAAAAACCTTTTTCTTGTCCCGACTGTAACTATTCATGCGCGACAAAACGGTATCTAAAAATTCACATGCTTACCCATACTGGACAAACACCTTTTTCATGTCCCGACTGCAGTAATACAAGTTTTCAAAGGGAAGATTTTAAAATCCGCAGTACGATTCACAGAAGAGAAAAACCTTTTTCATGTCCTGATTGTAACTATTCGTGTTCTCAAAAGGGATACATATGAAGTGAGTTGCTGACTCAGTGTGGAGAAAAACATTTTTCATGTTTCAACTGCAACTATTCATGTACTATGAAGAGAAATCTAAAAATCACACTTTACCGACAGTGGAAAAAAACCTATTTCATGTCTTGACTGCAACTATTATTATTCTCTAAAAAAATAACTAAAACGGCACTTGCTAACTCACATTGATGAAAACCTTTTTCTTGTCCCGACTGTAACTATTCATGCGCCACAAAACGGTATCTAAAAATTCACACCTACCTACCTTGTTTTTAAAACTGGTCTTTCAGCACTATTAAACACGCTAAAACAATAAAAACTTCTTCACTAATTCACGTCAGTCCATAGATAACAATTCACTTCACGAGTCTACGTTAATCACAATATACGAACGAAATTAGAATGACACAAGGAATATTTCAGGGAAATCCCCGACTGAGCTAGGAACAAAAAATACATTTTTCGGGAATCCCCGACCAACCAAGCCATAGAGCAAAATAACAGTCAGTGTTAACGTATAAAATATTTTTTACGGCAATTTTGCACTTTCGTAAGTTTTTTCTCCACGTTCGAGTGTCACCCCCTCCTCGAGTGGCACCCGGGGCGGTCCACCCCCCCCCCCCCGCCCCCCCTCGCTACGCTACTGGAAGTAGGTACTCTGAAAGTACAAAAATAACTTTGTAAAGCGTAATAAAGTAAGTAATAAAAAATAAATTTTAAAATCCCGGAACAAAACTGTGTGTTGATGAATTGGCTTTGTGCGCACTAGCGGCTAGCCGCGTAAGCGGTCAACCGCGCGGCCTGCCGCATTTTTATTTTAGTATGCAACCGCTCATATCCGTACGCACCCAACCGCCGAAAAATTTCATTCTAAAATAAAAATGCGGCTGGCCGCGCGGTTGACCGCCTTCGCGGCTAGCCGCTAGTGCGCACAAGGCCTAAACATTCACAGTAGGTATGTTAATATTATTAATCAAATTGAGAAGCGCTGACAATTTTAATTAAATAATGATGCTATGTTGATATCCTTTCAATATTTCTTACATTTTTGGGGCATGGCAACACTGGTATTCATTGTTGATTGTTGAGGGTAGAGGTCATTTGATTGCGGCCGCTGTCACACATAACAACAGGGCTATCAGTAAGTTCATCTTGACTTGATTTATTGCAACAACCCTCGTTTTTCATGAGCATCCGATAAGAGACTATCAATAATTTATAGACTGAATACATACATAACCTTAAATTATGTTCCAAATAACAAGCTCCCGATACTCCCGATGGGTGGTCGTACACCAGGGCATCTAATACTCTGAATTTTGTGTTTGAATTTTAATTTTGACATTTTACCCTCCCCCCCCCCCCCCTGTCAATGTGGTACCTAGGGAAATTTCGCCTTGAAATCTAGGGAAATAATTTTATTAGACATAACAACCCTGGTTTACGGCCGCTGTCACCTGTCACACATAATAACCGAGCTATCAGTAAGTTCATCTTATCTTGACTTATTACATTTTAACTTGACTGATTGCAATAACCTTTGTCTTTCACGTGCGCTCGATGTCAATAATAGACGGCATACCTGTGTAACCTTAAATTATGTTCCAAATAACTAGTTCCCAATTTCATCCCATTGTTGTGCACCTGTAACAGCGTTGCCACGTCAAAAAATAAAAACTTTTTCGCAAAATCATCAAAAATCCATAGAATTACCCAATAAATGCAAACAAGAGCTCTTGATGGGATTGGTATATTTATGCTCTTGATCCCGTAGAGCAGGGGGTGGGGAACCTGCGGCCCGCGTAGCTTTTTGGTGCGGCCCGCGGGCAATTACGGCCTGCTGAAGGCACCACAAAAAATTCACCCAGAAAGCAAGAACGCCACGTTATTAAGTTATTATCACTAAACCCAAAGAAATGTAATTTTAATATTTGACAGGTATGTGCTTAGGTGTGCACCTATGTTATGAAGGTAGTGGGGAGGGGATGGAGATCCGGTCACCAAACACGGCTAAAACCATTTCAAGTTAACATTTAAACTAATATACATATGGTAGATCTGTGGCACGTCCGAGACTGGAAGATGCTCTCAGTATCGCCCTGGTGTACGACCAGCATTCAGGAAGGTTTTTTTAAATTTTTATTCCATCTTCCATGAAGAATGGAAGGAAATGAAGGTGCCACAAATATACTATACTAGCTGACCCGGCCACGCGTTGCTGTGGCTAATAAAACGCTTTGTAAAATCCAACCTTTGTAACCACCGCCGTCTTTGAGTCTATCGCGAAGAGACAGACAGATGCCGCGGAGGACTTTAATTTATAATACATACGTAGAGATGGTGTGAAAGATTATAATAATGTGAATGAAATGCTTGGGGTAACTTACGTAATTAAGTTAATAAGGATCAATTCTGTATCCGTCTAAATAACTTTCTAATTATCCCATTGTACGTGACCATTTTTTTTAGAAGATAGAATGGGTATAACAAGCTATCCGTAAAAGATTGATGTATACCTTCGCGGACTTTTTTTGTAGATCTATAAAAGAGGAGTATCCCAGCATGCATTGTTTTGTTATATCTTATTATATCTCAAAGGGATTAGGCAGTGTTTTTGATGAAATCTCCCAGGCGGCTTGACTTTTCCGACACTTCTAACATTAATCGTTATGTTTCAACCAATTTACACAAATCTTTGACAAATTACATATCTATTGGTGTCCATTTGATTGACTTCGACGACCTATGTTAGCATATTAAAACAGTAAATAAAGTTCTCACGCACTGACAAACTGATGATAGAAGATTAAAAATGGTAACGTTTGATAGACGACTGAACTATGAAAACCAGAATTCTTTTTTTTATTGTATTCCAATTCTAGATTACGTTGTGCTTCTGAAAGTAGGTAGAACAGTGGAACTGTTTATATGAGAAAATGAAATTGTTATTCATATTATCTCACCGTTTAAACCTTTCCTGGACTACGACAAACATTTCAAAACCAAAATCACCTAAATCGGCCAAGCCGTTCTCGAGTTTTAGCGAGACAAACGAACAGTATAAGATAAGAAGATAGAATGGATATAGTAAGCTATCCGTAAAAGATAGATATATGCCTTCGCAGATTTTTTTGTAGATCTATAAAAGAGGAATATCCCACCATATATTGTTTTCTTATATCCCAAAAGGATTAGGCAGCGTTTTCGATGAAAGCTACCAGGCTGCTTGACTTTTTCCGACACTTCTAACAATTATCGTTATGTTTCAATCAAATTTACACAAATCCTTGACAAATTACATACCTAAACCTTCCTCACGAAACACTATCTATTGGTGAAAACCGCATGAAAATCCGTTCAGTAGTTTTCGAGTTTATCGCGAACAGACAGACAGACAGACAGACAGACGGCGCGGTGGACTTTACTTTATAATATGTAGAGATATTATTTTAAATGAATTAATTGTGCAATTACACAAATTAATCTAGTATAATTTTGCGCATTTAACTTTGCGAGTCAAGAGCCAAATTTGAGTTGCATACCATATGCTACGAAATTCTGAGAAAATGACTGAATTTATGTACATAATTTTTTATTGGAAGAATAAAGCTATTACGCCGCCAAGACCTCTACAGTGGACCTCACCCATTTAACCCGGGCACCCCTGCTAAGTTCGCCAAACTTAGCGAACCACTTGGGGTGACCCATGTGTTGGTTATCTAATGCATGGTTCCCGAGGCGGGGGTACCCACACCCGACTCCCAAATTGTCACTTAGTGCAAAAAAAATTATAATCAATTTTTTTTTGCTATTTTTGTGAAAAAATCATATCTAGAGCGCTTTTTCCACCTGTTCTATTTGGAGCTTCTTTTTGCCTCTCAAATTAGACTAATTAATTAATGTTTTGTTTCAGGTCTTCTTCATTTTAGCAATAATTACCATCACATAACCAGACGCCATCACAGCAGTACCATGGATCTTCCCAACCCAGAGACTGTTTCCATCAAGACAGAACAAGAGTCCCAGGAGGAAGGCGCAAGTGAAATGCTGTATACGGATATTGAAATCAGCCTCCAGGATGTAAAGAAGGAATGTTTGCAGTATGCTGAGAGTGTTCAGCCAACTAGTGAGTACCTTGCGTATATGACAAAGTGTTTCAGAATCACGCAGTCAGGAGTCAGTGTTGTACTTCTTGTTTTCTACTTCTCCTTTTATCGTCCAACTGAAATATTGCTTTACGTGAAACTGTCCAACTAAGAAAACACTCAACTTATTATAGTGCACGTTCCTAATATTATTAATAACTAGCAGATAAAAACCCTGCAGATGGTTTTTGAAGTAAAACTTCTTTACGCACGCTCGAATTGGGGGGTAAGCTGGTGAATGCGTTACAAAAAGTTGTGATTATTACGAAAAGTGGTGATTGTTGCAAAAAGTGGTGATTGTTTCGAAAAGTGTGATGCGAACGGTAATCGATGCGAACGGTGATCGATGGCGAGGCGAACGGTAGGGCCTTTATGCACGCTTGACTTAGGGATTGATAAGGATAAGGATAAATTGGGAAACTTTTTTAACGCGGCGGTGGTCAATGCAGATAATACATCTTTGGGAAGATCAAACCCGAAGGCAAAATTAAAGACGCCATGGTGGTCGCGTGAGCTAACTTCCCTCAAAACTTCCTACAAGAGGTCTTACCGGAATTTTGGGGAGGCCAGAAAGGGTGGATGTCCCCCCGAAAGAGAGTCCATCCTTCTGGATGATCTCCGTGCTTCTCGTAGGGAGTACCGCTCGGAAATTTGCGAAGCAAACGAGCTGCGTGGAGGTCGTGGGTGGAAAACGTGGGTAACTCCAATCCTTGGGAAATTCATAGTGCCATCGGGAAAACGGGAAAAGGATCTGAACGATACCTGACTAGTGTTACACTTGGACCAGGAAGTGGGGACGGTGAGAGTACTTGCGTAGCTAGTACTCTCACCATCCTGTTGGAAAGGCTAGTCCCTTTAGAATCAGTAACTGGGGAAAACGACTATCATAGACAGATCAGAGGTCTGTCGTGTCTCATACCTAGCGACCTATCCCAGGAGGCTTGTCGTATACCACCCTTAACTGAGACAGAGCTGGACTTAATAATCAAGGGTCTTGGCCCCACAAAGGCTCCGGGTTTCGATAAACTTAACAATGCGATCATAAAACAGGTATGGAAATATGCGCGTCAGGAATTGTTCACCCTTATGGGAACCTGTTTGCGAAGGGAAATTGTTCCCCCAGCATGGAAGAGAGGCGCGCTCAAAATCATTCCAAAAGGTAATGACAAGCCAAGGTCGGATCCAGGAGCCTACAGGCTGATAACTCTACTGACGATTCTTGGCAAAGTCCTTGAAAAAATAATCAGAACCCGCCTAGACCTGACATTATCGCCTCCTTGCGACAGACAGTTTGGCTTTGTTCCAAAAAAGTCTACTTAGCACGCCATTCTGCATGCGCTCGACTGGGTGAAGATTTGCCCATCGAAGTATGTGGTAGGAATATTTTTAGACATCTCCGGCCTTTGACAACGCGTGGTGGCCGATGATACTGTGCAAACTTAAAAATCGCGGGTGCCCAGTGGTTTATTTAAATTTCTGGCAGATTATTTTTCAGGTCCCACAGTGTCGGTCTCCCATGGAGCTACCGAGGTAAGCAGAGCTGTCAAAATGGAATGCACCCAAGGTTCGGTTCTTGGACCCACACTTTGCAACGTGCTCTTTGATAACCTTCTCAGGTTGCCCTTACCTGAAGGTTGCACCTTGGTAGCTTACGCGGATGATTTATTTTTGTTAGTCTCGGGGCTCTCTTCCAGCGTTATTGAGAGAGATGATAATGAAAAGGATCGATGAATGGCAGAGTCATTAGGATAGATCGATGAGGGGGAGATGGACTCATTCCTTCTTCCACTCAGTTAAAGCCATTGGAGTTCCCACCACTGTCCCGCCCCGGTATAGGCGACTTATGGTCGCCCCTTCGGAGCTCTCGCAAGAATCTAATTTTTTTGAATGAACGACTCTACATTTAATAAAACGAATCTAGACCTTCAATGCCCCTGCATACTTTGTTAGGTGGCGGAAATGTAGGATCGCCTACAGACTGTACTCTAATGGTCAGTATACTAATACTACAGGTGTTAGTGGTACATAAGAAATTCGATATAGAAAACAAAAAAATAGTATTTCAGCAACCATCATGAGTTATGCATGCAGTTGCTGATGAACGGAGGGAGACCACACACTCCAGAGCTGCAGGTATCTGTGTATGGAATAGAAAAAAAAGCAATGAAATAAGTGTAGATATACAAAATTGAAATAGAAATGGTGAAAGTAACCAACCGGCAACCGGCAGTCCCCGTGAGAATGAAGAAGGTCGTGTGTCCAACGTTACGACATCCAAAGGAGTCGTCCTTTAGCCAGCTAGCCGGTGGTGCCTAGACGACGTAATTGGACGACCATTCAGAAGACCCTAGGGAGGAAAGCGTCGGGTAGCCGGAGGCGGGACGGACAACCTTCGGACGCCGCTCAGTCTTTCCCCCAACCCTTTCACATCAGGGTCGGTGGCGCGGGCGCCGGGTGGAGCCCACCAAGTCCAACAGGCCGGCCCAAACAAGTAAAGCAGGGACAAGGCCCAAAGTCCAACCCCTTTACTGGGGAAAAGGACAATACAAAATAGGCAACGGAGTTCAGTTCAACCTCCAAATAAACTATATAACATAGGGAGAAAAGAAGAATAAAAAAATAAAACAAATGAAGACAAAATAATAATACATCAATCATTGATGCTAAATGAGTTGATGTTGGAGACCCCCATGGCGCTCATGAATAGATCATGAATACAGAGCAATATGAATATAACTTAATGGTAACAGTAAGTAGATGCTGTAAAAAAAGGCAAAGTATACTAAACATGAAAAATTGTAAAAATGAAATTAAAAATTAAACCGCAGAGCTGCAAAACAGAAAAGTTTAAATATTTATATAGCCGCAATCTTCCAAAATGTAAAAGTTTTGGTGAAATAGCATAACAATATAGAAGGGGAAGAAATATAATGTACATGTAGATTGTAGACTAAAAATGTTGACAATACTGCAGAGCTGCAAACAGTAAAGCTGTAAACTTTTAAATGAAAATAACAAAAGAAAAATAAATTAAAAATATAAAAGTATATACATCCAAAGCAAGTGAGTGAAAGAACATTTTTGAATCGTAGTCCGTAATATATCAGGAACAAGTCCACCTGGTAACCTATATTAAACTAGTCAGCGACTCTGAGAGCAGGCCATCTTTCAACCCAGATCCTTGCAAATTTACGCAGGCACTCGAAATTCACCTTGTTCGAAACTAGATCAGTGTTCCACACTGGTCTAATCGGTACATCCAAACCATCTAGCATTTCCTCTCTAGCATCCATCATTATCTCACAGTGCCACAGAATGTGCTCGGCCGTCTGGTTGGTGCAACCGCACGCGCAGTTGGGATGAGGGGACAGGGAGAGGGAATGAAGTCTCCCCCTGAACTCCCCATGACCAGACAAGAGTTGGGTCACGTAGTGGTCTAGTTTTAGGAAGGCCCCTTCCATTCTGACTTTAACTGATGGGAAGAAGGAGAAGGTCCATCTTCCCAAATTCGACCTATCCCAACGAAGCTGCCACTCCTGGAGCGACAGTTCCCTCATTGAACGAAGCAGACCAGGGAGAGTCCCCGGACCACCCGGAGTTAAAACTACACCAAGATGAGTTGCCGGGGTTCCTCTGGTCAGCTTCTGCTTCGTAATCACCTCCCTGATTTCAAGATCGATTGGTAATAAACCGGCCAAAACAGGCAAAGCGTCCGAAGCAACGGTTCTATACGCACCGGATAGTGCCAACAGAGGCGTACGTTGGCCCCTCTTGAGAGCCAAGAGTATGAGCGAATTATCCAAGCGGTGCTCCCAAACAGATGCAGCATATGAAACTTGCGCCACATATACACATCTGTATAGAATTCGCAACACAGGATTACGCAATCCCCACTCAGCTGTGGAGAGTCTCCTTAGCTTCAAAAAGAGAGCCTGAGCCTTGCTGGATACATCCTTGACGTGAGACAGAAAAGAGGACGATCGATCTAGTGTAACGCCTAAGTATTTTACATTATCGAAAAAACGGATGTTGGACTCTCCCATTTTGATGGTCGGGTTTCTGTTTCTGCTGAGATAACCCTTCATCAGGAGACCCTTGGTCTTGTGGGGAGCGAAGGTCATTTTGTTTCTTTTTCCAAAATCCAGGAACATCTGCAAACCTTCACTGCCTTTCTTTTCCACTTCTTTTCTACTGTCCCCAGAGACCAGATACATTTTGTCATCAGCGTAATCGACAGAGATACATCCTTCAGGCAAGGGTAACCTGGAGGAGTCATCGAAGGCGATATTCCACAGGTCAGGACCAAGAATGGAGCCCTGCGGGCATCCCATGTCTGCTTCCCGCTGGATGCAAAAGTCACCAAATGAGATAGTAATAGTTCTGTCTGACAGATAGTCATCAATGACTTTAAACAGAAGTTTGGAACACTGCCTGTTATTCACCTTCGTGCGTATCATTGCCCACCACGCATGATCGAAGGCACCAGTTATGTCGAGGAAAATTGCCACAACGTACCTCTTGGGACAAACCTTCACCCAATCAAGCACATACGACAGGGCGTGCACCGTGGATTTCCCGGGGACGAAACCAAACTGCATATCACTGGCCGGGGAGAGTGTTTTCCGTAGACGTTCCCTGATTAATTTCTCCAGAATTTTACCTAACACAGGGAGTAATGTTATAGGTCTATACGCTTTTATGTCTGATAATGGTTTGTCGTTCCCCTTGGGTATAATCCGGAGCACGCCGCGCTTCCATTCTGAGGGAAAAACACCTCTTCTCATACATATGTCCATCACCTGGAAGAGCTCCTCCTTGGCGTGGACCCAGACTTGCTTCGCAATTACGCCGTTGAGCCTATCATGCCCTGGTGCCTTCTTAGGACCCAAACCCTTAATTATAACTTAACTTAGGACCCAAACCCTCAGTTAAAGCCAGGATGGAAGGGGCCTTCCTCAAGCTGGACCATTATGTTATCCAGATGTTAACGGGACTTGGAGAATTCCGGGGAAGACTGTACAGCCTCGGCCTCTCTCGGCATGCAGGATGCGCCTGTGGTGAGGAAAACCAAACGGCCATGCACATTCTGTGGCACTGTCCGTTCATGATGGATGCTCGAGAGGCTGGCGTAGCGTCGGGGGGGGGGGGCGGGGGAGGCGGCCCGCCCCGGGCAGCACTTTTAAGGGGGGCGGCCAATTGTCACAATAAATAATAACATTATCTTGGAAAAATTTAAACCATTTTAAATTATTATATAATAATGTTCTTCGATACTTTCGTTTACGAATCCAAATATTTTTTTTATTATTTATCAAAATATAATTTTTTTTTTAAGCTGCTAAATTCGCAATTCGTAGGAAAACCGTACGCATATTATAAGCTGATAACTCGCAAACATATTCACTCTTAAATAAAACCAGAATTGTGTTCAGAATGTATTAACGAATGAATTTCGGTTGTGTATTCATCTGCTGATACATTTCGAAAGAGACCATTATTTTATTCGAAGTGCATTTGTGCTGCCAGAATCAAATAGAAACCATTTTCATATTCTGAGAGTAGTTTAAATTCGCCAAATACAGATTTAATTTAACCCGCCTAATCAAAGGAAACACAAATTGTGAAATTATGTTCCACACATTTAATTTAAAATAAATTTGTGATTGCGATAAAAGTTAAGATGCAGTTTTATTACAATTTTTTGAAAGAAAAGGAATCTGTATTTAAAATTATTAAGTTTATTTTATTTTAGGAACTTTAATTCGAATATTCACAGGCGCGTATTTTGAGCCAAACGACATTTCCAATATCAAAATTTTGATATTTAGAAACAATAATGTTCTAATAAGCACATCGAAAAATTACTATATCTAGATTTTAGAAAAATTTTGTTTTTTTGTAAAAGGATAAAAACAAACAATAAAAAGGAACATTTAAAATGCATGGGAAGAACCGGAAATTTTGTGCGCAAACATTGACAGGTAAAAGTTTATAGATATTTTGTCTTATTATTCGAAGGGTTAAACCAGTTTTCAGAATGTCAAATTCCATTTGAGGATTCATCTGCTGACACAATTCAAAGTAAAATATTATCTTATTTGAAGTTCCGTTATAAAAGTCTAGTTGCAAACTCTGTACCCTGTACGTGCCGCCAGAATCAAAGAAAAACCAGTATCATGTTCTGAGTGTACTTTTAATTTGCCGCTTACAGACTTAATTCAAACGAATATTTTGTTGAGAATGTAAATTTCCAGTTGTGGATTCATCTGTTGACACATTTCAAAGGAAAACATCCTATTATTTGAAGTTCAGTTATAATATTCTATTTCCAGACTATGTATGTGCTGCAATAATCAAAGTAAAACTATATTCATATTCTGAGTGTAGTTTAAATTCGCCAGGTACAGATTTAATTTAAACGAGTACAGAATGTAAAATTCCAGTTAGATTCATCTGCTGACACATTTCGAAGGAAAACATTCTGTTATTCGATGTGTAGTTATAAAATTATAGTTGCAGACTATTTATTTAATGCCAGAATCAAAGAAAAACCATTTTCATGTTCTGAGTGTACTTGTGTTCAGAATACAACGATAAATTAAATAACGAGTTGCAGATTCATCGTGCATCGAGTGAAGTTTTACATTTGAGTTATTTATTTATAAGTACATGTTACATGATTAATACATTTACTTGAGAAGATACATTAAGCCACCATACTAGGCAGCTGCATATAATGTTATACATATAATGCTGTAAAATTCTGAGAAATTGATTGTTGCATGTGTAACTATTATTTGGGGACTCTAACGCAGTATCAATCAACCAACTTTGGAGTAGAATTTATAAATATGATTTTCGTTGAAAGAATACTCATCAAATGTGATTATTAAAAAATCCGGCTCTTATATAAATGGGTTGTAATAAAAAAATAGGATTTACGAATACAACCCCCCCACCCCCCTGCCGCTTGATGTACCCAAATAAGGAGGCGGCGAAATTTTCCTACCCCCCGATATTCTGAGTGTTATGAATAATGTAGTAGTTAAAAGTAATGTAGTTTCAATTAATTAGTTTTAATTTTAATGATGTTTAATTCACCACATAGGGATTTAATTAAAACCAGTTTTGTGTTCTGAATGTAAGTGCCGGCAGAATCAAAGAAATACCCTTTTCATCTTCTGAGTGTAGTTTCAATTCACCACATACAGATTTAATTAAAACCAGTTTTGTGTTCAGAATGTAAGTGCCGCTAGAATCAAAGAAAAACCATTTTTTGTTCCGAGTGTAGTTTTGATACACCGCATATTTAGTTTAATTAAAACCTGGTTTCTATTATCAATATAATGATAAGTTGCCGATTGATGATACACGATGGTGTACCGAGTGAAACTTTGCATTTTAGTTGCATGAAAATCTGAGGAAGAAGTACCTGTAGAAGTTAGGGAGGGGGAGAGGGGGGGCGGCAAATTTTTCCTCCGCCCCGGGCGGCCGAAACCCACGCTACGCCACTGTCGAGAGGAAATGCTTGAGGGTTTGCAAGGTATTACTACCAGGCCGGTTTGGAATTCCGACCTGGGGTGCTAGCATGGTCGATCGATATAGGTTTTATCGAAAATGTCGGTAACTTGTCATCGCTCCCGAGCACGACTGCAGGCAGCTAACGAAGAAATAACAATTCACAACGACTAAGGGTTCCTATTTTATTTGACGTGAATTGTTATTTGTTAGTTAGCGGCCTGCAGTCGTGCTCGGGAGCGATGACAAGTTACCGACATTTTCGATAAAACCTATATCGATCGACCATGCTAGGTACCCTGGTATCCAAAAAGGTGAATTTTGAGTGCCTAAAAAAATTTGTTAACGTATGGGTGGAGAGATGGGATGCGCTTAGAGTCACTGAACTAGAAAAAAATCATTACTTCGTTTCAGGTGGCAGGTGTGCTGTTCCTATTATTTACGATTTTTTTGTATTAATTTTATTGTAATTATAATTAATTATTTTGCGGCACTATATGTAAAATGGGTTATAAATTTATGAATTTCTTTGGTTTTTTTTTAAATTATTATTTTTTCTTCTAGGAATGATACTGGAATCTTATAATATTTTACTGATATCAACCTGGCTAGACTTGTACTGCTTATTCGTCTGTACTGTTACTTCCTCCCCATAAGGGGGTGGAATAGCCCCTTGTCCCTGCCTGGCACAGGGGTGCCCTTATTTTATATCTTCTGCAAGCTCTTAGTTTCCTGCACTGTCCACTGCGCTACCCCTGATGTAGCGGTAGCAGTGAAAGGGGGGGGTTCCCTTCGACCCTCATCTCCAGTTCTCTTGCAGTCCTGTCGGCTGGAGTGAGTTACGTAGTCCCCTGGGTTCTTCAGAAGTCTCTTCTCCACTATCTCACCACCGTCATAGGGGTCACGTCTGGCCACTGCTGTCGGGGGCGGTTTGAAGGGTTCTGCACTGCTCACTGTCTATCATCGGGACTGCCTATGGCTTGCCAGAAGCTTTAGATGCTGTTTTTGTATTATACGCTGCCGTGGGAACGTGTTTTGAATTGCTTTTATCTGTAAATTGTTTTTACTCTCTAATGTATGCTCCTCTATATAAATGCTATCTCTCCGCTAGCTTCAAAAACAGGAACAAACTGCCTCAGATGAGAACACTTAAAAGTTTTTGGAATGTATAAATGTATGTTGTGCCGTGTACGGTCAGTCGGGGGCTTTTAGAATCATTTTATAGTAGCTTCTTTTTAAAAACAAATGTAGAGTCTTGATGTGAGAACCGATCGAGGGACCCAACTGGTCCTTAAAACGGTTCTGGAAAGTGGTGGGTGCCCTCGACTGTCCTAGAACGTGAGACCTTCCTAGTTGGACAGTTAAAGCTTCTTTGTACTGATGTATTCTTTATAAAAAATAAAATAAAAATAGCAACGACCACAGTAATAGTGAGCATGTCTTGACATATCAATGTATTTTTTTTATTATTCCAGGTAGCATTAATGTAGAGACTGTTTCCATCGATGCAGAACGAGAACCCCAAGAAGAAGATAAAGCGGGAATTCCTTATACCGAAGTAGACATTACTTTTCCGGATGTTAAAAAGGAATGCTTAGACCACTCTGATAATTTTACCCCGACAGCAGGTAACTTTTTGTTTGTCTGAATTCATTTTAATAATTTTCAGTTTTCATTATAGATACCTCCTTATTAAGCTTAACCCTCCACCCTTTTCAGATCTAACAACGGATCTGAAGACGCACCCTGGAAAAAAACCTTATTCATGTTCCATATGCAGCTATTCATGCTCTTTAAAGGCAAGTTTAAATCGTCACACCCTTACCCACACTGGAGAAAAACCTTATTCATGTTCATTATGCAGCTATTCATGTTCTCTAAAGGGACAATTAAAAAGTCACGCGCTTACCCACACTGGAGAAAAACCGTATTCATGTTCCATATGCAGCTACTCATGTTATCGAAAGGGACATATAATTCGGCACACCCTTATCCATACTGGAGAAAAACCTTATGCATGTTCCTTATGCAGCTATTCATGTTCTGAAAGGCCACAATTAAAACGTCACACGCTTACCCACACTCGAGAAAAACCTTATTCATGTTCATTTTGCAATTATTCATGTTCTCAAAAGCAAAATTTAAAACGTCACACCCTTACCCACACTGGAGAAAAACCTTATGCATGTTCCTTATGCAGCTATTCATGTTCTGAAAGGCCACGATTAAAACGTCACACGCTTACCCACACTCGAGAAAAACCTTATTCATGTTCATTATGCAGTTATTCATGTTCTCAAAAGGAAAATTTAAAACGTCACACCATTACCCACACTGGAGAAAAACCTTATGCATGTTCCTTATGCAGCTATTCATGTTCTAGAAAGGTATATTTAAAAGAGCACACGCTTACCCATACTGGGGAAAAACCTTATTCATGTTCATTATGCAGTTATTCATGTTCTCAAAAGGAAAATTTAAAACGTCACACGCTTACCCACACTGGAGAAAAACCTTATGCATGTTCCTTATGCAGCTATTCGTGTTCTAGAAAGATATATTTAAATCAGCACACGCTTACCCATACTGGGGAAAAACCTTATTCATGTTCCTTATGCAGCTATTCATGTTCTCTAAAGGGGCAATTAAAAAGTCACAAGCTTACCCACACTGGAGAAAAACCTTATTCATGTTCATTATGCAGCTATTCATGTTCTCTAAAGGGGCAATTAAAAAGTCACGCGCTTACGCACACTGGAGAAAAACCGTTTTCATGTTCCATATGCAGCTACTCATGTTTTAAAAAGTCAGCATTAAATCACCACATGCCTACCCACACTGGAGAAAAATATTATTCATGTTCATTATGCAACTATTCATGTTCTCTAAAAGAGCAATTAAAAAGACACACGCTTACCCACACTGGAAAAAAACCTTTTTCATGTTCATTATGCAGCTATTCATGTTATAGAAAGGAACATATAACTCTACACACTCGTATCCATACTGGAGAAAAACCTTATTCATGTTCCTTATGCAGCTATTCATCTTCTCAAAAGGGAAATTTAAAAAGTCACTTGCTGACCCACAATGGAAAAAAACGTTTTTCGTGTTCCTCCTGCAGCTATTTTTGTTCTGAAAAAAGACGATTGAAACGTCACACGCTTACCCACACTTGAGAAATGTTACCACTGCAGCTATTCATGTTCTGAAAAGAGGCAATTAAAACGAACTGCCTTATAGTTGTTTTACCTTTGCTCCGCTGATAGATAGAATTGTTAACAGTTAAAAAGTGAATCACACTTCTTCATAAGTGTCATGATAAAATCTTGGATCTCGAAAGCTTTCTGGGCTACTAGTGGCCCACCGCAGGGTACTCACCTTGGCCCGGTTTTGTTCCTCATTTTCATGATGATGATGAATAAAAATAATAAAAATAAATCAATTATAAATGTTATAAACAACAATGGAACCACATTAAATGCTATCCGCGAATCGAAAAAGTGTGCAAATATTTTCAATAACTTTTTCACAAACGTCGGACAAAAACTTGCATATAAAATTAATCAAAATTATCAACCAGATGATATACATGAAGATAAACTAAGTAATATCAATCAGTTTTTAAATCGACTACGGAGGAAACTGTTGAAAACATTATAAAATCACTAAAAAATGGTGCTGCACCTGGATATGATGGTGTAACTACAGAAATCTTAAAAAAATGTTCTAACTCATTAACTAAACCAATTACTCATATAATTAATGTAAGCATTAAAAGTGGAATATTCCCATCAAACTACAAAAAAGCCATTGTAACACCTGTGTATAAATCCGGAGATTCGAAAGAAATAAACAATTACCGCCCAATATCGTTAATATCCAATGTAGTAAAAATATACGAAAGAGTTATAAAGAAACAAATTGTAGATTACGTGGAAAATAAAAAATGTATTAACCCCAGTCAATACGGTTTCAGAGAAAAAATGAGCACGCAAGACGCAATAGCGGAACTAACTAGAGCTATTTATAAAGCACTGGATAAAGGTAAAAAATGCCTAAGTATATTCATTGACCTCTGTAAAGCTTTTGACAGTGTTTCACATTCAAAATTAATCAACAAACTAAATCATATAGGTATAACCGATAAAGCTAAATCGTGGATAAATAGTTATCTATATCAAAGAACACAACAAGTAAAAGTAAATAACGAATTAAGTGATGTAGAAAAAATTAATTTTGGAATCCCACAAGGAACTGTATTGGGCTCAATACTATTTATATTATATGTAAATGAACTTTTTGAGCTTCCTATCATCGGAAAGATTATATTCTATGCGGATGATACAGTATTAACGATTGAAGAAAACTCTTGGAAAGAGGCCGAAATATCAGCAAATAAGGCAATAAATATAATTAAACAATGGTTTGACGAAAATTTACTCTCTTTAAATGTTGAAAAAACTCATTTTCTACCTCTGAGCCTAACAGAGAATATTTCAAATATAAATGTAAATATTAAAGTTCACGACAGAAATTGTCTACTTAAAATCGCACCCTGTAACTCAAATTGTATACATATTAGTAGTAAAGAACAAATAAAATATCTCGGAATAATTATCAACAATAACATCAAATGGAAAAATCAAATAAACTCCACAGTAGACAGAATGAGGAAACTAATATATATATTTTTCAGACTTAGAAATACTATCTCATTAAAAATATTAAAAGAAATTTACTTTGCACTTGCTCATTCTGTATTACAATATGGAATCATAGCTTGGGGGGGGGGTGCATACAAATCATCCCTTCTACCACTCGAAACAATTCAAAAAATTCTTATAAAAATTATCCTAAAAAACCGTATCACTACCCAACTATAAACGTATTCCAAGAATTCCCTGTTCCCCCACTTACAAAACTTTACGAAAAAATAGCACTACTTCACCTACACAAAGATATCTTTAGTAAAAATATTACCCCACTGCAAAATATTAGCATAAGGAATACTTCTATTGGTGGACTAACTGTACCTCCCGTACGAACCACAACTGCACAGAATCACTATGTATATAAAGGAATAAAATTATTTAATCAATTACCCGCTGATATAAGAACAGAAAAAAATTACAACAAATTTAAAAAAAAAATTAAATCTTATTTTAGTTTGTGATAAGGATCTTTTTTTTGTTAAAATAATTCTTAAGTTATTAACAAGTTGTCCTCTCCTAAACACAAGCATTTGCTTTCTTAGGAGAGTGTATAAAAAAAAAATATGTAAGCTATGTTATGTTATATTATGAAAATGTAAATGAAATAAATATTAATAAAAAAATAAAAAAAAAACAAACAAACAAAAAACTTTAGTTCCATAGAAGCCATTAAACTATTATATGTATCTCTAGTTAGAAGCCAAATTGAATATAACTCGGTAGTTTGGTCTCCATCTTACAAAATTCACGTTAATAATATTGAGCGAATACAAAAAAAATTTCTGCGTTTTATAAATTTTAAATTAAGTATCCCACTAGAATACTTAAAATATAATCTATTACTAAATATTCTAAAAATACATACACTAGAAGACAGACGTAAAATAAACGACTTATAACATTTTTATTCAAAATACTTAACTCTAAATTCGACTGTTGCGAACTCCTACAACTCATAAACTTATGAATACCGACAGTAATCACGCGACAAAATACATTATTCTACTGCAGCATTCACAAGCGGAACTACATCGCCCACTTTCCTATACAACGATTTCACACTATGGGGAATCAGTACTTAGGTGATATTCACATATTTAACATCAACTTGGCGAATTTTGTGGATGTTGTAAAAAACATATTCCAAAACTATTACTAAACATATGTGTATTTTTGTAAACTTATCAAATTGCTGTATTTTTTTTTTTGTATTTTTGTGACTTGTGTGCATTTTTTATCTAATTTTATTTTTGTTATTTCATTATCTATTGAAAAATCATCTGTCATCATTGTACTACCAAACATGTAAAAGCCCTCTGGGCGTTGAATAAATAAATAAATAAATAAATAAATGATCGCAGCAGTGATTTTTGGTGCACTAAATTTAATAATTTGTGTGTGTGTATGAGTGCACCTAACCTTTAAAAACATTTGAAAAGATCTAATTTTCTTGTTCCAAAATACTTACTGGAACATACAACAATAACAAGTGACACAGTGAGTACTTTCATTTTCTGTTCAACAAAATATAACGGTGAACAACAATTTTAGAATTCTTTCTGGTGATTTTTGTTTTCTTAACCAAGTCTAAAGTAACTTCCGCGTAATTAGTTTGACACAGTAAATCACTCGATCCTCATGGCCAGGCTTTATGCTATGGGCATTGGAAACCCTTTGTTTTAATTAAAATTTAAAAATTAAACCCACTCTTACTTGAGTGATAGAAAACAAAGGGTTAAAATAAATCATTTTGAATCCCTCAACATTGATGTAACGTCCGGCGTTCCCAAGGAGCCCATTTGGCCCCGCTTCTTTTTAACCTTTTTATTAATTATATCACTAAAGTTTTTTCTCACTGACGCTTCTGGCCTTTCACTGATGATAATAAGATTAAAACTCTTTCTGTTCGCTGGTTCACCCTCACCTTGAATATGCTAGTGTCATTTGGTCATCTATGCTGTCCATATTTGTCACATCGATTCCGTACAACATCGCTTCCTACGAAGAATTGCTTGAAGGTTAGGACTTGTAAGAGGCGAGTACTCGGATGATGAAGTTGAACCAACTTTAAACATTTCTTCTTTAGAAAAACGCAGAAAGGACTCTGATCTAATCTTAAAAAATTATCAACAGTATTACTTACACACCTGCTTTGTTACAACTCATCCAATTCAACGTACCTTAATAATGATTGCTGTTCCTCAATCAACATTCTACTAATTATGGATACCATTCTCCTTTGTCCAGAATGTCGAGACTTGTCAACACCAGGCAGTCGATATGCAATGTGTAATTTTTAAAAGCCTTTTAAATCCTTAATGCTTTGTCTTTTAGTTATCTTCTACCTATATGTACTTTTTTTATTATCTATTGTCATTGCTCTTCATTTATAGGTGCTCTCCTTTCACTGTCATCTCTTTTTCTTATTCGTGTTATTATTATTTTGTTAACGGATTGTAAATAAATAAATACTGGAGAAAAACCTTTTTCATGTTACAGTACGCGCCAAACTTAAATGTCGGCTTAATTTTATAAGATCCATTCTCGCGCATTTACAGTTCCTAGTTCCTAGTTCCTTACTAACTTTTCAAGGACCGTAAGTGAAAGAGAAAGATGCAAAATTCATATGTGCAACAGAGAAAGGCGTGGGCGGGGCGCATGCCGCTTTTAAGACCTTAAATTCGCCTTTCGCGATGATTTCTGTATCAAAGTTAGATCGGCATTAAAGTTTGGCAATTATTACACTTATTATATCTGCTCTATAGCATTAAATGCTTACCCATCAGTGTAGCAAAAATATTCAATTTATACAGGATGTCTGGGGGTAAAGTGCATTTACTTCGGGAGGTGATTCTACAATCTACATGATAGTACAAGTAAAAAAGATGAATTACTTTTTTCGAAATTCTAACTTTTAGGGGTTCTTTTCAGGTAAAAAAGTAAAATTTGTCTGGCGTGTGCGCTTCTGTCAGTCAGTGTTTTGAATGCAACCTAAATGTACCCACTTGCAGTGTGCGTCATATCAAAAACACTACTTCATTCGCAAAGCACATCTGATAATTTAATGTCCTTAATAGTAGTTTACTATAAAAACTTTGTCATTATATTCAAAACTTAGTGTGTCTACATCTGGGGTGTAATTTATTAAGACTTACTTAAAAGAAAATCTTTATTCAGTGCGTATTTTCTTCAAAGACTTACTATTCATGTTGTATTTATTTAGCTCGGACTTATCCAACTGTTAAACTTGTGCTTCTTTTGTTCGTAATTTCGTTAATGAATTACTCTGACAATGCACATACAACAATGGAAATAACGTGGGCATCATTCTCCATTGCCGACAGGGCCGAGTAGGATTAAGAAAGGGACCCTCAGATGGTTTGGGCATGTAGAGCGAATGAACGAAGAAAGTAGTGTAAGAAGAATATACGACGCGAATGTGTATGGTAGAAGAAGTCGGGGACGCCCGAGGAAGACATGGCACGATCAAGTGAATCAGATACTTGAGTCGGGCCATGTCAAAAGTCAGAATAATAGAAGAGAATGTATGAGACGATGTATGAATGTGAGTGAGGCAAAGAGTGTGTGCCAAGACCGAGTTGTTTGGCGGTCCGTCCTCTCTGCCTACCCCTGCGGCGAAACGGCGTGATGGTTGGTAAGTTACTGGGATACTGGGAGAGATAAACATAGTTAGCGTTCTTCGATATAAAAGAACAGATTTTTTTCAAAATTTGTTAAGTACATTTTTTACACATCATGAAATAATTCTATAAATTAGATAAAATTAATATAAAATAAGAATTAATTGTTTTTGTGTTTAATTTGTGGAAAGCATCTGATTTTTCTTTTATTTAAAAGGCATATTATTAATGTAAATATTATTTACATTAATTTAAAAGTAAAATCAAATGCATTTCTACGTTTGTAATTATTGTTTTTGAAAAAATCAGATGGATTTCTACAAATGAATCCCTGTTTCCCTTGGTCACGCTATAACTTCAGAACCACTAAACCTATTTCATTCGTCTTTTTTTAAAAGTTTTCTAATACTTTGTAGAATGTTCTTCCGGAAAGAGAAAGTAAGAAAATTGGAAGGAGGGGATGGAATTGAAAGTTTTTTTAAGTCTTCCAGTACTTGTGGATAGAACTTACGGAAAGAAAAATTGACGGCCGGCGTAGTCCAGTGGTAAGGGTCTTTACTCGCAAACCGAAGGTCACAGATTCGAATCCCGGCGTGGCAAATAATGTTCCAGTTTGGAAGATACTCTAAGTATCGCCCTGGTAGACCACCATTCAGAATTGAAACGTTGCTTGAAATGGCATAAGCCGTGTTTGGTGACCAGATCTAAATAGCCAGGTACTTCCCCACCTTCCTATTTCCTGTCTCCTTCCCCACCCCACTACCTTCAGCCTCACAACATACCCCGATCGGGGATGCCATAGTCTCACTGGCTCCAGACGGGAGCAGTTGGGACTCTTGTGCAGTATTCTCGGAAA
Source organism: Limnephilus marmoratus (assembly GCA_917880885.1). NCBI lineage: Eukaryota > Metazoa > Arthropoda > Insecta > Trichoptera > Limnephilidae > Limnephilus > Limnephilus marmoratus. The sequence continues at coordinate 40,345,370 of OU862928.1, forward strand.
GGGACTCTGGAGATCAACGGGGACGCACGGGAAAGGACATGCAGGGAGAATTAATTTATTTCTTTGAATGGCATTGCAACGCACGCCTGGTACCAGCTAGTATTATATATTATTAAGTTCTGCGAGTATTTTATTTTTTTTGTTCTCTTATTGTTTAATAATATTGTAACTGCTATTAATGTTATTATTCAGTTCTGCAAGTTTTTTTGTTTGTTTGTTTTCTTATTGTTTAATAATAATGTAACTGCTATTGACTGATTTAAAATATTGTTTAGGTCTTGTGAACATCTGAGAAATGGGAATAAATAATTTTCCTTTATCGACTTTATCAATTAATGTTATATTAATTATTAGCTGAACCCGACCACGCTTCGCTGTGGCTTTGTCTGATTTTAATTATTAGAGGAGTTAACAAAAATTGTCTAGCAACTGTGCATTTTCCAAGAAGACACATTGCTTATTTGAATATCGGCTGTGATTATGCTGTAGTGTAGAATATAAGGGAAGAAAAAAAAACATTAGTAAATTTTTAAAAATTATTTATTCAGACCTTAAATGCTTTTACAATATCACTTTATTATAGATTAACACCTATTAGTGTCCGCAATTCTTTGTAGTTGATCATTTCTGCGTTGCAAAACGATATCACGAGGATGAAATTCTTCTCCAACCATGACAATTCCCACCTCATTAATTGTTGGCGCATTATATCGTCTGACATGCTCACTTGCTGGTGTTTGATCAGCACTAATGATAATATTATGGCTGTCTGATGGCATGAGATCAATTGCATTTTTGAACATTTGAATTAAATTATTTTTATCATCTATCATTTTTTTCAACTACTCAACAATATTTCTTCTGACTTTATTAGAGATTTGACAGCGTGCATTCAACTGATCATTAAAATTATGAAAAACCAAATGCCAAAATACCTTGAATGAAATTGTTTTTAATAGAGACATTCATAATTACGAAACAAGAAATATAAACAGATTTCGATTGCCACAAATGAAGAAATCAAAATCACAGAACTGCCTAATGTACAGAGACTACAGAGGACTAAAGATATATAGAGACTGAAGAAAGAATGAATGTACTTAAAAAGAAATGTTATGCTTACTGTAAAAATATTTAAATTTATCAAATGAAATGTTACATTGTGCTTATTAGTTTATATTCATGTAGTATAAACTAACTCAATAATTAAAAAAAAAAAAAAATTTGATCTCCCATAAAATATATTTGTAAAAATTTATGTTGATTGCTGTGAAAAGGAAGCAAAGCGCCAGCTTTATGGTAAATTTGCCCCTGAATTTTAAACGTCGGCATAAAATTTTCTGTTATAACCTTAGCGCCAAATGAAGTCATTTGAAAACATGAATTGTATTTTCTAATATTTTTGAGGAAATGTTTTGAATCCTCAGTAATTCCTTGCAACCAATTTATCAGTGGTGCTACTGGCTGATCAATTTCAGGTAGCTTCACTTTGCCGCTCGCACAACACATTCCTTGAGTTTCTCTTTTAAATTTCATCGCTTTGCAGTGTGGACAAACTTTATCCATTTTACCGATTTGAACAAATTTACATGAGGTATTGTATTGAATATCTGGTTCGTATGAAAAAGCAATTCGATGGTACGAAGCATGGTTATTCAAAAGTTGCACTTGCATTCGTCTTCGGCGTTGATCTATTTCTTCTTGACGTTGTTGAGATGAATGTGCTGCTCGTCTTCTTCGCGCTTCTACTCGTAAGCTTTTAAGTCTTTCTTCCCGACGATTCACCAGTTCTTCTGCTCGCCCCTGAATAATTCTAACACGAACATGTTCATTATCGTCTAAACGTTCTTGATCAGTACGGTTTGATCTTCTCTGACGATCTGCGTTTGCGTGTCGAGTACGACAGCCTATGTTTGAACGTGAGCGAGGCATCCCACGAATGGTGATCAACTTTGAAAAAACTTACACATCAATCAACTGGCCCCCTAGCATGGTCGATCGATATAGGTTTTATCGAAAATGTCGGTAACTTGCGATCGTTCCCGAGCACGACTGCAGGCCGATAACGAATAAACTGGCAGAGGTTGGAATTGCAATTATGTATAGCATATTGGAATAACGTAATATTGCGTATGCAGTTTAAAAAACTTAATTTATGTAAGTATGTACGTAAAAATCCCTAATATCGGACTATTGGACACATTTAGCTGATTAGTCCAACCTACGCTCTGTAGATATTAGTTCAACCTACGCTCTGTAGATATTAGTCAACACTCTGAAGTTCGTAGATATTAGTTCAACATATGAACTGTAGATATTCGACCGACATACAGGCTGTAGATATTAGTATCTGGACTCCTTTGGTTCTCATAGATATTAGTCAACAGTTTGAGCTGTAGATATTCGTCCGACATACAGGCTGTAGATATTAGTATCTGGAGTCCTTTGATTCTCATAGATATTAGTTCGATTTTTTCAGTTTTTGAAATTCCTGTAGATATTAGTAGACGCCTCCTTATATACAAGAAATTTTAAAAAGTTCTTAAGAAGTAGGTACTTTGAAAGTACAAAAATAACTTTGTAAACCTTATTTAAGTAAGTAATAAAAAATAAATTTTAAAATCCCGGAACTAAACTGTGTGTTGAAGAATTTAAACATTCACAGTATGTTAATATTATTAATCAAATTGAGAAGCGCTGACGGTTTTAATTAAATAATGATGCTATGTTGATATTCTTTCAATATTTCTTACATTTTTGGGGCATGGCAACACTGGTTCCCAGTTATTCATTGTTGACGATTGTTGAGGTTGAGTTTTGATTACGGCCGCTGTCACACATAACAACCGAGCTATCAGTAAGTTCATCTAATCTTGACTTGATTTATTGCAACAACCCTCGTTTTTCATGAGCATCCGATAATATACTATCAACAATAGACTGCATACGTACATAACCTTAAATTATGTTCCAAATAACAAGCTCCCGATATTCCCGATCCAATCCAGTTGATGTGTACTTATAACCAAAGTTGCCATGCCAAAAAATATAAACTCCCTCGTAAAATCTTAAAAAAAACCATAGAATTACCCAAAAATTGCAAAAAATCTCTTTATTTAAAAATTTAAACAGTCGCGTTTTATTGTTAACAATCATTTGATAATAAAAATATTTTCGGTAAGCTTTCAAAATCGCTTGCTATGCCTAAAACGAATATTAAAAAAAAATCTTTTGATTTACCACTATAAAAGCCAACTTTGCTTTCGGTGCGATGGAAAATACTGTATTGAGAAAGAACGGCTTCATTGCCCTTGTAATTTTTACCTCGTGTGGGTAAGTGTGGGCTAGAAATAGGGTTGCTAACCGTCCTGTTTTCCCAGGACATGTCCTGCTGTTTGGGGTGTCCTGGGCTGTCCTGGATAATTTTTAAGCGGCGTCCTGAGTTTTTAAAGAGGCCTGTTAAGCAGTGGCATAGCGAGGGGGGGCGGACCGCCCCGGTTGCAACCGAGGGGGGGTGACACTCGATTGATGACACTGTCGATTCTTTGGATAAGAGGTCACCTTCGCATTACTAGCGCTGTAAATCATAATACCTAAATTATTTTATGCAATATTAGGTTGGGTATTATCTAAAATCTAGTTTGGGTTACTAAAAATATAGATACTGTATATTTTTAAAAATTTAATTATTTGTACAAGTAAAATCGATAAACTAGTAATCCTTAAATCAGATTTTTGTCTTAGTCTTAATTTTGAAAAATAAAAAGTTTTTTGATTTTTTTTTTTTTAACATGAGCTCCACGCAGGAGGCCCTGAGGAAAATAATTTCCCTCAGAGCCTATGTCATCTTTGGGGATGCTGCGTGGAGGGTTTTTTTAAGGAAAGGAAGGAGAGGAGAGTTCTGGGAAGGAAAAGGGTTTTAGGTGTGGGTAGGAATTTGGGGTTCAGTGTGTCCTGGTCATCCGCCTCCAAGACCTAGACAAACCTCAACCCATCAACCCGGGCACCCCTGCTAAATCACCAAACGTAGCGAACCACTGATTGGCGACGTTACGTGAGTATGGCGTCTTAACGGTGTATTTATTCGTTGAACCGTCCTACACTAATCTCACATTTTTCCAGATTTATGTTAAGACTGAGTCTGTTTGAGAATCCAAAAGCTTGAATAAAAGTTACACACGGAACAAGCAAATGGTTTTCTTTCGAATTTTTGAGCTCACGGTGGGCCACTTAAATTTTAAGCACATCTCGAAGCTGGTTTCAATTTAAGATTGAATCTGTATTTGGTCACTCGTTTTAATTAAAACTACACCCATAACATGAAAATGGTATTCCTCCGATATTTGCAGGACATAGTGGGAAACTTTCATATCTTGCAACTCGGGGAATATCTTGCAATGGTAGAACTCGGGAATGGTTTCCTTCGAAATGGATACAAATTAAATTTCAACGGAAACAAGCAAGATTTGAAAGTTGAAGAATATGTGCTACAAAGATCGGAGTAAAACCATTTTCGTGTACTGCGTGCATTAATAATTAAAGCTGGTGTAGCAGACGTATCAGCGTCTTCACAAGAACTGTAATATAGTACCGGGTTTCAGTGCACGAACAGGATGATGATGATGAAAAAACAAATAAAAAACTGACCTCCCGAGCACCCAGTGCCTGATGCGTGGAGGACACTGGATGTGCCTAATCCTCTGCCTGATACTGGTGCTTGGCGGTTGCCAAAGTAGGGCCGGCTTTCTTGAAGAGCGTTGGCACCAGGACTGAAGACAGGCAGAGGTCGGCGGGGGAGGCAGCTTATTGTAGAGAAGAATAATAACACGAGTTGACAAGTAAAGATGAACTGATTTATTGTTAGAAATGTGCCTCTTTTTATACCCAATTTTTGGTAAAAAACGGTCACGTGGTATGGCCGCTAAGCTAAGGTATGTTAGAAAAATGCTCCATTTTAGCTGTGTCCAACAACTTGATCGTAGCGCTCGGTTTGTAGCCCCATTTGCTTTCGTACACCAAAAAATGACGTCAAGTTAGGAACTTTACATGTTAAATTAATACCGTAACGTTAATTAATTTTATTTATTATTTATACAGATATTTTATTTTAAATAGTGTAATAGATAAACTGACATTTTACATTTTTTTAAAAAACGTATTTAATATGTTAAAAATAAGGTGTTAATTGACTTACTTTTTTGTTTACGTGCGTTTGAAGTTTGACATTAGAATCAGTTGAAATTTTGTATTCAAAATGGACAAGGCGAAGCGTTCGAAAAATTTTACGCCAAACGAAAAAATGAGACTTGTAGACCTAGTTACCTCGTCGCAGGTCATTTTGTCGAAAGCGATAGGTGGCCCAAACTACGCTACGCTTGTAAAATCAAAAGAAGCTGCTTGGAATGACATTGTCCTCGATTTCAACAGTGGTAGTTCATCTATTATTACAAAAATGACACTCGAATAAGTCAAAACTTTACCTTTCGCTTGCGTAAGTTAAATTATCTTATACTTGGCTCAAAACATATAAAAAACACGCTTTTGTCATCCTAAAGCGGTTATAAAAATCGCCGTCATTTAATACTTCCATAAAATTTATATCGGCATCTTGCCGCCGCCTATATAATCCAATATTATCGTCAAGCATATCTGCCCATTCAACCATATTCACTATATTCAATATAGGATTCATATTTCAAATTGAAAAACCAAATAAAAAAGCCGACAAAAGAGTGAACTGATGACAGATAATTACGATAATTAATTGACATTGACAGCTCGATTGTTTTCGCTCTGTTGTCAGTTTTTATAAGTAGGTCTTCCTTAGCAACTTTAATCCACCCGGCTACCTTCCTTACATTTGAGTGTAGTGCGACGATCATTGTGTTTCGACACAGCGTATTTGGGCATTTGAGCAGGGCTGAGCGGAGATCTCAGCTGAGCATAGGTTGGACACAACGGCTGTAAGAATCTAGTATTTTTCCCAGGTTCCTCGCAAGACTAGCTACTGAAACCTGTTTGTCTCATTGTCTTACGAGGTCCCTGGAATTTTGAAATGGGAAAAAACGGATTCTAATAAGAAATTTTTCTAAGTCCTTTTTTGGACAAAAACGCATATGGCGTTGGTAGTTTACGGTTGGCAGGACTCTGTAATGAAATTTGTTTATTTCATTGTCCTACGGGGTGTGTAAGTGGAATTATTTGAGTAAATGTAATTTTGTAAGGGAGGAAAAGCAGTCTGCTTGGCGGTGCAGACTCTTCCTTGTTAGTGGCAAGGGAGGAAAAGCAGTCTGCTTGGCGGTGCAGAAGGCAAGGTTGCCTTGATGGCGGGATACATATTCCCTGGTTGGGCTAATAGGCGGAGCGGCAGCCTGCTACCTTGTTAGTGGCAAGGCAGCTGAGTGCGGAAAGGGAGGAAAAGCAGTCTCTTCCTTAGAGCCAGAATAATGGCCCTTCCTTGGAGCCAGAATAATGGCCCTTCCTTGGAGCCAGAATAATGGTCCTTGCTTGGAGCCAGAATAATGGCCCTTCCTTGGGGCCAGAATAATGGTCCTTGCTAAATAATTAAAATAAAATAAAAAGAGGCAAGGCAGCCTGGTCGCCTTCGAGGCGGAATAATAAAAATAACAATTTGTAAATAATGTTAAAATGTCTCCCGGTGGCAACCTGGCACGCAAGCTTTATTTGGTTGCACCGGGGCATTGTACATAAAAGGGAAACATTATTTTACATAAAGTAATAGGTAATAATTTGTACCTAAAGAAAATATCTTTTCACCAAATTCAGTCCAGAAATTTCAGCAAAATTTCCAAGAAATGACCTCGAATTGTAAAGGATGCCACCAGCGATGAATCTTGATGAAAGATGTTTGGAGGATGCGAACACGTCCGTTACAGCTGGGGACTCACAACTTTACTATCTCACAATTGAAATTTTATCGTTGCACTCCCAACACAAAACTATATACTATATAACAATGAGGCATTGCTCCTATACACATATAGTCCTGGTTTTAAACCGAAATGTCCTGGTATTTCTACCTTCAAATCCTGGATTTCAAAGTTTATAGATGGCAACCCTTGCTAGAAGGGACGTTATTAACATATAACCTTAGTTTGGCAGAATTCGGAAATGAAATAAAATTAAACAAAGTTTTTTTTTAGTTCATTTGGTGCAAAGAAATTCTTAATAATTTCTATTGTGCTAATTTTGTAAAAAAATCACCTCAAGGGCGCTTTTTCCACCTGTTCTGTTTTTTGAGGTTCTTTGTACCACTCAAATTGGACTAATTAATTAATATTTTGTTTCAGGTCTACTTTATTTTAGCAATTATTACCATCACATAACCAGACGCCATCACAGCAGTACCATGGATCTTCCCAACCCAGAGACTGTTTCCATCAAGACAGAGCAAGAGTCCCAGGAGGAAGGCGCAAGTGAAATGCTGTATATGGATATTGAAATCAGCCTCCACGGTGTAAAGAAGGAATGTTTGCAGTATGCTGAGAGTGTTCAGCCAACTAGTGAGTTACCTTGTGTATATGGGTGGATATAGACCAAACGAGCAAAGAGCTAGAACTGCAACAAGAGGGTTCTTTCTTGATAATTAGTGTAAACAGTAATTGGTTTTCACCATTTACACCATTTACCAAAAGAATACCAATGAACAAAGAGTATAATTCTTGTAGATGCTATAGGGATGTTAAGATCAGGCAAGCGAATGATCATTGCTTAGTCAGGAAGGAGTTCAGGAGTCTGAACTGTTCTGTTTCTTGTTTTCTACTTCCTCACGTGTCGTCACACTTAACTTATTATGGTGACAAGTTCCTAATATTATCATATAAAAACCTGCGAAGGTTCCCTTTTGATGGGATTTGCCCGTTTTCGTAAAGTTCCCTTGTGTAGAGTTTTGCCCCTTTCTAAATACAACAGCAATTATTATGTGTACAAAAATTTACTTATCGGGTACATATTATTTTTTTATATCCAAATAAAAATCATTTGTGAATGCCTACGTAATGTGTGTATGTTATACCTATAACTTCATTCATTTAACATTTATCTTTTTGATATTATGTAAACCTTGGAAATTTTCCATTTTGAGAAATTATTATTTTTCAGAAAAAATTCTTCTGGGAAAATTGGCAAATCTGGAAATATTTGCACATTAAAAGAGCTGGGAAATTTTAGTTAGAAGTTTTTATCTTTTTGATTTCGTTAAGTGAAGTTTGGAAATTTTTCATGTAGGTTTATTTTTTATCTAAAAATTTCTTCCTTTATTATCAAAAATCTTTATTTCATATTCCTATCGGGAATCTCATTTTTGAAAATAACCGAGAGCCCTAAACTGTTCAGTCATTAAAATAAAAATACTCTCAGATCATATTTTGAGAGTTTTTATCGCGCCTTTTTTGTGAAAAATCACTTCAAGGACTGTTAATTTTGTAAACCGAGTTTTTTTTTATTTATTCGTGAAACATTTTTTTTACTCCTTTATGTAAATAATTTTGTAGTAATAAAATAATAGACGCGGCGCCATCTGAACTTACCGCATTGGTTGCGAATGTCGTTATACATATATAATTCAAGCATAAATATAAATAATCATTAGAATAGTACCGAAGACAGTAATAGTGAGCATGTGTTGACATATCAATGTATTGTTGTTTTATTATTCCAAGAAGCATTAATGTGGAGTCTGTTTCCATCAATGTATTGTTGTTTTATTATTCCAGGAAGCATTAATGTGGAGTCTGTTTCCATCAATGTATTGTTGTTTTATTATTCCAGGAAGCATTAATGTGGAGTCTGTTTCCATCAATGCAGAACGAGGACCCCGAGAAGAAGATGAAGCGGGAATTCCTTATACCGAAATAGACATTACTTTTCCCGATATTAAGAAGGAATGCTTAGATCGCTCTGAAAATTTTACCGCAACAGCAGGTAAGATGGATTTTTATTTATCTGAATTCGTTTTAATAATTTTCTGTTGTCATTATGGATATCTACTTATTAAGCTTAATCATCCACCTCTTTCAGATCTAACAACGGATCTGAAGGCGCATCTTGCAGAAAAACCTTATTCATGTTCCTTATGCAGCTATTCATGTACTCAAAAGAGGCGATTAAAACCTCATATGCTTATCCATTCTGGAGAAAAACCTTATTCATGTTCATTATGCAGATATTCATGTGCTCGAAAGGAAAATTTAAATCGTCACACGCTTACCCACACTGGAGAAAAACCTTATGCTTGTTCCTTATGCAGCTACTCATGTTCTGAAAAGGGGCGATTAAATCGTCACATGCTTACCCATACTGGAGAAAAACCTTATGCATGTTCTTTATGCAGCTATTCATCTTCTCAAAAGGGAAATTTAAAAAGTCACTTGAAGACCCATACTGGTGATAAACCTTATTCATGTTCCTTATGCAGCTATTCATGTTCTGTAAAGGGACGATTAAATTGTCACAAGCTTACTCATTCTGGAGAAAAACCTTATTCATGTTCCTTATGCAGCTATTCATGTTATCAAAAGGGGACATTAAAACCTCATATGCTTACCCATACCGGAGAAAAACCTTATTCATGTTCCTTATGCAGCTACTCATGTTCTGAAAAGGGGCGATTAAATCGTCACATGCTTACCCATACTGGAGAAAAACCTTATACATGTTCCTTATGCAGCTATTCATGTTCTGACAAGAGGCGATTAAAACCCCATATGCTTACCCATACTGGCGAAAAACCTTATTCATGTTCCTTATGCAGCTATTCATGTTCTCAAAAGGGAAATTTAAAAAGTCACTTGAGGACCCATACAGGTGATAAACCTTAATTATGTTTCTTATGCAGCTATTCGTGTAATCAAAGGGGGAAAATAACACCTCACATGCTTACCCATACTGGAGAAAAACCTTATACATGTTCCTTATGGAGCTATTCATCTTTTCAAAAGGGAAATTTAAAAAGTCACTTGAGGACCCATACAGGTGATAAACCATAATTATGTTTCTTATGCAGCTATTCATGTTATCAAAAGGGGAAATTAAAACCTCATATGCTTACCCGGAGAAAAACCTTATTCATGTTCCTTATGCAGCTACTCATGATCTGAAAAGGGGTGATTAAATCGTCACATGCTTACCCATACTGGAGAAAAACCTTATTCATGTTCCATATGCAGCTATTCATGTCATGAAAAGGGACGATTTAATTTTTTACAAGCTTACCCATACTGGCGAAAAACCTTATTCATGTTCCTTATGCAGCTATTCATCTTCTCAAAAGGGAAATTTAAAAAGTCACTTGAGGACCTGTAATGGACGTGTTCGCACCCTCCAAACATCTTTCATCAAGATTCATCGCTGGTGGCATCCTTTACATTTTGAGTTCATTTCTTGGAAATTTTGCTGAAATTTCTGGCCTCAAAATGCTAATGTACCGTGCCGCCAGCGACTGGATTTGGTGAAAGATATTTTTCTTTAGGTACAAATTGTTACTTAATTCTTATTATGTAAAATAATGTCTTTTTACTATGTACAATGCCCCGGTGCAACAAATAAAGCTTGCGTGCCAGGTTGCCACCGGGAGACATTCTAAATTCCGATTATTTACAAATTGTTATTATTTAGCCCACGAGGCCCACGAGGGCAAATATTTAGCCCACGAAGCCCACTAGGCCCACGAGGGCAAATATTTAGCCCACGAAGCCCACGAGGCCCACGAAGGCAAATATTTAGCCCACGAGGCCCACGAAGGCAAATGTGAAGCCCACGAAGCCTACGAAGGCAAATATTCCGGCTCACAGGAGGCCAACCTTAAAATGTACATTTACTCAAATAATTCAATTTACACACCCCACAGGACAATGAAATAAACACGTTTCATTGCAGAGTCCTGCCGGGCATTCAGGGAAGTAGAGCTTAAGCCTCTGACCCGTAAACGACCAACGCCATTTGCGTTTTTGTCCAAAAAAAGGACTTAGAAGAATTTCTTATTAGAATCCGTTTTTTCCCATTTTAAAAGTCCGGGGACCTCGTAAGACAATGAAACAAACAGGTTTCAGCAGCTAGTCTTGCGAGGAACCTGGGAAAAATACTAGATTCTTAATGTAACTTCCCACAATTAGCCAAACGGTAAATACCTACCACCAACTTGTAAAATCCACGTAAACTCACCGGAACAAAAATCGGAGGCGTCTACTAATATCTACAGGAATTCCAAAAAATTGAAAAAATCGAACATAATAACATAGAAAATCTATGAGAAACAAAGTGTTGACGAATATCTACAGCTCAAACTGTTGATTAATATCTACGAGAACCAAAGTGTTGACGAATATCTACAGCACTGGCAGAGGTTGGATTTGCAATTATGTATAGCAGATTGGAATAACGTAATATTGCGTATGCAGTTTAAAAAACTTAATTTATGTAAGTATGTATGTAAAAATCCCTAATATCGGACTATTGGACACATTTAGCTGATTAGTCCAACCTACGCTCTGTAGATATTAGTTCAACCTACGCTCTGTAGATATTAGTCAATACTCTGAAGTTCGTAGATATCAGTTCAACATATGAGCTGTAGATATTCGTCCGACATACAGGCTGTAGATATTAGTATCTGGAGTCCAAAAATCTAATGATAAACCATACTGTTAGACTTAAGATATTTTATTGTAAACACTCATTGTAACCTATATAATTATTTTTAAAAATGCAATTTAAGCGACCAGTTTTAGAAAAACAGTCGGCAAAATAGGTGGCCCGCAGAAAAACTGCCCTTATACATATACTGGCAGGCGAGGTCTAACCTCCCACCCCAAATTTATACCACGTGACTGCCTTTTGCCCTAAATTTGGGTATAAAAGGAGCCACTTTTCCAATAATAAATCAATTCATCTCTACTCAACAAACTCGTCTTGTTATTTACTCTCCGGAAGTTTTCCTGCAAACACCTACCTCTGGAAGACTTCCTCGTGCTGAAGTTCTGTCTGAACGAGAACCTGGTGTCTACCGCTGCAGTCGGCCCTGACTCTGGGCATTGCCAAGGCACCGCTCAGGCAGAAACTAGGCGCATCCGGGACCATTACTACTGGATGTAGGGAGGCCAGCCCAACAACTATCATTATCATCATATATATGTCTTCTACTTACGAAGTATGAGTATCTCATATCCTTGCAATTCTTTTCTTCTCTAACTATATTATATTCTGAATTATTGTCCGGTAACCACAGTGTTAACACGCTGGTATTGAAATGTATGTTGATGTTAGTCTATCCTTTGTCTACTTGTACATGCAGAAAAAATATTTATTGTTGTCAATTATTAAACCAAATATGTTCTGATCAAAACCAAAATCTAACTATGAATATATTGTTAATGCTTACTGCTATCAAAACATTGATTTTTATAATTTGCCTTCATAAATCTTCACACATGTTTACATACTATTCCCGCATATTTAAATATTATTCAGTATGGGTGATTTAAACGGAGATTTTGATATATCAGAAATTGATTATGAACGTACTCACAATTTTGAAAATTGGTCAAATAAACATGTATTAGGAATTAATAATATTAACTGCCATTAACCTTAACATTCGATCCTTATCAAAACATTTTGATACTTTCCTCCTAACTATTTCTAGTTCCTTGCGAAATATTGACATAATAACGCTATGTGAAACGTCGATAAATGAAAATAATATAAATCTATACAAAATATCGGGTTTCAACTCTTACTATTTTTGTCGTACAAAAAGATCGGGTGGCGGAATTATTGTGTACGTGAAGGATCATCTTACATTCGAAAAAATAAATATAGTAACAAGAAATTTTGAATGCGTTTACGGTACTATTTCTATTTACAAACATAAACGTATACATCTATTGGCAATGTATAGACCTCCAAACACAAATAAAAAATTATTTCTCCATGAACTGGAAACTATATTGGGTAATATTGACATTAAAGAATCCATTTTATTACTTGGCGATTCGAACGTTAACATTTTAAGTGAACTTGAACCGATTGTAATCCAATACGAAAACCTAATGGCCAACTTCGGATTGGTCAAAACTATTAACGATGTGACACGAGAAGCAGTATTGTCAAACCATATAACGGCTACTTGTCTAGACCATATCTATATAAGAGAGAGGGAGACCATAGAAATCAGTTCGTGCGTATGTGAAACAATAATAGCTGACCACTACCTAATTGCAACGACGATTTATTTCTCTACCTACGACAAACTCACTTCAAACAAATCGCACGCTGAGTACTATACTGCACTCTCTGAAAAAAAAGTTAATCTATTTATCTCAATCACTGATTGGAATGAAATGCTAAAATTATCTGAACCAAATGTATTGTACGAAGAAATGAAATCGAAATTTAAAAATATTTATGAACTAAGTAACATCACAAAAATTAATAAAAAATATCGCAATTATCAAAAAACTTGGATGAATGATTGCCTCATTGAAAATATACAAACACGAGATACTCTTTGGAGGAAATGGAAAAACTCACCTAACAACAAAACATATGAAATGGATTTCAAAAAATACAGAAATAAATTAAATAAACAAATAATAAACACAAAAAAATTATACTATAACTATAAATTTAATCACTGTTTTAAAGACATTAAAAAAACTTGGAATGAAATTAATAAAACTTTAGGAAGGAAAGATAAATCCGGTTGTGATGAAGTCATATCAAAATATTTCTTAAAATCCAAATCGAAAGATGCAGTGGCAGAAAATTTTGCAGACTTCTTTGATGAGGGGGTAAATAAGTTATTACATATATGTGATGTCCGAGCGTCAGAATACACGCCGGAATATTTAAATCACACAATGTATCTACCACGAGCAAATAAAAAGCAAATCGAATTAATTATCGGAGGTATGAAAAATTCCAAGACACCAGGCATAGATTTAATTCGTATGTATGATTTGAAAAAACATGTTAAATTACTTAGTCCTATAATCGCACACTTAATTAACAGAATAATTGATACGGGCCATATTCCCGATGAACTAAAATATAGCATTGTAAGGCCTATCTTTAAAAATGGAAATCACTCTTTAATAAACAATTACAGGCCGATTTCCTTACTTCCTGCATTAGAAAAAATCTTAGAAAAATATATATCAATAAATTTAGATAAATACTTAAATAATCTGAGTATCATTGATGAATGCCAGTATGGCTTTCAAAAAAATAAAAGTTGCGATAAATTGCTCGAAAAATTTTCTAATCATATAAATTCACAACTAAACTGTAAACAACATGTATTGGTTCTATTTATTGATTTCTCAAAAGCTTTCGACACACTTAGCCATATACAAATAATTAAAGTACTTGAATCTATAGGTATCCGAGGTAAACTCCTCTTATTCTTTAAAAACTATTTGTCAAATAGAAAAATGAGTGTGAAGATTCTAAATATAATTAGTAAATCAAGATACATCAAATCGGGAGTACCGCAAGGGTCAATTCTAGGTCCAAAATTATATATTATATATGTAATTGCTATGTGTAAGATTTTCAAAAAAGCTCGTCGATTCATTTTTGCTGATGATACTGCTCTTGTTGTATCAAATGAAAATCCTGAAATAGCTATACAAGAATTACAAAGAGATTTTAACGAGCTTCTCAAATGGGCTCATGATGTAGGATTAATTATTAATGTTAAAAAAACCAAATGCATGTACATAAAATCACCAAGTTTGAAAATGTGGAATGTTCCTAAAATAACCGCTCATAGCTTTGACTGTATACATAGAGGAATTGTTAATGTTTGTGACTGTGAAAAAATCGATTTTACAAATGAATATACTTATCTGGGAATAATTGTTGATAACAATTTTAAGTGGGATAAACAAGTGGCTAAAATTTGTAACCAGCTCAGATCCTTAGCTAGTATTTTTTACAAATTAAAATTTATTTTGCCTCATTGTACTCTTAAACTCATATATTTTTCTATGGTCGAATCTATCCTTAGATATGGTATTCGAACTTGGGGACATGCAAGCACTACTTACATTAAATATATTGAAAATTTACAAACTGCCATAATTAAAAAAATTGTCACAACAAATATTTACAAACAGAGACATAACTTAAAATTACTGTATGGCTCAGAGAGCCTACTTACAATAAAAGGTCTTCACTGGTTCACTACTATTATGGACAATATGGGGGAAAGCCCTTACAAACACCTACTTGTACACAAACATACCACAAGATTCAGAGAAGGAAAGGGCCTAAAAACTCCTCGAATATTAAATAAATATGGAAGCCGTACTCTTGAATATCTAATACCAGTGATTTTCAATAAAATTAATAAAAACATAAAATTTGAAAAAAATGAGAGACTATGTCCTAAAATGATAAAACTATGGTTAATGAACGAAAACTCCATGTATCTTTGAATATCTTAATATAGCTGCCTACATATCTTGTTATTAGGCAGGTATATTGAAATATCTTATATATTTATAGCTGTAAGTTAAACTATCTAATATTACTATGTGATCTATTCTAATGTTTCCTTAAAAATATAAATGTATTTACAAATATTTTCTTAGATATTATATTAAGAATGTTTAAATTGTTAGAACCTGCAGACAAGCTGCCATATGACAGCTTTGTGGGTCTACTCAAATTTTTGTACAAAATGTATTCTGAAATTTAATAAATAAAAAAAAAAAAATAAAAAAAATAAAAAAAAAAAAAAAAATCAGCGTTTACCTCTGGAAGGCGTGCACGAGACCGGTCCCTATTTTACAGTTCTTGTAAAGGCGCTGATACGTCTGTTACAGGACCCATACATGTGATAAACCTTAATTATGTTTCTTATGCAGCTATTCATGTTATCAAAAGGGGAAATTAAAACCTCATATGCTTACCCATACCGGAGAAAAACCTTATTCATGTTCCTTATGCAGCTACTCATGTTCTGAAAAGGGGTGATCACAGGGGTGTCATATGCTTACCCATACTGGAGAAAAACCTTATTCGTGTTCCTCCTGCAGCTATTCTTGTTATGAAAGGGATGATTAAAACGTCACACGTTGCCCACACAATTAAAAGTGAACCATACTTCTTCATAAGTGACATAATCACGCAGTGATTTCCAGTGTTTTAAATATAATAATTTATTTGAGTGCACCTAACTTAAAGAAACATTAAAAAGGGGGTGCACACTTAGTGTACTTCAAAATTGGCTTAAAATCAACTCGCTTACCCCTCAAATTTAGCAAAGCTAAATATATAACTTTTTAAATGAACTCAAGGAACCAACCAGTAAAATCATTGGAACTAAAATTACACGAATGTTATAGAAATAATGTTCAATGTCACTGCCCAGTTATTGAAAAAAAAAACATAAAATAACTCTGAATTATGATGTTATTAATTATATATTATTATAGTTATTTTATAGTTTTTTTTGATGTTATAATATAGTTATTGATGAAAATCTTAGATGGGACCTTCACATGAAAGGTATTACGGAAAAACTGACAAACCTTATATTTTTCTTAAAAAATGTTCCCAAAAAGGATATTTAAAAAGTGATACCCGTGACAGTTGATCTGGCGTCAGTTGGTCCCCAGGCATACTTGTCCATAATATGCGGTCGGATTAGAGAAAATACAGTATAATAAATAATAAGTAAATTTAAACCAATCATTTACTACATCTCTCAAAAGTAAATTTGCCATCCCTCAAGGTACCGTCCTCGGACCATTATTATTTCTAAGATACGTGAATAACATTTTCCAACAGGAAATTAAAGGTGAATTAATCTCTTATGCTGCTGACACTGTATTGTTAATAAAAGGTCAAACATAGGAACTAGTTAACAAATTGGCAAATGAAGCTATTGATATCTTAAAATCATGGTTTGATGATAACTTACTCGCACTAAATGCTAAAAAAACAACATAGGTATGTCTTATTTTTCTTGCAGAAAATACCTGATCATAAAGTTTATATTGTAATCCACGACGAAAAATGTAATAATGTACTCTGTAAACAATATAATCCTATTCATAACGTTATTAACTCTTCTTCCGAA
Source organism: Limnephilus marmoratus (assembly GCA_917880885.1). Classification (NCBI taxonomy): domain Eukaryota; kingdom Metazoa; phylum Arthropoda; class Insecta; order Trichoptera; family Limnephilidae; genus Limnephilus; species Limnephilus marmoratus. The sequence goes on from OU862928.1 coordinate 40,362,477, forward strand.
ATTAAATATCTCAGCGTGATCATTGATCGAAACCTGAAATAGAATAATCACCAGAGCTAGTGAAGAGAATGAGGAAATGCATATATATAGGTATATATTTGTTAGGTTAAGAAATATTTTAAATGTAAAAATAATGAATAATGTGTATTATGCTCGTGTTCATTCTTTACTTATCTAAGGAATTATAGGTTGGGGAGGATCTTACAAAAACAATCCAAACTCAGTAAAAGTTTCGCAAAGAATTATCATTAAAGTAATATTTTAAAAAAAATCTACCTTCTCAATCGAATCACTTTTAAATTGTTTCCAGTACCAAATGTCGATGACATATTCAAGCAAGCTCCATTATAAAAATGTGTAAAGAAAAAATAACAAAGAATACCTATCAAGAATTTTATAAACTAATGAGAAATGGAAACCAATTTATTACACCTAATTTTAAAACAACTCAAATGCAAAATCATTATATTTTCCAAGTCATAAAAAAACTGTAATAACCTCCCTTCTGAATTGTGCTGTATCATCAACCAATCATAACAATTAAATAAAATTATACAATTTTTCAAAAAAAACTTACAGTATTAGGTAAGCAAATATTTTATAAAAAACATATTATAACTTACAACAGCAAGAATGGTGGCTCCCTTATCAGGCACAAGAGCCCCTCTTTTCTGATAAGGTATACATGACCAAAAATGATCTTTAATTTAATATTTTGTATATATGTAACTCATGTTTTTTATATTATAATAAAAAAATAATAATACTTGGATAATTTGTAGAGCACCGTTTTTGTGAAAAATCACCTCAAGGGCGCTGAGTGTACCTACTTGGTTCCATGACAGTTGATCTGCCGTCAGTTGGTCCCCAGGCATACTTACTTATATACAATATGCAGTCGGCTTAGGGAAAATACGGTGTACCTAATTACACAAGATATAACTAAGCGCATCCTGTCTCTCCATCATCAGGGCAGCTCCGGTAGATCTGCCGGATCTGCCCTGATGATGGACACTGCAACGCTGTCCGAAACGTTGGCTAAAGAAGGAGGTAGCGCAACACGGCATAACACCCCAAAAACAAATACCTAACAAAAATGCTTTTGGCCGTGAAAATCTTGAAACGTATCTGCAATTAGTGCGTACGTATAATTATGTATTTATGTGATACGATTTTAGATTTTCACGGCCAAAAGTATTTTTGTTATTAGTTTTTGGGGTATTATGCCGTGTTACGCTACCTCCTTTTTAGCCAACGTTTCGGATAGCGTTGCAGTGTCCATCATCAGGGCAGATGTGTCACACATCTGCCCTGATGTGTGACATCAAGGCAGTCAGATATTATCTTCAAGAATAACATATATTTTTTGAAGAGCTAAACTTACCGTGTTTAAGGGAAATATGTAATAAATCTGTACAAATCCGGGTTGCGGGCCCTTAAATGCACAATATTTTAGTATGTAACCGTATCCTATGTATTGCTGGGGGCGCTGCTGCGGCGGCCTACCCCAGGCCCTATTCCTGTAAAACACACACAATAACAGCCGTCGGTTAGCTCAAACCGGCTCGAACATGATTCCTCCTAAAAAACAGGGCGAGTGCCAGTGGTTCGCTTGGTCAATTCTTCCTTCCCCTCCTCTCCTCAAAATCCCCGGGACTCCCTCTTCAATCAGTACACAGTATTTGCATTTAAAGGGTTTATTCAATAAACAGAACAGGGTGATACACATACGGCCAGTGTCGGCACAAAACACAAGTTAAACTACCCTACTGACCTAACGAGGATTTCTCCCTCTCTCTATGCGTTTAAATGAAGTTACAAACGGTTCAAAGCACACGGTGGGGGGGAGGAAGCGAGTGGTACTCACATAGCTAGATGCGTGGTCTGCCATCGTTTCTGGATTCCGTTCACAACACAATTGCAAACAATACATCGCGGAGTTAATATCGTAGAGCACAAACAGCGCAAATCGCGCGTAGCCAGTTGCTTGGCCGAGAGCTAGCGAAGGAATGGCGGCCGGCGGGCCGCCCGGCGCTTCGCGCCTGACGCGGGGTGGTCGCGCGGTGCGGGGAGAGGAAACGGTAGGCACGTGTAGTGGGGACGATTCACTTAACCTTCCGCTCGGGAGCCGATTCTGTTACGTAACACTTCCCCCCTCGCCGCAAAAAAAGCGACGTGGTAATGGAGCAGTAGGGCTAAGAAATCCTCTTACCCTTCTAGCACTTGTGCCAAAACAAAACAAAAAAAAAAAAAATTTAAGAGAAACAAGGAGAGAGAGAGAAAAAAGGGTTGCTAGCTACAAAATAGTAGAAACAAAAACAAAAGAGAAAAAAGCATGGTGAACAAGGAATTATACATGAATGAACAAGAAGGAGCAGTGACATACATAAATATAAACAAGGACCTGTTGGAGAAAGGTACAAGGGTTATGCAGTGATAGAAAAAAAATGACTCTAATTGTATCATTGGTCTGTGAGCTATGTTTGCGTAGCGTGGTTTGCGTAGGATGTTTGGGGTGTTGGGACGTTGCACTGAAGTTACACGGTTACTTTGTCACAGTAACCTGGCCCGTTTGAGATTACACTCAAGGAACACTAGGGCCTTAAAGAAAACACGAAGAAGAGAACGCAGGATGAGGCTTCTTGGTGGTGGAGAGGGTTCTACCTGTCACAGAGGTCAAAAAGGTAGCTGCTTCCGGATCCTGTGGGTGGGCCAGTATGACGTCATTGAGGTACTGGAGAGCGGAATTGTAATTGGTGGTTGGTCCTTTATAGAGGAGGTGGTTTGTGTGCATGACAGCCGTTGTTGTGATGGTGGTTGGTACACTGGTTTGTATACAGTGGGATTGTTGTGTGAACAATCGTTGGTATTGTTATTTGCGCAAAGGCACAGGAGCATTGGCATGGTGGCAACAGAGCATTTGCAAGGTGCAGCAGGAACATTTGCAAGATGCAGCAGGAACATTTGTACAATGGCAACAGGAACATTTGCGAGATGCCGCAGGAACATTTGTACAATGGCAACAGGAACATTTGCAAGGTGCCGCAGGAACATTTGTACAATGGCAACAGGAACATTTGCGAGATGCCGCAGGAACATTTGTACAATGGCAACAGGAACATTTGCGATGCCGCAGGAACATTTGTACAATGGCAACAGGAACATTTGCAAGGTGCCGCAGGAACATTTGTACAATGGCAATAGGAACATTGTACAATGGCAACAGGAACATTTGCGAGATGCCGCAGGAACATTTGTACAATGGCAACAGGAACATGAACCAACTTAGAGCTGACGTGCTCGGGTTTGTTTGAGTGATGGTTTTGTGATGATACAATTCGCAACTACACGCACGACTCACACTTGGTTATGTTAGGTGTGGTCGGGTGCTTTTGGTACGTAGGGTTTGAAGGCATGGGACCTCCGTGACGGTAGTGAAGGCAGCATGAAGAGAGGCGCAGGTGTAGATAGGGTGAAGAGCTGCTGGTCTTCTTATTAATCCGGCGAAAAAATTATTATTAGAACAAAATTCTTGAAGTTTACCTGCCTGGTAGACCAATGATGAAAAGGTTTGGAGAGAAACAAGGTGTGCATGTTGAGAAAAATTGGATTTGTTTGACGCGTAGAGAGAGAGAGAGACGGAGAGAGAGTTAACTAAATGCAACTACAGACTTATACATATTACAAAGGTACGTATTCAAGGAAGGTTCTGTTTAACCCATTTAGTTTTTTTTTTAAACTAAATACATTTCCAAGAACACGTAGGTAAGGGTTTGTACGTATGACAAAATGCCCCTTTTCGAAAGAAGTTGGTCTTCCATGACCTATGCTCACGTCTATACGGTAGCATTTTTTCTACTTTCGAAGAACAAAACATTGAGTACAAATAAGTTATGAAAAGTGGGAAAGGAGTAGGAAGTTGAAAAGATCCGTGAATGAAGGTTGTCCCATTTGACAAACGAAACGCCAAGTGCGTAACGCATATATCCCCATTCACGGATAATTTCGAGGAAAGGAAAGAGTGACAATTGGGAACATTTGAACGAAGAAAACTGCTGAGGACTCGGCTATTTCCGAAATTCGACCTCTGAGTGAAAGGTGAAACAAGGTCTACAGCAACTTTCCTGGCACATTACAATACAATTTGGTAGAGTGGGACAAAAGGGATACACTGACAAAAAGAGTCTAATCCACTACGTGTATTGGGCAGAAGATTAGAAGGTCGTTTTATTCTCCTACTTGTTTGCGAGAAATGACAGACCCTTGCTCAAATCTCACAAACCTGGGGGTTTTCTTGTTCGTCCCCCAGACAACGAGTTAGGTGTTTTTGTGTCCATCAACTTAACTCCTACGACACGATGCCCCATAATCATGAGTGAAGCGTATGATTAGTCCTTTTGAGATAGTGGATAGTTCCTGGGTTCTTGTGACAGGAAGTCCACGGGCATGTTAATGAGTACTCTGCTGCAAAAGCAATAATTTTCTGATAACAGAAAATAAAAGGCGTGTGATCTACGCTTGGTAGGTCACACAAACATGGGGTAGATATTATTTCGTTCGCACGATTCATGGTGAGTATTGTAACGTCTTCACGTCTCATGTACAGGAATGAACGATTTACAACAAATTTTTGCCCAGTATTGAAAGACAGTAGCCCAATTACGTTCGAAAATGTGGGTCCCCATTCAATACAGACGGCGGGTGGAATGAACGATTTACAACAAATTTGCCCAGTATTGAAAGACAGTAGCCCAATTACGTTCGAAAAAGTGGGTCCCCATTCAATACAGACGGCGGATTAAGCGGTTCTCATGCCAAAAGGACACACGACCAACTTAGTAACATTTAGTTAAGAGTATAAAGTAATTATAACGAGCTTCTCGTATCATGGCGGATGTTTTGAGGATCTCTCCTATGATGGTAGATATTGTCACGTTTTCACGTCTCACGTGACAGGAATGAACGATTTACAACAAATTTGCCCAGTATTGAAAGACAGTAGCCCAATTACGTTCGAAAATGTGGGTCCCCATTCAATACAGACGGCGGGTTGAATGAACGATTTACAACAAATTTGCCCAGTATTGAAAGACAGTAGCCCAATTACGTTCGAAAATGTGGGTCCCCATTCAATACAGACGGCGGTTTTTGCAATGATGTAATTAATACGGCACTGCTGTAGCTTAATAATTTCATATTAGCATACGTTACAAGACTTGCCAAAAAGGCGATAAACACAAATTTTATTGAAGATCTGGCCAAGATTTTAAACTTCAAACTAGAATAATGGTACAATAAAGGACAAAAGAAACTGATGTCATGATAAAATATGTACCTCATAATGAAGTTGTATATGTACAAGGAACAAAGTTAATGAAGGGACAAAACATATTGTCACTTTTATAACAACAAAAAAAAAAATTTTCCGAATCCGACAAAATATGATTCTAGAAAAATGAGAGCAATTGGGTTGAGCGCCATTCTAATTTTTTGGAAAAAGAAGAAAAAACCACAAATAGCAACAAGGTTGCTCTTGAATTGTCTCGAATCCAGCGAATGTGACCTGATAGGTGAGTACATTGGGTGTATTCGAAACGATTCCCAATATACAACATTACTATGAATGTGTAGGATGGGGTGAAGAGGGAAAAGAAAGAAAGAAAAAAAAACGGGAGGATTTCCTATTATAACAGAAATCGTCGCGACATTCTTACAATATGGTGCTGTGACCATAGTAGCGAGCCCGCGGCAAAGGTCTGAAACCAATGGTTATTATACAGACTTGTGCTTATGATTTTATATTTACAACATTAGGGTAGGGACGTACTGGTACGACAAAACCCGACACAAAACAAAAAATTAAAAAAGGGGTGATATGACAAGATGAGGCGATGAGGTGAGAAAAAAAACGCGCGGATGCTGCAAGAATTGTGAAAGGAAAAACGACGTCTCGGAGCAAGAGTTTTCTGGAACCGTTGATGGTAGGAGGAAAAAGGAGTCCCTTTCCCGAAGTGATCAATTTCAGGAAGAGGATGCATACAAGCATGAAAACAGTGCCCCAAGAGGTGCTCTTGTGGTACAGCAGGCAAGGCGCGCAGGATGTAAAAGAACATATAAAATTATGCACAAAAAAAAAAAAAATGTACAGGAGTTAGGCTACCGTTGACATTAATGTGCCTTCGGGTGTAAGGGTTTCCTTACGAATGCCCATGTGGGTGATTATTTACATTAAATATTTACATGTAACTCACGTCACTTATGACAAGAGTTTTGCCAATTTGATAACGCTTGAGTACTTGATGTGATGGAATTTACTGATTCCGTCACAGTAAGGCATTTTGGAATTATTCCTAGGAGAAATCTTTCTATTTCTCAGGGCCTGTAGTAGTTCCTCCTTTTTTGAAGTAAAAATGTGTGGGATTATACCCAGCGTAACTTGAGGAACTTCCATGGTGTATAAGGTCGTATCAGAGTGACCTTATGTTGGAAAAAGTGAGAACTAGACTCGCAATTGGAAAGAAATTGGGCAGAGATTGACCACTGGGGACGTATTTTTACAAAAAGTTTTTGAAAAAAAAACGCGTTTTTTATAAGTGTTTGGTTTATTTGAAAATTTGGGCAGCGGTTCCCCTCAAAAAACGTGATTTTGAGAAAAAATCCAGATGTTTTGAAAATTTGTTGAAAATTTTCAAAGTCCATAGACGAGAAAAAAAATTGGGCAGCGGTTTCCCTCAAAAAACGTGATTTTGAGAAAAAATCCTGATGTTTTGAAAATTTGTAGAAAATTTTTCTAAGTCCGAAAACGAGAAAAATTTGGGCAGCGGTTTCCCTCGAAAAACGTGATTTTGAGAAAAAATCCTGATGTTTTGAAAATTTGTTGAAAATTTTTCTAAGTCCATAGACGAGAAAAAAAATTGGGCAGCGGTTTCCCTTACAAAAACGTGATTTTGAGAAAAAATCCTGATGTTTTGAAAATTTGTTGAAAATTTTCAAAGTCCATAGACGAGAAAAAAAATTGGGCAGCGGTTCCCCTCGAAAAACGTGATTTTGAGAAAAAATCCAGATGTTTTGAAAATTTGTTGAAAATTTTCAAAGTCCATAGACGAGAAAAAAATTGGGCAGCGGTTCCCCTCGAAAAACGTGATTTTGAGAAAAAATCCAGATGTTTTGAAAATTTGTTGAAAATTTTCAAAGTCCATAGACGAGAAAAAAAATTGGGCAGCGGTTTCCCTCAAAAAACGTGATTTTGAGAAAAAATCCTGATGTTTTGAAAATTTGTAGAAAATTTTCTAAGTCCGGAACGAGAGAAAATTTGAGCAGCGGTTTCCCTCAAAAAACGTAATTTTGAGAAAAAATCCCGATGTTTTTGAAAAAGGTTTGCAAATAAGCAAAAGTCCGGAAAAGAAAAAATAAAAAAACGGAAACGAGGTTCGCCTTAAATGAACATGTTTTTTGGAATATTTCGATTAGCCTTCCAAAGGGGGGGGTTCTTTAGAAAGGAAAGGAAATATTTTCTTTTATACAAGTTTTCGTGGAAGTATGTTTGAAAATTCAACAATGTCTTGGGGAATTGTTCTTTATTTAACGTGGCTATACTGCAGCCTGATTTGAGCATACACCATTACTGGTATTTATCCGCCGACTTCCTCTTGTCATAACAAGTTATATGCAGATGTGCATACGTAATGTAATGCCTGACTCGAGGAATCGACGTCAACGCGAACCGAACGTCTTTCAAATTATGTCGTCTGTTTCTTACGAAAGAAAAAAAAGCTAAATGATGAAACAGGCGGCAAAATTAGAAAAATGCTCAATTGTCAAAAGGTAGAAAGAATTTAATCCACTTGTTTCCCTTAAGCTGCAAAATATGCCGTTATATGTACAGGCCAGTATTTTGCGAAATAGACCCCTATTCGCAGTATATGTCGATATCAAATACAGACCAGCACACTGCGGAATAAGTTTATTAATGAAAACTGGTTAATTAACTTTCGGGAAACGAAGCGGGTAATTGGTTTATCATATACAGGATTTTAATTGTTGAATAACTTTGTTTTAAATATTTGTGTACATTTCCACTATTAATCTTGTATTTGAAACTAGCAAATTTAGTCGGTCGACACTTGTAAACACTATATTATTCACGACGGCAACTTTCTTGGTTGAGCACTTTACGTAGGAATACCGGTGATAATGTTTTGTCGAGTGACGACTCGAAAATGAAGGAATGTGCCCGCGATAGTTTAAATTTGCAATTCGAAGTTACACTCGCGTCGATGTTCTTTGATGGTAATGCTAGACAAATTGGGAAAAAAAACAAGACAAAACATTATAGATTATACAGTTTAAACAATGGCTGATTGAAGAACGAGGCGAGCGACTGTGAAGAGGGAGGAAAAAAAAATTGCCCCTAAGTTGGGAACGCCAGTGCTGGGAGCGCTGCTGCGGCGGCCTACCCCAGGCCCTATTCCTGTAAAACACACACAATAACAGCCGTCGGTTAGCTCAAACCGGCTCGAACATGATTCCTCCTAAAAAACAGGGCGAGTGCCAGTGGTTCGCTTGGTCAATTCTTCCTTCCCCTCCTCTCCTCAAAATCCCCGGGACTCCCTCTTCAATCAGTACACAGTATTTGCATTTAAAGGGTTTATTCAATAAACAGAACAGGGTGATACACATACGGCCAGTGTCGGCACAAAACACAAGTTAAACTACCCTACTGACCTAACGAGGATTTCTCCCTCTCTCTATGCGTTTAAATGAAGTTACAAACGGTTCAAAGCACACGGTGGGGGGGAGGAAGCGAGTGGTACTCACATAGCTAGATGCGTGGTCTGCCATCGTTTCTGGATTCCGTTCACAACACAATTGCAAACAATACATCGCGGAGTTAATATCGTAGAGCACAAACAGCGCAAATCGCGCGTAGCCAGTTGCTTGGCCGAGAGCTAGCGAAGGAATGGCGGCCGGCGGGCCGCCCGGCGCTTCGCGCCTGACGCGGGGTGGTCGCGCGGTGCGGGGAGAGGAAACGGTAGGCACGTGTAGTGGGGACGATTCACTTAACCTTCCGCTCGGGAGCCGATTCTGTTACGTAACAGTATGTACACCGACACATATGGTCCATATGGATGATCCAAAAGTTTCAATTGTTCCTGTTATATACTTACCTATTGCATAATGTTATTCATTTCTGTTATAATTAGTGTAACTCGCTCATCAAGCACAACCATTAGCTTCTTCTTTGGTGAGATTGCAATTTATAAATAATTTCTGTACCGAGATGTAATTTGTATAACTCCACTGTACACTTATATATCTATATTAAATAATAAAATAAAAAAAATAAAAAATGTCGCCAAATTTTTTACTTTCTACGGTTTTGCCATATACCTAGGGTTGCCATCTCAAAAATTTGGCAGCCAGGACAAGACACGTGAAAACCCCGGATTTTCGAGCCCAAAACCCGGACATGTCAGTAGGTTTTTTGAAACATATTCAGTGTAATAAAAAACAGATGAAAATGTCATGAATCACCTTTTTATTTATTTTCGGACCTTAAAATTAAATTAAGTCATCTTTTATCATCATTTTAAATGTACCTAACAAAACAGAATCTTATTACAGTTTGTTACAAATTGTTTAAATAATCATTTAGAATTTTTTATTCTTAAAATAAAACCCAAATTATTAATGTACTCTGTTATGAAAACAAAACCTTATTTAAATATTAAACCTAACAAAATTCAGTTAAATTTTTCAACAAAAATCTTTAAAGTATTGAGACAATTTTAGAATTCAGTCTTACAATTTTGGAGGTAACTCTTTTAACTCAATAATAATTATCTTCTTTTAATTTTTATCAGCAGCCATTTAAACAACTAAATATCTCTTATCATAATATCAATTAAATTCAGTCTTCTTAAATCTTAAACCTTGTAGTCAGTGTTGTTAAAATAAGTTACCATAATGTCCTCAAAAGCGGGAGATTTACATCATCAGCTATTCTTGGCCTATAAAGGCTCTCATGACTTGCCCTTGAAGAATATGAATAGTTGCAGTCAGGACATGAAAATGGTTTCACTCCATTGTGAATCAGCGAATGCGTTCTTGGACGTCCCTTGAATAGTTGCAGTCGGGACACGAAAAAGGTTTTTGTCCAATATGGGTTAACATGTGATTTTTAGATGACCCTTGCAATAATATGAATAGTGGCAATCGGGAAATGAAAACGATTTTTCTCCTCTGCGGGTAAATATGTGACGTTTTAGTTGTTATTTTGTAGAATATGTATATTTGCAGCCGGGACACGAATAAAGTTTTTATCCACTATGGGAAAACTTGCGATTTTTTTAGATTTATCTTCGTAGTTCATGCATAGTTACAATCTCTCTCTCTCTCTCTGGTTTCAATCCTGGGATTGGTTTGCAGCAATTTTCTTCAGTTTCCTCTTCCATTCTTCCCTGTCTTGTGCGGCTCTTTTGAGGTCTGCATATGATAAGCAGCGCACGTCCACCAGCAGGTCCTCCAGGTACTCTCGGCGTGGGCGTCCCCTAGAGTTTGTCCCCTCGGTCATACCCTCCATTATGGAATGCAAGAGGCCTTCTTGTCGTACTACATGGCCGATCCATCTTGCACGCCTTTCGGACAAGGTCCTGAGCAGGTGCCTTCCTCCTTCGATTCTTTGGAGAACCTCCTCATTTGTAATGTGGTCTCTCCAGGAAATTCCTAATAGTTTTCTATAGGACCACATCTCAAAAGCCTCTAGTCTCCGTTTATCTCTTTTGGATAGGCACCATGTTTCGCAGCCGTACATCAAGATACTCCATACATAGGTCTTGATGAGGAGTATTCTCAGCTTTAGGTCTATATTATTTGATTCAATTATTTTCGACCTTTTATTGAAAGCAAGCCTAGCCTGGTTTATACGGCTGTCGACATCGCTCTTAGACCGACCGTCCCATGTTATTTTGCTCCCGAGATAGACAAACTCCTTGGCGTTCTTTAGTGGAACTCCTGACATCTCTATTCGCATCTGATGTTGCGTTCGGCCTACAGTCAGCAGCTTTGTTTTGTCTTTATTTATCTTCATGTTATAGTTATTTTGGAGAATGCTTTGCATGGTTGTTAAGGCCTCTTGCAGTTCTTCTTCGCTTTCGGATATGATAAGGTTTGCTGACGATATTGCATTGGTTGCTGAAAGTTACAATCAGAACATGAAAAAGGTTTTTCTCCACTATGAATCGCGCTGCAGATTTTTAAATCACCCTTTCGAGAATTTGAATGACTGCACTCGGGACAAGAAATTGGTTTTTGTCCGCTGTAGGTAAACATGTGATTTTTTTGGTGCCTCTTTGTAGAACGTGAATAGTTGCAGTAGAAGAAAAGGTTTTATGTCACTGTGAGTCAGCAAATGATTTCTAAGAAATTCCTTTGTACAACATGAATAAATGCAGTCGGGACATGAAAAAGTTTTTCTTCACATTAGTCAGCAAGTGACTTCTTAGATAGCCCTTTTGGGAACACGAATATTTGAAGTCAGGACATGAAAAACGTTTTTCACTTCTGTGAATCATACTGTGGATTTTTAAATCTTCCTTTTGACAACTTGTATTATTGCATTCGGGACATGAAACTGTTTTTGTCCGCTGTCAGCAAATGCCGATTTAGTTATTTTTTCGAGAAGAAGAATAGTCAGGACATGAAAAAGGTTTTTCTCCACTATGGGTAAAAAAGCGAATTTAAGATTTCTCTTTGTAGTACATGAATAGTTGCAGTCGGAACATGAAAAAGGTTTTTCTTCACATGAGTCAGCAAGTTACTTCTTAGATAGCCCTTTTGAGAACAAGAATAGTTGCAGTCAGGACATGTAAAAGGTTTTTACTTCTGTGAATCATATTGTGGGTTTTTAAATCTTCCTTTGGAGAACTTGTGTAACTGGATTCGGGACAAGAACATGTTTTTGTGCGCTGTGGGTAAGCTTGCTTTTTTTTGTGCATCTTTGTAGAACATGAAGAGTCCCAGTAGAAAAATGTAAAAGGCTTAATGTCACTGTGAGTCGGTAAATGATTTCTAAGAAGTTCCTTCGTACAACATGAATAATTGCAGTCCTGAAATGATAAAGAATTTATTCCTCTGTGGGTAAACTCGTGAATTTTTAGATACCGTTTATTAGCGCATGAAATGTCGCAGTGGGGATATGAAAAAGGTTTTTCATCACTGTGAGTCAAGCAAGGGCCGTTTTAGTTATTTTTTTTCGAGAAAAAGTATAGTTGCAGTCAGGACATGAAAGGAGTTTGAGTGCCTGCTTAGTGCATCTCTTCCAGAGGGAACATTGATGTCCTTTTTGCAACTCTTGCAGAATGCAAAAGTTTTTTTTTGCTAGGAGCAAACCAACCGTAATAATAATATAATCGGACAAAATTATCCACTCTTATTTATAATACTGGGATTTTTTTCTTTTTTTATCAATACTCCTACTCGTACCTGCGCCTGCATCAGAATCTGAGCTGGTCATAGTTAAAAAAATATATATAAAGCTCGTAGAACAACGTACTGAAAAACCTTTCGAGTCGAAGAGGCGTTACGACGTAATAAATTATAAATTCTAGCTCATCATAATTCATAGATGACCGGTTTGTATGGGTTTATAATAGAGATATTCTTAGGTTGCGGTATTTTCTAATTTTTCTGGTCGATACGTCGAATTTTTTTAGTTTTTTTTAACCATAGACAATTATTTGCTTGTTGAGCGGTTCATAAACAAAGAATCGACGAGAAACAATAAATTGCTGAGAACTTAAAAAAATCGGGAGATTTTGATGCCATTTCGGTAGATCGGGAGATGAAGTGAAAAATTGGGAGATCTCCCGATAAATTGGGTGCTTCGGTAACACTGCTGCTTACTGCAAGTGTCACCGCGGAGTGCGGGCAGCGAAGTCGGGGAGGGGCGGAGGGACGGTGAATTTAGGTGGCCCAATACTTTAACTTTTTAAACCCGGACGCCCGGACTACAAATGAAACCCCGCCCGGACGCTCCCCGGACGCCCTCTAAACTAGAACAAATCCGGGGAAACCCGGACGGATGGCAGCCCTATATCTGCCAGACATGTGTCAAAGTTTTGATCACTCCTTTGAGCTCACAGTTTTCAAATAGACTTCACACAACATGGTCGACGATTTGGTCGACACAGTTTGCTTATATTATTTATGTGCGTCTAATTATTTATATTAACTAATTAATTTATCTAATTATATTTATCTAATTATATTTATCTAAATATATTTATCTAAATATATTTATCTAAATATATTTATCTAAATATATTTATCTAAATATATCTATCTAATTAATTCTTCGATAGAGCAAGGTATTGAAGAGTGGTGTTTAATTCGGTTCCAGGCGTCATTGATGTTATTTCGATTTTTATGCCCTTTACGTTTCGGATCCCATATATCTGGCTCTACTTGCATCAACTCTATAAACTCGAAAACGCTCTCATTATTCCACTCCATCGTTGGTTCGTTTGGCTGTCCACGCACGACTACTCTCCACGGCGACGCTCGCGCAACTGAGCTTCGTGCAGTGTGGCAGGCACGCAAACTTTGATGTGCGCTAAAAAACCGACACGGAACGGCAAAGCGCACTTAAGTGATCACTTATGTGACAACAGTGTCAAATGCCCGTGATTCAAAGAAGTGATCAAACAAGTGTTCACATGTGTGGCACGGGCATTTGACACTGTTGTCACATAAGTGATCACTTAAGTGCGCTTTGCCGTTCCGTGTCGGTTTTTTAGCGCACATCAAAGGGATCAAAGTTCAAAGTTTGCGTGCCTGCCACACTGCGCGAAGCTCAGTTGCGCGAGCAGGGGCGTATAACTTCGTTCAAATTTTTCAACCGTGGTCCGTGACGTAAAAGTGCTGCCACTCATAGATAAAGCTGTAAAGATAGGTTTGTAATTTTGATTTTCGCCATCTCTCGCTCAGGGTTGCCAACTTAGGGGTAAAATAAGTGGGATGGGATTTTTTTACTGGTTTAATAGGTGGGAGTATTTTTTGTGGTATTTTTGGGGGTTTTGTAATTCCATATATTTTTTTAAAATTTTATTACATCGTATACACGGAGCACTCGCACACTTCTTATTTGAGGATTTATTTTTATTGTACAAAAACTTGCTGAAACGACTTGTGCCTTCACAAATGGAAAAATTGGTGGACTCATGAAGTTGTAGAATTTTTTTTTTTAATTTCCGAGAACACCTGATCCATACAGCTTCAATGTGTTTTCCGTACAAGAATCTCAACTGCTCCGTCTGAAGCCAGTGAGACTATGGCATTCCCCAAATTAGGTATGTTGTGATGCTGAAGGTAGTGAGGAGGGGAAGGAGGTGGGGAAGAGGAGGGTTGGGAAGTACCTGGCTATTCAGATCTGGTCACCAAACACGGCTAAAGCCATTTTCAAGCAACATTTCAATTCTGAATGGTGGTCTTACACCAGGGCGATACTGATAGTATCTTCCACTCTGGAACATGCCGTAAATATACTATAATATATATTATTTAAAATGAATTAATTGTGAAATAACACAAATTAATCAAATAAAATTTACTTGCGCATGCCGGGTTCGAACCCCAATCTCCGGATCGTGAGTCAAGAGTCTTACCCACTGGACTACGGAGGTCGTCAGGTCATTTGATGGATGAAAATTAAAATCTCTTGATTTTATGAAACAAACAGCCCCGTATTTTGCGTATCGCTTGAGAAAGATATGTTTTATAAGGTATATAACAAATCGCGTACTGGCAACACAAAATATTTGGAAATGGCGTCTTGGACAAAACGGTTTGACACACATCTTGGTTTTCTGCATAACATTAAAAGGTAAGATATAGCATTTTTCTGTTGAAAATAATTATTATACTGTATACAGATGTTTAATCTGATCGATAAATATGATTTCCATTCAAAAACATTGCTTTTTCATTTTGTTTTCGCTAAAAACGTTCATGATCCTGTGATGGCGCATTGGTGGATGTTTTTAATGGAGATCTTCTTGTTTTGGCCTTTTGTATTGTTTTACGTATTTTAATTTGATTCTTTCAAGATGTATTAATTTATTTTAATGTTTTCCGGTAGACTATATATAACTTATTGTTATCATTTTTATAGATGGCTGTTAGAGGTTTGTCACATGAAGAAATAACTATTGCACTGGAAGGAGACATTTCCGATGTCAAATGGGAGTCTGACGGTGAAGGTGAAGAGAGCTGGTCAGTGGAGTATCTACAAGATGACCAGGATGAGAAGCAGTACCAGGACATCAACATTCAGCATTCGTCCGTAAATTAATTTGAGGTTAGGTCGGTTAGGATACCTTAGTTTTTGTGTTATGTTTCATTATCAATTGTCTTATGTGTTATTTATTATCAATTGTCTTATGTGTTATTTATTATCAATTGTCTTATGTGTTATTTATTATCAATTGTCTTTACTGAAAATAAACATATTTAAAGATGTTCTCAGAGTGTTTCATTTGTCTAATGTAACATTTTCTGATTCCAATAATTTTGTTCTTAAATAATTTATTGGGCTAATGAAGTAGGTCGAGAGCGATTATATTGTCTATGGTAGACAAATAAGTTTCCTCTATCTTTAGTCTATTAGCGCTGGCAGGTGTGGGAAGGGCGAGGGGGGGGGGGGGGCTGGTTAAGTTGGTGACGAAAACCGCTAGGAGGAAAAAGCCCGAAGATATCGATCTAGGGGTTAGTATATTTATGTGCGCGAGCGTCGCCGTGGAGAGTAGTCGTGCGTGGACAGCCAAACGAACTAACGATGGAGTGGAATAATGAGAGCGTTTTCGAGTTTATAGAGTTGATGCAAGTAGAGCCAGATATATGGGATCCGAAACGTAAAGGGCATAAAAATCGAAATAACATCAATGACGCCTGGAACCCAATTAAACACCACTCTTCAATACCTTGCTCTATCGAAGAATTAATTAGATAGATATATTTAGATAAATATATTTAGATAAATATATTTAGATAAATATAATTAGATAAATGAATTAGATAATTAGATAATATAAATAATTAGACGCACATAAATAATATAAGCAAACTGTGTCGACCAAATCGTCGACCATGTTGTGTGAAGTCTATTTAAAAACTGTGAGCTCAAAGGAGTGATCAAAACTTTGACACATGTCTGGCAGACAGGGCTGGGCAAAATACATGCTTTGCTGTAATTAAAATACAAATTACAAAATACTGTTTCGCATGTATTTAAAATACGAAATACAAAATACTTTCAAGTCGTGTATTTGAAATACAAAATACAAAATACAGTATTTTAACCATTTTTTAATATCAAATACAAAATACAAATTACAAAATACATTTGGTTTTGGTAGAACCTTTGGTTGCAATAAATTGTCGTAAGTTCCCATTTCCCAAGGGTGCGTTTCCATAGAAGCAAAGCTGAGCAGAGTGAAAAAGAGACGTGCTAAAATTGACCAATCATATTGCTCAGAAGACACATCTCGTCTCCGCTCCACTTGTAAAGTTTTGTGGTATATGACTTAGGTGTTAAATTATAATAATTATTATTATAATAACACTTGCTGGTTCCCGGCATGCGTTGCAATGCCATATTCAAAGAAATAAATTGTTTCTCCCTGCATTTCCTTTTCCGTGTGTCCCCGTTCCCCTCCCGCATCCCCTACCCCTCTTGCATTCCCCTTCCACCTTCCCTGCCTACCCTCTCCCCTCTCCGGCTCCACCATCCCGCCAACCCCCTCCCGCGTTCCATAATATATTTAGTCCCAGTACATTCAGTTTTCAAACAACTCACGTGCCGCTATTACAATTTTTTTATTCAAATTAATTACGTGAGCAATTTAATTCCAAACTAGACCCCTCCGCCACTTGGTGAGATAAATTTGGGCCACTTCGTTTATTCTTTTCAAGTAACGTGAGATTTTGTTGGACCCCCCCCCCCCCCTTTTTGAGCTCACGTAATTAATGTATGCCCCCCACAAATAATCATTAGTAAGAGTGCTATAGCAAAGGACAATAGTACAGGATTCTAGCGTTTTTAGTCTATGTATTATCTTTGTGTGTTTATTTTTCATGTTGTTTATTAAGATCGCTAAATGTATTTGAAAATGTATTTTGAAGCCATAAGTATTTGAAATACAAATTACAAAATACCTCGGCAGCAGGTAATTGAAATACCAATTACAAAATACATTTTTAAGAAGTAATTGAAATACAAATACAAAATACGTATTTGTATTTCAAATACGTATTTCAATTACAAGTATTTCAAATACTGCCCAGCCCTGCTGGCAGATACAACAATATGTGACCAAATGTGTGCGCAAAGTCTTCAAAGAAGTGATCACTTATTTGAACTTCTGTCTGGCGCCTGCATCATACATTTCTTTCCATGTTCTACTGTTATAAGCACAGGTACAAATTTGTCAATAATGCATTCACTTTGTTTTACGCAAAAATATTTTTTCTATGTTTGGCAGCATTGATTGATTGTCTATGAAATGTTAAAATAAAAACGATGAATAAACAATGGCGTTACCGTGTGAATGAATTAATTTTAACAAAATTAAAATGTTAAATGACATAAATACTTACTTTTTGTAATAATAAAGCTAAATCTAACTGTTTGAATAAAAAATATTCCATATTAACGAGTAACCGGTTTAACCCTAGATCACTAACCTTATTTTTCGACGCTTATTACTAACCTTCGTCGTTTCGACTACGGTACTAAATAAAGGGGGTTTAAGTAGAATTATATCTAAAGGCCCCAGTACACGTTGGGCCAACGCGCTCGGCCAACGCGTTGGCCAGATTTTTGTGGTTACCGTTCACACGTTGGCGTGTCTCATTCTGCGTCGATCGCTAGACGGAGATGGACGTCAGCGGAGCCGCCGCAATATACTTTTACAGCGCGATGCGATGTATTCTGTATGTAGCCATTAATGACTCTTTTTTTTAAATTCAGTTAGTGGAATAATAATAATTGGATAATTTATAAAGCGCCGTTTTTGTGAAAAATCACCTCAAGGGCGTATATTCATATTATCCGCTATTCTACTCCAAGCATCATTACACTGAATTTTTTTTGGGAGGTATACTTACAGTTTACCACATAGAACAGTCCAATAATATTTCAAGAGGTTTAAATAACCCATCAATATTGATATGAATTATCATTATGTGTCCGACTTAAACCATTTTCCTTCCCAGAACTCTCCTCTCCTTCCTTTCCTTAAAAAACCCTCCAAACAGCATCCCCAAAGATGGCATAGGACCTGGGGGAAATTATTTTCCTCGGGGCCTCCTGTGTGAAGCTCATGTAAAAAAAGAACAGTCCAATAATATTTCAAGAGGTTTAAATAACCCATCAATATTGATATGAATTATCATTATGTGTCCGACTTAAACCATTTTCCTTCCCAGAACTCTCCTCTCCTTCCTTTCCTTAAAAAACCCTCCAAACAGCATCCCCAAAGATGGCATAGGACCTGGGGGAAATTATTTTCCTCAGGGCCTCCTGTGTGAAGCTCATGTAAAAAAAGAACAGTCCAATAATATTTCAGGAGGTTTAAATAACCCATCAATATTGATATGAATTATTATTTTGAATATTGATATTTTTTAAATCGATCCAGTAGTTTTGAGTTTATTCGTTACAAACTACAAAAATACAAATCATTCCTCATTATTATATTAGTGTGAATATCATTACTCTGAAATCGCAACTAAATATGTATTATTATTGTGATAATAATCAATTAGCCTAAACATTTCATCAATACTCCAAGACGCCATGTTCGTGAAACGATCGTTGGAACAATTAAGCGCGACAAACAGCGTCCGCTCCGGCCGACGCGTATTTATGAACTGAGCGCTCGGCCAACGTCTGAACGCTGTTTGTGGCTTGCGACAAATTCCTTTGATTTGTGCACGAAAAACCGACACCCATCGGCTCGTCGGCGAGCGTTGGCCGCAAGCGCCAAAAACACACAAAATAGCCCTGTACACGTTGGCCCAGCGCGTTGGCCGAGCGCGTTGGCCCAACGTGTACTGGGGCCTTAACAAATTATATGGGAGGAATGCAGATCCCGCCAATGTGGGGGATTTTAATAAAAATGCACTTTCTAAATGAGGAAAGTGTGGAAAAGTTGAATAAAAAAGAAATTAAGGTGCGCTCGGCAAAATTGAGGGAGATACAGCCGTTTAAAGTATGAATAAAATGTCACTTTATGAACCGATACTGTCAGCCATTTTGTAACCTTAAAGTTGGTAGCACTCGTAATCGTCCTCTAAAAACATGGTTTATGTAACATGGTTTGTGCCCCTTTATAACGCCTACTCGCATCAACGCAAGAAAAACATCCCAGTTTTCAAGTAGTTTAGCAGCTACGCCAGGTTTGTGACCATTATTAATTCTGTTTTTCATAATTACGCGTCTTATTATATATCACACGAAGTTGGCTACAATCGTATCAACCTTCGGTCATAGCAAGTCTGAGATACCAACATAATAATAACAAAATGGCGTAGTATAAGTTCACGAAGTGTCATTTTATTCATTCTTTAAACGGCTGTATCTCCCTCAATTTTGCCAAGCGCACCTTAATTTCTTTTTTATTCAATTTTTCCACACTTTTCTCATCTAGAAAGTGCATTTTTATTAAAATCCCCCACATTGGCGGGATCTGCATTTCACACAATTATATTACTATTTT
This sequence comes from Limnephilus marmoratus, assembly GCA_917880885.1. Taxonomy (NCBI): domain Eukaryota; kingdom Metazoa; phylum Arthropoda; class Insecta; order Trichoptera; family Limnephilidae; genus Limnephilus; species Limnephilus marmoratus. The sequence goes on from OU862928.1 coordinate 40,382,252, forward strand.
CACTCATTTGTTTTCTCTGTGCGTTTTAAATTTACTCATAATTGTACTGAATGTCAGTTCGTAACTTTGCAAAACCTGCAAAAAATCAAGATTAACAAATCGAATTATATATGACAAATTTTTAAAGGGTCAAAAAAGTGTAACTGTGACCAGGGGTGCTAGCATGGCCGATTGATATAGGTTTTATCGTGAATGTTGGTAACTTGCCATCACTCCCGAGCACGACTGCAGACCGCTAACGAACAAACAATAGTTCACAATGACTAGGGGTTCCTAATACATTTGACGTAAACATTCGTTATCGGCCTGCAGTCGTGCTCGGGAACGATCGCAAGTTACCGACATTTTCGATAAAACCTTTATCGATCGACCATGCTAGGGGGCCAGTTGATTGATGTGTAAGTTTTTTCAAAGTTGATCACCATTTGTGGGATGCCTCGCTCACGTTCAAACATAGGCTGTCGTACTCGACACGCAAACGCAGATCGTCAGAGAAGATCAAACCGCACTGATCAAGAACGTTTAGACGATAATGAACATGTTCGTGTTAGAATTATTCAGAGGCGAGCAGAAGAACTGGTGAATCGTCGGGAAGAAAGACTTAAAAGCTTACGAGTAGAAGCGCGAAGAAGACGAGCAGCACATTCATCTCAACAACGTCAAGAAGAAATATATCAACGCCGAAGACGAATGAAGTGCAACTTTTGAATAACCATGCTTTGTACCATCGAATTGCTTTTTCATACGAACCAGATATTCAATACAATACCTCATGTAAATTTGTTTAAATCGGTAAAATGGATAAAGTTTGTCCACACTGCAAAGCGATGAAATTTAAAAGAGAAACTCAGGGAATGTATTGTGCGAGCGGCAAAGTGAAGCTACCTGAAATTGATCAGCCAGTAGCACCACTGATAAATTGGTTGCAAGGAATTACTGAGGATTCAAAACATTTCCTCAAAAATATTAGAAAATACAATTCATGTTTTCAGATGACTTCATTTGGCGCTAACGTTATAACAGAAAATTTTATGCCGACGTTTAAAATTCAGGGACAAATTTACCATAAAGCTGGCTCTTTGCTTCCTTTTCACAGCAATCAATTTCAACACACATTCCGGAGGTCGCGGGTTCGAACCCGGCATGCGCAAATAACTTTTATTTGATTAATTTGTGTTATTTCACAATTAATTCATTTAAAATAATATATAGTATATTTGCGGCATGTTCCAGAGTGGAAGATACTATTAGTATCGCCCTGGTGTAAGACCACCATTCAGAATTGAAACGTTGCTTGAAAATGGCTTTAGCCGTGTTTAGTGACCAGATCTGAATAGCCAGGTACTTCCCAACCTTCCTCTTCCCCACCTCCTTCCCCTCCCCACTACCTTCAGCCTCACAACATACCCCAATTGGGGATGCCATAGTCTCACTGGCTCCAGACGGGAGCAGTTGAGATTCTTGTTTTTTTTTTTTTTTAAGTTATTTAGTTAGTTTATACTACATGAATATAAACTAATAAGCACAATGTAACATTTCATTTGATAAATTTAAATATTTTTTTTATTGGTGCCCTTTTTTACTCATTTAAAGTACGCTCTAGCGTGTTTAAATCGCACTTTATGGAACGCGCGTTTTTTAAAGTTACCATGGCAACATCAACAAATCAACAAAATGTGAAGTCTAAATGTCAACTTTTAACTATAAATCTGACAGGAATATTTTAAACGTCAAATAAAACATTACAAATGTTTCAAAAATTTTATTCAAAGTTTACATTCTTTTTTACATCGTTTACATTCTAATTATTTAAATGGATGTGAAAAGAGCAGTTCGTATTATTTGAAATATTAATACCTCCGTTTTTTAAATCGGAGGAAATGCTGTTCAAATTAATAGTATTCTCGGAAGTCAATGAGGCTGCACTTCCATTAATGGCAGTTCCAATAATGTTTGAAACATTCTTCTTATTGCTAATGCTCTCTTCCACGTAACCAGTCGCCACAGCTGCCGATTTCCATCCTACTTGTCGTTGGATTTGATCAATTGTCATGCCACTATTTGCCATAATGGTAGCGGATGTACGTCGAAACGCATGTCCTGTATATTTCTCAGGATCGTTTAATTTAAGATAGCGTGCGATTTGTAAGGGGCATGATTAACGTGACCATTTATTTTAACCCCCAAACTGGGAGACTGAAAAAAAGATAGGTACTTGATAATAATAATAAATTTGGACAATTTATATAGGGCAGTTTTCGCGAAAATGGCCTCAGGGCACTATACAAAAGACGCTAGATTACAATAATGTTCATCTTGCTGTTACTAATAGCGTGGACGATTGGAATTCTAGACCCTTGTTCAAAATTTAAAGAGATTTATTTTTACTAATAAACGAAATAAAGCAATATGTTATACTGAAAAGGTTTTTTTGACTAAAATTAGCATGTTATGTATGATTTTACGAGTGAATTTACTTTACTATGGAGGTAGGAGGCAAGATCACAACTCGTCTTGCAGCTACCAAGTGCATGGATTATTGGAATTCCAGCCCCTTAGGGGGCATACATTAATTACGTGAGCAGTTTTTCTTCCAATCTAGACCCCCCCCCCCCTTGGTGAGATAAATTTGGGCCACTTCGTATTTTCTTTTCAAGTGACGTGAGATTCTGCTGGACCTCCCCTCTCCCTTTGAGCTCACGTAATTAATGGATGCCCCTTTAATAAATTAAATAAAATAGCTTATCCTTATAAACTTATTCGTTTTAATAGGATCCTCACACTTTTATACTCGTACAAGTCGTACAATGCAATTGAAAAGGTTTTTTTTCATTTCGTATTAGGGTTAGCTTAGGTTAGCTAATTTATGATTATATTTCAAAATTACCAGTATGTTTGTGCAGGCGCATAATGCTTTCTTTTCGAAAACGGGACATTTTGGCATCCCGCAGCTGTGATTGGGGACACCGGGACACGCTGCCTGAAAACGGGACTGTCCCGGTGAAAACGGGACGTCTGGTCACATTAGGCATGATCCAAATGTGTTAATACCAACCAATTGATTGGTGCACTTACCCTTATCATACCTGTTATGAAAATAATTTAATGTTCAAAATTACCCCAGAGTTATTTAATTCAATTTAATTATTTTACTGGCCACTAATAATTTCACTTTTTCTCCGGTAACTTAAACTTTTGATCGTTAGGGGGATCATGATCGATTTCCCTCACTTCTTGGATTTGCATCTCCTGGGCAGGATGTAAATCCGACAGTCATCAACAATGTGGATTTTAATTTAAAATGTTAAATATTTAATCGGCGGGTTTCCAATTATTAATTCAATATGTGAACGTTAAGTTTATTTATTCTCATCCGATACGATGTGATCGCGACTGAAGAACCTTATTTTCCGGGTAATTTAGTGTAAAATCCCGATGTGTTAATGGCGGCTTGACCGACCGAGTTTTATTATAATCGTCGATTATAAACATCATCCGATATCCGACGAGATGGAATACTATTATTTCAATGGCACTTAAACCGTCCGTTTAGTCCCCGCCGATTCTTTCCACAGCCTGATGGGACATTTACTGCAACCAGCCACATGATGGAGGACACCATGGGCATGGTGATCCCAAACGTATTAATCACCCAAGATAAAGGGAGAAGCTCGCAAACCTGGCGCTGATGCAACGTGAGGGAGATAGGGGCCCCTCACGGTGCAATATTAGGCATCCGGAATCGTCGCATCAAACGTAATAGGTTTCAGCTAGCTCTTCATAGGAATGGTCCACAGGTACGCATATACTTTCAATATATAATAATCTTGTTATACATCCACTCTTTTATTTCTTATTCCCAAGCTTCACAACAGTGAATAAAATAACAGTGCCCACGCTCTGATGGGAGTTTTTCATGCCTACCGACACAGTCAGCATATCTCGTACCTACGAGATTTGGCGTCCAAGATCCCATGGGATTAAAGCTGATAACTGTGTACGTTTATGTTTTACCCTGTAACTATTACATTTAATACACCCACTCAATAAGAGGTGTATATGACATGATAATATCACATAGTAGGTACAAAACTCAACACAACACTTCCAGTGCCAATACCCTGATATATTAAATACCCTAACGAGATAACCCTTATTAAAACCCTGTTTAATAACACACATTAAAATCCTACTTCAATTCATCTACCATAACATGACACCCAACTACACCACAATCCTACTACCATAACATGGCGCCCAACCTACAGGGCCTGGTTGGGCGCAGACCTGGTGGGTACGCCACAGTGCCGAGTTGAAACTATGTGAGTTTTGGTTTTTATTCTAAAGTCGAGCGGAACAATTGTTCCCTTAATATTGTTCGAGGCATCTTGTCCTGAAAATGTCGGATAATCCTATAGTGGCCGATTGAAGTAAAACGTGGAATCGTGATTTATAATCGTACCCGAAGTTATGAAAAATACGCGTGTCGATGTGCACCCGGAAAGTGGGCTTCCGATTCGAGAGTAATCGCTGATAACGGCCGGCAATCCTCGCTCGCTTTGAACCAGTTTAATGTCAGGAACAAGCTGTGACGTATATTTAATCGGATGAATACCGTATTTGAGGAAAGAACCCTCCTTGACGTACTTTGCCGCGCACGCCGTGGAACTCGCGTTAGCGCACGGATCGATGGACACCGGTGGTGATCGGAGAGGAGCTGGACGATCCTCGGCCGTGGTTTGACCGAGAGACGGGGCTGGCAGGCTGGCCGCCCGCGCTGCAGCAGACACGGACCGGTGGAGGAAGGCGCTCCCATTCCTCCGCAGAAAACTAGCTAGGTAGTTAGGGTAGTTCAAATCGGTCAATGATGGGGGTAAGTGAGATGTTTAAATTTAATTATTATATTACATATATGTGATGTCCGAGCGTCAGAATACACGCCGGAATATTTAAATCACACAATGTATCTACCACGAGCAAATACAAAGCAAATCGAATTAATTATCGGAGGTATGAAAAATTCCAAGACACCAGGCATAGATTTAATTCGTATGTATGATTTGAAAACACATGTTAAATTACTTAGTCCTATAATCGCTCACTTAATTAACAGAATAATTGATACGGGCCATATTCCCGATGAACTAAAATATAGCATTGTAAGGCCTATCTTTAAAAATGGAAATCACTCTTTAATAAACAATTACAGGCCGATTTCCTTACTTCCTGCATTAGAAAAAATCTTAGAAAAATATATATCAATGAATTTAGATAAATACTTAAATAATCTGAGTATTATTGATGAATGCCAGTATGGCTTTCAAAAAAATAAAAGTTGCGATAAATTGCTCGAAAAATTTTCTAATCATATAAATTCACAACTAAACTGTAAACAACATGTATTGGTTCTATTTATTGATTTCTCAAAAGCTTTCGACACACTTAGCCATTTACAAATAATTAAAGTACTTGAATTTATAGGTATCCGGGGTAAACTCCTCTTATTCTTCAAAAACTATTTGAAAAATAGAAAAATGAGTGTTAAGATTTTAAATATAATAAGTAAATCAAGATACATCAAATCGGGAGTACCGCAAGGGTCAATTCTAGGTCCAAAATTATATATTATATATGTAATTGCTATGTGTAAGATTTTCAAAAAAGCTCGTCGATTCATTTTTGCTGATGATACTGCTTTTGTTGTATCACATGAAAATCCTGAAATAGCTATACAAGAATTACAAAGAGATTTTAACGAGCTTCTCAAATGGGCTCATGATGTAGGATTAATTATTAATGTGAAAAAAACCAAATGCATGTACATAAAATCACCAAGTTTGAAAATGTGGAATGTTCCTAAAATAACCGCTCATAGCTTTGACTGTATACATAGAGGAATTGTTAATGTTTGTGACTGTGAAAAAATAGATTTCACAAATGAATATACTTATCTGGGAATAATTGTTGATAACAATTTTAAGTGGGATAAACAAGTGGCTAAAATTTGTAACCAGCTCAGATCCTTAGCTAGTAACTTTTACAAATTAAAATTTATTTTGCCTCATTGTACTCTTAAACTCATATATTTTTCTATGGTCGAATCCATCCTTAGATATGGTATTCGAACTTGGGGACATGCAAGCACTACTTACATTAAATATATTGAAAATTTACAAACTGCCATAATTAAAAAAAATTGTCACAACAAATATTTACAAACAGAGACATAACTTAAAACTACTGTATGGCTCAGAGAGCCTACTTACAATAAAAGGTCTCCACTGGTTCACTACTATTATGGATAATATGGGGGAAAGCCCTTACAAACACCTACTTGTACACAAACATACCACAAGATTTAGAGAAGGAAAGGGCCTAAAAACTCCTCGAATATTAAATAAATATGGAAGCCGTACTCTTGAATATCTAATACCAGTGATTTTCAATAAAATCAATAAAAACATAAAATTTGAAAAAAATGAGAGACTAAGTCTTAAAATGATAAAACTATGGTTAATGAACGAAAACTCCATGTATCTTTGAATATCTTAATATAGCTGCCTACATATCTTGTTATTAGGCAGATATATTGAAATATCTTATATATTATGATTGTAAGTTAAAATATCTAATATTACTATGTGATCTATTCTAATGTTTCCTTAAAACTATAAATGTATTTACAAATATTTTCTCAGATATTATATTAAGAATGTTTAAATTGTTAGAACCTGCAGACAAGCTGTCATATGACAGCTTTGTGGGTCTACTCAAATTTTTGTACTAAATGTATATGTAATCTAATAAATAAAAAAAAAAATAAAAAAAAAATAAAATAAAATAAAATCCTATTTATGAAATAGATGTCCTTGTCATTTCGAAAGACTTTGCCTTTCATTTATGTAGTACTACTTGTGAATAAGTACCATATGCCCACCTCTGAGGACGAGTACTCCGAGGACGAGTACGAGGCCACCGTAGAGCTCAGCATATCCTGTCGTTCGACAGGATTTGGCGCCCTTAAGTTTCCCCAGGAAACTAAGCTGACCACTGCGATGGTTTACACGGTACGAATCTCCATCTTACCAGGCACCCACTTAACAAGCGGTGTAAAAGGCATTTACCACTTGCCTCACATGGGGAGGAGGAGACACTCGCCCTTCAGTCACGACTCAGTGTCTCCCGTAGAGCCTTCAAACAGGCCGTCCTCTCAGCGAAACGAGCTGCATGGCATAATTGGGTACAAGAAGTGGGAAACGCCAACCCGTGGGAAGTCCACAGCGCCATAGATAAAACGGGAAAAGGCTCTGATCGGTATTTAACTAGCGTAATAAGCGAAAAGGACGGTAGGAACGTTGAAAGTGTGGACATGGCATCCACTCTCAATACACTTCTGGGCAAGTTAGTTCCTGTAGATTCAATAATTGGGGAAAGCGACCACCACAAACAGATCAGAAATCTGTCACGGCTCCCTCCGAGAAACCTCGCTCAGGAGGTTAGGATGACACCAGTAACTAAAGCGGAAATCGAGTTGATAATCAAGGGTTTGGGTCTTAAGAAGGCACCAGGGCATGATAGGCTCAATGGCGTAATAGCGAAGCAAGTATGGATCCACGCCAAGGAGGAGCTCTTCCAGGTGATGGATACGTGCATGAGAAGAGGAACTTTCCCTTCTGAATGGAAGAGGGGCGTGCTTAGGATTATACCAAAGGGGAACGGCAAACCAAGGTCGGACGTGAAGGCCTACCGTCCAATCACCCTGCTACCTGTCCTGGGGAAGATCCTGGAGAAACTGATTAGACAGCGTTTACGTCAAACCTTATCCCCACCCTGCGAGCGTCAGTTTGGTTTTGTCCCCGGTATGTCCACTGAGCACGCCATCACGTATGCGCTTGAATGGGTGAAGGCTTGCCAAAAGAGGTACGTAATTGGAATCTTCCTCGATATTTCTGGTGCCTTCGATCACGCTTGGTGGCCGATGATACTTGTCAAGCTCAAAAATAGGAAATGTCCACAAAACCTGTTCAAGATCTGCGCTGATTACCTCTGCGACAGAACTATCATCCTTTCTTTTGGAGACAACCTGATTGAACGAGGAGTTGACTTGGGTTGTCCTCAGGGTTCAATCCTTGGACCAGAGTTTTGGAAAATTGTGTTTGACGATTCCTCCAGGTTGCCCTTACCTGAGGGATGTATCTCGGTGGACTACGCTGATGACAAATTGTATCTTGTCTCGGGGAACAGCAGAAAGGAAGTTGAAAGTAAAGCTGAAGAGGTTTTAAGTGTGATTTTAGTATGGGGAAAGAGAAACCGGCTGACCTTCGCTCCCCACAAGACTATGGGACTCCTGATGAAGGGTAACCTCAATAGAAGTAGAAATCCAACCATCAAAATGGGAGATACCAATATCCGATTCGTTGAGAACACTACATACCTAGGCGTCACTTTGGATCGAACGTCCTCGTTCTTGACCCATGTTAAAAGCGTGTTTACGTGACGCAAGTCTCGTATGCGGCCTCTGTGTGGGAGCACCGCCTGGAGAATGCACTCATACTCTCGGCGCTCAAGAGAGGCCAGCGAGTCCCCTTGCTGGCGCTTTCGGGTGCTTATAGAACAGTTGCTTCGGACGCTTTGCCAGTCTTGGCCGGCATTTTGCCAATTGATCTTGAAATCAGGGAGGTGCTAACAAAGAAGAGCCTGACAAAAGGAAGACCCGCTACACACCTAGGTGTTGAACTAATACCAGGCGGGGCAGTGTCTCTCCCAGGTCTTCTTAGAGAGATGCGAGAAAGAACACTGAGAGAATGGCAAGAGCGATGGGACAGGTCGAATACGGGAAGATGGACTTACTCCTTCTTCCCGTCAGTTAAACTCAGAATGGAAGGGGCACACATTGTAAGGGATCACCATGTGACCCAATTACTGTCCGGGCATGGGGAGTTTAGGGGGAGATTGCACAGTCTCTCTCTATCCCCCCATCCAAACTGCGCGTGTGGCAATACGGACCAAACAGCCGAGGGGCCGTTCAAGTATTACGTAACGCACTTGGGGGGGAGGGGGGGTCTGGTGAAACGTTACGGCGCGTTACGGGGAGGGGGAGGGGGGGGGGGGGTTCGAAGGACGCGTTACGTAACATTTCATTCATTTCTTTATTTAAATAAACAACTAAGGAATTGAAATCTTCCAAGTTGGCAAGCCTTTTAGTTTATGTTGTACGGGGAATTCCTCGACTGTATTGTGCGTCATTTTCATTTTATTTTCGTTGTCAGTATTTGTTAGTGTTTTAAACACGAAATACGCATAAACACAATTTGCTGTAGTCAGTGTTGTTAATGTGATTTTTTAGCAATTATAATGTCCTCTAAACCTGGAGATTTACATCATCAGCTGTTATTGGCCTATAAAGGCTCTAATGCTGACTTGCCAGCGCAGCGCAACCAAAAAATGCCAACCAAATTTGGAAGACAGCAAAATAAAAAAAAATAAAAAATTATGCAACATATGAATGATGTTATACGAGAGTTTTTAGTAAGAACAACGCTTTTTAGTTATTTCACACAGGTTAGTTTACTGCTAAAATTTAATAATATTACCTAAAGCTAGGTTTCGTAGTAAATGCATAGTTACACTCAGAACATGAAAAAGGTTTTTTTCACTTTGAATCGTTCTGTGGATTTTTTAATCTCCCTTTCGAGAACTTGAAAAACCACGCTGGGACAAAAAAAATAGTTTTGTCTGCTGAAGGTAAACATGTGATTTTTCATGCCTCTTTGTAGAACACGAATAGTTGCAGTAGAAACATGTAAGTGGTTTTGTAGCACTGAGCACTGTGAGTCAGCAAATGATTTCTAAGAAGTTCCTTTGTACAACATGAATAATTGCAGTCGGGACACTAAAAAGGTTTTGGTCCAGTGTTGGTAAACATGTGAATTTTTAGATACCGTTTTGTAGCGCCTGAATAGTCGCACTCGGGACAAGTAAAAGGTTTTTCATCACTGTGAATTAGCAAGTGCCGTTTTAGTTTTTTTTCGAGAAGAAGAATAGTTGCAGTCAGGGCATGAAATGGGTTTTTCACCACTGTGAGTAAACATATGATTTATTTTATTTCTCTGAATAGTTACAGTCGGAACATGAAAAATGCTTTTCTCCACAATCATTAGGAGTCAGCAAAAGAATTCTTGGATATCCCTTTTAAGAACACAAATAGTTGCAGTCAGGACATGTAAAAGGTGTTCTCTTCTGTAAATCGCACGGTGGATTTATAAATTGTCCTTTTGAGAACTTGTATAACTGCATTCTGGACAGGAAAATGGTTTTTGTCCACTGTGCGTTAACATGTGATTTTTGGTGACTCTTTGTAGAACATGAATAGTGCAGTAGAAACATGTAAAAGGTTTTGTATCACTTCGAGTAAGCAAATGCTAAGAAGTTCCTTTGCACTACATGAATAATTGCAGTCGGGACATGAAAAAGGTTTTGGTCCAGTGTGGTTCAACACGTGAACTTTTGGATAACGTTGTGTAGCGCATGAATATTCGCAATCGGGACAAGAAAAAGGTTTTTCGTCACTGTGAGTTAGCAAGTGCCGTTTTCGTTATTTTTTTTCGAGAAGTAGAATAGTTGCAGTCAGGACATGAAATGGATTTTTCTCCACTGTGGGTAAACATGGGTAATTTTTAGATTTCTCTTCGTAGTACATGAATAGTTGCAGTCGGAACATGAAAACAGTTTTTCTACACCGTGAGTCAGCAAGTGACTTCTTAAATATCTCTTTAGAGGACACGAATAGTTGCAGTCACGACATGAAAATGGTTTTTTTCTTCTGTGAATCATACTGTTGATTTTTAAATCTTCCCTTTGAGAACTTGCATAACTGCATTCGGGACGTGGAAAAGGTTTAACTCCACTATGAGTCAGCTTGTGAATCATAGTGGAGTAAAGTGTTGCTCCACAGGGAAAACTAAGGGAAATTACTTTCCTCAGGGCCTCCTCACTAAAGCTAATGTAAAAGAAAGTATGTGTTGTAAAACCATGTAGGTTTAATCTAGGTCAGACAGTATTAAATTGTGGAGATCTGGAAGGAATACAAGGCCGATAAAAATAATAATATTCTCATTTTTTTTCAAAATGACAATATGAATTTATAAAATGTATATAATGTATCGCGAGTTAGAAGTTATGTTTTAGTTATTACCGCAAACGAGATAAAATTAAGAAAAAGGGTATTTAAGCGACATTTCAGTACGTTGCGCAACCTGTCATTTGCCAGGAACGCGCCGGCGCGCGAGAATCGAATTTCAAAAATGAATATTAATTCAAATAATTTGGATGAGATTTTAAATTTTATTCCATAATATATAACATAAAATAAAGCTTAAAATAGCTTCCTCCATTCTTGTTCTTAAGGTAATTTAAAAAAGGTAAGGTAAAAAACCCTGGCCTTTGACAGGTTAATTGTGACTTTCGGGTAAAAATTGTTACTTGGGTGTTACGTAACGCTTAGGGGGGGGGGGGGTTGAACAGGAAAACGTTACGGCGCGTTACATGGGGGGGAGGGGGGGTCAAAAATCTTCAAAAATTGCGTTACGTAATACTTGAACGCTCCCCGAGCACATTCTGTGGCATTGTGAGATTATGACGGATGCTCGAGAGGAAATGTTGGATGGTTTACAAGTGACCACGAGACCAGTATGGAACGCTGATCTCGTCTCGAATAAGGTGAACTTCGAGTGCCTGCGGAAGTTTACAAAGGTTTGGGTTGAGAGATGGCCTGATCTTAGAGTCGCTGACCAGCTGTAAAATCATTGTGAGTTTCAGATGCCTGGTGTATTTGCTCCTGATGACCACTGACTTTTCTTTCTCATCTCTTTTATTACCATTGCTCCGATTTTTTTTTTGGTTTTCTATATCTTTATCTTCACTGCCTTTATGTTTCCTTAGATTTTAAACCCAAGCGGAGTTGAAAATATTTTGTTTTTATTGCGATAAATCCCTGGTGGTTTAAAATCTTTATGTACTTCATGTAGTTCTGCTTTTTCTCCCATTTCAGACTTCGCTGTGCCGAATTGAGAGCGAAGGTCCTGATGACTCCTTCGCTCAAAACAAATTGATACATTTCTGTTATTGCTGACCAAATTAAAAACATGGTATATAATATATTATTCTGCTACTTGTAACCAACTGTTATTCTTCACTAAGTATTATGTTCTCTTATTTTTTGTTTTCCTTTTTTTTTGCAATTTTTTTTTTCTGTTCTAGCGATTCAGCAATAAGCTCCGACCCTTGTGGCTGAAACTGAACTGTAAATGTTCTGTAATGTCAACTTCCCCATTTTGGGGGTGAGTTAGACCTCGCTCCTGGATACATTGGCGTAAAAAAAAAAATTCGGAATGGAATCCTCACAACTCATCTGCGCCTCCCCCAGCGACATGTGTGGCCCTGAGGTTTGGCTGGGCGAACTCAGCATCCTTCCGCCCTGCCTCCGGCAACTCGACGCTTCCATCCTTAGGGTCTTCGGGTACGTTCCCCTACTTCCCACTTACTATCGTCAAGGCATAACCGAGAAACCGGCTAAAGGGTGCGGATGTTGAGATTCATTCACGGCAGACCGATCACCATACACATTCTGGCTGGTACTGCCAGATGACGAGAGAGGTATCCCACCCGACACAAGCGTTCTTCATATCACAATACTTGTTTTCATTATCTTTTCTTGCAGATGCTTACAACATACGCAAGATGCCATTACCCTGCGAGCAGCCGCCTTTTATGTTTTTCTCTTATCTTTTTTAAATTTGTTTATCCCTGACTTGCTTTATATTTTTTGCATTTTGTATATTATGTAAGCACTTGCATACTGCTTCCTAACACTGTATGCAGGGACACTGGAGGTCTAGATTCGTTCAAACTTAAATGTAGATTCGTTCTTTCAAAAAAATTAGAGTCCTTGCGAGAGCCTTGAAGGAGTAACCATCTGTTACTTATACCAGGGCGGGTAAGTGGTGGATACCTCCACTGCCTCACATAGTAGGTCATTACACACAATAGTTATGAATTTTAAATGCCAGTAATCGCATTCTCAAGCACCCTAACAGTAGTAGCAGATTGCTACATATCATACCGTAAGAAAACCCTGTCTGTACTTACATTTTGGGGTCGCAATGATAAATATTGCTTCATCAAACGCACATAATTAATTGCACCACTGTCAGCAACAGTAAAACGTGGAGCCTTCACTGTTTTAGATGGTCGGATGGTAATAAGCAATATACTTCCTTCTTCTTTGATATCATATAAGCGTAAATCGCACAATTCACATCTTCTCCAAGGGCCAAAGATTCCGCAAATGGCTACCACCTTCAAAAATAAGTACGTAATGTCCGGTGCTTCCGTGAAAAACTTCCGCAAATCATCTTCTTTGAATACATACGCCTTCTTAGCAACGTCATCCTTGCTAATTGCCTTCATGAATGCATGCACTTTCACAAATGATTTTAAATCAACCCCTTTATTTATCCTCAACAGACATTGCAATTTCGAATGTATGGCCCACATAGTCGATGCTTTGTACTGTTCCGACATTTTCTGAAGGTAAGCAAGCACAACTCGTTCATCTACATCTACTACGTTTTGCTCCTCCATCCATGTTATGAACCTTTCATATTCTTTTTTATAAACGTCTTTGGATTTTTCAGGTATTAACCGCGATTCTGCTTTGGTATTTAAATTATCAATGTTAGAACTCATTTTACAACACACAATAACTAGTAAAAACTGTGATGTCAACTATTAATCTTATGTGACAGATTGCAAATTAATGTTTGTGTTTTTCATTTCCATGACAACAAGATATTGTGATGTCACATCACGAATTCATTAATAGTTCTTATTTCCAAATTTTTAATAATAATATCAATATTTATGTTTTTTTATTGGTACACTTTGAAAACATAAATATTAATAATATCAATATTTATGTTTTCAAAGTGTACCAATAAAAAAAATAGCGTAAAGTATTCGTGGATAACTGGTCTTTAAAACACTTGCTTTATTGCTTCTTCACTTGCGTGTTTTAAAGACCTGCTTATCCACTTATATTTTAATATACTAATTACAGTAAGCATAACATTTCTTTTTAAGTACATTCATTCTTTCTTCAGTCTTCATACTTTCAGGCATTTCATCATATATCTTTAGTCCTCTACATTAGGCAGTTCTGTGATTTTGATTTCTTCATTTGTGGCAATCGAAATCTGTTTATATTACTTGTTTCGTAATTATGAATGTCTCTATTAAAAACAATTTCATTCAAGGTATTTTGGCATTTGGTTTTTCATAATTTTAATGATCAGTTGAATGCACGCTGTCAAATCTCTAATAAAGTCAAAAGAAATATTGTTGAGTAGTTGAACAAAATGTTAGATGATAAAAATAATTTAATTCGAATGTTCAAAAATGCAATTGATCTCATGCCATCAGACAGCCATAAAATTATCATTAGTGCTGATCAAACACCAGCAAGTGAGCATGTCAGACGATATAATGCGCCAACAATTAATGAGGTGGGAATTGTCATGGTTGGAGATGAATTTTATCCTCGCGATATCGTTTTGCAACGCAGAAATGATCAACTACAAAGAATTGCTGACATTAATATGTGCTAATCTATAATAAAGTGATATTGTAAAAGCATTTAAGGTCTGAATAAATAAATAATTTTAAAAAATTTACGAATGTTTTTTTTTTCTTCCCTTATATTCTACACTACAGCATAGTCACAGCCGATATTCAAATAAGCAATGTGTCTTCTTGGAAAATGCACAGTTGCTAGATAATTTTTGTTAACTCCTCTAATAATTAAAATCAGACAAAGCCACAGCGAAGCGTGGTCGGGTTCAGCTAGTAATTAATATTTTAATATAACATTAATTGATAAAGTTGATAAAGGAAAATTATTTATTCCCATTTCTCAGATGTTCACAAGACCTAAACAATATTTTAAATCAGTCAATAGCAGTTACATTATTATTAAACAATAAGAAAACAAAAAAAAATACTTGCAGAACTGAATAATATATAATACTAGCTGGTATCAGGCATGCGTTGCAATGCCATTCAAAGAAATAAATTAATTCTCCCTGCATGTCCTTTCCCGTGCGTCCCCGTTGACCTCCCGAGTCCCTTTCCGAGAATACTGCACAAGAGTCCCAATTGCTCCCGTCTGGAGCCAGTGAGACTATGGCATCCCCGATCGGGGTATGTTGTGAGGCTGAAGGTAGTGGGGTGGGGAAGGAGATAGGAAATAGGAAGGTGGGGAAGTACCTGGCTATTTAGATCTGGTCACCAAACACGGCTTATGTTATTTCAAGCAACGTTTCAATTCTGAATGGTGGTCTACCAGGGCGATACTTAGAGTATCTTCCAAACTGGAACATTATTTGCGACGCCAGGATTCGAATCCGCGACCTTCGGTTTGCGAGTCAAGACCCTTACCACTGGACTACGCCGGCCGACAATTTTTCTTTCCGTTAGTTCTATCCACAAGTATTGGAAGACTTAAAAAAAACTTTCAATTCCATCCCCTCCCTCCAATTTTCTTACTTTTTCTTTCCGGAAGAACATTCTACAAAGTATTAAAAAACTTTAAAAAAAAGACGAATGAAATAGGTTTAGTGGTTTTGAAGTTATAGCGTGACCAAGGGAAACGGATTCATTTGTAGAAATCCATCTGATTTTTTCTACAAATTAAACACAAAAACAATAATTACAAACGTAGAAATGCATTTGATTTTACTTTTAAATTAATGTAAATAATATTTACATTAATAATATGCCTTTTAAATAAAAGAAAAATCAGATGCTTTTCACAAATTAAACACAAAAACAATTAATTCTTATTTTATATTAATTTTATCTAATTTATAGAATTGTTTCATGATGTGTAAAAAATGTAACAAATTTTGAAAAAAATCTTTTCTTTTATATCGAAGAACGCTAACTATTAATGTACATGGGTTCCTATTTTATGATTCTGCGATTGTTTCGAATATGTAATTAATTTCAAGAAATGGCCAAGATCACCCTAATATTTTAAGTATAAATCATTTTAAAAGTATATAGTTCCATGAGTTGTCTACGCTCAAAAAATATCAATTCGAATCAAGCTCGCCGCCAACACGTAGATTATTGAAGCTTGCTTCAAGCATCCTCGGTAGACTGTCAAAACGCTTGGCTCAAACGAAAACTACGCGCAGTGCTGCCAGCTTAACAAAAAACTACGTGCTTGAAAGAAACTGCTATTGACTGTGCCGACATCTCTTAAGATTGCACACTGTCATCCCTATTTACTGTTAATTTAGCAGTTGACGTCGTGAAGAAACCCATTTTGTCGTAAATGACAAATGCACTGCTAAAGTAAACTGTAAAATGCACAAAAGTAAAGGTAAATGAAGAAACCCACCCTCAGTTTACCTCTGGGGGCGTTCAAGTATTACGTAACGAAATTTTTGAAGATTTTTGACCCCCCCTCCCCCCATGTAACGCACCTTAACGTTTTTCCGTGCCCTTCCCCCCCCCCCCTAAACGTTACGTAACGCCCACAATTTTTACCTGAAAGTCACAATTAAGTTGCGCAAAGTACTGGAAAGTCGCTTAATTACCTTTTTTCTTGTTTTAATCGCGTTTGAATTAATAAATAAAACAAGAGATTTCGAGAACGAAAAGGGTTGCCAAGATTTTAAAGTTGGAAAATTTTTATTCCCAAGTTTTTTTTATCTAAACATGTTACGTAACGCATTGTTCGAACCCCCCCACCCCCCCCCCCATCGTAACGCACAGTAACGTTTCACAAGTCCCCCCCTCCCCCCCTAAGTGCGTTACGTAATACTTGAACAGCCCCTCTCCCAGTAACTTACCAACCATCACGCCGTTTCGCCGCGGGGGTAGGCAGAGAGGACGGACCGCCAAACAACTCGGTCTTGGCACACACTCTTTGCCTCACTCACATTCATACATCGTCTCATACATTCTCTTCTATTATTCTGACTTTTGACATGGCCCGACTCAAGTATCTGATTCACTTGATCGTGCCATGTCTTCCTCGGGCGTCCCCGACTTCTTCTACCATACACATTCGCGTCGTATATTCTTCTTACACTACTTTCTTCGTTCATTCGCTCTACATGCCCAAACCATCTGAGGGTCCCTTTCTTAATCCTACTCGGCCCTGTCGGCAATGGAGAATGATGCCCACGTTATTTCCATTGTTGTATGTGCATTGTCAGAGTAATTCATTAACGAAATTACGAACAAAAGAAGCACAAGTTTAACAGTTGGATTAGTCGGAGCTAAATAAATACAACATGAATAGTAAGTCTTTGAAGAAAATACGCACTGAATAAAGATTTTCTTTTAAGTAAGTCTTAATAAATTACACCCCAGATGTAGACACACTAAGTTTTGAATATAATGACAAAGTTTTTATAGTAAACTACTATTAAGGACATTAAATTATCAGATGTGCTTTGCGAATGAAGTAGTGTTTTTGATATGACGCACACTGCAAGTGGGTACATTTAGGTTGCATTAAAAACACTGACTGACAGAAGCGCACACGCCGGACTAATTTTACTTTTTTACCTGAAAATAACACCTAAAAGTTAGAATTTCGAAAAAAGTAGTTCATCTTTTTTACTTGTACTATCATATAGAATCACCTCCCGAAGTTAATGCACTTTCCCCCAAACAACCTGTATAACATGAATATTTTTGCCACACTGATGGGTAAGCATGTAATGCTATAGAGTAGATATAATAAGTGCCAAACTTTAATGCCGACCTAACTTTGATACAGAAATCATCGCAAAAGGCTAGTTTAAGGTCTGAAAAGCGGCATGCGCCCTGCCCACGCACTTCTCTGTTGCACATATGATTTTTGGGCGATGCCCATTCTTGCATCTTTCTCTTTCACTTACGGTCCTTGAAAAGTTAGTAAGGAACTAGGAACTGTAAATGCGCGAGAACGGATCTTATAAAATTAAGCCGACATTTAAGTTTGGCGCGTACTGTAACATGAAAAAGGTTTTTCTCCAGTATTTATTTATTTACAATCCGTTAACAAAATAATAATAACACGAATAAGAAAAAGAGATGACAGTGAAAGGAGAGCACCTATAAATGAAGAGCAATGACAATAGATAATAAAATGTACATATAGAAGACAACTACAAGACAAAGCATTAAGGATTTAAAAGGCTTTTAACAATTACACATTGCATATCGACTGCCGAAAGACATACACCAAAAAATTCAATGCTTTGACTGGTGTTGACAAGTCTCGACATTCTGAACAAAGGAGAATGGTATCCATAATTAGTAGAATGTTGATTGAGGAACAGCAATTCATTATTTCGAATTTTACGAGAAGGTATGTTGAACTGGATGAGTTGTAACAAAGCAGGTGTGTCAGTAATACTGTTGATATTTTTTTAAGATTAGATCAGAGTCCTTTCTGCGTTTTTCTAAAGAAGAAATGTTTAAAGTTGGTTCAATTTCATCATCCGAGTACTCGCCTTTTACAAGTCCTAACCTTCAGACAATTCTTCGTAGGAAGCGATGTTGTACGGAATCGATGTGACAAATATGGACAGCATAGATGACCAAATGACACTAGCATATTCAAGGTGAGGGTGAACCAGCGAACAGAAAGAGTTTTAATCTTATTATCATCAGTGAAAGGCCATAAGCGTCAGTGAGAAAAAATTTTAGTGATATAATTAATAAAAAGGTTAAAAAGAAGCGGGGCTAAATGGGCTCCTTGGGAACGCCGGACGTTACATAAATGTTGAGGGATTCAAAATGATTTATTTTAACCCTTTGTTTTCTATCACTCAAGTAAGAGTGGGTTTGATTTTTAAATTTTAATTAAAACAAAGGGTTTCCAATGCCCATAGCATAAGGCCTGGCCATGAGGATCGAGTGATTTACTGTGTCAAACTAATTACGGGGAAGTTACTTTAGACTTGGTTAAGAAAATAAAAATCACCAGAAAGAATTCTAAAATTGTTGTTCACCGTTATATTTTGTTGAACAGAAAATGAAAGTACTCACTGTGTCACTTGTTATTGTTGTATGTTCCAGTAAGTATTTTGGAACAAGAAAATTAGATCTTTTCAAATGTTTTTAAAGGTTAGGTGCACTCATACACACACAAATTATTAAATTTAGTGCACCAAAAATCACTGCTGCGATCATTTATTTATTTATTTATTTATTTATTCAACGCCCAGAGGGCTTTTACATGTTTGGTAGTACAATGATGACAGATGATTTTTCAATAGATAATGAAATAACAAAAATAAAATTAGATAAAAAATGCACACAAGTGACAAAAATACAAAAAAAATACAGCAATTTGATAAGTTTACAAAAATACACATATGTTTAGTAATAGTTTTGGAATATGTTTTTTACAACATCCACAAAATTCGCCAAGTTGATGTTAAATATGTCAATATCACCTAAGTACTGATTCCCCATAGTGTGAAATCGTTGTATAGGAGAGTGGGCGATGTAGTTCCGCTTGTGAATGCTGCAGTAGAATAATGTATTTTGTCGCGTGGTTACTGTCGGTATTCGTAAGTTTATGAGTTGTAGGAGTTCGCAACAGTCGAATTTAGAGTTAAGTATTTTGAATAAAAATGTTAAGTCGTTTATTTTACGTCTGTCTTCTAGTGTATGTATTTTTAGAATATTTAGTAATAGATTATATTTTGAGTCTTCTAGTGGGATACTTAATTTAAAATTTATAAAACGCAGAAATTTTTTTTGTATTCGCTCAATATTATTAACGTGAATTTTGTAAGATGGAGACCAAACTACCGAGTTATATTCAATTTGGCTTCTAACTAGAGATACATATAATAGTTTAATGGCTTCTATGGAACTAAAGTTTTTAGTTTTTTTTATTAATATTTATTTCATTTACATTTTCATAATATAACATAACATAGCTTACATATTTTTTTTATACACTCTCCTAAGAAAGCAAATGCTTGTGTTTAGGAGAGGATAACTTGTTAATAACTTAAGAATTATTTAAACAAAAAAAAGATCCTTATCACAAACTAAAGAGTTTAACTTGTGAAGAGATTTAGACTTAATATATTTTAAAAGTTCATAGGAGTAATTAAACAAGAAATGTATACAGGATGTACATAAAACATTAGGAATAACAGTGAAAAATATATCTAAGAGAAAATTAAAATTATATGGTGGTACTACCAAAATAAGATTTAATTTTTTTTTAAATTTGTTGTAATTTTTTTCTGTTCTTATATCAGCGGGTAATTGATTAAATAATTTTATTCCTTTATATACATAGTGATTCTGTGCAGTTGTGGTTCGTACGGGAGGTACAGTTAGTCCACCAATAGAAGTATTCCTTATGCTAATATTATGCAGTGGGGTAATATTTTTATTAAAGATATCTTTGTGTAGGTGAAGTAGTGCTATTTTTTCGTAAAGTTTTGTAAGTGGGGGAACAGGGAATTCTTGGAATATGTTTATAGTTGGGTAGTGATACGGTTTTTTTAGGATAATTTTTATACGAATTTTTTGAATTGTTTCGAGTGGTAGAAGGGATGATTTGTATGCACCCCCCCCCCCAAGCTATGATTCCATATTGTAATACAGAATGAGCAAGTGCAAAGTAAATTTCTTTTAATATTTTTAATGAGATAGTATTTCTAAGTCTGAAAAATATATATATTAGTTTCCTCATTCTGTCTACTGTGGAGTTTATTTGATTTTTCCATTTGATGTTATTGTCGATAATTATTCCGAGATATTTTATTTGTTCTTTACTACTAATATATATACAATTTGAGTTACAGGGTGCGATTTTAAGTAGACAATTTCTGCCGTGAACTTTAATATTTACATTTATATTTGAAATATTCTCTGTTAGGCTCAGAGGTAGAAAATGAGTTTTTTCAACATTTAAAGAGAGTAAATTTTCATCAATCCATTGTTTAATGATATTTATTGCCTTATTTGCTGATATTTCGGCCTCTTTCCAAGAGTTTTCTTCAATCGTTAATACTGTATCATCCGCATAAGATATAATCTTTCCGATGATACGAAGCTCAAAAAGTTCATTTACATATAATATAAATAGTATTGGGCCCAATACAGTTCCTTGTGGGATTCCAAAATTAATTTTTTCTACATCACTTAATTCGTTGTTTACTTTTACTTGTTGTGTTCTTTGATATAGATAACTATTTATCCACGATTTAGCTTTATCGGTTATACCTATATTATTTAGTTTGTTGATTAATTTAGAATGTGAAACACTGTCAAAAGCTTTACGGAGGTCAATGAATAAACTTAGGCATTTTTTACCTTTATCCAGTGCTTTATAAATAACTCTAGTTAGTTCCGCTATTGCGTCTTGCGTGCTCATTTTTTCTCTGAAACCGTATTGACTGGGGTTAATACATTTTTTATTTTCCACGTAATCTACAATTTGTTTCTTTATAACTCTTTCGTATATTTTTGCTACATTGGATATTAACGATATTGGGCGGTAATTGTTTATTTCTTTCGAATCTCCGGATTTATACACAGGTGTTACAATGGCTTTTTTGCAGTTTGATGGGAATATTCCACTTTTAATGCTTACATTAATTATATGAGTAATTGGTTTAGTTAATGAGTTAGAACATTTTTTTAAGATTTCTGTAGTTACACCATCATATCCAGGTGCAACACCATTTTTTAGTGATTTTATAATGTTTTCAACAGTTTCCTCCGTAGTCGATTCAAAAACTGATAGATTGTTATTACTTAGTTTATCTTCATGTATATCATCTGGTTGATAATTTTGATTAATTTTATATGCAAGTTTTTGTCCGACGTTTGTGAAAAAGTTATTGAAAATATTTGCACACTTTTTCGATTCGCGGATAGCATTTAATGTGGTTCCATTGTTGTTTATAACATTTATAATTAATTTATTTTTATTATTTTTATTCATCATTTCGTTTATAGTGTTCCATGTTTTTTTAGTGTTGTCCTTTGTAAGGATTATTTTTTCTTTATAATATTTTTCTTTCGTATCTTTAATAATTTTTGTGAGTTTGTTTCGAAATATTTTATATTCAGTTTTGATGTGATTATTGTTTGGGTTTTTTGTTTGTTTGAATGAAGAGTTTTTCCTTTTTCCGGATAGATATAATTAGTCCTTGCGTAATACATGGTTTAATTTTCCTTAATTTAGCATTAGTTTGGAGATTAATATAGGTTGTACAGTCAGCGATATTAGTAATTAATGTTTCTTCAAAATAACTTGCACATATATCAGGGTTTTGGCAATTTAGTATTGATGTCCATGATTTTCATTACGTAATTTATTATTTAATTTTTGATAGTTCAGTTTAGAAATGATTTTATTATTTTTTCCAGAATCATAAGTTTCTGAGTTGTTCTTAATACGAAGCCTAGTGTTTTCATACCTTTGTTCATAATTTGGTGGATATGATTTGCGAAACTTAGTTTTTCATCCAAAATAATTCCAAGATCTCTCATTTCCGTGACTCTTTCTAAAGCTGTGTTATTGATGGAATATTCAAATAAAACAGGATTTTTATTTCTAAAGAAAGTCAAGGTTTTACACTTTTCTACATTTAAAAATAAATTATTTTGAACGCACCAATCTTTAAACTTATAGTCCAGTAAACGAATGGTCCAAAAGGAGGTGTAGAGTGCGTGAGCAGGAACCTAAGCGATTCTTTCAGGACTTGTTTAGGGTGCTTAGGGTGTGAACATACTAAAAGTCCTGACGTCTAGGTGGTGAGCTAGGGGGGGGGAGGGGGGGGGGGGAAGGTCCCGATTTTCGGGTTTCCGTTTATATCTCAAAAACGGTGCGTCGCAGAGGAAAACTTTTTAAGAATAAGTAAAAGCTCATAAAATTATCTACAACTTTTATTCTATGCGTAATTTTGGAAATCGAAGCCGTTTTGGAGTTATACGCTCCACAAATGTCAATATTTTCAAAAAAAAACATTTGACCTCACATTTTTCGTCAAACATTCCTTCATATCGTCTAAAATATTGATCCAAGAAAGAAATTCATTTAAAAAAAGTTGTAGATAATTTAATTACCTTTTAGAATATGTATACATATCTACATAAATCTCCAACCAGTAAATATTTACAGCAATTTTAAGTTTTTTTGTAAAATGTCGTCATTTTCAGAAAAAGCTGTTTTTTCTTACCAAAATGTTAAGATGGGTTTTTTCTTCATGGGAAATTCCTTATTAATTGTTGCACGCAAGAAAGCAGGTAAGTTGTTCTCGAACAGATGATTAGTGGAATTCATTTTATAATCATTATTATTGTGATGGGTGATTAGGTTAGTCGTCGGAGATGCTACAATAACGTGCTACGATGCTGTTCGAGTTGGTGAAAAGGCAATGAATGCTATAGTGGGCTTGACATTCTCATACATCAAGTTGTCCCGCAAAGATCGGGCATTCCCAATGTCTTCTGTCAGCTCGTCGATAAAAATTCACGATGAAAGGATTTGATGAAATTCTTTGAGTGTGAGTTGGCCCCATTTCCCTTGGCACTGTTCAATGAAAGTGGGATGCGAAAGACAACTAAATCTGTTCTGTATAGCTTATTCGAGCCTACCAAAAAAACTGTTCTACTGTCTCAGATGAACATAGTTGTGGACGGAGGATTTCTACTATACAGAGTAATTTGACAAAAAGATGCCTCCGTTGCCGCAATTTGTGATTGTTATATCACTTATGTCAACCACCACTATCCTGGTATGACTCGCACTGTGGTATTTGATGGGTACGCAAATCCAGTCAATAGTACGAAATTACAAGAACAGATGCGACGATACAGACTGAGAAGGTCAGCCAACATCAATTTGACATGTAACAAATCAATACCCGTTAAACAGGAAGATTTTTTATCCAATCCTACCAACAAAAGTAACTTCATCTCATTACTACAGACAAAGTTTCGGGAGAATGGGATACAGATTCTTCAGGCCACCGATGATGCTGACGTCCTTATCGTGAAGACTGCTGTGGAACTATCCTTTCACAACTCAGTGGCTATCTTTAGTGAGGGTGTTCACCTCAGTGTCCTTTTGATTGCTTCCACTCCTCCCGCCTAAGATATTCTGCTGCTGAAACCCTGACGAGGGAAAACCAAAACAATGGCACTGTCCACCCAAGAGATGCAGCATCGTGGATTTGAATACATCATATTTTTACATTCATTTACCGGATGCGATACAACGTCTGCAACTTTCAGGAGAAGCAAGGTGGGCTTTTCAAAATTGTACTTGGAGTCAGAAATGATCAAGCAAGCGGCAATGATCTTTTACAACCCCTCCTCTACCCACGAAGAGGTTGAAGAGGCTGTAAATAAATGCTTCCTGAAATGGTATGCGGCGCCAAAAAGACAGACCTCCCTTAACCAGTACCGCTTCCAGTCGTTCACAAAGGTCCGTGGCAAATATGAAGTCTGACATCAGCTCCCTCCCTCCAACAGAGAGTGCAGCTAAACAGCATTCCCGGCGGACATACCACCAAGTTCAGCAGTGGCTCGGGATTGAGCTGCCCCTGAAGAATGGGGGTGGAAACATGGTCCTTTTGAAAATGATATTTTGCCGCTGCACCAAGGATTGTGCAATTGGCAAATGTGGATGCCTAAAAGCAATGCTGACCTGTTCTGCAGCGTGCCTTCACTGCCAAGGGAGATGCCTCAATAGCGTGCCTGTTGCCGAGGGCGACGATGAAGACGACGTAGAGCCCTTTCAGCAAGAACCATCCACCACTGAGAATGACGATGCCATGGATAAACAACGTTTGTCAGGACCCTCACGTCCAAAGAGGATATGAAAACGTGAATCCATATAAAGTTGAGAGTGTAACTTGATGTTATTGAGAACAGTGCCAAGGGAAATGGGGCCAACTCATACTCAAAAAATTTCATCGAATCCTTATCTGATCGTTTACTTATACACATCCGCTGAAACAGCAATGTTGGGTCAACTGCAACCTTTTCATCGTGAATTTTTATCGACGAGCTGACAGAAGACATTGGGAATGCCCGATCTTTGCGGGACAACTTGATGTCTGAGAATTTCAAGCCCACTATCGCATTCATTGCCTTTTCACCAACTCGAACAGCATCGTAGCATGTTATTGTAGCATCTCCGACGACTAACCTAATCACCCATCACAATAATAATGATTATAAAATGAATTCCACTAATCATCTGTTCGAGAACAATTTACCTGCTTTCTTGCGTGCAAAAATTAATAAGGAAATTCCCATGAAGAAAAAACCCGTCTTAATAATTTGGTAAGAAAAAACAGCTTTTTCTGAAAATGACGATATTTTACGAAAAAACTTAAAATTGCTGTAAATATTTACTGGTTGGAGATTTATTTAGATATGTATATATATTCTAAAAGGTAATTAAATTATCTACAACTTTTTTCAAACGCATTTCTTTCTTGGATGAATATTTTAGACGATACGAAGGAATGTTTGATGAAAAATTTGAGGTAAAATGATTTTTTTCGAAAATATTGACATTTGTGGAGCGTATAACTCAAAAACGGCTTCGATTTCCAAAATTACTTATAGAATAAAAGTTGTAGATAATTTTATGAGCTTTTACTTATTCTAAAAAAGTTTTCCTCTGCGACGCACCGTTTTTGAGATATACACGGAAACCCGAAAATCGGGACCTTCCCCCCCCCCCCCCTCCCCCCCCTAGCTCACCACCTAGACGTCAGGACTTTTAGTATGTTCACACCCTAAGCACCCTAAACAAGTCCTGAAAGAATCGCTTAGGTTCCTGCTCACGCACTCTACAACTCCTTCCTTTACTGGACTATTACTAATATTTGACTGTAGTATATGGCAATGATTTATATCTGTTATTTTCTTGTATAGCTTGATGTCATCAGCAAAGAGCAATACCTCGACATCATTGAAGCAATTGGTTATATCATTGATGAAAATGAGGAACAAAACCGGGCCAAGGTGAGTACCCTGCGGTGGGCCACTAGTAGCCCAGAAAGCTTTCGAGATCCAAGATTTTATCATGACACTTATGAAGAAGTGTGATTCACTTTTTAACTGTTAACAATTCTATCTATCAGCGGAGCAAAGGTAAAACTACTATAAGGCAGTTCGTTTTAATTGCCTCTTTTCAGAACATGAATAGCTGCAGTGGTAACATTTCTCAAGTGTGGGTAAGCGTGTGACGTTTCAATCGTCTTTTTTCAGAACAAAAATAGCTGCAGGAGGAACACGAAAAACGTTTTTTTCCATTGTGGGTCAGCAAGTGACTTTTTAAATTTCCCTTTTGAGAAGATGAATAGCTGCATAAGGAACATGAATAAGGTTTTTCTCCAGTATGGATACGAGTGTGCAGAGTTATATGTTCCTTTCGATAACATGAATAGCTGCATAATGAACATGAAAAAGGTTTTTTTCCAGTGTGGGTAAGCGTGTGTCTTTTTAATTGCTCCTTTAGAGAACATGAATAGTTGCATAATGAACATGAATAATGTTTTTCTCCAGTGTGGGTAGGCATGTGGTGATTTAATGCTGACTTTTTAAAACATGAATAGCTGCATAAGGAACATGAAAACGGTTTTTCTCCAGTGTGGGTAAGCGTGTGACGTTTTAAGTTTTCCTTTTGAGAACATGAATAACTGCATAATGAACATGAATAAGGGTTTTCTCGAGTGTGGGTAAGCGTGTGACGTTTTAATCGTGGCCTTTCAGAACATGAATAGCTGCATAAGGAACATGCATAAGGTTTTTCTCCAGTGTGGGTAAGGGTGTGACGTTTTAAATTTTGCTTTTGAGAACATGAATAACTGCATAATGAACATGAATAAGGTTTTTCTCGAGTGTGGGTAAGCGTGTGACGTTTTAATTGTGGCCTTTCAGAACATGAATAGCTGCATAAGGAACATGCATAAGGTTTTTCTCCAGTATGGATAAGGGTGTGCCGAATTATATGTCCCTTTCGATAACTTGAGTAGCTGCATATGGAACATGAATACGGTTTTTCTCCAGTGTGGGTAAGCGCGTGACTTTTTAATTGTCCCTTTAGAGAACATGAATAGCTGCATAATGAACATGAATAAGGTTTTTCTCCAGTGTGGGTAAGCGTGTGACGTTTTAAATTTTCCTTTTGAGAACATGAATAACTGCATAATGAACATGAATAAGGTTTTTCCCCAGTATGGGTAAGCGTGTGCTCTTTTAAATATACCTTTCTAGAACATGAATAGCTGCATAAGGAACATGCATAAGGTTTTTCTCCAGTGTGGGTAAGGGTGTGACGTTTTAAATTTTTCTTTTGAGAACATGAATAACTGCATAATGAACATGAATAAGGTTTTTCTCGAGTGTGGGTAAGCGTGTGACGTTTTAATCGTGGCCTTTCAGAACATGAATAGCTGCATAAGGAACATGCATAAGGTTTTTCTCCAGTGTGGGTAAGGGTGTGACGTTTTAAATTTTGCTTTTGAGAACATGAATAACTGCATAATGAACATGAATAAGGTTTTTCTCGAGTGTGGGTAAGCGTGTGACGTTTTAATCGTGGCCTTTCAGAACATGAATAGCTGCATAAGGAACATGCATAAGGTTTTTCTCCAGTATGGATAAGGGTGTGCCGAATTATATGTCCCTTTCGATAACTTGAGTAGCTGCATATGGAACATGAATACGGTTTTTCTCCAGTGTGGGTAAGGGCGTGACTTTTTAATTGTCCCTTTAGAGAACATGAATAGCTGCATAATGAACATGAATAGGGTTTTTCTCCAGTGTGGGTAAGGGTGTGATGATTTAAACTTGCCTTTAAAGAGCATGAATAGCTGCATATGGAACATGAATAAGGTTTTTTTCCAGGATGCGTCTTCAGGTCCGTTGTTAGACCTGAAAAAGGTGGAGGGTTATGCTTAATAAGGAGGTATCTATAATGAAAACTGAAAATTATTAAAATGAATTCAGACAAATAAAAAGTTACCTGCTGTCGGGGTAAAATTATCAGAGTGGTCTAAGCATTCCTTTTTAACATCCGGAAAAGTTATGTCTATTTTGATATAAGGAATTCCCGCTTTATCTTCTTCTTGGGCTTCTCGTTCTGCATCGATGGAAACAGTCTCTACATTAATGCTACCTGGAATAATAAAACAACAATACATTGATATGTCAAGACATGCTCACTATTACTGTGGTCGTTGCTATTTTTATTTTATTTTTTATAAAGAATACATCAGTACAAAGAAGCTTTAACTGTCCAACTAGGAAGGTCTCACGTTCTAGGACAGTCGAGGGCACTCACCACTTTCCCGAACCGTTTTAAGGACCAGTTGGGTCCCTCGATCGGTTCTCACATCAAGACTCTACATTTGATTTTAAAAAGAAGCTACTATAAAATGATTCTAAAAGCCCCCGACTGACCGTACACGGCACAACATACATTTATACATTCCAAAAACTTTTAAGTGTTCTCATCCGAGGCAGTTTGTTCCTGTTTTTGAAGCTAGCGGAGAGATAGCATTTATATAGAGGAGCATACATTAGAGAGTAAAAACAATTTACAGATAAAAGCAATTCAAAACACGTTCCCACGGCAGCGTACAACACAAAAACAGCATCTAAAGCTTCTGGCAAGCCACAGATGGCTCCACTGCTCACTGTCTATCCCGAGGATAGACAGTGAGCAGTGGAGAACCCTTCAAACCGCCCCCGGCAGCAGTGGCCAGACGTGACCCCTATGACGGTGGTGGGATAGTGGAGAAGAGACTTCTGAAGAACCCGGGGGACTAAGTAACTCACTCCAGCCGACAGGACTGCAAGAGAACTGGAGATGAGGGTCGAAGGGAACCCCCCCCCCCCTTTCACTGCTACCGCTACATCAGGGGTAGCGCAGTGGACAGTGCAGGAAACTAAGAGCTTGCAGAAGATATAAAATAAGGGCACCCCTGTGCCAGGCAGGGACAAGGGGCTATTCCACCCCCTTATGGGGAGGAAGTAACAGTACAGAAGAATAAGCAGTACAAGTCTAGCCAGGTTGATATCAGTAAAATATTATAAGATTCCAGTATCATTCCTAGAAGAAAAAATAATAATTTAAAAAAAAACCAAAGAAATTCATAAAATTTATAACCCATTTTATAGTGCCGCAAAATAATTAATTATAATTACAATAAAATAAATACAAAAAAATCATACAATAATATACAGTTATTAAGACAATAGTAGCAGAGAAAAATAAGAAAAATAAAAATTAAGTTACATAACATAAATTATGGCATACGATTCAAAACATTTCTAATTCCCAAGGATACTAGTCCCTGTAGGAGCAGCAAACCTGCCACCTGAAACGAAGTAATGATTTTTACTAGTTCAGTGACTCTAAGCGCATCCCATCTCTCCACCCATACGTTAACAATTTTTTTTAGGCACTCAAAATTCACCTTGTTGGATACCAGGTCGGAATTCCAAACTGGCCTGGTAGTAATTAATACCTTGCAAACCCTCAAGCATTTCCTCTCGAGCATCCATCATGAACGGACAGTGCCACAGAATGTGCATGGCCGTTTGGTTTTCCTCACCACAGGCGCATCCTGCATGCCGAGAGAGGCCGAGGCTGTACAGTCTTCCCCGGAATTCTCCATGTCCCGTTAACATCTGGATAGCATAATGGTCCAGCTTGAGGAAGGCCCCTTCCATCCTGGCTTTAACTGAGTGGAAGAAGGAATGAGTCCATCTCCCCCTTATCGATCTATCCTAATGACTCTGCCATTCATCGATCCTTTTCATTCTCATCTCTCTCAATAACGCTGGAAGAGAGCCCCGAGACTAACAAAAATAAATCATCCGCGTAAGCTACCAAGGTGCAACCTTCAGGTAAGGGCAACCTGAGAAGGTTATCAAAGAGCACGTTGCAAAGTGTGGGTCCAAGAACCGAACCTTGGGGGCATTCCATTTTGACAGCTCTGCTTACCTAAGGCGGCCAACTTTATAAAATATCAATGCGGGACAGTGGGTGTCAACGGGGTGGGGGGGGGGGGGGGGGAGGGTGGAAATCTTTTTTTTTATTACGAGTATTCAAATAAATCTTGTTCATGAATTCTACCACAAATTTATAACTGCTATCTCGGAAATCGAGAATGATGTCCATGTAATAGGATGAATATGCAACTTATTATTTAATTGGTTGTTATATTCTGAACCCAAAACTAGTTTAAATTAAATGTGTATGCGGCGAATTAAAACTACACTCAGAACATGAAAATGGTTTCACTTTAATTCTGGCAATACATTCATATTATTCAACTAGAATTTTATACCTGCACTTAGAATATATAAGGTATACGAGATGAAAAATAAAATGAAAAAGGAGGACCGTTTAGTTGTGCAGGTGAGTATTGATTTAATTCGTAAGGAGCTATCAAACCTGGCAATAGCTTGCGCCGCCGCCAACGCGAGAGCTGGTGCCTTTGCCGATATTATAAACTCACAGAAGGGATTAACAGAAAAAATAGATGAGCTTATTAAACGTCCGTCCCCTAAGGCTCAAGTTTTTGAAAAAGCGGTAAGTACCAAAACTTATGCGGGCGTAGCTGCTGGAGCACCTCCCAGTGGATCTATCCTATTCGAGGGACAGGAGCGTGCGTTGCCTCCCCTAAGGCCTACTATACTATTTTACCCCACAGCTCCTGAAGGCAAAACCTCTGAGGAGACCCAGAAGGTGCTAACGTCTGTTCTAGATCCCAAAACCGAAGGTTTCAAAGTGGTCAGGTCACGCAAGGTGAAGGGTGGAGGCTTTCTTCTGCAAACTGATAGCCCGGGGGGTGTAAAGAACATTCAGAAGGCGGCGGAAAAACTCACCCTCAAAGGAATAAAAATGGTTAACCCACAGGGGCGGCTACCCAAGATTGTCATTTACGACGTCCCCAGAGGAGATGCGGCTGCTGATACTGCTCTATTTGAGGAAATTTTTTATTAACAACCTCGCTGATAGATCAACTCTTTCTAGAGAAAATCATTTAAGAACAATGAGAAGGGTCTCCCTATTTGGCAAACGCGAAGGAGGGACCATGAATATGATTGTCACGTGCCACCCAGATTGCCGGAAGGTACTAATTGATAGCGGTCTTTGCTACCTTGGGTGGAATGCCTGTCGGGTTCGTGACTATCTGGGAGCTACCCGTTGCTTCAAATGCCACATGTACGGCCATGTGAGCAAATCTTGTACCCAAGAGTTCATTTCTTGCCGCCACTGCGCCGCAGCCGGCCATGATTTCGAGGAGTGCCCCAAGAAAGCACAGGCCGCAATCTGCGCCACCTGTACCAAGTTCAAGAAACCAGCCGAACATTGCACTGGCGACCGCGCCTGCCCCGCGTACCGAGCTGCGATCGAGGCTCAAGTCCGCATAACCGATTATGGCCGCCGCTAATCCTCTCTCCATAGGTCAGGTCAACCTGCAGAGATCTCGGGTAGCCACCCTTGAGGCCCAGCAGGTCATGACTGACCTTGGGATCGACATTCTGCTTATTCAGGAGCAATACGTTTGGCAAGGAAAAACACCTGGTGTCATTAGTCCAGGGGCGGTACTCGAAGTAGGCAGTTCCCCGGGGGCGGGTGTTCTGGTTAATACCTCGTTGATCAGCCCCCTCCTTCTCGAGGGGCTTTCGAACGAATACCAAACCTGTGTTTCCTTTAAATTTGGCGATACTGAGATCATCGTGATCTCTGTATACTTTAAATATGGTAATTTAGTGGAACCGCATATTTTGAGCCTCACGCGTGCCTTGCATAAATTAAAAGGCCGAAACATTATTATTGGAGGTGACTTCAACGCGCGCTCGCCTCTCTGGTTCGACTTTAGCGAAAATCGGACGGAAAGATCCTATGCCGTCGAAGATCTTATCTCAGCGCAAGGTCTGTTCATCATCAATGAACCAAGTACGTTTTCAACATTTTCGGGAACCGGAGGCGAAAGCAACATTGATCTCACTCTTTGCTCTGGATCTGTTGCGGCAAAAATATCGAAGTGGACGGTTCATGAGTGTGCGATAGCTTCCGATCATAGATTAATAACTTTTTCAGTGGGAATTGCAAAAACAGAAGCTCCAAGATCATCTTGGAACTTCAGAACCACTAGGACGAATTGGGATAGCTTTGGGGATGCGCTCCGTCATTCTTTAAGGGGTTTTCAAGACGTAGCTGCTAGGGAACCGGACAACTTGGGGAATTTCTTTAACGCGGCGGTGGTATCAGCTGCTGAAATTTCTTTGGGCAGATCAAACCCAAAGAAGGTCATTAGGACGCCGTGGTGGACACAAGAGCTGACTTTGCTGAAGGGGGCTTACAAAAAGGCCTATAGGAGCCTGGTGGTCGTCAGGCGGGGTGAATGCTCACCTGAAGAAGCAGCTGCCCTTCAGACCCGTTTTAGGGCTTCCCGTGGTGCCTATCGGTCGTGTGTCCTCTCAGCAAAACGAGCCGCATGGCATAGTTGGGTAAATGAAGTGGGTAACGCCAACCCGTGGGAAATCCACAGCGCTGTTGAAAACTCGGGAAAAGGATCAGAACGATACTTATCGAGCGTCATGCTCGGTAGTAGCGAAGGGAACGTAGAGAGTGTTGACATAGTCTCCACTCTTGAGACACTTCTGGGCAAGTTAGTTCCGCTAGACTCAGTTACTGGGGAAAGTGTTCACCATCAACAGGTTAGAAACCTGTCACGGCTTCCACCTAGAGACCTCGCCCAGGGGGACGGCGTACCACCGTTAAGTCGAGCAGAGGTTGAAATCATAATTAAGGGTTTGGGTCCGAAGAAGGCACCGGGATTTGACAGATTGAATGGCATAATAGCGAAGCATGTTTGGATCCACGCTAAAGAGGAGTTTTATCAAGTGTTGGAAACGTGCTTGCGAAGGGGGGTATTCCCTACAGAGTGGAAGAAAGGCGTGCTCCGGATTATACCAAAGGGGAATGGTAAGCCGAGAACAGACATCGGGGCCTACAGGCCCATCACTCTACTTCCAATTTTAGGTAAAATACTGGAAAGAATCATCAGACATAGGCTCCGCCTCACCCTGTCAACGCCCTGCGACCGCCAATTTGGCTTCGTCCCCGGTAAGTCCACGGAGCACGCCATTAAGTATGCGCTTGAATGGGTGAGGGTTTGCACCAAGAAGTATGTAATAGGAATCTTTTTGGACATCTCGGGTGCCTTCGATCATGCGTGGTGGCCGATGATTTTAACTAAATTGAAAAGTCGTAATTGCCCGCCTCTACTTTTCAAAATTATTAGTGATTATTTACGCAACAGAAAGGTAATTGTGATGTATGGCGATGTTTTCATCGTACGTGATGTTGACATGGGCTGTCCACAAGGGTCGGTCCTCGGACCGGACCTGTGGAACATCCTTTTTGACGACTCCTCTAGGTTACCCTTGCCTGAAGGATGCATATCGGTTGACTACGCTGATGATAAGTTTGTTTTGGTCTCAGGGGACAGCAGAAAGGAAGTGGAGAGCAAAGCAGAAGAATGTCTGCGTGAAATTCTTGAATGGGGTAAGAGAAACAGGCTGAACTTCGCTCCCCATAAGACTGTGGGACTCTTGATGAAGGGTATGCTCAGTCGTACCAGAAACCCTTCCATCAGAATGGGAGGCTCCACTATTCGTTTTGTTGAAAACACCAGGTATTTAGGCGTCATCTTAGATAGATCTTCTTCGTTCCTAGCGCACGTAAAGAGCGTTTCTAGCAAGGCCCAGGCTCTTTTCTTGAAATTGAGAAGGCTCTCAACAGCTGAGTGGGGATTGCGGACTCCGGCACTTCGCCTCCTATATAAGTGTGTGTACGTGGGGCAAGTCTCGTATGCCGCCGCTGTATGGGAGCACCGGCTAGATAATGCATTGATCCACTTGGCCCTCAAGCGGGGCCAACGGACTCCCCTGTTGGCGCTCTCGGGCGCATATAGGACTGTGGCTAACGATGCATTGCCGGTTCTGGCCGGTACACTGCCGATTGACTTGGAAATTAGGGAAGTTTTGACAAAAAAGGCATTGACGAGAGGTAGGGTTGCTGTCCACCTGGGCGTCGAACTGGCACCAGGCGGAGCGGTATCCCTCCCTGGCTTATTGAAAGCTATGCGAGATAGAACGCTGAGTGTATGGCAAGAGCGATGGGATAGGTCGACGAAGGGTAGATTGACTTTCTCTTTCTTCCCCTCAGTTAAAAGCAGAATGGAAGGGGCGCACATAAAACTGGATCACTACATGACGCAATTGGTGTCCGGTCATGGGGAGTTCAGGGGACGACTACATAGTCTGGCACTGTCTCCACATCCGAACTGCGCATGTGGTGACACTAACCAGACAGCCGAGCACATTCTGTGGCACTGCGAGTTGATGAAGGATGCCAGAGAGGAAATGTTGGATGGTTTGAGAGGAATTACAAGACCGGCATGGAATGCCGATCTGGTGTCGAACAGAGATAATTTTGAATGCTTTAAAAAGTTTGTAAAGTCTTGGGTGGAGAGATGGCCTGTGCTTAGAGTTGCTGACTTAGATTAAAATCATCTTTGTTTCAGGTGCCAAACGTATTGCTCTTGTCTCTCCATGGTTACTCCTCCGTCTCAATTTTATTATTGCCTATGCTCGATTGCTTTATATTTCTGTTATACTCTTGTTTTTACATTTCTTGTTTGGTGGTATGACTACACTGTATTTATTATTCTGTTTTTATTTATAACTACTGTTATACATTATTATTTTTTTGCTCTTTACTGCTACGTAATCTTCATATTATTTTTTTTCTTTTTTCTCTATTTTGTTGCTTCAATTTTTTGTTGATCACGCCTTTTTACCTGTCTTATTTGGTTTTATTATGTTACTAACTTCTTGAATTGTGACTAGGTTGATGTACTGAACTCCATTGTACTGTATTGTCCAACTCCCCACCATGGGGGCGGATAGACCCGGTCCCTGCATCCAGTCAGGTGGCAGAATTCTGGTAGGGCCGTCCCACTAACGCCCGTGCCTCCCCCGGCGTCATGAGCGAGCTTGAGGAATGTTTGCGCGAGCCCGGTTCCCTTCCGCCCTGCCTCCGGTGACCCGAGGCTCACATCATTCCCCAGGGTCTTTGGGAGTATCTCCCCCCCCCCCTCCACAAACACTTCTTCAAGGGTACTTTTAGGAAACTGGCTAAGGGACGCGGGCGTTTGGGCACGTTGCGACCAGGCCGCTCGCCCGCTCATTCTCGCCGGGACTGCCCCGTGATAGTGGGACAAACTGCCCCCAATATCTTTCTTTTTATATATTTTCTTTGGTTTTAATCATACTTACACCTGTAAATATTTTTCTTTTTATTTATTATTTTACTCAACTAGATGCTGAACCAACAGGCGAACTATTTTTATCTTTTTAATTACTGCAAATGTAAGTATGCATACATTTTACTTTTTTTACTAACAATCATGCATGCAGGGACATTGGAGGGTCTAGATTCGTTTCAAAATAAATGTAGCTTCCTTTTTACAAAAAATTAGAGTCCTGACGTGTGCGGCTAAGGAGGTTAAACAATCAGTTTCCTCACACAGCCGTGGGAAAGTGGTGGGTCCCCTCCAATGCACTTAGAATAAAGAATGTTAGCTGAATATTTGGGGTAAAATACCCGACGACTAAAAGAAATTTCAGCGTTGGGTAGTCAGAGGCAGGACAAAGGATAGTCAAGGTCGTCTGATCAAGCCTCAAGCCTGCACATGTCATTGGGGGAGGCGCAGATAGATTTGAGAAGGATCTGCAAAATTAGTAATGTAACTAAAGATGAAGCAGGGACGAGGTCCAGCACACCCCCGTATGGGGATAGGGGAGAAAAAAAAAATTGGAGTTTAGTTCATCCAGTAAAACATTGAAACAGTTAAAGACAAACAAAACAAAACAAAACAAGGAACATGGCATAAATTAACAGTAGTATAATAATTATTAACAAAACAAATCGCAAGGCAATTATATACATTTTTTTAAAACATAGTGAACAAAATAATATAATAACGCAAATGTAAAATATAACATATAAATCCTAATATATAATAAAATAAATGTTAATAAAATAAAAGAAATAACATATTACAGAAACGCAAAACGCAAAACACATAAATCATAACAATTAAATCCAAGCGGTAAATGTAAAGGAATCATGAAGAGTGTCCGTGAATTCAGAAGCAAAATACACCTGGTACCTAAGTTGTTTTACAGCTACTCAGCGACTCTAAGAACAGGCCACCTCTCAACCCAAACTTTCGTGAATTTCCTCAGGCACTCAAAGTTCACCTTATTCGAGACGAGATCTGTATTCCAAGCAGGTCTCGTAATAACTTGTAAACCATCAATCATTTCGTCTCGAGCATCCGTCAAAATCTCACAGTGCCACAAAATGTGCTCACCTGTTT
Source organism: Limnephilus marmoratus (assembly GCA_917880885.1). Taxonomy (NCBI): domain Eukaryota; kingdom Metazoa; phylum Arthropoda; class Insecta; order Trichoptera; family Limnephilidae; genus Limnephilus; species Limnephilus marmoratus. The sequence goes on from OU862928.1 coordinate 40,418,782, forward strand.
GGTCGGTATCACCACAAGCGCAATTGGGATGGGATGATAGAGCCAGTCTGTGAAGTCTACCTCTAAACTCCCCATGCCCAGAAAGCAATTGGGTGATATGGTGGTCCATTAAAAGATATGCCCCTTCCATTATGATTTTAACTGATGGAAAGAAGGAGAAGGTCCATCTTCCCATATTCGATCTATCCCATCTTATCTGCCATTCACTCAGCGTTTTTATTCTCATCATCTTTAGAAGTTCAGGGAGAGGCACTGCTCCACCAGGTATTAATTCAATACCAAGGTAGTTTACAGGTCTTCCTCTTTTCAGACACTTCTTTGTCAAAACTTCCCTAATTTCTAAATCAATTTGCAAAATGCCAGCCAAAATTGGCAAAGCATCCGATGAAACTGTTCTGTAGGCTCCTGAAAGCGCCAGTAAGGGGATTCGCTGGCCCCTCTTAAGCGCTGAATGAATAAGTGAATTACCGAGTCGATGTTCCCATACACAGGCACCATATGAGACTTGTGTCACATATACGCATCTGTATAATAGACGGAGCGCAGGGAAACGTAAACCCCATTCAGCAGTTGAGATTCTTCTCAGTTTTAAGAAGAGAGCATGGGCCTTACTAGAAACGCTTTTAACGTGAGTCAAGAATTGTCAATTAATTAATAATAATTAATAATCAATTAATAGTCAATTCTTCACTGAGTGGTTGGCTAAGGGACACGGAAGCTAAGTGTAGTTTATGATCAGACCGAAAGCCATTCACATTTTTTGTTGGTACTTGCCAATTGATTTGAGATTTATTGTATTACTTATGTTCTCTATTTTATGCAGGTGCTTGCGGGTTTTTACAGATGCAATGCCGCCTCATGGAGCCTCATGAATGAGTTTTTCTTTTGCCCTGTTTAATTATCTTTGTCTTACTAACCTATTTTTTGCATTTTGTTTTTCCTGTTAAGCACTTGCATACTGCTTACTAACAACGTATGCATGGACACTGGAGGTCTAGATTCGTTCAAAATAAATAAATGTAGCTTCGTTTAACAAAAAAAATTAGAATCTTGCGAGAGCCTTGAAGGAGTAACCATCAGTTACTTATACCAAGGCGGGTAAGAGGTGGATTACCTCCACTGCACTTAGAATAAGTCCAGCTTCCTGCATTTAAATGTAGAGTCATTCTATAAAAAAAATCGGGTCATTGTGAGAGCCCTGAAGGAGTAACTATCTGTTACCTATACTAAGGCGGGTATGTGGTGGATAACCTCCAATGCACTTAGAATAAGATAATGTTTTCCTTCGAAATGCAACAGCAGATGAATCCACAGCAGAAATTTTACATTCTGAATACAAAGGTTGCTTAAATTTAATCTGTATGCGGTGAATTAAAACTACAATCAGAACATTAAAATGGTTTCTCTTTGAATCTGGCAGCACTTACATAGTCAAACTAAAATTTTATAACTGCACTTCGAATAAGAGAATAATTTCCTTCGAAATATGTCAGCAGACGAATCCAACTGGAATTTTACATTCTGAACACATAACTGGTTAACATTAAATATGTATGTAGCGAAATAAAACTACACTAAGAACATGAAAATGGTTTCTCTTTGATTCTGGCAGCACATACATAGTCTGCACCAAGAATTTTATTACTGCACTTTAAATAAGACAATATTTTTCTTCGAAATATATCAGCAGACGAAATTTTACATTCTGAACTTGCAACTCAAATGTAAAGCTTCAGTCGGTACAGGATGAGTCTGCAACTTGTTATTTAATGTATCGTTATATTCTGAACACAAGGGTGTTTTAAATTAAATCTGTATGCGGCGAATTAAAACTACACTCAGAACATTAAAATGGTTTCTTTTTGATTCTGGCGGCACTTACATAATCTACAACTAGAATTTTGTAAATGCACTTCGAAAAAGAGAATATTTTCCTTACCGGAAAGTAGTGGGGTCCCTTCTAATGTACTTCTAAAAAGAGAATATTTTCCTTCGAAATATTTCAGAAGACTAATCCAACTAGAATTCTGAACACAAAACTGTTTTAAATTAAATCTGTATGCGGCGAATTAATACTACATTCAGAAATGAATGTTAACACTTTTGCCAAAAAGGAAATTCTTTTTGCAATTCTTCACTGAACTCACAACACCGCTTTTTCGCGGTCGGCACGGTCAAGAAATTATTTGATTTGAATTGAGTGATAAATATTGGTTATAAATATTACGTGTCACGGCGTGCACTAATCCGTAAACAAAACAACTCAATCACTACTACTACACTGGCGCTCTTGGACTCTTGTTACATAAATAAACCAATCCCTAGATCGATATCTTCGGGCCTTTTCCAGGGACAAATTTTGTCTTGAACTTAACCAAATGGCTTAAATAGACTACCATAGACAGTATTTAAAAAAATATAGAAATGCGGGACATGCTGGACGCTTTAGAAGATTTGCGGGACTATTTTTGTAAATATTGAAATGCGGGACTACAACTGCAAATGCGGGACGGTCCCGCAGAATGCGGGACGGTTGGCCGCCTTATGCTTACCTCGGTAGCTCCATGGGAGACCGACACTGTGAGACCTGAAAAATAATCTGCCAGAATTTTAAATAAACCACTGGGGCACACGCGATTTTTAAGTTTGCACAGTATCATCGGCCACCACGCGTTGTCAAAGGCCGGAGATGTCTAAATATATTCCTACCACATACTTCGATGGGCAAATCTTCACCCGGTCGAGCGCATGCAGAATGGCGTGCTCAGTAGACTTTTTTGGAACAAAGCCAAACTGTCAGTCGCAAGGAGGCGATAATGTCAGGTCTAGGCGGGTTCTGATTATTTTTTCAAGGACTTTGCCAAGAATCGTCAGTAGAGTTATCGGCCTGTAGGCTCCTGGATCCGACCTTGGCTTGTCATTACCTTTTGGAATGATTTTGAGCACGCCTCTCTTCCATGCTGGGAGAACAATTTCCCTTCGCAAACAGGTTCCCATAAGGGTGAACAATTCCTGACGCGCATATTTCCATACCTGTTTTATGATCGCATTGTTAAGTTTATCGAAACCCGGAGCCTTTGTGGGGCCAAGACCCTTGATTATTAAGTCCAGCTCTGTCTCAGTTAAGGGTGGTATACAACAAGCCTCCTGGGATAGGTCGCTAGGTATGAGACATGACAGACCTCTGATCTGTCTATGATAGTCGTTTTCCCCAGTTACTGATTCTAAAGGGACTAGCCTTTTTTTATTTTTATTATTTTTATTTCTTTTATATATTTAATAATATTATTATTAAATGTATAAAAACAGTTTATTATAAACAGACTAGCCTTTCCAACAGGATGTTGAGAGTACTAGCTACGCAAGTACTCTCACCGTCCCCACTTCCTGGTCCAAGTGTAACACTAGTCAGGTATCGTTCAGATCCTTTTCCCGTTTTCCCGATGGCACTATGAATTTCCCAAGGATTGGAGTTACCCACGTTTTCCACCCACGACCTCCACGCAGCTCGTTTGCTTCGCAAATTCCCGAGCGGTACTCCCTACGAGAAGCACGGAGATCATCCAGAAGGATGGACTCTCTTTCGGGGGGACATCCACCCTTTCTGGCCTCCCCATAATTCCGGTAAGACCTCTTGTAGGAAGTTTTGAGGGAAGTTAGCTCACGCGACCACCATGGCGTCTTTAATTTTGCCTTCGGGTTTGATCTTCCCAAAGATGTATTATCTGCATTGACCACCGCCGCGTTAAAAAAGTTTCCCAATTTATCCTTATCCTTATCAATCCCCAAGTCAAGCGTGCATAAAGGCCCTACCGTTCGCCTCGCCATCGATCACCGTTCGCATCGATTACCGTTCGCATCACACTTTTCGAAACAATCACCACTTTTTGCAACAATCACCACTTTTCGTAATAATCACAACTTTTTGTAACGCATTCACCAGCTTACCCCCAAGTCGATCGTACGTAAAGAAGTTTTACTTCAAAAACCATCTGCAGGGTTTTTATCTGCTAGTTATTAATAATATTAGGAACGTGCACTATAATAAGTTGAGTGTTTTCTTAGTTGGACAGTTTCATGTAAAGCAATATTTCAGTTGGACGATAAAAGGAGAAGTAGAAAACAAGAAGTACAACACTGACTCCTGAGTGCGTGATTCTGAAACGCTTTGTCATATACGCAAGGTACTCACTAGTTGGCTGAACACTCTCAGCATACTGCAAACATTCCTTCTTTACATCCTGGAGGCTGATTTCAATATCCGTATACAGCATTTCACTTGCGCCTTCCTCCTGGGACTCTTGTTCTGTCTTGATGGAAACAGTCTCTGGGTTGGGAAGATCCATGGTACTGCTGTGATGGTGTCTGGTTATGTGATGGTAATTATTGCTAAAATGAAGAAGACCTGAAACAAAATTAATTAATTAGTCCAATTTGAGAGGCAAAAGAAGCTCCAAATAGAACAGATGGAAAAAGCGCCCTCGATATGATTTTTTCACAAAAATAGCACAATAAAATTGATTAAGAATTTTTTTGCACTAAGTGACAATTTGGGAGTCGGGTGTGGGTACCCCCGCCTCGGGAACCATGCATTAGATAACCAACACATGGGTCACCCCAAGTGGTTCGCTAAGTTTGGCGAACTTAGCAGGGGTGCCCGGGTTAATTGGGTGAGGTCCACTGTAGAGGTCTTGGCGGCGTAATAGCTTTATTCTTCCAATAAAAAATTATGTACATAAATTCAGTCATTTTCTCAGAATTTCGTAGCATATGGTATGCAACTCAAATTTGGCTCTTGACTCGCAAAGTTAAATGCGCAAAATTATACTAGATTAATTTGTGTAATTGCACAATTAATTCATTTAAAATAATATCTCTACATATTATAAAGTAAAGTCCACCGCGCCGTCTGTCTGTCTGTCTGTCTGTTCGCGATAAACTTGAAAACTACTGAACGGATTTTCATGCGGTTTTTACCAATAGATAGAGTGTTTCCTGAGGAAGGTTTGGGTATGTAATTTGTCAAGGATTTGTGTAAATTGGTTGAAACATAACGATAATTGTTAGAATTGTCGGAAAAAGTCAAGCAGAAAGAAAAGGTTTTAAAGAAAGGTTTTTTTACTACTGATGGGTTTCGATGGAATTGCTATGGCAAGTTAGCGCGGGGCAAGAAGAAGGCTAAGCGGTGCGACAAAAGAGTGGCGTTTCGAACCGGAACGTTTTTTGCAAGGTCTCATTTGCCAATTTGGAAAATTCTCGGATTTGTCAATATTTGGGTGCAAGGTGCGTCGTTACGGCTTATTGGCTTACAGTTAGAGCTGGCGCAGGAAGCCTTAGTAGACTGGTCCTCTTTCTGCCGGGAAGTTATACTTGCTTCTTACTTTGGTCGCTTAGAAAAGATCGGCGGCCCTGGTAAGATTGTTGAAATCGACGAAGTTTGGTAAGAGAAAATATCATCGTGGGCATTATGTTGAAGGACAATGGGTTTACGGCGGCTACGAACGTGGTTCCGGCCGTGTGTTTATGGTAGCCGTCGAGTCTCGGAGTTCCGAAACTTTGATGCCCATACTCGAAAAATGGATCGAAAAGGGCACAATTATTATCAGTGACTGTTGGAAGGCATATGACTGCCTGTCAGACTTAGGGTATGTACACCAGACGGTGAATCATTCAATAAATTTCAAGGACCCTGATTCTGGAGCCCATACAAATGCCATCGAGTCCTCTTGGCGGGCAGCCAAGTCTTCCATGTCGTCATCTGGTAGAATTAAAGCGCACATACCCGGCAACCTGGCTCGATACATGTTTCTGAAAAGTTGCAAAGAACGCCGGAAGGATCCTACTCTGGAGTTTTATCGTTTAGCTGGGCTCTTATATGACCCATCAGGAACCCTTGACGTGTGAGTCTGACAAGGATACAACGGACGAAGAAGACTTGTTCGATTAATAAGGTATGTTTTTATGCTGTTATCTATTCACATTGATTCATATGGAAGTATCGTATCTGAAAGTTTTACGTTGTGGATATTATTGCTTATGGCAACACTTAATTTTGTGTGGTTGAACATAAAATATCTTTGGTTTTTTCTATGGCATTCAAAAACGTCAAAATGGCCTGTAAACTGGGTATGAATTGAAAATTTTTAAGTCGTGTTATTCAGTTTATATTTGCTTGCCCCCACCTAATTCTTTCAGATTCGGATTCCCCGACCCAAAATTAGTATAAAAATAACTAGTTTTATTTTTTAGGAATTTCGCCCATAAACAAATTTTTTTCCAAAATGTGAGAAGGCATACATCTATCTTTTACGGATAGCTTACTATATCCATTCTATCTTCTTATCTTATACTGCTCGTTTGTCTCGCTAAAACTCGAGAACGGCTTGGCCGATTTAGGTGATTTTGAATTTGAAATGTTTGTCGTAGTCCAGGAAAGGTTTAAACGGTGAGATAATATGAAAAAATTGTGAGGAAGATAGTAAAAATAACAATTTCATTTTCTCATATAAACAGTTCCACTGTTCTACCTACTTTCAGAAGCACAACGTAATCTAGAATTGGAATACAAAAAAAGGAATTCTGATTTTCATAGTTCAGTCGTCTATCAAACGTTACCATTTTTAATCTTCTATCATCAGTTTGTCAGTGCGTGAGAACTTTATTTACTGTTTTAATATGCTAACATAGGTCGTCGAAGTCAACCAAATGGACACCAATAGATAGAGTGTTTCGTGAGGAAGGTTTAGGTATGTAATTTGTCAAGGATTTGTGTAAATTGGTTGAAATATAACGATAATTGTTAGAAGTGTCGGAAAAGTCAAGCCGCCTGGGAGATTTCATCAAAAACACTGCCTAATCCCTTCGAGATTTAACAAGATATAACAAAACAATGCATGCTGGGATACTCCTCTTTTATAGATCTACAAAAAAGTCCGCGAAGGTATACATCAACCTTTTACGGATAGCTTATTATACCCATTCTATTCTAAAAAAATGGTCACGTACAATGGGATAATTGGAAAGTTATTTAGACGGATACAGTATTGATCCTAATTAACTTAAATACGTTAGTTACCCCAAGCATTTCATTCACATTATTATAATCTTTCACACCATCTCTACGTATGTATTATAAATTAAAGTCCTCCGCGGCATCTGTCTGTCTCTTCGCGATAAACTCAAAGACGGCGGTGGTTACAAAGGTTGGATTTTACAAAGTGTTTTATTAGCCACAGCAACGCGTGGCCGGGTCAGCTAGTATAGTATATTTGTGGCACCTTTATTTCCTTCCATTCTTCATGGAAGATGGAATAAAAATTAAAAAAAAAAAAAAAAACATTTCTGAATGCTGGTCTTACACCAGGGCGATACTGAGAGCATCTTCCAGTCTCGGACGTGCCACAGATCTACCATATGTATATTAGTTTAAATGTTAACTTGAAATGGTTTTAGCCGTGTTTGGTGACCAGATATCCTTCCCCTCCCCACTACATTCATAACATAGGTGCACACCTAAGCACATACCTGTCAGATATTAAAATTACATTTCTTTGGGTTTAGTAATAATAATAACTTAATAACGTGGCGTTCTTGCTTTCTGGGTGATTTTTTTGTGGTGCCTTCAGCAGGCCGTAATTGCCCGCGGGCCGCACCAAAAAGCTACGCGGGCCGCAGGTTCCCCACCCCCTGCTCTACGGGATCAAGAGCATAAATATACCAATCCCATCAAGAGCTCCTGTTTCGCATTTATTGGGTAATTCTATGGATTTTTGATGATTTTGCGAAACAGTTTTTATTTTTTGACGTGGCAACGCTGTTACAGGTGCACAACAATGGGATGAAATTGGGAACTAGTTATTTGGAACATAATTTAAGGTTACACAGGTATGCCGTCTATTATTGACATCGAGTGCACGTGAAAGACAAAGGTTATTGCAATCAGTCAAGTTAAAATGTAATAAGTCAAGATTAGATGAACTTACTGATAGCTTGGATATTATGTGTGACAGGTGACAGCGGCCGTAAACCAGGGTTGTTATGTCTAATAAAATTATTTCCCTAGATTTCAAGGCGAAATTTCCCTAGGTACCACATTGACATAAGTAAAAAAACACTTGAATTAAATAAAAAAAAAACCCTAATCGGGGGGGGGGGGGGAGGGTAAAATGTCAAAATTAAAATTCAAACACAAAATTCAGAGTTGAAGATGCCCTGGTGTACGACCACCCATCGGGAGTATCGGGAGCTTGTTATTTGGAAAATAATTTAAGGTTATGTCCGTATTCAGTCTATTATTGATAGTCTATTATCGGATGCTCATGAAAAACGAGGGTTGTTGCAATAAATCAAGTCAAGATGAACTTACTGATAGCTCGGTTGTTATGTGTGACAGCGGCCGCAATCAAATGACCTCAACCCTCAACAATCAACAAAGAATACCAGTGTTGCCATGCCCCAAAAATGTAAGAAATATTGAAAGAATATCAACATAGCATCATTATTTAATTAAAATTGTCAGCGCTTCTCAATTTGATTAATAATATTAACATACCTACTGTGAATGTTTAGGCCTTGTGCGCACTAGCGGCTAGCCGCGTAGGCGGTCAACCGCGCGGCCAGCCGCATTTTTATTTTAGTATGAATTTTTTCGGCGGTTGGGTTCGTACGGATATGAGCGGTTGCGTTCGTACGGATATGAGCGGTTGCATACTAAAATAAAAATGCGGCAGGCCGCGCGGTTGACCGCTTACGCGGCTAGCCGCTAGTGCGCACAAGGCCAATTCATCAACACACAGTTTAGTTCCGGGATTTTAAAATTTATTTTTTATTACTTACTTTATTACGCTTTACAACGTTATTTTTGTACTTTCAGAGTACCTACTTCTTAAGTACTTTTTTAAATTTCTTGTATATAATAGGTATGTACCTGTGGCGTCCTTTCTTTTTTTCCTTTTATACTAGTATTTGTAACAGCTTGCTCTATGGACTTTTGATTTTTTTTGTCATATGAACTTTTTATCTAACTCATGCACTTTCCCACGTATTTTCCTCATTTGTATCTTTGACACTTATATTTTTCTTATCTACGTATATTCTGTATCCGTAATATCAATTATTGTAATTCCTATGTAAAAGCCGTTAATTAATAATAAATAAATAAATATTGACAAGCGTAATAATTAGCTTGGGAGACATTGTGAATTGGTACTGAAGTTCAAAAACTACCTTCCTCACTCAAAAGTAGTATATTTTTGGTAACCGGTAAAAAAACTATGGAGGTAAATAAACGACCACAAAAACCTTGCAAACATTGTCAATACTTAAATAGGTTAAATAGGTTACGTTAGGTAAGGGGCCATTTTAAATTTTAAAAAAATCATAGATTGACTTTTCAAAGAGGTGTTGAGTTGGCATGGAACCAAAAAAAAGTGATAAAAACAATTCGGTAAATATTTCCCTATTGAGTCCACGCTCAACACACTAGGTAGATAATGGTTAGTGATAAGTAATTCAGTGACCGGAATTGAAAAATATTTCGTTTTAATGGTTATTTTGTTAACTTTAAAAACGTAAAATGTTAACGATATCAATGAGTGCGCTTTGTTTGCTAACGACAGGCGGTGGTGGTCGCAAGTATCCAAAGTGATTTTCGAGAGAAGTCATCTCGAATAGTTCCATGCCAACTCACAATGAAACCAACTCAGAACCAAAGGTCATTAAAAGCTAAGAAAAAATGACTTTAAAATAGCTGGTAACCCTAACCTAACTTAACCTATTTAAGCAATTTGTTTTATCATCACATGTTGATCTTGAACACACCATGAAAGGTAATCAGGAATTTCGTGACTTGGGTGTGACTAACGCATTATTTGCTGATCATTTTCAATCGGTCTACAATAAAGACCCTCCACTTATAGACATTAACAATGAGGCCACATTTAATACCAGAGGAGCTTCAAACGTTGATTTAGATATACTTACGGAATCTGACGTTATGAGTGACATAAGTCTGATGAAGAACTCACACTCCATCGGACCAGACTTCGTTCCCGTATTTTTTATTAAAGGGTGCGCCGAGTTCTTAAAAACACCATTATGTCTTATCTTTTACTTAGCTATTAGTACTTGTACTTTTCCTGAAGTATGGAAAACTTCCAAAATATGTCCTTTTTAAGAAAAGTTCGAAAAAGTTAATCCAAAATTATAGACCAGTTGCCATACTATCAGCTCCTGCTAAACTATTTGAAAAATTGAACTATACATTCCTTATGCCTCAGATAGACGCATACATACGAACAGCATAGTTTCAGGAAAGGAAGACCGACTGAAACCAATCTGACGGTTTTCACCGACTATGTTGCTAGGTCCCTAAACAATGGATACCAAGTTGACTGTTCCTATCGATTTCTCCAGAGCCTTTGATACTGTGAATCACGATATCTTACTCACAAAAGTTGCCCAAAATACTGCGTGAGATGTGTTAGGCCCTCCGTTCATGGAGATACTTACAAACTACGTGATTGTGACGCAACGATAAATAGCCTACAGACAGTAGCGTAGCGTGGGGGGGCGGGGGGGGGGCGGACCGCCCCGGGTGCCACCCGAGGGGGGGTGACACTCGAACGTGGAGAAAAAAACTTACGAAAGTGCAAAATTGCCGCAAAAATATTTTACGCTTGAATACTGACTGTTATTTAGCTCTATGGCTCGTTTGGTCGGTGGTTCCCGAAAAAATATGTTATTTTTGTTATTTTCGTTCCTAGCTGGAAGTGTTGCTCAGTCGGGGATTTCCCTGAAATATTCCTTGTCTCATTCTATTTTCGTAATGTTATTTTTATCGTAAACGTAAAACTCCTGAAGTGAATTGTTATCTATTGACTGACTTGAATTAGTGAAAAAGTTGTTATTCTATTAGCGTTTTTATAAGTGCTGAAAGATCATTTAAAATAAACAAGGTAAGTGGATTTTTGATAGTTCACTTTTCTGATGGACGCAAAACTTGGATGCAATTAAGAAAAATGATCAATCATCTCTATGTTTTTTTCTTTATTATATTATTTTGTGTACATGGATAAATAATTAAGGAATAATAAGTAATTTGGAGGTTTTCAGAAAACGTTTTTTATGAATTCGAAATATGCGTTTTGAATTTGTTGACGAAGCGCTATTTACACCGATTACCAAGTGAAGTGTAGTTTCCCAAGCTAAGGTAATTCGTCTACTAAATGTAAGAGCACCTTCAGATTTCGATCAGTTGTCAATTCTTTGGATAAGAGGTTATCTTCGCATTACTAGCACTGTAAATCATAATGCCTAAATTATTTTATCCAATATTAGGTTTGGTATTATCCAAAATCTAGTTTGAGTTACTTAAAATAAAGATACTGCATATTTTAATGTATAATCATATGTATAAGTACAATCGATAAACTAGTAATCCTTAAATCAGATGTTTGTCTTAGTCCTAATTTTGAAAAATAAAAGGTTTTTTGATTGGCGACGTTTCGTGAGTATGGCGTCTTGACGGTGTATTTATTCGTTGACCCGGCCTATATTAATCTCACATTTTTCCATTTTTAAGTTAAAAATCAGTCTGTGTGAGAATCCAAAAGCTACACACGGAACAAGCAAATGGTTTTCTTTCTAATTTTGGAGCGTACAGTTTGCAACTCAAATTTTAGGCACATCTCAAAACTGGTTTCTATTTAACATTGAATCTGTATTCGGTAACTCGTTTTAATTAAAACTACACCCATAACATGAAAATGGTTTTCCTCCGATATTTGCAGCACATAGTCTGAAACTTTCATATCTTGCAACTCGGGAGTTCCCAAGTTCCCGAGTTCTATTATTGCCAGTGGCGGCTCGAGCACTTCTTTAGTGGTGGGGATCGATATTTTTTACGTAATGTACCGTAATCTCACCACCCGTAGAATATAATATTAAATTTCTCAAAAAAAAATAATTATGGTCTAATCATGCTGGTCGGATATCTAAACACAAAATAATATAAAATGTCTATAGATATAATATGCCAATTTACAATATAGTATAATAAAAATAAAGCTTTATCTTGCAAGATTATTATCAAACTAATTTGAACGCGAGCGATTCCCGCCCGTAACTTCGCAAACAAATGGTTCTGTGGGGATCCAAAGAATTGTCCCCGCGGGTATTTTGAATTCACATACGACGCGCATGCGCAGTTGCATACGATCGCGAAACAACGCAAGGAAAGTATGGGGATAGTTCGTATTGTCCCCCAAGTGCGCATTACATTCTGCGCACTGAGAAATAGACCCGCTGTTTTGTGCGCCGTACATTGTTAGCTGTACGCGCGTAGGGTCTTATTAAAATCATCCGGAATAATTATTTGTATTTTATTTCTGCAAATGTTAATTACTTTTATGTTTAAATAATTCATTCATTTTGGTGAAGACAAAGCATCGACTGTTATTTCCTTTAGTAGGTGGATACGCGCCATAAATATATTTGGCTCCATTTGGGCATTAATTTCTTTAAATTAATAATTTATGCTATGAGACCATGGGGGCGCCATCTATGGTTTTTGTATTGTGTTGAATTTACCTATGTGACTTGAAATTCAGTGTGTTCATGCATTTCCTTACATCTGTGAAGCACGCAATTACTTCCGACGGGAGTGTTAGTGAAAAGCCAACAGATGTCACTCCTAGTCAGTCATTATCAAATAATTCACCCAATAATTGAATTATTGTTGTACCTAATATTTTTGGCACGTATTATTAATATGAAAATTTATGTTCATTGTTGAAACTTCCTTGCTGTGCAAAACATCTATTGAGATTATTCAATATCGCCTTGGCAGAAATCGATATTTTTAATGAAAAGAAGTGTCTTTTTGTGTTGGACATCGTGCAAGAGCTGCATTCTCTGAGTGAGTATTGTTTTGTTTTCACTTAGGTTTTTGGAATTGCTGGGTAGACTGTTTTGTGTCACATAGGGGTTCAAAACTGCATCCAGAACTCAAAAATGGTTTTCCTCTGATTTTTGCCACACATAGTATGCAACTTGATTTTTTTAACTGCATTTGGAAAATGAGAATGGTAGAATGGTGAGAATCCTCCGAAATGCGTCAGTAGATGCATCCTCATCTGGATATTTTTTTGAAATTCAGAATTAAAAATTAAAATTGAACCATATTAATTATTAATTCAAAACTGGTTGAAATTTAAGATTGAATCTGTATTCGGTAACTCGTTTTAGTTAAAACTACACCCATAACATGAAAATGGTTTTCCTCTAGTATTTGCAGCACGTAGTCTGTAACTTTCATATCTTGCAACTCGGGGAGTATCTTGTAATAGTGCAACTCGGGAATGGTTTCCTTCGAAAAGGGTCCGCAGATGAACAGAGTTTCAAAAGAAATTTCAAAGGAAACCATTTTCGAGTTCCACGTGCAAGATTTGAAAGTTGCAACTATATGCTGCAAAGATCAGAGGAAAACCATTTTCGTGTACTGCGTGCATTAATAATTAAAGCTGAGGACCTACACCTTTACTATTTCACAATTGAAATTTTATCGTTACACTCAGAACACAAAACTGCTTTTAACTTAAATATGGGTTGTTAAAATGATGTTTTCATGCCAGCAAATGATTTTCTTCAGAATTTTGCAGCATATTAGAATTGAAGTCTCCACTCGGAACTCTGTAATTTGTAGCTCTATGGCTCGATCGGTCGAGATTCCCAAAAATTTTGTTGTTTTTTTTACACATTTGACTAGCTAGTAATGTTTTTTTATATTTAAGGAGGTCGAAATTTGCGTTTTAAATTTCTCAAAATAAACTTTAATGGGGGGGGGGGGGGGGTGACACCACATTTTCAACCCCGGGTGCCACCCATGTTAGCTACGCCACTGCCTGCAGATATACTACTAAATATACTGATCTTGATCATTTTTTATTCATTTAACATGATGTCAAGCGCCTTTTTTTCAACATCAATCCATGCCTTCTCCACTAAATGCTTTCTAACGTATTCTGGTAAAGTATAGTTATTAGCCCAGTCAGTGGGGGATAAAAAGGGCCTTTAGCTTGCAAAAGGTCATGTAGTAGCGATTTTGATATATGTTGTTAAGATTGGGACTCTAAAGAAAAAAAAAAGTTTTCGACCTCGGGAGGGTCGAGCTCGATCCGCCATCTTGGATTGAAGGTCACAAAATTCGGTTTTTTCAAAATAATTATGAAATGGTTGATTTTACAACCAAGTTGTTCAAGGTGAACTTGAAGAAAACAAAATTACGTACATTTTATGTCTAAAGTTTTTTTTTGTAAGTCTAATAGGTAACGAGTTACAGTGGCGGATATGTGAATATTTTTATAAAAATGATGAAATTCCCAATTTGTGTTATTTTTTCGGGTTATTCATTACATAACTAGCTGTTAAAAACCCGCTCCGTAGGGTTTTACTGCTAGGCCCTGTAGGCAGCTTTTGGTTTGGCTTCGCCCAGTTAGTGTTGGTGACCATATTATAGACCATTATATTATATAATATATTTTTTATCATATAATTATAATAATTTTGTTAACTCATTTCCACAACACCATGAGGTAGAGAACATGGCGCATTTTTTTTTATTGTGGTATCCCCAGTAGGTCTACTCCACAGATATACCAGCGATGGTAGATTTCGAAATTATTGTATATGTTGACTATTGCGTAATGATATTTTTTTGTTGATTCATCAATGTTTGTCTTCATCAATGTCATCATCTAATTCATTGCCTGTGGTACTGAGATTCTGGGCTTCCATTGACAAAATCTCTTCATCTTCTTCCTCGACATCGATATGAACCTCTGGCAAATTTCGGCATGTTTGACCATTACAGCACCCACACACAATAGAACAATTCAATCCAGCTTTCCTGCAGCCACATGCAACGCCGCGTCCTTTTTTACAATTACATGAAATAAATTTCAATAAAGTCTCGGGTGCTGGTTTCTTTGTCATTCTTACTGGAACAAGCCCGTTGGTGCCACGTTTCCAGCCCCAGTTTTCTGGATTTTTTTTGATTCCATACCATTTTTGGACTTGGTGGTACGTCCTAAATGCATGGTACCGTGCAGCGTCGTTCGTTGGTGGCAAAGAGGCAAGATTGAATTTGCTTTATGTTGTTGACTTTGCGAAACGTTGGTAGCGGACTTCTTCCAAGGTTTCCTTATCGTGAAAGCGTGTTCCTGCATCTGCTATGTCTTCTGGTTTTGCATCATGTTGTTTGAAGATTCCTATCATGGCATTGAGTCTTGTGTCGTTCTGTACAAGTGAACAAAATTTTGTTTTTCCTTGGTTGAAGAAGGACGGATGTTGTATCGCAGCCACTAAAGGCATGGAGAAACAGAATATTCTCAGCCGCTTCTTTGTATTTCACACTATTCGCGGAATAGTCTTTCAAAAGTTTTGCCTCTCCCGGGTTTGCGAAGATATATACTTCTTTCGGGTGGTGCCAATGCTGTTAGCAGAACTAGGAGATCAACGTCTTCGCCAATAACGAAACAGCGTCAAATTAAATGATGAACACAAGGAAATCGCAGTATTGACAATCAACTCATCAGCATCTTCTTTAACCTGCTTAACTGTAAAATCAGCCTATATAAATTGCTTTGTAAGCATCGAAATCAGACGGACTTTGTTATTTTCATTGGCTAAAAAACGTTCTTGTGAAACTTGAACTGGCATTGTTTCATCGAAAAGAACATCTGCATACATATGCTTCTTCGATCGGCGAAGTCTTTCTGCGGTTTTTGTATTTTTTTCACCATCATCTAGCGGATATATATCGAAAACAATAACTGCATGTGATCCATAGTGATGTCTTACATAGTGAACGTACTTCTCGCAAATTGACCCAAAAAATCATTACGATTCCATAAAACTTTATGTAAAAGGTATCCTCCATCCACAACATTAATTTTGCTACCTTCAAGTTGCACGCCTTCTGGAAGTTGTTCAAAAACACCATAAAATGATGATTTCGTACCTTTGCGCATTCCTTCTTCAGAGAAAAGCGACAAAGGAAATGGGCGAGTTCAAATTTAAGGTAATCCTTCAATTCTTCGTCGGCTTTCTTCAAAATACACATTCTCTGTAACAACATTAGCGGGTTGATGGAAATAGTTGTTTCGCAGATCTTGATACTGCTGTTGACTGCTACTAATGGAATAACTTTGTCCTTACGTTTGAATTTAATAGATTCAAAATTTGTATACCTGGTAACCTTGTTCGACATCCTCTCGGTACCATTTCTCTGGATAAATGACAATTAATCTTTTCATCCCCGACAATTCCAGTTGATTCCAAGTCAGCTATAGACTAGGAGCCCACTATAACAACGTCAATCAACGTCATCGAGCACACGGATGATGCTATATAAGTATATTATTTGTGGGAATACGTTAAAATGATATTTTGTAATATGTTCTTACAAAAAATTATCAAGAAAACTTGAGTTTTACATTTTTTTGTCAAAATTGTCTTCTTTCTTCCGCTGTAACTCGTTACCTATTAGACTTACAAAAAAAAACATTCACATAAAATGTACGTAATTTAGTTTTCTTCAAGTTCGCCTTGAACAACTTGGTTATAAAATCAACCATTTCATAATTATTTTGAAAAAACAAAATTTTGGGACCTTCAATTCAAGATGGCGGATCGAGCTCGACCCTCCCGAGGTCGAAAACTTTTTTTTTTTTTTTAGAGTCCCAATCTTAACAACATATATCAAAATCGCTACTACATGACCTTTTGCAAGGTAAAACTACGGAATGACTGGGCTATATATAAACATGCCTTTTTTTCCACTTCCAGAAGAAATCTAACATTACTTTCATGTTCAGACGCCGTTTCTGTCAAACGTCAAACGAATAAGTAGCAGACACGAATGCTGTAACGCGTAGCGCGCTACCAGCATCTTCGGTAGCTTGCAACTGACTTCAAACCCACAGCGGCCGCGTAGCGCCGTATTGGTACGAACACCAGCAAAATTGTATAGCGAGTACTAAAGCGGCGCGCGTGCTACGCGCATGAGGCTTGAGTAGCTTATAAGTATCTCCGTGTATGGAGGCACTTAATAGTTTGTCAAATAAGAGTAGAAAACATAGGAGGGCGCCACTGTTTTTCAAATGGCAATGCTAAAAATATAACTCATGGTGAAAATGTAAAGCAGTGTAAGGGAACATACCCATACTACGTGACACGTTTAGTGGGGGGAGGGTTCTTCAAAATACTACGCTTGGTACAAATGAGCGGCGGGTTGCTTCTAGGTTTTTGGTCATCGGGGGGGGGGGGGGGTTACAAATTGCAAAAAAAGTTGGTCACGTAGTATGGGTACGTCCGTACGTTCCCTAACCATTATGTAACCTAAATTTTTATAAAAAATTAAAAACGCATAAAAATATTTTTTCATTGCTATATAAATATCAACTGATCTAGAAACTAGAATTGCATATAGGTATATTATTATTATACCTTTGCAATTTTGTGTTAACATAATGAAAAATAACGATATTGTAATAAAATATAAAGCACAGTTTAGAAATTGTCCACATTTATTTAATTCTAGCCTAAGTACCTAGCATTGCCCGGGATTTAGATCATGTCTCTGATTTTAGTTTTAATATATTTAACTCATCAGATCTAAAAGTAAAGTAACTAAACTCACCATTAGTGATTCTTCCTTACTACCCACGGTTAAATTCAAATTTATAATAAATTAAATGAAAGCAAATCACTTCTTAAAACGCCATTTAATCAAATTTATGCCATTAAGTAGATACGTTAACAACAGTGCTTCTTCGATTTAATTTTAAGGACAAAAAAATGTTTTTTTTATGTGATTTACGGTGTTTTATATTTTCAGTGTCATTGCACAAGAAAAAAATAAATTTTATGTTGCCAGTCTACAAATTTTGTTGTTACATTTATTACTAGCTGACCCGGCCACGCGTTGCTGTGGCTAATAAAACACTTTGTAAACTCCAACCTTTGTAACCACCGCCGTCTTTGAGTTTATCGCGAAGAGACAGACAGATGCCGCGGAGGACTTTAATTTATAATACGTACAGATGTTGTGAAATATTATAATAATATGTATGAAATGATTGGGGTAACCAACGTTTTTAAGTTAATAAGGATTAATACTGTATCTATCTAAATAAGTTTTCAATTACCGCAATGTACGTGACCATTTTTTTAAATGATAGAATGGGTATAGTAAGCTATCCGTAAAAGATAGACATATGCCACTGTGGACTTTTTTGTAGATCTATAAAAGAGGAATATCCTACCATGAATTGTTTTGTTGCATACCAAAAGGATTAGGCAGCGTTTTCGATGAAAGCTACCAGGCGGCTTGACTTTTTCCGACACTTCTAACAATTATCGTCATGTTTCAACCAATTTACACAAATCCTTAACAAATTATATACCTAAACCTTCCTCACAAAACACTCTATCTATTGGTGAAAACCGCATGAAAATCCGTTCAGTAGTTTTAGAGTTTATCGCGAACAGACAGACAGACGGCGCGGGGGACTTTAATTTATAATATGTAGAGAAGAGATATTTTCTACTCATTGACATGGTAAGCACACACTGCGGCCAACGTTCCAACTTCATATGTTTGGACGATCGTATGGAGGGGTGTTCGTGCGTTGGAACATCAGTCTGCGAACAAGACGCGCTTGCTGCGTACTATTTTATTTATTTATTTAATATAGATATATAAGTGTACAGTGGTGTTATACAAATTACATATCGGTGTACTTGTGCTTGATGAGCGAGTGGGGGGCTGATGCCTGCCAGGTGAAGGTTATCATACTTAGCATGCTATGACTCATCACTTAAAGAATTTCTAGCCTTAAAGACTGTTATGAAGCAATTCTTAAAACTTTATTATTCCGTCAAGTACTTAAAAAAAAATGATAATGTTGGCGACACTCTCAGGATTTTGTTGTCTATAGAGGCGCGAGAGGGCTTTGTTCCGGTTCCGCACACTTTGATTTGGAAGCGAGTAGAGCGGCTCGCTTTGGAAATCGACGGGTCACACATTGGGAGTAAAATGTGCTAATTGTACGGGAAATAGGGAAAGAAAGTATACGCGGGCGACAATTGATTTTTGGTGAAATTTTAATAATGGTTTTCATGGTAAAACCCTCAAAAACACGCGAGTGAGTTCGTGATGAATCGTGTCTAGTATAATTCTGCGGCATGTTATTGTGGCCGGGCTCAAAAATTGTAATCGGGAGTGATCAGAGCCATCCTGTCGGTATATAGTAGATTACGCTGATAATAATCATTTTCCCGCGGCCGACAAACCCGCGGAGCTCGCCATTTTTAAGAACTCGCCACCATTTGGGATAGGACCGGTAGTCAGGAGAGGATCATGGGTCCCCACCATCGGTGATCGTTCGGCTCCAGAGCCGAGGCCAGGAGAGGAAGCAGGAGGATCGGCATCCCGCGGAGGATCTTGGGATTCCGCCTGTCATAGTCGAGCGGATCCCGAGCGGAGTTTTACCGATTGGGGGAGAGAGACTGGGCCTCCCCTTAGGTAGGAACTCACACCAGGCGTCTCCGGGAGAGGCCACAAGGGCCTCCTACTCGCAGCTGCAGTCCGGGGGGGGGGTAAATAGGTAGATAGGTTAGAATTAGATTGATTCGAGGTCCCGGGTGAGTCCTTTTATGTATCATTTATTACCAGTATTCCTTTATACAATATACCATACTTATGTTCTCATTTAAAAGTGGGTTTTAATGGCAATAGCCCAACACCCCACTCCTTTCCAGGGATGTTACATTAAGAATGCCCACGCCGTGAAGGGTGAGTCTCGTGCTTGCTGCAAATTGACATTCCTCGACTGTATAGTCGAGGATTGGCGTCCAAAGGTTCCATTAGAACCAAAGTTGATTTGTGGTGAGCGGAAGAGAGATGTAATTGGCTGGCATCTGCTACTTACAGCCTCCCACGCAAACTGCTATCTACATAGTAGATAGCACTTCATTTATTCAACCTAATTATCTTGCTATTCCACGTAGTAATTAGCTACTTTACAAAGTACTAAAAGTGAGATTTAACAAGACATACGAGTCAATTGGTATCAAAACTGGTCAAATCCACTTTAGGTGAATTTTCAGGAAACTCTAAATTCAGATTTTACTATATGGCAAAACCGTAAAGTAAAAAATTTGGCTACGTTTTTTTTATTTTTTATTTAATATAGATATATAAGTGTACAGTGGAGTTATACAAATTACATATCGGTACAGAAATTATTTATAAATTGCAATCTCACCAAAGAAGAAGCTAGTGGTTGTGCTTGATGAGCGAGTTACACTAATTATAACTGAAATAGAATAACATTATGCAATAGGTAGGTAAGTATATAACAGGAACAATTGAAACTTTTGGATCATCCATATGGACCATATGTGTCGGTGTACATACATAGGATACGGTTACATACTAAAATATTGTGCATTTAAGGGCCCGCAACCCGGATTTGTACAGATTTATTACATATTTCCCTTAAACACGGTAAGTTTTAAAGCTCTTCAAAAAATATATGTTATTCTTGAAGATAATATCTGACTGCCCTGATGTCGCACATCAGGGTAGATGTGTGACACATCTGCCCTGATGATGGACACTGCAACGCTATCCGAAACGTTGGCTAAAAAAGGAGGTAGCGTAACAAGGCATAATACCCCAAAAACTAATAACAAAAATACTTTTGGCCGTGAAAATCTAAAATCGTATCACATAAATACATAATTATACGTACGCACTAATTGTAGATACGTTTCAAGATTTTCACGGCCAAAAGCATTTTTGTTATTTGTTTTTATGGTGTTATGCCGTGTTGCGCTACCTCCTTCTTTAGCCAACGTTTCGGACAGCGTTGCAGTGTCCATCATCAGGGCAGATCCGGCAGATCTACCGGAGCTGCCCTGATGATGGAGAGATAGGATGCGCTTAGTTATATTTTGTGTAATTAGGTACACCGTATTTTCCCTAAGCCGACTGCATATTGTATATAAGTAAGTATGCCTGGGTACCAACTAACGGCAGATCAACTGTCATGGAACCAAGTAGGTACACTCAGCGCCCTTGAGGTGATTTACAAATTATCCAAGTATTATTATTTTTTTTTTATTATAATATAAAAAAAACAAGAGTTACATATAATACAAAATATTAAATTAAAATTTTTGGTCATGTATACCTTATCAGAAAAGAGGGGCTCTTGTGCCTGATAAGTATGAGGCGGATAGTGGAGGCAAAACGTAAAATTCCAGAGCCGCTCATTATTAAAGGCAAAACAATTAAATTATCGTTATTTAACCTGTCAAATTTGTTTTAAACAGAGTGTAGCTTATGCACGTGGCTAGCGAATACCACGAGAGGTTTGGTGTATCAGAAAAGAGGGGCTCTTGTGCCTGATACTGATAAGGGATATGTTTTGTATAAAATATGTATTTGCTTACCTAATACTGTAAGTTTTTTTTGAAAAATTGTTTAATTTTATTTAAGTGTTATGATCGGCTGATGATACAGCATAATTCAGAAGGGAGGTTATTACAGTTTTTTTATGACTTGGAAAATATAATGATTTTCCATTTGAGTTGTTTTAAAATTAGGCGTAATAAATTGGTTTCCATTTCTCATTAGTTTATAAAATTATTGATAGGTATTCTTTGTTATTTTTTCTTTACACATTTTTATAATGGAAGCTTGCTTGAATATGAGTATTTCTCAAAAAAAGTGTACATTTTGGAAAAATAAAGTGTGCCTAGAAACAGTTAAAAAATTACACATGTTTTTAATTAATCACACAAAAAAAATATGCACCATTTTGTAGAATAAATATTAGGCTTTAAAATAACGAATCATAAACATTACAATCGTGTTAATTCGAAAAATATATACATATTTTAAAAAATAACGATTTTTGCCTTTCATACAAAATAAAATTGCCACCCTACCTACTTCATGTGTTTATACTTCATAAAATGCGATAATAACGTTATAATATATAATTTTTTGTAAGTTTTAGGGTCTTAATTAAACGTAGTTTCTGTACAAAGTAATTTTTTACGGGGTTTCATAGTAAATTAATAATTTAAGCACAAAAATGAAAATGAGTCATAGTCATGTGGCGACACATCATTATAAACTTCGCCGTCAAAAGAGGAATCGAGAAACATCTCCTAATATCCGCGCGCATCGGCAAACCTACTTGCCTAGGTACCTTCGTACCTATACTGGCCGCGATGTACTTTCTCGTCTGCCGTGCCAGCCCGACGATAATAATATCGCCCCGCCTAGAAAGGTCTCGAGACAGCACCGTACAATATCTGTACGGCGCCGAATATTCTCGTCAATTGCCGAAGTGGCTCGTATTACCTACTGCGAGGTAGTTACTCTACCGCGGCTATATAAGCAGCCGATCGCTCGCCCGCTGCAGTTCAGTCCAGTTCAGTCTCACACTTACAGTCAGCCAACATCTCAGCATGTAACGATCTCTGTATGGCATCGCTACGCTCCAGGGCAGCTTCCTCGAGGTCCATCACCACGTCTCAGCTCTAAGGCCCACCGTGTCTTCAGCTCCAGAGATCAGCCCCATCCCGCGACTTACAAGGCTTGCGTCACCTTCAGTCCAAGGGATCAGCTCACCACTTCATGGCACCCCGAAGCCTCACCGTGCTTCGCTGCCATGGAAACACGCTCCGCCTCGCCAGGACTACCTGCTGGTGGCTCAGCTCACCGAGCCACACACCGTTCATCTCCGCGATTCAAAGCGTCGAGCAACGGCCTGGAAGATAGGTCATCTCCACCGCCATGGTGTCGAGCAACTCGCTGACCTTCACCACTCCATCTTCATCACACCGTGCGCCTGCAGAATCTCATCACGGCACCCGGCATTACATCATGTTACCGACCACCGACCATCTGCTACGTAGCCCAATAAACGACTGACTCACCACTTCGACATGACGCCTTTCATTTCTGTCTCCCGCTCCCTCAGTCATTTACTTTTTAGTTACAACTCTTTAGTTACGTTTTATTTCTACTTCCACCGTAATTTCTGAACCCATTTGTTAAATTTTACAAGGACAACACTAGCTTCTTTTTGGTTGGTTGTTGGTCTGACGTCTCCGCCATAACATTAATTGTTTAAATCAGTAACAACGTGTTTCTTTAGTGGGACTAAAATTTCGTAACAGGAAATATTAAAGCCTTTTTTCACAAAACGGTAAGTCTTTTTTTAATCATCTTTTTGTAATACGTGCGGTATGAACATTGATAAGCTTACATATTTACAGTTTTAAATTTTATCAAACCATTGACTTTTTATAACCCCATTTTGTCTAATTCCTCTTACAATTTCGTAACTTTTATTAGGAATTTCGTAACTTAACGAAAAAGTACAATATAAAGCTGAGTGTATACAGTTACAACTTGATTTTTATTTTATTTATTATAAAGACATAGTAATACAATATGACAGAAAAAATAAAAATTTTAATCGAAAAAAGAAAAGTCCCAATAAACTATTTTAAGTACCTAGTTTGTCAATGGGTGCTTTTACTTTGAAGATATAAATAAACTTATTTTACTTTATTATGCAGTTAGAATTTTTGTGTCAGAGTCTAATACAAATTATTTCTTTCGGCCATCCAATTCTTCAACATAATATTTGTTTTACCATTTGTACATGTTTTAATTTCGGTAAGTAACATATTTAAGCAATTAGGTATTATGTGGTCCAGCGTTATTTTTCCATTTTTGTTTGAATTCTCAGGTTAAGAATACTATATTGCAAGTGTGTCTGTAAGTATGTAAGTTGTCCCTTTCAAATTGAAAGCATTTTTATGAATTAGTGCCTCAAGCTTTTATAGAATCTTATTTAAATAAAAAAATATATTATTTACTCTTATAATCCCGGCTATAGGATTACTTTTTTAAGGAGTTTTAGGAATTTTAGGAATGAAATACCCCCAATAACCAATGCCGGAAGGCAAAAAGCTACTTAGAAGATTATTAGAAGATTTATTTTAATTTTTTTAAACTTTATGAGTAAAATCTCAAATTAATTATTCATCCTAGACTTGCAGAAAATTCAATAGATGATGTCGCGTATTAAAAATAAAACGGATAAAAAAATTTATCCAGATACTATCTAGATTGCATTTAGTTCGAGTTGAATCTTGCAATCATATATAAAGATAGCAGCCAATAATATGTGCGTTAAGAAAATGAAGATAATGTGACCGAATTTCATATTGGTCCCCGGGCCGCACTTTTAAGGGGGGCGGCAAATTTTCCCAATAAATAATAACATTATCTTGGAAAAATTTAAACCATTTCAAATCATTATTTGAACATGTTCTACGATCCTTTTGTTTAATTCACCGCATACAAACTGGTTTTGTGTTCAGAATACAACGATAAATTAAATAACGAGTTGCAGATTCATCCTGCATCGAGTGAAGCTTTACATTTTATTTTATTTATGTATTTATTTATTATTAATTTCAATAGCAAGGTTTGTACATGTATGTATAATGTATAGTATAAGTATAGATCCTTTTTTTTTTTTCACAGACCTCCTCACTAGGATTTCCTGTTCTGAGGTGGCCTGTAGTTTTTTTAAATATTTGTATTTGGTTATGGATTGACTTTATATCGGATTCATGATGTTTGTAATTTTATTATCACTTTGATCTCTCAGCCATGTTTTTACTTTTGTTTTAAATATGTTAATTTCCTTTATATTTTTGATTTGATCTGGTAGAGCATTGTATAATTTCATAGCATGGAATTTATTATTTCTCTGTCCAAAAGATGTGTTCAAACTGGGAGTAACCAGGATGTTATTGCTTACTGCCCTGGTTGAGTATTTATGTTGGGTAGTGGAGTATTCATATATGTTTTTTTTCAGTTTAAATAAAATATTTTTTGAATAAAGTTTCTGTACATTGAAGACTTGAAAGTTATTAAATATTTCTTCCGTCGGAGTTCTAAGCGGAACTTTCAGTATTGTCTTTAGTACTCCTTTTTGGGCTATATTGAGTCGCTCTGTGTGAGTGCTCAAGGCAGACCCCCATCCAGTTATACCGTACTCTATTTGTGATTGACACAAAGCATAGTATACTTTTTTAATATCGTTTACGTTGAGGATATTACGAATGTTTCTAAAGAAGTATATGTACCTGGTTAGTTTTTTTGTAATTACGTCAATTTGTGAGTTCCATCGGAGATTATCATCAATTTCAATTCCAAGATATTTGATGCTTTTGGAGTGTGCTATAGTGGGACAGAGGCATGATAAGCCTTGATTTTGTTGATAAATTCCTTGGCATGGGTGTAATTTGAGATTTAAGTCCTCCGGCGGCTGCCCTCTGGCTGTTATAGAAAATATAAGATATTTTGTTTTATTAACATTAAGCGTGAGGGAGTTACATAATGCTGCGAAATTCTGAGAAATTGATTGTTGCGTGTGTAACTATTGTATAACGCAGTATCAATCAATCAAATTTGGAGTAGAATTTATATACATGATTTTCATTGAAAGAATACTCGTCAAATGTGATTATTTAAAAAATCCGGCTCGTGTATAAATAGGTCGTAATAAAAAAATAGGATTTCCATATACAACCCCCCCCCCCCCCCTACGCTTGAAGTACCCAAATAAGGGGGCGGCCAAATTTTCCTCCGCCCCGATGTTCTGAGTGTAGGTTTAATTCACCACAAACAGATTTAATTAAAACAAGTTTTGTGTTCAGAATGTAAATGCCGGCAGAATCAAAGAAAAACTGTTTTCATGTTTTGAGTGTAGTTTTAATTCACTGCGTACAGATTTAATTAAAACCAGTTTTATGTACAGAATGTAATTGCCGGCAGAATTAAAGAAAAATCATTTTCATGTTCTGAGTGTAGCTTTAATTCACCACATACAGATGTAATTAAAATCAGTTTTGTGTTCAGAATATAAGTGCCGTTAGAATCAAAGAAAAACCATTTTTATGTTCTAAGTGTAGTTTTGATAAACCGCATATTTATTTTAATTTAAA
The DNA here is from genome assembly GCA_917880885.1 of Limnephilus marmoratus. Taxonomy (NCBI): domain Eukaryota; kingdom Metazoa; phylum Arthropoda; class Insecta; order Trichoptera; family Limnephilidae; genus Limnephilus; species Limnephilus marmoratus. The sequence continues at coordinate 40,444,891 of OU862928.1, forward strand.
CCAGTTTTGTGTTATCAATATATCAATAAGTTGCCAATTCATCGTGTACCGAGTGAACCTTTCATTTGAGTTGCATTCCATACGTATGCGTGATGAAGATGCGAAATTCTATTACAGGCATACCATTCTCGATTTCTGAGAGCAGTTATATATAAATTTGTAGTAGAATTCAACTACAAATTTATAAGCATGATTTTATTGGAAGAGCACTCGGCACACAGGATTATAAAAATCGGCATTAAAAAAATAGGATATCTACCCCCCCCCCGGTCAGCGCTTGAAAATCTGCGGAAAAAGTACCTGTAGAAGTTAGGAGGGGGGGGGGGGGCGGCAACATTTTCCTCCGCCCCGGGCGGCCGAAACCCACGCTACGCCACTGATTGGTATCACTTTTTAAACATCCCTTTTGGGAACATTTTTAAAGAAAAATATAAGGCTTGTGAGTTTGTCCGTAATACCTTTCATGTGAAGGTCCCATCTAAGATTTTCATCAATAACTATATTATGACATCATAAAATAACTATAATAACATATAATTAATAACATCATAAAATAACTCCGAGATATTTAATGTTTTATTCTATAACTGGGCAGTGACATTGAACATTATTTCTATAGCATTCGTGTAATTTTAGTTCCAATGATTTTACCTATTGGTTGGCTCCTTGAGTTCATTTAAAAAGTTATATACTAGTTTTGCTTAATTTGAGGGGTTAGCGAGTTTATTTTAAGCCAATTTTGAAGTGCACTAAGTGTGCACCCACTTTTTAATGTTTCTTTAAGTTAGGTGCACTCATATAAATTAAAGGTGGGGGTAGGTGAGGGGTGAGGGGGAATTTGGGGGGGTGGGATGGAGAGGGGTGAGAGAGGGCGGGGGAGAGGAGGACGGGGGATTGGATTGGGGACAGGGAAGGTGGAGGAGGCGCTGTGGGTACCCCCCTAATACTATGCGAGCGAAGCCGGGGGCAAAAGCTAGTTAATAATATTAGGAACTTGCCACCATAATAAGTCAAGTCTTTTCTTATTTGGACAGTTTCCTTATTTAGTTCTCCCGTTCAGATAGAAGTTCAATAAGTTGGGAAGTAGAAAACAAGAAACAGAAGAGTACAGACTCCTGAACTCCTGACTGAGCAATGAGCATTTGCTCGCCTTATGTAAACATCCCTAGAGCATCTGCAAGAATTATACTCCTTGTTCATTGGTATTCTTTTGGTGTAAATGGTGACAACGAATTATTGTTTACACTAAGATCAAGAAAGAACCCTCTTGTTGCAGTTCTAGCTCTATGCTCGTTTGGTCTAAATCCACCTATATAAACATAAACAAGGCAACTCACTAGTTGGCTGAACACTCTCAGCATACTGCAAACATTCCTTCTTTACATCCTGGAGGCTGATTTCAATATCCGTATACAGCATTTCACTTGCGCCTTCCTCCTGGGACTCTTGTTCTGTCTTGATGGAAACAGTCTCTGGGTTGGGAAGATCCATGGTACTGCTGTGAGGGCGTCTGGTTATGTGATGGTAACAATTGCACAAATAAAGTAGACCTGAAACAAAACATTAATTAATTAGTACAATTTGAGTGGTACAAAGAATCTCCAAATAGAACAGATGGAAAAAGCGCCCTTAAGACGACGCTATACGTGAAACCCTACTTAGATTCATCTTTACGGCGAATCGGTTTACAGTATGACCATAAAAAATATGCTACGGATAAATTGAAGCTTTTACTAGCTTTTCTATGTATTGGAATTACAATAAAACTAATATTTACATAACAAAAAAATAAGCGTGAACCACTTAAAAAAACGTTTTTTCATGACTTAATTATGAAGTAATACGAGAAACAATTTTTTAAAAATACCCCTTTATGGCTAAAACTATTTTTGAGGTTTTGTATGTTCTAACATTTTTTCATTCTTATAAAATTATGCACAAAATAAATAAAAACCACTTTTTCGCTTACTTGCCTCGAGCAAATAAAACATTTGATTTTAAATGTTGCAGGCATGAGATCAAAATATTTCTAGCGTTTATATTCCTGTTAAGGTGATTTTTTCACAAAAACAGCACAGTAAAAATTATTAAGAATTTTTTGCACTTAATGACAATTTGGGAGGCGGGTATGGGTACCGCCGCCCTGGGAACCATTTATTAGAGAACCAACACTTCTGTCACAGCTCATCCCACAACGTTTGGCTGTGGTTCCCGGGTTTAATGGATAAGGTGTGTACAGGTCTTGGCGTCGTATAGGCCTGCTCACCAGACGGGTAGTGAGCCAGATCAGTCGATTAAATGGGTTTAGAGAGACCGTTTGATCACTCCAGCTCCTCTCTCTCGACTCATCGCCTTGCACCGCAGTTGAAGGGATGAATTCGTACGTCCATCACTGCTGAACCCACTGACCCTAGATTCCAACCCATCCCTCATACCTTTATCCTTCCCCAAAATTTCTTCTCTTTCCCTTCCTTAAAAAGGCCCTCCACACATATTCCACAGGAGCAGGAGTGGAATATGTATGGATCCTCCTGTGTTTGTTCCTAATGTTAAAAAAATGGACGCTTTTGCCAACTAAACGACAGAAGAGTACCTATTTGACATTAGTGTAGATTTGCATTAGTCGAATGGTTAGGTAAGTCAGTGCATGCCAAGTATGTGAACTCTCGTTCAAATTTAAACAGGATTAAAAAACCCCCACGGACGGTTTTAAGTTAAAAATTAATTTATTGTCAAAAAACTTGCCTAAAAATCTTTATTCATTTTTTTCCAGAATTCCGTCAAACAAATGCTTACCTAATATGCATAGATTACATGTCAATTAATGTCCCATCTAGCCCACACTTGAGAGGCATACATTAATTACGTGATCAGTTTTTCTTCCAATCTAGACCCCCCCCCCCCTTTGTGAGACAAATTTGTGCCACTCCGTATAATATTCTTTTCATAAAACGTGAGATTTTGCAGGACACCCCCCCCCCCCCTCCATTTTGAGCTCACGTAATTAATGTATGCCCTCTTACCCACATGAGGTAAAAATTACGAGACGCAGTGACGCCGTTCTATTTGTATAAAGAACAGTACTTAATTATAAATTCAGATATTTAAATGATTCCCGCTTCATGGCATTGGACGCCAAGCGGAATCCTTTGCCCTTTGCTACGGATTGGAGCAAATGGTTCAGGAGCCTACAAGGGTTCCTGATGTCCAGACTCACCGTTCCAATCTGTTAGACCTATTTTTAACTACTGTGCCACACGGTTACAGGATTGAAGTCGCAGCGCCTTTAGGATCGTCCGACCACTGCCTGGTGACGACATCAATCCCTGTAAACTTCAGACCACCAAACGAGAGGCTGAAGAGAAAAGTGTGGCACTATAGGTCAGCAGATTGGTTCGGTCTGCGGGCACATTTCAATGCTTTTCCGTGGTCAGCTGTCTGTTTTCGGACTTCGGATCCCTCAAGATGTGCCCAGGAAATTGGTGAAGTCATCACATCCGCGATGGATGGCTTCATCAAATCTACTGTTAAGGAAACTGGTGTAGGCTCAAAGCCGTGGTTCAGTCGACAATGCGCTGAAGCAGTGCGACGAAAAAACGCGGCTTACCGAGCCTACAACACATCTAGAACATCCGAAGACAGAACAGCTTACAACAAAATGGCAAAGGAAACCAAGAGAATCATAAATAGGTCAAAATTCGAGCACGACCAGCAGATCAGCAGAAAGCTGACTGCATGCCCGCATGGCAGCAGGCAATTCTGGTCACTTGCGGGCTCAATAGGTCGCAATTTCTGCAAATCCAGTCTGCCACCTCTTACCAGACCTGACGGCTCACTAGCAAACACCGCCACCGAAAAGGCTAACTTACTAGGTAAAATGTTTGCGGATAACTCAACCCTCGATGACCAAGGTGCTGTCCCGACGTCGGTTCCTCACTGCGGTTTTCATATGAAAAAGCTGAGGATCCGGCATCGGGAAGTACTCCATGTTTTACGAGGGCTTGATGTTAATAAAGCTAGTGGGCCCGACGGAATACCTGCCCTGGTATTGCAGAGGTGCGCTGCAGAATTAGCTCCAATTTTGACGAAGCTTTTTAAACTGTCCCTGAAGACTGGCTCTGTGCCCTCTGGTTGGAAAAAAGCGGTTATCCATCCTATTCCAAAGAAGGGTGACCGCTCCAACCCGGCCAACTACCGCCCCATAGCGATCACATCAGTTCTGTCTAAGGTGATGGAACGTGTGATCAACGACAAACTGCTCACATACCTCGAGAAGAACAAAATTATCAACGACCGTCAATACGGATTCCGGCGGAACCGCTCGTGCGGTGATCTTCTCGCGTATGTGACGCATGTTTGGGGGCGATGCCTGGAACGTTTCGGTGAGACCCAAACGGTTGCACTGGACATCTCCAAGGCCTTTGACCGGGTTTGGCACCGAGGACTTGTCAACAAACTGCTTTCTTACGGACTTCCCGCATCCTTGTGTACGTGGATTGCCGACTTCTTGAGGGGGAGGTCGATTCAGACGGTAGTCGATGGTTTCACCTCTTCCTCACACTCGATAAATGCTGGCGTCCCGCAGGGATCGGTTCTGTCTCCAACTTTGTTTTTGTTGCACATCAACGACCTTTTGTCATGTGCACCAATTCACTGTTATGCGGATGACAGTACAGTTCATGATAGCTTTTTGTTTGACAAGCCCCCAAAGGGCTCACAAACTCCAACAGCTCGTAGGGCTTTGAAGCAAAGAATGGACGGCTACCTCGAAAGTGTTTTCTCTTGGGGTAAAAATAATCTCGTTGAATTTAATGTTTCAAAGACCCAATCTTGTCTGATTACGTCCAAAAGGGATCGAAATGAAAATCTAGTCTCTTTCAACGGAAGCAATCTTCCGAACAGGCCCTCCATTGATATGCTTGGTGTAACACTAAGTGACCAGCTCAGGTATGGGGGCTCCATTGAAGCCAGAGTAAAGCTAGCCTCCCAAAAACTGGGCGTACTGTACAGGGCCCGCAGATACTTTAATAGTACACAACTGCTAACCTTGTACAAATCACAAGTACGCCCCACGGTTGAATTTGGCAGCCATCTCTGGTCTGGAGCTCCAAAATACCTGAAAAATACCCTCGACTCTGTGCAGAAACGGGCGGTCCGTTTGATAGATTCTCCCATCTTAACAGACGGATTGCAATCTTTAGAGCACAGGCGTCGGGTGGGAATGCTATCCTTGTTCTACCGGTATTACAATGGAAGATGCTCCGAGGAACTAGCATCATTGATCCCTTCGGCACCGGTGCATAGTCGGGAAACACGCCAAACGCGTGCCCAACATTTGTACACGGTTGACATTTGTCACATGAGAACGGGTCGTTTCTTCGACTCGTTCTTGTGTTCAACAGCTCGGCTGTGGAATGATTTGCCGGCCTCTGTGTTTCCTCCTTCCTACAACATGGGTCTCTTCAAGACCAATGTTCATTCCTTCCTCTCCTCAAAAAGACCCTCCACACAGCATCCCAGATGACATAGGCCCTGAGGGAAATTATTTTCCTCAGGGCCTCCTGTGTGGAGTTAATGTAAAAAAAAAAAAAAAAAAAATATGAGAATCTAAATCCAAAAAATCAGGAATACCAACAATCAACAAAACAAAATTATTGTAAATGGCCGTCATCCAATAATGATCGCATATGACGAAAGCACATTTTCATTTTACTTTTAAGTAAATGAAATTTTGAATGCAGTGTTTTCCATCGCCCCGAATGCCAATATGTAGTAGTCTTTTATAGTAATTAGTAAATCAAAAGGTATCCAACGATTTAGAAAGTTTACCGAAAGTATTATTACTTTGAAATGATTTTTAATGATAAAACACTCCTGTAAAATAAGAGCGTTTAGCATTTTTTGGGTAATTCTATGGATTTTTAAAGATTTTGCGAGGGAGTTTTTATTTTTTGACATGGCAATGCTGGTTATATGTACACATCAATGGGATGAAATTGAAACCAGTCATTTGGAACATAATTTAAGGTTATATATGAATGCCGTCTATTATTGACATCGAGTGCACGTGAAAGACAAAGGTTGTTGCAAACAGTCAAGCCAAAATGTAATAAGTCAAGATAAGATGAACTTACGGATAGCTTGGTTATTATGTGCGACGGTGACAGCGGCCCATAAATAAACCAGTCATTAGATTGATAACTTCGTGGTTTTACTATGGACCAAGTGTCAACGCTATTTGACCATATACATACCTATATTTGACGACTTTTTATTCGATATGCGCAACGATGTCGTCACACATACCATAGACAAGGGGATAGAGGAAACAAAATAAAAGGCTCGACCATAGACAATATAATTATCTTTCAGTACCTACCCAATTTATTAGCCTAAAATATTATTTTAAAAATAAAATTAAATGTCAAAGTATTCCCCAGGCAACAGAGCTGGATCTGACAATCGCTGCCTTGAGAAAATGAGCTTACTTTTCTTTACTGCTCATTTTCTCCGGACAGAGCTTTGTCAGATTGAAACCCGTTGCCCTATGAAGAAACCAACTGTCGTAAAAATAACCTAAAATTACTTGAAATTTCAATCCCTTCAAAAGGGGAAGAAAAATTTCAAATAAGATTTAGCTTTCCTACGATAGTATCGACTTTGACATTTCTCTGGTTTCAACAGAAAAATGAAAAACTCAATTAAACGTTTTAGTATTTTATTAAAAACAGGAAATACAAGAAAAACTAACTAAAAATCACGCCGTATCCCCGCAGGGGTAGGCCGATAGGACGGACCGTCAAACAACTTGGTCTTGGCACACACTCTTTGCCTCATTCACACTCACACATCGACTCATACATACTATTTCTGACTCTTGACGTGGCCCGATGCAAGTATCGGATTCCCTTGATCGTGTCAGGTTTTCCTCTGGCGTCCCTGACTTCATCTACCACTCACATCTGCGTCATATATTCTACTTACACCCCACGCTTCGTTCATTCGCTCTACATGCCCAAACCATCTGAGGGTCCCTTTCAATCTTACTCATCATGATCAGCCTTGAATTGCATTGCTTGATCATAAATAATAATATTTGGATGATTTGTATAGCGCCATTTTTTGTAAAAAAATACCTCAAAGGTACTCTGCACAAACTTATATTTCTGCAATCTAATTCCAACTACAAAGTAGACAATCCATTATAACAACTTATGGATAAAACTTGCATCCACCGGTTCATCGATCATTGATATGAAACTACCTATACGTACAACGATTTGACCGATGAACGCTTTGCTGCATATAAAATGTACATATTATATTATTTATACTCTGTACAGGCAGAAAATATACAGTATCATACGTAGTTTTACCACACATCCTCAGGGGTGTCATTTCTACAGCATTCAGTCCACTTTCCTCTGCCAGTTCCATGCCTCACTGCCATACATAAGGGTAGGTACCAGCATTCCGTTGTGGACTGCTAGTTTCACTTCTTTACACAGTTTTTTGTTAGCGCCAACAGCATTCAGTCCTCCATTAATAGAATTACCTACATTTACCCTTCTTTCAATATCTCTATCAGCCTTCCCGTCTCTCATACACATACTTCCCACGATGTACAAACTCATCCACCTGCTCCAAGTTCACAACTATATTGCACAATGTGTTCGTACTCTCTTTAACGATAAAAATAGAACAAATTTAGAAAAGCTAAGCGTACTGAGAATATATTGGTCCTGCTGCATCCTGGTCCAGTCCATGGAGTACTCTTCCTCCTTCTTGAGAGAGTGGTGGCACACGTCAGCCCCATCTCCTGACATGACACCACAACGTTACTGTCCCACATACCTACAACAATCATATGTCATTATTAAGGTGCTAAATTAATGCTTTTATATGTATTATTATAATAAGGTAAAATGCAAACAAACCCAGAGATCAGTAGGCTCAGGCCGTCGTTCGTGGAACATGCTCTCTTCTCTTCTCTAGGGGAATGACACCAGTAATCTCCACCGGCCTGTCAGCTGTAAGGATAGGATTTAGTGTTTCGAGCTGAAAATATTAAAGAAAACATCTCATGAGATACATCAAGACAGACCGACAGATAAAAACAAAACAAGATAAATGCAGAAATGTTTCATATAAATGTTTGTACCTTTTTGTTTGCAGGTTATAATGGTTTTCACGAGCATAATCATATCGCGAAATGAGACGTTTTGCGATACCAGTAGCAACAAACATATGCACGAGTTCTCAAAATTGGATAATAAACGTATTCAATTCTATTTCACTTGTTTAGGAAGCAAATTTTGAATTCGCGTCGCATTGAAATAAACCGTTGAGAGCAATCCGGATATATTATTTCACCCAGCTGTCAAAAGCTTAAATTCAAAGTTTTCCCATTGGCATCCAATTTCCCATTGGTGGAGAGAGATTGCGCAACGCTAACGTCACACAGTCATAGATATTATCTATCTTCGGTCTTGGTTGAAAATTTGGATCGGAGTTATACCCCCCTGCAGCGGCCGTAAACCAGGGTTGTTATGTCTAATAAAATTATTTCCCTAGATTTCAAGGCGAAATTTCCCTAGATACCACATTGACGTAAGTAAAAAAAACCAAAATCGGCGGGGGGAGAGGTAAATTGTCAAAATCAAAATTCAAACACAAAATCCAGAGTGAAAGATGCCCTGGTGTACGATCACCGTTTAGAATTAAAACTTCAAATTAAATCAGTCAAGTCAAAATGAAATAGGTAAGTCAAGATTAGATGAACTTACCAATAGCCTGATCGTTATGTATGACAGCGGCCGTAAACAAAAATATCAGCTGTCAACAAATCAACCAGTCTTGCCTTGTGCCAAAAATGAAAAACTAAGTTTCAGGGTTAAAAAAAAACGAGTGTGCTTTAGACCACACGACTGAAGTAAAACTTCACTAACTTATATCTCCCGCTAATCCTTACCCTCCTTATCCTTATCCTTACCCATATCTTTATCATTCCCCAAGTCAAGGCCCGACCGTTCGCCTCGCCCGATCACAATTCGCATCGATCACCGTCCGCATCGATTACCGTTCGCATCACACTTTTTCGTAGCGCATTCACCAGTTTATACCCCCCAAGTCGAGCGTGCGTAATGGCGGGTTCAGACGTTTCGATTGTTGTTGATCCACTTCTATTTAACGTAAAAAGTTGAATAATATTATGCTCACACGTTTCAATTTGACATTCAAGATGGCGTCAACTGAAATTGTCACGCAGTGTTACCGAAGCTCCCGATTTCGCGGGAGATCTCCCGATTTTTCACTTCATCTCCCGATCTACCGGAATGGCATCAAAATCTCCCGATTTTTCAAAGTTCCCAGCGATTTGTCGTTTCTCGTCAATTCTTTTTTTATGGTCCGCTCAAAAGGCAAATAATTGTCTGTGGTTAAAAAAAATATATTCCCCGGATTCGGGTATTGACCAGAATAATTACAAAATTCTGCAATCTAAGCATATCTCTATTATAGACCCATACAAACCGATTATCGATCATTTATGAATTATGAGCTATAAGATTTTGCGTGTGTAAGCGGGCCAGTCTCAAAATTAAAACCCATGCTCAATTGTTTAAATCTTTATTTAGTTAGATATGTAAGTACCTAGTTATTATAAATTTTCATTCAAGTTAAAAATGAGGGTAAAATGGTAAATTATCTTGAGCCAGACACCTGACTTCTCTTATTTTTTAAGTCGGGTGTCATATTCGTGGTAAGTAGTTATTTTAAGAATCGATTGGAGGTGTTCATCCGTAAACCTTGAGCGATGTTTGTTCTTATTTATTTTCAAAACGGAAAACATCCGATCGCTTAAATAGGTACTACCGAACACACACAGAATAAGTGAGGGGTATAGAATCAAATGCAGCATTCTCCAAAAAGCGTTATTTTGAGAAAACTAAAAAAAACGTTTCATTACAACAATTCTCACGTATTTATGAGTTTATAATTTTATTCAAAAGGGGAAACTACTTATCTATTATAATTTCCAAAGTAGAATTTGTTTATTGTATTGATTGATTAGTTATAACGGATTTAATTATGGAGATTGCTGCATTTGATACTCACCTAAGGAGAATGCTGCTTTTGTTTCTCACACATGTGGAGAAAGCTGACTTTGATACTGACAAATAAATATGACGTCACAATAATGGACCGACCAAATCACAGGGAAGTTCGTGATTATTATTATGATTTTAATTTTAGTATAATTAAAATAAAAATAGGTTTTGTAATGTACTCATACAGTATTGAATTTGGGAGGTGTGTATGGGTACCGCCACCCCGGGAACCATTTATTGGATAAACAATATCTACCTCTGCCATAGATATGACTTTAGATTTTCACAGCCAAAAGTATTTTCGTTATTTGTTATTGGGGTGTTATGCCATGTAGTGCTACCTCCTTCTTTAGCCAAAGTTTCGGACACTGCAACGCTGTCCCAAACATTTGCTTTGGCACTTTGGCTAAAGAAGGAGGTAGCGCAACACGGCATAACACCCCAAAAACAAATAACGGAAACCTCTGTTTAAGTGGTTCGCTACCTTTAGTGACTTTGCTGGGATGCCCGGGTTTATGGAGTGAGGTTTGTCCGGGTCTTGGCGGCGGATGCGTCTGCCCACCTGCTGGATTGCAGGCCGGATCGGGAGAGAATAGTTGTGGGAGTCCCTTTGACTTCTCCAGCTGAGATCTCTCGAAACATCGCAGTGGGAGGGATAGATTTATACATCCGTCACTTCTGGACACACTGACTTCCAGATTCCTACCCACCAGTAATACCCTTTTCCTTCCCAGAACCTTCTCGCCTTCTTTTCCTAAAAAGACCCTTCACAAAGTATCCCCAAAGATGACAAATCTCCTGTGTGGAGCTAATGTAAAAAAATACAAGTGTGCAATTCGCACGCCGTACAAATGAAACCTGCAGAAAACTAAAGTAGACAAGAGTGGGGACAAGCACTGCACGAAGAGGAGATCAATTATTATCTTATTCTTTCGTAGCTTTAATCCTATAGATGTATGCGTTTGTCTATTTTAGTGTCGCTTTTTTGTTTCATCGAGTTTCAAATCACAACGGTGCTAAAGAAGCTTTCACTTAAAAAAAATAATTATATTAACAGAGAAAATTAAAAAAAAAGAATAAAAATAATGAAGGTTAATTGTTTTCATCAAAATTGGCTTGAAACTCGCAAAATTTTCAACAATAAACATGTAATTCGGAATGTTTATGTGCAAGGCTATGAATCCTAGATTTAATTATAAAAGTAAAACATGTCTATGCATATTAATTTAATTTATAAATTTTAATTAACACCTTAAAAAAACTTTTGCCACTCCACGCCTCTGAAATAAACGGTATTTTTGACAGCTCATCTTAGAATTTTGACTACTTTTGCTTTCCATTTTTCTGGATTCCTTGACTTCTTCCTTGCGTTTTTCTTGGGCACGGATGAAGGGTGAGAGTCCATAATCACACTGGCATCTTGTTTTTATTTCTAAATTCAATCCAAACTATTTAAAACAGTAAAATTAGAGGACAGATTCAACACACGACCATACAATTTTGTATGGGCGGCCATGTTGTCACGTGATCAAATGGAGGCTTACCATTGGTCAAATTGGAGAATGCTGGTTTTGTTTCGTGCGTTGGAGATTGCTGCCTTTGATACTAATGCAGTTTTTAAAATGGATTTTTAAAGCATAAAGAGTTGGTTTTAATGCCAAATAACTATTTTTCTAGGTAAAAGAGCGAATCATTAACAAAGTTGCATCATTAGTCCATTTTTGAAAAAAAGTGGAGAACTTATATTTGGATATAACAATTTGGGAGGCGGGAATGGGTACCGCCGCCCGGGAACCTTTATTGGATAACCAACACCTCTGCCATAGGACACCCCAAGTGGTTCGCTACGTTCGGTGATTTAGCAGGGGTGTCCGGGTTCATGGGATGAGGTTTGTCTAGGTCTGATGACCAGGACACACTAAACCCCAGATTCCTACCCACCTCTTACACCCTTTTCCTTCCCAGAACTCTCCTCTCCTTCCTTTCCCTAAAAAACCCTCCACACAGCATCCCCAAAGACGACATAGGCCCTCAGGGAAATTATTTTCCTCAGGGCCTCCTGTGTGGACTTCATGTAAAAATATATATATATATATATATTAACAACATATTTAAAGCAATTTTATCTGAAACATTCATTAAAAAAGGTTTTTTCCCCTGTGAGACGGCTTGCGGACTTTTAAATGTTCCGTTTGAGAACATGAATAGTTGCAGTCGGAATATGAAAAAGGTTATTTTCACTGTGAGACGGCTTGTGGACTTCTAAATGTTCCTTTTGAGAAGATAAATAGATGCAGTCGGAACATAAGAAAGGTTTTTCTCCACAGTCAGTCAGCATGTGGATTTTAAATTGTCACTTTCGAGAACATGAATAGTTGCAGACGGAACATGTAAAAGGTTTTCTCCACAGTAAGACTGCTTGTGGACTTTTAAATATTGCTTTTGAGAACGTGAATAGTTGCAGTCGGAACATGAAAATGGTTTTTCTCCACTATGAGTTCACTTGTGAGTTTTTAAAGTCTCCTTTTTAGCACATAAATAATTGTAATCGGAACATACAAAAGGTTTTCTCCACTGCGAGACGGCTTGTTGATGATATAAAAATTGTCACTTTCGAGGACATGAATAGTTGCAGTCGGAACATGTAAAAGGTTTTCTCCACTGTGAGACGGCTTGTGGATTTTAAATTGTCACTTTATAGAACATGAATAGTTGCAGTCGGAACATGTAAAAGGTTTTCTCCACTGTGAGACGGCTTGTGAACTTTTAAATGTTCCTTTTGTGAACATGAGTAGTTGCAATCGGAACATAAAAAAGGTTTTTCTCCACATTGATTTGTGAATGTTAAATTGTGACTTTCAAGAACATGAATAGTTGCAGTCAGAACACGAAAAGGGTTTTTCTCCACTATGACACGGCTTGTGGACTTTTAAATGTTCCTTTTAAGAAAAATAATAGTTGCAGTCGGAACATGAAAATGTTTAATGGTTAAATTTTAATCTAATATAACTCCTAAGCAGGGCCGTATTTACACTTTTCATTAGTATAGGCCGCTTCATTTGTGCCGCCCCTTCCTCTTTCTTAGAAGTTGTCTCCTATCATAATCACTCACTTGTAGGCTGCCTGCAGGTGACAAACAATTTTTAAAATAAATATTTATATATAGGTTAAGTAGGTACTCAAAACTCAAATAAACGAATTTTTTTATGGGATTTTTTATTCGACAAAATCATCCATAATAGGTTCATAGTTTATAGCATTCATTAGGTCTGCTTATATGCATAGAACAGCCAAAGGGTAAAGTTTTTCTAGCGATAATGAAGACCTTTGGTAATTCTTCACTCGTTTTAATCAGGAAAAACTCCTTCCTCCAGAACAATTTGTGACCAGAGTGCAAAGTACGACGCGGAGAGCTATATCCAAGTTTCGGTAAACGTTACACAGAGATTGTTTCCTCAAAAACTTTCCTTAAAAAGATTCTCTGCCGTCTTATTAGAGGAAATGTGACCGTGAAGGTGTACACATTCCTGAACTAAATGGTCTTCTAAATCATTGTATAATATAGCACAAGAGACAGCTTTTTCTGAGACTCTTTGTGTTGAAAGTTCACCCATTTGTTTTTAAATGAAAATTTTTCTTTGAAGTTTATATACGCATTATGGATTCCTCTCAGTTGTTTCAATATCCTCATTTGATGTTTCGTCTATAAAGTTTTTTTTCTCTTAGGGCCATCTTACTCTTAATGTCGCCCTGATATTACTAAAGTGCGCTCATTTCAATTGCACTTTCTTAGAAATAATCAAAGTTTTCTTGCTCTGGTATAATAAACTCGGGAAGAGATCCATAAAAATGAGATACCGTCAGTACATCAATAGATAGTAACCAAATAAAGGTAGCAAACTACCCAAGCATTTTTTTTTGTGAAATATTCGCACCATTATCGCACGACGCAATCCGCGGTCCCGTACGGGATCACAGGGCATCTAAAGGTTCCTTTAAAGGGGGAAATAGGTGTAGAGGCTTCAAAAAATTATTTTTTTCATAAATCGATGATAGAACTATTCAAAAATATATTCTGAAAATTTCAAACCAAAGTTCAACACCATTTAAAAGTTATTTGCGTTTAAGTGAGTGTCCCTCGGTCGAACTACCACTATTTTACTGCCACTCTTATTTTCAAACGCATTTTTATCGAAAATGCTTTTTTCGAATTTATGTAACCTCTAGCTCCTTCAGTTTTTGATCAATCGTTATCAAACTTAGCACATAGTTTATTTATACAAATCCTACACAATATTTTTATTTTAACTATTTTAATATTTCTCAGTTAGGTTATTTATCTTCAGGTTCACAGATATCAGTGAGGTTCAAATAGAAGAAACACTTAAAAAAAAAGTAAATATTTTTTAAAAAAATTTTAAAATGAAAAAAATTTTCGGATAAAAATTGTGACCTCCAGGGAGTTATACAAATTGTCCCGTCGGATGGCGATTTATAATGTGCTGTAACTGATATCTCCGTTATTTTTAGAGGAAAATATTTGAAAATTTTAGAATATACTCTTGAATGTATGTGTAAAATGACCTCAAGGTATAAATAAAAAATATGTATTCCTTACGTGTTGAAAAAATCCATGAAAATCACTAAAAATCGTCGTCCCACACCTATTTCCCCCCTTAAACGCTAGTGCACCGCGTGCAATAAAGGTAGCCCACTGCCAAAGCACTTTTTGTGAAATATTCGCACCACCACCGGTCCCATATTGGACCGTTGAGCATTGAACGACACAAAAACGCTGTCTCGTCTAAAGGTTTATAGATAGAAAACTCTTATTTATCCACAGTGACTTTTTTATAATCGTACACAAACTTAATGGCTCACCAAAGCAAGCGAGCGCCGCCCCCTGAACTCTGCCGCCCCTAGGCCGCGGCCTATAAGGCCTATTGACAAATCCAGGACTGCTCCTAAGTATTTCATCACAGAAATAATTTCAATAAAAATTTTAATATGGTCCATGCACTTTCTTTTTGTTTGTTTAGATATTAGTAGGTATTTCGATAAAGGATTACTAAACAGTGTATCGTTATCAAGTATCTGTCGCCAGGTGAGAGGTGTTTTGAAAAAGCCCATGAGGTAGTTTATTGGTTCCTTAATAAAATTAAAATTATTACTTATTGATTAAAAGATTGTTACTTATATGAAATATAAAAATAAATGTTGTATTTTTCGGAATAGAGGAGAAGGAGTCATCATACTTAAACTTAGAAAATACTTTGGTTGAATTTATTGAAAAACACTTTGATTTAAACATTGAACGAAGAGACATACAAGAAATAAAGAGAATTGGAAAAAAGGGAGAAAGACCTAGACCAATTGTTGTCACTTTTTCTAATTTAGGATTGAAAATCGATATATTTAAACAAAAAATTACACTGAAAGACACAACATGCTACATAAAAGAAGACTATCCGCGTTATATATTAAATAAAAGAAAAGAATTACAAGAGCAAATAAAGATTGAGAGAGAAAAAGGAAACACTGCCATAATAAAATACGATAAACTTATAATACTGGACAAAATCGGGAACACGGCGAATAAGAGAAATCTCTCAATATCCCCTGAAAATATTCATATTCAAGAAAATAAAACAAAAAAGAATAAACAACAACAGTCTGGCTCGAAAAACAAGGTCACAAGGTCAAATAGTGTCACCGAAGGAGCTAAAAAACCAAGCATGTTGAACTACTTGACAAATACTAATACAACGAATAAAAATGCATAGCAACTAATCCCCTCTCTCCACATCGATACCACAAACAAACAAAATTCAATAAAAAACACAAAAAATCTTCCAACCCGGCTGGTCACCGTGGAAGATTATGACCAAAACCCTCCAATGATACAAAACTCAAGCTCAACTTTAAAAACTTCGAAAAATCACTCAAAGTTAAGCCGTCAATTAAAAAATTATAACATACGACGTCAACACCCTGTCATCATACGACCGAATATATAACTGGAAGAATGCTTAAATAAAAATTAACTAAGATATTATGAAAATTTAGGAAGTAAGACGACAGGGCAACAAAATAGAAGAACACAACACCTTTATACTTTGCTACAGAAAGGATCAACTGGCATAAACTGGTACTCCATAGCACAAGACAGACAAAAATGGACATCTTTGGAGGAGGCCTTTACCCAAACCGGGGTTCTTGTTAATTCATCAATATTTTTTAAAACATATACTTATATTACTAACATAATCTAAGCTAACTTAGTAATACAAATCATATTTGAGTTTATTGTAATATTGTAACTACCAACTATTGTAAAACAAGAAATAAACGGGCTTATTATTATTATTATTATTATTATTATACTTATATGAATGTCGTTCACGTTTAAAAGTAAGTAGGTATTAAATGAATTTGGCGTCTCGTTAAGTGACGGGTGACAGTCCAAGGTCAAAGTTTCACAAAAATTCGTGCTGAGTTGCCAGACGTGAAATAAGTCCCCGTTGAACGTTAGGGAAAATTGCGTTATTCCACAGGCAACATCTACAGTAATCGGATTGACGGCGCTGCTTATGGGTTTTTCGTTTGTTTTTAAGGTTCTGCTTCGCAATAATAAAAGGGATTCGAATTATTGATAAGGGAGAAGTTTTACTAAAATAATTCTAGTCATCTCCCGATTTCTTAAAATTTTTCCCGATTTCTCCAGATTTTTAGGCGAAAATTCTCCCGATTTTGAAGTTTTGGTTTCGGTTACACTGATTGTCAGTGCGTGCGTCTCTCTAATTACTGATGTTCTGCGAGACGAGCTCGAGATTGTGAAAAAGCATAAACAACGTCGTATTTGGGCGAGAAAATGGATCATGAGAAGGAATGAATTAGGCGCATTCAACACAATTTAGAAAGAGATGGCCCTAGAAGACTCCGAAGGATATAGATATCGAGGATGACAGAAAAACAATTTGATGAGCTGCTTGCCAAAGTTTGTGAAATTCCATCGGAACTTTAAATTTTCTTAAACGGGACAATCCCGATATATCAGGATTGATAGCAACTCTATTCGGAGGGGAATCTTAGGTAGTCTGTCATAAAAGATATTTTCTAGTCGACGTTGCGGAAGTAAAGTGGATAATAAATCAATAAAATCCTATTAATGACAACTACAAAGAAAAGAAAAGTTGAAGATGAGTGAAACGTGAAATCATTTGAAACTAAATTAAGGCTGTGGAAAGTAACTCGAAATGAATAACACAACGCATTTTCCAACACTGCAAGGATAAAAGCCTTCTACATCGTTTGAATGCGTTGGTAATTGCGCGAAATTAAGTGAGGCATTTAATTAACGATTTAAGGACGTGAAAAGAGAGCAAACGGATTTGAATATATTTTCTACACCGTTCAACGTCGAACCATCGAATGTGCCTGATAATCTGCAGCACGAAATTATTCAATTACAAAGCGATGATGAACTAAAAGCTACATATAACAATCTTCCCAAATAAAGTCAGGAATCACTGGTTATATTAAGTCAAGTACGTCCCTTAAAATTTTGTATATGTATAATACAAACATTATTGCCATAATAATTGCCACACTTCTGGCATAAAAAAATCACTGCATGAAATTAATTAAAATTAGTTAAGTAAATATAAAATTATATTGCGGACAATAAATATGCTACAAAATGTAGAAAACCCAATCACGTAATCAGAGTACAACTTAATTTAAGCTGGTTTATTAGTGGACTCCTATGCAGAATCATTCTAAAGGTAAAACCAATCTTGTGTTCACAATGCAAATTCCTATTGCGGATTTATCTACTAACCATAACGCATTTCGAAGTTAAAACCATTTTGTTGTTCTAGGGGCATTATTAATTAAAACTGGGGACTCACAATCCAATTCGCTCTGACGGAAAAAACAGTTTTGTGTGCAAACGCAATGAAAAAATTCCGTGAAAAAATTCAATGAAAAAATTCCATGTGTGGTTTCGTCTGCTTACGCATTTCGTAGAAACCCGTTCTCGTTTTTGAAGTGCACTTTTAAAATTCTAGTTGCTTTTTTGCTTCCAGTATTAGAGAAAATTCATTTTTATAAACTCAGTAAAATGGCTGCACTCAGTAATTTTAAGTCTCCGCGTATAGATCCACCCTATAACTGAAACCAGTTCTGTGTTTAGAATGCAACGAAAAAATTCCAGGTGGGGTTTAATTTTTTGACGCATTTTTCGTATTAGAAGTGCATTTATAAAATGCTAGTTGCGTTCTTTGTGCTGCTAGAATTGGAGGAAAGCCATTTTCATGTTCTGAGTGGAGTTTTAATTCCCCGCGTACAAACTCACTTTATAATTAAAACCAGTTCTGTGTTAAGAATGCAACGAACAAATTTCAGGTGGGGTTTTACCTCGCTAACGCGTGTCGTAAGAAACCATTCTCGTGTGTGAAATGCATAAATATAAATGTGTGAAGTGCATAAATATGCAGTCATAAATTTGTAGTTGCATATTGCTGCCAGTATTGGAGGAAAGCAATCTCACGTTCTGAGTATAGTTTTAATTCCCCGCGCACAGATTCCATCTGTAATTAAAATCAGTTCTGTGTTAAGAATACAACGAAAAGGCATCAGGTGTTATTTCATTTGCTGACGCATTTCTTATGTTGGAAGTGCATTTATAAAATTCTAGTTTCTTACTTTAAGCTGCCAGAATTAGAGGAAAGCCATTGTCATGTTCTGAGTGTAGTTTTAATACCCCGCATGCAAATTTAATCTAAATTGAAACTAGTTCCGTGTTCAGAATGCAACGAAAAATTTCAATCGTGATTTCATTTTCTGATGCATTTTGACGGAAACCATTCTCGTGTTCAAAGCTTTAAAATTCTGGTTGCAGACTATATGCAGCCAGAATTTCGGGAAAACCATTTGCATGTTCTAAGTGTAGCTATAATTTAAGAGTGTTGGCAGTTTCGTAAAATTTTTTTATTAGATACAGTAAAACCAGTTCTTTGATTCGAAAGCGGCTAACCCCCCCCCCCCCCTATGGGGGTATGAAACTCGAACGATTAGCCATACCAAGATGGCGATGGTCATACTCGAACGTCAAAAGTAGACGGGCTATCAACTTTAGTTAATTTAGTGCAGGGGTTCCCAAACTTATTAGTATCACGCCTCCCTACTGTTTAAAATGAATATGCCCACGCCTCCCCTCGGCCCAGGGCCCAGCAAGGGGCCGTTCAAGTATTACGAAACGCACTTGGGGGGGCGGGGGGGGGGATTCCCGACTGTATTGTGCCTCATTTTTTATTTTATTTTCGTTGTCAGTATTCGTTAGTGTTTTAAACAGGAAATACGCATAAACACAATTAATGTGAGTTTGTAGGAATTATAATGTCCTCCAAAGCCGGAGATTTACATCATCAGCTGTTATTGGCCTATAAAGGCTCTCATGCTGACTTAATAGCGCAGCGCAACCAAACAATGCTAACCATATTTGGAAGACAGCAAAAGAAAAAATAAAAAAATAATGAAAAATTTATGGAACATATGAATGATGTTATATGAGAGTTTTTAGTTGAAACAAAGCTTTTTAGTCATTACACACAGGTTTGTTTACTGCTAAAATATAATAATATTATCTAAAGATAGGTTTCGTAGTACATGCATAGTTACACTCAGAACATGAAAAAGGTTTTCTCCACTTCGAATCGCACTGTGGATTTTTAAATCTCCCTTTCGAGAACTTCAATAACTACGTTCGGGACAAAAAATGGTTTTGTCTGCTGAAGGTAAACACGTGATTTTTGTGTCTCTTTGTAGAACACAAATAGTCGCAGTAGAAACATGTAAGTGGTTTTATAGCACTGTGAGTCAGCAAATTATTTTTAAAAAGTTCGTATGTACAACATGAATAATTGCAGTCGGGACATGAAAAAGGTTTTTGTCCAGTGTGGGTAAACATGTGACTGTTTAGATAACGTTTTGTACCCCCTGAATAGTCGCAGTCGGGACAAGAAAAAGGTTTTTCATCACTGTGAATTAGCAAGTGCCGTTTTAGTTTTTTTTTTCGAGAAGAAGAATAGTTGCAGTCAGGGCATGAAATCATTTTTTTACCACTGTGGGTAAACATGTGATTTTTTTTAATAGTAATAATATGAAGAGTTGCAGTCGGAACACGAAAAAGGTTTTTCGACACAGTTAGCAAGTGCCGTTTTAGCTATTTTTTTCTAGAAGACGATTAGTTGCAGTCAGAACATGAACATGGTTTTTCTTCACTGTGGGTAAACATGTGATTTGTAGATTTCTCTTCGTAGTACATAAATAATTGCACGATGAGTCAGCAAGTGATTTTTTTTATATCTCTTTTGAGGACACGAATAGTTGCAGTCAGGACATGAAAATGGTTTTTTTCTTTTGTGGGATTTTTAAATCTTCCCTTTGAGAACTTGTATAACTGCATTCGGAACATGAAAAAGGGTATACTCCACAGATGCGTGCGGTAGCGCGGGTATACGGCGTGATATGTAGTGATACCGCCGCCCGCGCCCTCCTGTACATGTCTTCGCGCCCCCCTAGTGGGGCGCGCCCCCTACTTTGAACATCAATGATTTAGTATGTAGTTAAGGGGATTCGTACATCCGTCACTCCTGGACACTCAACACCCTAAATTCCTACCCAACCTACATACTTACATATTATTATACGCTATCCTTCCCAGAACTTCCTCTTCTTAAAAAACCATCCACGCAGCATTCCCAAAGATGACATAGACTCTGAGGGAAATTATTAGTCTTAAGTTCTCCTATCTGGGGTCAAGATAAAAATAAAAAATGGGTATGCAATTGAAGTGTAGGTAAATTGTCCCACTTGAGAACATGAACAGTTGCAGTCCGAACGTTAAAAAGGTTTTTCTCCAGTATGTGCGTACCATGGGGGTAGCCACTGTGGGGCAAGGTGGGGCGCCTGCCCAATCCTAGCTGGCCGATGCATGACCTCTGGGATAGTTGACCGAGTCGTGTTTTCAAACTTACAGCACTTCATGGGATGGTTTTTCTTTCTTCCATATATACTTTTTGCATTCATGGAGTCTAAAGCATAATTGTGTTGTAGAAACCTACTTTTTCGGTGCCTACTCTAGATTTTACCCCACACTAAATCGAAACCTGGCAACGCCCATGGTGCGTGCATGTGACTTGTTAAGATGACCCGACAGTGGATGCAACGATACTTGGCCCTTCCAAAAATATGATAATTATTTTTTTTAAATTGAGCATTATTCACCAACGTCAAACCTAAAATCGACTACAAAATACCTTTAAAAATAAGCTGGCATTAGATTGTTTTAACAGTTTCGATTTTGTGTAAGTACTTCGCTGATAGACCCATGAAGTATATAAACAAGTAGTTTTATCCTTGATGCATTTGAATGAAAATATGTTTTATTTTGTAATTCGTCTGTACATCTTATCTTCGAGGACACTAATTATATTTTGCGTTAGAAGGTATGCCGTATTTGCTCTAAACCAACTGCATACTGTGTATAAGTATGCCGGAGACCAAATGTCGGGGGATCAACTATCAAGAAATCATTTTTTAATAATCCATTTTGAGAACATAAATAGCAGAAGAAGGAACTTGGGTAAGGTTTTTCTCCAACATGAGTAGGGTTATGAAACATTATAGAACCGTTTACACAAAAAAAATAGCTGCAGTAAGAACATAAAAAAGGTTTTTCCCAGCATGGGTAAGCATGGTCTGGCCAACCCAAATTGCACCACGGGCTGAATTGACGACCTATAATTTTACAAAAGGTAACAATTATTATAAGCAATAGTTATCAGCCTGAAACACTCATCTACATTGAAAAATCTTCCGAGAAAAGATACTTGCCGCCAACGGTACTTGAACCCGTGTCCTCCTGATTGGCGGTCAGGTGCTCTGACCACTGAGCTATGGCGGCAAATTTTTCAATGTAGATGAGTGTTTCAGGCTGATAATTATTGCTTATAATAATTGTTACCTTTTGTGCTATTCATAAAAATCTTGTCTTAAAAACGTTAGTTTATCAATTAAAAAATAATAACTAATTTTCCAAGGGCCGCACGGATACTTGGATGGTACAAATACTTACAAAATTTTAGTTCATATCTATGGTATCAACTGAGGAATGAGTTTTAATATTGAACTAATGCCGTTATTATTGTACCAATGTTATTGTTATTATTAATGCAAACAATCTACTGTGTGATTTTATTCTAATATAAGTGTAGGTATGTGCACAGTATTAGTGAGGCAGGAAAAAACAAAATTTATAATTATAAATCTCTATTCTTTAAGTACCTACTGTTTATGTGTATATTGTTTTCTGTTATTAACTTTTGTACTTATGCAACTTTTAAACTGTACTTCCACTGTACTTATGAGGTACTTTTTTTTGTAGTTATAAATCTTAAATTTTTTTGTGCAATAAAGATATTATTATTATTATATTCTGTTACTCGCAAATAGCAAAACACGTACAAGAGAATGGTTTTTCTCCACTGTGTGTCAGTGTTTGACTGGTTAAATAAGACTTTTTTGAATAAACATATTTATCGTTGGAACAAGAGAGTGGTTTTTCTCCATAGTGAGTCAGCGTGTGCCTATTAAACTGGACTTTTCAGAACATGAACAGTTACAGTCGGGACACGAAAATGGCTTTCTCTGCTTGGAATGGTTTTTCCCCATTTGTGGCTATTTAAATTAGATGTTTGTGAACTTGCATAGTTATATTCGGAAAAACAGAATGGTTTTCTCAACTGTAAGTCAAAATATGCCTCTTAAACTGGACTTTTTTGAATATGGATAGCTACACTAGGAAATGAGGATGGTTCTGTTCACTGTGAGGCAGTACGTAACTATTTAAATTAGACTTTTGTTAACACGAATAGTTACAGGTAGAAGTGAGTGTGTTTTCTCCATTGTGAGTCATCAAAAGCCTATTTAAATGGTACTTTTATGAATATTAACATCTTCTTTCGGAATCATATTTATACGGCAATAAAGACATAATTCGTACTTTAAAAAAAAAAATTAATGTATATCTCTACATAGCAATCTCGAGGGGTTACAAATCTCATTTTGAGAAGGGATTAATTTTCAAACATAAATGGGAGGTAGTACTAATGTTAAACAATTCAGTAAACAAAAAATACAAGACGTTCAAATTAATGCACAGTGAAGTACAAAACAAAGAGGAGAGATAATTAACGTACCTGAAGAAGATTTACAATCTTAGTTTAAACAAACAACTATAAGAAACAGAACAATTAGAGACATACAATTATATAAACATCAGCAAAAAAATACAAAAAAAAACCTTTATTATAATTCAAGATTAATTAAGTTTTAACAATCAAAATTATTAGGTAAGTTTAATTATGCAATTTTCTTAAAAATAAATATAGTGTCGATTTTCTTTCAGTGTGATATTTACATTTCTCCTCGCATACTTAAATAATATTTTCTAAATGTACTTCGATGGTCGAAATTGCGCACATCAACTGGTATTCCAAATTTACTACACTTATGCTTTACAAACGTATGGTTGTGCTAAGGCACTGACAATTTTTGGGCAAAATATCTAAAGCTAGTACATCGATTCCTCATTGCAAGCGGACTGTGAATTCTCGGCTTCCATTATTATGTGCGGTAAAATTATAGAAATGGTAATAATTGCGGGGGGGGGGACTTTAGGGCCCAGAGGCCCACGGGTTGGCCGTCCCTGCTTCAAATGAAAGAAAATACATAAAAGCTGCGTAAATATAGTAAGTGGCAAACTTTAATGCCGACCTGATATCGATACAGATACCATCGCAATAGGCGAGTTTAAGATCCGCAAGGTACTTGCATATGGTATGATTGGAAATATTAATTAACAAATCTTTCGAATCGGGAACCTTCCCAGAACAATTAAAACAATCTATTATTGTACCTTTGTATAAGAAGGGTCCTAAACAGGAAATCTCAAACTACAGACAGATATCCTTATTACCAAACTTTTCAAAAATATTTGAAAGAGCCATGTACAATCGCATTTATAACTTTCTCGGAAACTTTGAGATAATATGTCCACAACAATTTGGATTCCGTAAAGGCCGTTCAACAACACAGGCAGTATTCAATTTTTTGAACAAAATTCTAGAAAATATTAATGTTAGTAAAAAAACCGTAGGTATCTTTCTCGACCTCTCAAAAGCATTCGACAATGTTGATCATGAGCTTCTTCTAATTAAACTTGAACATGTAGGTATTAGAGGATTAGCATTAAAATGGTTTGAATCGTACTTAAAAAATCGAAGAAATCAAAAGAAAAACAAACAAGGGTGTGCCACAAGGAAGCATTCTTGGGCCTCTCTTCCTTATCTTTAAACGAACTCCCAATAATTGCTGGCACAGAATGTTCAATGTTCGCTGATGACACCGCTTTGTTGTTTGAATGTAATGGAGACGTTGACGAATTTAACAAACAAGTTAACGAGACTTGCCATTAATAGCAAACTGGCTGTTATCGCAACATCTATCACTCAACACAAACAAAACCCAAATTTTAAAATTTTGTCCAGTGCAAGCTACACCTATAAATATAAATGTAAACATTAATAATAATATTATCGAACCTTCCCAAACCTGTTCACTACTGGGAATAGAATTAGACATAAACATAAACTGGAAAGAACATGTCTCAAAAATTGTAGCAAAAATCAGTAGTTTTTCTTATGTTCTGGGTACCTTGAGAAAAATATTGAACACCGAATCAGTAATAGCCGCATACTATGGTTATGTATATTCAATAATAAAATACGGTATTATTTTTTGGGGAAACTCGGTAAACGCCAAAGATGTCTTCATCATACAAAAGAGATGCATAAGAAAAATTACAAATTCTGGTGGTTTAGATTCATGTAGACCAGGGGTGGGGAACCTGCGGCCCGCGGGCCGCATGCGGCCCGCGAGGCCTTTTGGTGCGGCCCGCAGACACTTTTGGTGCGGCCTGCTGAAAGAACCACAAAAATTACACAGAACGGGATGGGTTTTTCACGGTGTTTCAGATACATTTTTAAGACGTTATTACAAAATTGTTACTAGCAAGTTGTTTAGATACCAATAAAAACGAGATAAACCTCCCATCTTACTTTTATTTTAATTTGTTATTGTGAAACGATAGTGAAATTCCATCGGAAAATTTACTTTTCTTGAACGGGACAGTTCCGATATTTTAGGATTGATAGCAACTCTATTCGGAGGGGAATCTTAAGCAGTCTGTCATAAAAATTATTTTCTAGTCATCGTTGCGGAAGTACAGTAGATAATAAATCAATAAAATCCTATTAATGACAACAACGAAGAAAAGAAAAGTTGAAGCTGAGTGAAACGTGAAATCATTTGAAACTAAATTAAGGCTTAGAAAGTAACTCGAAATGAATAACACAACGCATTTTCCAACTCTCCAAGGACAAAAGCCTTCTACATAATTTGAATACGCCGGTAATTGCGCGAAATTAAGTGAGGCATTTAATGAACGATTTAATGACGTGAAAACAGAGTAAACGGATTTGAACATATTTGCTACACCGTTCAATGTCGAACCATCGAATGTGCCTGATAATCAGCAGCACGAAATTATTTAATTACAAAGCGATGATGAACTAAAAGCTAGATATAACAATCTTCCAAAATAAAGTCAGGAATCACTGGTTATATTAAGTCAAGCACGTCCCTTAACATTTTGTATATAATACAAACATTAATGCCATTATAATTGCCGCACATCTTACATAAAAAAATCACTTCACGAAATTTATTGTAATTAGTTAAATAAATATAAAACTATATTGCGGACAATAAATATGCTACAAAATGTAGAAAAACCATTCACGTAATCAGAGTACAACTTAATTTAAGCTGGTTGACTAGTAGACTCCTATGCAGATTCATTCTAAAGGTAAAACCAATCTTGTGTTCACAACGCAAAATCCTGTTGCGGATTAATCTGCTAACCATAACGAAGGTAAAATCATTTTGGTGTTCCAGGTGCAGTATTAATTAAAGCTGGGGACTCACAATCCAATTCACTCTGACAGAAAAAACACGTTTTTGAAGTGCACTTATAAAATTCTAGTTGCTTTTTTGCTTCCAGTGTTAAAGAAAAGCCATTTTTATATACTCAGTAAAATGGCTACACTCAATAATTTTAAGTCTCCGTGCATAGATTCACCCAATAACTGAAACCAGTTCTGTGTTTAGAATGCAAGGAAAAGAATTCCAGGTGGGGTTTCATTTTTTGACGCATTCCTTGCGTTAGAAGTGCATTTATAAAATTCTAGTCGCGTACTTTGTGGTTTTAATTCCCCACGTACAAACTCACTTTATAATTAAAACCAGTTTTGTGTTTAGAATGCAACGAAAAAGTTTCAGGTGGGGTTTTATCTCGCTAACGTTTCCTAAGAAACCATTCTCGTGTGTGAAGTGCATAAATACACAGTTATAAATTTGTAGTTGCATATGTGCTGCCAGTATTGGAGGAAAGCAATTTCAGATTGTGAATATAGTTTTAATTCCCCGCGTACAGATCCAATCTGTAATTAAAACCAGTTCTGTGTTAAGAATGCAATGAAAACGCATCAGGTTTTATTTCATTTGCTGACGCATTTCTTATGTTGGAAGTGCATTCATAAAATTCTAGTTTCTTACTTTATGCTACCAGAATTAGAGGAGAGCCATTTTCATGTTCTGAGTGTAGTGCATTTTGACGGAAACCATTCTCGTGTTAAAAGTGCAGTTATGAAATTCTGGTTGCAGACTATATGCAGCCAGAATTTCAGGAAAACCATTTGCATGTTCTGAGTGTAGCTATTATTAAAGAGTGTTGGCAGTTACGAAACGATTTTTTTAATAAGTTGCAGTAATAAAACCAGTCCTTTGATTCGAATATGGCTCACCCCCCCCCCCCCCCCCCCCCGAGACTAAATTCGGAGTGCGGCCCGCGGGTTAGAGTATGAACATCCAAATGGCCCGCAACGCTAAAAAGGTTCCCCACCCCTGATGTAGACTGTAGACCTATGTTTAAAAATCTGACAATCACAGACATATATATATAATGGAGTTATGCATGTTAGTGCGATCATCTACAGACAAGTTCCCACTAAAAAACTCAACACATAAATACGCTACAAGGCTCACAGAAAACCTATTAATACCAAAAGCAAACAAAACAATATTCCAAAAAGGACCATACTACATGGCCATTAAAGTATATAACAACCTTCCACATAACATTAAACAAATACAAGATACACACAAATTCAAATCGTCACTAAACACTTTCCTTGTTAATAAATGTCACTACACGTTGAGTGAATACCTCACGTAAATGAAACGCCTATTTTTATTGGTATATATATTTGTATTTTTTTTTATTTTTTTCATTGGTATATTGTTATTTTATCTGTATAAACATTGTAACTATAATAAAACAAATAATATTATATAAACATTGTAATTAAATAAACGTGGTTAGCTGGAAGAAATGGGGTCTACCCATAAGCTACACCTTTTGTAATTTTAATTTTACAATAAATATTTTTTGATTTGATTTGATCATAAGGTTTTTCTCCAGTATGGGTAAGCGCGTGAAGTTTTGCCTTTCGAGAACACGTTTAGCTGCAGTAAGGACATTAACAAAGTTTTTCTCGAGTTTAGGTAAGCGTCCCTTTTCGGAACATGAATATCTGAATATGACCGTGGGTAAGCTTTTTCTCCAGCATGGGTCTGCAAGTGTTTTTATTTCCCTTTCGAGAAGATAAAAATAAGGAACGTGAATAAGGTTTTTCTACAGTATGGGTAAGAGTGTGACGATTTAATAGTCCCTTTTCAGAACAAGAATAGCAGCTTAAAGAACATGTGTGAGGTTTTCTCCAGAATGGGTAAGCTCCTGAGGTTTTAATCGCCCCTTTTCAGAACATGAGTAGCTGTATAAAGAAACATGAAAAAGGTTTTCTCCAGTATTCCTAAGCGATTTAAATTTCCTTTCAAGAACATGAATAGCTCCACAAGGAATATGAATAAGGTTTTTTTCGAGTATGGAAAAGCATTCGGAACTTGAATATCCGCAATATAAACATGAATAAGGTTTTTCGTCAGTATGGATTACCAAGAGCCGATTTGAATTTTCCTTCCGATAACATGAATAGCTGCAGTAGAAAAATAAATACGGTTTTTATCGAGTGTGGTCAAGCATGTGAAATTTTAATCGCTTCTTTTCAGAACATGAGTAGCTGCATAAGGAACATGAATAAGGTTTTTCTCCAGTGTGGATAAGGTTGTGACGATTTAAATGTTCATTTCGATAACATGAATAGCTGCATAATGAACATGAATAAGGTTTTTCTCCAGTGTGGATAAGCGTGTGACGATTTAAATTTTCCTTTTGAGAACATAAATAACTGCATAATGAACATGAATAAGGTTTTTCTCCAGTGTGGGTAAGCGTGTGCAGATTTAAATTATCTTTTCTAGAACATGAATAGCTGCATATGGAACATGAATAAGGTTTTTCTCCAGTGTGGGTGAGCGTGTGTCTTTTTAATTGCACCTTTTGAGAACATGCATAGCTGCATAATGAACATGAATAAAGTTTTTCTCCAGTGTGGGTAGGCATGTGTCGATTTAATACCGACTTTTTAAAACTTGAATAGCTGCATAAGGAACACGAATAAGGTTTTTCTCCAGTGTGGGTAAGCATGTGACGATTTAATCGCCCCTTTTCAGAACATGAATAGCTGCATAAGGAACATGAATAAGGTTTTTCTCCAGTGTGGGTAAGCGTGTGCCGATTTAAATAATCTTTTTTAGAACATGAATAGCTGCATAAGGAACATGAATAAGGTTTTTCTCCAGCGTGGGTAAGGGAGTGACGATTTAAACTTGCCTTTAAAGAATATGAATAGCTGCATATGGAACATGAATAAGGTTTTTCTCCAGGAAGCGTCTTCTGGTCCGTTGTTAGGTCTGAAAAAGGCGAGTTAAGCTTAATAAGTAGATATCTATAACGAAAACTGAAAATTATTAAAATGAATTCAGATAAATAAAAAATTACCTGCTGTCGGAGTAAAATTTTCAGAGCGGTCTAAGCATTCCTTCTTTACATCCGGAAAAGTAATGTCTATTTCGGTATAAGGAATTCCCGCTTCATCTTCTTCTTGGGGTCCTCGTTCTGCATTGATGGAAACAGTCTCCACATTAAAGCTACCGGGAATAATAAAACAACAATACATTAATATGTCAAGACATGTTCACTATTACTGTATAAGGTGCTATTGTAATAATTATTTGTATTAATATGTAAAACGAAATTCGCACCCTACGCTATAAGTTTTGATGCACCGCCAATTTTTTTTAAATTCAGAAGATTATTTCAAAAAGCCTCATTTTAATTATGAACAGAGCCCTTGAAGAGAGTTTTCACAAAAACGACAAGGGCATTCACAAATGGTTTATATTGGAAAATAAAAAATAATAGGTACCTATGTATTAAATGCATTTTAGCACGCATTCAAATAACATTCAAAGGGGCAAAATTATTGGGTAAGTAACTAAATCGGGCGACCCCCATCAAAAAACCACCTGCAGGGTTTTTTTTCTGATAGTCATTAATAATGTGGCGACACATCATTATCTTTTCGCCATCAGAAAGAACGCACGAGAAACATCTAATATTCGCGCGATACCGGCAAGCTACTTACGTGAGTACATACTTACCTACCTACGCCGGCCACGCCGGCCACGCCGTCTCGATAAATGATAATATCGCTACCGCCTAGATAGGTCTCAATTTATAAGCCGCTTGAATATTCAGCACCGGGTATGTTCGAGTACCTTCCAGTGTACACATTGCCGGCGAATGGAAAATTACTCCACCGGTCGCGCTAGTATATAAAGCGACTCAACTCTGCGCTTGCTTAGTCAGTCTCAGTTCAACAGTCGGTCAACATCTCAACATGTAACAGATCTCCGCACAACTGCTCCTGCACGGCATCTCCACGCATCCAGGGCAGCCTCCTCGAGGATTTCATCACGTCTCGGCAATAAGGCCCATCGTGTCTTCAGCTCCTGAGAACAGCTACATCCCGCGACTAACAAGGTTCCACGCCACCTTCAGCCAAGGGATCAGCTCACCATTTCATGGCAACCCGAAGCCCACCGTTCTTCGCTGCCATGGAAACACGCTCCGCCTCGCCAGGACTACCTGCTGGTGGCTCAGCTCACCGAGCCACTCACCGTTCACCTCCGCGACTCAAAGCGTCGAGCAACGGCCTGGAAGATAGGTCATCTCCACCACCACGGTGTCGAGCAACGCGCCGGTGACCTGCAGACTCGAACTCTGCTCCACCGCATAGCAACGACCTTCACCACACCATCACCTCCATGCGCCTACAGCATCTCATCTACGGCACCCCTGCATACTTCATGTTACCTCTTCACCGACCCTCGCTACGTAGCCTAATAAACGACTGACTCAGTACACTGACAGACGCCTTTCATTTCGTCCTCCATCTCTACCGATCCGACCCGCTGTTACGTTACAAAAGATAAAGAATAGAGTCCTTTATTCCTGTTGCGAGGAGTTAGTGAATTGGGTCCCAGTGCACAGCTCGCCGCACCGCCCCCCTCTCCGCACGCGGAGGTCCGTGGCCCGAGTGCCGATCGGCACCCGGCATTCATTCAACCGCTTGCCCCTGGCGCGACAACAGTGTCCAAGTAATTGCGCTATGACGCTCTCCGAGACTCTAGACTCGTGATTGTTTCTATAATGTGTATTGTGCACGAGAAGGCTCCAGCCCACCAGTAGCCTGTCTGACGACTACCTCATTTCCTGCTTTGTGAGTAAAATGAATCTTTGCCCCCTCTTGTGTGCTACATCCCGCGTTTAAATTTACTAACACGTGTGGAGAGTTGAGAGAGAGAAGTTCCCCGCCATGTTAGAATACTAGTCCTAGCAAGTACCCATGTGTAGTTTGCCGAGGCTGGCAATTGTAAAACCCTGTCTCCTTCTAAATGAATAAACCCTTTACGTGCAAAACTGTGTTCTGATTGAGGAAAGAGACCTGGAGATTGTGAGGAAAGGAGGAGGAGGAATTCACAAGCGAACCACAACACTCGCCTTGGTTTTAAGAGGAACCTTGCTTGCGCCGGCTTCCTGAGCTAGTTCTGTTGGCCTATTTATTGCGTGTCCTTTCCAGGTTTGGTTTAGCAAAAGGCCGTAAGTATGCGGCAATGCTAACACTGGCGTCCAACTAAGGGGCAATTTTTTTTCTTTCCTCCCTCTTTACGGTCCCACAGTCTCGTTCTTCAATCAGCAATTGTTTAAACTTTATAATGTATAATGTTTTGTCTTGTTATTCCCAATTTGTCTAGCATTTCCAACAGGAACCCCGGCGCGAACGTAACTTCGAATCCCAATTTAAATTATCACGGGCACGATCCCTTCATTTTCGAGTCGTCACTCGACAAAACATTGTCACCGGTATTCCTACGTAAAGTGCTCAACCAAGAAAGTTGTCGCCGTGAATAATATAGTGTTTACAAGTGTCGACCAACTAAATTTGCTAGTTTCAAATACAAGTTAATAGTGGAAATGAACACAAATATTTAAAACAAAGTTATTCAACAATTAAAATCCTGTATATGATAAACCAATTACCCGCTTCGTTTCCCGAAAGTTAATAAACCTATTATTTTATAATAAACCTATTTCGCAAGTACTGGTCTGTATTTATATCGACATATTTTGCAAGTGGATTAAATTAAATTAGGGAACAAGTGGATTAAATTCTTTCTGCCATTTGACAATTGGGCATTGTTTTTACTTCTGCCGTCCGTTTCTTCTTCTTTTTTCTTTTCCTTCTATTAAAAAGAAACATACGACATAATTCGAAAAATGCCTAGTTCGCGTTGACGTCGATTCCTCGAAAGCTAACATTACATCCATATGCACACTATCTGCATATAATCCTTGTTATGACGAAAGGAAGTTGGCGTGTAAATACCAATAATTGGTGATGCTCAAATCAGGCTACAGTCTAGCCACGTAAATAAAAAAAAACTATTCCCCAAGACATTGTTGAATTTTCAAACAAATACTTCCACGAAAACTTGTATAAAAGAAAAAATATTTCTTTCTTTTTCTGAAGAATCCCCCTTTGGAAAGCTAATGGAAATATTCTAAAAACATGTTCGTTTAAGGCGAACCTCGTTCCGTTTTTTTATTTCCGGACTTTTGCAAATTTGCAAACCTTTTTCAAAAACATCGGAATAAATTCTAAAAACGTGTTCCATTAAGGTGAATCCTGGCCCGTGAAATTTTCATATCCGGACTTTGAAAATTTCCAACAAATTTCCAAAACATCTGGATTTTTTCACAAAATCACGTTTTTTGAGGCAAACCGCTGCCCAAATTTTCAAATAATCCAAACACTTATAAAAAACTACGTCCCCAGTGGTCAAATTTCTGCCCAATTTCTTTCCAATTGCGAGTCTAGTTCTCACTTTTTCCAACGTAAGGTCACTCTGATATGATCCTATACACCAGGGGTGGGGAACCTGCGGCCCGCGAGGCCTCCTGGTGCGGCCCGCGGGCACTTTTGGTGCGGCCTGCTGAAAGAACCACAAAAAATTTCACGGAACGAGATGGTTTTTTTCAGTACTTCAGGTGCATTTTTAAGACGTTATTACAAAATCGTTACTAGCAAGCAGTTTAGATAAAAAAAAAACGTTATACAACATTTTACTTTTATTTTAATTTGTTATCGAGAAACCATAGTGATATTCCATCGTTGTTTTTTACTTTCTTGTACGGGACAGTCCCGATATTTCTGGATTGATGGTAACTTTATTCGGAGTGGAATCTTAGGTAGCCTGTCTATCATTATTTTCTAGTCATCGTTTCGGAAGTAATAGTAAATCAATAAAATCCTATTGCGATCCTATTAATTAAATGGCAATTACGGAGAAAAGAAAAGTTGAAGCTGAGTGAAACGTGAAATCATTTGAAACAAAATTAAGGCTGTGGAAAGTGCAACTTGTTATGAATATTACGACGCATTTTCCAACACAGCAAGGACAAAAACCTTCTATATCGTTTGAATATGCCGGTGAGTGTTCGAAATTAAGTGAGGCATTTAATTAACGATTTAAGGACGTGAAAAGCAAGCAAACGGTTTTGAACATATTTGCTATATCGTTCATCGTGGAACCATCGAATGTGCCGGATAATCTGCAGCACGATATTATTCAATTACAAAGCGATAATGAAGTAATAACTAGATATAACAATCTCCGACTGCTTGAGTTCTATAAACCCTGCATGAGAAATAATGAGTTTCCAAATTTTTTTTTTCTTTAAAAAAAAAAATTTCTTTCTTCATTGAAATTTTTTTTACAAAGTTGGGGATTTTTCGACCACCATGCTAGGTAGGGATGTCGAAAGTGAAAAAAAATATTGATATTTCGATATTTATTAAAATATCAGTATCGACGTCGATATATCGAGGAAAAAATATCGATATAGAGAGGAAAAAATATCGATATATCGGTAAAATTTTTAAAGATTTTGCGTTTTTAAAATAATACTGTATTATACTCAATATTATCAATGGTAATTTTTATACACAATGTGTATTATTTAAATGTACAAAGATCTCAATAAAAATGATGGTATTTTTTACAGTATTTATTTTTATTAGACAATAATTACAAAAATATAAAAAACTAAAAAGCTATCTTCTAACTAATATTTTTAAACCTTTTTATTGTATCAGGCAAACCAGTATTTATCCTTAATCTTAAGTATTCCAGAAATCTTCGTATTTTTTTTTAAATTCACGAGATGTTTTTTTTTTTAAATATCCCAAATTTGTCGCATTAGTAAATGAAAAAAATAAACTTAAAATCTTTAATACACACCTAAAGGTATTGGATCCACGTTGAAAAAAGTTTGCCAGCAAGCGGTGTAAAAAGTTATCAGTCCCTAAATGTTATATAAAAAACGTTGTACTTTCACACGAACGTCCTGACTGCTCGGGAAGTCAATCTTTGCTGACGTGTTATGCAGCGACGAAACGTTTTGCTGAGTTCGGTAATAGGGGGAAAGATGCGCTGGTATGTGATGTCAAGATATAGAAACAAAATTTAATGGTCCCTGCAATTTGAAATTCCGATTTGTTTTCGACGCTCTCATATTAGTAAAACCATTGTGCGGCGGCCTGAGGTAACGCGGGACTCAGTCGCTCCAAAGTGTGCGTGTGGGAGGCGCTATGGGAATGACTTAGTCGAAATGGCCGAAAATATCATACATTTCTATGCACTTACCTACACAATATGAGATAGTATTGTAAGTTAATAAGTAATAGTTAAAATTTCAACCGCTAGATGTCACGAACCCGATACAGTTACTTTTTCCGTTCGTTCCTATACTGTTTTGGATTCTAGTGACTTTCGTTACATAAATATACAAAAATATCGTTTTTGATACAATTTTCGATAGTGGATATTTAATATCGATATATCGGATCAAAATATATCGGCTAAAAATATCGATATTTTGAATTAAAAATATCGATATATCGATATTTTTTCAACAAGCCTAATGCTAGGCACATGCCCGTATTGTGGTGGTCGATTAAGGAGGCATGCCCTTAAATATGCATCTATTTTCGGAACAACTTACTGGTGTGAGCAGTTCTATTCAAAACTATCCATCGCAAAGAATCATCTACGCTCCAAATCAAAGCGATGCAAATCTCGAAAATCAGTTGCGAGTATCAACATTATCAATGCCAGCTAATATCGCACGCCTAGCTAAAGAGAAGCAGTTCCAGCCATCACATTAGGGGTGACCTACATACTATAATGTCCATCTGATGTTACTGTTGAGTATTTTCCTGTTATGGCTCTGATTTGAGAATAATTTGTGTAGGTTTGTGAAAAACTCATACCGTGGTAAACACGAAGGAAAAAGTGCGTTGTGTTATCTGAGTTTTTAATATATTGCCAAACTTCTTCCATGATAGTAGTTAAATTAATAAAAAATCATTCCATGTAAATTATTTAAATAAACATAAAATCATATTCGTGTTCTAATCCAATCAAATTACATACGATAAATATGCTACAAATTGCAGAAAAACCATTCACGTTATCTGAGTACAATTTAATTTAAGCCGGTGGACTAGTGAACACCTATGCAGATTCATTCTTAAGGTAAAACCAATCTTGTGTTCCCAATAAAATTCCTATTGCGGATTCATCTGCTAACGCATTTAGAAGGAAACCGTTCGTGCGTTCCGACTGCAAAAAATCGGAGGAAAACCATGTTGGTGTTCTAGGTGTAGTATTAATTAAGGCTGGGGACTTACAATCCAATTCGTTCTAACGGTTAAACCAGTTTTGGGTTAAAAATGAAATGACAAAATTCCAAGTGTGGTTTCGTCTGGTTACGCATTTCGTAGAAACCCGTTCTCGTTTTTGAAGTGCATTTATGAAATTCTGGTTGCTTTTGTGCTGCCAGTATTGGCGAAGAGCCATTTACATGGACTGAGTGTAGTTT
The DNA here is from genome assembly GCA_917880885.1 of Limnephilus marmoratus. Classification (NCBI taxonomy): domain Eukaryota; kingdom Metazoa; phylum Arthropoda; class Insecta; order Trichoptera; family Limnephilidae; genus Limnephilus; species Limnephilus marmoratus. Next base: position 40,480,651 of record OU862928.1, read on the forward strand.
CAATTCCCCGCGTACAGATTCTTCCTATAACTAAAACCAGTTCTGTGTTTAGAATGCAACGAAAAAATTCCAGGTAGGGTTTCACTTTTTTACGCATTCCTCGTGTTAGAAGTCCATTTATAAAATTCTAGTTGCGTACTTTGTGCTGCCAAAATTGGAGGAAAGACATTTTCATCTTATAAGTGTAGTTTTAAAAACAATCTACAATCGCGCGTACAATCTCACTATATAATTTTGTGTTTAGAATGCAACGACAAAATTCCAGGGTTTTTATCTTGATAACGCGTTTCGTAAGAAACCATTCCCGTATTTGAGGTGCAGTTATAAGTTTGTAGTTGCATTTGTGCTGTCAGTATTTTAAGAAAGCATTTTCACGTTCTGAGTATAGTTTTAATTTCCTGCGTACAGATTCACCCTATAATTAAAACCAGTTCTATGTTAAGAATGCAACAAAAACACGTCAGGTGTGATTTTATTTGTTGACGCATTTCTTGTGTTGGAAGTGCAATTACAAAATTCTTATTTCGTAGTTTGTTTTGCCAGAATAAAAGGAAAGTCATTTTCATGTTTGTAATGTGTCCAGCCTAAAATACACCCGCGCGTCCCTTCTTCAAGTTTAACGGAAAGAACGAAAATCACGCCATAACAAAATGCACATTGACCTACGGGACAAACAGGATACCCCGCGCGACCCTTCCTCAAGATCGACGAAAGGAGCGAAATCACGCCATAACAAAATGCACACTGACCACGGAACGAACAGGATACCCCGCACGCCCCTTCCCCAAGATCGACGAAGGGAGAAAACAAACAAACCCCGCTCTCTTCATCTTACCTCAGCAAGCTTCAGGGAGCAAAAATCATGCAACAACAAAGTGTACACGGGCGGTTACCCTGCGCGCTCCCCCTCCACCTCCCCGCACACTCGAGGAATTAGTTTTTAATAATGGAACGCGACACAAGGAAGGGCAGTTAAGATCTGCATGCGGTCCAAGTAGTTACGTGCAGCGCGCGCCCAACGCGGTTGCTGGCGGCACGCCAGCCAGCAAGTCGACCGACCGGTCGCAATTAAAGACGTTACGCCGTACGCAGATTACGGTTTCCAAAATAAAACGGTTGTGTTACATATACCGCAACAAGTGCCATAACGAACTATTTTTTAACAATAATCAAATAATGATTTTGGTCATGATTGAGACGTTTTCCATTCCCAGACGGGAGACCAAGTTTAAAAACGGTTGCATTCCGTATTCCGCGACAAGTGCTAAATTAAAAACAGTTGCATTCACCTTGCCATAACGAGTGCTGAGTTGACCCCTTTTATTAATCAAACGGTGGCGACCAGTGCGGACCACGACCCTACCGGTTCCGCCTACCCATCACGAAGAGGATCCAGCTCGGCGCTTCCCCGCAGCACCCTGGATCGTGGACCCACCCCCCCTGGACCTGCTGCGCCTGGGCGGCCAACGCCTGGACACCACGCGTCTCCGGCCACACTTCAACCCACGTTCGTTACCTGGACTGAAGGTCTCAGGTGGCGAATCCCATCGATGGATCAGCACTGGAAATCAGACTCAAGAACCTCCAAGTAAAATACATCGTAAACTCCCGCACCGTATTAGTAATCAATTTTATTAAGAGTCAATCTAGGTAGGAATTTCGCATTACTATTCCCTATGTCTTGTTTTTCTTACAATAAATTCTCTCTATCATTATATAAACTGTTTCCTTTACGAATACTTGACTAAAAACAATGATATTGGGTTGTCTACTCGCGCCTGAGAGCTGACTAGCCGGAGAAGCCAGAACGACGAGAGGTAAAAGTAAGTAGTTTCTGAGGAAAGAGGTAAAAGAAATATAAAGTATTACATGTTCTGAGTGTAGGTTCAATTCCCAGCATGCAAATTCAATCTAAATTAAAACTAGTTCTGTGTTCAGAATGCAACGCAAAATTTCAGTTGTGGTTTCATCTGCTGATGTATTTTGACGGAAACCATTTGCGGGTTCAAGATGCAGTTATAAAAAATTCTGGTTGCAGACTATGTGCAGCCAGAATTTAAGAAAACCATTTGGATGTTCTGGGTGTACCTATTGGATTGGTTTTAGTAAAACCAGATTCGAATGTGGCTCCCCCCCCCCCCCGAGACGGAAATCGGAGTGCAGCCCGCGGGTTAAAGTATGAACATCCAAATGGCCCGCGACGCTAAAAAGGTTCCCCACCCCTGCTATACACCATGTGAAAGACATCAGTAAATTCCATCACATCAAGTACTCAGGCATTAAGTGTTTAGCAAAATCTTGTTAACCCTGACCATTATTACGCCCCTGACCTCTCTTGGCCAGTCGTCAATCAGTGCGATGCGGTCTCTTTAGAAGTCTTATAATTCTTGTCATAAATGACGTGAGTTACTTGTAATTATTAAATATAAATAATCACCCATATGGGCATTCGTAAGGTAATCCTTACACCCGAAGGCACATTAATGTCAACGGTAGCCTAACTCCTGTACATTCTTTTTCTTTTTGCATAATTTTATATGTTCTTGTACATCCTGCGTGCCTTGCCTGCTGTACCACAAGAGCACCTCTTGGGGCACCGTTTTCATACTTGTATGCATCCTCTTCCTGAAATTGATCACTTCGGGAAAGGGCCTCCTTTTCCTCCTACCATCAACGGTTCCGAAAACTCTTGCTCCGAGACGTCGCTTTCCTTTTCACAATTCTTGCAGCATCCGCGCGTTTTTTTTCTCACCTCATCGTCTCATCTTGTCATATCACCTTTTTTTAATTGTTTTGTGTCGGGTTTTTGTCGTACCAGTACGTCCATACCCTAATGTTGTAAATATAAAATCATAAGTGCAAGTCTGTATAATAACCATTGGTTTCAAACCATTGCCGCAGCTCGCTACTATGGTCACAGCACCATATTTTAAGAATGTCGCGACGATTTCTGTTATAATAGGAAATCATCCCGTTTTTTTTTCTTTCTTTTTTTCTTTTTTTCCTCTTCACCCCATCCTACACATTCATAGTAATGTTGTATTTTGGGGATCGTTTCGAATACACCAAATGAACACACCTACCAGGTCACATTCGCTGGATTCGAAACAATTCAAGAGCAACCTTGTTGCTACTTGTGGTTTTTTCTTCTTTTTCCAAAAATTAGAATGGCGCTCAACCCAATTGCTCTATTTTTTTTCCAGAATCGTATTTTGTCGGATTCTGAGAAAATTTTTTTTTTTTTTATAAAAGTGACAATACGTTTCGTCCCTTCATTAACATTGTTCTTTGTACATATACAACTTCATTATGAGGTACAATATTTTATCATGACATCAGTTTCTTTTGTCCTTTATTGTACCATTATTCTTGTTTGAAGTTTAAAATCTTGGCCAGATCTTCAATAAAATTTGTGTTTATCGCCTTTTGGCAAGTCTTGTAACGTATGCTAATATGAATTTATTAAGCTACAACAGTGCCGTATTAATTACATCATTGCAACCCGCCGTCTGTATTGAATGGGGACCCACCTTTTTGAACGTAAACTTTTGTAACATTATAGGCGCGAGCCTTACAATATCTACTATTATAGGTGTGAACCTTACAATATCCACTGCTATAGATGCGAATCTCATAATATCTTTGTGTTTTTACACGTCACGGGGAGTCCGTCATAACTACTCATTGTTTGCTCGTCAACACAGGGTTGTTGATCGAGAGGGTGATTTATCTCATTAAATTGTTTTAAATACCTATTGGGTTACTGTCTTTCAATACTGGGCAAATTTGTTGTAAATCGTTCATTCCTGTCACGTGAGACGTGAAAACGTGACAATATTCACCACGAGTCGTGCGAACGAAATAATATCTACCCCCATGTTCGTGTGACCTACCAAGTGTAGATCACACACCTTTTATTTTTTGTTAGCAGAAAATTATTGCTTTTGCAGCAGAGTACTCATTAACATAAGGCGGCCAACCGTCCCGCATTCTGCGGGACCGTCCCGCATTTGCAGTTGTAGTCCCGCATTGCAATATTTACAAAAATAGTCCCGCAAATCGTCTAAAGCGTCCCGCATGTCCCACATTTCTATATTTTTTTAAATAATGTCTATGGTAGTCAAATAAACTTCCTCTATCTTTAGTCTATTTAATCCATTTGGTTAAGTTCAAGACAAAATTTGTCCCTGGAAAAGGCCCGAAGATATCGATCTAGGGATTGGTTAAAGGAGTGTTCAGACATCTAATATAACCGCTAGCAGGTATCTGTTGAACCGCCAGCGCTTATGTTTCGTGCCGTTCACACGGCGCAGATAAAATATTTCTTCCTACGGTAGGAGAGGGGGTCAGTTGAATTAGCGAGCGGCCACGGAGCGCGCATTTTTTGTACTGAATCTATGGAGTTGACATCTGTCACCCACCGGTCTTGGCAGCTCCGTAATTAAAATGACCCCCTCTCCTGTTTTCGTCGGAGTGGGGGGCGCTTAACTGTTGGCATATCGCCTCAGGAGCGGTTACGGCGTAAGATGTGCATTGTCTATGGTTGATGTGCGCATAAAGCGCTCAGGTGTGAACGGTCTGAAGGGATTGTATGGAGAGCGATATGTGGCGTGCTATGATCTTTTATATTTATATGCTCAATGTGAACGAGCTCTTATTTACGTAACAAGCAAGATTCCAAGAGAGCCAGTGTAGTAGTAGTGATTGAGTTGTTTTGTTTACGAATTAGTGCACGCCGTGACACGTAATATTTATAACCCAAATTTATAACTCAATTCAAATCAAATAATTTCTTGACCATGCCGACCGCGAAAAAGCGGTGTTGTAAGTTCAGTGAAGAATTTCAAAAAGAATTTCCTTTTTGGCAAAAGTGGTAACATTCATTTCTGAATGTAGTATTAATTCGCCGCATACAGATTTAATTTAAACCAGTTTTGTGTTCAGAATGTAAAATTCTAGTTGGATTCGTCTTCAGACATATTTCGAAGGAAAATATTCTCTTATTCGAAGTGCATTAGAAGGGACCCCACCAGTTTCCAGTAAGGAAAATATTCTCTTTTTCGAAGTGCATTTATAAAATTCTAGTTGCAGATTATGTAAGTGCCGCCAGAATCAAAGAGAAACCATTTTGATGTTCTGAGTGTAGTTTTAATTCGCCGCATACAGATTTAATTTAAAACACCCTTGTGTTCAGAATATAATGATACATTAAATAACAAGTTGCAGATTCATCCTATACCGATGAAGCTTTACATTTAAGTTGCAAGTTCAGAATGTAAAATTTCGTCTGCTGACATACTTCGAAGAAAAATATTGTCTTTAAAGTGCAGTGGAGGTAATCCACCTCTTACCCGCCGTGGTATAAGTAACTGATGGTTACTCCTTCAAGGCTCTCGCAAGATTCTAATTTTTTTGTTAAACGAAGCTACATTTATTTACTTTAAACTAATCTAGACCTCCAGTGTCCATGCATACGTTGTTAGTAAGCAGTATGCAAGTGCTTAATAGGAAAAACAAAAATGCAAAAAATAGGTTTAAAGTGCAGTAATAAAATTCTTGGTGCAGACTATGAATGTGCTGCCAGAATCAAAGAGAAACCATTTTCATGTTCTTAGTGTAGTTTTATTTCGCTACGTACATATTTAATGTAAACCAGTTATGTGTTCAGAATGTAAAATTCCAGTTGGATTCGTGTGCTGACATATTTCGAAGGAAATTATTCCCTTATTCGAAGTGCAGTTATAAAATTCTAGTTTCAGACTATGTAAGTGCTGCCAGAATCAAAGAGAAACCATTTTAATGTTCTGAGTGTAGTTTAAATTCACCGCATACAGATTTAATTTAAACCACCTTTGTATTCAGAATGTAAAATTTCTGCTGTGGATTCATCTGCTGATGCATTTCGAAGGAAAACATTATCTTATTCTAAGTGCATTGGAGATTATCCACCACATACCCGCCTTGGTATAAGTAGCAGATAGTTACACTTTTAGGGCTCTCACAATGACCCGATTTTTTTTTATAGAACGACTCTACTTTTAAATGCAGGAAGCTAGACTTATTCTAAGTGCAGGTATAAAATTCTAGTTGAATACTATGAAAGTATTGCCAGAGTTAAAGAGAAACCATTAAAAAATAAAAGGATTTCCACTTCCCTCCCCCCCCCCCCTCCCCCCCCCCCCCCGTCGACACCCACTGTCCCGCATTGATATTTTATAAAGTTGGCCGCCTTACATTAACATGCCCGTGGACTTCCTGTCACAAGAACCCAGGAACTATCCACTATCTCAAAAGGACTAATCATACGCTTCACTCATGATTATGGGGCATCGTGTCGTAGGAATTAAGTTGATGGACACAAAAACACCTAACTCGTTGTCTGGGAGACGAACAAGAAAACCCCCCAGGTTTGTGAGATTTGAGCAAGGGTCTGTCATTTCTCGCAAACAAGTAGGAGAATAAAACGACCCTCTAATCTTCTACCCAATACACGTAGAGGATTAGACTCTTTTATGTCAGTGTATTCCTTTTGTCCTACACTACCAAATGGTATTGTAATGTGCCAGGATAACTGCTGTAGACCTTGTTTCACCTTCCACTCAGAGGTCGAATTTCGGAAATAGCCGAGTCCTCAGCAGTTTTCTTCATTCAAATGTTCCCAATTGTCACCCTTTCCCTTCCTCGAAATTATCCGTGAATGGGGATATATGCGTTACGCAGTTGGCGTTTCGTTTGTCAAATGGGACAACCTTCATACACGGATCCTTTCAACTTCCTACTCCTTTCCCACTTTTCATAACTTATTTGTACTCAATGTTTTTGTTCTTCGAAAGTAGAAAAAATGCTACCGTATAGACGTGAGCATAGGTCATGGAAGACCAACTTCTTTCGAACGGGGCATTTTGTCATACGTACAAACCCTTACCCACGTGTTCTTGGAAATGTATTTAGTTTAAAAAAAAACTAAATGGGTTAAACAGAACCTTCCTTGAATACGTACCTTTACAATATGTATAAGTCTGTAGTTCTCTCTCTCTCTGCTTTCAATCCTGAGATTGGTTTGCAGCAATGTCCTCTATTCGTTTCTTCCACTCTTCCCTGCCTTGTGCGGCTCTTTTGAAGTCTGCATATGATGAGCAGCGCACGTCCACCAGCAGGTCCTCCAGGTACTCTCGGCGTGGGCGTCCCCTAGCGTTTGTCCCCTCGGTCATACCCTCCATTATGGCATGCAAGAGGCCTTCTTGTCTTATTACATGGCCGATCCATCTTGCGCGCCTTTCGGACAAGGTCCTGAGCAGGTGCCTTCCTCCTTCGATTCTTTGGAGAACCTCTTCATTTGTTATGTGGTCTCTCCAGGAAATTCCTAATAGTCTTCTATAGGACCACATCTCAAAAGCCTCTAGTCTCCGTTTATCTCTTTCGGATAGGCACCATGTTTCACAGCCGTACATCAAGATACTCCATACATAGGTCTTGATGAGGAGTATTCTCAGTTTCAGGTCTATATTATTTGATTCTATTATTTTCGACCTTTTATTGAATGCAAGCCTAGCCTGGTGTATACGGCTGTTGACCTCGCTCTTAGACCGACCGTCCCATGTTATTTTACTCCCGAGGTAGACAAACTCCTTGGTGTTCTTTAGTGGAACTCCTGACATCTCTACTCTCATCTGATGTTGCGTTCGGCCTACAGTCAGCAGCTTTGTTTTGTCTTTATTTATCTTCATGTTGTAATTGTTTTGAAGAATGCTGTAGTTGCATTTAGTTAACTCTCTCTCCGTCTCTCTCTCTCTCTACACGTCAAACAAATCCAATCTTTCTCAACATGCACACCTTGTTTCTCTCCAAACCTTTTCATCATTGGTCTACCAGGCAGGTAACTTCAAGAATTTTGTTCTAATAATAATTTTTTCGCCGGATTAATAAGAAGACCAGCAGCTCTTCACCCTATCTACACCTGCGCCTCTCTACATGCTGCCTTCACTACCGTCACGGAGGTCCCATGCCTTCAAACCCTGCGTACCAAAAGCACCCGACCGCACCTAACTTAACCTAGTGTGAGTCGTGCGTGTAGTTGCGAATTGTATCATCACAAAACCATCACTCAAACAAACCCGAGCACGTCAGCTCTAAGTTGGTTCATGTTCCTGTTGCCATTGTACAAATGTCCCTACGGCATCTCGCAAATGTTCCGGTTGCCATCGTGCAAATGTTCCTGCGGCATCTCGCAAATGTTCCTGTTGCCATTGTACAAATGTCCCTGCGGCATCTTGCAAATGTTCCGGTTGCCATCGTGCAAATGTTCCTGCGGCATCTCGCAAATGTTCCTGTTGCTATTGTACAAATGTTCCTGCTGCGTCTTGCAAATGTTCCAGCTGCACCTTGCAAATTGCTCTGTTGCCATCATGCCAATGCTCCTGTGCCCTTGCGCACATAACAATACCAACGATTGTTCACACAACAATCCCACTGTATACAAACCAGTGTACCAACCACCATCACAACAACGGCTGTCATGCACACAAACCATCTCCTCTATAAAGGACCAACCACCAATTACAATTCCACTCTCCAGTACCTCAATGATGTCATACTGGCCCACCCACAGGATCCGGAAGCAGCTACCTTTTTGACCTCTGTGACAGGTAGAACCCTCTCCACCACCAAGAAGCCTCATCCTGCGTTCTCTTCTTCGTGTTTTATTTAAGGCCCTAGTGTTCCTTGAGTGTAATCTCAAACGGGCCAGGTTACTGTGACAAAGTAACCTTGTAACTTCAGTGTAACGTTCAAACACCCCAGACATCCTACGCAAACCACGCTACGCAAACATAGCTCACAGACCAATGATACAATTTAGAGTCATTTTTTTTCTATCACTGCATAACCCTTGTACCTTTCTCCAGCAGGTCCTTGTTTGTATTTATGTATGTCACTGCTCTTTCATGTACATTCATAGATAATTCTTTGTTTACCATGCTTTTTTTCTCTTTTGTTTTTGTTTTCTACTATTTTGTAGCTAGCAACTTTTTTCTCTCTCTCTCTCCTTTTTCTCTTAAATGTTTTTTTTTTTTGCACAAGTGCTGGAAGGGTAAGAGGATTTATTAGCCCTACAGCTCCATTGCCACGTCGCTTTTATTGCGGCGAGGGGGGAAGTGTTACGTTACAAAAGATAAAGAATAGAGTCCTTTATTCCTGTTGCGAGGAGTTAGTGAATTGGGTCCCAGTGCACAGCTCGCCGCACCGCCCCCCTCTCCGCACGCGGAGGTCCGTGGCCCGAGTGCCGATCGGCACCCGGCATTCATTCAACCGCTTGCCCCTGGCGCGACAACAGTGTCCAAGTAATTGCGCTATGACGCTCTCCGAGACTCTAGACTCGTGATTGTTTCTATAATGTGTATTGTGCACGAGAAGGCTCCAGCCCACCAGTAGCCTGTCTGACGACTACCTCATTTCCTGCTTTGTGAGTAAAATGAATCTTTGCCCCCTCTTGTGTGCTACATCCCGCGTTTAAATTTACTAACACGTGTGGAGAGTTGAGAGAGAGAAGTTCCCCGCCATGTTAGAATACTAGTCCTAGCAAGTACCCATGTGTAGTTTGCCGAGGCTGGCAATTGTAAAACCCTGTCTCCTTCTAAATGAATAAACCTTTTACGTGCAAAACTGTGTTCTGATTGAGGAAAGAGACCTGGAGATTGTGAGGAAAGGAGGAGGAGGAATTCACAAGCGAACCACAACACTCGCCTTGGTTTTAAGAGGAACCTTGCTTGCGCCGGCTTCCTGAGCTAGTTCTGTTGGCCTATTTATTGCGTGTCCTTTCCAGGTTTGGTTTAGCAAAAGGCCGTTAGTATGCGGCAATGCTAACACCGCTTCCTCAATAATATTAGGAACGTGCACCATAATAAGTTCAGTGTTTTCTTAGTTGGACAGTTTCATGTAAAGCAATCTTTCAGTTGGACGATAAAAGGGGAAGTAGAAAACAAGAAGTACAATACTGACACCTGACTGCGTGATTCTAAAACACTTTGTCATATACGCAAGGCACTCACTAGTTGGCTGAACACTCTCAACATACTGCAAACATTCCTTCTTTACATCCTGGAGGCTGATTTCAATATCCGTATACAGCATTTCACTTGCGCCTTCCTCCTGGGACTCTTGTTCTGTCTTGATGGAAACAGTCCCTGGGTTGGGAAGATCCATGGTACTGCAGTGATGGTGTCTGGTTATGTGATGGTAATTATTGCTAAAATAAAGTAGACCTGAAACCAAACATTAATTAATCAGACCAATTTGGGTGGTGAAAAGGAGCTACAAAAAGAACAGATGGTAAAAGTGTCCTTGAGGTGATTTTTTCACAAAAACAGCACAATAAAAATGATTACGATTTTTTTTTGCACTAAATAACAATTTGAGAGGCGGGTATGGGTACCGCCGCCTCAGAAACCATTCATTAGATAACCAACACATAGATCACCACAAGTGGTTCGCTACGTTTAGCGAATTTAGCAGGGGTACCCGCGTTAAATGGGTGAGGTTCACTGTACAGGTCCTAGCGGCGTATTAGCTATATTCTTCCAATAAAAAATTGTGAACATCTTAGTCATTTTCTCAGAATTTCGCAGCAAATGGTATGCAACTCAAATATGGCTCTGGACTCGCAAACCTAAATTCACGGGATTGACTCCCGGCGTGCGCACAATTTAATTAGATTAATTTGTGTAATTCTACAATTAATTCATTTAAAATAATATATAATAAATTTGTGGCACGTTGCTTTCCTTCCATTATTCATGGAAGATGGAAAATAAATTAAAAATTAAAAAAGCATTTCTGAATTCTGGTCTTACACCAGGGCTATACTGAGAGCATCTTCCAGTCTCGGACGTCGGACGTGCCACAAATCAACTGCATATTAGTTTAAAGTTTAAATGAATTAACTTGAAATGGTTTTAGCCGTTTTTGGTGACCAGATCTCCTTCCCCTCACCGCTACCTTCAGCCTCATAACGTACCCCTTTGGGGAAGCCATGGTCTCACTGGCTCCAGACGGGAGCAGCTTGGACCCTTGTGAGGCATTCACATACTTTTATTTAATTTTTTTATATTCTGAACACAAAACTGGTTAAAATTAAATCAGAACACTCAGAACATAAAAATGGTTTAACTTTGATTCTGGCAGCACATAATATAGTCTGCAACTAGAATTTTATTTCATTACATTCTGAACACAAAACTGGTTTAAAATTAAGAGTCAATACGCAAGCTAGTCCCCAGCTATAATTAATATTATTCTCATAATATGCATATGCATTTTTACGATTTTCCAACGAATTACGAATTTTGCAACGTGTGGTTTGAAACAAAAATTTTAATTACCTTCCAAACAGTGGAACGGTTTTCTTCGAAATGCGTCAGCAGATTAATCCGCTACCAGACGGATCATTCGGAACATGAAACCGGTTTATTTTAAAAGTGAATCTGCATGCGATTCCCCAACTTTAATTGATACTACACACAAAAGACAAAAATGGTTTTCCTCCTATTTTTGAACTTGGAACACACGGATGATTTCCTTCGAAATGCGTCAGCAGATGAATCCGCGACTGTAATTTACATTATGAACACAAGAGTGGTTTTAATTTAGGAATGGATCTGGGTAGGAGTCCACCAGTCATCCAGCTTTAATGTACTAAGAACACTGTTTGTTCCAGAATGCGATTTCTTTTATTTAATTATAAGTAGAATAATAATTAGTTCGTAAGATTCGTGTAAACGAAAAATCGCCTAAAATATGTAAACAAAATATTATCCCTCGGTTTTTCCAAAGAAGGTCCGACCCTCGAAGTAGTTTTAATGGCTGGTAATTATGTAGATACATTGCTTTACCGATTTGTAAGAAATTGTTTATTCCTTAAATTGTTTATTTTTAAGTAGTTATGTATACCTGTACATTGCAAATACATAGAACCCATAGAAAGGGTTTTCTGACGGTTATTTTATGACCCACACTAAAGGAACTTAATCTCTTAGGTTTAAAATGTATCTATATTGGTGTGCCCATTTTGGCAACCTTTTAAAAGTAATTTTATTGTTTTATTGGGGGTTAAATTTAAGAATTTGAGATCTGGGAATTTTTAATGTTAGTCCACCATTTCTCCATTTCAGTATTGTATGATGTACTTAATTTTATTGGTGGCCCTTTTTGCCGACTCTCGGGTAATTGTTTTATTGCGGGATTTTAAAATTCAGTTTAGGAGCCGCTCAAATAGTGTCCCAACATTGTTATACCTTTTTGTATTAGTGTATTTTTGCTTTAAATATGGTGAATTTTAGAACAGAGAGTTAGTCTTGCTGTGAGAGTGAAGGAGTCTTGTTATGGCGGTTGAACTGGAAGATATACGAGGTGTATCTTCAGTTGCGCAGAGGGAAGATAGGCCCTTTGCGTGAGTCTCGCTAGTAGAGTGAACCGAGAAGGTACACGCTGTGTGCCTTCAATTGTGTAATTGTACTGAAGCTGGTAGGTACGAGTAATACCTACGGTTCAGTACTGGAAAACTGACCAGAGAGAGATCGAAGTAGAGACTTCGATATTTGTCAGTGTGGTGTGGTCGTGGACCCTCTTGTAATAAATATATTTGTTGCATTGAATAAATTGTGAAGAAGAAGAAAAAATAAGTGTTTTCCTGTCAACTCCATACTGTTGTGCTCTCGTACCACGATAGCAGAAACATATGGTCCTTCGAGCCGGATCGAGAATACAGACATCATGGAAACAGGACGACAATCGAAGACGACATCCATCTGCGGCAGCAAGGCGGGGTCCAGCAGCAGCTGGTCAGAGGCACAATTGAAAGCAGCCGATACCAAGGTGCGCATCACCAGACAAAAGGCTCGCCTCCAAGCAGAGATGGCTGAAGCAGAGATGGCAGAAGCAAAGGCAAAGACGGCTCAAGCAAAGGCAAAGATGGCTGCTGAAATGGCGATCCTGGAAGCAGAGGAGGAGCATGCAGCAATGTCGCTGGAAGTTGCGTCAAGGACTTCCCGACGGACTCTGGAGGATCGAGTCCATGACTGGGTAGACCAGTCGATCCACGGATCATTGTCAGAACTTGGAGACAACGATGGACAGCAACAGGAACTGCTCTGTGATGGGCGGTTCTCAGTACAGCCGACCACAAGAACTTCACATCAGGAGCCCTTGGCAGGGCAGTCTCTCCCATCACAACTAGAGGATCGGGCAGAGCAGGATATTCCGCTGCACTTGGGACGGCGGATGGAGCAGCAACATTGTGGGGGGTACGAGGTACCATCGCCCAAAGGATCATCGCATCAGACGCCCTTGATAGGGCAATCAATCCCGCTGCAGACGATGCAGCATCAGCAGCCAGGCAGTAGCTGTTGGGAGCAGCCATTAGGTGCAGCAGAACAACGAGACGGGCAGCAGCGTCCTGAGCCGCACGGCCGAGTCCAGAGATCGGCGCCTGAAATAACTGAAGACCGTCTCGCGGAATCAATTGGTAAGGCAATGTCTCTATATAATACCAGGCCAAAAGTTAATGATCTTCCCCCGTTTCACGGCAATCCAATTGAATGGATAGCATTTAAATCGATATTCCAACATACCACGGACTTCTTAAAAGTATCAGACAGCGAGAATTTATATAGGTTACAAAAGGCGTTAAAAGGGGAGGCGCGTGAAGCGGTTTCTTACCTCCTACTATCTCCTTGCAATGTCAAGGAAATTATGATCACGTTAGAAAATATTTTCGGTAACACAGATCACATCATCCAAAAAACTATTGGTGAGATCAAAGGTTTAAGTAAATTAGACGAAAATACCGGTTCAGACGCCATTATTCGTTTTTCATGCAAAGTTAAAAATTTGATTTCAATGTTAAAATCCTTTAAAAATATCGGACATTTGCACAATCCGGATTTGTTGTCAACTTTAGTAACTAAATTACCTGTTACCCTTCGAACATTGTGGCTTGCAGACAAGGATAGGCGAAACACAACACAGCCAATACTATGCTATTTATCACTTTGGCTGGAAGAAATTGTGATAAATTCACGTGACTCAGGAATAAGCCTCAATTCTAAAACAAATAACGAAACTAAATTCTTTTCCAATAACAATTTTAAACCGAATAGTAATAATTATCATCAACGGCAATCAAATCAATACCAAAATAAGCAAAATTATAATAGGCCTTATGCTCCCAAAAATTTCCAACTCGAACGTCCATACGACACGTCTAAAAAATTCCTAATAAATCACACAACTAATAGAGACAAGTCACCGTGCTGTGTTTGCAACGGAGACCACCAGATTTGGCAATGTGAGAAATTTAAAAATATCTCAACAACCCAAAGATGGGAAATAGCAAAATTTAATAATATGTGCTTTAAGTGCTTAGGGCACGGACATTCCCGTATTAACTGTAAATTCAATTTCAAGTCGCCAAACAAGAAATACCATGACTTATTAATAAACCATAATCGGGTGGAAACTAATGAAATCGTCACAAACACTTGGGAAAATAGTCAAGTTCTCTTAAAAGTGATTCCAATTACGGTGTACGGGCCACTAGGAAGTATTGACATTCATGCGTTGTTAGACGACGGGTCAACCGTCACTCTGTTAGACCAAGAAGTAGCGGAAAAAATCGGTTTGTCTGGACCAGTTAGTGACCTCTCATTGCACGGGGTCAATGACATGAACTCTAATAACACGGGTTCAATGTCAATCGAAGTCAAAATAAAAGGCAAACAAGAAGTAAATTCGTATGTTGCCAGAGCCCGAACCGTTCGGGACTTACAAATTCCAGCTCAAATAGCTTTGTCTAATTCTTATATTTCGAACAAAAAACACTTAAAGAACGCTCCTTACTTTGAAAATAACGTTAAACCTCAAATGTTGATAGGCCAAAATAACTGGGAATTAATCATTTCCAGAAACATAGTCAAAGGAGACAAAAACAAGGTTTCCTTATCGTATACTAAACTAGGGTGGGTGGCGCTAGGTCACATTACAAAAACAGGAAGTAATGAATTTAATTTTCATATTAGGGAAGATGAAAACAACGAGTTACATCAACTAATCAAAGAAAGCTTCAAATTAGATGACATGGGAGTAGTAAACCCGAAGATATGCAAGGATGATAGACGTGCTTATTCTCTATTAGAAAACACGACAAAACTTAATAGTCAGGGGAGTAATTGGGAGACAGGGTTACTGTGGAAGGAAGACGAGAGATATTTTCCCGATAGTTATCAAATGGCAGCAAATAGGTTGTTGACTTTAGAAAAGAGAATGGATAGAGATAATGAGTTCGCGGAAGCCTACTGCAAGAAAATAGATCACTATATAGCGAAAGGATTTGCAAAGAAAATCGATATAAGTGATAGGTATCCGGATAGCTCGGATAAATTCTATTTACCGCATTTTGCCGTTTACAACCCGAATAAGCCAGGAAAGCTTCGGGTTGTGTTTGATGCAGCGGCAAAATCAAAAGGAGTTAGTCTGAATGATAGACTTTTAACGGGACCGGATCTGTATAATTCACTATTAGGAATGATATTTAAATTTAGACAATACGAAATTGCGTTCACAGCGGATATACAGGAAATGTTTTTGCAAATCAGAATTATAGATGACGATACACCTTTTCAGTTGTTTTTATGGAGAGGAAAAGATCGTAAGGTAGCTCCATCAGTGTACGTCATGAAGTCAATGATATTTGGCGCCAAATCATCACCTTGTTCGGCGCAATTTGTAAAAAATAAAAATGCTGAGCAATTTTTATCGCAGTACCCCCAGGCCGTCGAAGCAATTAAAACAAAACATTATATGGACGACTATTTAGACAGTGTAGATTCATTAGATAACGCGAAGAAATTGATAAAGGATATTATGTATATACACGCCCAAGGTGGATTCAATATCACCAGCTGGGCAAGTAATGCGCCAGAGGCGCTAGAACACGTTCCCGTAGCCCACCGGTCAAAGGACGTGGTTTGTTTCGAACAAAGCGAGATTAACATGCAGAGAACATTAGGCTTGCAGTGGGATCCGAACTCGGATACATTGTCATTCGATCTCAGTTTCAAAAAAATTCCCCGGGATATAATTTCGGGAAAGCAAAGACCCACGAAAAGGCAAATGTTGAAAGTTATTATGACAGTTTTCGATCCGCCCGGATTCTTAGCACCCCTGACAGTTCGATCCAAAATATTATTACAAAATGTATGGAGGTCTGGAACAGATTGGGATAATAAATTAAATGATCGTAATTTTAGTGAATGGCTCCTGTGGCTGGAGGAATTAAAAACAATAAGTAACGTTCAAATTCCTAGATATTATGAGATCTTATGTAAGGATGCACATGTAAAGGCTGTAGAAAGGCAACTTCACATTTTCTGTGATGCAAGCGAAAAGGCGATGTGTTGTGTAGCTTATAGTCGTGTTAAAAACTCCAGTGGTCAGGTTTTCGTAAATTTCATTGCTAGCAAAACCCGTGTAGCCCCAATCAAGCCGATGTCGATTCCGCGCTTAGAATTGCAAGCAGCCCTTTTGGGAAGTAGATTATATAAAAGTATTATAGGTGAACATACGCTCACCTTTAACTCGAAACATTTTTGGACAGACTCGAAAACTGTTATGTGCTGGTTAAAATCTGATTCAAGGAACTTTAAACCCTTTGTTTCGCATAGGCTAGGCGAGTTGGAAGAAACAGTTGGTTCAGAATGCTGGCGGTGGCTTCCCACTAAAGAAAATATAGCAGATGAGGCTACAAGAGATACGAATATGACAGACTTAACGTTACAGGGACGATGGTTTTCTGGTCCCGAATTTCTCAAATCACCTCCAGAAGGATGGCCACAAGAGAATGTGGCAAACCGTAACGATAATATAAACAAAGAATTATTAGAATTAAAACCATCGGCTATTTTAATTACAACATCGGCGGCATGTTTCATAGATCCATATAAATTCTCGAAATATTCACGTTTGTTAAGAGCTACAGCGTACGTTTTTAAATTCATCAGTAAATGTAGACGCAAACCCCTAGAAAATAATTCACTTACCGCTGAGGATTTAATTGCTGCCGAACGATTCCTTATAAAGGAGTCTCAGAAAAGAACCTTTAATAGGGAAATTATGATTTTAACGAAAAAGGAAATATTGCCAAAAGATAGCAGACTGAGACAATTATGTGCCTATTTAGATGTACATGGAATATTGCGTATACACGGTAGAATTGAAGCAATCGAGGACGTACAATTAAGTACAGTCTTTCCCATAATCCTCGATAATAAAGATAGGTTAGCGCATTTATTAATTACCCAATTTCACGAAAAATCTAGCCACGGTGGAGTTGAGCACGTTTTAAATGCAATAAGGCAAAAGTACTGGATACTTAATGCGCGTCAGTCTATTAGGAAAATACATTATACCTATGTGTCAAACTTGTAAAAATAAGAAAGCCCAACCACAGGCACCGCTAATGGGATGTTTACCTATGGAAAGGTTACAACACCATATACGTCCGTTCACACATACAGGCATGGATTACTTTGGACCCATGAAAGTGACAATAGGGCGAAGAAATGAAAAAAGATATGGTGTACTGTTCACGTGTTTGTCAACAAGAGCCGTACACATTGAAATCGCTGATTCACTAACAACGGATTCTGCCATACTCGCAATCCGACGTTTCGTAGCTAGACGTGGTTACCCGCTAACCATTTGGAGTGATAATGGAACAAACCTCAGAGGGGCTGATAAGGTGTTATCAGATTCACTGTCACGTCTAAATCAAGAGAAAATAAATGACGAAATGTCAGTAAGAAAAATAAACTGGAAGTTTAATCCTCCAGCGTCTCCTCACCACGGAGGCTCCTGGGAAAGTCTGGTGAAATCTATTAAAAGTACGTTTTACGCCATATTACATGAGCAAGCACCGCGTCCAGACACTTTGCACACATTGCTTTTAGAAGCCGAAAACATTGTAAATAGTAGACCGCTCACACACGTTTCACTCGATAGCAAAGATTTTGAAAGCCTGACGCCAAATCATTTCTTGTTAGGTTATAAGTATGACAATCCAATCGTAGGAGCTTTTGATCAGGGAGATTTATGCCTAAAAAAGCAGTGGCGTATTGCGCAATTTTTCGCCGACCAATTTTGGTCACGATGGGTGAAAGAATATTTACCTACGTTGGTAAAACGTTCAAAATGGCATGACGTGGTGCCACCTATAAAAGTAGGCGATGTAGCTATCATATGTGATAACACATTGCCCCGGAATACCTGGCCAAAGGGCATTGTTGTAAAAGTATACCCCGGGACCGACAAACAAGTCCGTGTAGTAGACATTCAAACAAACCATGGTACCTTTCGTAGACCCGCCACTAAGGTAGCGGTATTAAAAATACAAAAATCGCATTCTTTACCTATTTAGTGAAGTAAATTCACGGGAGGGGGTATGTTTGTTCCAGAATGCGATTTCTTTTATTTAATTATAAGTAGAATAATAATTAGTTCGTAAGATTCGTGTAAACGAAAAATCGCCTAAAATATGTAAACAAAATATTATCCCTCGGTTTTTCCAAAGAAGGTCCGACCCTCGAAGTAGTTTTAATGGCTGGTAATTATGTAGATACATTGCTTTACCGATTTGTAAGAAATTGTTTATTCCTTAAATTGTTTATTTTTAAGTAGTTATGTATACCTGTACATTGCAAATACATAGAACCCATAGAAAGGGTTTTCTGACGGTTATTTTATGACCCACACTAAAGGAACTTAATCTCTTAGGTTTAAAATGTATCTATATTGGTGTGCCCATTTTGGCAACCTTTTAAAAGTAATTTTATTGTTTTATTGGGGGTTAAATTTAAGAATTTGAGATCTGGGAATTTTTAATGTTAGTCCACCATTTCTCCATTTCAGTATTGTATGATGTACTTAATTTTATTGGTGGCCCTTTTTGCCGACTCTCGGGTAATTGTTTTATTGCGGGATTTTAAAATTCAGTTTAGGAGCCGCTCAAATAGTGTCCCAACATTGTTATACCTTTTTGTATTAGTGTATTTTTGCTTTAAATATGGTGAATTTTAGAACAGAGAGTTAGTCTTGCTGTGAGAGTGAAGGAGTCTTGTTATGGCGGTTGAACTGGAAGATATACGAGGTGTATCTTCAGTTGCGCAGAGGGAAGATAGGCCCTTTGCGTGAGTCTCGCTAGTAGAGTGAACCGAGAAGGTACACGCTGTGTGCCTTCAATTGTGTAATTGTACTGAAGCTGGTAGGTACGAGTAATACCTACGGTTCAGTACTGGAAAACTGACCAGAGAGAGATCGAAGTAGAGACTTCGATATTTGTCAGTGTGGTGTGGTCGTGGACCCTCTTGTAATAAATATATTTGTTGCATTGAATAAATTGTGAAGAAGAAGAAAAAATAAGTGTTTTCCTGTCAACTCCATACTGTTGTGCTCTCGTACCACGATAGCAGAAACAAACACGTTAACGGTTTTCCTGAATTTTATAGCAAATTTATTAACTGCAATAAAAAAATTATAGTTATTTAACTATTTACAATAATTTACACGGAATGATTTTATTTTTTTATGGCAATACAAATCACATAGTTTTTTTTCCTTTCTGAATAGAGGTGTCGTTAATACTAAATAATTTTTCAATATTGATTTCCCTAAAATAAATTTAAATTAAACTAAAAAAGTGTATCGGATCATTTGTATGTATTTGTGTGTAAACTGATTTCTAGTAACACAGGTGCACACATAAGCACATACCTGTCAGCTATGTTATAACTTTCTTTGGGTTTAGTGATAATAACGTGGCGTTCTCGCTTTCGTAATTTTTTGTGGTGCCTTCAGCAGGCCGCACCAAAAAGCTTCGCGGGCCGCAGGTTCCCCAGTAGGGTGTGTCAATTATTTCAACATTTGAATTCAGAACCGCCCGGGGTCTCAAAAGTTGCGTCTTAGAAAGAAAATGAGAACTGCATTTAAATTAATATTAAAAAAAGGTTATTAGCCCGCTAAAATGCATTGAAAATCAGAAAACAAATCTAAAACATTTTTTAAAAATTATTTTAATATATTTTTTTTCAATAATTTATACCTTTTAAAGTTTGTTTGTTATTAAAAAATGTGTAAAGCAGACAAAAATGAAAAAATCAAGTTTATGAGTACAAGTAAGTCAACAAGAATACTGATTTTTTCCAGAATGTTATTTACCCCTTTCATATTTTTAACAAACACATCACAAATGTTTAAAAAATATATTTTTTTTACGTTCGTTGTACTGCAGTTATGGAATAAAAATTAAGTTTGATACAAAATATAAAATATGGAACCTTCGTTTTAATTTTTTTCCAAATCACGAAATCAATTGTTTTTTCAAAAATTCCGGCCATTTTAGCGGGCCGTTTATAGTGAACAATAATTTCATATAATGAATAACTGATTACTTTGTATAAAACCACTATTTTTAAAAATGAATAACTGATTACTTTGTATAAAACCACTATTTTTAAAAATAGTGGTTTTATACAAAGTAATCAGTTATTCATTATATGAAAAATGATGCCACAAAATAAATTTGCAAAGTTTGAAGAAACAATAATTTCATTTATTTTTACGTTTTCGAATAGCTACAGATCATACGAAACTTTTGAGACCCCAGGAGTTTAAAAATAAGGTAATTTTTTTTCTCTCTATGGAGAGCGACACAAGCTATTCCCCACCCCTGCTTTACGGGATCAAGAGTGTTCCGCATTTATCGGGTAATTCTATGGATTTTTGATGATTTTGCGAGGGAGTTTTTATTTTTTGACATGGCAACGCTGGTTATAGGTCTACAACAATGGGATGGAATTGAGAACTAGTTATTTGGAACATAATTAAAGATTATATATGAATGCCGTCTATTATTGACATCGAGTGCACGTGAAAGACAAAGGTTATTGCAAAGAGCCGAGTTAAAATGTAATAAGTCAAGATAATGTAATACCAAGTAATGTAGGTTACCCACCTTTGTCAACCTTTGTCATCCGACAGCCTCCCAGAGCATAAAGAACTTCCATCTCAGGATGGTGGAAATAGGGATCAGAGATCATGCATATAAATAAATGAAAGTATTTACTAGTGAAATGTAAAAAAAACGGCTTTATTGCACTTTGCAAAAGACATCAAAGAAATGTAAAAAAAAGAAACACAAATACCTTTGGCATCTATCAGAATTGGAGAGAGAGAGTTATGTTAAAATTACGGTTGGTTATCAGAAGCGCGTACGTCTCGTCGTCGTGACTCTCTTCCAGTCGTGTAGAGCAATCCTCAACAGCGATCGTCAACAGCAAACCCCAAAACGCCGTTCCACACGTCATGGGGCGTTTGGTTAAAGGGAGTCCTCCCAACACAAAAAGCTCGGTTGAGCCTCCATCCATCAGGCGGCATGGGGAATCTCACCGGCCCAAAGGTACAACAAAGGCTAGGAGCCGCTTCATCAGTAAAGGGAATTCACCCAACAAAAAGAGCACGGAAGGTCCTCACCCATCAAGCGGCATGAAGGAACCTCATCGGCCAAAGGATTCACCAGGCAAGAATCCTAGCGGGCAGTTGATCACCCGTTGAATTTGGTGTCAAAAACATCAGCACGCGGACAACATTATCTCGCGGCATCCGGCGAGGGATTCAACAAAATAAATCGGCTACAGGGCCATTAGAGTTGTCACACACTCACGTGACGTGTATAAACGAACTTTTTAGGCTACATCGCCTTTGTAACACCCGCCATAATCCCAATCGCCCCGAAAATCTCCTCCCGCACACAAAATCTACGTTATGTCCTCCGCCATCTTTCCCCCGAACGCCCGTTTCCGGTGTCGTTGCAGTTTCGCCAACCAACAAAGTTAAATAAAAAATAAAAAATTAATAGACAATAAACAGTACCTGCTTTAAGCAGTACCTACTCGCGAAATAGATATGTTACATTTCCCCGCAACCCCCGAAAATTTTACGCCGCGAAGTGAAGTAAAATTATTAGGACACCGCCCAACACGACTCTCTCTTTCCACATCTGTTAAAGAAAAATAACACAACATAGTATCAGAAAACATAAACGTAAAACATATTAAAGTAGCAAACCCATTCACAGAATGGTGTACAAAAAAAAAAACATAGAAAATGAGGTAATACCTCCACTTTTACAAGCTCGCTTGTAAGATTACCAACACGTTACTCACATGACGAGAGACAATCTCTCAAGAAAACACTAGTGAGTATGGAGAATTCAAGCTCCCACTTTCATTTATAGAAAAAAGCAACACTTAGTTATTATTAACATAAAAAAAATAACTCTCTCTCTCTATCCTTATATTCTAATCAAAAGTGATATTTGAAAAAAGTTACGTCACAGATATTATACTCAACGCGTCTTAAATTATCAACTAAAACTAGACCAAGGTATAAACAAATATACAGAATTAACTCATTCAATTTTTATAAAAAACTGTCAATTACAAAGTGGTCAGAGTAGGGTTTATATGTAAAGACATACCTATCTGTCAAAAAAAATCAGATCAAGTATAATACAATTATTACTTGTCCATCGTATAACAAGTTTTATAAAAAACTGTCAATTACAAAGTGGTCAGAGTAGGGTTTATATGTAAAGACATACCTATCTGTCAAACAGTTTAGATCAGGTTTTACAATACCGAGGCACTACCTATCTATAAAAGAGGTTAGATTAGGGTTTACATATTTCTATTACCTATCCATCAAAATTATGAAAAAATTCATTAGGAACACAGAAGCAAAACAGGATCTAGAATGTTAGGCTTAGAGCTTAGGGATTAAAATTAAACAAAACACCTAGCTATTAAAAAAGTGAACCTCAAAAGGTACTCTTGATTTTATACAAAAATACAAGATGTAACTATTATAAACCATCCTCAGAGGACGTTGCTTGTGCAAGAAAAGACTGAAGATAAACTCAGGTGGCATTTCTTCAAAAAATAACACTTAATACATCAAGTAAGTGAAAAGTCATAAATTTCTTGAACAAACAATGATATTTTGGTGATCGAATATACTTATTAGATAATCGACACTAGATAAGGTGTGATCGAACAATATCCAAATGAACGACACTAGTAGACAAAATTAACAGTACAACACTGGTTTAAGCAGTGAGAGACCTATATATGTAAATGCTTAATGTTAACTTAGAACTAAAAGACAAAAAAAAACACTTTCCTGTATTAGAGGTAAGGTGATAAACTTCAAATATGAGTTACTTTAATGGGTAGGTATGCCAGAGCAGTACCACCTTTGTTTGTGACAAGAAAAAAAAAATTCTTAACAAATATTCTTAACAAACTTAACTAACTGACTTTAAGGAAAGTTATACCAGACTTAATCTATTTAACATAGCTATGGTATATTTAAGAAAAACTTTACTTAATCACTAATTGTTGAAATTTTAACAATCTGTACATAAGAAAGTCGCTCAAATCTCTCATAAACAGAAGTTTTGAATCATTCTTTCCAAGTGCTTGGAAAGTCATTATTCGGGAGAAAATTCCAACGAACTTGAAAAGAAGGATTCAGACTTAAACGCTAAAACAGTACAACATAACCTATTGTTTTACGAACGCATCAGTGTGTAAGTATAATTGTAGCCTATAAGGAAGGCGAAACGACTCATTTCATACAAAAAAAATTATTTAGAGTTTATATAAAAAAATTCTCGTCAAAGACTAAGTCAATTACAAAATATGACTTAGACAAAATATTGGGCGCCACTGATCACACGGATCAGAGGAAACGACATTCATTGTAAACGACGTCTCCTATAGAAAAAATTCCGAAGAATTTAAAGAAAAAAAAAAATTAAATTGAGGAAGCAAGATTGAGGAAATTTCGTGAAAATTCTAGACAAAACCTCATGAGGGTACCAAACCTCAAAAGCAAGTGACCAGAAAAACCACTGACGAAACAAATGGAACAGCATGCAGGGTTGGTAGTCCCGCATGCAATCACGTTGGTTTCATCTATATATAAAGAGTAAGAAATATTTAATCCATGCGAACAATATCCTTTACATGAAAATTTCCTACAATTTTACCGTTCATATCAGCTAGAGTATAGACCAAATTAGAGACTTTACCTTTAATAACATTGCGAACGAATCTAGGGGCCAATTTGTGAGAGAAATAATTCGGTCCACTGGATTGAACGAAATTCTTCCTCCAAACGACATCGCCTACTTCATAATTAACCGTCTTACGGCGTAAATTGTAGTGTTGGGCATTTTTCTTAAAAGCTTGTAACAAAGCATTTGAAACTTGTTCATAAATTGGAACTAAGTCTTCCAACTTCTTAGCAAATTCGTCCCTAGATTGCTGCAACGTAATGTCTACGACACCAGAAGATAAGTTATTTTTATGAAAGTTTCCGTCAATAATTTGTTCCCTACCATGCATGAGGAAGAAGGGGGTGAAGCCGGTTGCAAAATTAACCGTGTTATTGAGAGCTGATTGAATTTGAGGCAGAAATCTGGACCAATTACGCTGGTCAGATTCGGTTAAAATAGACAAAGCAGTTCCAATGGTTTGGTTATAGCGTTCGACCACGTTATTTTGGGGAGTATAAAAAGCATTATAAAAAGGCGGAGGTACGTTATACTCTGCTAACAATTGTTTAAAGTCTTTTGAAATAAATTGTTTTCCGTTGTCGCAGACGCACGTTTGCGGTACCCCGTGTACAAGGAATATGTATTGTTCAATGTTTTTAACAATGCTTTTAGTAGTTGCATTTCTAAGCGGAAAAATCCAGGTATATTTAGAAAATACATCAACGACTGTTAGAATATACATAAATCCTGCATAGCTACGCGGAAGAGGACCGACAAGGTCAATAGACAGCATTTGCATAGGTCTTGTGACTATTTTCGGGTTCGTAGAAATGCCTGCCGGCGCAGCAGTGTTAATTTTATGTGCCTTACACGTTTTACATCTATTGACAAAATTTTTGACGTCATTATACATCCCTGGCCAAAAATAATGAAGTTGAACCTTCTTATATGTTCTAAAAACTCCTGGATGACAAGAAATAACAGACTCATGTTCTTTAGATAGAACAGCGTTACGGTCCTCAAAAGGAACAACAAGCTTCCAAGCTGTGTCCTCCTGCAGAGCGAAACGAGATTTAGTGTGACGAAATAATTTATTTTCCTTAATTTGAAAATTATTAAAACGTTGTGGATTTGATTTACAATTAGAAAATAAGGTATTATACCAAGTATCTGTACTCGTGGGAACGGAATCAATGGCCGAAATTAAAGAAACGTCTTTACGTGAGAGAACGTCCGGAACCGTATTTAATTTACCTTTCCTATGTATAACATCAAAAGAGTACTGTGACAGCCGAGTAGACCAGCGAGCAAGCCGACCTGTTGGATTAGATAATGAGACTAACCATTGTAGACTAGAATGGTCCGTTACCACAGTGAAGTGAGCACCTTCTATGTAGGGCCTAAAATGGTTGACTGAATCTAACACCGCTAGGAGTTCGCGCTCCGTCACGCCGTAGTTTCGTTCATGCACATTAAGACACCTAGAGAAATAAGATACAGGGTGCTCCTCTCCTTCAAAAATTTGTGTAAGTACACCTCCGATCCCAACGTTGCTCGCGTCACAGTGAATCGTGAAAGGAAGCGAAAAATCCGGACAATTAATAACAGGGGCAGAAGTCAACGCCTTCTTTAATTTCTTAAAAGACAACTCCGCTTCAGGAGACCAAGAGAAATTACTAATTCCCTTCCTTGAACCAGTGAGTTTTGTTAAGGGAGCAGCAATGGTTGAAAAATCCTTTATAAAACGCCTATAATACCCGCACAGGCCAATGAAAGCTTTTACCTGTTTAGAATTCTTTGGAATGGGGTAAGTACGAATGCATTCCAACTTAACTGGGTCTGTGCGAAGTCCTTTTGCATCCACAACGTAACCGAGATACTTCAATTCATCCTTGCAAAACTCGCACTTTTTCAAATTGACAGTTAAGCCTGCTTCTTTCAGACGCAAGAAAACCCTATTTAATTGCTCTAAATGTGAATCGATATCTTCTGAAATTATAATTAGGTCATCCAAATAGCAAAAAACGTTTTCGTCAAACTCTGGACCAAAAAGTGCATCAACCAGACGCTGAAGTTCACTAGGAGCGTTTTTTAACCCAAACGGCATCCTAACGAATTCAAACAAGCCATGTCCAGGTACTACAAAAGCCGTTTTGCAGCAAGAATCCTTATGTAAAGGGATTTGCCAGAAACTTTTCGATAAGTCAATAGAAGATATGAAGCGTGCACCACGTAGCTTGTCTAAAATACGCGAAATATACGGCAAGGGGTAGGAATCTCTTGTCGTGACGCTGTTAAGCTTCCTGGAGTCTAAGCAGAACCTTGCAGAACCATCCTTTTTAGGCACAATCAAAACCGGGTTCGACCAAGCCGAACGCGAACGTCGAACAACACCTAAGTCAAGCATTTCCTTAAGTTGAGCTTCAAGTTGTTTTTGACGTGTTTGAGACAACGGGTAATATCGTTGCTTAATGGGATCTCCCGTCGTATTAATTTTGTGCTGAACTAAATGAGTACGACCCAATCCACATTTTTCAAAAGAAATTGACTTAAATTTATCTATTACCTTATTAAGCCTACGATTGTCTTGGGGGGACAGTAAGGAAGCTGACGTGATCTTGCGAATTTCACCTATAGTATTCTCAACATCACGTCCACTGTTGGCCTCTGGAAACAATTGAGGAGCGATGTCAAATTGTTTCCAAAAGTCGACTCCCAAAACAATCACAGGTGAAAGAGACGGAATA
Organism: Limnephilus marmoratus; assembly: GCA_917880885.1. NCBI lineage: Eukaryota > Metazoa > Arthropoda > Insecta > Trichoptera > Limnephilidae > Limnephilus > Limnephilus marmoratus. The sequence continues at coordinate 40,507,558 of OU862928.1, forward strand.
ATAAAAAAGGAAATATATTTCTTAATATTATTATAAGTAACTAGTACTCGCATAGTACCAATTACATCCTGACGTACCCCATCAGCGGTGGTAACGTAAGACTCTAATTTATCTAAACTAAAGCCTAGACTAATAAAGAAGTTATAAAGAGAACCGCCAAAACAACTGACCGTCGCACCACTGTCCAAGAGACCCGAAAAGACAAGATTTTGAATAGAAATATTCGCATGGGGTCTGATGTCTTGTCCAGAACTAGCCATCGGCATGCATGCGTCCATGTCACGCCTGAAGAACCGGTTACTGGAGCTATCAACTACGGGTGATGATGATCTCCCGGCATCCTTGCTAGCAGGACGCAGAGGATCACACTCTAGTTTTTTGGATTTGTGCGAGCGGGGTCATCTCGGCGTTTGTCAGAATTCTTCTGAGAATCAAACTTCCATTTTCTACAAAAAGGTTTTGTATGACCTTGCGCCTTACAATAAAAACAATTTAAAGTTTTTCTACTATTCGAAGAAGAAGAATGTGTAGGAGAAGAGGATGATGCTTGAGGAGAAGTAAAATGCGGTAAGGGTTTATCTACGGAGTGCTTTTCAAATCTCCTACACACATTTACCAAAGAAGATAATTCCTTTTCTGCAAAATATGCGATGGCCAATGCGTATTTAGGTAACAGACTATCAGAAACTAGGTCTACTAACTGTTCCTCCGTAAGTTGAACGTCTAATCTGAGATTAGCTAATTTAACTTCATCAACGTAATCCACAACACTTTGGTTAAATTTCTGTTTCATCGCGAATAAAGCTTTTAGGGCCTCTGTTTGATTAATACAACGTTCAAAACGTGCAATGAGGAGATTTCTCAACTCAGGCCAAGATAATGAATCTTTATAAATAGTCCTATACCAAGAGAGAGCTTTCCCCTCCAAAAGATCTGCAAAGGACGTCACAACCGATGACAGTTCTATATGACGGCATCTAGATAATTCCTCCACACGTTGTATAAAATCCCTAACATCAGAAGAACCAGAAAATTTAATACCCCAAGAATGTACGGACGTATTTGTATTTATCGATTGATAATAATTATTGACTATGTTTGTAGTCTGACTCGCATTATCACTATTGCCTTCATTTTGTTGTGGAGAATCACTACTTGATTGTTTTAAACTTTTATTATATATGCGAGCCTGTTCCCGCATAGCTGATAACGTAGGCTCTGGAGTGATATTTAATTCAGATAACATCTGTATCATCTCCTCCTTAGTTGCACCGTTAATATTAGTAATCGCCATTTTGTTTTGTTTTTTTTTTTTTTTTTTTAATTTTAAATTTGGGAAAAAATAATTAAATAATTATTGAATTTAAAAAAAAAAATATAATGTACTTTATAGTTTGAAATACCGGACACCCTGTAAAGCAAATTATCTTTCATTAAAAAAATTATTATAAAAAAAAAAAAATCAAAATTATTTTCCAAAAAAAAAAAAATTTTTTATGTATGTAGCTCACCGGACATTTTATAATGTATGTAGCTCACCGGACACCGTGTAAAGCCAATGGATCACCGGAACTAAAATTCCCTCAAAACAAAGCAAGTTTTTCCGCGAAAAATTATAAAAAGAATCCACATCGTCTTCCCTTGTAAATTCTTAATAGTATATCCAATTAATGTACAAAACCCTTTCACAATATAACGTATCTTCTTATTTGCGAAAACAAAAACACAACAATTGTTATGATGTTTTGACAACTGACACTTAAATCCAGTATTGCCAGAAAAGAGAATATTTTTCGCTGAAAATTATTCAAGCTGTCACTGGTACCAATGTACATTAAATTGCGAGAAACAATATATTAACACGCACATTTTTTTTATATATGGCAATAGATATAACTAAACGTCAAACTTTGGTAATCAACAAGTTCAAATGCATAATTGCAAATAACTAACTTACTACCCACACACTGATGAGTTGTAAAATGACATCGTAAAAAGCAGACAAATTATATAACATTAAATAAGACTATTCTTATAGATATATGCATGATCTATAAATACCCTTCCGAACACCTGTTTAATATATTTAAAAAACTCTTTCGTTGGGCGCAAATGTAATACCAAGTAATGTAGGTTACCCACCTTTGTCAACCTTTGTCATCCGACAGCCTCCCAGAGCATAAAGAACTTCCATCTCAGGATGGTGGAAATAGGGATCAGAGATCATGCATATAAATAAATGAAAGTATTTACTAGTGAAATGTAAAAAAAACGGCTTTATTGCACTTTGCAAAAGACATCAAAGAAATGTAAAAAAAAGAAACACAAATACCTTTGGCATCTATCAGAATTGGAGAGAGAGAGTTATGTTAAAATTACGGTTGGTTATCAGAAGCGCGTACGTCTCGTCGTCGTGACTCTCTTCCAGTCGTGTAGAGCAATCCTCAACAGCGATCGTCAACAGCAAACCCCAAAACGCCGTTCCACACGTCATGGGGCGTTTGGTTAAAGGGAGTCCTCCCAACACAAAAAGCTCGGTTGAGCCTCCATCCATCAGGCGGCATGGGGAATCTCACCGGCCCAAAGGTACAACAAAGGCTAGGAGCCGCTTCATCAGTAAAGGGAATTCACCCAACAAAAAGAGCACGGAAGGTCCTCACCCATCAAGCGGCATGAAGGAACCTCATCGGCCAAAGGATTCACCAGGCAAGAATCCTAGCGGGCAGTTGATCACCCGTTGAATTTGGTGTCAAAAACATCAGCACGCGGACAACATTATCTCGCGGCATCCGGCGAGGGATTCAACAAAATAAATCGGCTACAGGGCCATTAGAGTTGTCACACACTCACGTGACGTGTATAAACGAACTTTTTAGGCTACATCGCCTTTGTAACACCCGCCATAATCCCAATCGCCCCGAAAATCTCCTCCCGCACACAAAATCTACGTTATGTCCTCCGCCATCTTTCCCCCGAACGCCCGTTTCCGGTGTCGTTGCAGTTTCGCCAACCAACAAAGTTAAATAAAAAATAAAAAATTAATAGACAATAAACAGTACCTGCTTTAAGCAGTACCTACTCGCGAAATAGATATGTTACAATAAGAAAACAAATTACTAGACGTAAATAAACTATTCATAAGGAAGATCATTTACAAAAACTGTATCAAAACTTCACATCTCCACATACCTCACTCGCAAAACACAAGAGCAAAAATTAATAAGCACTTTCAAGTTCCCCATATCAAATCAACTTTTGCAAAAAAACACGAATCTTACCTAGCACCACACATTTTCAATACCTTCCTAACACAAACAAAAACTTACGTCACCCCAAATAATTTGAATTGGCTTTTCAAAAGATTTGTAATATGGTTGAATGAAAAGGAAAGAACAGACATTCAAAATATTCTAAATAAATAACATTTCATACAAGTTCTCACGAAATTATATAATATTCAAATAAAAAAAATACGAGAAACTGCAATTTTGCAATATTAATTATTATGATTAATTATTAATTATTACTTCTATTATGTACCTAACCGCTATATTCAACTGTCACAAAATTTTAATTTACTTTTATCTAAAAAACAAAGTATGTATGTAAATATTTAATATACCAATATATAATTTATCTTTTTTATCTTTTTACATACATATATATATTTGTTTAAATACACACATTTCTTTTGGAACAAACATAATATGTGATTTACTCGCCTCGGAACAGACTTTGTCTAGTGAGGCGGGTAAAAGAAAAAACAATGTAAATAACCATGAAACTAAATAAACGCCCGGGTTGCCGGCACTGAAACTGAAAAAAAAAAAAAAAAGATGAACTTACTGATAGCTTGGTTGTTGTGTGACAGGTGACGGCGGCCGGGGTTAGTATATTTATGCGGCGGCCGTAAACCAGGGTTGTTATGTCTAATAAAATAATTTCCCTAGATTTCAAGGCGAAATTTCCCTAGGTACCACCTTTAGATAAGAAAAAAAACACTTGACAATTAAAAAAAACCGCAATCTGGAGGGGGGTGTGGGGAGGGGGGGGGTAAATTGTCAAAATCTAAATTCAAACACAAAATCCAGAGTAGAAGATGCCAAGATGCCCTGGTGTACGACCACCGTTTAGAATTAAAACTTTTCTTGAAATGTGTTTGGTGACTAAATCTGAATAGCCGGGTACTTCCCCACCTTCCTCTCCCCCATCACCGTCCCCTACCCCTACCCACTTACCTTCAGCCTCACAACACACCCAAAATGGGGATGCCAGAGTCTCACTGGTTCTAGGAGGGAGCAGTTGGGATTTTCTTAAGTATTTGCATTAAAAATAAAAATAGATAGGTTATTAGTTTGGGTAAGCTAAGTAAATTATTATTCATGCATATTTTGATTTAAACGAAACTCACGCAAATCTTACATAAAATACACAAAATAATTAAAATGGCGCCAAAGGAATCGTTTTATACACGTAATTTTGAATAAAAATGGAAATTTAATGCATCTTTTACATACCTTTTAGCAAAACGTAATAACTTGTTTGTAGTAATTAAGTTGAAATACAGTATACAGTGTAATTACTAAAATCTGTGCCTAATAAGAGTGCGGCGGCTACTGGAATACCTACTATTATTTTAAATCCATTTTATTTTTATTTATTTATTTATTGACGCCCAATTGGGCTTTTACGAGTATATATTAAATACAATTTTCAGTCGGCCGTTCCTCGTATTTTAAAGCAAAACTTCACTCGCTCGACGGCTCATATCCAGTGGCGTAGCTAGCATGGGTGGCACCCGGGGCGGAAATCGTGGTGTCACCCCCCACCCCCCCCCCCCATTAATTTTTTTTTGAGAAATTCAAAACATAAATTTGACTTCCTAAAATCAAAAAAACATTTCTAGCTAGTCAAATATGTAAAAAATAATTGTTATCCTCAAAATTAAAAACACTAACAGAATGCTGACCGACCGAGCCATATAGCTACAAATAACAGAGTTCCGTGTGGAGTCTTCAATTCTTATATGCTTCAAAAATCTGAAAAAAATCATTTGCTGTCATGAAAACATTATAACCAATACTTAGGTTAAAACCAGTTTTGTGTTCAGAGTGTAACGATAAAATTTCAATCGTGAAATAGTAAAGGGGGCGTTCAAGTATAATGTAACGCAATTTTTTAATAATTTTTGACCCTCCCCCCATGCAACGCGCCGTAACATTTTTCTGCACCTCCCTCCCCCTAAACGTTACGTAACACCCAAGTGACTATTTTTACCTGAAAGTCTCAATTAAATTGCGCAAAGTACTGGAAAGTCGCTTAAATACATTTTTCTTGTATTAATCGCATTTGCGGTAAAAATAAAACAAGAGATTTCAAACTCGCAACAGGTCCATGCGTATAATATTTATTTTATTGTTTTAAATTGTAATTCATAAACAAATTGGAAAAATATATTATTTTTATCGGCCTTTCATTCCTTCCGGATCTCCACAATTTAATACTGTCTTACCAGTAGCGTAGCGAGGGGGGGGCGGGGGGGGCGGAATGCCCCGGGTGCCACCCGAGGAGGGGGTGACACTCGAAAGTGGAGAAAAAACTTACGAAAGTGCAAAATTGCCGTAAAAAATATTTTACACGTTAACACTGACTGTTATTTTGCTCTATGGCTTGGTTGGTCGGGGATTCCCGAAAAATGTTTTTTTTTGTTCCTAGCTCAGTCGGGGATTTCCCTGAAATATTCCTTGTGTCATTCTAATTTCGTTCGTATATTGTGATTAACGTAGACTTGTGAAGTGAATTGTTATCTATGGACTGACGTGAATTAGTGAAGAAGTTATTATTGTGTTAGCTTGTTTATTAGTGCTGAAAGACCAGTTTGAAAAACAAAGTAGGTAGGTGTGAATTTTTAATACCGTTTTGTAGCGCATGAATAGTTACAGTCGGGACAAGAAAAGGGTTTTTCATCACTGTGAGTTAGCAAGTGCCGTTTTAGTTAGTTTTTTTGAGAATAAGAATAGCTGCAGTCAGGACATGAAATAAGTTTTTTTTCCACTGTCGGTAAACGTGTGATTTTTAGATTTCTCTTCATAGTACATGAATAGTTGCAGTTGGAACATGAAAAAGGTTTTTCTCCACACTGAGTCAGCAACTGCCTTCTTATGTATCCCTTTTGAGAACACGAAATGTTACAATCAGGACATGAATAAGGTTTTTCTCTTCTGTGAATCATACTGTGGACTTTTAAATCTTCGTTTTGAGGACTTGTATAACTGCATTCAGATCATGAAAAAGGTTTTTCTCCACTCTGAGTAAGCTTATGAATAATACATAGTGAAGTAAAGTGTTGCTCCATATGGAAACCTTTGTAAAATTACTTTCTTCAGGGCCCCCTCAGTGTAGCTAATGTAAAACGAAATATGTGTTGTAAAACCATGTAGGTGTATTAAAGGTAAGACAGTATTAAATTGTGGAGATCCGGAAGGAATGAAAGGCCAGTAAAAATAATAATATTTTCCCAATTTGTTCATGAATTACAATTTAAAACAATAAAATAAACAATATACGCATGGACCTATCGCGAGTTTGAAATCTCTTGTTTTATTTTTACCGCAAACGCGATTAAAACAAGAAAAAAGTATTTAAGCGACTTTCCAGTACTTTGCGCAATTTAATTGAGACTTTTAGGTAAAAATAGTCACTTGGGTGTTACGTAACGTTTAGGGGGAGGGAGGTGCAGAAAAAATGTTACGGCGCGTTGCATGGAGGGAGAGAGGGTCAAAAATTTTCAAAAATTGCGTTACGTTATACTTGAACGCCCCCTTAACTATTTCACGATTGAAATTTTATCGTCACACTCTGAACACAAAACTGGTTTTAACCTAAGTATTGGTTATTATGTTTTCATGACAGCAAATGATTTTCTTTAGATTTTTGCAGCATATTAGAAATGAAGACTCCACACGGAACTCTGTTATTTGTAGATGTATATGGCTCAGTCGGTCAGCATCCCCCAAAAATTCTGTTATTTTATTTTCGTTCCTAGCTCTAACTATTGATTTATTGGGGATTCCCGTGAAATATTCCTCTCTTTTCCCCTGTGTCATTCTCATTTCTTTCGCACATTGTGATTGACGGGAACTCGCGAAGGAAATTATCACCTATCGATTGTTGAAAAAGCTGTTATTCTGTTAGTGTTTTTAAAAGTGCTATAATTTCGAGGATAACAATTTTTTTTTTTAATATTTGACTAGCTAGAAATGTTTTTTTTTATTTTAGGAAGTCAAAATTTGTGTTTTGAATTTCTCTAAAAAAAAAATAATGGGGGGGGGGGATGACACCGCGTTTTCCGCCCCAGGTGCCACCCATGCTAGCTCCGCCACTGTGTCTTACCTTTAATACACCTACATGGTTTTACAACACATATTTCGTTTTACATTAGCTACACTGAGGAGGCCCTGAAGAAAGTAATTTTACAAAGGTTTCCATATGGAGCAACACTTTACTTCACTATGATTCATAAGGTTACTCAGAGTGGAGTAAAACCTTTTTCATGATCCGAATGCAGTTATACAAGTCCTCAAAACGAAGATTTAAAAGTCCACAGTACGATTCATAGAAGAGAAAAACCTTTTATATCAAGTCAGTTGCTGACTCAGTGTGGAGAAAAACCTTTTTCATGTTTCAACTGCAACTATTCATGTACTATGAAGAGAAATCTAAAAATCACACGTTTACCGACAGTGGAAACAAACCTATTTCATGTCCTGACTGCAACTATTCTTATTCTCGAAAAAATAAAACTAAAACGGCACTTGCTAACTCAAAGTGATGAAAAACCATTTTTCTTATCCCGACTGTAACTATTCATGCGCTACAAAATGGTATCTAAAAATTCACATGCTAACCCATACTTGACAAAAACCTTTTTCATGTCCCGACTGCAGTAATACAAGTTTTCAAAGGGAAGATTTAAAAATCCACAGTACCATTCACAGAAGAGAAAAACCTTTTTCATGTCCTGATTGTAACTATTCGTGTTCTCAAAAGGGATACATAAGAAGGCAGTTGCTGACTCAGTGCGGAGAAAAACCTTTTTCATGTTCCAACTGCAACTATTCATGTACTATGAAGAGAAATCTAAAAATCACACATTAACCGACAGTGGAAAAAAACCTATTTCTTGTCCTGACTTCAACTATTCTTATTCTCGAAAAAAATAACTAAAACGGAACTTGCTAACTCACATTGATGAAAAACCTTTTTCTTGTCCCAACTGTAACTATTCATGCGCTTCAAAACGGTATCTAAAAATTCACACCTACCTGCCTTGTTTTTCAAACTGGTCTTTCAGCACTATTAAACATGCTAACACAATAATAACTTCTTCACTAATTCACGTCAGTCCATAGATAACAATTCACTTCACGAGTCTACATTAATCACAATATACGAACGAAATTAGAATGACACAAGGAATATTTCAGGGAAATCCTCGACTGAGCTAGGAACATAAAAAAAAAAAACATTTTTCGGGAATCCCCGACCAACCAAGCCATAGAGCAAAATAACAATCAGTGTTAACGTGTAAAAGTTTTTTTACGGCAATTTTGCACTTTCGTAAGTTTTTTCTCCACGTTCGAGCGTCACCCCCTCCTCGGGTGGCACCCGGGGCGGTCCGCCCCCCCCTCGCTACGCTACTACCGCCGCTACATGTATTTGGACCGCCCGCTGTGAAAGCAACGTGATTGCCGTGTATTAATTGTATTAGTTTGACCCGCACCACGGAACGCGAGTAATAAGGAGTATGTATTAATGTTAATTGCCGATATTGTGCATTCCTGCTTTTGTGAAACTGCCCGCCGCAGTACCATCAAGTACCTATCGTTTCTTTCCCCGCTACGTAGAAGTGTAATATTAATTATTAAGATTAACTGTTATAATAAGTTTTAGAAGTTATAAGAGACAAAACCAGTGGCCTGAAATTGACGATAGAAAGTGCAGTGGTAAGTTTTTGGCATTCCAATTTACCATTCCTCGTTGCAGTTACTCAGTGAATTTTTATTTATTTGGCACACGCACACGCACCCGCTATACGAACGGATTGAGTTTGAAATTGTCGCAGCCATTTTGGCCGGCCCAACCACTATGTATATTCTGTATCCGTACTTGTATCAATTATTGTAATTCCCATGTAAAAGGCCGTTAATCGGCGTTAATTAATAATAAATAAATAATTAGCTTAGGAGACATTGTGAATTGGTACTGAAGTTCAAAAACTACATTCCTCACTCAAGAGTAGTATATTTTTGGTAACCGGTGAAAAACTATGGAGGTGTAAGTAATATAAACCACCATAAAAACCTTGCAAACATGGTAAATACTATGCATCTGGCAACACTGTTAATAACTGCCTTGAGACTAGAGATGCCATGTCATAAAAATAAAATAAAAACATGATTTCGAGGTAAAAAAAATCTTGTTTTGAAGGATAAAAATCATTTTTGTTATTTGTTTTTGGGGTGTTATGCAGTGTTGCGCTACCTCCTTCTTAAGCCAACGTTTCGCTGCACTGCAACGATGTCCGAAACGTTGGCTAAAGAAGGAGGTAGCGCAACACGACATAACACCCCAAAAACAAATAACGAAAATGCTTTTGACCGTGAAAATTTTAAAACTTATCGGGTAAAAATCATGTTTTGTTGAAGATAAAAAAAAAAAAAACATTTTCTTAAGCCTTTTATTGAGAAATGAAATAAGAAAACAAAGGTATCTGAGTAAATTATCTGCAAATATGGCAAAAAAAATCATTCTTCACGTTGATTAAAAAAGTTCTTCGTAGTCTTCTCCCCACTTTTGTCGACTTCAGAGGGTTTCACTTATACCACGTGTGAATTGCACACGGGGTGGAAGTGAATTGATTTTTTGTATGCATTGAAATTTGCTTGAGTTTCGTCTCATCAAAATATGCACGAATTACTTAGTTTTTTTTTTTACTATTGTTTTACAATGTCTTTTGGATAATAGGACAAAAATATGAAATAAAATTAGATTTTTATTTTTACTGCTATCAAGTTAAATTTTTAAACTACATTTTAAATTAAATAATAATAAAATATAAATAACTAATAAAAAAATTAAAATTGTATCTTATTCAGAAATTACTACTTACATGTTTTAGGAGATCGTTAAAGAACCATGGAGGTACCTAAAAAAAAGGAGAAAAAGTGAGAGACTTCTCTCCCGCGACCATCGGAGTGCGAGACAAGAGCCTTAACGCTGGACTACGCCGGCCGTCAAATATGTAGCCAATAAAAGTTTTTGGCTACACACATTTCCTTTTTTGTTTTCAGCAGTTTGAATTTGAATAACATCACTTCCTCAATGATATTATTGATATCCAATCCAAGTTCAAATGTAAACCTTGGAAATCTTTACATAATAAAAAATGAAGTCGCTCATACTGTCCGTGCGCTTAAGTCTTTTAAACTACGCAAGGGATTTTCTTGCGGTTTTCACCAAGAGATAGAGGGATTCATGAGAAAGGTTTATAGGTACTTATATAATTTGTCAAGGCAGCATGCTGGCAAACGGGTGGTGACGGTGGTGTGGATTTGATTTAACAGATGGCGTTGGTTATAAACTTTGTTTCGCTAGTCACAGCAACGTGGTTCTGGGTCTGCTAGTATTTCAAAAAACACTTTTCTTAGATTTAAGTAGATGCACTTTATCAGAACTTTTTATATTAGTTATGTTGTTATGTACATAATTCTTTTTCATCTATGGTCTTAAATTTGAGTGTCATTATTTTTATTGGTCGATGATATAATCATTCTTAACACTGTTTCGTACGAATTTATAAAACCTGTTTATAATACTTGTTCAGGATCTCAACTTCCGCTCTCCTGACAGAGCAATCCGGCGTGGTAATACCAGATTCCAAAGGGAAGTGTGGCTGGAGTAACTCTTCAATAATAACTCCAGCTCTTGAATAATTGGTCTTTATTGAAACAATAAAGGACCCGTAGGGTAGCTCATGTACGGTGAGCCCAATGATGCTATCTCTCTCCGCGGTTTTATAACCCACATGAAGTGAAAACCTGGCAGCAGACGTTTTGCCCAAAAACGACCCGCCCAAGACGGATGGTAACAAGAGAAGAAGGAATTAAAAAATCCGTGGCAATACGAAATCGCCCTGGCAATTGCCAACACAAAAAATGTTGCCACAACCATTAGGGTGACAATCACAAATATTAATATTTCAGTACCTGAAATCTTAACATATTCCCGCCCAAAACGAGTATTAAGGAATAGTCGTTTTTCATAAAATAATATATTAGAAGAGATTGCAACATTGGTACTCAGAATTTACCCAACGAGTTCACATACAAAAATAAACAATATTCAATATATGGATATCAAAATAATAACAAAAAACTTATAACTAAGTATATAACCCTATGTCAGACTTGACATTAAAAAATGAAAGTTTAATAACGTAGAACCTTCTGGTGCGCTGCACCCACTTATGTGAAAATGGTTTAACACTTGGCACTGATGAGCCTGACGGCACTTTGATTTACACATCACATCACTTTTAGCGTTGTAATTGGTTCTTAATCCAGGTTGGAGGAAGCATCCTCCATGGGAAGTAGACAGAGCTGTGTCACGGCTCTTTTGGTGACACCTCTGGCCGTCCTCAAGGAGACGACGCGGACGCGTCCGTCTTGGCCAGGGTGGATCTCCGTCACTCGCGCCATCCTCCAGTACTGCGGAGGTAGCTGGTTGTCTTTGATGATGACCATGTCACCAGGCTGTAAACTGCGTTGACGTCCTTCTTGCCATTTGACTCGGTTCTGCAATTCTGCTAGGTATTCCCGGCTCCATCTGTGCCAAAAAGATTGAACAACGGTAGACATCTTTTGGTAAATATTAAGCCTGTTTGTAGGCAGATGATGGATATCAAGCTCAGGCAATGCTAACAGGTTGTCGCCAATAAGGAAGTGTGACGGAGTGAGGGCGTTTAAGTCATTTGGATCTGATGTTAATGGAGTCAGAGGACGGGAATTTAAACAAGCCTCAATCTGTATTAGTATGGTATTCATTCCTTCGTATGTCAAAACAGTTGACCGCATTGCTTTTTTTAAATGCAACTTGGTCATTTTAACTGCACTTTCCCAAAGTCCCCCGTGATGCGGTGAGCGGGGAGGCAAGAAACTCCAGCTAATATTCTGCTGGGCCAAAAAATTATGGATTTCTTTATCAGATGCCTTCAAAAAATCAAATAGTTCAGTAAGTTCCCTATAACTACCTGTAAAGTTAGTTCCATTATCAGTAAAGAGTCGTGAGGGTTTACCCCTCCTAGCTATAAATCTTTTCAATGCATTCATAAATGCCATTGAAGTTAAATTAGTCACTAATTCTAGGTGAATTGCCTTCGTTGAAAAACAAATAAATAAACATATGTAAGATTTTACACTCTTAGCATTTCTGGTTAAACCAGACTTAATTAAAATTGGACCTGCAAAATCTATGCCGGTTACATAAAATGGTCTTTGGATTCGGAATCGGTCAGCAGGAAGGTCACCCATGAGCTGGCGACATTCGCGCGGACGGACTCGGAAACATACAATACATTTATGCAGTGCTCGCTTCACTGCGTTTTTACCATATATTGGCCAAAAACGTAAACGCAGTAATGCGAGCAGAGCATTACATCCTAAATGTAAATTCTCATAATGCAGATGGATTATTATTAAGTCAGTCAACTTATGATTTTGTGGTAACAAAATTGGATGTTTTTGAGAGCCTGAGGTAATATCGGATTGTGATAGTCGACCTCCAACACACAACAACCCATCCTGCATCAAAGGATTTAGTGCCTTTACTTTGCTCTGCCTAGATACAAATCTTCCATTACTCACAGACGCTATTTCATCATGAAATGCGAATCGCTGAGCGTTCAAATTCAATACATGCATGGCATGTTCCAGTTCGCTTACAGAAAGCTCGTCGACCCGCATCGGTCTTCGTTTAGAACAGTTATGTATGAAACGTAACATATAAGCAACTACGCGCCTCAGTCGTCTTAATGAAGACTAATTATTAAATATTTCCCTATTTCTAAAAGATTTTTTATTAAAGCAGAAAATTTTCCTCGGTACCCGAATATAATTTGCTTTACCGAGACTCAGCGTGTAAATCTGCCAGGCCAATAAAAGGTCATTGGGTAGCTTGTCATCCCAGGATGTTTTTAGCTTCCACAATCTCTGCATAATTATCTTACCGACAATGATTACTGGGCCTACCAGTCCTAAAGGGTCAAACACTTTTGAAATTAATGATAAAACTTGACGTTTTGTTACTTCTAACTTTGAGTCTATGCTTTCTACCTGATAGGTAAACTCATCAAGTTTGGTGTCCCATATTAATCCGAGAATCTTAGCTTCATTGGATTCATTTGGCAATAATTCTAAATTATCTTTAGAATCATTAATCGAGGGGGCATTAGACCTCCATTTTCTAATCTCCATGCCTGCTGTAGCAATCGCATTAATGATTTGTGATTTAAGCAAGTGACAAGTATCAATGGAGTCACTACCAGAAAGAAAATCATCTACATAAAAATTTTCCTTAAGGGATTTACTAGCTAATGGATGAGTAAATGAAACGTCATTACCTAGCTGATGCAGACAACGTATTGCTAAATAAGGCGAAGGAGCCAAACCATATGTCACCGTGTTTAGCGTATAGTGTTTCGAACAATCCTCCGCATCCCTTCTCCATAATATACGTTGGTAATTTCTGTGTTCCGGGTTGATATTAATTTGGCGGTACATTTTTGCAATATCTGCCGTGACTGCATATTGATGTTTTCTGAAAAATACCAAGTGGCAAAATATATCATTTTGAATGGTGGGCCCAATCATTAGAGCGCGATTCAAAGAAATCCCTCGAGCGGGTTTAGCCGACCCGTCAAAAACAACACGAATTTTAGTAGTTGTGCTTGATTCTTTAAATACAGCGTGATGTGGTAAATAATAAGTAGTTTCATCACGTATTGGAGGTTCACATTCAGTCATGTGACCTAACGCAAGATACTCATCAATAAATTCCGAGTATTGTTCCTTTAAACTAGGTTGTCTTAAGAATTTCCTTTCCATTGACACCAATCTACTTTTAGCAATACTAAATGAATCTCCTAATTGAGATAGGTTAGATTTAAATGGTAAGTTCACTACAAATCTACCATTTGCATCGCGTTTATGCGTGCCTTTGAAAATCTTTTCACATTCACTATCTTCCAGAGAGTGATGCTTACTATTTTCAATTTCTTCAACCTTCCAAAACCTTTCTATTTGATTCTGCAAAGAATTTAATGAAATATGACAAACTTTAACTGGCCTCGTATTTTGACGCCTCTGTACAGCTCCTGATATTATCCAGCCTAGCTCCGTTCGATGCAATGTAGGTTTATCCTTTCCTAACTGTATCTGATCCGTACGAACCACCTGCCAGAATATCTCTGCTCCGATCAGCATATCAATAGCAGCTGGCTGGTAAAACTGCGGATCAGCTAACTGGATGCCGTCTGGAATGTTCAACATTTTTGGATTAATCAAGGTCTGTGGAAGATTGCAAGAAATCTCATCTAATACCAAACAAGATATTTCATCCCGGTATTGAGAACATAATGATTTAAATTTAATGTCAACTGTTTCCTTTACATGAATTAAATTATTATGCAAACCTGAAACAGGTATATTCAACTTTGTACAATGCAAATTTAATCTTTTACAAGTATCCTTTGTAATAAAATTAGACATTGAACCCGAATCCAAAAGTGCGCGTATTTTGTGTGTTCCACCATACGCGTCTTCTATTTTTACTATTATGGTAGATAGTAAAATTTCCCGCCCGTTCATGTCACTATGACATGCTAAATTTACTGGTGCCTCCGACTGACCCTTGCCAGTTGAAGTACCCGCTTGTACATTATCAGTATTGATATGTAACAGAGTGTGATGTTTTCGATCACAAACACTGCATTTTTCCTTCCACCTGCACAACTTTGAAAGGTGCCCCGGTTTTAGGCAGTTATAACATAAATTGTTCTCTGAAACGAGCTTTCTTCGTGCCGCTGGTTCTTTGTTAACAAATATTTTGCAAGAATAAATGAAATGACTGTCATTACACAGCATACAATTAACGTTGCTCGACGCTAACGTAACCTTGTTTGTAGACTTCTTTTCCTTAAAATTAAAAAACTTTGCTTTTGTTGCAACTGGTTCCGATTTCTGTTGCATTCCACCAATATCACCTTGGATAGTTTCCAGGATCTGAGACCTTTGTGAAATAAAATTGCTAAACTGCACGAACGTAGGATAAACTTCGTCGCATTCTATTGATTCCCAAAGGCTACGTGTGTGATTATCTAACTTTGAGGTTAGAATATGAATGATTAACGTGTCCCAATGGTCTGTCGGTAGCTTTAAGTTGCGTAAAGCTCTCAAATGAATGTTTGCTTGATCAATTAAATTCCTTAATTCATGATGATTCTGTCGTTTTAACGGTGTAAAACTAAATAAGAAATTCAAATGTCTATTTGCTATAAGTCGGACATTTTCGTATCTCGAAATAAGCATTGTCCAAGCTGCACTATAATTATCCCCGGTTATTTCTAGCGAACTAATCAAATCAAGTGCCTCTCCGGACACATAACTAATAAGGTAATGAAATTTCTGAACATTATTTAATTTACTGTTATCATGAATTAAGGCAATGAACGAATTTTTAAAAGTCAACCATTTATGGTTGTCACCTGAAAACACTGGTATAGAGATTGGTGGTAAATTTACTGAGATATTTGGGACATTTTCAATCTTCTTAAATTTTGATAACATTTCCTGTCCTAATGCAATTACATTAAAATATGTACCTTCAAAATTATCCCTCGCGTCATTATCTTCTGATTTGTTCAATAAATCAATCTCCAGCTGAATTTTGGAGAATTCTATCAGAGAAGGTTTAATGGCGTCCAACCTGGCTGACAACACGCCAGGTGTAATATCATTTCCGTTGCTTAAATAGGTTTCGAATCTCGTTAATGAACCTTTCAAAACCCCGCGCCGTTTAATCAACTTGTCGAGTTCCATTTTTTACAAACGAAATAACACTAACTTGATTTAAAAACTGAATACACAATACACAACGCGACAGTTTGACGTAAACAACAATGAATAATACCATAAATAATATACTTTGGATCATAGAGAAACCACTCACAATACTATAGCGTACAAAGACGAAACTTGCAACCGCGTGGCTAGAAATGTAGGTAGGCAAAAGCAAAGTTATTCGGCAGACTGAATACAACAATAAAAATTATTATCACCAACAAATTTATGCTATGTAATATTGAAAGCATCTGATTATGAACACCCGAATGTAATTCGATATAATCAATACGAAATAATGTGGCATCTACACAGATTTTTAGCTTTTTAAATGGAATTTGAAAGGACAATGAAAGGAAGGCTACAACCTGATTTGCTGTGCATGCGAGCGTCGTGATGAGGCTCGCTTGATCAATCCAATGATGGTGATGAGGACGCCGACTGGACCAATCCCGATGATGATGAGGCCGCCGACTGGACCACTCCCGATGATGATGAGGCCTGACTGGGCCACTCCAAATAATGATCTTCAGTCTCAAATGGATCAATCCAAATAATGATCACCCAACTTGAATGAGTCAATCCAATAATGATCATCCGGCTCGAAGGACCAATGTTCAGGATCTCAACTTCCGCTCTCCTGACAGAGCAATCCGGCGTGGTAATACCAGATTCCAAAGGGAAGTGTGGCTGGAGTAACTCTTCAATAATAACTCCAGCTCTTGAATAATTGGTCTTTATTGAAACAATAAAGGACCCGTAGGGTAGCTCATGTACGGTGAGCCCAATGATGCTATCTCTCTCCGCGGTTTTATAACCCACATGAAGTGAAAACCTGGCAGCAGACGTTTTGCCCAAAAACGACCCGCCCAAGACGGATGGTAACAAGAGAAGAAGGAATTAAAAAATCCGTGGCAATACGAAATCGCCCTGGCAATTGCCAACACAAAAAATGTTGCCACAACCATTAGGGTGACAATCACAAATATTAATATTTCAGTACCTGAAATCTTAACAACTTCCGCTCGACATTTCCGCTTACATTTTAAATTAAATAATAATAAAATATAGATAACTAATAAAAAAATTAAAATTGTATCTTATTCAGAAATTACTACTTACATGTTTTAGGAGATCGTTAAAGAACCATGGAGGTACCTAAAAAAAAGGAGAAAAAGTGAGAGACTTCTCTCCCGCGACCATCGGAGTGCGAGACAAGAGCCTTAACGCTGGACTACGCCGGCCGTCAAATATGTAGCCAATAAAAGTTTTTGGCTACACACATTTCCTTTTTTGTTTTCAGCAGTTTGAATTTGAATAACATCACTTCCTCAATGATATTATTGATATCCAATCCAAGTTCAAATGTAAACCTTGGAAATCTTTACATAATAAAAAATGAAGTCGCTCATACTGTCCGTGCGCTTAAGTCTTTTAAACTACGCAAGGGATTTTCTTGCGGTTTTCACCAAGAGATAGAGGGATTCATGAGAAAGGTTTATAGGTACTTATATAATTTGTCAAGGCAGCATGCTGGCAAACGGGTGGTGACGGTGGTGTGGATTTGATTTAACAGATGGCGTTGGTTATAAACTTTGTTTCGCTAGTCACAGCAACGTGGTTCTGGGTCTGCTAGTATTTCAAAAAACACTTTTCTTAGATTTAAGTAGATGCACTTTATCAGAACTTTTTATATTAGTTATGTTGTTATGTACATAATTCTTTTTCATCTATGGTCTTAAATTTGAGTGTCATTATTTTTATTGGTCGATGATATAATCATTCTTAACACTGTTTCGTACGAATTTATAAAACCTGTTTATAATACTAATAAATATATAAAAATTATTCATCAATTTAAAACCAAAAAATTGACTTTAAAAATACCTTTCATTAAGTTGGCATGTATATTGTACGGGACGTGGCACTGTAGTAGACATGGGCAGATTCATTCCCAGGAGTGAATTGAATTGATGAAAAAAAAACTTGTTTAAGGGGGTTAAACCAGTTTCGGTTTCACCCTTATTTTATTTTATTTGTGATAGCTACGATCTACGAACTCCGCCTTACACAGCGCAGGGTAGCTAAACCTTTTTCAAACCACACATATCGAAGCAGTAAAATGGATACCTGTGATACATATTCCTTTATCACTGCGGCAAACAACATTATTAACTCTTTACATACTACTATAATGGATCCAAGCAACAAGTTTACCAATATAGAGGTGGGGAAATTATCACCAAAACTTTCCGAACTACTGGGCAATATAACAATAACAAAAAAATCTGGCACAAAAACTTCAAAGAGAGCAACTCTATCTCAGACTACAAAATATTTCATAAATATAGAACCGACTGCAAAATACTCGCCAGAAAATTATATCAAACATACATACTTAACACAGAAAAGTCCATTTCTTCTGATACCAAAAACTTTTTTACACACATAAACTCACTAAGAAAAAATAAACCCAGCATACCTACTCACATGTATTTCGAAGGGAAAAGCAGCAGTGATACAAACGACATCGTTAATTTCTTTGCTGACTTCTTCAAAAATGTGTACGATAAGGATATCCCTAATATTCAACTTCCATCTTTTCATCCGAAGAAATCGGTCCACATTCCCGCTTTACATATAAATGTTCCGGATGTTATACGCAAAATAAAATCACTCGACATAAAGAAAAAAGCGGGTCCTGACAAAGTTAGTCCTGCTTTTCTAATTAACTGTGTATCGATACTAGCCAAGCCACTATGTCAAATATTTAACCAATCACTTAATTCTGGCTGTTTCCCCGATTTATGGAAAAACTGTTATCTCACACCTGTATTTAAAAAGGGTGATATTCATGATGTCACTAATTACCGTCCTATTTGCATGCTCTCAACTATCCCCAAACTGTTTGAAAAACTTATCCTTGACAGAATCTCCATACATATTAATAACATCATTGTACCTAACCAACATGGCTTTATGCCGGGCAGATCCACCCTAACAAATCTTTCCTTGTACGAACAGTTTATTGCATGCTCACTTGAAAATAAAACCCAAGTAGATTCAATATATACAGACTTTGTCAAAGCGTTTGACAAAGTTAACCATAAAATTCTTCTCAACACACTTAGTAAAATGGGAATAGAGGGTAAACTATTGGAATGGATAAAGAGTTACTTAACCAATAGAATTCTCCAAGTAAAAAATAACTCTTACCTATCACACAAATTCATGGCTACTAGCGGTGTACCTCAAGGGTCACATTTAGGCCCAATACTGTTCCTACTTTTTATAAATGATATCATCACTGTTTTTGATAATAATGTTGAAGTGTTGCTTTTCGCCGATGACTTAAAACTATTTAAACTTATAAAAACTATAAATGACTGTATTCACATTCAATCAAATTTAGATAAACTACAAGGCTGGTGTAAAACTAATAAACTTTATCTGAATATAAGTAAATGCCAGATAATAAGGTTTTTCAGAACAAATCAACCCATTAACTATCAATATAAAATTAATAATGTTTCCCTCACCTCTCTCTGTCAGTGAGATTAATGATCTTGGCGTTATTTTCGATTCCAAATTTAACTTTCTTCCACATATAACTACAGTAACCAATAAAGGATTAAAAATGCTAGGTTTCATTCTTCGAAATGGCAGAGATTTTAAAAATACTTCAACATTAAAAATCCTATATTCCTCTCTAGTTCGAAGTCAAGTCGAATATAATTCTTCTATTTGGTCCCCTCACTTCAAAATCCACTCCGATTCCATAGAAAAAATTCAGCATAAATTCTTAAGATTCATTAACTATAAACTTGGTCTACCAATAGAATCAATAAATTACAATCACTTGATGAAAGAATTAAACTTACTCAAACTTTCAGATAGAAGACTTATTTCCGACTTGACTTTTATTTTTAAAATTGTTAATGGTATTATAGACAGTCCTGATTTATTAAACCTAATTACCTTCCACATACCTACTAGAACTACTCGATCCAAAATTCTTTTTAATTGCAACAAAAATATCAGGACTGAGTCATTTAGATACTCCCTTATACCTAGATTGCATGCAGTTGGAAATGCTTTCTCAGAAGTAGTAGATGTGTTCAACTGCACCGAATATAGTTATAAGAAGGCTATAATATCATACCTCAATGACAATAATTAATGTTAGGTATAATAGTGTTCGTCTGCACGGCGTCTATATCATACTCTAATATAGATTCCAAACTGCTTGTTTCATTTATATTTACTATCAGATAGTTAAGTGATAACTCACTGATAGCTAATAATGTATAAATTTTTTTCAATATTATTATTTTTAAACCAAAAATTTATTATTGATTCTCTAACTGGCAGCCCTGATAAGCAGAACTATTTAGCAGTACCTGCAGTCATTTCAAACTTCAGTAATTTCAACCAATTTCAACTGAAGGTAACAATAATATCATTACTAAGTTACTCCATTTTAGCCAATTCCTAGAATCAAACAATAAGTACAAATACAAGTAAAGTAGGTATATTATACTTGATGTTGAGAATTTTTCTAAGAATTCACCTTAATTTACTTATGTTTATTCTGCATAAAAATGTGTATTTTGTACGAGCTCATATTATTTTATTTTTTTTGTTGTAAAACATATTTGTATCCTATAACTAAATACTAGTTGTTATCATACATATGCACTTTGTTTAATGTACATTATTATCATTGAAATTATCCTCCTATGTACCACTGTGTATCATGTATCACCGGATTGTAATAGCCATTTTATGGCGTTGAAATAAATAAATAAATAAATAAATATAAGCCTTGTTGCAGCTAAAACGGGATTTTTAGAAGGTAAACTGAAGTCATACCAACGCATCTCAGAAAACCAGCCGCTCCAGCCTCCGCCCCAGTCTCTGCCAAATGGGACACAAATATCCCAAATGTGCGAAGTAGCCGAAAAAAACCACAAGATATTTCGGCGTGACAGAAACCTTAAATCTAGTGCCAAATCCAGAGAAGGCGGAGTTTGATTTCAATCAAGGAAAATATTTCAGTGAAAAAACTAAAAACGCAAAATACCTCATTGGAGCAATTATTTTTACAAATTGTCACTCCCATGGAAAAAATCATCATTTGAACTGTATACATACCACCAAACTCCGATATTCAAACCTACAAGAAACATTGCGAAGACATCGAATTACTTGTGTCAAAAAAACCTACATCGAAAATAATTATTGTCGGCGATTGTAATCTTCCCAATTTGAAATGGAACTCTAGTGACAATGGTTATATCACTGACGAAAGTTCTAACGACCCAGCACGTGAAGTTATAGATATACGATAAACTATTTAAATTTGTATCAAAATAATTTTTTACCCAATATATGTGATCGCCTTCTAGATTTTGCCCTTTCAAACAGCGCTAAACTGTGTGTTGAAATGTCAGACCAGATCAGCTCGTTCCGGTGGATAACTATCATCCCCCCCTACACATTATAGTCAATATGTACACAAACAATCCACCACTGAAATAAACAACACTCAACATCAAAAACGCTGATAACGATTCTATTAACTACCAACTCACTAATACAGATTGGACATTCTTGACTACTAACAGTGACATCGAACAAATAAGTACTAGAAAAACTCTACAAAACATTTTCTGAAAATATAAAATCTCATGTCTCCTCGTATACATCAAAACACAGAACATATCCAATTTGATTCTCCACAGACCTTATACTCTTACTGAAACCAAAAAACAGCTACACAAAATTTTTAAACTGACTCACCCAACGACTTCTCAAACTTCTCAGAAACAAGAAAGAAATGTAAAACACTATCGAAACTGTGCTATAAAGCACACATCACCTCCGTTCAGAAAACTGCGCTAGGAACAAAGATTCTTTGAAATTTTGTTAAAAAATTAAATAATGACAGTACAGACTACCCCCACAATCCATTATGATGGCAAAATAACCAATAGCACCTTTGATATTGTTAATGTGTTTGCGGATCATTTCCAAAGCGTATACGAAGGCGAAATATCAGATAACAACGTACCATCATACACATATCAAAACACAATACATCTACACAACTGCCTCATAACACAGGAATCATGCTTAAATAAAATCATTTCACCCCACCCTAACAAATCTGCAGGCCCAGATAACATCCCACGAATATTTTTCAAACTATGCGCTTCTGCAATATCAGGATCACCGCATTATTTAACCACCCACTTTCTTCTGGACAATTCCAACCCGTTGGAAATCTTGTTGTATTACCCCGATTCTCAAAAAAGGTGACGACACAGACATTAAAAACTACTGTCCTATATGCATACAATCAGCACTCCCAAAAATCTTTGAATACCTTGTTCTCGATTTAATTTATTCATCAATATTAAAATTGATAAAAACCAACACGGATTCGTTTCTGGTAAGTTAACTGCTTGTTGTAAATTGTCATGTAAAAGCCCATCAGGGCGTTGAAAATTGATAAATAAAATAACAGATGTTTGCGCAAAATGGACTTGTGCGAAGGTTTGTATAGGAACGGCTTCGCCCAAATTGAATTTGCGCAATGGAAAAGTTAATAAAAAAATTAAGGAAAGGTGTGTAGGTATGCACACATAAAATAAGTTAAAGTAGTTTGTAGGTATGTACACGGGTCAAGGCTTTATTTGTCTTAGACCTCTTAAAATAATAATAATAAAAAAAAATAATGCTAAATCACCATTACCCATTATAAATCACTTAGAATAATTTTACTTCAGAGAGCAGTGGTGTAATTTAAAAATATAATAATCCAAATATACGACGGAGAACACTAATAATAATAAATACCATAGTGATAGTGCATCAATATTTGTCAATTAAGCCCTAAGCAACAAGGAGGGAATAACCCAACATTACCAAAATAAAATATCAGTAATCACAAACCTTTTCAATTATATAAATTTATTTATATTCATTTGAAGTAGAAATATCTATTTAATACGTTACATCATTCATAATTTTAAAAATAAACTTTATAATTACCTATACCTATGAACCTTAAATTAACAAAATAGAAACATTCATTATAATATGGAGACAATGTTGTGTACCCCTGCCTAAGTGTATATAAATACCGTAACATAAGAATTTCAACTACCAGTTTGCAAATGTCCGTAATAGGACGAAACCGGCCCTGGTAATAATAAATAAGTGGAAGATAGTACGACAGTGTTTTAATTTCAAATTCTAATTTAGATTTTAATTAAGACAAAGGGTTTCTAATGCCAATAGCATAAAATCTGGCCATGAGGATTAAATGATTTGCCAAATAAATTACTCGAAAGATACCTTAAACATTGGTTAAATAAATAAAAAAACACCACAAAGGGTTCTAAAATGGTTGTTCATGGTTATATTTTGTGGAACAAAAAATTAAAGTACTCACTGTGTCTCTTGTTAGTGTTGTATGTTCCAGTAAGTATTTCGGAACAAGGAATTTAGATTTTTTTAAATGTTTCTATAGTTAGGTGCACTCATACATGCATACAAATTATTACATTTAGTGCACTGAAAATCACTGCTGCGATTATGTCACTTATGACGAAGTGTGATTCACTTTTAACTGTTATTAATTCTACTTATTAGCGGAGCAAAGGTAAAGCAACTATAAGGCAGTTAATTTAAATTGCCTCTTTTCAGAACACGAATAGCTGCAGTAGTAACATGAATAAGGTTTTTCTAAATGTGGGTGAGCATATAAGGTTTTAATCGTCTCTTTTCAGAACATGAATAGCCGCACAAGGAACATGAATAACGTTTTTCTCCAGTTTGAGTAAGGGAGTGACGATTTAAACTTGACTTTAAAGAACATGAAAATCCGCATAAGGAACATTAATACGGTTTATATCCAGTGTGGGTTCGCAAGTGACTTTTTAAATTTCCCGCACGATTAGGTGAATAGTTGCATAAGGTACATGAGTAAGGTTTTTCTCCAGCGAGGTTAAACTTGTGACGATTTAATGGCAGTTTTTCAGAACATTAATAAGCTTTTTCTCCAGTATGCTAAGCATATGAGGTTTTAATTGCCCCTTTTGAGAACATGAATAGCTGCATAAGGAAAAAGAATAAGGTTTTTCTCCAGTATGAGTTCGAAAGTGACGATTTAAACTTTTCTTTTCAGCTGCTTACGGAACATGAATAAGGTGTTTCTCCAGTATGAGTAAGCATATGACGATTTAATCGTCTCTTTTCAGAACAAGAATAGCTGCAGGAGGAACACGAATAAGGTTTTTCTCCAGTATGGGTAAGCATGTGACGATTTAATCGTCCCTTTTGAGAACAAGAATAGCTACAGGTTGAACATGAATAACGTTTTTCTCCAGTGTGGGTAAGGGAGTGACGATTCAAACTTGACTTTAAAGAACATGAAAATCCGCATAAGGAACATGCATACGGTTTATCTCCAGTATGGGTTCGCAAGTGACTTTTTAAATGTCCCTTACGATCAGATGAATAGTTACATAAGGCACATGAATAAGGTTTTTCTCCAGCGTGGTTAAGCTTGTGACGATTTAATGTCATTTTTTCAGAACATGAATAAGGTTTATCTCCAGTATGCTTAAGCATGTGAGGTTTTAATTGCCCCTTTTGAGAACATGAATAGCTGCATAAGGAACAAGAATAAGGTTTTTCTCTAGTATGAGTTCGAAAGTGACGATTTAAACTATCCTTTACAGAACATGAATAGCTGCACAAGGAACATGAATAAGGTTTTTCTCCAGTATGAGTAAGCATATGACGATTTAATCGTCCCTTTAAAGAACAAGAATAGCTACAGGTTGAACATGAATAAGGTTTTTCTCCAGTGTGGATAAGGGTGTGACGATTTAAACTTGACTTTAAAGAACATGAATAGCTGCATAAGGAACATGAATAAGGTTTTTCCCTAGTATGAGAAAGCGTATGAAGTTTTAATCGTCCCTTTTCAGAACAAGAAAAGCCGCATAAGGAACATGAATACGGTGTGTCTCCAGTATGGGTTCGCAAGTGACTTTTTATATTTTCCTTTCGATAAGATGAATAGTTGCATAAGGAACACGAATAAGGTTTTTCTCCAGCGTTAGTAAGCTTGTGACGATTTAATGGCAGTTTTTCAGAACATGAAAAATATTTTTCACCAGTATGCGTCAGCATATGAGGTTTTAATTGCCGCTTTTGACAACTTGAATAGCTGCATAAGGAACATGAATAAGGTTTTTTTCCAGTGTGAATAAGGGTGTGACGTTTCAAACGTTCCCTTTCAGAATCTGAATTGCTACAAGAGGAACATGAATAAGATTTTTCTCCAGTATGGGTAAGCGTGTGACGATTTAATCGCCTCTTTTCAGAACATGAATATCTGAAATAGGTACATGAATAAGGTTTTTCTGCAGGATGCGCCTTCAGGTACATTGTTAGATCTGAAAAAGGTGAAACGGTTAAACTTAATAAGTAGGTATCTATAATAACAACAGAAAATTATTAAAACGAATTCAGATAAATAAAAAACGATTTTACCTGCTGTCGGGGTAAAATTTTCAGAGTGGTCTAAGCATTCCTTCTTAACATCGGGAAAAGTAATGTCTATTTCGGTATAAGGAATTCCCGCTTCATCTTCTTCTCGGGGTCCTCGTTCTGCATTGATGGAAACAGACTCCACATTAATGCTTCCTGGAATAATAAAACAACAATACATTGATGGAAACAGACTCCACATTAATGCTTCCTGGAATAATAAAACAACAATACATTGATATGTCAACACATGCTCACTATTACTGTCTAAGGTGCTACTGTAATGATTATTTATATGTATGCTTGAATTATATATGTATAACGACATTCGCAACATAAGCGGTAAGTTCAGATGGCGCCGCGTCTATTATTTTATTACAGAAGATTATTTACAAAAATGAGTAAAAAAAATTTTTCACGAATAAAAAAAAAACTCGGTTTACAAAATTAACAGTCCTTGAAGTGATTTTTCACAAAAAAGGCGCGATAAAAATTCTCAAAATACGATCTGAGAGTATTTTTATCTTAATGACTGCACAGTTTAGGGCTCTCTGTTATTTTCAAAAATGAGATTCCCGATTGGAAAATAAAAAAAAGATTTTTTTTTAATAAAGGTAGAAATTTTTAGTTAAAAAATAAACCTACATGAAAAATTTCCAAACTTCACTCCACAAAATCAAAAAGATAAAAACTTCTAACTAAAATTTCCCAGCCCTTTTAATGTACAAAAATTTCCAGATTTGCCAATTATCCCAGAAGAATTTTTTCTGAAAAATAATAATTTCCAAAAATAGAAAATTTCCAAGGTTTACATAATATCAAAAAGATCCTAGATCCTAAGTTAAATGCACGTAGTTATAGGTATAAAATACACATATTACGTAGGCATTCACAAATGGTTTTTATTTGGATATAAAAAAAAATAATAAGTACCTGATAAGTAAATTTTTGTACACATTATAATAATTGCTGTTGTATTTAGATGGGACAAATATATAGCATTTACTTCCACAAAGGTCAGGAAACTTACACATCTGTTTATAGCAATAAGAAATATTCTATGCGTAAATGATTTGAAACGAATTTACTTTGCAATGTGTAATTCCATATTAGACTATGCTTCCTTAGGTTGGGGCGGTTGTGCTAAAACTATACTCGATCCCTTAGCTAAATCCCAGAAATCGCTTATAAGAGTCATACTGAAAAAACCTTTCAGGTACCCCAGCGATTCATTGTTCGCAGAGTTTCGTGTTCTTGATGTAAGACAATTATACATGAGGAAAATCATATTACATACTCAAAAACAGAGGCACCACTACGCTTCCGTAAACCACTGTCATAATACAAAACATACAAAAAAAAAAAAACCAATAGTTCCGCCCACCACTTCCTCATCTTTAGCACAGAGACAATTCTCATAATTAGGCCCTAAATTGCTCAATCTCATACCTGATGCATGGAAGGCAAAGATTACTAATATTCTGCGTATGCAGGTAAATAATTGGCTTCTGGTCTTGGGGAGAGCTGAATGCGAGAATATGCTAAACAACAGTAATTGAATTGTAATATTTTGTTTTTCTTTACATTTTAATTTATATTGGTATTATATTAGCATTAAAGTAACTGTATTTTTACATAAAGTAAGTTCGAAAATTGCTCAATTCTTCGTGATATTTTTCCTTAAAGGAAAAGTTCCTTCTTTACTTTCAGTTTTTTATTTTTCATTTTCTTGTTTTATCTATTAACATTTCTTTAGTTTATTATGTCAACTAAACAATAGTAAAAAAATGTCGTGGTATAGCTGAAAGTATACTAGTTTATGAATATACATATGTATTATTTTACCAACAGAATAGTCAACACTGTAACTTACTATAATTTACATGTAAAAACATTATCATATTGGAATGTCCTAAAACGGGCAATTGCCTAGTTGGACATTTTAAGTTCATTATATTGTATTAAGTAATATTTACAAACAAATAATAAATAAATAAATAAATAAATTTACAAATGGGGCAAAACTCTACTACAAGGGAACTTTACGAAAACGGGCAAATCCCATCAAAAGGAAACCTTCGGAGGTTTTTATATGATAATATTAGGAACTTGTCACCATTATAAGTTAAGTGTGACGATACGTGAGGAAGTAGAAAACAAGAAACAGAACAGTTCGACTCCTGAACTCCTTCCTGACTGAACAATGATCATTCGCTTGCCTGATCTTAACATCCCTATAGCATCTACAAGAATTATACTCTTTGTTCATTGGTATTCTTTTGGTGTAAATGGTGAAAACCAATTACTGTTTACACTAAAGATCAAGAAAGAACCCTCTTGTTGCAGTTCTAGCTCTATGCTCGTTTGGTCTAAATCCACCTACATAAACAAGGCAACTCACTAGTTGGCTGAACACTCTCAGCATACTGCAAACATTCCTTCTTTACATCCTGGAGGCTGATTTCAATATCCGTATACAGCATTTCACTTGCGCCTTCCTCCTGGGACTCTTGTTCTGTCTTGATGGAAACAGTCTCTGGGTTGGGAAGATCCATGGTAGGTACTGCTGTGATGGCGTCTGGTTATGTGATGGTAATTATTGGTAAAATAAAGTACACCTGAAACCAAATATTAATTAATTAGTCCAATTTGAGTGGTACAAAGAACCTCTAAAAAAGAGAACAGTGGAAAAAGCGCCCTTGAGGTGATTTTTTTTTACAAAAACAGCACAATGCAAATTATTAATAATTCCTTTGCACTAAATGAACTTGCCTAAAAACCTTTGTTTAATTTTACTTTATTTTCAGAATTCCGCCAAACTAGTCCTTACCCTAATATGCATAGATTATAATAAGTTAATAACGTCCCTTCTAGCCCACACTTACCCGCATGAAGTAAAAATAACAAGGGTCAATGAAGCCGTTCTATTTATATAAAGAACAATAGTTTCAAATTTAGTAATATAAATTATTCCTACTTCACGGCATATCAGATCTAGTAAATTTAAAAAAAATCAGGAATACCAACATAACAAATTATTGTAAATAGCCGCCATCTCACATGACGAAAGCAAATTTTCATTTTACATAAATGAAATTTTGTATGCAGTATTTTCCATCGACCCGAATGCAAATACCTAGTTGTCTTTTATAGTAATTTAGGTAAACCAAAAAGTTTTTTTTTTCTAAAAAATACTCGTATTAGGCAATAGGCATATCCAGCGATTTCGAAAGATTACCGAAAATATTATTATTTTCAAATGATTTTTAATAATATTTTTTAATTTATCAATCCAACGCATTTTTTGTAATTCTATGGTTTTTTAAAGATTTTACGAGGGAGTTAATATTTTTCGTCATGGCAACTCAATTTAAGGTTATATAGGTATTAGGTAGTCTTGGGCAACTGGCCAGAATTTCAATAACGCAACCAACTGGTTATTGGTATGTAAATAACTGGTTATAAAACGGTTATTTGGTTATTTCAGTTATTCAGTTCAGGGGTATGACGTAGGGTTTTGATAGTTATCGGGTTGTCTAGTTATCAGTAGTTATCATGGTTGTGAAGGTATTGAGTTTTGTTCTTGGGTATTCCGGTATTGGGTATATGGTATATTATGGGTATTGGGTGAGTTTTTGACCCACGAAAAGGGATAACGCTGTGCGAACTATCTTATCTCTCTTCACCGTTTCGTCTCACTAAAGAAAAAATGACAAACATGCAACCCGTGTAACGGTGCCCAGCGACTGCTCATTTTTAACGAATATAATCACCAGGGCAGGAATCAGGAATCTCTTAGAGTGGGAACAAAATAAATAATGTTCAATTTGCAAGATTTTTATTATTTGTACTTTTGTAGTGTAAGGTAGGTTGCATATAAATAATTAAGTAGACAACATCGTTGAAGCGATTTTGAATAAATGCCTGCAATTAAAAATATATTATAAGTATGTAGAAAGGTAAATTTATTGCAATACTTTGATAAACCGCATTTGCCGTTAAATTTCACACATTTGCTCTACAAAACAAAGATGACATTATAAATAAGAACTAAAAATTTCTCAAAAGAGGTACATGAAAATTTAAAATGAAGGTAAATAGGTAGTTATTATTTACATAGTTATTTCTTTCAGAAATATGTTATTGCCGGCATCACTCTAATCACGAGTTACTTGATTTCTAGAAAATAATTATAACGGACAAAAGTTAACTACCAATGGGAAACAAACTGGCATGTCAACTATAAAATATTTTTACAAACATAATATTTATGTGTGTTATTTCCCAAGTATTAGAAGTAAATAAATCGTTCATATTTTGGCGAAAAGATTAATTGTTATGAACAATATGCTGGCCAGAGGTAATAACCAAATTACTGGAAATCGGGTGGTTAAAATACCTTAGCAAATTGGATGGGAAATTCCGACAATAAACACATTACATGTCAATATTTACTGCCTTGGAAATAACATAAATTAGTTTTCAAATAAATCATAGCCTAGCAACTAAGGTCGGAAATTCCAATAATAAGTCATATTCAATTACCTGCCCATCAACCATTACAAAATCATTAGATATGTATATGCACTGCTGGTTTGTTTAACACTTGTTCTTTGCAACATGCAGCACATAACCAAATTGGAATAAAAAATGTTTCACTAATTGGTGTATTCGGCATTTGGTAGAATATCTCATAAATAAAATGGACCTCAACCTTCAACGCTTCATAATATTTATAAGGTACATAATTATTTGGTAAATGATAGTAAAGAGAATAAACCATTATTGGCATATAAGAATAGGTACAATTCACAACCCCTGGTATTGAATCCATCATAAATTTAGAACATATTCAAATATTAATTTAATCTGTATTTATATTATGAATTCTTACAAAATGTCAATACAATCAAAATACTTGTATTTTAACATATAAATACTTATATATGAAAAGTAGAACTATTATTAACATACATATTATAATATTTTGAATGTTTTCAAAGTAGTTAATAATTTCACAAATTTCAACAAATCATTTTTTTTTTTTTTTACATTAACACCACACAGGAGGCCCTGAGGAAAATAATTTCCCTCAGGGCCTATGTCATCTTTGTAGATGCTGTGTGGAGGGTCTCTTTGAGGAAAGGAAGGAGTGAACATGGGTCTTGAAGAGACCCATGTTGTAGGAGGGAGGAAATAGACAATCAGTAAGCCTCCCCAATATCATTTATTTACTAATATAAATTTCTACAAATCATGTAAATACACATAAATGTTCCTAAACATCATTATAAGGAACAATGCGTAACAAACTGTTAAGGGGGACCTCAATAAAATATAATGTATGTTTTTCCCAAATATAATAAGTGCCTAAACAAACCTAAATTTTAACAAAGCATTGTAAATAGGCAATAATAGTAGAAATTAACAAATTAAGTAAGTATAAATGACGGCCTCTGTGGTCGAGGAATATAACTATATATACGTGGACTATAAATTTAGAGGTTGCAGGTTCAAATCCCGGCGAACCAATTCGTGGTGAACCACAAATTAATTCATTAAAAATATTACATAGTGTCTTTGCAGCACGTTATATTGAGAGAAATGTTAGTATCGCCCTGGTGAAAGACCACCATAAGAACTTAAAAATTGCTTGAAATGGCTTTAGACAGATTTGGTGACAGTCTGGTGGTAGATGCAAAAATATACACAATAACACAATGTTGATTAACGCTACAAAATACATTATAATAAATTATACAGAAGTAAAAAAATGTAGTAAAGCATGAAAGTGAAAAAAAAGCATAGAACACGAGGGAGTACACATTCATATCCGGTTGAGTGGGCATAGCGCTTCCTCGGCTGGCTAAGTCCTCCATCACAACACAAGCAATATTTTCGGCTTACTGTGGTGGTAGTAGGAGATTTTCAAACATTGTTGGGTTATTCGTAACCCGGAAATGTTATTCTTTCTTTACAAAAAAAAAATATCAATCTCCTTCATGACAGACCAAAAACGGAGAAAAGAATAAACATTGAAGAAAAAAATAGCTAAGTCACCAAGTGGACAACATTCAGAGATTTTAATGTA
Organism: Limnephilus marmoratus; assembly: GCA_917880885.1. Lineage (NCBI taxonomy): Eukaryota > Metazoa > Arthropoda > Insecta > Trichoptera > Limnephilidae > Limnephilus > Limnephilus marmoratus. The sequence goes on from OU862928.1 coordinate 40,539,391, forward strand.
TAAGTTAGAAAAAATATAACATAGTTAAGAAAGCAAAACAATTGTTTTAACTAAATTAGATGAATTATAAAAGTATTAGGGGGAAATCTCTAAAATTTAAACCTATCTTTATCCATGTTTATGTTCAGAAACATCAGCTGCTGCACCTTGCTACTGGTAAGCCGTGTGCGCCGGTCATTGAGTATGAGTCCAGCTTTGGAAAATGCTCTTTCGCAAGGCACAGAAGTTGCTACTACATTACAATGGGTACGATATAAATAAGCCAAATTTGGATATATTGGCTGTTGTTTCTGCCACCACTCCAATGGATCATTGAATGCCCCGTTCAAAGATTTTCTCGGAAGTAAATCATCTTGTAAGAACATATCCACTTCCTTGACGGCCTTTGAAAGTGGTGTTCCTGGTGTAGTTGAGTGGGTACCCATGATGCCATCGAGGATACTCCATGGTGAATATTTATCATTGTTGATCGGTTCTCTAGGGCACGCGGGGGGGTTAGTCACATTCCTACCTTGGTTTGCGATCATGGTCTTAACCATATCAATCAGCTTACTTTTTGTGTGGGAAGCAGCTCCTGGATCAGCGAATGCCTGTGTCTTGTACCGCGGATCTAGTATAAGACACAGAGAAAATGTGCCGCTCAGTTCTAACCCTCTGAAGCGTTCTTCCAACCCGGAACTCAGCATTATGGCAACTTCATTAACAGCTGCACATAATTCATTATCGCCTGTATATAAGCGTAAACCTTCTGTCAAGCATCTGGTAAAAATAATGACGGATCCGGCGGTCACATAATTTTCGCCACTAACTGATCTTGTAACTTCTTCGAAAGGTTTCAGCACCGCTGACAATTGCTTTAGTGCGAGCCACTCTTCGTTAGAAATCACCGGCAAGTCTTTTTCACTAACCGCCATCGTAGACCGAACAGCCTCCTCCAAATGCACAAATCGTTCAATCATGTAAAATGTTGAGTTCCAACGTGTAGGGCACTCTTGCTTCAATCTCAGTGGATTCATCCCTTGGTCTATTTGATATTTAATCAATTTTTCCGATGCAACAGTGCTTTTGCGAAAAAATCTGACTATGATCTTAACTTTGTCGATGCTCGACTCCATTGCCGAAGTCGATAAAGCTGATTGCACGATTAAATTTAATGTATGTGCGTAGCAACCGTAATGCTTCCACTTAAGAATATCTTTGATAGCTTTTCTTACGGAGCTTGCGTTGTCCGTCACGGCAAAATTTATTTTTTCGAAAATGCCCCACTCCACGCAAATCCTTTTCACCTCAGCTGCTATATTTTCAGCGGTGTGGTTGCCGAAAAATTGGCAGCAATCTAACAACACCATCTTCATCTTGAATTCTTTGGTAATGTAATGTGCGGTGACTGCTGTATAGCTATCTGTTGTACTCGAAGTCCACATATCTGTTGTGATACAAATGGTTTGAGCTTCCATTTCTACCTCATTTTGCATTCTCAACCGAGTGCTGTGGTATAGTTCCGGAAGCATGCTATTTGAAATAGTTCTTCTCGAAGGTAAAGTATAGCCTGGTATCCACCGGGCGAATTTTTTGAATGCCCTTTCTTCCACCAAGGAAAAAGGCTGAAAGCCATCTATGAACAAATCCATCACATCCATATCGATTCTTCTTTTTTGATCGGCGTTTACCTTTTTAGGTATGTATGTATCCATTTGCCTTTGCCGTTTTTGCGCTTGTGGTCCTGATGAAGTAGATGGAGCATTATAAAGTGTAACACTTTGTTCAGGCACTAAAATAACAGCGTTCGGCAGTGGCACTGTAGCACTTTGGATTACAGGTGGTGAAATCCCAACATTAGGTATGCAGGACAGCATAAATGAACTAATACCCAGGACAGTGACAGAAATGGCCGTGGATTTTCGCTGTGTCGTTTCGCGAAGTGAATTTTGGTTTTATGCAATTGAAAATTAAAATGTGTTATTTTCCGCCGCCCCAAAGCCAAAAAGTTTCCTTTTATAGTAATTAAGGCGAATCTAAAGTTTTTTTCTAAAAATTATTCGTAATAAGCGTGGCCAGTCCGAACCGATATTTACCGGAACTAGTTATTTGGAACATAATATATGGTTATATAGGTATGCCGTCTATTATTGACATTGTGTGCACTTGAAAGACAAAGATTGTTGCAATCAGTCAAGTCAAGATTAAGATGTACTTACTGATAGCTAAGTTGTTATGTGTGACAGCGGCCGTCATAAATAAACCAATTCCCGCGGCCGTAAACAAAATATCAACAATCAACTGACAACTGACAACTACAACTGGAAACCAGTGTTGCCATGCGCTAAAAATAAAAACCCAAGTTTCCGGAATAAAACGAACATTTTTCAAAGCATAAAAAAACATGTAAAGAAACCAGTGGCGGATACAGAAAAAATTTAAGGGGGGTGGGGGGGGGGGGGGGCGCTAAAGATACACCTAAGAAAACTGAAAAGTAGACAACAGTGTGGAGAATACGAAGCACCGAGGAGAAAAGAGGAGACCGACTATAGGTACTACCTCATTCTCTCGTAAACATATAGATGTAAGTGTTCGTCAAATCACAACGGTGCTAAAGAAGTTTTCACTTTAATAAATAAATAAAACATTGGCGGACCGCACATTTAAAACTTGGCTGGTCACAGGGAGCAGTAGAGCTGCAATCCACGATCAAGGGAATCAAATACTTGAGTCGGGCCATGTTAAGGGTACCTTTACATGAAACGACGTGTGAATGTGAATGAAGCAAAAGTTTCAATATAGGAGATGAGTGTGGGTACCGCCGCCACGGGAATTATTTTTTGTATAAACAACACCTCTGCTATAAGTCATCCCAAGTGGATCGCTAAGTTTGGTGACTTAGCAGGGATGTCTGAGTTCATGGGATGTGGTTTTTCAAGGTAGCAGCGGATGTGTTTGCCCACGTACTGCGTGGCGAGCTGGAAAGGACTGGTTGAGGTAGACTATTTAACCTCTCCAGCAGGAATCTCTCGACCCATTGCCTCGCATCGCAGTGGGAGGGAAAGGTTCATCCGTCCATCTCTCCTGGACACTTATCTTATACTAACCCAGAGAGTCCTAACCACCTATCATACCCTTTTCCTTCCATTATTTCGTTTCTAAGTATGTTCACGAGAGATGGGAAGGTTGATAAAGATATTGAAAGAAGGGTAAATGCACGTAACTCCGCATTTATAGAGGACTGAACGCCGTTGGCGTTAACAAAAAACTGTCGAAAGAAGCGAAGCTAGCAGTCTACAATGGAGTGCTGGTACTGTCCCTGATGTAGGCGTTGAAGTGGCATTGGCAGTGAGCATGAAACTGGCAGTAACTTTAACTTTGTGTGCCGTATCAGGTCCCCCCAACGTTGGCGATCACTCTTGAAAATGTCTCTCTGTCTATATGCTATAGAATTGAAATCCCTGCGGCGTATCTATGTATGTGTGGTAAAGCCATGTACGATAGTGTGAGAAAAATATGAAAAGAATGCAAGGCTGATGCAAGCGTAATAAGTAAGATTAAGAAAGGGACGCTTATTACAGCCGTTGTGTCCAACCTATGCTCAGCCGAGATCTCCGCTCAGCCCTACTCAAATGCCCAAATACGCTGTGTCGAAACACAATGATCGTCCCACCACACTCAAATGTAAGGAAGGTAGCCGGGTGGATTAAAGTTGCTAAGGAAGACCTACTTATAAAAACTGACAACAGAGCGAACAAAAATCCGCGAAAACAATCGAGCTGTCAATGTCAATTAATTATCGTAATTATCTGTCATCAGTTCACTCTTTTGTCGGCTTTTTTATTTGGTTTTTCAATTTGAAATATGAATCCTATATTGAATATAGTGATTATGGTTGAATGGGCAGATATGCTTAACGATAATATTGGATTATATAGGCGGCGGCAAGATGCCGATATAAATTTTATGGAAGTATTAAATGACGGCGATTTTTATAACCGCTTTAGGCATTGATATATATACATAGATGACTAATGACCGCGCCAAAGCGTTGCCACCGTACATATGTCCAAAAGCAGATGCTCAGCTAATGTCAGTTTAGTGCTCACTGAGACGCCGACCAAGTTTAACCGGACGGTACGCGATCAAAACTGTCTTTAAAATGGTTAAATGCGTCGTGAAGAAGTGCAATTCAAGGTCAGAAAAACATAATAAATCAAGCGGAATTACTTTCCACGCGTAACTTTATTGTTTACATATTCATATTTACTTAAAAAGCACACAAATTGAAATAAAATGTAAAATTCCATAATATAGGTTCAGTGTTGCCACTAAAAAGTCATTTTGGTTTTCCCATATTAATGGGAGAATACATAATTTATGTAATAAGTGACAATGGAGGTAACCTTTGATTTTAAATATTTCGTGTATTTCACATTTTTAGAAAACTGAAATTTGCGTGCACTAGTCCCTTGATGAATATATTTAACTTTGGTTAAGTAAATTTTAATATTGTATTATAATATTTATTTTATGTTACATAATTTTATAATTATATTAATTGCTGATGTAAACTGTCATGGCTTATTCAGAGTCAAATAATTTCGCACCGCGCGAAGAAATATACTCGAGCCTACTTAAAAAAAAATTCTTGTCATTTAAAATTTAATTTAATGGTTGTTTTGTTTATTTACACCAGTGATTCCCAAGTGGGGCGATGTCGCACCACTGACTGGGACGTTGATGAGCTTCCCCTTGCAGATGTAATAAAACTTTCACATTCAAAAAAATTTCGCCTGCGGCGCTTTTTCAATACGTATTGTCTCGCATTTCATAATGAAGGGGGGAGGGGCGTTAAAAAGAATACTATACTTGGATAGTGCGCAGTGAGCCAGATAAGGCTAGGAACCTCTGATATACACTGTACATTAGTATATAAACGTTTGAATAGATATGGATACAGCATGCATTTTATGTTTTGTAAACCCCCCCCCCCCCCGAATGTTTTTTCTGTGTGCGCCACTGTTCTCCGCATACGTTTTAGATACTGTTAGTTTTGTAATGTCTATTGGTAAAATAAAACAAAAAATGTCTTAATTATTTCATTAGTTATGCTTAGTTTTAGTCATATAATAAAAAAACACATATTTAAAATAATTTAAATTAGTTTATCTTATTACAAACTAACGTTAAAAAACCCCTTTATTTTATTGCTTATTTTGGGTAAAATTTCATTAGGTATGCAACACTACCGCGCCATCACAGGTTTGGGTTTCTGTCTTTATCTAATCCTGGCGGCGGTGTTATTCGTTATTCTCGTGACTTGTGTAAGTGAGACAAATGTATTTTTGTTAAAAAGTTTCGTGTTCTCAGAGCTACGTCGGCGCGGTTTTAGAATGGTTATGCTACGCCCAAATGCTTGCGACAAGCAGCTTGCCGCAAGCTCAGGCAAGCTCTGACAAACGAATGGCTGGCTTCCACACACTTGCGAGCGCGCCAGTGTGTTCGGAGCATCCAAGCGCGGCGGACGTCTACCTTAGAGTATATATTGTTACTCTAAGGCTATACTATGTTTGCGTTAATCTATTTTTATTTTGGTTCCATGCCAACTCAGAATGAAACCAACTGAGAAACACCTCAGAAAGATCTTTAAAAGCTATGAAAAAATAATTTTAAAATTGCCGGTAACCCTAACCTAACTTAATCATTTTTTTTATCGTGACCTTTCTGAGTTGGCCGGTCACCTTTATTTTAACGCGAAATAAAAGACAAGGGGATAATATATTTTTAATACCATTGAACCATTGAAGAAGATAATACTAATAAAAATATGAAAAAGAACAAGACACAGAAAAATACAATGTCTAGTTCACACGCGGTAAAAGTGAAACCTTCAGAAAACTAAGGTAGAAAAGAGTGGGGAAGCTACGAAGCACCGCACAAAGAGGAGACATTATCTTGCAGGCTAAATCCTATAGGTTTTTGTCTCTTTTTAGTGCCACTTTTTCGTTTCATCGAGTTTCAAATCACAACGGTGCCAAAGAAGTTCGAACTCGAAGATCACTTGTCTTTATATAATATTGCCTTGTATTATAAAAAAAAGTTATTCTAACAAAAATCATGTTTTTTTTGTAATAATACTGTATAAATCATCAATAAAATATTATTTATTTATTTTGACTCTTTAGGTAAATCCAGTCGCAATAAATTACGTTAGTGCATTAAATTTATGTACTTTAAAAGAATAATAAGTCAGGCTCGCCTCATACGCCATTCATATTCATATGTCTCGTAATATTATCATAGACCGCACGGAGCAAAAAAGGCGTGCATTCGCCACCAGCTCCGAAGTTCCACTGAGCGCGACCGAGCGCTTGCCGCTTGTGGCCAAAATATCCGACCTCGATCGGATCGGCGGCAAGCTCTCGCAAGCTCTTGCAAGCCTACGCAAGCCAAGCCACACGCGCGGCACCAGACGCTGGGGCTTGTGGACGCTTGCAGAGGCTTGCCACGTATTTGGACGCGGCTTTACGCTTTTTTTGAAGCGCGGTAATGAAGTTTGCTTCTCTATTTATTATACCTCAATGGCTTTAGGATGACAAAAGCGTGTTTTTTTATATGTTTTGAGCCAAGTAGAAGATAATTTAACTTACGCAAGCGAAAGGTAAAGTTTTGACTTATTCGAGTGTCATTTTTGTAATAATATGTGAAATATAATTAGCACTTGTCGAGGACAATGTCATTCCAAGCAGCTTCTTTTGATTTTACAAGCGTAGCGTAGTTTGGGCCACCTGTCGCTTTCGACAAAATGACCTGCGACGAGGTAACTAGGTCTACAAGTCTCATTTTTTCGTTTGGCGTAAAATTTCTCGAACGCTTCGCCTTGTCCATTTTGAATACAAAATTTCAACTGATTCTAATGTCAAACTTCAAACGCACGTAAACAAAAAAGTAAGTCAATTAACACCTTATTTTTAACATATTAAATACGTTTGTTTTAAAAATATAAAATGTCGGTTTATGTATTACACTATTTAAAATAAAATATCTGTATTAATAATAAATAAAATTAATTAACGTTTCGGTATTAATTTAACATGTAAAGTTGCTAACTTGACGTCATTTTTTGGTGTACGAAAGCAAATGGGGCTACACACCGAGCGCTACGATCAAGTTGTTGGACACAGCTAAAATGGAGCATTTTTCTAACATATAAGTTTGGCAAGAAAGTCTAGAAATTAAATCAATTGGAACTAAACCTGTTCATTACTATGGCAACACCGAATTATATGACGTTTCCTATGGCTTTCGTGTTATCGGGTGTTACGGTTGATTTATTGTCTTAAATCTGAGTAGAATATCGCTGATTTGATAATATTTTTATTCATTGTTTGCCTGAATTTAATTAAAATGAATAAATTATTACATAGTGATACAAGAGGGGTTACATTCTGCGTTTTTCAACGCTGCCTAGCCGAGTGTCACGCGAAGAAGCTTTTGTTTGATTTAGAAGATGTTTAAAAACGAACTGCAGAAATGAATGGTACGTAGTATAGTTTGTTTAATAAATTTCATTAGTATTACACGATTTATGCCAATTTTCGGGCGATAATAATCATTACAATCTGATTTGAGGTTATGTTAAAAAAATTCGAATTTGACATTTCGATTTGACAGTTCATATGCGGCCACAAGAAAAAGGGAATAACTCAATAAAAAAATAATAATATGCAACTTCTTTAAACTCGTAGAAAAGTTCCTTTTTTCTCGTTTTCTCTTTTTTTTCTTTCTAAGTGAATATTATCTAGTGTGTGTTTTTAAAACTACCTTCTATAATAATAATTTTAATGATGTTTTTCACACACAGGTAAATCTGAAACAACGGTAAGACGAATCGTCAAGGAAGGGGAAAAGGCAGATGGAAAATTTGAAACACCGGGAAAACGGAAAATGGGCATAATAATAATAATATGTAATAGCATAAGTGCTGATGATTGGAAAAATTGTTGCAAACACTTGATGAAAATTGAGGCAGAATATTATGCACGAGGCAGTACTATATATGATGATATCGATGAACTGCGTTTAGATGAAGATGAAGATACGGAAGAAGAAGAATCACACGAAGACAAAGACAATAATTACATGTCGGGTGTTGAATTAATAGACTTAAATTTTTAAGTACCTACGTTTTTATATCGAAATAAACGCCCACTTAAAACTTGTTTTGTTTTATTTTGCTTCTATTAAATTACAGTTTTTTGTGCAATTTTTTTGAAAATACAAATACGCTATGAAATATGCATTTTGCCAGAAGTGTTTTTTTTAAACATACGTTCTTTGTCTTATGAGCCATCTTGGTGTTGCCATTTAAAACTAGAAAACGATCGCAGCGCCATCATTTATTTTCTACACTTTCTTGCCAAACTTGTACCTTAGCTTAGCGGCGCAAGGCGCTAGGCTCAGCTTCACTCGGATTAATCATCCGAAAATGTTGGACACAACGGCTGTTAGATGGTTTAGACATGTAGAGCGAATGATTGAAGAAAGATTTTCTTATATTTAGGGAGAGGACATGGGGGAGGCGCGCGCCCCCTGCGCCCCCCCCCCCCCCCCCCCCCCTCTGTATCCGCCACTGAAAGAAACATGTTTTTTGTAAGCTTTTATTGAGAAAATAAACAAGAACATAACGGTAACTAAGTAAAGAATTTATATTGCTTTATTAAAACCGATCATTTCAAAATTTTACTTTGAAAACCAGAAAAAAAATAATGTTTTTCAACAACAACAAAAAATCACACAAAAAAAAAAGATTATAGGTTATGACTTTACTGTCAACAAGTTTAATTTGCTGAACTCCATTTTAAATTATATTTGTTATTATAAATACATTTTTTTACATTTTACAGCAGTTACGAACGCTCCTAATTAAAGTTACGTGATTATTGAATACTAAAATACTAAAAATCGAAACGTGGAAGAATACAAAAGAATCCACACGGAAATTCGGAGTAAAATTAGGCAAGCAAAAGCTGATTGGCATATTCAACAGTGTGCTATAATTGAAACCCACAATGATAAACATGATATTTTCCAAGTACACAAGAAAATCAAAGAATTGACTGGAATAAATCATAAAAAAAGGGCAACTGGAAGACCGAGATGGAAAACTTCTAACCGATATTAACGAAAAACTAAAAAGATGGAAAGACTACATCTCAGAACTCTTCAATGATAATAGAAGCGCAGAATATGATATGGGAAATATTACAACAGGCCCACCAATCACAACAAATGAGATAGAACATGCAATTCGTCTCTCTAAAACTGGGAAAGCAGAGGGCCCAGATGGAATACAGGCTGAAATGGAGGCGTCTACTAATATCTACAGGAATTCCAAAAACTGAAAAAATCGAACTAATATCTATGAGAACCAAAGTGTTGACGAATATCTACAGCTCAAACTGTTGACTAATATCTACAGCACTGGCAGAGGTTGGATTTGCAATTATGTATAGCATATTGGAATAACGTAATATTGCGTATGCAGTTTAAAAAACTTAATTTATGTAAGTATGTACGTAAAAATCCCTATTATCGGACTATTGTACACATTTAGCTGATTTGTCCAACCTACGCTCTGTAGATATTAGTTCAACCTACGCTCTGTAGATATTAGTCAACACTCTGAAGTTCGTAGATATTAGTTCAACATATGAGCTGTAGATATTCGTCCGACATACAGGCTGTAGATATTAGTATCTGGAGTCGCTGAAATCCTTAAACTCATAGGAAATAAAGGCATCCTAGTATTGGCCAGTCTCTTTAACTCCATATATACTACAGGAATTGTCCCACTAGATTGGATTCGATCCACTTTTGTTACTCTCCCAAAGAAAGCAAAAGCAAGAAAATTTAGTGACCACCGGACAATTAGTTTAATGAGCCACTTATTAAAGATATTTTTGCGAATTATACATGGACGCATATATCGCAAAGTGGAAGAAAAGATAGGTGTCACACAATTTGGCTTTCGAAATGGTTTGGGTACTCGAGAAGCGTTATTTAGTATCCAAGTACTAATCCAAAGGTGTAGAGATGTGAATACAAATGTACATGCATGCTTCATTGACTTCCTTAAAGCATTTGATAGAGTTAGACACGACAAAATGATTCAAATTCTGAAAACCTTCGGGATAGACGATAAAGATATAAGGATAATAGGTAATCATTATTGGAACCAAAAAGGAGCAGTAAGAGTAGAGCAATGTCTAACAGACGAAGTAGAAATAAAGAGAGGCGTGCGACAGGGTTGTATTCTTTCACCTATGCTGTTCAACTTATATTCAGAAGAAATATTCAATGAAGCTCTGCAAGAAGCTACTCAAGGACTTGTTATAAATGGGAAGATTCTGAACAACCTGTGTTATGCAGATGATACGGTACTTCTAACAAGTAACATTGAGGATTTACAACTTTTTCTGAATCAAGTAGTGAAGACTTGTGAGAATTTTGGGCTAGAACTGAATATAAATAAAACAAAATACATGCTCATAAGCAAAAATAACGCATTGGATGAACATCTTTATATTGCTGGAACAAAACTGGAGAAGGTACAAAGTATTGTATACTTGGGCTGCAATGTAAATGATAGATGGGATCCTTCAGTTGAAATCAAATGCCGCATTGAGCAAGCTCGTGCAACCTTTATCCGCATGAAAAAAATGTTCTGCAGTCATGATCTCAACCTTGGATTACGAATACGAATGGTCAGATGCTACATGTTTTCAATATTATTTTATGGAATGGAAGCATGGACGCTTACTGAAGAATTAATTAGTCGACTTGAGGCATTCGAGATGTGGATCTATAGAAGAATACTTAAAATTAGCTGGATGGACAGGGTCACAAATGAAGATGTTATGGTTCGGATGAATAAAGAAAAGTAAGTAGGTAATTAAAACCATAAAAATCCGAAAACTTCAATATCTTGGACACGTGATGAGATATCCAGAGAAGTATGAGATCTTGCATCTCATAATGCAGGGAAAGATTGCCGGAAGACGGGGCCCTGGAAGAAGGAGAACCTCATGGCTGAAAACCTGATGCTACGTCCAGACTGAAGCCAACCTTCCAACTCCGAACTAAGTTCGGAGTTGGAAGGTTGGCCGATCGTGTGGTCGCTGCGGCCAACCCTGTGGCCAAATGGCGGACATGAAACAGCTGTAGCTACGCTGTATCTTTTTCCGTTTCCTACAATTATTACGTACGTATAATATACTTATATACACGACATGTTTTCAAACAATTGTTATACCACTCTCCGTAATAATATAGTCATTTTAATAGTACGCGGCAGGGTGTGGACAGCTGCGGCAGGCTGGTTCGTGTGAGTTGGCCGTCGAGATCGCCTCGAAGGCGATCCTGGGCCAACGCGAACTCCAACCTTCCAACTCGAACTTCCAACGCACGAACACCCCTCCACACGATCGTCCAAACGTTTGAAGTTGGAACGTTGGCCGCAGTGTGGGCTTACCATGAGACAGTGGTTTGACTGGTTTGGCCGGTCTACCGTGGAGCTGTTCCGGGCCGCAGTAAACAAAGTCCGCATAGCCAACATGATAGCCAACGTCCGTTGAACGGACAAGGCACAAGAAGAAGAAGATTATTGACAAATCTAATAATTGGCTAAGAAGACATTGTGAACCGGTACTGTAGTTCAAAAACAACATTCCTCTCTCAAAAGTAGTATGTGTTTGGAAACCGGTAAAAAAACATGATAAAAAAACACACTACAAACGACCATGAAAACCTTGCAAACATGATAAATATTTTGCATCAGGCAACACTGATGAGCTGTCTTGAGACCAGTGATGCCATGTCATAAAAATAAAATAAAAACATGTTTCCGTGGTAAAAAAATCATGTTTTAAGATGAAGCCATAATAAATAATGCAAAATCATATGTTTTTGTTTTGAAAATTTGATCGCTTAGAAGTATTGTAGATGCTTCAATTAAATACTGCGTGTAGAACATACCTTGGCCCTTAAAAATATCGAAGAACTACTGTCCACGGCACAGTAGTGAACTAGTGGATCACCTTAAAGGATAAAAAACATTTTCATAAAGGCTCGATGACACATGGCGAGTTGACAAGCTACCATCTTTTCGATGCTTGCGTATTTACAAACATGCAAAAATATACCTTATGGCGGTGTAATAAAGACTACTTTTGCTTGTAAATATTATTGAATTAGGTTGGCTTACAACTTTTATGACGTTACACCGCTGGAATGGAGAATGTTATTTTGGAAACGAATTTATTGGTGTTTTGGATTTGATTGATTGATTTTGATTTACAAGCGTGTCTAAAATGGTGTGGATGATTTTTAAACAATAAGTTTTCTCTGAAAGCTCTCATCTTTTTGTGATGTGATAAGTTACTTTTTATTCTTTGTTTGAAAAATCATTTTTTGTTAGTCCACAATGGTTAGTTGTCAGTTTTTTATAACACTATTTTCTCACTTATTTTGTTTGAAATCGAATTTAATTACATTGCAGATTTGTGCACATGTTTATATATTATCGGCTGAATTTTGGCATTAATTTTTATATGAAAATATTACTTTAATTTTGTATTTCACCATTATTTGTGATTTTTTTAAGAAACAATGTCAATGAAATGTAGAGATCCGTTGTTTTATTCAAATTTTAGGCGAACTTTGTGTACCAGCCAACTCAGAATATGATGAATATGGATCCAAATAATATTTATGGATCCAAAACTATTAATTTGGATCAACAATATCATTACAACCACATGGGAGCCATGGATTGCAAAATGCCTCAACAAAACTACAACATGGCCAATCAGTATGCAGGATTTTACGCTCAACCCGAAACGACGCAGAATTATAATATAAATCATGTTATTCAAGAAGAAAAGCAAGATGCTCATTTTTATGGCAGTAAATTATTAAATAATGTACAGCAACATTCTGGAACAAATGTACGGGAAACGTACTTCAGCGATGTTATTGCAAAAGAAAAAGATATACTTGAAAAAAATTCACTTGAAATCGTTGCAAAGGAAAAAGATAACACGCAAAATACGGTTAAAAATCATGTTACTAAAGTGAAATTGCCGGTAAAAAAGTCGCAGCAGTTTAAAAAGTTGGACGGGTTATTTAATTGTGATCTTTGCGATTACTCGAGTCGGAAAGTGAGCTCTGTTAAATCTCATCGCATGATTCATACCGGCGAACGTCCGTTTACCTGCGATTTATGTACTAAATCTTTCCGACAAAAGGAACATTTGAAAAATCACAGATTAACGCACACAAGAGAAAAGTTGTTTTTCTGCAATGAATGCCCTTACTCGTGCGGCGTTCGCGGGAGTATGGATCTTCATAAGCTGATTCACAGAGGTATTAAGCCGTATGTTTGTACAAAGTGTGATTATCGCTGCAGACGTCCGTTTGAGATGAAAAAACACAGAGCGAAATGTGAGAGTGTCATACGGAAATGCGACTCGTGCGATAAAACATTTTCGAAGAAAAGCGCGTTGGCTGTACACAGAATAATGCATCTAGATTACTTGCAGTTTGCGTGCCGGCTTTGTGAATATACGGCGAAGTTACGAACGAGGTTTAAGAGTCATTTGGAGAAAATGCATCCGGAAAAGACGTTTTTTATTTGCCAGTCGTGTGATTTTTCATGTACGAAGAAACGATTGTTTAAGGAGCACAAGTTGAGCCACGGTGATAAGAGAAAGTGGTTTAAATGTGACGGGTGTGAATATTCTAGTTCTACTAAAAGTGCGTTGAAGGAACATGTTATAACTTGTATGGAAGACGATGCTCAACAAGAACAAGCGTTGGATTTATATCAGGTGCGTATTTCATTATTTTATTTTATTTATTTTGTTTATTTATTTTATTTTATTTTACTTTATTTGGGAAACAAACAGTTGTACATATTTTATTAAATAATTACATTTGACAAATTTGCATGAACCAGTGAAGTTTCCACATTTGAGAATATTGAATTTAAAGAAAAAACAAAAAACTTATTAATATAAGAAGTTATACATACATAATACCTAACTAGATTACAGAAAATCAGATGAAACCAACACATAGACATATGAATATTAATAGACCTGCCCTAAGCGATAAAAGCGTATTATTTCCCCCTCCCCGTACCGGTTCCATTGGAACCGGCTGGGATCGAGTATGGCTTCGCGTGAATCTAAAAAATGCGATGTCATCATTCTTCTGCGAGCCAGCGTCGAGCACTCAACGGTGAATTTTACGAAATAACAGCGCAAAAATAGTGGCTTGTGTTTTGAAAACGTGTAAAAATAGAAGTGAAAAAGAGAATAAACCCAATTGTCGTATTACATTCCATAGGAAAGCATTATTTTACTTTATTATAAGCTTATTCAGATCACATAATATGGTCGTTTTTGTAACACACACTATCACTCGAGACTCATGGCGTGTACTCGTCGCTGTTTTGTGGGGTAAGTAAATTATGAAACATTTGTAAAAGTGTCTTAACTAAATACGTCAACAAAATATTGGACTATGAAAATAGGCGAACTTTACTTTGCTGTATTTGGAATTTGTAAATTTGTTCATTTCGCGGTGAGCAATTCGCGCTCCCATGTAAAAAGGTGTATTCATTAAAGAGCAGAGTTTACTTTAACTAAATGGTGATATTATAATGCGAGATGCCCATATACTCTCAGATTGAGTTATTGACGAATCACATATCACCGAATTCACCTTCCCGCTCTGCGTCCCGCTGTAGTTAGTTTCTTCCCCTCACCTTTATGTTCTGGTCTATTAATATTCATATGTCTATGAACCAACATAATAAAATCAGATGAAACCAACATAATAATTCATACGAAAATCAGATGAAACCAACATAATAAGAGAAAAACAATAAAATAAGGCACACAGCAGGATTCACGATCAACAATCTGTTTTGATCTTCTCCGTTACATATTTTGTGAATTGAACTGAGGACAAATGGAAAATATCAGCGTCTGAAAGGATATTGTTATATTTTGTGCACGTCCTTTTCAGAAATGTATGTTGTGAGTAGTTAGTTTTTGATTGTGGGATGTGGAATAGTTTGTTTGTTCTTGTATTACGTACTGGACAGTGGAAATGGATGTTTTCCAGAAGATAGTTGCTGTCAACAGCATTGTGTTTCTCTCATAAATTAATATTATGTTTGGTTTGGAATATTGTTTTTTTTTTACAAGTATATGTATCATTTTGGAAGGCGACGTACAGGTGGATAACCAACACCCATGCGTTGGGTTTGATGACTTTACAAGGGTGCAGTGGCGGTCCTTCCCTCGGGACAATTGGTCAAAAACCTCCCAAAATTATAAGATGACAGTAAAACATAATATTATTATGAAATATTAAGCAAATCAAAACAACTGGTATTATTCTAATGTATTTGAAATGATAGCCGGCAGCGGCAAGCAGTGACATCTAACATCTTAAATGGAAGCTTTCTTTCCCACGCACTACGATTGGCTGGGTCAAATTATGAAATGCCCCGATATCATATCTTCTGTCTCTTTACGCACTACACAATAAACCAGATGGAAATATGTCCCTTTATAAAAAGTTTTCGGATTCTGAAGACGGTTTGGGTCATAGGCGTGAGAGAGAGAGAGCATGCTGAATATCATGCGTCTCAAAGAGATGGTTTGCTAAACGTAGGTTGATTTCGCATATTTTACGCTTGTCGCATGAAATAATTTACTATATTAAACCTAATTTGACGTATGTGGGTGAATTTGACTCTCAAACTCGTTAGGTTCCTACAAATGAATATTATTATACTTAATTAGATATTGTATCGTAGGTAATATCATTTTTTTAAAGACCTTCCACTTCTGGACCCTTAGAGCCGCCTCTGCAAGGGTGCCCGGGTTAATGGGGTGAGGTTTGTCTAGGTGTTGGCGGCGAATGCGTTTGCTAACCTACTGCGTAGCAGGCCAGAATCAGGATCTGAGTGCGCTACAGCCAAATTACAAAGTCAGTGCTATCCCTAAGTAAACTTTACTCTTTAAATAGTCCAAATATATCACTTTGTTTTTTTATATGCTTACGGTAAAACAACATACAAATCAACAGTAACTTGACACCTCGAAATCCGCCCAGGTCTCCTACTCTTAAGGCAGTATTCGCTGGCTATCATTGTCTTACGATCATGATAAATAATTGATAATCATGCATTTTTTTATATGTAAACACAATCAATAATTAGTAAGAAAGAAAGATTTCAATAATTTCATTTCTCGGAATGTCAATAACAAATAATTCAGAAGAGATGCGAGACATCTCTTGTTAAAAAGTGACACTGCTTAGTAATTTTTGTTATTAAGGTTAAACGTCACAAACATTATAATCTATTCATTCACAGATGGCGCTAATTAAATTATTGTAGGTTTTTAACACTTTTTGCACGTTATGGTTTAAAATGTATAGGTGAATTAATTGTTTGTGCCCGTACATATTTATTATGCACTAGAATAAATAGTTTTGTCCATAAACAAACCCAAATCATTAATTTTTGGAGATCGCTGGCAACGGTTAATATGCACTTTTTTTGAAAAAACCTTTTGATTCACCTTAATTACATTAAAAGGCAACTATTTGCAATGGGGGAAGTGGAAAATATTTCATTCTAAATTTCGATTACGTAAAATTAAAATTAGCTTTCGTCTTGTGAGATTGTACGCCATTAGCTATTAGCTCATTCGCTGTCACTTTGGTATGTTGGTATTCCTGATACACTTGAATGTATAACGAACGGCTAGAAGATTTTGAAGGTACGGGGCACTTTCTTTTGTATCACAAACCATGTTACACAAACCTAACGTGGCCGGTAAACTACTTGAAAACTGGGATGTTTTTCTTGCCTTGACGCGAGTAGGCGTTATAAAGGGGCACTTTCTTTTGTATCACAAACCATGTTACACAAACCTAGCGTGGCCGCTAAACTACTTGAAAACTGGGATGTTTTTCTTGCCTTGACGCGAGTAGGCGTTATAAAGGGGCACTTTCTTTTGTATCACAAACCATGTTACACAAACCTAGCGTGGCCGCTAAACTACTTGAAAACTGGGATGTTTTTCTTGCCTTGACGCGAGTAGGCGTTATAAAGGGGCACTTTCTTTTGTATCACAAACCATGTTACACAAACCTAGAATTCCCATGTAGTCTGCTACGCTTTGCTCTAGCATCTTTTTGTACAGTAACAAGAATACCATAACAAAATGACATTTGAAAATGGACGGTCTCGTTTCACAGAATAAGAGCTAATTTTAATTTTACGTAATCGAAATTTAGAATGAAATATTTTCCACTTCCCCCAATGCAAATAGTTGTCTTTTAATGTAATTAAGGTGAATCAAAAGATTTTTTCAAAAAAAAGTGCGTATTAACCATTGCCAGCGATCTCAAAAATTTACCCCCAAATCTTTCAAGAAAGGCTGACAAATCAAATTTTTCACCGGTGACTCAATCCAATGTTGGATTTGTCGGCCTTTCTAGAAATATTTGGCTTTGTTTATGGACAAAACTATTTATTCTAGTTCATAATAAATATGTACGGGCGCAAACAACTAATTCACCTTCATATTTTAAAACATAATGTGCGAAAAGTGCTAAAAACTTGCAATAATTTTATTGGCGCCATCTGTGAATGCATAGATTATAACGTATTTGATGTTTAACCTTAATCGAAGATTACAATGCACGGGGGGAACCTTTGTAAAAATTCTTCCTTGGAAACACGCCAAACGCGTGCCCAACATTTGTACACAGTTGACATTTGTCACACGAGAACGGGTTGTTTCTTCGACTTGTTCTTATGTTCAACAGCTCGGCTGTGGAATGATTTGCCGGCCTCTGTGTTTCCTCCTTCCTACAACATGGGACTCTTCAAGACCAATGTTCATTCCTTCCTCTCCTCAAAAAGACCCTCCACACAGCATCCCAGATGACATAGGCCCTGAGGGAAATTATTTTCCTCAAGACCTCCTGTGTGGAGTTAATGTAAAAAAAAATCTCCTAATGATTAAATTGTTATTTCATTATAAATATGTAATACCTATGCTTTTGAAAATAAAATTTAATAGATATATTTAAAAAAAATGCACAAAATGTTAGTAATACTGTTAGGTAACTTGAAGGGATTTATTAAAATTCAATTTTAATGTGAAATTTTTAATGGGGGGCCCCATGCAATAAATTGGCCACGGGTCTCAGATGGCATAGTTAAACCACTGGTCTTCGGGCATGCGCATTACAAATCACTAAAGTTTCATTGCAATCGGATGAATGATATAGGAACGCACATCTCAGATGGCATAGTTACGCCACTGGTCTTCGGGCATGCGCATTACAAATCACCAAAGTTTCATTGCAATCGGATGAATGATATAGGAACGCACATCTCAGATGGCATAGTTACGCCACTGGTCTTCGGGCATGCGCATTACAAATCACCAAAGTTTCATTGCAATCGGATGAATGATATAGGAACGCACATCTCAGATGGCATAGTTACGCCACTGGTCTTCGGGCATGCGCATTACAAATCACTAAAGTTTCATTGCAATCGGATGAATGATATAGGAACGCACATCTCAGATGGCATAGTTACGTCACTGGTCTTCGGGCATGCGCATTACAAATCACCAAAGTTTCATTGCAATCGGATGAATGATATAGGAACGCACATCTCGGATGGCATAGTTACGCCACTGGTCTTCGGGCATGCGCATTACAAATCACCAAAGTTTCATTGCAATCGGATGAATGATATAGGAACGCACATCTCAGATGGCATAGTTACGCCACTGGTCTTCGGGCATGCGCATTACAAATCACCAAAGTTTCATTGCAATCGGATGAATGATATAGGAACGCACATCTCAGATGGCATAGTTACGCCACTGGTCTTCGGGCATGCGCATTACAAATCACCAAAGTTTCATTGCAATCGGATGAATGATATAGGAACGCACATCTCAGATGGCATAGTTACGCCACTGGTCTTCGGGCATGCGCATTACAAATCACTAAAGTTTCATTGCAATCGGATGAATGATGTAGGAACGCACATCTCAGATGGCATAGTTACGCCACTGGTCTTCGGGCATGCGCATTACAAATCACTAAAGTTTCATTGCAATCGGATGAATGATATAGGAACGCACATCTCAGATGGCATAGTTACGCCACTGGTCTTCGGGCATGCGCATTACAAATCACTAAAGTTTCATTGCAATCGGATGAATGATATAGGAACGCACATCTCAGATGGCATAGTTACGCCACTGGTCTTCGGGCATGCGCATTACAAATCACTAAAGTTTCATTGCAATCGGATGAATGATATAGGAACGCACATCTCAGATGGCATAGTTACGTCACTGGTCTTCGGGCATGCGCATTACAAATCACCAAAGTTTCATTGCAATCGGATGAATGATATAGGAACGCACATCTCAGATGGCATAGTTACGCCACTGGTCTTCGGGCATGCGCATTACAAATCACCAAAGTTTCATTGCAATCGGATGAATGATATAGGAACGCACATCTCAGATGGCATAGTTACGCCACTGGTCTTCGGGCATGCGCATTACAAATCACCAAAGTTTCATTGCAATCGGATGAATGATATAGGAACGCACATCTCAGATGGCATAGTTACGCCACTGGTCTTCGGGCATGCGCATTACAAATCACCAAAGTTTCATTGCAATCGGATGAATGATATAGGAACGCACATCTCAGATGGCATAGTTACGCCACTGGTCTTCGGGCATGCGCATTACAAATCACCAAAGTTTCATAGCAATCGGATGAATGATATAGGAATGCACATGGGATAAACAAAGAAACATTCATTTTTTTAAATAAAGATAACGTGCAATACTATTTGTTATGATAAAATATTTATTAATATAACTCGCAGTTTATTTTATCATAGAATTAGGCAGGTAGGTACCTAATTTCAAAGGTGTTTGAATAAGTTTTAAAAAAAACATCAATGTAAATTTATTTTTGAAAAGTGGAACCTAAATTATTCAATTACTAGCTGGTACCCGGCATGCGTTGCTATGCCATTGAATAAATTGTTTCTCGCTGCGTGCCCTTTCCCATTCGTCCCGTTTCCCTTCCGCCTCCCCTTCCTCTCCAGCGTCCCCTTCCCTTCTCGCGTTCCCACTCTTCCATTCCACTCCCACCCCTCCCCCGTCCGCGAACCATCCTCCCCCCAACTCCCGCGAACCGCTTACCCGAGATCCCCTCCCCCCTCACGCATTCCATACATTCAGTTTTCAAACAGCTCGCGTGCCACCTATTGCAATTTTTTTATACAAATTTCATTATGCCAGAGCTCACCAGCAGTTTTATACAAACCTTTTCCTGACAATAACTAACACAAAGCAAAAAGAATTATCCAATTTGGTGCAGTCGTTGGCAAGTTATGCGCGTACATACTTTTCGGCCATTCATTTTTATTTATATAGATTTTTTGAAATAAGGTATTTGAGACTTGAAAATTTGCTAGGCGCTTCACTTGTTGATCTAGAGCCTGAGGTGGTGGACTGTATACTGAAAGTCTAACGTGATTTTTATTTCGCAGTTGATTCGTGCGTTAATTTTTAAAATGATTGCTTCATTAACCTAATTGTTTCTTTATCAGAAGGCCGCGATCAGTATTTTCATAGCGCCGTTTAAGTGTTTATTTTACATTATTATTGAGACGCGCTTTTCAATTCAAATAACCGCAATTTATTTACTATGGATTAAATTATCCTCTATTTGCCGAGTAACAAGGCTATCAATATAATAAATTATGGAAGATCATCACCAACAAGGAGTCTAGCCTGACCGATTTTTAAGAAATCTTGGAGTATTGGAGAAAATTCTGTTTTGCTCATGGAAAGATAGACTCGCCTGGATTTGTAATTGTTCCTTGATTGGAGCGATTTTATTTGAGCAATCTGCATCAGCCGTCTTCAGTTCATGGAAAATTGACAGATTCTTCATCGGGAATAGAAGCTTCCTGAGAAACGAGAGGCCCGAGATTTTTTTAGATAGCTGATAATTGAAATTTGGTCAATCCAGGGGGTGAGTTTTAATATTTTATTTATGTTTTAAGTTCTATTTGTGTTAAAAATATGTACAAATAAATGTATTATTATTATTCCTTATGAATACTGTTTGAATGGTATTTATCTTGTGAGAGTGGATTGTTATGTTTGTGTAAAAAAAATGATTGGCGAAGGACCCCGATTTTGTGTTACTATCACTGCTTAAAAATGATAAAAATACATGTTGCATAGAAAGGAAAAGGATAAGAACTTGTAGGCTGGCAATGCACTTGTATGCTTCATTTTCCCATCCAACAGGCACAAAACAGTAATAAGCGTGAGGTTCTTTTATTTTATAATACACGGCGGAGTTATTTTAATGGCGATTGCCCGATAGCGGAAGCACAATGGCGATATGTTGCGGCGGGAGTTTTATTACAGACTGAATAAGATTGTGGGTAAGATTGACGGGTAGGCGATTGGGAATAGGTAGGACAAAGGAACTTGCAACAATAATTAATACCAATCCCAAGCAGTGACAGTATGTATGCGTGCTATGTAGGTATGTGTATGAGTAGGTATGTGTACGGGCGTAACCACTGTTTATCATTTTTAATTCCTTTATATTAACCTTAAAGTTTGAACTCCCAAGGCCCTGAGAGAGGATTATTGCTTTCCCATCTGTATTACAACACACAAAACACACCTGTTATATTATCCTCAGCAACAATTTGCCCAATATTATTATCTCATATGAATGTACGGAAATTGGCCATATTTAATCTCATTTAATTCGGTAACAATTAGAATTATTTATTAAGTTATCGTCTTATTTTATTTAACATATTATTAATATCTTGTTTATTTTTCTATTCCAGAAAGATCTATTGGACCACAGCTCACAAGAAACAAAGTCAGAACAAAAACTGTCTGCAAAAGAGAAACAAATGGATGACGATAAATTAGACGGAAAAATTGAAAACACAATATTGTCTCAGCAATTTGACAATAACGAAGGCACGCATAAAAACAATCAATTTGATAACGGCGTTAAAGTCGGCATTTTAACTGATGGAAACTTAGTGAATGAATGTAATACGGAATTGAATCAAATTGAATCGCAAGAATCTGCGATAAAAAGCGTGAATTGCTTATTCTACTGCGATATTTGCGAATTTTCTAGCAGAAGATTGAGTTCCGTGCGCGTACATAAATACCTCCACACCGGTGAGCGTCCGTTCCTGTGCGACGTGTGCCCGGCAAGTTACACGCGCCGTCAACATCTACAAAAGCACAAAACGTTGCACGCGAAAGGAAAGGACGCAAAGCTCGCCAAGTCTATGAAAATCTACACCTGCAACGCTTGCTCCTTTTCGTGTGCGCACAAGGGCAACCTGCAGAAGCACCAACTTTTGCACGCGGCGAAAGACCCGAATAGTGAGAATCACGGGATCGTACGCACAAAGAAGTTTCCGTGCAATATTTGCAAATTGAAATTCAGTCAGGAGAGTCAAATGGTGAAACACTTGAAATCTCACATAGAAAAGGTATTTTTTTTTCTATAATAATAAATTAAAATCAACATGTTTTAGAACCAATGGTTCCTTGACCAGGTCACAAAATAAATTTTGTGTGATAGATATTTACAGAAAAGGAATATACATTTGTTTTATGGAGATACTCTCAGTATCGCCCTGGTGAAAGACCACCATTTAGAAACGAAATGATGCATTTTTTTTACATTGGCTCCACACAGGAGGCCTTGAGGAATCTCCTCAGGGCATTTGTCATCTTTGGGGATGCTGTGTGGAGGGTCTTTTTAGGAAAAGAATTTATGGAAAGGAAATAGTTTGAAGGATGGGTAGGAATCTGGGGGTCAGTGCGTCCATGAGTGACAGACGAATCTATCCCTCCCACTTCGGTGCAAGGCGATGTCTTGTGACAGTCCTGCTGGAGAGGTCAAAAGGTCTTCGTCAACCAGTCTATCCCAATTCGGTCTGCCCTGCAGTTGGTGGGCAGATACATCCTCCGCCGAGGTGCGGAAAATCCTCAGCGCATGAACCCGGGCACCCCTGCTAAATCATCAAAAGTAGCAAACCACTCGGGGTGTCATGTGGCAGAGGTGTTGATAATCCAATAAATGGTTCCTGGGGCGGCGGTACCCATATCCGCCTCCCAAATTGAGAAACTTCTTACCCTCCCCACTACCTTTAGCCTTAAAATATACTCCAAGTGGTAATACCATATTCTCAATTATATTTTACAAAAATGTTGTCCTTATTTGTAATTTTTTCTGTTCCAGGCACACACAGGTGGCTTTGTCTATGACGCTTCGTCCAGCAAAAGTCTCCTTGACCAGTACAATGAGTTCAGCCAACTGAACAGCATCATTCGCCAGGGTGACGACACCGGCGAACGCTACAAAGACATCTGCACAAAAGACGGCGAAATGTACTGCTGCAATCTGTGTGAATTCGCCACCAAGCGACTAAGCTCGATCCGCGTGCACTACCTAATCCACACCGGCGAAACTCCGTACAAATGCGACCTGTGCACAGCCAGCTATAGACGAAAACAACATCTTCAAAACCATAGAATACGCCACCTAAAAGAAACGATTTATCTCTGCCATTTATGTGACTTTACGAGCAGTCTAAAATCCAGTATGGAAGTTCATAGAAAAACGCATGACGATGCAAAGATATTCGTTTGCGACAAGTGCGATTTTAGCTGTGGCGATAGTTTAGAATTGGAAGAGCATAAGGAGACGTGCGTACACCTGATTTGCAGTCTTTGCGCAGACGTGTTTATGGATCAAGTTAGCTTGGAGAAGCACGAGCGCAGTCACGGTGATGGCGGTGACAAGGTTGCGATTAAAAGAGATAGCTATTTCGACGGAGACGATGAAGATGTTGATAGCGATTTTGAAACTTTGAAGAAGCTAAGTAAAAATTGCAGAAATAATGATAAGGTTGGTGTATTTTCATATTTTGTTACAATAATTAAATGCAGTGTCTGGAAAATGGTAGTATAAACGGGAAACTGGTATAAACGGATTTTTTTTTTTTTGTTAAATACATATTTACATTACCACCACACTTGTGTGCACAATTTATGGAAATTACACTTGGTTTCAACAATTACTACAAGAAGCAACTAAATATGGTGACCCGACAGTTTTCATTAGTATCTGTCACAGTGGTTCTTAACCTGGGTTCGATTGAACCCCAGGGGTTCGGTGAGTCAGTCTCATGGGTTCAGCGGAGGTCAAGAACACCCCCGACTCATAATTTGGTTCGATATTCAATTAACCCCTCCGAATTTTCGAGAATATTCGCTTTTGGTGTCTCTAACAAAATGACATTTTACGAAAACTTTTTTGTTATTACCGCTTCACAATTAAAGCTCTATAAATGAAACATTTCTGAATGTAGCCGAATAGTAAAAACTGTTTTAGAAAGGTTACAAAATAGGCTTTCATATTATTATATTACAAATAAATATTAGCATTTGTAAATATTAAAATTTAGAACGCAAACATTAAAAATAGGTAAAAATGACTCATGGTGGATTTAGACTTGTATGGTGCGACGTGACGTGATGTTCTCTGCCGTGATGGCTAGTGTTTACATCTATAAGTTGTCTTCTGATGCCTTATGACGATATTTTAAATAAAAAGTGGCCCGCGCGTCAATACACAAGCACGTGGTACATACACACTAGCAGAGACGAGGCCGTCCCCGCGCCCCTCACCTTCACCTCTCTGTCGAAAATCGAGATAGCCTCTGTCGAGTCACGTCAGACCGCATCATGCCACAACGGAACTTACAAATGTAATCGCCTCTATACTAAATGTATCAAACCGATACCGCTGTAAGGCGTCACGTCACGTCGCACCTTACAAGTCTAAATCTACCATTACGTGATGTTTTTATGTGAAAACGGTACTAAAATCACAGATTATGTAAACAACAATACTTATTCTATTGTATATATGTGTAATAAACACTTTTGTGACCTCACTTTTTTATCATTTCATATAAAAATATTTAATAAAAATTTAAAATGTGGAGCGCGGTGGAGCAAATTTGCTAAATTTTGCAAATTTGGGTAAATATTTTTGTCAACTACACGACTGACAGCTGATTCCTGTTATGTATTTCCATAGACAACTTGATAGGGATGTGCAGCTTGATCTACTATCGACCTTTTACTTTTTGTTTTAGGGATGTAACTAAAACAATAACGAATTAAAACAAATTTCAACCTCGTATTCGATTTACCCAAAAACGAAAGCTCAAACCGAAAATGTTGTACATCAAAATGAATTCCAAATGTCACATAGATTCACCGCTTTCCCACTTATACTACAAGATTCCGGACACCGTGTGTATATTATGATAGTGAATTAAATTTTTGTTGCAGGTTGTTCGGATATTCAAACCTGAAGAAGAATCGGAAGACGAATCTAAATCTGATACAGATCCTTTATCAAAGTTAAAAGCCAAAGTGAAACTAGAGACCATCGCCAAGTTATCTGATTACAGTGGAAACAATGATGATATGGATGATAGATTAGGCGACTTCAACGTAAACAGCAGCTGCGACGAAGATGAACACCCTACTGCAAATAAAGACGGCGTAAGTACTCACACCATTGCACCGCAGAATCTGCCCTATTAATTTTTAAGGTGATGCACTACTAAGCAATTCAATTTGGGAGGCGGGTATGGGTACCGTCGCCCCGGTAACCATTTATTGGATAACCAATACCTCTGCCATAGGTCGCCCCAAGCTGTTCGCTACGTTTGGTGACTAAGCGGGGGTGCCAGGGTTCATGGGGTGAGGTTTGTCCTGGTCTTGGCAGCGGATGCGTCTGCTCACCTGCTACGTGGCGGGACGGATCGAGAGAGACTGGTTGAGGGAGGTCTTTTGACCTTTCCAGCCGAACTCTCTCGACCCATCGCCTTGCACGCACAACACTATTTGGCTATTTTTTTTTCTTGAATAAATCGAAACGAGCGGCTGATGTTAAGCGGGAATTTAAACCTGGTCGTCATCCACAAGGAGTGTTATTATTAGCAGCCTGATCCCCAAATTTGAGGGTATGAGAGTTGGGTAGGAATCTGGGGGGCCAATGTGTCTAGGAGTGACAGACGTATGAATCCATCCCTCCAACTGCGGTGCAAGGTGATGGGTCAAGAGAGACCGGCTGGAGAGGTCTAGGTTAGGTCTCCTACAACCAATCTCTATCGTTCTGACCCGCCATATGGTAGTTGGGCAAATGCATTGGCCGCCAAGACCTAGACAAACCTCATCCCATGAACCCGGGCTCCCCTGCTAAGTCACCAAAAGTAGCGAGCCACTTGGGGTAACCTATGGCAGGGGATGGTTATCCAATAAATGGTTCCCATATCCGCTTCTCAAATTGAACTATCATCGTTAATTATTATTGTTTTTTTTTTTTTCAGATCATTCGGATACGCCCTGACGAAGAATCGGAAGACGACTCCAAATCTGATACCGACCCTTTGTCAAAGTTAAAGGTCAAAGTGAAACTAAGGACCGCCGCCAAATTATCCGATTTCAGCGGAAACAAGGATGAAATGGACGACTTCAACGAAGACAGCAGCTGCAACGAAGACGAACAAAGAGCAAACAAAGGTGTCAGTCTAGAAAAAGAAGAAGAACACTGTAATTCTGATTCAGACGGCAGTATAAAAAATTCTTATTCGAAAAGGAGATCAAAAGAAGACCACAAGATGAGAAAGTTCAAAAGAAATCAACGCAAACGTGTTGACGGCTTGTATCTTTGCGATTTTTGTAATTATTCTAACAAACGTTTAAACTCTGTTAAAGTTCACACAATGATCCACACGGGAGAGCGTCCGTTCCTATGCGACGTGTGTTCTGCCACCTTCCGGCAAAAAGAACACTTGATCAACCACAAAAACACGCACACAACAGATAAAACATTCTTCTGCGAAGAGTGCGGCTTCACGAGCAAAAGAAAAGTTGGACTACTAAAACACCAGCTTCTTCATAAAGAGAAATCGTTCGTTTGCACCAAGTGCGGCTACCGTTGTCGAGTTAAAAGCGTCTTAGAAAAGCACGAAATGAAGTGCAAAGATACCGTTATCAAATGCAACATGTGCGATGAAACCTTTGCGGTCCAAAGCGAACTGGTCAACCATAGATCAGTCCACATCGAACTAAAGACCTACACTTGTGAATTGTGCGATTTTACCGCAACGAATCTCTTATACTTAAAGAAACACACGTTAAAACATTCCAAGGTTTTGTATCTATGCTACGTCTGTAGTTTTACGACAGTGCATAAGACATTGATGCAGAATCACAGGCTGAAACATAACGAAAAGATTGGCTTGAAAGCTGAAGCGGTTAACGTTAGCTGTAATCAAGGGAGAGAGCATCCAGAAGAAGTCCCATACAATTTGAGCGAACGTAAAGGTCTGGAGACCCAGTCAGAAATGGTGATTATGAGCTTAACGAATTTTGTTTTAAACCACTGTTTTTTTTACACTGTTTTCAAATGAACTGTTCGTTTTGTCTGGATGAAACTTAAGTACATGACGACAAAGCTTGTATGACGAAGTTCTAACATCAAGCTTTTAAAGCTTCCATTTATATTACAAGGTTCTAAAATCACTTAGAACCTCTTGCAATTGTCAATTCGTTTGTATCGGACAATTGATCGTTGTTAACCTCTGGGAGGCCAGGCCATTTCACGAAAATTCACTAAAAAGCACCACTTTGAATTTTGAATTGAATGTTTTGCAGATTAATTTTGAGCTATCGTATATTTTATTGACTGAAACACGTTCCTAGAACAATAAACTATTGCCCAAAACAACATTACTTGTGTTAATTACGTAAATTAATAGGTTTTACGATGTTTTAGTCGAGGAACGCGCATCAATTTTGTCAGCTAAAATTCGTGGCAAAAGTGACATTTCTATGTCACAGATAAAATCGTTTAAAAATATTCCGGGGTTGCAAGGTAAATGAAATTTTTACCCAACTTATGGGGTAATGTTGGCGCAAGCGATTCTGACCTTGTTCTTCATACAAATTCTGTACATAGAAGGGCCAAAATCGCAGACAAACATTTTTTGTTCGAATTTTTTTCGAATTATTTTCTCGCGCATGCGCACAATACGCGCGCGTCTCCGGCCTATAAAAGGTTAAGAGACGCAGAGTTCGTCACTTTGATTGGATAAGGTTTTAACTTTGCCTTACCGTGTTGTGAGGTGTCAAAATTTGTAAAGACGAATTCTCATAATCTTTTTAACAATTTAATTATCAATCATAATCTATTTCTGATTTTCAGGTTCAATCTTAGGTAAACTATTTATAGTTTTTGTAAATCTCTCAGTAGATATTGGAATTTATTATTAGTACTGACCAGCATCTCAGAACTGTTCTGTTTTGATTGAAAAGACTTATAACATAGTTCTTTAACCTTTTCCCTGCGTTGAACTGCTCCGTTTTTTCAATACCCATACGCGGTACATGTATATGTCATATTTCAAATACCTATCCAACCTATTTTATGTCAAATCACAGCATATTATGGCATGATTTATCATGCTATATAAACAGATGAGATTATTATCTACAATTTGAAACCAAATCGTCGTCTGTAAACACTCCTAGATGTTTATAAAAAACAAAAAACGTAAAAAACGTACCCATATTATTTTAAAGATGGCGCCATTTATCCGCGTGCGTGTACTCAGGACACTGCGTTGATAGACACAAGTGGTACCTCAATCACTTATTATTATTAATTCATATAAACAAGTTCTAAAACTTCTGATGACACTAAAAAACCGGTGACGTGCCGGGCCATTTGCGCATGCGCGAGAAAATAATTCAAATATTTGAAATATATTGTCTTTGAAAAACTTTTGGTCTGCGATTTTGACCCTTATATGTACGAATTTGTATGAAAAACAGTGTCAAAATCGCTTGCGCCATCATTACTCTAGGTAGTGTTAAAGATTTCACTCGAATCGCCACACTGGAATATTTTTAAGACGATTTCTTCTATGACAATGCGCTGTCAGATTTAACGCAAAATTAACGGTCGAAATCACTATCGCGATGTATTTGTATCGCGAATAAAACGTCGTAAAACCTATTAATTTACGTGATAAATGCAAGTAATGTGGTTTCAGTGGATAGTTTATTGTGTTGTGAACGTGTTGCAGTCAATAAAATATACCATAGCTTAAAATTTATCAACAAAACATTCAATTCAAAATTCAAAGTGGTGGTTTTTTAGTGTAGTTCCGCGAATTTCCGCAAAATATCTCGGCATTTGACCGGTTTAAAATTTGTATGTAAATTCAAAATCACACTTTCACAACATAAACAAACGTGTGCGAATAGGCGCGATCTCGATAATAAATGTTATCGACGCTTGTCCAATTTGGTCACTCGGAATCGCATACATGCGCGTGCGCAAACTACTAGCGCCATCTGTGGAGTAAATTGAGAACTTTGCATTCAAAGGTACGAGGAATACATTCACTTGATTATAGATGTTTTTTACGAAATACAATTTTACTTTCGAAATATGCCCGAAGATGTCAGCATCGTGATAGTTACACAAATGCCTTAGCGAGCGGGAAAAAATACTGTGACATAGTAGCGCTGTGATATCGGCAGTCGAAGTTAACGTAACAAGGGCTGATACGGGCGCGTGTGAGGCGTGGCTTTTTGCCGTATCAACTGTTGTTACGATCACGTGGAAAAAGTTAACCGGTCCGCAACTTAACCCCTCAGAAAATCGCCAATATGCACTTTTAATGTCTTTAACGAAATGACATTTTACGAAAACTTTGTATTATTACTGCTTCACAATTAAAGCTCTATAAATGAAACATTTCTGAACGTAGCCGAATAGTAAACACTGTTTTAGACAGGTTACAAAATAAGCTTTCGAATTATTATATTACAAATAAATATTAATATTTGTAAATATTAAAATTTAGAATGCAAACATTAAAAAACGTGAAAATGACTCACGCGATGTTTTTATGTGAAAACGGTACTAAAATCATAGATAATGTAAACAACAATACTTATTCTATTGTATAAATGTGTAATAAACACTTTTGTCACCTCACTTTTTTATCATTTCATATAAAAATATTTAATAAAAATTAACAATGTCGGGCGCCCGTAGGAAATTTGGCGGGATAAATTATGTGTCAGACTGCGCGTCTGATAGAATGTTCTTTTTATGTATTTCTATGGACAACTTGAATAGAGATGTGCAGCATGATTCACTATCGACCTTTCACTTTTTATTTTACGGATGTAACTAAAACAATAACGGAGTTATAACGGTTTCTATGGAGAAACACGCGCTGACGTGTAAACATGCTTATTGTACTTGACTGCTGTCGTATTTTTAACGCATATATCTGCTTACGTTGCGGAGGGGTTAAGCAGATATATGCGTTAAAAATACTATAGCATTCAAGTACAATAAGCGTGTTTATACGTCAGCGTGTGTGTCTCCATAGAAATCGTTCTAACTTCGTTATTGTTTTAGTTACATCCCTAAAGCAAAAAGTAAAAGGTCGATAGTAGATCAAGCTGTACAACCCTATCAAGTTGTCCATAGAAATACATAACAAAAATATGCTGTCAGTCGCGTAGTTGACACAAATATTTACCCGCCCAAAATTACTACCGGCGGCACGACCGCGCTCGACATTTTTAATTTTTATTAAATATTTTTATATGAAATGATAAAAAAGTGAGGTGACAAAAGTGTTAATTACACATAGCCCAGTCATTCCGTAGTTTTACCTTGCAAAAGGTCATGTAGTAGCGATTTTGATATATGTTGTTAAGATTGGGACTCTAAAGAAAAAAAAAGTTTTCGACCTCGGGGGGGTCGAGCTCGATCCGCCATCTTGGATTGAAGGTCCCAAAATTTGGTTTTTTCAAAATAATTATGAAATGGTTGATTTTACAACCAAGTTGTTCAAGGCAAACTTGAAGAAAACTAAATTACGTACATTTTATGTGTACTGTTTTTTTTTTGTAAGTCTAATAGGTAACGAGTTACGGTGGCGGAAATGTGAATATTTTTCTAAAAAATGATGAAATTCCCAATTTGTGTTATTTTTCGGGTTATTCATTACATAACTAGCTGTTAAAAACCCGCTCCGTAGGGTTTTACTGCTAGGCCCTGTTTTTTTTGTAAGTCTAATAGGTAACGAGTTACAGCGGAAGAAAGAAGACAATTTTGACAAAAAATTGTAAAACTCAAGTTTTCTTGATAAATTTTTGTAAGAACATATTACAAAATATCATTTTAACGTATTCCCACAAACAATATACTTATATAGCATCATCCGTGTGCTCGATTACGTTGATTGACGTTGTTATAGTGGGCTCCTAGTCTATAGCTGATTTGGCAACACTGATTGAGTCCTGGTTACTGGACGATGCTTGGACGCTCGGTCTATCGGACGTCGGAGGATGTCGAACATGGTTACCAGGTAAACAAATTTTGAATCTATTAAATTCAAACGTAAGGACAAAGTTATTCCATTAGTAGCAGTCAACAGCAGCATCAAGATCGGCGAAACAACTATTTCCATCAACCCGCTAATGTTGTTCCAGAGAGTGTGTATTTTGAAGAAATCTGACGAAGAATTGAAGGATTACCTTAAATTCGAACTCGCCCCATTTCCTTTGTCGCTTTTCTCTGAAGAAGGAATGCGCAAAGGTACGAAATCATCATTTTATGGTGTTTTTGAACAACTTCCAGAAGGCGTGCAACTTGAAGGTAGCAAAATTAATGTTGTGGATGGAGGATACCTTTTACATAAAGTTGTATGGAATGGTAATGATTTTTTTGGGTCAATTTGCGAGAAGTACGTTCACTATGTAAGACATCACTATGGATCACATGCAGTTATTGTTTTCGATGGATATCCGCTAGATGATGGTGAAAAAAAATACAAAAACCGCAGAAATACTTCGCCGATCGAAGAAGCATATGTCTGCAGATGTTCTTTTCGATGAAACAATGCCAGTTCAAGTTTCACAAGAACGTTTTTTAGCCAATGAAAATAACAAAGTCCGTCTGATTTCGATGCTTACAAAGCAATTTATACAGGCTGATTTTACAGTTAAGCAGGCTGAAGAAGATGCTGATGAGTTGATTGTCAATACTGCGATTCCCTTGTGTTCATCATTTGACGCTGTATTCGTTATTGGCGAAGATGTTGATCTCCTAGTTCTGCTAACAGCATTGGCACCACCCGAAAGTAGTATATATCTTCGCAAACCCGGGAGAGGTAAAACTTTTGAAAGACTGTATTCCGCGAATAGTGTGAAATACAAAGAAGCGGCTGAGAATATTCTATTTCTCCATGCCTTTAGTGGCTGCGATACAACATCGTCCTTCTTCAACCAAGGAAAAACAAAATTTTGTTCACTTGTACAGAACGACACAAGACTCAATGCCATGATAGAAATCTTCAAACAACATGATGCAAAACCAGAAGACATGGCAGATGCAGGAACACGCTTTCTTGTTGCTTTGTACGGGGGTGACATGGATAAGGAAACCTTGGAAGAAGTCCGCTTCCAACGTTTCGCAAAGACAACAACAAAAAGCAAATTCAGTCTTGCCTCTTTGCCACCAACGAACGACGCTGCACGGTACCATGCATTTAGGACGTACCACCAAGTCCAAAAATGGTATGGAATCCAAAAAAATCCAGAAAACTGGGGCTGGAAACGTGGCACCAACGGGCTTGTTCCAGTAAGAACAAAGAAACCAGCACCCGAGACTTTATTGAAATTTACTTCATGTAATTGTAAAAAAGGATGCGGCGTTGCATGTGGCTGCAGGAAAGCTGGATTGAATTGTTCTATTGTGTGTGAGTGCTGTAATGGTCAAACATGCCGAAATTCGCCAGAGGTTCATATCGATGTCGAGGAAGAAGATGAAGAGATTTTATCAATGGAAGCCCAGAATCTCAGTACCACAGGCAATGAATTAGAAGATGACATTGATGAAGAGTGTTATTAAGATGTCGATATCAACCAACCGGCATCAACAAAAAAATATCATTACGCAATAGCCAATATATAAAATGATTTCGAAATCTACCATCGCTGGTATATCTGTGGAGTAGACCTACAGGGGATACCACAATAAAAAATGCGCCATGTTCTCTACCTCATGGTAGTGTGGAAATGAGTTAACAAAATTATTATAATTATATGATAAAAAATATATTATATAATATAATTATGTATAAAATGGTCACCAACACTAACTGGACGAAGCCAAACCAAAAGCTGCCTACAGGGCCTAGCAGTAAAACCCTACGGAGCGGGTTTTTAACAGCTAGTTATGTAATGAATAACCCGAAAAATAACACAAATTGGGAATTTCATCATTTTTTAGAAAAATATTCACATTTCCACCACTGTAACTCGTTACCTATTAGACTTACAAAAAAAAACTGCAAACATAAAATGTACGTAATTTAGTTTTCTTCAAGTTCACCTTGAACAACTTGGTTGTAAAATCAACCATTTCATAATTATTTAGAAAAAACCAAATTTTGGGACCTTCAATCCAAGATGGCGGATCGAGCTCGACCCTCCCGAGGTCGAAAACTTTTTTTTTTCTTTAGAGTCCCAATCTTAACAACATATATCAAAATCGCTACTACATGACCTTTTGCAAGCTAAAGGCCTTTTTAACTACGGAATGACTGGGCTAACATTTATACAATAAAATAAGTATTGTTGTGTACATAATCTGTGATTTTAGTACAGTTTTCACATAAAAACATCACGTGAGTCATTTTTACCTATTTTTAATGTTTGCATTCTAAATTTTAATATTTACAAATGCTAATATTTATTTGTAATATAATAATTTGAAAGCTTATTTTGTAACCTTTCTAAAACAGTTTTTACTATTCGGCTACGTTCAGAAATGTTTCATTTATAGAGCTTTAATTGTGAAGCGGTAATAACAAGAAGTTTTCGTAAAATGTCATTTCGTTTGAGACAGTTTAAGGGCTTAAATGGCTATTTTCGGAGAGGTTAAGAGGACACACACTTGTAACTGGAAAGCTAGATTTTATCTGTGGAACTTTCGCAAAAGAATGACTTGCCTGCCGTGTTCGTCTATCTTCGACAAACATTGCAACCGACACCATGTGACCTGAGTATAGCATAGACAACGGGAAACTGATATTATGGATACATTACCATGATCATTGAGGTGATTTTTCACAAAAACAGTGCTCTGCAAATGATCCAATTATTATTATTATTACAGTTTTTATAATATATAGGGTGTCCAGGGGTAAAGTGCATTAACTTCGGGAGGTGATTCTACATCATGGTAGGAATAAAAAAGATTAATAACTTTTTCCAAAATTCCAACATTTTTTTTCCCATACAAAAAGACGTACCTTAGTGTGAGGTACGATCTTACTTGCTAAGAGCCTGCCGGGCGCCCGACTCGATTGTGATTGGCCCGTATTGTAACAGCGGAAAATAATAAATTTGGCCGCACACTAATTTTATCTTTTTACCTCAAAACTACCCCTAAAAGTTAGAATTTCGAAAAAAGTTATTTATCTTTTTTACTTGTACTATCATGTAGAATCACCTCCCGAAGTTAATGCACTTTACTCCCGGACACCCTGTATAAAGGAAAATATTTAAATAGGACTAGGCTCTATCTTAGAACGGCATTAGGAAAATGCAGTTAGAACCTTTTGCAAATGAGTTATTGAGGAAAACAATTTCTCTCGGGGCCAATGTCATCTTTGGGGGCGGTGTGTGGAGGGTCCTTTTAGGGAAAGAAAGGAGAAGAAGTTCTCAAAAGAAAAAAGATATAAGGGGTGGTTAGAAATCTAAGGGTCATTGTGCCCAGGAATGATGGACGTATGAATCCATTCCTTCCACTGCGGTGCAAGGCAATGGGTCGAGAAAGTCCGGCTGGAGAGGTCAAAAGTCTCCCTCAAACAGTCTCTCCGAATTCGGCCTGCCATGCAGTAGATGGGCAAACGCATCGGCGCCAAGACCTAGACAAACCTCACCCCATGAACCCGGGTACCCGTTCTAAGTCACTAAACGTAGCGAATCACTTGGGGTGACCTATGGCAGAGGTGTCAAG
Source organism: Limnephilus marmoratus (assembly GCA_917880885.1). Taxonomy (NCBI): domain Eukaryota; kingdom Metazoa; phylum Arthropoda; class Insecta; order Trichoptera; family Limnephilidae; genus Limnephilus; species Limnephilus marmoratus. The sequence goes on from OU862928.1 coordinate 40,574,719, forward strand.
ATTCTCTTTAATTTGATTTCATAATGTTAATTTGAATAAAATATCTAATATTATTTAAAAAATTTCAGTTACCGTTGCCGTTGCATCCGGAGCAAGGCATTCGAGACATGGCCTTCGACTATCGGATTCAAGATTATCGCAATGCCAGCAAAATGGACACGGGCAACATCTTCAAACCGTTCTTCCCGCCGCCCGCAAACATACACCAGGAAAAGAAACAACAGCCGGGCCGTCCCAAAAAATACAAAACGGGCGAATTCAAAAAAGAAAACGACTTGTATTTCTGCGATTTTTGTGACTATTCCAACACCAGAGTCAACTCGGTCAAAGTTCACCGGATGATACACACGGACGAACGCCCGTTCTCTTGCGATCTCTGTCCAAAATCTTTCAGGCAGAAGATGCATCTGAGGAATCACAAAATTACCCACACGAAGGAGAAGCTGTTTTTCTGCAACGAATGTAATTTTTCGTGCGGGTATAAGGCGAGTTTGGACTTGCACAAGTTGAAGCATACGGGAGTCCGGCCGTACGTGTGTGAACGGTGCCTTTATTCGTGCAGAAGACCCGTTGAGATGGAGAGGCACGAAAAGGTTTGCGGAGTAGTAAAAAATAATTAGAAATGTGTCTTATGTTGTTGGGATCGGCGATATTTTGACATTTTAACGGTCCTCGTTCGACGCCGATTCTTACCTGTTTCAGCTTTTGATCAACTTGTGATTAGCTATCGAGTGTGATGGTCCTGTTGTTACGCTTGTCATCTTTGGGGATGCTGTGTTGAGGATATTTTTAAGGGAAGGAAGGAGAGAAAGTTCCGGGAATGATAAAGGTATGAGAGGTGGGTAGGAATTTAGGGGTCAGTGTTTCCTTGAGTGACGGACGTATGAATCCATCCCTTGCCGTCACGCAGCTAATGGGTAGGCGAATTCGCCGCCAAGACCTGCACATAATTCACCCGATGTACACAAACACCCCTGCTAAGTCACCAACCGTGGCAAACCACTTGGGGTGACCTATGGCAGAGGTGTTGGTTATCCAATAAATGGTTCCTGGGGCGGCAGTACCAAAATTTTCAGCAGAGGCATCTTCTATTGAAATATCAGTAGAATAAGGACAGCATTCCTCTGCTCTGAAGATTGCAATCCGTTTATTAAGATAGAAGAATCTATCAAACGGACAGCCCGTTTCTGCACACAACCGAGGGTTTTTTCACATATTTTGGGGCTCCAGATCAGAGCTGGCTGCCAAATTCAACCGTGGGGAGCACTTGCGATTTGTACAGGGTCAGCAGTTGTGTACTATTAAAAGTATCTACGGGCCCTGTACAGTACGCCCAGCTTCTGAGAGACTACCTTTACTCTGGCTTCGATGGAGCCCCCGTACTGAGCTGGTCACTTAGAGTTACACCAAGCATATCAACTGAGGGCCTGTTCGGAAGATTGCTTCCGTTGAAGGAGATTAGATTTTCATTTCGAGCCCTTTTAGACGTAATCAGACATGATTGGGTCTTTGATGAATATACTTGTCTGTCGATAATAATTTCATCAAATGCTTGAAATAGGCGGAGATTCGGAATTTAACGGTGACCGTAAAGTGTCGTTCAGACATCGAATATAACCGCGAGCAAGTATCTGTTGAACTGCGAGCGCTTATGTTTTCGTGGCGTTCACACGACGCAGATCAAATATTTCTTCCTATGGTAGGAGAGGGGGTCAGATGAATTAGCGAGCGGCCACGGACCCTAATCACCTAGCGGTATGAAATATACTTTACGACCTATTCTCATACCTACCAAATATGCATAAAAAATTTCATAAAAATCGGTCCAGCCGTTTCGGAGAAGTGCAACCACAAACACCGTGTCACGAGATTTTTATATATATATATAGAAGATGGTAGCTTTATTAGAATTTTTATGAATTTTTAATTTCTCTGACAAATATATTTTAAACTATATTTTAGCCTTATCAGTTTTTTTAAATTTATTTGTGAATAAAAATGTCTTTTATTTAATCACTGAAGACAATATTGGCAGCGCCCTTGAGGTGATTTTTCACGAAAACGGCGCTTTATAAATCAGCCAAATATTATTATTAGCAACTCTCAATCGAAAATTTGAAACAGAAAAATCAGAAAATGATTTGGTCGCTTCCAGGAATTGAACCCAGGACCTTAGACTTGCCAGGGCGCTGCTCTACCATTGAGCTTATGGGACCCTATCCCTTTCGGTCATATTTAACTGTAACATGAACTATCCTCATTTTCTTAGTGCTTATTTTTATTGGCTGCTATCTTTATGTATGATTGCAAGATTCATCTCGAACTAAATGCTATCTATCTATACAAGGTGTCCGGAAACTCGTAGTACAAGTGGGAAACTGGAGAATCCACATCACATTTGGAGTTGATTTTGTGGTTTAACTTTTTTTGATTTGAGCTTTCGTTTTCGAGTAAATCGGGTCCGAAGTTGGATTTTTTTGGGTTAATTTTAAAAAAAATTTTCATTAGGGGGTTGATTTCAGCTGTGTAATGTCTTATAAAATGCAACGAAGGGTAAACCGGGCTCAAAAATTTTTTTAACCCTTTAGTTGCCGAAAAAATGGAAAAATAGAAAAAAAATAATATTAAAATCGAAATGCTTAGATCGAAAAAAATAAGTTTTTTGGGTTCTCTACGTGATGTAGATTCACCAGTTTCCCGCTTGTACTACGAGTTTCCGGACACGTTGTATAGAAAAGTCGATAGGTGTCGCATATTAAATAAAAATAGTTAATTTGATCCAATACACACTATCTAGTTAGCGTTTAGTTAAGATGAATCTTGGAATCATACATAAATCTCAATTTGGGAGGCGGGAATGGGTACCGCCGCCCCGGGAACCTTTATTGGATAACCTACACCTCTGCCATAGTTCACCCTAAGTGGTTCGCTACGTTCGGTGATTTAGCAGGGGTGCCCGGGTTCATGGGGTGAGGTTTGTCTAGGTCTTGGAGGCGAATGACCAGGACACACTGAACCCCAGATTCCTACCCACCCCTTAACCCATTGGCCACAAACCCCGACAGCCTGCCGGGTGTGCGACTCAGGTACTTAACCACAAACCCCGGCACGCTGACGGGCTAGAGTAGGTACATCAAAAAACAGAAAACGAGCACAATAGTGACATTTTTCAATAAAATTTTAAATGCCGAACACTCTGTAGATAATTAATCATTAATTTCATAGAATTGGCAATAATATGTTTCTTATGTTTTTTCTCTGATATTTGTGTTCCAAGTTTTGTATGCAGCCAGCCGCCATTTAATTTCTTCGAAATTGCGAGTGGTTCTAGGCTTTTGGTAGTGACCCTGAACGTCCCTGATTGCTTTGAGGACTATCATAGACAATTATTTTAATAGTTATTAGTATACATGTATATAAAAATAAAAAATTATTATTGTTCGATCTAAGAATCCTATGTTTTTTTGTAACTTTTTGAATAAAAATGTGGAAAAAAACTGACGAACAAAGGGAAGGTTATATTTGTAACCTTATTTACACATATTTTAATATTTAAAAAAATATATTTTTTTATGTTTTTCTTTACCTTAATCCAATATGTAAACAATTTTAAAGAAATTATTTAATTTGAATATACGGTTCAAAAGTAACAATAGATTTAGTACACCAATGCAGGTTTTCAATTTTTGGTACAAAATTAATTCAGTGGTGAAGGCCAACTTTTTAGCTCATTAATTCTGTGGCCAATGGGTTAAATGCTTTTCCTTCCCAGAACTTTCCTCTCCTTTCTTTCCTTAAAAAACACAGCATCCCTAAAGATGACATAGGCCCTGAGGGAAATTATTTTCCTCAGGGCCTCCTGTGTGGAGCTCATGTAAAAAAAAAAGATAGCAGCCAATAAAAATGTGCATTAACCCGTCTGCTTGTTTAGGAATAAATACATCCCAAAACACATAATCGCGTTATACTTTCATAAGACCAAAAACGTCCCGAGCGACCTTACATTTTAAAAGCTATATATCTCTCTTCCTCTCATGCAAACATATGTATTTTTCTTTTAACCAGAAAGAAAACGAAATAATGCTCCTTATTGTCTTTGAAATATGAAAGCTATCTCGCATAGATATTTTACAATCTCGATCCAAAGTGACGGTTTCTGATTTTTCGCACGAAACTGAGGCTTCCGGATTGTGAGGTGCGAATATATTGAACCAAGCAGACGGGTTAAGAAAATGAAGATAATGTCGAAATATGATACAGTTAAAAACGACCGAAAGGGATAGGTCCCATTAGCTCAGTGGTAGAGCAGTGTGCCGGCAATACCTAGATGCGACTGAATCTTTTTCTAATTTTTCTGTTTCAAATTTTCGATTACGGGATGGGTTGTTTCAAAACATTTAATTATTTCAGTTTTATGCAGCAACAGGCCTATAATGATATAATAACAGAACTTGAATAGAATTCATGGTATACACGTACACGACCTCCGTAGTCCAGTGGGTAAGACTCTTGACTCACAATCCGGAGGTCGCGGGTTCGAACCCGGCATGCGCAAATAAATTTTATTTGATTAATTTGTGTTCTTTCACAATCAATTCATTTAAAAAAATATATAGTATATTTGCGGCATGTTCCAGAGTGGAAGATCGCCCTGGTGTAAGACCACCATTCAGAATTGAAACGTTGCTTGAAAATGGCTTTAGCCGTGTTTGGTGACCAGATCTGAATAGCCAGGTACTTCCCAACCTTCCTCCTCCCCACCTCCTTCCCCTCCCCACTACCTTCAGCCTCACAACCTACCCCAATTGGGGATGCCGTAGTCTCACTGGCTCCAGACGGGAGCAGTTGAGATTCGTGTGCGGTATTCACTGTAAAAAAAAAAAAAAATTTGAAAGAGAGAATACGAAAACAATGTGCAACATAGTTGTGAATGATGAATACTTGGAGCAGGTGGATGAATGTGTGTATTTGAGAAGTATGTTTACGAGAGATGGGAAGGCTGATAGAGATATTGAATGAAGGGTAAATGCACGTAACTGCATTAATTAACTTATAATATTTAAAATATTTGATGAACTCATCAAATTTTTTGAAACAACCCATCCCAAGAGTTGCTAATATTGTCTTCGGTGATTAAATAATGTATTTTGAAGTTTTACCATAGACATATGAATATTAGTAGACCTGCCCTAAGTGATAAAAGCATATTATTTCCCCCTCCTCCATACCGGTTCCATGGAACCGGCTGGGATTGAGTATGGCTTCTTGTGAATCTAAAAAATGTGACGTCATCATTCTTCTGCGAGCCAGCGTCGAACGCTCATCGGTGTATTTTACGAAATAACACCGCAAAAAACATGGTTTGAGTTTTGAAAACGTGTAAATATATACTATCACTCGAGATACATGGCGTGTGCTCGTCGATGTTTATTGGGGTAAGAAAATTATGAAACATTTATAAAAGTGTCTTAACTAAATACGGCAACAAAATAATGGACCCTCAAAATAGGCGAACTTTATTTTGACGGCTTTAGGACTTCGCAAATTTGTTCACTATGCGACGAGCAATTCGCGCTCCCATGTAAAAAGGTCTATTCATTTAAAAGCAGAGTTTACTTTTAAGAACTAAATGGTGAAATTATAATGCGAGATGCCTGTATACTGTCGATTGAGTTATTGACGAATCACATATCAGTAAAGCCATCTTCCCGCTCTGCGCCCCGCTGTAGTTGGTTTCTCCCTCACCTTTATGTTCTGGTCTACTAATATTCATATGTCTATGAGTTTTACTCATTAAGTTAAAATAAAAATAACCAATTTTTAAATTGAAATTATGTATGTATATTATATTTTTAAACATGCCAGATTGTTGTGATAGTTGATTTTATTATTTTTTTAAATTATAAGATATTACAAATTTCTATACGTGTACCAACTTTTTAATAGTCTTATGCTAAACCCAGTTCAAAGTTTACATAAGTTAAGAGTGAAGCATTTACTTCCTATTATTGTTATTTAGTGTTTAACACTGTATATTATCATATTTTGTACACGAAACACGTATTTTATTATGTTTACATAAAATAATGCATTGTGATATATTTTTAGAATAAAATAAGAAATAAAAGTAAGATTTTGTGGTGGCAGGAATTTTAATCCTCATTTTGTTATATGTAAAATAAATTGTTAAAAGAAATCTCATCGTATTTGTGTAATGTTCAGTTTTTAATAAGTGAAATAATAAAATGTGTTCTTTAATACTGAAATTTTTTATTATTTTGTGTTTTTTTTTCTATGCACCACACAGAGAATGATTTCCATCAGGGCCTGTCATCTTTGGGGAAGCTGTGTAGAGTCTTTTTAAGGAAGGGAAGGAGAGGAAGTTCTGGGAAGGAAAAAGGTAAGAGGGGTGGGTAGGAATCTTGGGTTCAGTGTGTTCAGGTCATCCGCCGCCAGATCTAGATAAACTTCACCCCATGAACCCTGCTGAGTCACCAAACGTAGTGAACCACTTGGGTGACCTATGGCAGAGGTGTTGGTTATCCAATAAATGGTTCCCGGGGCAGCGGTACCCATTCCTCCCTCCCAAATTGTATTGTGTGGTAAACTAGACTATGATTACCCCTGTGGCCTATTTGAAGGCCTTTGTGATCGAGAGGTAAGGCTTTGGACTAGAGATCCGGAGATTGCAGGTTCAAATCCCGGCATGCACAAGTAAATTATATATTTGATTGATTTGCAATTTAATAATTTAAAAATAATATAAGGTATATTTGCAGCACGTTCCAGAGGGAAAGATACTCTGAGCATCGTCCTGGTGGAAGACCACTATTCAGAATTGATAAGTTGCTTGAAATGACTTAAGCCATGTTTGGTGACCAGATCTGAATGGCCAGGTACTTCCCCACCTTCCTCTTCCCTCTCTACTTACCTTCAGCCTCATAACATATCCCAATTGGGGGTGCCAAAGTCTCACTGACTCCAGACGGTTGGGAGGAGCAGTTGGGACTCTTGTGTGGTATTCTAATTTAAAAAAAAAAGTGGTTCTTATGTGGGGTTGAAAAGAGGAGAGGCACAAACACTTTTTAAAGTAATTCAAATATACCTACACCTACCATAGAACCTAGGAAAAAAAAACAATGAAACTGTTACCTACATCAAACTATGATCTGACAGTATTAATACCCTAGGGACTGTCCAACTCAGAAAGGTCATTAAAAGCTATGAAAACATTTAAAATAGCCGGTAACCCTAACCTAACTTAACCTATTTAACGACCTTTCTGAGGTGCTTCTGAGTTGGTTTCATTCTGAGTTGTCCGGTCACCATAGAAACCATCTGTGAACGTGAAGTTTGTGACTAAGCTAGTATCGTAATAGAACTGAATTAAAGCAAGTAACTAATAATGCCAAAAGATGGTACCACTTACGTTAACAGCTAGCATGAGGAAGTTGGCTTGCAGGCGTAAGTACTCTTGGGTTTGCATTCTCATGAATCTCTCCAGTCTGGATATGGATGATATTATGTACGTGAAGTTTGTGACTAAGCTACTGTCGTGGCGCCTGCCGCTCGCAGGGCCTAGCAGCAAAAACGCGCAGAGCGGTTTTTTAACTGCTAGTAGTGATAATAATGTGCAAACATAAGTTAACTGCAATTTATTTATTTATTTAATTTCAACGGTATACATATACCATAAGAACTGATTACATGTCACAAAATCAAAAATAATCATATAGAAATAAGAAAAAAATTGTTTAACAGATAATTGTGGCATTTAAATGAGAAATGACACCAGAGAGACAATTACATACAAAAATCTATAGTACAAATAGAATTAATATTGACTGAAAAGGTTTGATAGCATAGCCTTCTTGTACCTACCTTCCGTGCAGTTAAATAGATCTGCCACATCTGCATATCTATTACTAACATCATGTAATCTAGGTACAAGGGAGTGTTTCGAGTACTCGGTCCTATTATTGTTACATTTAAATAGGATGAAAATTTGAATTTAGCCTATTAGACGTGCTCCGTAGATACCCACTGCTGCGTACTACCACAAATAATCACAATAACTTGGTAACTAGATTGCTACAGTTATTCTTAAATGATCAGTTCTTTTTTTTACATTAGCTCCTCACAGAAGGCTCTGAGGAAATCAGTTAACCTAAAAAAGTAATGAGAGGAAGTTCCGGGAAGAAAAAAGGTATGAGGGGTAAGTAGGAATCTGGGGGTCGGTTTACCCAAGAGTTACGGACATATGAATCCATTTCTCCCACGGCGGTGCACGATGATGGGTTGAAAGAGTCCGGCTGGAGAAATCAAAACTCAAACCGATCTCACCCAATCTGGCCAGCCATGCAGTAGGTGGGCAAATGCATCAGCCGCCAAGACCTAGACAAACCTCACCCCATGAATCCGAGCATCCCTGCTAAGTCACCAATGTAGCAAACCACTTGGGATTACCTTTGGTAGGGATGTTGGTTGTCTAATAAATTGTTTCCTGAGTGGTGGTACCTGGTAAATGTTATGTAAGATTAAAATATAAGCCTTCATATTTAACTTCAAAGTTTTATAGGCGCCGATCGATTGAATAATTTGCAATCTGCATATTTTCAAAGCTGCACAGACTGCGTAAATTCGATTGACTAGGCCAGTGGTGGGCAAACTTTCTTCATGGGGGGCCAGAAAGTATTAAGAAATTTCTGAGGAGGGCCAGGAGTATAGCCAAAATGCATTTTGTTTTAAAATCTATATTTTAATTATAAAACTTCACACAAAAACTCTAATATACGTTACAGATTACAATTATTTAACTTTTATTTGAAGGCCCTGCTATGGTAGGTGTGTGAGACATATGAAATTGTTTTTGATTGGCCATAATGTCTTCAAATGCAGGTTTGAGCTGCGATGAAGTAACCTTTAGTAGCGAGAAAAGGTTCTCATCAGTTAATCGATTTCTGACTGCGTTTTTCCGCAATTTCATGGTCGAAAAAGTCTGTTCTCAGATATACGATGACCCAAACATCGCTATTATTTTCTGGGCATGATCAATTATCTTTGGATATTCAGTTTTCGGCAGTGTTCTATAAAAATCTATTTTTTCAGAATTTAAGAACAATTGTTTTAAATGGGGGCTGCACTGCATTTCAACAATATTTCCAATTGCAATTCTGCAGGGACACTCTCCGGGTCCACATTAAACGACATGAACAAACATCAAGCGATGACTGAATATTCTTAAAACCTTGAAACCTAGTTTCAAATTTTGTGTGAAGTTTCTTCAACGCCTGACTGAATTCTTTCAGTTTGTTCTCACTCACTGGTGCGACGGATTCTAAGCGCGGAAAGCGAGTTAAATCATTCTTCTCAATGCAGTTATAAAACAGAAAAAGCTGATTTTTAAATGATTTCAGACAACCCCAAGTCTCATCTAAAAATTGTTCCCTTCCATGAAATCTTTTATTTAATTTATTATAGTGTTCGAGCAAATCGGTAAAAAATGCAAAATGGGTACGCCAATCTTTGTTTTCCAAGATCTGGAATTCAGACCATTTCTCTGTTCTGGCTGTAATTCCGCGATAATTATATTTTGACGCTGACGATCCTTCGAAATTTATAGTAGAATATAATAATTATGCTTATAATTTCGAAATATCGTCGGCGGGCCGTACTTTGCCCATCACTGGACTAGGCGCACATCGTACGCCTTAAATAATATGATTCTGCAATCTACATAACACCAGAGTTGTAAGGATTGTATGAGTGAGATATGGCAGGCATTGTATTACCTCTTCCAACTCTTGTGCTCCTGGTAGATTTTTCATAAATAATGCTCATTTATTGACTTTGCAGAGAATTTTAATAAAAAGATAGTTTTTTTCTTCAGAATTATGTGCTCCTGGTATATTTTGTACTATTTTTCATCTACCAAGTGTGAGGTAAAATAAATTAAAATGCCTCTTCAGCATTCTGTGCTCCTGGTATAAAATCGTTGAAAATAGTCAAAATTTTGATTTTTTTCAGTTGCGCCTGTCCAGAAGAGGTTCAGCAATCTACACAAAATCAAAGCTACGCAGATTGCGTAAATCAGGCGTAAATTTTTGAAGTAAAACTTCTTTACTCACTTGACTTGGGGAGTAAGCTGGCGAATGCATAACGAGAGCGCTGCGAAAAGTGTGATCGGGTGAGGCGAATGGTTGAGAGGGAGATATAAGTTAGTGAAGATGGAAAGAGAGAGAGTTACGTTTCGTATATTACTGTAGAGGCAAGAGAGAGCGGTGCGAGCACACATTTGCTTTCTATCATAGCCAGTTACACTTCGTGTATCTAAGACACAGTGCAGGCCTATTGTCTGTACATATAGATGGAGCTAAAGTCGTGTGGTTTATAGCACACTCGTTTTTTTCAAAACATATTATTTATTTACGATACAAGAACATTTCCATATATATTCACTTTGAAACGGCTCCACTCTAAAGAAAATGAATAATTATGTTGATTTTGCTTCTCTTCAAGATTTATGTGCTCGGGGGTCAAATTGATAACTTAACAATTTCGAATCGATAGGCTTAACTGACGACAATTTTGTGACGATATCCTGAGCATGATTGCGTTCGTTAGGTGTGTCAATGGTCAAGCAATACATCCTAGACTATATGCCGTGGGTGACGGGTCAAGCCGATATTGACAACAAAATAAAATATCTTTACTTTGGCAACAGATATAGATGTGTTTGATATCACCGTACCATGTTTTAAAAAAATTATATACATGTCTTGTTAGTTGTAAAAAAATTGTACCGTAATTGGACTCACCTGTCTGTCGTACAATAAAAAAAATAAAAAAAAAAATACACTGGCTGTTATTGTTTATGAATTGACATTCGCTAATAAATGTCGAACGGCTATGTCAAAATATGAAAAGATTGACAGTGTCGAATTGAAAAACACTCGGCAGTCCAAATGTAATTTTTGACACTAAAAAGCGAGTTAATCTATGCATTCACAGATAGCGCCAATTAAATTATTTTAGATTTTTAATACTTTTTACATATTATGCTTTAAAATATTAGGGTGAATTAATTGTTTGCGCCCATACATATTTAATATGAATATAAAAAAATAGTTTTGTCCATAAACAAACCCAAATATTTCAAGAAATTCTGACAAATCCAATATTAAATTTCTCAGCCTTTCTTGAAAGATTTGGGTTTGTTTAGGGACAAAACAATTATTAATATTCATATTAAATATGTTCGGCCGCAAACAATTAATTCACCTTAATATTTTAAAGCATAACATGCAAAAAGTATTAAAATCCGTAAATAATTTAATTGGCGCCATCTGTGAATGCGTAGGTTATAACGTACCTTGCGTTTAACCTTAAGGTCAATCAGGTCTTTAGCTATAACTCCCGATATTCTGAAGCGGGAGCCTTACGAAATTATACAAAATATATATTTCTAAGCGCTGTGACTTCAATGTGAACCTAGCTGGGGGCCCCTCACAGTTGGGGGGCCCTAGAAAATATATTGAAATATCTGTCAAAAAAGTCACTGGAAGCCCAACATGAAAGGAACTTGTGAATTTCATGAGCGGTTCGCACACAGGAACTTGTTAAAGTTGTCAAGGGCGAAGCGGTGACTAGTTGGTCGCCGCGGCTGGTGCATTTCAGTTGCCATGTTGATAGGTTGCCATGCCTCACGACCTGTCAAGTTTTCGAGTAATTTGCGATATGTCAGAGCAGAAAAATATCGACTTGGTTCAGGAAGTTGATAAATTGAGTTGCCAACCAGTTTTTAGTTTCTCCAAGAGCGAAGGAGCGAAGGCAAAGCGTTATAATTTTGTCATTTTTATGTTAGATGAAAATTAACAGCTTACAGTGTACAATATGGTGAAAAATGAGGGAGCTGTCATCTACGACATAACAATAGTAGGCGTGGTTCTGAGAAAGTGGAAGAGAAGAGGCAAGAAGAAGGAAGGCATGAAGAAATGGAAGATAAAAAATACAACACTCAATCAATTCCCTTATCCCTGCCCGACCTAAATTCCATCATTGGCTTATTAGGTTGCCATGTATAACTCCAATCTTTAGAGCATGTGTTCAAAGTTCTAACAAATCAATGCCCCCTAGTGCATCGGTCTCATTAGAACAGGAGTGCTCCTGGCTGGATTGGTACAATCGTAATGTATCGTATCGACAAAAATATAGCCTCATTAGGCCTAAATAAAACAACACATGAATGTTTCAGTTTATATATTTCTTATTGACCAGTATGGCATTCAATTTACATAAATAATAATAGATCTTAATAAATTATATTTTGATATTAATTCAATAGTAAAAACATTAATCGAACTTCATTCAATTTGATTATAAAGACAATAAAAAAATGTATTTACATTTGAAATTGAAAATGAAAACAATTGCAGTTTTTTTAAATTTTTGTGAAGTAATTTTATATCAAAATGCACAAAGCCAAATATACAATGTTATAAATTGTTTATTTACCATATTTAATTAAGTTTTATTTCTATGATTTCCCATATACAAATTATTAATGAGTAACAATTTTTACTTTATATTTTTATAACAATTTATTTTACATTGATTAGGTACCTATTATTTTAAATACTATCAAAAATTCCTTCCACTAATTTGAATGCATTGTTTTAACAGATGCTTTTCGTATTTTTCAGTGGAGGTATTTTTGTGTCTTACATTTTTTACAATAATTTAAAAAAATATGTACAAGGGGTAAAATACTTACCAAAATATCAGTAAAAGAATGGATAATATTTTATATTTTCAATTGAGGGATAAGAGGTAATAGATTAATGTTACATTCAACTGAGAGATAAGAAGTAATAGAACAATGTTACATTGAATTGAGGGATAAGAAGTAGTAGTATAATGTTAAATTCATTTGAGGGATAAGTAGTAGGATGATGTTACATTAATTTGAGGGATAAGAAGTAATAGAACAATGTTACATTAATTTGAGGGATAAGAAGTAATAGAATAATGTTACATTCAATTGAGGGATAAGAAGTAATAGAATAATGTTTCATTCAATTGAGGGATAAGAAGTAATAGAATAATGTAACATTCAATTGATGGTTAAGCAGCAATAGAATAATGTTACATTCAATTGATGGTTAAGCAGCAATAGAATAATGTTACATTCAATTGAGGGTTAAGAAGTAATAGAATAATGTTACATCCACCGAAATAATTCTAACCCCAAATCGTTAATAAAATACTTTGAACTTATTTGAAAATGCTTATTTTTCAATACATAAACAAATTCTATATTATAATTATGATTTGTACAATATTTAAATGGACTTCTTGTATAAAAGTCAACTAAATTGCAAAATATATTATTTTGCTTACTTAATCAGTTAATATTGGTAATGTAATGAAATTATAATATATCTCTTCATATTATTTGTATATATTTTAATATTTAATTATTTACTCGCAAGACCAGCTCACAAAAATAAACATTTAAAAATAATAATAATTTTCATATATATTTAAAAAATGAAATGTACATACATTTTAAAACATTTTCGACAACACCTATCAATTATGTATAAAAATACATTTACCATATTAATTAATTGAGAGATTTTATTAGATCTTTTTGAAATTAAACAAAATCTTAATTTGTAAAAAATAGACATTTTTTTCTTTTAAAACAATTCCTCTACGGTGATATTGTAAATTCTTAGTTGCAATTTGTCGACACGTTTTTAGAATAATCGTTAAAAATATATACTTTACTTTAATATTCGAAAGATTTATTTTTATGGTTTTATCAACAATAATTAATTGCAAAAGAGTTTTTTTTGTGAAATGTAAATAAGTAATTCATTCGATATAAATAAAAAATAAAATGATGTGAAAGAGGCAACCTTTTTGCAAAAAAAAATGAGTAACGAATGCCATTTTCCCTTTCAACTATAATCTGCACATAACCAAAACCATTTGCGCAATGGGGATTTCTGGGGATTCGGTTTTCGATTTGGCTCGATTTAATAAATAAATATTTTACATCCAAATAGTAATACAGAAACATAAGAATTACTTACTGCAGTTTAAAGCCAATGAATCCATAGAAATTTCAATATTTATCCCGTATTTTTAAGTTTTATAAATAAAAAAAATTATAAAATCTTTAAATTTATAATTAATTAAAATTTTTAAAAATCACCTAAATTTGGGTAGCTATTGCTTGAGTGGATGAATTGGAAAGAACAATTTTATATGAGACAAATTTTTTTAAATGATGTTTCCATAGTTTTGAAAGATTTTAGTTCCACTTTATTAAATTTCTACAATTTCTTGTCAACTAGGACTTTTTATGAATTAATAAACTCTTCATTTGAAAATTGTTTTGCTAAAACATGACACCTTAATGAGGTTGACACAAACCTTTTATTACAATGAAAATATAAATAATCTATACAATGAAAATATAAACATTCTATACTATGAAAATATAAACATTCTATACAATGAAAATATAAACATTCTATACAATGAAAATTTAAACATTCTATTACAGTGATATTTTATAAACATTGTATTACAGTGAAAATATAAACATTCTGTAAATTAAATGTTACAATGATTAAATTAATTTTATCTGAAGATGACATTGCTGGAATGTGAGCCTCGGTTGGAACTGCTGTCCCTGGAGGCGTTGTGGCGGCGGAAAGGATTCCAGGAGGGGGCTCGCTTGGCCCCTGAGTGGCGCCCCCCGACTAGCGGGGGCCCGGCCGAGCCTCCGCTTGAGTTAGTGCAGCTAGAGGCTGCTGACATGGAGCCCTGGTTGGAGCCTGCCTTGTGCAAGGGACTGCCGTTCATCTGAAAGAGAATGATAAAAGTTATATGCATGTATTGAAGATAACAAATGATGGACTAGCAAGGAAAGGGGTGGAGCACTGCTCGCAGGATCCGAGACGGCCGTGGGAGTGGTAGCTTGCCACAACAAACAGCATATTGGAAATTGGGTCAAATCCCAGCATTGGAAGGAATTGGAGAGGACATTCAAAAAAAGAAATCCAAAATACTTATAAACTGATCAAACCCTAGAAGAACCAGGCAACTACATACTCAATATGGACAGTTCACTCACTAAAGAAACTGGTAGGACTACTGACTTAACACTGCCATCTAAGGAGACACATGCAGCTGTTGGGAGTGGAAAACATCAATAGATGCAGGAAATGTGAAGAGGATGAAGAGACTCAATTCACCTATAGTGCCAATGTCCCTCTCTGACAGGAACAAGCTCAGATACCTACCTGGGAAGACACATTTTGAAACCTGAAGACATTTGATTCATGATAACCCTGATGAACTTTAGCACAGGGAGCAGGTTACTGTTTTAAAGGAACGAGGTAAAGTGGGAGATAGGCATTCCATGGCCTAAGTGCTCATGGAAACCATAAGAAAACTAGGTGAGAGGTGAATTCAATAGGTTATGTCCAACGCCCAATATGTCCAAACCTCTGAGCGTCCTTTTCGTAATCTTACTGACTATGCTTACATCAGCCTTGCATTTCTTGTGAATCCCCATATATACACGATCATACAAGGTTTTAACACACATATGCCTCCGGGATCTCATTTTTACAGCATTCATTCTACTTTCAACCTTCCTCTGCCTGTTCCATGCCTCACTGCCGTACATCAGAGTTGGTAACAGCACTCCATTGTGGATTATTAGCTCACATCTTTGGACGGTTCTTTGATAGCGCCAACAGATTGTCAATATCTTTCTTCTTCAATATCTCTATCAGCCTATTGTAAATACACTATTTTGCAAAAATTTGCCTGTGTCGAATTTGAGAAACGCCTTAGAAATTATATAAGTAATGTAATATAAGTACCTGACTTATTTTACCATCCGTGTAATCAGCTGTCGTTGCCTAAAAACAGAAACAAATAAATTATGTTAGTTTAGAATCATTAAAGATTTATGGAAAGAATTTTAACCCCGGCTCTATACAATCTGTACAGTGAAAATATAAACATTCTTTTATAAGTAGTGAAATATTATTAAACATTGTATTACGGTGAAAATATAAACATTGTATTACAGTGAAAATACAAACATTCCATTATCTCCCCTCCTGGGGCTTCTCTTAAAGATGGTCAGCGATATAAGAATAAAATTTTAAACGCTAATCCATCGAGTAAAGCCACTCAAGCGACAGCGATTTCCGGGAGTTCGGTTTTCGATTTGGACATTTATTGTATAACCGTTTATTAAATAACTATTTATTGAATAACCATTTAGTGAATATCCATTTATTGAATAACCATTTATTGAATAACCATTTATTGAATAACCGTTTATTGAATAACCACTTTTTGAATAACCACTTATTGAATAACCATTTATTGAATAACCACTTATTGAATAACCATTAATTGAATAACCATTTATTGAATAACCATTTATTGAATAACCATTTATTGAATAACCATTTATTGAATAACCATTTATTGAATAACCATTTATTGAATAACCATTTATTGAATAACCATTTATTGAATAACCATTTATTGAATAACCACTTATTGAATAACCATTTATTGAATAACCATTTATTGAATAACCACTTATTGAATAACCATTTATTGAATAACCATTTATTGAATAACCATTTATTGAATAACCATTTATTGAATAACCATTTATTGAATAACCATTTATTGAATAACCATTTATTGAATAACCATTTATTGAATAACCATTTATTGAATAACCATTTATTGAATAACCATTTATTGAATAACCAATATCCCTGCCATAGGTTACCCCAAGTGGTTTGCTACGTTTGATGACTTAGCAGGGGTGCCCGGGTTCACGGGGATGAGGTTTGTCCGGGTCTTGGCGGCGGATGTTTTTAAATACCTTGATCCAATAAACAAGTCAATTTTAAGAAATTAATGCATTTAAACTTGTTGTTTGAATTAATTTAAACAAACCAACGCAGATTTCCAATTTTTGGTACAAAAGTAATTCTGGGACGAGGGCAAATTTCGTAGCATAATAATTCTGGGGCGAGGGCAAATGGGTTTACCTCTGGAGCATTCCGCAATAAAATCATTTTCAGCCGTGAGGGCTAGGAAATTTTTAAGCATTCGGTTTGGAAATTTCACGCCCTTTTTCAAAAAATCTTGCCTCCGAAATCTAATATCGAGCCATTTAAACTGATTATAATGTTAGAGATCATTGAATTCACATATATTTCAGTCTATCCCATATTTTTAAGATACATAAACAATTATTAAAAAAAAATAAGCTTTAAGCTTTTTTTTTTTTTGTATAAGCTTTCCCTGACGAAGGAACGTTTGTTCCGAAACCGGTCGGATTTGCGCATCATATAAGTGGTTTATACAAAGTTGAATTATTTCATTTTTCTATAGTGGATAACCACAAAGTAATAGCTACATTCAAAAATATGATTATTAAAAAAATCGTTAAATTTATAAATGCGTGAATTCTGCGTAGGTATTATTTACTTTAAAATTTCCATTCGTCGTATCTACTTAGAGCAATATAATATATTATGACTTATTTGTGTTGTCTATGGCCTAGTTTAGTCTGTAATCACAGACAAATTAAAATTCGAACATGCATTTCTCAATCAATGATCAATAAATAATTTAATTTTTTTTTTTTTTTAATAATTTTGGTTTGCGGAATGTCAATAACAAATAATTAAGAAGAGATGGGAGACATCTCTGGTTAAATTATGAAACTACAATGTTAGCTTTGTGATAAATCGAAGAATCGAACGCGCGGGACCTTTTGAAATTATTCCAATAAATGTTTTAAAATATCTCTTCAAATTGGCCATATTTTGGCCATATATTGGTCAAAATGTGGTCAAAAATGCCCCAGTGGTTAAATATCATTATTAAGTCAGTTAGTATTTTGAGCATACCTTCAGGTAGTTTCTGTCCATGGGGGTGACCAGCTTGACGCTGAGGGACTCCCCTGAAGCCTTGATTAGCCGCACAACCTCATCGTGGGGGCACCATTTCACGTCCCGGTCTCCTATGGCCACTATGAAGTCTCCGTCTCGCATGCCGCCCAGCTGCAGGAAAAAAGTTAGGTTAGGTTAGGCAAATAATTATAACAACCATAGATCTACATTTTTATTTTTATTTTTTGCATTAGGAGGCCTTGAGGAAAATAATTCCCCTCAAGGCCTATTTCATCTTTGAGGATGCTGTGTAAAGGGTCTTTTTAACCCTCCCTTCCCTGCGGTGTGTATCTAGTACACATTGCTTCTTACACCTTCAATGAAAAGAAGGAGACAAAGATCTGGGAAGGAAAAATGTATCAGTGGTGGATAGGAATTTGGGGTTCAGTGTGTCCAGGAGTGACGGATGTATGAATCCATCCCTCCCAGTGGAGAGAGAGAGAGCTGGCTGGAGAGATTAAAAGGTCTCCCTTTAAGCTGCCGCTACCAGAATTTCTACCGATTTCTTACATATCTCCCGTAAAAATTTTAAGTTTATAAGCTATTAAAAAAATATTTGTTGTTTTGAAGATAATATCTATACATTCTCCATGCCGAAAAGCAAATTATATGAAATTCCCACGATAGAAAAAAATCGCGAAGTATGCTCAGAAAATTATTATATTCACATTTGTTTCAGTTATTTTACAAGATAGATGTATGAAAAAATTAACAGTGTTTCTTTAAATGCTGTTTTAGACAGCCCCCAAGTGATTTTTGCACTATTTTTTAAACGAGTCGTATTTTATTAAACATTTTCACAATTTTCGCTTCAATTCTATCATTTTAAATATTAGCGTACTCTCTCCAACAATCAAAATTAGATAGCTCTCCATCTTCTTTTTGAGTGGGGGGATATGGCATCTTAACCAGTCTATCCGGCCAGCCTTGCAGTGCGTGGGCAGACGCATTTGCCACCTAGACCTAGACAAATCTCATCCCATGAACCCATCCTTGCTAAGTCACCAAACGTAACAGCAAACCACGGGGGTGACTTACTGCAGAAGTGTTGGTTATCCAATAAATGGTTCCCGGGTCGGCGATACTCATTTCCATCTCCCAAATTGTTCTTTTTTTGGTCGCTTTCATAGTTGTGTAACAGTGTGTATTGCAATAAAGTGTAACTTTTACTAAGATGATATTAAAAACATTAATATACTTACATCAGCCAGTGATCTTGGCTCTACACTAGCAATAATTACAGGAGCGTCTCCTCTCACAGAGAAACCGAAACCTTCGCTGGGATTATTTTTATCATATCCATTCTCATCTTCGTCAGGAGAATTCAAATTACACTCGCTGGAAATCCTCCTTATCAAAGCATTCCCGTTACTCTTCAACTCGGCAGCATTTGTCTTTGGTGTTACCATGTATCCAAAGTTCTCTGCACCGAGAGATTTCTGGAAATATGCATTTTTACCAATGATTTCTTTACCGTTTAGATCGCCATTTTTAATTCTAATTCTGTTCCCGTCTGTTTTGATGTTGTAATGCAAATCGTTGGCCGACATATTCTTTTCATTGTATTTGCTTATGAATGGGTCAACATCTTTACTGTTTCTTCTGTCGTTATGACTGTTGTTGTTGTATCCGTTTATATAAACGCCATTTTGTCGTGTGACTGGTAGTTTTCCATTGCTTCGTTTCTTTTGATCTGCTGTGTTATCTAGTCTTGTTGTATCTTCGTGGCCGAGTTTGTATTTCTCGTCGCTTTTAATAATTTCTCTTTGATAGTAGTACGAGCTGTTGTCTTCGGATCTGTCTCTCTTTTCGTAAAGAGACATGTTTCTTAATACTTTTCCACCATTTTTGTAGATGTTATCTTCTGGTTGGTACATTTTACCGTTGACTCTTCCACGTTCGACTCTTTGTTTGTCGTGCTTCATCGTTTTGGCGTTGAGTTGTGATTTTTGCAACTGGACGAGGCGGGGGGCACTCCAGTGTCTCTTGGCGGAGAAGATGGCCACCGGTCCCAGGGATTTGAAGAGATCTTCCACTCGGTGCTGGGCGAAGTCTGGCTGCGTGAGAGACAGCTGGAATTTTGTTGAAGCTGAAACAAATAGAAAAGTAAATTAATATAAAGCTCTGTCACTATAGGTTGAACATTGAGTATAGAGCATAGATGTCAGAAGTCACTGTCCTGATGATTTGGAACTGGGTTTAATTTATTTTTCATACGACCACAGGAAAATCTGTTATTTGTGTATGTCGTCCGTCTTTTGTACAGTGTGAGAATTGCCCATTTTGATAAATGAACTTGCACCTTCTTGGGAGAGACTGTTTGAAGGAGACCTCTCCAGCCACACTCCTCGACCCATCGTCTTGCGCCGCAGTGGGAGGGATGGATCTGGGTCCATCATTCCTGGACACACTGACCCCCACAACTTTCCCTTCCCAGAACTTCCTCTCCTCTTTCCAATAATGATGGAGCTAATATAAAGAAATAAAGGTACTGTTTTAGACATTTAAATCAGTAGCACCATTCCTCTTGTGTTCTGCTGTGTGGTATCATCTTGAATAGTGGCGATGTACCTAAGTATCCGATCAGTAAGAGGATGAAAGGAACCGCCGCACTGGTAATATGTAATTGCACATGAACTTGTTACTTGTTAGGGTGTTATTGATAAAATATTATTAGAACTTACGCATGATAGTAGGGGGATCCAAGTGCTCGGCAAAGTCTGGACCATCCGGCAGTAGGGTGGACTGTACGATGGCCTTATCGTGGTGTTGTTTCAACACCCGGCACAGGGAGGCTTTGGACTTCAGCTCTCTGCAAAAATACATCAAATCATTACTAATGCAGTTCATTTTGTATAATACTATCTACCATCCATGCAAATACATCTCAAATCACTAAAAACTGCCAAAAGTAGCAGTAGAAACACCAAAGAAGTTTTTTTATTTGAACGATTTCTTGGTAAATTTTAATTTGGGAGGCGGGTATGGGTATTGTTGCCTCGTGAACCATTTATTTTAACCAAAACCTCTGTTATAAGTCATTCCCAGTGGTTCATTCTAGCAGGCACGAACCGTTAGTGACTTAGCAAGGGTGCCAGGATTCATGGGTGAGGTTTTTCTAGCTCTTGGCGGCGGATGTGCCTGCCCACTTACTGCGTGGTGGGCCGAATCGAGAAATACTGGTTGAGGGAGACCTTCTGACCTCTCTAGCTGGAATCTCTCGACCCATCACCTTGTACGGATGTTGGAGGGATGGATTCATACGTCCGTCACTCCTGGACACACTGACCCCCAGATTCTTACCAACTCCTCATAATTTTTCTTTCCAGAACTTCCTCTCTTTCCATTCCCTAAAATGACCCTCCACACAGCACCTCCTAAGATGACATAGGCCCTGATGGAAATTATTTTCTTCGGTGCCTCCTGTGTAGAGCTATCATAAAAAAACCACTGACCGGTCAACGGTCAGCCAGTTAATTGGATGTTTGAAAGATATAAGGATTGATTGTTTACCTGCACATTCTCTGCAATCTGAGGGCTTCCTCGTAAGCATTGAGGGCTTCTGCCAAATGTGCTTTTCCCAGGGCTATCTTCTGTTCCTCTCGACTGGCCATAGAGCCGTTCATTACTGCTCCGTTCTTGGCAGGACTTCCATCCACATTCCTGGAAAATCAACAAATTTGTTACAGTATGTAGCTGATATCATTAACCCGTCTGCTTGTTTAGGAATAAATGCATCCCAAAACACGTAATCGCGTTATACTTTCATAAGACCAAAACCGTCCCAGGGCGACCTCACATTTTAAAAGCTATATGTCTCTCTTCCACTCATGCAAACATATATATTTTTCTTTAACCAGAAAGATAACGAAATGATGCTTCTTATTGTCGTTGAAATATGAAAGCTATCTTGCATATATATTTTACAATCTCGATCCAAAGTGACGGTTTCAGAATTTACGCGCGAAGCCGAGGCTTCCGTATTGTGAGGTGCGAATATATTGAACAAAGCAGACGGATTAAACCTACCTGAAGGTAACGAAAATTACAATGATTATGACAATGATAGTTGATCGAGATGATGAACATGATGATGAAGATGGGAAAGATGATAAATATTATGAAGATGGGGAAGATGATGAAGATTATGAAGTTGATGATGATGAAAATGGGGAAGATGGTAAAAATAACGAAGATGATAAAGAAGAAGATTACGAAGTTAATGTAGAAGATGATAATGAAAAAGATGACGCAGTTAATGAAGAAGATGATGAAGTTAATGAAGAAGACGATGAAGTTAGTGAAGAAACTGATGAAGACGTTGAAGATTATGAATGTGATTTAGATGGTGAAGATGATAAAGAAAAATAGGATGAAGCAGAAAATGAAGATGATGAAAATAATAAGAATTTTGACGATGATGCAGATGAAGACGGTGAAGAAGAAAAGGACGAAGAAGATGATAATAGTTACCAAGGGCGGATTTAGGGGGGGGGGGCACGCCCCCCCTCCCCCGTGCCGCCCAGACGGTATTTTTGTGTACTGTGGAGATTCCATCACAGTACATACTTAGAAGCAAAAACTGTCTTTATTTTAAACATTTAATTTTTCTTTTGTTTTGACACTATCATAAACCTTCCTAAACATACTTGAAGATTTTTTTGCCCGTCCGCCCCTTGTGCCCCCCCCAGAAAAAAATCCTGGATCCGCCCTTGATGGTTACAAACACTGAATGTCATGAAGATAAAGAATGAAGAATGGGTAAATATATTTACCTGTCATTTTTGCAAGAGAAGTCGCACCAGTCAGGAAGGCTAGGTTCCGAGCCGTGGACATTGCCCAGTCTGTCGGTGGTGGCATTGATGGAGGTCCTGGGGGTGGTGGCGTTGAGGAGTCCGGTGGCGATGTGGTGGTGGGAGAGGGCTGTAATGCAAGCAAATATATTGGTAGTCAATTTGTAACAAAGTTTTAAAAATAAAAGGCAATTTTTTTTTATATATTTTGCAACTCTTACCTTTGTAGAATTCAGTTTTTATATGCACCAAGGAAACCCACGAATATGGCACATAGCTCAACACAGTTTCAGCTTGCATCTGCAAAATAAACCAAAAACATCAAAATTTCAATCTAAATCATTAAATAACTGAGCGAACCATGAGAGGGGTTCAACAAGGATCAGGATTTAAGTCCACTTTATTTAGTATGTAAATATTTAAATATACGGTTTTGTTACTTTGTATAATAATATAGTTGTGGGAATTATTACCTTCTGTCTGAGTAATTGGTACTGATGGGCCAAGGTTTGGCTCTCTTGACAGAGGTCTAGGCACAGGGAGAGGTCATCGCAGAGTTCCCGCTCTCTGGATGCGCATTCTTCCTCTGCTCCAAGAACGAGTTTCTCAAACAGGCATTCTCTTGCTTGGGCCTGTAAGGAAAATCATACGTTATGAAATTTGATGGTGTCTTGTCTGTCTGATGGAAGAAGAGATTGGCCAAAAACAATATTCATAAAACTTAAAATTGCATTTGGGTTCAAATTCTGTATAACAAATCTGCAAGATGAAGGAGTGTTGGGAGACCTAAACTTGGAAGTTTTGAATCTTGTGGAGGTTAAAAGCGCATCCTAAGATCATATATAGAAGGAAGATAGCAGACGACCAGAAAGAATCGAAGCGTTCCACAGAGGGTTTTAGCGCCGTTGTTGTTGAAAATATCACTACTTTTAGAAAAATAACGTGTTTTTGACTGACCAGCATGAGACTAACGAGCATGTCCAGCATGTCGGGGCCAAGGTCCATGCTGGGCGCGTTGGTAAAGTTCTCGTGGATGTAGCGGAACATGCCAGCGGCTCGTAGCAAAGAGTCCACTGCGGAGTCCAAGCCGTTGGCTTCGCTGCGGTCCTGCTTGGCTCCAATCTGCGTATAGATGGCGGCCATGTTGAACAGGATGCAGGCCTTCTCAAATGCGACTGTCCTCTGACATGATGGAACACCTAGGAACAAAAATTAAACATTATTAACAAAGTAGAATAAAAACTTCGGATTTTTCTGGCGGTAATTACAGCAGAGGGAAGATGTGAAGTTAACCGAATCCAGACAAAGCAGATTGGAGTTAAATCGGGCATTGGTAAAGAAATCGCAGAGAAAACAACTAGCATCAAAGAACACCACAAAAAAGTTTGGGAATACAAATTTTTAACTAAAAATATTGGTTCACGACACCTTGTTGCAAGAAATAAGAAAAAGGCTGGTCCCGACTGTGTGCTGGAGATAATGATGAAAGAAATGAAGATGGTGAACATGATAAAGGAGAAAAAGATTAAGCAGAAGATGAAAATAATAAGAATGGTGATGATGAAGCAGATGAAGACGGTGAAGATTGATTTTTCTTTCATTGTTGCGTTTTACAGGGGTGTTCTTCAATCAATATTGAATTGGTGATGTCTAGTTTACCTGTCAGTGAGTCGAACCACTCGAAGTAGATCCCCAAGCTCCTATCCGGGGGGAAAAAGCGCCGGTCAATGAAATAGAGCTGGTTATAGTAGCGGAACAACAGCGCTACTCCGGTGGCATGGCGAACTGGGGTTCTGACGGCCTATAAACAATAACCACAACAAACTGTTAATAAATAACGTGGTAGGTACCTACCTATTTAAAACGAGACAATATCCGCTTTGCAAGAAAAAGTGAAGATATGACAATATAAACACCGATTTCTCACTTAAATAAAAAGCGCTCTTGTTAAAACCTGTCGTCTTGGATATCGTTCGTAATACACGATTTGCTAGTTTCTATGGAAAAAAGCATGTCGATTTTGAAAAATTAAATGGAAAATTTTTTAATATACTTTAACCGGCCAATTTTTGCAACCTCTTAATACCTTTCCCGCCCCTTTAGGTACTGACCTATCGACCCCCTATTAAATTATCCAATCTAGACACTCCCAGAGGGTGATATTACATTAGGACACACTGACAGCTGATTCCCTCAGGAATTGGGTGGATGTAGAAAAATCGTGCCAATTTCTGCACTTCTACTGACATCCTTGATGTTTAAAAATAAACAGGGTTACGTTAGAGACCATCGCGAGGAAAAATACCCATTTCAGCGTTTCTCGTCAAGAATGTGCATAATCGCGTTCCGACAAAATAATCTCGATATCTGCTACTTGACATGAATACCTACAGGAAAATCCATTTAGGAACTTAGTACCTGATTCAACTACAGCCGAGTAGGCTAAACTGATCTACCTATGTCTGATAGTAATCCCTTTGCAAGACCACCTGTGCTTTAGAATTTGCTGAGCTGTGCAAAGAAGCCATACCTGTATCATGCAGCACACTAATTATTTTCCTCA
The DNA here is from genome assembly GCA_917880885.1 of Limnephilus marmoratus. Classification (NCBI taxonomy): domain Eukaryota; kingdom Metazoa; phylum Arthropoda; class Insecta; order Trichoptera; family Limnephilidae; genus Limnephilus; species Limnephilus marmoratus. The sequence continues at coordinate 40,600,089 of OU862928.1, forward strand.
TATTATTTCCTGTTACGCAATGAATTTATAACACGAAGGTTTTCCTTTTCCGAGAGCGCTGAACTCTTTATTGGTGCACATAGAAATCCAACATAAAATCTCGCAAAAGCATTTACTCATAATTAGCAGTAAAATGTAAATGAATCCATTTTTAACTAATATCGAAATACTTGTGTCGTCCATTTTTCAATGGATGATTTAAACATTGATGGTTTTGCAGTAAGTTAAAATATACTGACAGAATATTTGACCTACTATTGTGTTATGCATTCTTTTCTGCACGAAAAACCTCATAAGAAAGTGATAAATAATATATTAATTGATTCTCTTTAGAATAGAACATTAATTTGTTTAATTACGTAATTTATTTAAAGTCAGTGTAGTGCATTGTTAATTAATTTTGCTGGCAAAACTGCACAACTATCGATTAGGACTTTTAGGTTTTAAGAGCTTGGAAAAATTATTATAAAACTGAAAGGACAGTGGACCCAAACATCGACCTTGCGGAAATCCCTTTGAAAGAAAATATGGTTATAATTGTTCTGTTTGAGCTGACCTGTCTCATGTCCATGAAGTCTGATATGGCGTCCTGGTATTGGCTGGCCTCCTCGCTGTAGTGCTCAAGGATGAAGTCCGTGAAGGGTTCTCTAAAGTCCACCTCTTTGGTCTCCTTGAGGCCGAGGGGTATCATGGGCATCACGCTGTCTTTGCTGGGGACAAAAGAACAAATAACTGTTAGAGTTTAAGAACACAATTATTGAGCCAATAACCGGAAAATAAGTGAACAAGTTTAATTATTTATTGTACGTATTGTAATTTGTAGAGTTTGGCAAATTAAGAAAGCGGTTGGCCTTTTGTGTACTGTGCATCTTAGCCAAAGTTATTTGGAATGTTTCAGAAATCCAGATGGTGATTGTTAATTTTTTCAAAATCAAAATCAGTTTCAGCGTTTTTTCAAATCAACAATCAACCTCGTTCTCTAATTTGCCAGACTACCGAACTAAGAATTGTTGACTTGATTTATTGACGAGTTTCTGTAATACTAAGTAATGTGACGCATTCTCCCCCCTCTTGTCCCAGCGTTTCGTTACCATCATTCCCACATTCTACACAATTGCTCTGATGATGGACACTGCACATCTGGTTGGCTCAAGAAAGAAAAGACATCGCAACACGGCAATACCTCTAAAAGCCAAAAAATCGTTATGATTTTGGCCGCGATTTATGCTAAAATTGTAATGGACCATCCATCTAAAGTTCTAAAGAGATAAAAGGTCGTCCAAAATCCATTTGCACAGGCAACATACAAAAATATACGTAAAATCATAGCAGCGCCAATCACCGAGAGGAGAGAAATGCAACCAGGAGTAAACGGTCATCTTAAGTGCTATAGGCTGAAGAAACATACACAAAATGTAGGTGTCTAATTTAATAAGCTCGTTTATTAATTTTAAAGAAATGGTACGCTAAAAACAATAACTTCCTCAATACACCATGATAATTATCCATGATTCAAGTTCATTCAATCTATACCCGTTGATGTGGGAAATTCCCATGTTGCTGTGGGAAATCTTTGCACCAATTATTATTATCACAGAAGATGATATTGTACAAACAACACCAATAGCAAAAACACGTCTGTAAAATATAATGTCTCTAAAATTAAAGAATCTTTTACGGTTTATTAGTCATTTGCGTATTAATTGAATCGAAATTTGTAGATTAGAAAACATGGTGTGGAAATTTCGCCAGTAGCTTTCTTATTCTTTATTTTTACGCTATAGATTAGGTTAATTTCTGAAATTTATTCGTTATTTTAATTTTATTTAATTATACATACTCAGTGTTAATATAAATAAAGTTATTATTTTTAAACGACTTCGAAAAGGAGGAGGTTCTCAATTCGACTGTATTTTTTTAATTTTTTTTTTTTATGTTTGTTACCTCAGAACTTTCGACTGGGTGAACCGATATTGATGATTCTTTTTTATTTGAAAGCTGGTGTTTCCCGTGTGGTCCCATTTTAATTTGGTCCAGTTCTGACAATGGCATCTTTGAGAAAATCATATAAGTCTTAAATTTGCATCAAGTATGTGCGCGACAAATGGACGAATAACTCAATATCACGCCAACCGATTTCGATGATTCTTTTTTTATTGGAAAGGATGTACTTCAAGGGTAGTTTGATGAGAGTTTGGTTAGGTTCTGATTATGGGATCCATGACAAAGTAACGGAACTCTCCAATTCTGAAGAACAAATTTACGATACTCGGCCGAATCTTAATCGAATTAGTTAGTGTACTTCAGATTCACTAAAAATCAAAAAATAAACAAAAATTTTAACAAACCAAAAAATGACTTCAAAAAATGCACTAAAAAGTAAAAAAATAATTTCGTATTCTTCTACAACTTTATAATCAACTTACCTTTTCTACTCATCAACAGTAGGTACGATTGTTATTTTTGGAGTCGGTGTCAACCAAGGTACCCGGCCCGGCGTGTTCACTTGACAGCTCCTCTCCCGCCGACACCGACTCCAAAAATAACAATCGTACGTACATATTGATGAGTAGAAAAAGTAAGTTGATTATAAAGTTGTAGAAGAATACGAAATTATTTTTTTACTTTTTAGTGCATTTTTTGAAGTCGTTTTTTTGTTTTATTAAAATTTTTGTTTATTATTAACAGTCTTCCACACCAGAAGCAAAATATTCCACGTGTTTTGAAGAACATTTAGAAATAAAAATGGTTTTAACACTTAATAAACAGTCTGAACGCCATTAATATTTTAGGAAAGTTGTTATTAGGCTAAAAAAAGGGATTTTTTGTGCATTAGCTCCACACACGAGGCACTGAGTAAATAAAAATCCCTCAGGGCTTGTGTCATCTCTAGAGATGCTGTGTGTGGAGTATTTTTAGGGAAAGGAAGAAGAGGAAGAGAAGTCGGGGACGCTCGAAGAAGGCATGGCACGACCAAGTGAATCCACACTTGAGTCGGGCCATGTCAAGAGTCAGAATAATAGAGGCATGTATGAGACGATGTACGAATGTGAACGAGGAAAGGAGTGTGTGGCAAATCGAGTTGTTTTTAACCCCCCCCCTCCCCCCGGTGACCAAAATCCTAAGTAACCCGCCGCTCATTTGTATTGAGCGTGACATTTTGAAGACCCCCCCCCTAAACGTGTCACGTAGTATGGGTACGTTCCCTAAGTCCACAGAATGTCATTTGGTAGTTTTTGGTAGACTGGGTTTCTTTTTCTAGCATAATTAAGTATTTTTATGGTCTCCAATAATATTTGAACTTGGCTTAAAGATATCTAAGTTTTTAAAACATATAGTCCATAAATAGAGACCTCCGTGCTGATATTAACACCCTGAAAACATTAACAATAGATTATTCATCATGTTTAAACACTAAACTTGTCAAGTGAACGCCCTCGCAGCAGGTCGACCAACACTCCTTTGTTCATCCGCCTCGCTCCCAGCGGAACATTAGTCTTCCACTTCTTCCTGTCGAGTGCCGGTACCTTACCACACTTTAGCACTTGCAACAACACAATGGCTTCCCATGGCACTCACGGGACCAGTGCCGGACTAAATAAACAAATAGACCAAGGTATGATTTTAGATTTTCACGGCCAAAAGTATTTTTGTTGTTTGTTTTTGGGGTGTTATGCCGTGTTATGTAGGTCAGACAGAGCGGACGATCTCCTAAAGGATATCAGAACACTTTCGTGCCAGTAAACTTGGCCACCCTGACAAATCGGCAATCGCCGAGCACTTAATCGAAACCGGCCATTACTTTGGATTTGTCCCTGAGGTCCTGGGAAGACCCAAAACTCATAGAGCACGCCTGATTACGGAGGCAAATGAAATTCACAAAAATCCTATAAATATTAATAGAGACGACGGAGCTAAGCTCAATAGTTCTTGGTATCCGGTAATTGACGGCTACATCAAGGCTAAACGCAAAAAACATGTTGAAGTAGATTATAGGGCCAGCTCGTAGAGGGGTGGAGCCGGCGACACGGTATCGCTCCTAAGTAGATAAGTACAAACATCACCCCAAACTATTACACATCTGCCCTGATGATGGACACTGTAACGCTGTCCGAAACGTTGGCTAAAGGAGGAGGTAGCGTAACACGGCATAACACCCCTAAAAACTAATCTGGAACTTTCGGGATTACAAGACAGGCTTATTACGAATATTAAAAAAACCATTTGATTCGCTTTTATTACTATAAAAGACGACAGCTACTATACTTACTATAAAAATCAGCGTGTTTAAAATAACAATTTTGTGTTTTTGTTATGTTCTAATAAATGCAATGTTCTAGCAATTTGGGAATGGGTACCGCCACCCCGTGAACCTTTTATTGGATAACCAACACCCCTGCCATAGGTCACCCCAAGTGGTTCGCTACGTTTGGTGATTTAGCGGGGGTACCCGGGTGCATGGGGGTGAAGTCTGTCCAGGTCTTGGCGGCGGATGCATCTACCCACTTGCTGCGTGGCGGGTGATCGGCGGGAATCGAGCGTGACTGGTTGAGGGAGGCCTTTTGACTTTTCCAGCCGGACTTTCCTTGCACCGCAGTTGGAAGGATGGATTCATACGTCTGTCACTCCTAGACACACTGACCCCCAGATTCCTACCTACCCCTCGGACCTTTTTCTTCCCCAGAACTTCCTATAAAAAGACCTTACACACAGCATCCCCTAAGATGAAATAGGCCCTGAGGGAGATTATTTTCCTCCGGGACTCCTGTGTCGAACTAATGTAAAAAAAATTTCAACAAATTAGATTTTGTATCCAAAAGGACACTTTATCTGTGGTTTGTGGTGGTCCATTCGCAGTTCGAACGGGTGCAATACAACTTTAGTATCTCCTAAAGCACACAGAGACCGCCAAACCACCACTTTGTGATATAAATAATTTAAATTTATGAATACGAATTTATTTATAGTCGATATAAAAAAAACTAAAACACTTTTTTTACATTAATAGCTCCACGCAGGAGGCCCTGAGGAAAATAATTTCCCTCAGGGCCTATGTCATCTTAGGGGATGCTGTGTGGAGGGTCTTTTTAAGAAAGGGGAGATAGGAAGTTCTGGGAAGGAAGATGTATGAGGGAAGGGTAGTGTCCAGGAGTGACGGACGTTTGAATCCATCCCTCCAACTGCGGTGCAAGGCGATGGGTCGAGAAAGTCCGGCTGGAAAGGTCAAAAGGCCTCCCTCAACCAGTCTCTCTCGATCCGGCCCACCACGCAGCAGGTGCAGGACAGGCTCATACGCCACCAAGACTTGGACAAACCTCACCCCATGAGTCCGGGCACTCCTGCTAAGTCACCAAACGTAGCGAATCACTTAAGGTGACCTATGGCAGAGGTGTTGGTTATCCAATAAATGGTTCCCAAGGCGGCGGTACCCATACCCGCCTCCCAAATTCATGCCTAACCAAGTCTTTTCAAGCCCCACTTTGATTCTGAATGGTGTTCTATAATCTATGGATATCCACGGCGATTCTGAGTGTACCCACTTCTCTGTCCTGCCCTGGTAGAGTCACAGTGCCATCTCCGTATTACCGGTGTTTTGTTGGTCGCTGAACCCCCATTGTCTTAGTTACATAAGAATCACGGTTGTAACATAACTAAGAAACCACCTAACTACTAGATATCTGAATACAAAAGTTTGCTGAACTAGGCCTAACATAAGGGTGCTGAGTACTGTTAAATCATCACTCTCGGTGTTAAAGCCTGCATACTGTCAGTCTGACAGCCAAGATGGCCACCGACCTGATAAAACACAATTTTTTAAATTGTGTGCATTATATTCTAATATATATAAAGCTAATCGAAAGTGACTAAGCTAATCGAGTAAGCTCATGTACGCTCGTGTATACTCGGGCGTGTAGAGCGAATGAACATAATGTGAATGGTAGAAGAAATCAGGGACTCCCGAGGAAGTCATGGCACGACCAAGTGAATCAGGATACCTGCGTCGGGCCATGTCAAGTTTCAGAATAATAGAAGAGCATGTTTGCGACGATGTATGAATGTGAACGAGGCAAAGAGTGTGTGCCAAGATCGAGTTGTTTGGCGGCCTGTCCTCTCTGTCTACCCCTGCGGGAAACGGCGAGATGGTTTGCTAGTTAGTTAGTTTCATTCTCTCGCAGGCTAAATCCTATAAATGTATATGTTTGTCTCTTTTTAGTGTCGCTCGTTTCAATTTCATCGAGTTTCAAAACACGTTAAAAGTTTTCACTTTTTCAAACATTTTTGACAGATCTACGTTTCGATGTAATCGAAAAAGAAAACTGAAATCAAAAAAGTTACTCTGCAAAAACGACTCGGAATGTGCAGTAGATTCACCAGCTAGTCGCTTGAACTACGAGTTTCCAGTCACCGTGTGTTAGCTTCACACAGGAGGCCATGAGGAAAAAATAAATCCCTAAGGGCCTTTGTCATTTTTGGGGATGCTGGGTGGAGTGTCTTTTTAAGAAAATTAAGGAGAAAAAATTCTGGATATGTATGAGAGGTGGGTAGGTCAATGTGTCCAGGAGTGACGGACGTATGAATTATCCCTCCCACTGCGGTGCAAGGTGATGGGTCGAGAGAGTTCGGCTGGAGAGATCTATCTATGTTTTCTATGTTAGGGCTCCCTCAACCAGTTTTTCCCGATCCAGCCCGTCATGCAGTAGGTGTGCAAACGCATTTGCCGCTAAGACTTAGACGAACCTCACCCCATGAACCTGGGTACTTTGCTAAGTCATCAAACGTAGCGAACCGCACGGGCGGTCTTACGGTAGAGGTGTTGGTTATCAAGGGTCATCAATAAATGGGTCCCACGGCGACGGTACCTATACCCGCCTCTCAAATTGAAAATAATAAAACATAACTAAAAAAAACCACTTGACTTATAAATGGGTTGACACTTAATGTTGCGTCAATTTGGGATGCGTGTACGGGTACCGCCGCCCCGGGAACCATTTATTGGATAACCAACATCTCTGCCATACATAGGTCACCCCAAGTGGTTTGCTACGCTTAGTGACCTAGCAGGGGTGCCCGGGTTCATAGGGTCAGGTTTATCTGAGTCTTGGCTGCGAATGCGCGTTTGCGCACTTGTTGTGTGGCGGGCCGAATCGAGAGAGACTGGTTGCATGAGTCCTAGCCTAGACCTCTCCATCCGGACTCTTTCGACCTTCGACCAAGTATACCCCTTTCGACCCATTCACCTTGTTAATTTTATTTTCAATTTATATATGTACTAGCTGGGTTACCCGGCTTCGCTCAGCACAACATTCCAGTATTCTGGAATGTTTCACATTGATGTTCCCGATTCCCTATTCCCGAACATTCCACAATTTTCAATTTTGTTCTGCAATGTTGTGGAATGCTCAAGAATATTCAAGAATGTTCCGATCTGTTAAAGAATGTTGTGGAATGCTCAAGAATACTCTTGAATGTTCTGGACTGTTCTGAAAATTTCAAGGTAGCGAAATTCCCAGCCCTTATATCTTCAAAAGTACACCCTTCAGGTAAAAACGGGAGCCTTCTTCAAGGATAGGGGATAGAGGGTTACCACAAATATAACTCCCATGATTGTACCGGGATTCATCTCTGAGTTTTGGTGGCACGCACATTGTACACTTTTTTTTATAATGTATATTGAAGATTAAGATTATCCAACCTTCTATAACTTTCCAGACACACTCCGCCACACATTTCTAAAAGTTTCTAGATCTTTCATCTTCCATAATTTCCTATAACATTGGGGAACCTTCCAGAGTGTTCCAGACTCACTGCACATTCCATCACTCTTTCTAGAACTTTCCAGAACCTTCTAGACTCACCGGCACACTCCGCCACTTATTTCTGAAAGCTTATAGAACTTTCTCCTTCCATAACTTTCCAGAGCATTAGCGAACGATCCACAAAGTTCCGGAATCTTCTAGACTCACCGACATACTCCGCCACACCTTCCAGAACTTTCTACAGCTTTATCGAACCTTCTAGAACTTCCTACAGCTTTATGGAACCTTCTAGAATTTTCCGAGACCTTCTAGACACACCAACACACTCCTCCACTCCTATCCGAATTTTCTAGAGCTTTACGGAACCTTCTAGAACTTTCAACAGTTTTATCGAACCTTCTAGAACTTTCTGGAAACTTATAAACCCACCGACATATTCCACCATTCCTTCCAGAACTTTGTACAGCTTTATCGAACCTTCTAGAACTTTCCACAACCTTCTAGACTCACCGACTTACTCCGCCACTCCTTCCAGGACTTTATACAGCTTTTTGAAACTTCTAGAACTTCCGGAATCTTCTAGACTCACCGCCTATTATTTCTGAAAGCTTCTAGAACTTTCTACTTCCTAAAGCATTCGTGAACCATCAGAACCTTCTAGACTCACCGACATACTCCGCCACACCTTCCAGAACTTTGTACAGCCCTATCGAACCTTCTAGGACTTCCTACAGCTTTATGGAACCTTCTAGAATTTTACAGAACCTTCTAGACTCACCGACACACTCCTCCACTCCTTTGATAACTTTCTACAGCTTTATCGAACCTTCGTGAACTTTTCGGAACCTTCTAGACTCGCTGACATCCTCCTCCACTTCTTCCAGAACATTCCAGAGTTTTATCGAATTTTCTAGAAGTTTCCAGAATCTTCTAGAGTCTTCTTAGAACTTTCAGCCCTTATATCTTTAAAAGCAAGCCCTTTAGGTAAAAACGAATACCTTTATTCCCTAGGGGGGATCGAGATCTACCATACCATATAACGCTCTTGATCGTACCGGCACTCGTTTCTGAGTTTTTGCGTTCCGCACGTTTTTTTGGACTTTCTTTTATAATATATATTGATTATTTTTAATTATATTTATTTATTTATCTATATAAGATATGTTTACATTACATTATTCGATTACTGTCTCACTAGGGTATACCTGTGTTGAGCAAGGCATAGAGGTACATAAATGAATATAATATATAAGAATATTTAATAATATCATAAGAGCGATGGCAATGGGAGGGATGGATTCATACATCCATCAGTCTTATCCACCCCAGTTACCTTTTTTCTTCCCACAACTTCCTCTCCCTCATTTTCCTAAAAAGACCCTCTACACGGCTCCTGTATGGAGCTAACACAAAAAAGGCGGTCGTACATCATTAAAGTGTTAGGGAGTTTCGTGTAATACCGTGATTAAAATAACAGAAACAACAGTGAAGATCTAAACAAAGGAATAACCTGAGAAAAACAGTTAACTAAATTGCGGCAGTACGGAATCACTGTATACTAATCACAGTATATTATTTTTCATAGTCAGTGGTTTTCGCACCCTTTTTAATACACGAAAAAAAATTATCACGGTTAATTTTTAGGGTATTAAGGGGTGTTCAGACTTCTAATATAACCGCTAGCAGGTATCTGTTGAACCGCGAGCGTTATGTTTCGTGGCGTTCACACGGCGCAGATAAAATATTTCTTCCTATGGTAGGAGAGGGGGTCAGTTGAATTAGCGAGCGGCCACGGAGCGCGCATTTTTTGTACTGAATCTATGGAGTTGACATCTGTCACCCACCGTTCTTGGCAGCTCCGTAATTAAAATGACCCCCTCTCCTGTTTTCGTCGGAGTGGGGGGCGCTTAACTGTTGGCATATCGCCTCAGGAGCGGTTACGGCGTAAGATGTGCATTGTCTATGGTTGATGTGCGCATAAAGCGCTCAAGTGTGTACGGTCTGAAGGGATTGTATGGAGAGCGATATGTGGCGTGCTATGATCTTTTATATTTATCTGCTCAATGTGAACGAGCTCTTATGCTGTGTTGCGCTTTCCCCTTCTTAGCCAACGTTTCGGGCAGCGTTACAGATTCCATCATCAGCGCAGATGTGTAGATCATGGTGAAGTGGGTGTTGTTTATATATGTAGAAGTATTACGGAATTTCCGCTCCAACTCTCTTAGGGCCGGTATTTCAATATAACAAGTTAAATTAATTTAGTTTTCAGCGTTTAGTTTTGGCGTAGCTGCCAAATCTCCTAGTCTCCTTTACCGGGAACAATCTTCCCAAAAGACCTTCCATTGATTTGCTTGGTGTAACTGTAAGTGACCAGTTCAGGTACGGGGAAACCAGTGTTAAGTTAGCTTCTCAGAAGCTTGGCGTACTGTACAGGGCCCGCAGATACTGCAGATAGTACACAACTGCTAACCCCGTACAAATCGCAAGTGCGCCCAACGGTTGAATTTGACAGCCACCTCTGATCTGGAGCCCCAAAATACCTGAAAAAACCCTGGACTCTGTAAAGAAACGTGCGGTCCGTTAGATAGATTCTCCTGTTTTAACAAACGGATTGCAATCTTTAGAGCACAAGAGTAGGGTGAGAATGCTGTCTTTGTTTTACTGGTATTTAAACGGAAGATGCTTCGAGGAACTAGCGTCAACGATTCCTTCGGCACCAATGCTCAGTCGGGAAAACGCCAAACGCGTGCCCAACATTTGTACACAGTTCACATTTGTCACATGAGAACAAGTCGTTTCCAAGACTCATTCTTGAGTTCTACAACTCGGCTGTGGAACGATTTTCCGGCCTCTGTCTTTCCTCCTCTCTTTCCACAAAAATAACCTCTACACAGCATCCCCAAAGATGACATAGGCCCTGAGGAAAATTATTTTCCACAGAACCTTTGTGTAGTTAATGAAAAAAAAATATATACCTACACGTTGCAATTCTCAAGCGGTAGAAGTGAAATCTTCAGAAATCTAAAGTATAGTGGGAAGGCTACGAAGCACCACACTAAGATGAGACCGATTGGTTACGAAGCACCGCACAAAGAGGAGTTCAAATATTATTCTATCTCATTCTCTCGCAGGCTAAATCAAGTAGATGTATGTGTTTGTCTCTTTTTAGTGTCGCTTTTTCGTTTCATCGAGTTTCAAATCACAACGGTGCTTAAGGCGCCGTATCCCCGCTCAAAAAGAAGAAGATGGAGAGATATGTAATTACGAATGTTGGAGAGAGCGCGCTAATATTTAAAACGATAAAATTGAAGCGAAAATTGTGAAATGGTTAAATAAAACACGACTTGTCTAAAATAGAGAAAAAATCTCGTGGGGAACATCTAAAGTAGCATTTAATGAAACACTGTCGACGTGGAACAGGTCTAGATATTACCTTCAAAAATAACATTTATTTTTTTTGAGCTTAAAAACTTTAAATTAAGAAATCGGCAGATCTCTCTCCGCTCCCGCATTTCTACCGATTTCTTACACATCTCCCAAACACGTTCAGCCTTACTAAAAAAAAACCACAGTACGCCCGATAACCCACGTTGCTGCAGCAACATGAATAAAACAAAAATACACTAAAACACGATAACATTACTAATAACGTTTGTTCTTAAAATGTATTTTGTAGGTCTGGCAACAACGTAATTTTTCATAGTGTAAGTACTAAATTGTGTGTTTTCCTTTATAACCGCCAGGTGGCGCGCGGGCGCCTGCGCATTCGTCGTTCGGGCTGAAAGCGCGAAAATAAAATCACTCCTCGGATGTGTGTGTATTATTATTACTTACTCAAATGTGATCGTAATTTCTAATAATATGACTAATTCACCATTATATTCGTATAATTGATATATTTACCGAGTTTTTGTGGTTTTTAATAAGTTTTAGTCAAGTTAAAAGTCATAATAAAAATAATCATACTTTGAAAATTGAAATGTCAAAAAGGATTTTATATAAAACATGATAATTCAAATTTACATTTAAACGTTTTTATTTTATGAGAATTTCATAAAAGTGGTGTTTTTTTAAATATTAATATCTAATACATGTGTTCCTAAACTAATCAAAGAAATTAACGTCTTTAGAGATTCAAGAAATGTGTAAATAAAATAAAAGTCAGTATCATTTTTTAGGTTAGTTTTTTGGCAATAAAAAAACTTTGAAATTTTTTATTACTTTTTTATTGCATGCACGAGGAAAAAGTGAGGTGACAGTTTCGTTCCAAATTCATTATATAAAAGGTCTGTATTTTTTAAATTTTGTTTTTTTATAAATTTCTGTACACTTTCATCAAATATGTTTTGGTAAAATAAAAATTCCATTTTTTTTCGCGCTTGAATCTTAATATATGGCAGTTTTTTTAAAACTAAAGCGTATTTCAATTGCACAAATCTAAAAGGTAATTTTATCTAGTTTTCATAAATGGTTTTGTTTTTACAACACCTTCAAAAATAAGAAATATATACAACATTCAAAATACTTAGGAAAAAATCCAAATTTCGTTAAAACATCATTACTAAAACAGAGATAAACTACCCTCTCAGACTGTGTAAACCAAGTGTATTTTTTTCCATGAAGAATTTTTTTAATTAGTAATGTTTTCACATCCGCGGCCGTTTGTCAATTGAATAAAATTTTCACTGGGTTTTTTAGTAAGGCTGAAGTTTTAGAGCTCTTAAAAAAATATTTGTTATTCTTGAAGATAATATCTAGACATTCCCCGCGCCGAAACACAAATTATATAAAATTCCCTCGATAGAAAAAAATCGCAAAATATGCTCCAAAAATTATTATAAACACGTTTGTTTTTGTTATTTTACAAGTTGTATGAAAAAATTCACAGTGTTTCTTTAAATGCTGTTTAAGATAACACCCGCGAGATTTTTGCTCTATTTTAAACGAGTCGTGTTTTATTAAACATTTTCACAATTTTCGCATAGATTTTGTCCCTTTAAATATTAGCGCGATCCTCTAACATTCGTAATTTCATATCTCTCCATCTTCTTTTTGAGCCCGGTTGCGGCGCCTTCATCAAAAAATCTGAATAGAGTTAAAAAGGCTCCTTTGGTGAATGGGTCTTTACTGTTTTGGTGCAAAAACCGGAAGATGTGGCAACTTTTCGCAACGGTCATCAACCACATTATCATTGTCATCGTCCTTGTTTTTTGTCTCCTCATGATGAATGCCACGCTCGCCAGTTATTCAGTAGTGACATCGCGACGGACAGGTATTTCGCCTTTTTTTCACAAAGGCGATTACGCTGATTGCTTTGGACTTGTGTTGTTATTATCCTGAGTGGACGGCTTTAAAAAGTGGTGCAATTACCTACAGGACAAAGCAATAACAAATAAGTCCTTCCTGTGCACGTGGGAAAACATATTTCTTGAAAATTACTTTATCCGTCAAATAATTGGAGTAGAAAATTATATGCTCTCTTATTGGACGTTTTTATATTTACCGTGACAAGTAATAAACATGTACTTGAGCGACAGCGCATTTTAAAACTTTTTTCTCCGTTTGCTCGAGATTTTTAGAAGATCGTTTATTAAATTTTTCGCCAACATAAAAAAAATCATATCTCTGAATTTTAACCTGGAGACATAAAAACTTTTTATAGTGCTATATAGTCAATGAATTAACCTGTATTTTACCGTTTATCTCATATTTGTAGGATTTGTTTTGAAAGAGAGAAAACAGTATGCAATATAGTTGAGAATGATGAATACTTGGAGCAGGTGGATGAGTTTTTGTATCTTTTTATTTTTTTTATTTTTTATTTTTATAATTTTAAATTTTTTTTTATTTATTTTTTTATTTTTTTTTACAGTGAATACCGCACAAGAATCTCAACTGCTCCCGTCTGGAGCCAGTGAGACTATGGCATCCCCAATTGGGGTATGTTGTGAGGCTGAAGGTAATGGGGAGGGGAAGGAGGTGGGGAAGAGGAAGGTTGGGAAGTACCTGGCTATTCAGATCTGGTCACTAAACACGGCTAAAGCCATTTTCAAGCAACGTTTCAATTCTGAATGGTGGTCTTACACCAGGGCGATACTGATAGTATCTTCCACTCTGGAACATGCCGCAAATATACTATATATTATATTTTAAATGAATTAATTGTGAAAACACAAATTAATCAAATAAAATTTATTTGCGCATGCCGGGTTCGAACCCGCGACCTCCGGATTGTGAGTCAAGAGTCTTACCCACTGGACTACGGAGGTCGTCAATATGTTTACGAGAGATGGGAAGGCTGATAGAGATATTGAAAAAAAGGGTGAATGCCGGTAACTCCATGAATGGTGTACTGAATGCCGTTCGCGCTAATAAAAAAAACTGTCAAAAGAAGCGACGCTAGCAGTACACAATGGAGTCCTGGTACCTATCCTGATTTATGGCAGTGAGGCATGGAACTGGCAGAGAAAGGATGAAAGTAAACTGAATGCTGTTGAAATGAGATCCCTGAGACGTACGTGTGGTAATATAATGTATGGTCGTATGAGAAATGTGGATATCCGCAAAGAATGTAAGGCTGATGTAAGCATAATGAGTAAGATTAAGAAAGGGACCCTCAGATAGTTTGGGCATGTAGAGCGAATGAACGAAGAAAGAGTGTAAGAATAATTAATATACGACTAATAATTAATATATGTGAATGGTAGAAGAAGTCGGGGACGCCCGAGGAAGACATTGCACATCAAGTGAATCAGATACTTGAGTCGGGCCATGTCAAAAGTCAGAATAATAGAAGAGAATGTATGAGACGATGTATGAATATGAGTGAGGCAAAGAGTGTGTGCCAAGACCGGGTTGTTTGGCGGTCCATGCTCTCTGCCTACCCCTGCGAAGAAACGGCGTGATGGTTAATTAGTCAGTTAGTTATAAAAAAAATCGTAAAATTTATAACCGCGCGAATCCTGCGTGATTATTACTTTGAAACTGCCGTGAGAGGTATCTACTTATTCGAGTCAACATGGAATATTTTCGATTTCTTTATATTGTCTGTGGTATCTTGATAATGAAAGGTGCATATCTATGAAAAAGGGATTTAATTTGAACCGTAAACAGCTGATCAGAAATTCTTCGTGAAAAAAATATGTTTGTAAAAATATAACAAACGTGTGAGCTACAATTATTAAAAAAAATCTGAATCAAGGAGATAATTGCCTTTTTTATCAATCGCAATCGTAGACATTTAAAATGACGGGAATATACGGCATAAAAAAAAAGAAAATGATTGCATGTTTCCTTTGGGGGAGGGGGGGGGTGCAGACACACGTTCACCGTTTGTCTCTTTTTCGGCTGTTATCATTTGGTGTGTGTAGTGTCCGTGGTACACTGTGCCTGCGGGGGGGGGGACCGGGTGCCTAACGTGGCCGAAGGCAGGCCAGAGGCGCTGGCAGTGCACGGCGGCTGCCGGCATTCCACGAATTACCTTACTAGCGTTAGCATTGTATTTCTTCATAATTGACTTAATAAATAACCATTCGTATAAACGAGACCTTTTCAATAAATTGTATTTGTAATTGTCACAGACATTACAGTGTGTAAGAAAATACAGGGTATTAAGGGACGTACTTGACTTACTCCAAATAATGTCAGTGTGAGACATTATTTGGAGTAAAAAATGTCAATGAAATTTTGGTCTCCGGTGACATTTTTGATATTTTTTTTTCTTCTACAAAACATAAAAAAATGGTAGTTGTTTAACAGTTGGAGGCGGGGTAAGGGGTTCATCGGACACCCGGCAGAGTGACCAGTGACGACATGTAGAAGAATATTTCTTTATTTGATTTTGAAGAAAAAAAATTTAAAAAAAAAGTAGTCAAAAACGTCACCGGAGACCAAAATTTCATTTGCATTTTTAACTCCAAATAATGTCAAGAATCATTGGTTAAAGTAAGTCAAGTACGTCCCTTAACACCCTGTATGTTTCAGAACAAAGGCAACACCATAAGCGCATTGACGTTTGACGTTTTTGAATTTATGGAATTCACTTATACTTCAATATTGTCCTTGTAACTATATTTCATGCTTTCATTATCGTCACGGCTAGTAGTATTGGTAGGGGTCTACGGAGATGTCACGATGTCACAAGAAAATGATGAACAGACCTACGTACATTGTGTATCTCATCTTTTGAAAGAGCTGCAGCAATATTTGAATAAGGAACGTATGTTTATTGACTTTTTATGTCGTCACGATACCGTTACCGTAAATCGTCACTAAACATAAAAACGTCCATTGCGAATACATGCATTTTGATCAAATTTGTAAATTACTAAATCCTTTATAAACACAGTGTATAAATCAAAATGTAACTGTCAAACTGACACCTTACACTTATAACAGAAACGTATTACGCCCAAGTCCAATGCCAAAACATGTCGTTCGTGTGGTTCAAGATACGTGTGGTCCCAGGTCCGTTCCCTGCGGAATTCCTGTTGTACAGGTTTTCGGGCTGCCAAACCAGAAAAGGGACGTCTGGTCAAACGAGATCGTTAGAAGTACTGATAATATTTATACGGCGTTTTGATGGGAATGCAAAAGGTATCAAGGATAACGGTATAAGTCAGGGATAATGAACCGCTAACACAGCAAGTCTTTTTTTAATGTGATACAGCCATAAATTTCAACTGCCTTGAGACAGAATAGAGATGCCTTTCACATTTGAAGATTTTAGTGGGGTTAAAGGACGTAAGAAAGTTGATTAGGATCTATTTCGATCTGGTAACCATTAAACGCGCATATTTAAAACCGTTCTAAAGGCTCGATGATACAGAGCGAGTTTACAAGCTACTATCTACTAAGTTTAAAAGCGGGTAAATCGGCGAGTGAGATTGTCATGATGACCCATAAAACTGTCCACTCGCTCAGTAGCGTAGGAAACTGAGGTCGCTGCTAGCGCCAGTAACAAGAATAACGACGCCTGCGTGAACTAATTCTGTGATGTTTGATAGTCGAAATCAGCTGTTTATTGGCAGCCATCTTGAAAAACATAAATAAACCAATCACGAGCAAGCGTGTAGCGAGTAAAGTTGACTACCTTTCAACTTTTTTCGTAGATTGTCAACAATCTGCTAGTTAGCAAGTAATACGATTACACTGAGCGAGTTTACTAACAGATAGTGAATTTCCCAGATAGTAGCTTGTAAACTCGCTCTGTGTCATCGACGATTAAGGAACGTTTCAATTCTGAATGAAGAAACAAATTAAAGGTTTATTTTTTGGAATCCGGATCCATTGAGACTCCGGCATTCCCAAATTGGGGTATGTTGTATGGCTGAAGGTTGTGTGGAGGGGAAGGAGATTGGAAGGGGAAGGTGGGAATTCTGAGTAACTTTTAAAAAACTTACGTTAAGTAAGTTAAGTCGTAAATTTTACTTTTGAGTGTAAAGCTAGCCTAATAAATATACATTTACATTTGGGCAAGAACTCTACAAGTAACTATAAAAAAAAAATTGAATACCTCACAAGAGTCCCAGCTGCTCCCGTTTGGAGACAGTGAAACTATGACATCCCACATTGGGGTACGTTGTGAGGCTGCAGGTAGTGGGGAGGGGAAAGAGATGAGGAAGAGAAAGATGGGAAAGTACCTGGATATTCAGATCCGGTCACCAAACACGGCTAAAGCCATTTCAAGCAACGTTTTAGTTCTGAATGGTAGTCTTACACCAGAATTACTGAGAGTATCTTCTGGAACGTGCCGCAAATATACTACATATTATTTTTAATTAATTAATTGCGAAATAATACAAATTGATCAAATAAGAGTGGCCTATCGGTGTCCTTTTGTGCGGTGCTATGTAGTTTCCCCACTCTTGTCTACTTTAGTATACTGACGGTTTGACTTCTACCGGGTGTGAATTGCACACTCTGATTTTTTTGTAATATTTTTTATTACATACGAGTATTTTGGTGCTTGGTGAAATAGGTTCGTCATCCCTGATACGAGGTATATAATTAATTGCATCCGAGAATTGCATACAACGCGGTGCAAGTTATAAAATTGCACTTGCGAATTGCAGTTACGACGGGAAGGAACAGAATAAGATGGTGTTGTTTATGCAAGATGATGTTATTTAACAGGTTGTGACACGGAGTGACTTCACAGGTAAGTGTCGGGATTAATATATAATACGGCCATAAAGGTAAGTTTATAACAAGTAAATGTTTCCTTGCCGTGGGATATTAAGGAAGATGAAATCTCTACATATTATAAATTAAAGTCCTCCGCTGCGTCTGTCCGTCTGTTCGCGATAAATTCGAAAACTACTGAACGGTTCTGAAGATGTCGCCAATTCCGTATGGGGACGTGCCCCGGGCAAGTATAAGTACTACGATTTGGTGAACTTGCAGTATCCCTCCGCGGCTATATTCTACATATATGACGAAACTGCCTGTCTCAATTACTTTGTACCGGTGACTAGCGATCGCCAGATGACAGTGGATTCGAGGAACAGGCTATTTTGGAACCAGTTCCTACGCCATTAACTGTTTCTTTGCCTCTAAACTAAATGAAATCCACATATTTTTTAAATAAAATTTTTCCATAAATAATTTGTAAACTTTTATAAGGATATTGCACTTTTTTTTTCATCGCTCTATTTGTAACATAATATTCTTATAAGTTTTAAGATTTTCACGGCCAGAAGCATTTTCGTTATATGTTTTTGGGGTGTTGTGCCGTGTTGCGCTACCTCCTTCTTTGGCCAACGTTTCGGACATCGTTGCAGTGTCCATCATCAGGGCAGATCCGGCAGATCCGGTAGATGTGTAATTTTTAGTCGTGAAGTGTGTGCTTATTTACTTCGAAGCGATACCGTGTCGCCAGCAGCACTAACTTTCACCAGTACAAAATACTAGTGACAAGCAGTGGCGTCATCGCCGCGGAACGGAATAGAAAGTTCATTAAAACGTGGTATTTATGCTAGCCAGGGGCAAGTCCGTTTGCGAGATGCCGACGGAAGTGGCTCCATCTCTTAATGAAATCTAAAATGAGAAATCACAGTGGTAAGAATTTAGGAAAAAATATAAAATAGAATAAAAAAAAAATTACAATTGTTAACTTTCACCAGTACAAAATAATCGTGACAAGCAGTGGCGTCGTCGCCGCGGAACGGAATAGAAAGTTAATTAAAACGTGGTATTTATGCTAGTCAGGGGCAAGTCCGTTTGCGAGATGCCGACCGAAGTGGCTCCATCTCTTAATGAATTCTAAAATTAGAAATCACGATGGTAAGAATTTAAGAAATAGAATTACAATGGTTAAAGCGAATTTAGTCAATATAAATCAAAATGGTTTACCACGAGCTCGCATTACTATATACTTAGACATGGTTTTTTAGCTCTATTAATAATAAATGAATTTTACTAGAATTAGAATTACACTGGTTAAAGCGAATTTAGTCAATATAAAGTTATAACACAAAAAAATGGTTTACCACGAGCTGGCCTTACTGTATACTTAGACATGTTTTTTTTGCGTTTAGCTTTGGTGTAGCCGTCAATCACCGGATACCAAGAGCTATTGAGCTTAGCTCCGTCGTCTCTATTAATATTAAAAGGATTTTTGTAGATTTCAATTGCCTCCGTAATTAGGCGTGCTCTATAAGTTTTAGGTCTTCCCAAGACCTCAGGAACAAATCCAAAGTAATGGCCGGTTTCGATTAAGTGCTCAGCGATTGCCGATTTATCAGGGTGGCCGAGTTTGCAAGCACGAAAGTGTTCTGCTATCCTTTTGGAGATCGTCCTCTCTGTTTGGCCTACATAAACCTTGTCACATCCGGAACAGCTGAGTTTATACACTCCATCTGCTTCCGGAGGAAACTTAGTCTTTGCAGACCTCAGTAGGTCTTGAATTTTAGTTGTGGCACCGAAGACAGTCTTGATGCTATCTTTTCTCAACAGCCTGGCGATTCTGTCTGTCACATTGTGAACGTAAGGCAGGAAAGCGCAGCCTTTTAACTCTTGTTTAGCTCTGTCTTTATTTGGTGTAGATTTGGCTCTTATGATTTGCCTTGTCTGACTAGCTGGGTAACCGTTGCGTTCCAGTGCATCGGTCAGCTTTGTAAGTTCTGCTCCAATTTTAGTTTCTTCACATATTCTGGTCGCTCGCGTCACCAACGTATGGATAAGTCCTCTCTTCTGCGCTGGGTGGTGATGCGAATCGGCATGTAGATACCGATTTGTGTGCGTTGGTTTTCTATATACAGTGTGTCCTAGATTACCATCTTCTTTTCGCATCACCTCCACATCTAGAAAAGGCAGGATTTTCGCATCGTTTTCTACTTCCATTGTGAACTTGATTTTACTGTGGAGTGAATTAAGATGATTCAGAAATTCATTCAGTTTCTCTGTTCCATGAGGCCAGATGGCGAAGACATCGTCAACATAACGCCACCATACCTTGGGAACAGCTGAAGCTGTGTCGAGTGCCACTTCTTCAAACTTCTCCATAAAAAGTTGGCAAGTACTGGCGACAATGGACTGCCCATCGCAACTCCTTCCACTTGCTCAAAAAGTTCACCCTGGAATGCAAAATATCCCGTTTTGAGACAGTGTTCAAAAAGTTTGCAAATGTCGTCCTCATAGATCTCCCTGAGCATTGTCATGGAGTCTTCTAGAGGCACATTTGTAAAAAGGGACACTACATCAAAACTGACCAGGATATCGCCTTCCTCAGTCTTGACCTTTTTTAGCTTACTGATAAGATCTGTGGAGTCCTTGATCCAAGATTCAGTTTTACCAGTTTGCATCTGTAGTAGTCTGGAGAGGTATTGGGACAGTTTGTAAGTAGGTGCACCAATAGCACTGACAATCGGTCTCATTGGGATATCCTTTTTGTGTATTTTCGGAAGACCGTATAGGGCAGGAGTTCTGGAGGCTTTTACGAAAAGCCCAGATCGATCCTCTTTCCTAATACTGGAAGCTTTAACTAGCTCTCTGGTCTTCAGGTCAATCTTATTGGTGGGGTTGTTCTTTATTTTCTTGTAAGTGCCGGCATCGCACAGGAGGTCTTCCATCTTCTTAATGTAGTCAACCGTATTAATCACCACAGTGGCATTACCTTTGTCGGCAGGCAGAACTAAGATGTCCTCATTGGCGCGCAATTCTTTTAGGGCCGCAAACTCTCCTTTTGTGATGTTTGGGCGGGGTATTTCAGCCCTTTTCAAAATATGGCAAGTCTCTTGTCGTATGTCCTCTGCTTGCGACTCTGACATTTTATGGACTTTCATCATTGTATGTAGTGCTGTCTCCACACCACATATGATAGATTCCACAGGTATCTTTTTGGGGGCAACTGCGTAGTTCATCCCAGCATAAGCAGTCAACAGATGCGAGGCATAAACACAAGTTTGAGAGGCTCAATCAAGGCAAAAAAGGTGATCGAAAACAACTTGATCATAATAAAGTTGTTATTAACATTTCGTCCCTTGCGCTGAGCCCAGACGCAACTTCTGTGCTTGCCAAGGGGATGAACTACGCAGTTGCCCCCAAAAAGATACCTGTGGAATCTATCATATGTGGTGTGGAGACAGCACTACATACAATGATGAAAGTCCATAAAATGTCAGAGTCGCAAGCAGAGGACATACGACAAGAGACTTGCCATATTTTGAAAAGGGCTGAAATACCCCGCCCAAACTTCACAAAAGGAGAGTTTGCGGCCCTAAAAGAATTGCGCGCCAATGAGGACATCTTAGTTCTGCCTGCCGACAAAGGTAATGCCACTGTGGTGATTAATACGGTTGACTACATTAAGAAGATGGAAGACCTCCTGTGCGATGCCGGCACTTACAAGAAAATAAAGAACAACCCCACCAATAAGATTGACCTGAAGACCAGAGAGCTAGTTAAAGCTTCCAGTATTAGGAAAGAGGATCGATCTGGGCTTTTCGTAAAAGCCTCCAGAACTCCTGCCCTATACGGTCTTCCGAAAATACACAAAAAGGATATCCCAATGAGACCGATTGTCAGTGCTATTGGTGCACCTACTTACAAACTGTCCCAATACCTCTCCAGACTACTACAGATGCAAACTGGTAAAACTGAATCTTGGATCAAGGACTCCACAGATCTTATCAGTAAGCTAAAAAAGGTCAAGACTGAGGAAGGCGATATCCTGGTCAGTTTTGATGTAGTGTCCCTTTTTACAAATGTGCCTCTAGAAGACTCCATGACAATGCTCAGGGAGATCTATGAGGACGACATTTGCAAACTTTTTGAACACTGTCTCAAAACGGGATATTTTGCATTCCAGGGTGAACTTTTTGAGCAAGTGGAAGGAGTTGCGATGGGCAGTCCATTGTCGCCAGTACTTGCCAACTTTTTATGGAGAAGTTTGAAGAAGTGGCACTCGACACAGCTTCAGCTGTTCCCAAGGTATGGTGGCGTTATGTTGACGATGTCTTCGCCATCTGGCCTCATGGAACAGAGAAACTGAATGAATTTCTGAATCATCTTAATTCACTCCACAGTAAAATCAAGTTCACAATGGAAGTAGAAAACGATGCGAAAATCCTGCCTTTTCTAGATGTGGAGGTGATGCGAAAAGAAGATGGTAATCTAGGACACACTGTATATAGAAAACCAACGCACACAAATCGGTATCTACATGCCGATTCGCATCACCACCCAGCGCAGAAGAGAGGACTTATCCATACGTTGGTGACGCGAGCGACCAGAATATGTGAAGAAACTAAAATTGGAGCAGAACTTACAAAGCTGACCGATGCACTGGAACGCAATGGTTACCCAGCTAGTCAGACAAGGCAAATCATAAGAGCCAAATCTACACCAAATGAAGACAGAGCTAAGCAAGAGTTAAAAGGCTGCGCTTTCCTGCCTTACGTTCACAATGTGACAGACAGAATCGCCAGGCTGTTGAGAAAAGATAGCATCAAGACTGTCTTCGGTGCCACAACTAAAATTCAAGACCTACTGAGGTCTGCAAAGACTAAGTTTCCTCTGGAAGCAGATGGAGTGTATAAACTCAGCTGTTCCGGATGTGACAAGGTTTATGTAGGCCAAACAGAGAGGACGATCTCCAAAAGGATAGCAGAACACTTTCGTGCTTGCAAACTCGGCCACCCTGATAAATCGGCAATCGCTGAGCACTTAATCGAAACCGGCCATTACTTTGGATTTGTTCCTGAGGTCTTGGGAAGACCTAAAACTTATAGAGCACGCCTAATTACGGAGGCAATTGAAATCTACAAAAATCCTTTTAATATTAATAGAGACGACGGAGCTAAGCTCAATAGCTCTTGGTATCCGGTGATTGACGGCTACACCAAAGCTAAACGCAAAAAAACATGTCTAAGTATACAGTAAGGCCAGCTCGTGGTAAACCATTTTTTTGTGTTATAACTTTATATTGACTAAATTCGCTTTAACCAGTGTAATTCTAATTCTAGTAAAATTCATTTATTATTAATAGAGCTAAAAAACCATGTCTAAGTATATAGTAATGCGAGCTCGTGGTAAACCATTTTGATTTATATTGACTAAATTCGCTTTAACCATTGTAATTCTATTTCTTAAATTCTTACCATCGTGATTTCTAATTTTAGAATTCATTAAGAGATGGAGCCACTTCGGTCGGCATCTCGCAAACGGACTTGCCCCTGACTAGCATAAATACCACGTTTTAATTAACTTTCTATTCCGTTCCGCGGCGACGACGCCACTGCTTGTCACGATTATTTTGTACTGGTGAAAGTTAACAATTGTAATTTTTTTTTTATTCTATTTTATATTTTTTCCTAAATTCTTACCACTGTGATTTCTCATTTTAGATTTCATTAAGAGATGGAGCCACTTCCGTCGGCATCTCGCAAACGGACTTGCCCCTGGCTAGCATAAATACCACGTTTTAATGAACTTTCTATTCCGTTCCGCGGCGATGACGCCACTGCTTGTCACTAGTATTTTGTACTGGTGAAAGTTAGTGCTGCTGGCGACACGGTATCGCTTCGAAGTAAATAAGCACACACTTCACGACTAAAAATTACACATCTACCGGATCTGCCGGATCTGCCCTGATGATGGACACTGCAACGATGTCCGAAACGTTGGCTAAAGAAGGAGGTAGCGCAACACGGCACAACACCCCAAAAACATATAACGAAAATAATATTCTTATGTATATAGGTACATACGTCTTTTCCGTATTTATAAGTAAAAATATTTGTATATGTTTTTAACTGCTGTTAATGTTAATTCGTGAGAAATTCTTTTTATGAATAATACTGGATATTTTAATCCTATGTCTAGAATGTCTCGATCATACAACGATCTTGTTAAGATACACAGTTTCATAGATATTTTTGTAAATAGTTTAACATGTTTCAAAAAATATCTCCACAATTTGAGCACGTAAAAAAAAATAATTGTTTGTTTTATTACTTTTCAGTAAATACTTCGTTATAAATATTGTATACTTGTTATTATTGTGTATTTCAATTTTGTATTTAGGTTTTCAAGTTACGTATAAATAATACTTGCATTGTTTTTCATGAGTTTGCTTATGTTAAAATGCATATGTGATTATTGCAGACACATTAGTCTAGGGATATTTATATTTGTATTCTAATTTATTATATATTACCAACAAAAATGTTGTATAAATATCCTGTTTGTGTCTCAAATAAATAAATAGATGCAGGTGAATTCTCTGTTAATTGTTTTGTATATTCTTGTCAATTGACATCGGTATATGTATTTTCTCCTTAATAAAAAAAATAAAAAAACTCGCTTTATGAATCGTAAAATTTGAATACAAATTTCAAAGCTCACCGTTGTATACAAAAACCTTCATAGGCGTGCGCACAAAAAATCACCAAAGTTTCATCAAAATCGGTATGGTATAGGAATGTATTCAGGACTAACAAAGAAACAATAACTTTTACAACTAAAAGATTAATCGATTCCTACACAGACTAAAACTCCTGCGGTTTTTCTATTTTAACGAATACCTGCGGTAGGTATACTCTACAAAATGAATTTCTTTGTCGCAATAAAGGATTTGCAACAAACCTCTCAAAGGACAGAGCCTGATAAAGCGTGCATTCACTTCGAAGTCTGGCTCTAGACTAATCTAATGATCTGCCTTTGTTCCGAGTTGAACATCCTTACCTGAACTTTACTTCATTCCTTCCCTCTATCTAACAAGCCATCTTCTTCTCATTTCTATTTCCTCGCTTCCTACACTTGTCGATATCTTTCTTACTTTCTACCATGCAAGACCAACTCCAGACAGAACTTATTTATCTACGGGAATATGTCATTTTTAAATCAAATTTTAGACATTTTGATTCTTTTCCACATAAAATTTTCACAAAAAAATAGTTTATTTTTAGTACTTATAACAAGGTTACACTAATCATTTAACTGAATCAGTGATACAGTTAAATGGTTGCAATGTTGAAAAGGTGGAAAGATTTAGATACCTCGACAGTATTCTCACGGAGACTCTCGTCCCAGATGTAGAAGTTAGGTGCAGAATTGAAGCAGCAAGAACTGCGTTCATTAAAATGAAATCCCTCTTCTGCAATGACAATATCAGCTTAAAACTAAGGCAGAGAATGTTAAAATGTTATGTGTGGTCGGTCTTGCTATATGGATGTGAAACATGGACCTTGAAAGTAAATACCATGAACAGGTTAGAGGCTTTTGAAATATGGCTTCACCGGAGAATACTCAAGGTCCCATGGACCGGTATGATCACCAACACGTAAATTCTCAGGCGGGCTAGAGCAGATAGAGAACTGCTTACATTAATAAAAATCACGAAAAATTCATATCTGGATCATATACTTCGAGGGGAGAAGTATCACTTGCTCCATTTAATATTGTAAGGGTCGCCGAGGGCCTGGTAGAAGACAAATGTCTTGGCTGCGAAATATACGAGAGTGGACCGGCATCATTAGAAGTTTGGAGGAGCTATTCCGGGCAGCGCAAGACAGAGGGACATTTTCAAGAGTGATCGCCAACGTCGGGGGGACTTGATATGGCACACAAAGAAGAAACAGGTTGTACCATAGGTCTTTGGCAAATGTGTAAAATTTTCAAACAAAATTTTGTATTATAAAACACACATTTCAAATAATATAATCATGCAGTAAAATAAATCAATAAATAATCTGGGAAAGCTATGTTTCAGAATTTTAATTTTAGTTTAAAAAATCATTAAAAAAAATTACCGCGCACGTGTTTTGTGACGAAAATACTTCAGAATGTCTATTTATTTACAGTCTTACAAACTAATATTTAAGATTTTTTTTACATTCTTATTTTGCTTAGACATTATTGAAAAATTATAAATACTTATGATCAAAAAATAATTACAAAAAGTACACAATTTTAATAGTTTTATCATCACGCCTTTCAGCATTTTTGGATGTAGGTATAAATTAAAGCAAATTTGGAATGTAATAAAATCGATATTGAGCTATAATTTTAAAATTGGGAGGCGGGAATGGGTTCCGCCGCCCCGGGAACCTTTATTGGATAACCAATACCTCTGCCATAGATCACCTCAAGTGGTTCGTTACGTTTGGTGACTTAGCAGGGGTGCCCGGGTTCATGGGGTGAGGTTTGTCTAGGTCTTTTTTTTTTTTTTTACTTTAACTCCACACAGGAGGCCTTGAGGAAAATAATTTCCCTCAGGGCCTATGTCATCTGGGATGCTGTGTGGAGGGTCTTTTTGAGGAGAGGAAGGAATGAACATTGGTCTTGAAGAGACCCATGTTGTAGGAAGGAGGAAACACAGAGGCCGGCAAATCATTCCACAGCCGAGCTGTTGAACATAAGAACGAGTCGAAGAAACGACCCGTTCTCATGTGACAAATGTCAACCGTGTACAAATGTTGGGCACGCGTTTGGCGTGTTTCCCGACTATGCACCGGTGCCGAAGGGATCAATGATGCTAGTTCCTCGGAGCATCTTCCATTGTAATACCGGTAGAATAAGGATAGCATTCCCACCCGACGCCTGTGCTCTAAAGATTGCAGTCCGTCTGTTAAGATGGGAGAATCTATCAAACGGACCGCCCGTTTCTGCACAGAGTCGAGGGTATTTTTCAGGTATTTTGGAGCTCCAGACCAGAGGTGGCTGCCAAATTCAACCGTGGGGTGCACTTGTTATTTGTACAGTTGTGCACTATTAAAGTATCTGCGGGCCCTATACAGCACGCCCAGTTAAAAGTTTGGAGGCGGATGACCAGGACACACTGAACCCCAGATTCCTACCCACCCCTTAAACCATTTTCCTTCCCAGAACTCTCCTCTCCTTCCTTTCCTTAAAAAAACCCTCCCATACAGCATCCCCAAAGATGACATAGGCCCTGAGCTAATTATTTTCTTCAGGGACTCCTGTGTGGTACGGAGAATAACTAATCTTAGCTGGTAATCTTAGCTGGCTTAATCTTCGCTGGTTAAAGGCCCTTAAATTATTTCCGTATTGACATTGTTAACTCGACTTTACGTGACAAAACGAAAACTCACTAAGCAACAGGACTCAAAGCAGAAAGTTATTTTATTTTTTTTTATTTATTATTTTTTAGCATATAAAATATAATGTACATTTAGATGATGTATTAATTTGCTTACATGTTCATATTCAAATATGTTAATACCACTCTTCCATGGAAGCGTTAGCTTGTGTCTGGAAGAGTAGTGTACATTTTTTAATGCTATATTTAAGTTCTTAAATTACAATGTGAATGTAAAAAACAATAAGTTGTAAGTTCGGTGATATGTGATTATAAGTATTTATCTACTATCAAAACAATTTTACTGTTTGGATAATGTGTCCAGAATTATTGTAATTAGTTGCTAAAAACAATACAAAATTTAACTTATTTGAAGAATGGAGTATCACTTGGAAACTGAGTTATAAGTAGATTAGATTAGTCGGAAACTGTTTTTTTTTTTTTTTTTGAGATTATCTTTAAAATATTTTTTTACAGTGTTTATTAATTGGATTTTATCATTTATTTTTCTAATTTCATCCGGTAATCGGTTGAAAATAAGTCTTCCTTGATAAGTATAATAATTTTGTGCAAAGGAAGTGTTTAATTTTGGGCATGAAAAAATATATTTATGTCTAGTACGGTTTTCAGTTATAAATTGATATTTTTCTTTTTCTTTTATAATTTGAATCAATGCATTTCTATTGTATAGATCTTTGAAAGATGGTACTTGGAATTCCTTAAATAATTGATCCGTTGGGTAGTCAGAAGGTTTTTTTAATATGATTTTAATTATTAGCCTCTGCACAACTTCAATTGGGGAAAGATTAGTTTTGTATGCGGATCCCCAGCTAATGATAGCATATTGTAAAGTTGATTGAACCAAAGCGTAATATATTAGATATAAGTTTCCTTTATTCCCTGTATATTCCCGACCTTTGCCTCTTAATCCTAATTCTATGTTCCTCTCCCCCCCCCCCCCCCTTTCAAATATTGTAACAAAAAAAAATAATTAAGAAAACACCTCTACAATGTCATACTTATTCATTCATTCACTATCATCAGTGGAAATAGTAGCCGAATAGTCCTAACTCCTACAAGAAGGAACTTATCCAAAAAAGCAAAACATACCAACACGCAGGGTTGGGCAAAATACATGCTTTGCTGTAATTAAAATACAAATTACAAAATACTTTGTCGCATGTATTTAAAATACGAAATACAAATACTTTCAAGTCGTGTATTTGAAATACAAAATACCTTTGGTTGCAATAAATTGTCGTAAGTGCCCTGATCTAAGGGTGCGTTTCCATAGAAGCAAAGCTGAGCAGAGTGAAACAGAGACGTGCAAAAATTGACCAATCATATTGCTCAGAAGACACATCTCATCTCCGTTCCACTTGTAAAGTTTTGTGGTATAGGACCCAGGTGTTAGATAATAATAGTTATTATTATTATAACATGACATTTGCATAGCGCAGTTTTGTATTATTTAACTTCAAGTGAGCTCTACTGTAATTAACTTAAAAATAATTTAGTATTCAGTCAAATTATTCTTATAGTGCTTGATCTAATACTATGATATAGAAATATACATTTCAAAGCAATGACGGAATTTGATTATCCATTATCAATGATCAATTAACTCACAATACCGCGAAACGATGAAAATAACAATTGACAAGGTACTCGATTTGACGTACGTTGCCATCTCTAAATATTAACATAATATATTGCTCTAGATTCTAACGGTTTTAGTCTATGCATTATCTATAGTCAGTATATTTTTCATTATCATTATTAAGATCGCTAAATGTATTTGAAAATGTATTTTGAAGCCATAAGTATTTGAAATACTAATTACAAAACATTTTTAGGAAGTAATTGAAATACAAATACAAAATACGTATTTGTATTTTAAATACGTATTTCAAATACAAGTATTTCAAATACTGCCCAGCCCTGCCAACACGCTAGTGGTCGTTTTATCTATATTGTATTAAAAAAAACGAGAGTGCTTTAGACCACACGACTGAAGTAAAACTTCACTAACTTACAAAGGAACATATAACATTAGGGTGTCGTATGACATTGGGGTGACATATGACCATGGGGTGACCTATGACCCTGGGGTGACCTACGACCGTGGGGTGACCTACGATCTTGGGGTGATCTACCACCTTGGGGTGACCTACTAACTTGGGGTGATTTACGACCTTGGGGTGACCTATGGCATGGTTATTCAATAAATGATTCCTTGTGCACGCACCTCTCTCTTGCCCCTACAGTAATAATATACGAAACGTAATTCTCTCTCGTTTTATTTTCACTAACTCATATCTTCCTCTCAACTTCAAGCGTACGTAAAGGCCCGATTGTTCGCCTCGCCCGATCACCGTTCGCATCGATCACCATTCGCATCAATCACCGTTCGCATCGATTACCGTTCGCATAACACTTTTCGTAACGCATTCACCAGCTTACTCCCCAAGACAAGCGTGCGTAAAGGCCCGACCGTTCGCCTCGCCCGATCACCGTTCGCATCGATCACCATTCGCATCGATCACCATTCGCATCAATCACCGTTCGCATCGATTACCGTTCGCATCACACTTTTTTGTAACGCATTCACCAGCTTACCCCCAAGTCGAGCGTGCGTAAATAAGTTTTACTTCAAAAACATTTGCAGTATCGCCAAAATCCAGATAGGAAATTGGGAAATACGTTTTGCATGGAAAAAACGCCACCCGGTTTCTTGTTTAAGATCGAAATTAAAATTTTCGGAGAATGCGTTTCGTTGCAATAAATAATATTCCCCGTTCGAGCGCTTTTCCAAGAACTGGAACGCACTAAAATGGCGGTAAACCAGCATTAAATTTGGCGGCGAAAGAAAAACAGTTTGACCGGAGAAAGCCGAACTTGCGGCCGGTTTTTTTCACTTTCTCATTCGGAATTTCGAGAAGAAAGTAAATACTATTTATTGATTCTATCGATTCCGAATATGCCGATCTTTACCGACTCCAGATACTAATATCTACAGCCCGTATGTTTGACGAATATCTACAGCTCATATGTTGAACTAATATCTACGAACTTCAGAGTGTTGATTAATATCTACAGAGCGTAGGTTGAACTAATATCTACAGAGTGTAGGTTGGACTAATCAGCTAAATGTGTCCAATAGTCCGATATTAGGGATTTTGCATACATACTTACATAAATTAAGTTTTTTAAACTGCGTACGCAATATTACGTTATTCCAATATGCTATACATAATTGCAAATCCAACCTCTGACAGTACTGTAGATATTCGTCAACACTTTGGTTCTCATAGATATTAATCAACAGTTTGAGCTGTAGATATTCGTCAACACTTTGATTCCCATAGATATTAGTTTGATTTTTTCAGTTTTTGGAATTCCTGTAGATATTAGTAGACGCCTCCATCTTTACCTATTCTAAAAGTTGTTTTTTTGCCTCTCATAGGTCGGGCGTATTTTGAAAAACAGCGCGGATTTTACCGGATTGCTTTCTTGTCAAATAGCCATATAAAAACAAAGGAATTGCTATTTTCGCGATTGTTTTCTGTTTCCCAGATAATATATCTTATTATTCATGTATATTATGTAATAATATCGTAACAGGTTTTTCCAGAATAGCTAAAAAACTAAAAAAAACATTAAAATATAATCACACAAATATAAATTGATTTTATTATTTCTACACAAATCTGAATACATACCCAACATGAAAAAACACAATTCAAAGGAGTTTGCAAATAAATAAATACCTTTATACGCATTTGAAGACGTTAAAAATTCAATTTTCGCTTTTGACAGTTGCAAAAATCAACCCGCCAAGTCATAGATAATGCATTAAAAAATATTCTAGTGTTGCTAGATGAATGAAACCATTGGCTACGTCAAGAATGATATTGGCGCAAGCGATTCTGACCTTGTCCTTCAAACAGTTTCCCTATACATAAGGGTTAAAACCGCATTTAAAAAATTTCCCGCGTATTCCGTCGCCAATGAGAGGTTTTAAAAGGAAGCCACAAGCCAAATTGCATGTATTATATTACTACGATTATAGGCAATAGATATAAAAATTGCTTGGCGAACGGAGTCTAGAAGATTGGGAAGTACTTGACTATACAGATCTGGTCTAACCCAACATCTTATCAATCCAGGTGTCAAATTTAGTTCACAAAATGCTTTACCTAACAAATCGAGGTGTCAAATTTAGTTCACAAAATGCTTTGTCTTACCATCCAAGGTATCAAACTTAGTTCACAAAATGCTTTATCTTACCTACCGAGGTGTCAAATTTAGTTTACAAAATGCTTTACCTTACAAATCGAGGTATCAAATTTAGTTCACAAAATGCTTTGTCTTACCATCCAAGGTGTCAAACTTAGTTCACAAAATGCTTTATCATACCTACCGAGGTGTCAAATTTAGTTTACAAAATGCTTTATCTTACAAATCGGGGTGTCAAATTTAGTTCACAAAATGCTTTACCAACAAATGTGTCAAATTTAGATAAGTTTTAAGATTTTCACGGCCAAAAGCATTTTCGTTATTTGTTTTTGGGGTGTTATGCCGTGTTGCGCTACCTCCTTCTTTAGCTAACGTTTCGGACATCGTTGCAGTGTCCATCTTTATCTTACCCACTGCAACGATGTTCGAAATGTTGGCTAAAGAAGGAGGTAGCGCAACACGGCGTAACACCCCAAAAACAAATAACGAAAGTGTCAAATTTAGCTCACAAAATGCTTTGTTTTATCCTTTCTATCCTTTAGTCTAACCTTAGTCTATCCTTTCTTCGTACGTCTTAGTGGAACAGTTTAACATTGTCTGAAGTTGTGGAATTTAAGAAATAATTAAATCAACAAATTATCCAGTGGCGGCCTGGCCGGTTCTCCCGGCCCCCAATATTGGGGCGAACCACATTTCCATCGTACGAAAGTATGCGAGTACCAACTCGGCGTGGAATAATAATTGCTTGTTTATGCGACAAAAAATGGCAAATAACCCACTTGTTGTAGTACACGGGATATTAAATATAGATTTGAGATGTTGTGACGCATTGGTAAACCAATTACTTCCAAATTACAACTCGTTTATTTTGAAAATGTTGAAACTAGTCTAAATTCAGTTTGTCGATTTACTTAAATGGGGACAAATATTGATATGCTTCATGATTTTAACTTTCAATTGTTCATTTTGTGTGAATCCATGGCAGTTGATCCCTCGATAGTTGGCCTCCCGGCACGCGTTGCTGTGCCATTTAATAAAGAAATTATTTCTCCCTGCGTGGCCTTTCCCATTCGTCCCGTTCCCCTTCCGCCTCCCCTTTTTTTCTCCCGTTCCCACTCCGTCACCTCCACCTTCCCTCTTCCCACTCCACTCCCCCCCCTATCCCCGTTCCGTGAACCCCCCTCCCGAGTTCCCTTCCCTCCTCCCAGGTTCCCCTCCCCCCTTCCAGGTTCCCCTCCCCCTCCCTGGTCCCCCTCCCCCATCGCTCCCTCCATCCCGCTTTCCATAGCAATAGCCGCTTCCTCGCGTGCCACCAATAGCATTTTTTTTATATAAATTTCATAATGGCAGAGCTCACCGGAAGTTTTATAAAAACCTTGTCCTGACAATAACGAACACATAAAAAAAAGAATTATCCAATTTGGTGCAGTCGTTCGAAAGTTATGCGCTTAGCAACACATTCAGCAATTCATTTTTACAGTCGGTTTTACGGTATTCCTACATACTTACACAAAATATAACTAAGTGTCTCTGAAGGGGTGTACAGTAGGGTGGAACACTTTTGTATGAAAAAATTTTTTTTTTCGAATTTCGAATTTGAATACCAGGTAAAAGTTGCTTTATGTAATTGTAAATAACACTCCTCAATTTGGAAGTTCTAGCTCGACAGCTTGAGCCCCCGCCATAGACTTGAAATTTTATTTTTTAAGTTTTTATAGACGTTTTGTATTTTCCACCCTATTAACAAAATAATAAGTAAATATAATATTTTATGCATTAAATGATAAAATAAAAGTAGATTTTAACTAATAAAATCATTTATTTCAAAAGTAAACACAGGTTCAGAAAGTTATGTAGGTATGAATAACATAATTTTTTATGACAAAAATCCTTTTTCATCTCAAACCTTGGCATGAGCTTTCGAGATGCTAATTTAGATTTTATGAATCCCTCTTATCTTGTCTTGTCGTGTACACTTAGAGCTGCTTTTGTTACAACTTTTACAGATCTTTCAATAGCCTGGGTGTGGCAAGGCAGTCTCATAAACTCCAACACTGTATCTTCTCCATTTTCAATAAGATCTTGTAACTGCTTATCGGAAATATTCATCAGTATTGGGGGTTTGTATATATTTTGTTGCCAGTCGATCATGTCTATGTAAGAACGTGCATTTAAGTCCACTTTTGGTACCTCAAACATGCGCCAAATAGAATTTTTATTAACTTGACGAGCCTTTAAAATGCGTCTTGCAGCGAGTTCTCTAATGTGCTTACGTGAATCATACTCAACAACAAGTTTTCTGGATGAGCAAAGTAACTATTTCGAATTATAACAGGGTCCACTATCGCTAACAACTCGTTGGACAAATATCTGACGCTGTTATGAGCTTCCATAAATGATTTGAACCATCTTTGCAGGATGAATGTGTTTTGATAGCAAACCAGTCAGGAGCGTATGATTTGCTAAAGTCGCAAGATTTTGTTGTGAATTTTCCGTCAAAATATTCAAACACAGTATGCGATTAGCTCTTGTTAAACAGCGGGCATGGGATAGATTACCTGGGCTTCTCTGTAATAAATCAGGAGATCAGGATCCATTTATGACAGCAGTAGTAATTTCTTGTAAATATTTCTGGTCTGGATATTTGTGGACGTAGTTCACCTTCTATCTTCTCAAAGTTGGCCAACGGCAGCGTCTCGCATATCTCTAATGCTTTACCAATTTGACCTGCAAATGATTTAGGTCCTGCAGTAGGGCCATCCAAATAGGTAAACAAATGCCTCAATGGTAACTCATTGGCGCGTAAGAGACAAATTATCCATTGCAATGGTCGAGATAGTCTATTTTCCAAAAGATGAATCACGCTTCTCACTTTCCCTGCATTTGTGTTTGTTCCATCACAGCCAACAACCATTAAACCCTCTAGTGATATCTTTTCAGTCGTTAAAAAGCTGTTGATAGCTCTTTCAATATTTCTTGCATTGCTTGATGTTGGAACCACATACCCAACATAAATAGAACCTGGTTATTTTATAATCGAAATATGTTCCTCTTGTACAATCACTCTAAACCTCTTCGATCATTTTAAAACAGTTTTAGCCTGTTAGTGCGTTGGTCTTCTAAAAACATTTGTTCCTCTTTTGGCACTTTTTCTCTCAAACAAGTACAGCTTTCTACTTTGTGCTTTGAACTCTTCTAACTTTTCTTCCTTAAGTTTCTTCAAAGATTTTTTCAAATTACAACACTTTGAGTGATAACTTTTTTGTAACTGTAAGACTCGTTTGTGTGTGACAATTGGAATTGAAGATTTTTTTCACAATTCTTCAATTTTCGTTCCAACTATTTCGGCAATTTCCAAAAACGTAGGTTCTTTTGATGTGTTATTCCTTACTTTTAAGTCTTGTCGAACCCATTCATAGAATTTTATCACATTTTCATAGGTAGGTAGGATATTCTCTTTCAAATCTGCACTTTCATCAAATATCGGACATTTTAACGTTTGTCTTGCAGAAGTCATGTTAAATCACTGAAAAAACGTTTGTCAACAAGTACTCTTCAATATAATTGACGCGCGACCCTTCACCTTGAGACAATTATCGTTTAAACAAAACACTGCATTTCGTAGATTGTCACGTGCCGCCCCCCGCTTCGTCCCGCACTTTGCTCCTTTGTCACAGCGCCAATAATGAAATATTTTATTGCAACAGCTAGTCACCTATATTTAAATATGTTATTAAATAAAAATAAACCTATTTTAATCAATTCTGTATGGTTTTGTAGGCCGCGCGAATAGCCCCAAAACTGTCGTTTTTGTAAATGTTCAATGTCTTGGCGGGGGCTTTTACCGTTGTCTGATATTTTTTTATATTTTTAATTGAGATAATTGATAGCAATTGGCAACTTAATACAACTATTCCAAATAAAAATTAGAAAAAAAAATTTCGTTCCGCACTAGTTACAGAGAGGATGTATCGTCGAATAACCAAGTTCTATAAAACATATTTTCATTCAAATGTATCAAGAATAAAACTACTTATATAGAATATATAATAATGTAATAATATAATATATTTTTTTATCTTCAGTCTTTATGTCCGGGTTAAATCTTCCCTACAGGAAAAGCTAAAACCTTCCACACACTTTTCCACAGATGATCATCTAGTCAATTCACGCTATGCAATTGCACTATATAAGTATAATAAATACAAAACAATACAAGAACAACATGTCAAAGAGACCAAATGGGAAAATAATTCAACGACTTCAGATAATTTCATATCAGAGGGTTCGGCTCGGTGGAACTCCTAATTGAACCTATAAATCCTACTGATCCCTTAATATAAATATTTAAAAATCTTTTGTAATCCTACATGTATTTAAAATGACTGATTTTTATATATAAATTCTTTGACAAATCTAATAAATATGCCTAAATTTTGAATGAGAGAGCTAGGTATAATGCCAGTAGCCGAAATAACAAATGGTAATATTTTTATAGTCTGAGAATGCCAAATTCTTTATAATATGTATATAATTTTGTAATAATTATTATTTCGGTGGGCCAACCGTTGGGAGATCAGGCAAATCATGATGCGTCTCAGGCACATCACGATCTGCCGATCTGCCGCCAGGCACTTCACGATGTGGCTAAGCGCATCATGACCTGCCTAATTTTACGATCGGCCGCCGACATATACATTTTAATTTAAATAACCCTTTTTTATTTTGACAGATGCAACACAATTCCAACCAAAATGAATTTATGTTAAGGACATGTAACTACTATAACAATAAATTTTGCACACATAGACACACTTGCTGACATATTCACTGCTAGTTACTGTCGCTACAGAATTTCATTTTATCACGTTCTAGGTGCGAATAACATATAACATGACGATTAAATTAATTGTACCTAATATTTTTTTATTAACTGTGGCAACTTTCCCTTATCCTTCTCCTCCCCCAACCCGTCCCAACCCAAATACCTATTTAAAATACAGTTATAATCACATTTATTTTATTGTTGTGTATAGGTTTATTATTTGTTGAATTTACATTTGTATTAATTTTATTTTTTAAATATTCTAGTTAACATTCAGCTAGTTTTATGTTTCTAAATACCTATCTGTGAACATTAATAATTGGTCTGTTTTTTTGTTATCCTCTTATGCAGATTATATTACTAAGACTGTTTATTGTTTTATTTATTAATTTTATTGGTGGCGCCAGTTTCAATTAAAATCATTTGTCAATGATATGAAACTGAATAACTGCTTATTCCCCTTTTCCCTTATTTCCTACCTATAAATTGCCAAAAACGAAGTGTGCTGGTTCGCTTTATTTGCGTGACAATAAAAGTGTTATCACACTCAAAAACTGTGAACCGCCTGTAACTGCGCGGAAGTTTATTGTTGTTCCCGCCTCACGTAAGTGTGCAATGGTTTGGCCAGCACCTTGTGTGTTATTTTGGATTCATCCATCGTTGGTTATTTGGATTGATTTGCCCGCTGATATTGTGTATTGTTAAGCCATATGTATTTTGCCCGTGAAACCGCCCGCCGATACATAAATTTAAGTTATCCCGCCGCGGCTGTGGAGAATGCCGTGTTGTGTATTGTGAACCCTTTAGACTTTAGACTAAACCAGCGGCCTAAAGTGGACTATAAAACCTGAGCGGACTATGAAATGCAGTTTGGTGAGTTTTTGGCATCCCTTTTTTAACCTTCCTTATTTGGGCAGTTATTTAGTGAACCTTATTTAATTTTGGCACACGCACACGCACCCGCTTTGCGAAGGAGAAATTTGCCGCAGCCATCTTTGTACGCCCAACCATTTATTTTAGTAGATAATTTGTACATTAAAGTTTACAAATTTCTAATTAATTATAATATTTCATATTGCAAACTAAATTTTATGTAGTTTTATGTAGCTCCTACAATACGTCTTGAACTTTCCAATTGATGTGGACTTTAAAGTTTCTGGTAGCTTGTTACATAACTTCATCCCTTTGTACAGTAAACTGTTCTGCGTATTCGCCTTGTCCTTTTTTTTTTGAAGCGTGATTTCATTGCACGTTCTTGTGTTACCTATGACAGTGAATGTCCTTGTTGAATGTAATTTTATTTGAAAAGTATTTTGATAAAATGTTGTTAATTATTTTATGTATAAATTTCATCGTATTCAAGGTCAGCCATCTGTTTCACGGTTAGCCAATTCAGTTCCATTAACATTTTGTTTACTTTTGAAAATCTATTTCGCCGTAGTATTATTCTCATTGCCCTGTTTTGGAGAATTTGAAACTTATTTTGTTCTCGTTCGTTACATGGGAAAATGATTATGTTACTTTAAAAAAAAAATAAGTAAATAATTTTTATGAAGTGAAATCTTCTTTAGCACCGTTGTGACATGAACTGGATGAAACGAAAAAGCGACAAAAAGCTTAAAAAAGACGAACACATAGATCTATATCTATATCTATCCTCTGGAGACGGGAGACGATGAAATACCCTCCGTAAACGGCTATTTACATTCATTTTAGTGTTTGATACATACATAATTTTTTTTTCTCAGTTTCATTTTTCATGCTTTTTCGTTATTTAATTTAATTTATGTGTTGTTATTTAATTTTTACCTTAAGAGCGTTTAACCAGCCAGCGGACGAAAATCCACATTTCGTCGAAAGTTGTTCTTCCGATCGTGCAGGGCGGTTACAATGAGAAAGATTGATTATTCTCCGTACCAGCTTTTTTAAATTATAACTCAATATCGAATTTATTTCAATCCAAATTAGCTTTAATTTATACCTTCATCCAAAAATGCTGAAAGGCGTGATGATAAAACTATTAAAATAATGTACTTTTTGTAGTTATTTTTTGATTATAAGTATTTATCATTTTTCAATAATGTCTAAATTTAATAAGAATGTTAAAAAAATCTGAAATATATTAGTTTGTAAGTGCGCAAATAAATACACAAATGGACCAATTTTCGTCAAGAAACACATGTACGTACATATTTTTTAATGATTTTATTAAACTAAAATTAAAATTCTAATACATAACTCTTCTAGATAATGTGTTGATTTATTTTACTGCATGATTACATTATTTGAAATGGGTGTGGTATAATACAAAAACTTTTTTGAAAATGTAACAAATCTGCCAACGACCTATGGAATAACCTTATTATACTAAAAATTAAAAAAATTCTAAAAATTTATTACATACGAATGCTAGATAAAAGAACAATCTTTCGAAATCCATTTATAATTTTTTGTGGAAAAGAGTCAATACGTCTAAAAACTTTTTTGAAAATGACGTATTTCCGGCTTTCTCTGGTAATGCCCTCTTAACTTATTATTTATCTTTTTTTGTTATTTTACATTATGGAATGTATTGCATTGCATTTCCCCTGCATACATTCTGGAATAAACTTATATTATTATTATTATTATTATATGATTTAGCCTGAGTGAAAAAACTACGAAGCACCGTACAAAATAGAGACCTATTATCTCATTTTCTCGCAGGCTAAATCCTGTAGATTTACGTGTTTGTTCTTCTTAGTGTCGCTTTTTATTTTCATAGAGTTTCAAATCAAAACGGTGCTAAAGAAGTTTTCACTTAAAAAAGAGGCACAAGACGTCCACAATAGAGAACTCCAGTCGAATTTTTTTATTTTTTTTTTATGAATACGTAATGACCTTCTAACTTAAATAACTGCATTTTTATTTTTATTTTTAGAGTTAGTTTTAATTTTTTTTTTTTTTTTTTTTTACATTAACTCCACACAGGAGGCCCTGAGGAAAATAATTTCCCTCAGGGTCTATGTCATCTGGGATGCTGTGTGGAGGGTCTCTTTGAAGAGAGGAAGGAATGAACATTGGTCTTGAAGAGACCCATGTTGTAGGAAGGAGGAAACACAGAAGCCGGCAAATCATTCCACAGCCGAGCTGTTGAACACAAGAACGAGTCGAAGAAACGACCCGTTCTCATGTGACATATGTCAACTGTGTACAAATGTTGGGCACGCGTTTGGCGTGTTTCCCGACTATGCACCGGTGCCGAAGGGATCAATGATGCTAGTTCCTCGGAGCATCTTCCATTGTAATACCGGTAGAACAAGTTAAAATAATTGTGAAAGTTTTAATTTTTCAAGACCCCCCCCGAAAACCACCGTAGGTGAATCGTGTGATGTCATCACTCCTGAAAAATTGCTATAGGATCGGGCAATCAGCTGATCAACTGCCGCCATTTTGAATTCCGTTGTTCTAAATATTCTCCCTAGAAGAAGCTTTCCTATTTTTTTGTGCAGCAGTTTTTGAATATTTTCAATAATAGAGATAAACTAATAAGAGATACCTTTATTTTTGAAACATTATTTAGGCCTAAAAAATGTTTTAATAAACATAACAACTAAATCTCTATAAACAGTATGTAAATAAACGAATAAATTAATACGATGGCTTGTGACATATACATTCCAATACAATGACTTTCCGGTGACGTTACGACACGTCGAACAGTGACGCCACCACTCAAATTTCAATAATGCCAACTTGACGGCGTTTTTTTATGACCCGATTAAAAATGGACTTTTTAATAATTTTTTAAAAACTTTTTGTTTAATATTATTAAATAAAACTTATATATTCAGAATCAGTGTTTATTGGTCTGTACTATATGAACATATTTTTCACTGGAGATCCTTATTTTATTGCAAAGCCACGATAGAAAACAGAAAAGATAGTACAAATAGTCAAAGGAATGTACCATGTATTTAACATTGCGACTAAAGCAAGGAAGCGTCCCGTTTTAATGAGCAGGTTAAATACTTCCTTATCCATTCTGTTCTCGGTGCTGAATTCCGTTCTTCCTCTACCTTCCCTCTCTTCACACGGAGTTATAAATCTCCTTCCTCACATTCCTCTGCATCAGATAATACTGCAACTGCATTCTTGCACTCTCGTAATTCACTAGGCAAGATAACGTCAATTGCGAAGACCAACAGGAATTTTTAAATTAGTTGGTAGGTTGAAAACAATTTGAGGTTTGCAGGCATGTGATTTGTTTTCGGGGATCGTAATGTATCTTATATTTTATAAAAATCTCGTGTCACGGTGTTTGTGGTCGCACTCCTCGGAAACGGCTTGACCGATTTTTATGATTTTTTTATGTCTATTTGATAGGTATGAGAATAGATTTTAAAGTATATTTGATATCGCTGGGTGATTAGGATGTCCATATCCAGAAAAAAAAACTATTATTTTGACGATTTTTATTTCTATTTTTTTTTTATTTGGCCTTAAAAATACCTATAACCCCAAATTTTTACCCTCCTACCCCCACCCTCCTATTTTTTAATCGCGATTTTAGTATTTTTGTTATTTATGTTGTTGAATGGCAGATGGCGCTACGTCCGCCTCATCGAAATTTTATCCACACATGCGCAAAATATTCACGAGAAGCGTTTCGCGTCATTTTTATATTTCATTCGGCATCATATTCTCGCGTGGGCAAACCATCTAGCTTATTTGTGTTGGCTAAAGACGGGTTGACAAAAAATATTGTACACTCAATTGCTCTTCGAAATTCATATTTTATTTATTTATTTATCTATAAAAGGTATGTTTACATTACATTATTCAATGCCTGTCTCACTAGGGAATACCTGTGTTGAGACAGGATTGATTTTCATTATTTCACTTTCCTACTTTAGTCGGTGTTTTTTTGTTTTTATCGGCCATCATCGTCTACAGCGCTCCATTCCTCTTTCTGTCATAGATCCCATCCCCACACACTTAAAATGCATTCGTTATTTTTTATTTAACAACCAAAATATTTACCCGAAATAATTTATATGGCAGACCAACGTTTGCCGGGTCAGTTAGTAGCATATAATATGATCTAGTACTGTCTATGGGCTCTTCGTTCACAAGGTCTCGTTGCCGAGTAGTCACAACAAAATTAATGGGTAAAAAATGATATTACGTAATTCCGAGTTGGTCACATTCTTTCTTTTTGCTTAAATATGAGATTATTAACACGAAAAACACCAACAACTTGCTTCCAAGGTAGTCCCAT
Organism: Limnephilus marmoratus; assembly: GCA_917880885.1. NCBI lineage: Eukaryota > Metazoa > Arthropoda > Insecta > Trichoptera > Limnephilidae > Limnephilus > Limnephilus marmoratus. Next base: position 40,641,710 of record OU862928.1, read on the forward strand.
TCGTGTTTTAAAAACAAATGCACTCGAATTTTTCACTATTTTTCTTGCTATTATTCAAAACTAGCTTGTACCCGGCATGCGTTGCTATGCCATTTAATAAAAAAAAAATGTTTCTCCCTGCGTGTCCTTTCTCATTCGTCCCGTTCCCCTTCCGCCTCCCCTTCCTCTCCCGCCGCGTCCCCTTCCCCTCTTGCGTTCCCACTCCGCCTCCTCCACCTTCCCTCTCCTCCTCTTCCCCCTTCCCCCCTCCCGAGTTCCCCTCCCCCCTCTTAGGTTCCCCTCCCCCCATCCCTGGTGCCCCTCCCCCCCTCCCGCGAACCCCCTACTCGAGATCCCCTACCACCACCCCCATCCGGCATTCCATTCATTCAGTTTTCAAACAGCTCGCGAGCAACCTATTGCAAATTTCATAATGCCAGAGCTCACCAGTAGTTTTATACAAACCTTGTCCTGACAATAACGTACACAAAAAAAGGATTATTCAATTTGGTGCAGTCGTTAGGAAGTTATGCGCGTACATACACTTCGGCGATTCATTTTTATTTATATAGATAGATTTCAAATATTTTTCGAGCAATGAGATGGTTAGGGAGAGATAGGAACTGGATAAGTGACATCTAAGAGCATTCTCATTTCAAAACCAAACACCTTTATTTACTAGATTCTTATGTTTCTTGAAGAGATTTTTTTTTTTTTTTTTAATAAACCAATACATATAATATACAAAAAAACAAGTACATATAATATATAATATTGGTGGTAACAATACCTCCCTAATTGAGAAATTCTCGTGTTTAGGGAGGGTGCACCATCAGATTGACAGTACTATAGGGAACGTACCCATACTACGTGACCAACTTTTGAATGAATCATTTAAATTTACTGAATTTAAAGTTGATGTTCCTTATACAAATAGAACGGCGTCATATGCGCCTTGCAATTTTTACCTCATGTGGGTATTTAAAATAGTACCTGGCTGTTCTAGGCTTAGAGGTCTTGTGTTTTGTCGGTAGGGAAAAATTGTTATTGTAAAAAACCCTACTAAAACCAAACACCTTGGATACAACGGAGTGCAACAATATTGTTCTCATGTAATAGGTAATTTAATTACTTCCTCATACCTCCAAGACATTTCACTCTAAACAATACCGGTACAAAATGGACAGTTTTTCTCACGAAACGTTAAGAAAATGCCATTATAATTAGGAAAGATTATGAAGAAGTTGTCACATCCATTTTCAGTAACTGTTTTTCAAAAAATCAAGATAAAACATACTTCTTCTTGCCCCCGACGCGACGTTGGCGATCACTCTGGAAAATGTATCTCTATCTTGCGCTGCCCGGAATATTTGGCAGCCAAGACATTTCTCTCCTACCAGGCCCTCGGCGATCCTTTATCTTGCCTTTCAATACCAATTGGAGCAAGTAATACTTCTCCCCTCGAAGTGTGTGACCCAGATATGAAATTTTCCTGATTTTCACCAGTGTAAGCAGCTCTCCATCTGCTCCAGCCCGCCTGAGAATTTCTGTCTTTCTGATTATGTCGGTCCATGGACCTTGAGCATTCTCCGGTGAAGCCACATTTTAAAAGCCTCTAACCTGTTCATGGTATTTACTTTCAAGGTCCATGTTTCACATCCATCCAACATTTTAGCATTCTCTGCCTTAGTTTTAAGCTGATATTGTTATTGCAGAAGAGGGATTTCATTTTAATGAACGCAGTTCTTGCTGCTTCAATTCTGCACCTAACCTCTAAGCTTTAACGACCAACCCTTAAGGTATGACCTAAATTTCGATAAATACTTGCATTAAATCAATAGAACAATATGTCAACATACATCTTTCAACAAATTAATATGGCACCATTGATCACGGAGTGATTGCAGTCATCAAAGGAATGAGCAAGTCATCTAACAACTTTACTAACCTACCTACCAATGAACACCAGTGGCGGTTTTTTGTGGGAAACGTATGTGCGGTGAACTCACAAACAATAGCTAATACGGAAAAGACAAACATGATTATATTGTTACTACATTTTAAACAAAATCCCCCAGCATGACTGTGTGGAAATTAGTTAGACAGATAAAAAGCACTAGTCGAGAGCCTTACCGGATTTTTATTAATGTAAGCAGTTCTCTATCTGCTCCAGCCCGCCTGAGAATTTCTGTGTTGGTGATCATGTCGGTCTATGGGACCTTGAGCATTCTCCGGTGAAGCCACATTTCAAAAGCCTCTAACCTGTTCAAGGTATTTACCTTTAAGGTCCATGTCTCACATCCATACAGCAAGACCGACCACACATAACATTTTAGCATTCTCTGCCTTAGTTTTAAAATGATATTGTTAACATACAATGGTTCAAAAACAATTTTCTCAATCTTTGTAGTTATTACCGTACAAGTAATATTATAGCCTATATTCTTCCTTGCGCTGTCCCAACTCATTGCCTAGGTAGGCTGTTGGGGTCGGCTCTTCTCGTTCTCAGGTTGTAATTTCTTTTGTTCTGGGTATCGCCTTCATCCAGGCCGTTTCTCTGAAGAATTTTGGAGCATTGAGTCATCCAGGAGTTAATATTATAGCCATATAAATAAATAAATAATAACCCTTTCGAAGAAACCTTCGAAAATTTTAGATAATTGGGGTTTTACAATTTGATTTATTTTCATTTAAATAATAATAAATAATATGCCTGAATTTATATTAGCACAACTCTCTTTTTATTTAAAGTTATTCCCATCAATGTAATATATTATTGTGGAAGAAGATAACACTAATAATCTAAACGAAAATATGAAAGAGAACAAGGCACAGAAAAATAAAACGATTAGAGTCGCAACCGGGGCACGAACCCAGAACTTCTCGCCTTACCGGGACAAACGCCTTACCAATTTGGCTACTGCCACATTAAAATTAAAGCATCGTATAATCTCATAATTAAAATTTCAGAATTAACAATATTTTCTTCTTTTTTTGTTGTTGTTTATTTTTATGGTGTTATGCCGTGTTGCGCTACATCCTCCTTTAGCCAACGTTTCGGACAGCGTTACGGAGGTAGCACAACACGGCATAACACTCCAAAAATAAACAATAAAAATACTTTTGACCGTTAAAATTAAAAAAAAATATATATATATATATATATATATATTATCTTCGATTAATTTTTTTCTCCATATTATTGGCAACTTTTTTTTTAACATTAACTCCACACAGGAGGCCCTGAGGAAATAAATTTCCCTCAGGGCCTTTGTCATTTGAGGTACTGTGTGGAGGGTCTTTTTGAGGATAGGAAGGAATGAACATTGGTCTTGAAGAGACTCATGTTGTAGGAAGGAGGAAACACAGAGGCCGGCAAATTATTCCACAGCCGAGCTGTTGAACACAAGAACAAGTCGAAGAAGCGACCCGTTCTCATGTGACAAATGTCAACCGTGTACAAATGTGTTTCCCGACTATGCACCGGTGCCGAAGAAATCAATGACGCTAGTTCCTCGGAGCATCTTCCATTGAAATACCGGTAGAACAAGGATAGCATGCCCACCCGACGCCTGTGCTCTAAGGATTGAAACCAGTCTGTTAAGATAGGAGAATCTATCAAACGGACTGCCCGTTTCTGCACAGAGTCGAGGGTATTTTTCAGGTATCCAGACCAGAGGTGGAAGCTAAATTCAGCCGTGGGGTGCACTTGTGATTTGTACAGAATAAGGAACCCCAGTGAAAAATATTATGGCTTTAAAAAAATATGTTCATATAGACCAAGAAACGCTGATTCTGAATATATAAGTTTTATTTCATAATATTAAACGCAGAGTTTTTAAAAAATTATTAAAAAGTGCATTTTTAAACCTCTCCTCGAAACACAGTGTCAAGTTGGCATTACTGAAATGGTAAATGGTGACGTCACGCGTCACCACTCACCCACTGTCACCTGGTGATCGCGTGTATTGTATTGTATTGACATTTGAAATGACTTAAAGTGCACATACGCAATTCAATATTTCGTGTTTTTGGTTTATTTTCATATTGTTTATAGAGATTTAGATAAATAATAGTTATTGTGTTTATTGAAACATAATTTAGGCCCTCAACAATTTACGAAAGGGGCTATATTTGCGGATAATCTGCAACAAATGTTGCCTATTTGAGGTTAGTGTCATATTTGACATTTGGTTGACGATACATCGATCGTATTTTCAAATTCTTTTTAGTATCAAGGGCTTTTTATACACACAATCGTCATGATCAGTGTATTATAAATACCAGTTTCTGTATGTGTTATACATAAAACAATGTACCTACAAAGTAACGCCTAACACAAAACACGATGTCACATGTATTTGCAATGAAAGAGAGAGATTTATAGTTTTTATATTGCACTTTGTTTAAATACAATAACAGTAGCGGTGAAATGTGGACATTTTACCAATGTTTTTCAATATTAAAAGCAGTTAATCTTGAATAAAAAACGATTTCTCACACCTAAACATCACCTAAATGTCATAGTAGTCTCATGATTCCGCCATATTGTTTATCACTTAAAACAGGGATGTTCTGCCCAAAAAAATTATTTCCCTATATTTCGAAGTGAAATTTCCCTAGAATTTCACATTTACGCAATTACCTAGGTAGCCACCTGATTATGTAACACTAATCCTGTTATATGTTAATTAATATGATTAATTAATTGGCAAGATATCGGAACTTGGTAAATATACTAATAATACTGTGCTTTTCCAAATAAAGCACTTTTTGCTACGTGAAGTAATAATTTAAAAGTACGAATGCACTCACCACTGAATTAGAAACTGAATTCCAAAAAAAAAAAAACACTTTGCAAAATAAAAATTAACCACAATCACCAAAAAAACAGAACTTAAAACATAAATTAAATTTTTTTTCAGAGGTCCCATTTATCTTTTTAGATACATATAATATCATTTTGAGTTGTCAGTGTTAAAAATAACATTGCAAGTAAGTACATGAACAATAATTAAGATTCATAAGAATTCCAAAAAATATATATGTATACGTATATAATATATATATATAAAAATAATACCAGTAATATTGTCATATGTAATAAACATTTTGCCAGAGTTCGAAATTTCCCTAGATTTTGTCCTGCTTTCCCTTATCCCTAAAAAATATTTTTCTCCCCTAGATATAGGTAAATTTCCCTCGACATAACATCACTGATTCAATTTGACAACTTGAAGGTAAATAAACTATCGGTGGGTGAAGACCATATCACCATATTAACAATCCACCATAGATATAGTGCTTTTCTGATGGTCTAGAAAAATTAAAACTTTGACAATTATTTTAACTATTAAAACTAACTATAAAAATAAAAATAAAAATGCAGTTATTTAAGTTTGAAGGTCTTTATTCACTAAAAAAAATAAAAAAATTGGACTGGAGTTCTCTATTAGCAGTTGTGTACTATTAAAGTATCTGCGGGCCCTGTACAGTACGCCCAGTTTTTGGGAGGCTAAATTAACTCTGGTTTCGATGGAGCCCCCATACCTGAGCTGGTCACTTAGAGTTACACTAAGCATATCAATGGACGGCCTGTTCGGAAGATTGCTTCCGTTGAAGGAGACTGGATTTTCATTTCGATCTTTTTCATCGGAAACAATAGAGAACTATAGTCCAATTTTTTAATGAATAATGACCTTCTAAGTTAAATAACTGTATTTTTATTTTTATTTTTGGAGTTACTTTTAATAGTTAAAATAATTATCAAAGTTTTAATTTTTCAAGACCCCCCTAAAACCACCGTATGCATGGTGAATCGTGTGTCGTCATCACTCCTGAAAAATTAGTATGGGATGGGGCAGTCAGCTGATCAACTGCCGCAATTTTGAATTCCGTTGTTCGAAGTATTCTTCCTAGAAGTAGCATTACTATTTTTTTGGTGCAGTAGTTTTTGAATATTTTCAATAATAGAGATAAACTAATAAGAGATACCTTTATTTTTCAAACATTATTTAGGCCTAAGTATGTAAATAAAAGAATAAATTAATACGATGGCTTGTGTCATATCATACATTCCCATACAACGACTTCACGACAAGTCGAACAGTGACGTCACATGACGGCGTGTTTTTACGACCAGCTTTAAAATAGAATTTTTAATAATTTTTTAAAAGCTCTGCGTTTAATATTATTAAATAAAACTTATATATTCAGAATCAGCGTTTATTGGTCTATAAGAACATATTTTTTTAAAGCTAGAATATTTTTCAGTGGAGTTCCTGATTGTTTGAAGAACTGGTTTGTAACCTAGATAGAGTCTCGGATAATTAATATTACTAGTGTTATCTTCTTCATCAATGATATGGATAATAACATAACTAATTAAGATAAGTTGTTTTTAATGTTAGACACAGGGGTTTCTAGAAACCCCTGTAAACTTCTAGATGACAGCCGTGAAGAGATTCATATCTCCTAATGCAGTTTTATATTATTAGAAACGAGGAAAACACTAAACTCTAATGGTATTTATAATATGTAATATTCTATGATCAATATTTATGCTAATAAGCACCATGTATGGGCACTTTCTAGCTGCGATAACCTCTAAACGGCGGTTATATGTACGTTCTACCTTCTAGTTTTGCTGTAAGGCGGATTATGTAAGTGTTATTAGTAAGTTATTAGCTATTAGATATTGACACAGCTGTTGACTGCTGTACCAAACGTCTCCGGTACTTAAAAGTGTGACTTAGAGAAGGTAAAATCAACATTATGGCAATACTTATGCCAGTGGGGTGAGGAAAAATTGTTTGCTCCGGGGCAAGTTGAAAAATTAAGAATAATCATATGATTATATCAGACCTCTTATAGTAAAGATGGTTTATTAATTTGTTTATACGAATTCATATGTTTCTGTTACCGAGAGCTACGCTGTAACATTTATTTTTGTTGCATAATACCCACGTCGCGTCGCGGTCGTTTGGAAGAAACACCAAAGGTTGCAAAGGAGCCATCCAATTCACAATTTGGGAACCATTTATTGGACAACCAACACCCCTGCTATAGCTATAGGTCACCCCAAGTGATTCACTACGTTTGGTGACTTAGCGTGGTGCCCGAGTTTATGTGACGACATTCGTCGAGGTATTTGATGCTTTTGCCCAACTACTGCGTGGCGGACCGGCTCTAGCGATACTGGTTTAGGAAGAACTTTTGATCTCTCCAGCTGGACTCTCTCGATCTATTTCTTTGCACCGCAGTGGGAGGGTTGGATTCATACGTCTAGAACTTTCGTTCCTAAAAATATCCTCTATACAGCATCTCCATCTAAGGCAGTGTGTACAGGTCAACCGCCGCCAACACCTAGACGTAAACCTCACCCCATGAACCCTGCTAATTCATCAAACGTAGCGAACCACTTAGAGTGACCTATGGCAGAGGCGTTGGTTATCCAATAAATGGTAACCGGGGCAGTGGCACCACCTCCCAATTTTAATTTACGTAAGTCCTTTCAACACCGAGACCACAAATTTTCGATATTTAAAATTTATATAAAATACCAGTTTGGTAAACAGGCAAGTATAAGCAACCCTAAAAGCGTAAAATTTATCTTGGAGCACTGGAGCAATCACGCGAAATAAATAAATTAGGTTCGATTGCTCGCAATTTCACAGAAGATAATTTTTAAAATTTTGCGCCAACATTAAAAAAATCATACCTTTGAATTTTAACATGGAAATATAAAAAAATATTGAAGTGCTATATAGCCAATGAATTAATCTGAATTTTACTATTTATTTTATATTTGTAGGATTTATAAAAAAAATATTAAAAATCGTAAAGTTTATACCGTGCAAATCCTGCGTGGTTGTTACTTTGAAACTGCCGTGAGGGGTACTTATTCGAGTCAACATAAAATATTTTCAATTTCTGTATGTTTTCTGTGGTACACTTGATAATGAAAGGTGCAAATCTATGGAAAAAAGACTTTATATTAACCGTAATCAGCTGATCAAAAATTCAACGAGAAAAAAAAGGAAAAAAAAATTTTTAACATCGATTTAAAATAGTCTACGAAGTTCGGATTTGCGACATCTATGGTCATAATAGAAAAATCATTTAAACAGCTTCGTTTTAAAATAAATAGCTGGCAGGGTAAAAGTTTTAAATAATTACAATAAATGTTTTACAAATGGTACGAAAGTATGGTCTAATTTTGGACCGCTATCAATCGCAGAAAAATAAAAGTGGTCCATTTTTCGACCGTAATCGCTCCACTGGTTATATTTCGATTTGCCCTTTTATCACCAACCCAGACACTTTCTCCACACGCCACTGATCGTCTTCACTTTCCAGCGCGGCCTTTAGAGTATTTATTAACTTATATAAACGCTGTTGGTTCGATCACCAAAAGCGACCTTTCCTAAATGCCACTTTCTAAATGGGCTCGTGCTGACTTTAATGGTATTCCATCAAATTTAAAGGGTAATTTCATTATAATTGTTCTCTGAATTAAATGATATGGTCTGCGATTAATTGATATGGTCTGCAATTAATTGATATGGTCTGCAATTAATTGAGATGAATTGGTAGAGATCGAAAGAAAATGTTTTAATTACTTAGTATGGATATTAACCCCTCAGGCCTCGGGCCTATTTTGTCAAAAGGTCAAAATATTTAGCTTCGCAATAACATTTAAATAAATGGAATATTTCTGAACGCATCCGACTTAAAACCGACCGAAAACGGACTTTTTTATTGTCATCTTTGTGGATGCTGTGTAGAGGGTTTTTTTAGGAAAGAAGGAGAGGAGAGTTCTGGGAAGGAAAAGGGTTTAAGTGGTGGGTATGAATCTGGGGTTCAGTGTGTTCTGGTCATCCACCTCCAAGACCTAGACAAACCTCACCCTATGAAACCGGGTACCCCTGCTAAATCACCAAACGTAGCGAACCACTTGGGGTGGCCTATGGTAGAGGTGTTGGTTATCCAATAAAGGTTCCAGGGGCGGCGGTACCCCTTCCCGCCTTCCAAATTGTACTGTTTTTGAAAGGTGATAGAATACGCTTTCAAATTTTATAATTCGAAATAAACATAATTCGCACGCGGTAGAAGTGAAACCTTAACTAATGTAAAAAAATGAGCGTGCTTTAGACCACATGACTGAAGTAAAACTTCTTTAGCTCCTCTATATGTACAGACGATAGGCCTGCACTGTGTCTTAGATATACGAAACGTAACTGGCTATGAGAGAAAGAGATAAAGAAAATGTGTGCTCGCACCTCTCTCTCTTTCTATCTTCACTAACTTATATCTCCCTCTCAACTTTCGTTCGCCTCGCCCGATCACACTTTTCGTAACGCTCTCGTTACGCATTCACCAGCTTACTCCTTAAGTCAAGAGTGCGTAAAAAACGAATTCCATAAATCGTAAATCAGAAAAAGCAACGGGTTTTCTAAAAATGCGTAAATAATTCAATGTAATCTATACGGCCGGCGTTTGTAATTAATATAGCCCATTCCTGATGGTTTCTCGCTTTAGTTTATTACATTTGTTGAGGAATCTGTCTTGATATACACGAGCATTAAACCACTCCGTACAATCCGTGTAATTTTAAATGTAAATATTATTTTACAAGTGATTTGTAATCTATTTTGTAACGATGGTTTAAGTTACAAGGAAAGTAAATTTAGATTCAAGATCACAACATAACGTTACCTCTATTATAACTAACGGTTTGTCTATTCTTAGTTCATGTTCTTAGACAGATTACGGTAAGAACCTTGGGAACTCGTTGTCACTATAATAGTAAAAGATGAACCTACGATAACTTGTAGTTATTGTATAACAGTAGTTTATTTGAACCTTTGGTGAACTGTTTCAAGGTTAAAGAAATGTATCGCCTTGATGGTAAGTTGATTGCAATTACTTTACTTTTATTTATTTACTAGCTCGTTCCCGGCATGCGTTGCTATGCTATATATTAAAGAAATTGTTTCTCCCTGCGTGTCCTTGCCCATTCGTTGAGTTCCCTTCCACCTCCCCTTCCTCTTCCGCGTCCCCTTCCCCTCTCGCGTTCCCACTCTGATTCCTCCACTTTCCCTCTCCCCACCCTCCCCCCGTCCCACGGACCCCCCTCCCGAGTTCCCCTCCCCCCTCCCAGGTTCCCCTCACCCCTCCCAGGTTCCCCTTCCCCACCCTGGTTCCTCTCCCCCATCTCTCCCTCCCTCCCGCTTTCCATAGCAATAGCCGCTTCCTCGCGTGCCACCAATAGCACCTGAAGTTTTATAAAAACCTTGTCCTGACAATAATGAACACACAAAAAAAGAATTATCCAATTTGGTGCAGTCGTTCGAAAGTTATGCGCTTAGCAACACATCCAGCGATTCATTTTTATATTATAGATTGTCTGAGACATTTACAATTTCGTGTCAAGCGAACAACTATTATAGATTTCATGGAAATCGTTGTGTCTCCCTTACTATCACAGTGAGAAATATGATATTAACGGTGTTAGAAGGAGAAAACACCACCCTTTATATTCAATTATAAAAATTAAACGCCAAAAAAATAATATACCGTCTCCCTTACTATCACAGTGAGAAATATGATATTAACGGTGTTAGAAGGAGAAAACACCACCCTTTATATTCAATTATAAAAATTAAACGCCAAAAAAATAATATACCTTTTGGATCCAAAGTTTCCAATCATAATTTTAAAAAAAAACCTAAAACTTTAGGAATTTTATAATTAATGTATGTTTGCATTCAAAATTTAAAAAAAAATGCTAATTGTTATTCTTTTTCTAAACTTATTCTCTAAAATTTGGTATATTGAATTAGGTTTGTAGTTATTTTGAACATCGAATTATGTTATTTTGTATGTTAAATTACGTTTGTAGTTATTTTGAAAATTGAATTATGTTATTTTGTATATTGAATTACGTTTGTAGTTTTTTTTTTTTACAGTGAATACCGCACAAGAATCTCAACTACTCCCGTCTGGAGCCAGTGAGACTATGGCATCCCCAATTGGGGTATGTTGTGAGGCTGAAGGTAGTGGGGAGGGAGGGGAAGGAGGTGGGGAAGAGGAAGGTTGGGAAGTACCTAGCTATTCAGATCTGGTCACCAAACACGGCTAAAGCCATTTTCAAGCAACATTTCAATTCTGAATGGTGGTCTTACACCAGGGCGATACTGATAGTATCTTCCACTCTGGAACATGCCGCAAATATACTATATATTATTTTTATTTAATTAATTGTGAAATAACACAAATTAATCAAATAAAATTTATTTGCGCATGCCGGGTTCGAACCCGCGACCTCCGGATTGTGAGTCACGAGTCTTACCCACTGGACTACGGAGGTCGTTTTGAATATCGAATTATGTCATTTTGTATGTTTGTAATTATTTTGAATATCGAATTATGTTATTTAGTGTATTGAATTACGTTTGTAGTTATTTTGAATACTGAATTATGTTATTTCGTATGTTGAATTACTTTTGTAGTTATTTTGAATATTGAATTATGTTATTTTGTACGTTGAATTACGTTTGTAGTTATTTAGAACATTGAATTATGTTATTTCGTATATTGAATTACGTTTGTAGTTATTTTTAATATTGAATAATGATATGTTGTATGTTGAATTATGTTTTTAGTTATTTTGCATAATGAATTACGACTTTAGTTATATAGGACATTGAAATATTGTATTTTGAGTGTTGAATTACGTTAAAAAAATATGCGCTAAGAAAATGAAGACAATGTTGGTAGTTCTTAGTCGACTCAAAGAGAAGGTCCTGGGTTCGAGTCCTAGATATGACCGTATTTTTTCTGTTTTCGATTGGGTTTCGCTGATATTGTTTTCATTTAATTAAATAATTGTTATATTATGTTATATTATATCCTAACCTAACCTAACTTAATTACACCCTAACCTAACCCAATCAAAGGCGCCAATTGTACAATTATTGTACAGGTATTTACACAGTTCTACGTTGTTTCTTACATTCTCTGGTTATTTATGAGTGCCTCTAGTCTTATCAAAACTAGTACTAAAACAGAAAACAGCCTCCGGTTAAGTAACGCCCTTCACCCAAACGTAATTGAACACATCCGCTTCCGAGAAGCCTAACCAGAGCTTCTCAAAGTGGCCGCTAGGAGACCTATTTACATTACCTCCAGGAAAGAGAAATAAACCCTTCAGGGTCTTTGTCACCTTTTGGGAAGCTGTGTGGATTGTATTTTTCGGGAAAGGAAAGAGAGAAAGTTCTCGGTAAGAAAATGCATGAACGGTGGTAGGAATCTGGATATTAATTGTTTTTGTGTTTAATTCGTAGAACTCCATTTTAATTTTTAGAAATTTAATTAAAATTAAATTCGATAATGTTATTAGATTTTAGAACCAATAATAATATGGGAACAAGCCTTAAAAACTCAAAAAGTAGAAATCCTAAACTCAATAACGGTGGCATATATGAATTAAAATGTGACCACACCGACTGTAACGCTACGTACATCGGACAAACAGGTAGGGCATTCTCAACTAGATTCAAAGAACATATAAATTGTTATAAAAATACCTCTTCAAAATTCGCCGAACATCACGTTCCACTTAAAAATAACCAGCCAAAACCATTACATATTGAACGAAGGGGTCTTAGATTAAATTTGCTTGAACAATTAGAAATCAATAAACGAACGAATGACCCCAACATAACGCTAATTAATAAAGTAAGGAAAATTATTTATTCCCCACTACTTAGTATGTTTACCAATCCTAAGAAATATAATGCACTTAAATGAGTCATAGCAATAACGTCATTCTAAATCAATTAAGAAAACCCTTACACTTAGTGCAAGGCAAACCAAAGGGAAATACTCCGAATCCCACATTAGCACTCTCTCAATTAGTGTCTCTACAAATTGGTTTAACCGGTAATAAATCAACTTAGACACTAAAAATTGACATTTAAAATCTTATAAATAAGTCGTCCGTACGTGGCTTCACCACAGTTTGAAAATGACCTTACAAGTCGAAACAGCTGTAACTAAAACACTAACCAAAAAAAAACTTGCAGAACTCGATAATAACATTATCGAATTTAATTTTAATTAAATTTGTAAAAAAAAAAAAAAAAAAGCGGTGCAAGACGATGGGCGAGAGAGTCCGGCTGTAGAGGTCAAAAGGTCTCCCTCAACCTGTTTTTTTGATCTGGCCCGCCAATCAGTAGGTAAGCAAACGCATCCGCCGCCAAGATATTTGTCTAGATCAAATCCTTACCTCTTAAATCCGGGCACTCCTGCTAAGTCACAAAACGTAGCCAGCCACTTGAGGTGGCCTGCAGCAGGGGTGTTGGTTATCTAATAAATGGTTCCCGGGGCGGTGGGACCCATTTCCGCCTCCAAAATTTCTGCCTCGCAACGTACCCACAACGTGCTCGCAACGTAATTGGGATAAAATACAAAAATGCTTCGAATGGTTTACAATTTTCCAGAACATTCCACAACATTAGAGAGTGTCCTGGAATGTTCCACAATGATCTGGGATGTTCCGGAACGTTCCAGACTATTCCCGAAAATTCCACAACATTCCAGAATGTTCCGGGTGTTCTGGAATGTTGTGGAATGCTCTAGAATACTCTCGAATGTTTGAACGGTTCTATAAATTTTTAGGGAGCGAAACTTCCAGCCCTTATATCTTCAAAAGCACGCCCTTCAGGTAAAAACGGGAACCTTCTCCATGGGTGGGGGATAAAGGGCTACCACACCTTTGTTCGTACAGGGACTCGTTTCTGAGTTTTAGAGGGACGCACACTTTCTTTTATAACGTACTAGTTTTTGCTCCCGGCTTCGCTCGCATAGTATTAGGGGGGTTCCCACTCCGCCTCCTCCATCTTCCCTATCCCCACTCGACTCGCCCCCTTCCCCTCCCTCCCCACTCCTCCGCCGCTCCCCCTCATCATCTCTCTTCCTCACCCCCCTCCATACCCGTTACATTAATTTATCAAAAAGCTCGCGTGCCACCTATTAAAGCGTAACAATCAAACACACGCAGTTTCGCATTTATAATATTAGCAAAGATTTGTATTTTATGCATATTTGAATTTTAACTATCAAAGATATCTCCATAGTAACCTAAACAAATAACTAAATGACAGCGCACGTCAAATAATTACTCATAGTTACAACAATTTGTTTTGTTTTCGTCTGAACAATAAACGTATAATAAATAATTTCATAACGCCAGAGCTTATTCATAACGCCAGGGCTTACCAATATATACAGTCTCTATTACTCGCAAATAATGTAGTTTTCAATTAGTGAAAGACTTTTTAAAATCCATTCAGTATTTTTTGCGTTAAAGAGTTTGGATAATTAATATATGTGATCCACATAACAAACAATGCCCATTATTTAACACAACAAAATTAAAGAAATGAACTAAGACTCCCCATCAGGAAAAAAACACAGAATCAAAAGTCATTGATGTACGTAGCATTGAAGATATTTGGAGAATTACCAGAAGAAATAAAATTGGAAGAGAACATAAAAGCATTTAAAATTAAATTGCGAGGATATTTTATTTTATTTTTTATTTTATTTTTATTTTTTCTTATTATTGTACAACAGAATAATTCCAATTAAAGTACAATTTAGTTAACCTATCAGCATTTAGGCAAGTGACTCTTCAATAATGTTTTTAAGGCATATAAAGACCAGTCACTTACATCCAAATGGTTTGCAATTTCATTTAACAGCACCACTCCCCTCGTCATGCTATGCTTTGCCAAGACGTCTGTTCTGCCGTTCGGTACTTTAAATAAGTCATGATATCGACTTCGGCTGTAGTGTTCTGGTACATATAAATCATAGCATCCCAAGAGAAACGGGCTATTGATGAAATTGTTCCAAATTTTGAAAGACAGAATAGCAAGACTTGCTTTCCTTCTAGTTTCTAGGCTCACAGAATCAGTTTCCTCAAGTAAGTCAATATGGTGCATGAACCTTGGATAGGTTCCATGCTTCCGCATATAAACATACCTGAGGAATTTCTTCTGGATTTGCTCTAACATATCAATGTACTTCTGGTGGTACGGTGTCCAAACATCGCTTGCGTACTCCAGTTTGCTTCTCAGTATGCCATCGAATAACGCTAGCATAGCTTCTTCGTTATCAAATTGCTTACAAGTCCTGATGATGAATCCAAGAAGTTTGTAGCAAGACTGAGTGAGCTGCGATATATGGCAAGAGAATGTCAGTTCGGGATCAAAGACGACACCGAGATCTTTCACGGATTTTACACGTGATAACGTTTCGCCTTTTATTTTATAATCGTAAATTATAATGTTTTTACAACGAGTGAAGGACATTGTGACACATTTCTTTGTGTTAAAATCTAATTTGTTTGCTAACGACCATTCAGATAGTGCATCCAAATCAGTTTGCATTTTAAAGCAATCTTGTTGGCAGCTTATTTCCATCATTATTTTAAGGTCATCAGCAAATAGTAGACATTTGCTGATTTTTCGATATGTGATTGATTTGGTATAGATGTGTTATTATAAGTCGTTACATAGTATAAAATGAAGTCGCTCAAAATGTATGTGCGCGTTAATCTTTTAAACTACGCAACGGATTTTCATATGGTTTTCACCAATAGATAGAGTGATTGAAGAGGAATGTTTATATGTATAATAAATGTAAATTATATTAGAAAAAAGCCGAGAAATTCAAAGAAAACATATTTTTGTGCGATTTAAAACGGCTGGCGGGCCGTACTATAGTCACTTTTGAAATTCGTTCTACGGAAGAAATTAAAAAATAGTTGTCCTAGAGTAAGTAGGTATTTGATTTTCCCTTTTCAAATATCCAGTATTGCATTGCAAGCATTGTATAATTAGTGGCGAGTTAATTAGTTTATATGTATAATACATGCTTATTATAGTAGAGAAAAGCCGATAAATTCAAATATTCAATTCAAGCAGCGAAAAGCGGGCAGCTGGCAAGCGGGTGGTGTGGATTTTATAAAGATTGGGTAATGGCGTTGTGTTTCGTTAGCCACAGCAACGTGTGGCCGGGTCTGCTAGTGTATGTATATATAAGGATTGGATTAGGACATAGATAACTATGCACCTATTTAAAATACCGCAATAAACAATAATAATTAAAGTTTCGTTGGAGTAAAATTTCATTCGGTGCTGTAAAAGAGAGCGAAACAGTTTGCGAAACGTTGTGTTAGACGTACCGCCGGCCCTAAGCCATCAGATGACTAGTTCTGAACAGCCGCAAGCACGACAAACAGCAATGGTCAAACAGGAATACACAGCCACTATTTACTTCTTCAGCCAGTGCGGAGTACCTCTTACCTGGCCCCTATCCACCCACCGTACCCTGCAATGGCACCGAGTCACTGAACTTACAATAAGAGAAATTGCATTCAATGTATTCAACAGTGGCGGTTCGTGCTCATTCTAGTAAATGGAAAGAAGAAAAAAATAATTTTAATCTCCGTTCACATAAAAATGTATTAAATTATTGCCGTACACCGTGTACACCTTAACAGTTTGGGGGGCGGGTACGGGTACCACAACCCCAGGAACCATTTATTGGATAACCAACACCCCGGCCACACGTTTGGGGTTCATGAGGTAAGGTTTGTCTTGGTGGCGAATGTGTTCGCTAACCTGTTGCGTGGCGGGCCGGATCGAGAGAGACAGGCTGTTGTTGACCTAACCTATATCTCTCCAGCCGGACTCTCGATCCATCGCCTTGCATCGCAGTAGAAGGGATGGATTCATACGTCCGTCACATCTGGACACATTGACCCCAGATTTCTACCCACCACTCACGCCCTTTTCCTTCACAGAACTTCACCTACTTCCTTTCCCGAAAAAAAACCCCTCTACACAGCATTTCCAAAGGTGACATAGGCCCTGAGAGAATTTTCCTCAGGGCCCCCTGTGTGGATCTAATGTAAAAAAATATCTAATGAAAACCTGAATTTTTTTTTGTTCCCAAACATTAGTGCGACGGCCTCTGTGATCGAGCGGTAATGCTCTCGATTAGTGCTTATTATCCAAAAATATTGAAATATAAGTAGATGTGCCATCTGCAGTTTTTACTATGTGGGACTGCGCTTCTGGGTGTCGCCGATATTGTTTACCAATTAACAAATAAACTAAAAGAATGATTAATTAACGAATAAACCAAACGAACGTTAAACTAAATTAACGAATTCTTTCCGTATTCAAAGAATATTGTTAACCAATACTAATGTACATCTTCAAAAAATCAACGAAATGAACAAAATATTTTTGTATGCCAACAACTCTAATTAGGGCGTAGGCCGCCGACAGTTTCGCGGACACCATAGCATATCTCTTTTGTATGTGAATATCTTTGTTATTATCCGTCCACAGGTGCGTTCTGAATTCCCCTCCTATGAACTAATTTTCACACAGTCATGCTGAGGGATTTTGTTCAAAATGTAGTAATATTATAATCACGTTTGTCTCTTCCGTATTAGCTATTGTTTGTGAGTTCACCGCACATACGATCCGATACGAGTTAATTACAATACAATTAAATATGACCGAATAAGATCGGGACATATTAGCTCAGTTGGTAGAGTTGCACTCAAAGCGAAGGTCCTGGGTTCGAGTCCTAGATATGACCGTATTTTTTCTGTTTTTAGATTGAGTTTCGCTAATATTATTTTCATTTAATTAAATATTTCCTATATTATATACTAACCTCACCTAACTTAATTACACCCTAACCTAACCCAATCAAAGGTGCAAATTGTACAATTTGTGTACAGTACGTTGCTGGGGGATTTTGTTCAAAATGTAGTAATATTATAATCACGTTTGTCTCTTCCGTATTAGCTATTGTTTGTGAGTTCACCGCACATACGATCCCCACAAAATACCGCCACTGGTGTTCATTGGTAGGTAGGTTAGTAAAGTTGTTAGATGACTTGCTCATTCCATTGACGGCTGCAATCACTCCGTGATCAATGGTGCCTTATTAATTTGTTGAAATATGTATGTTAACATATTGTTTTATTGATTTAATGCAAGTATTATTATCGAAAGTCACCTTAATGGTTTGGTCGTTAAAGCGTTTATTATATATATGTTACTGTAAAAGCCCGAATACTGGTAAATCCTAGGTTTTACCCGTAAATCTCAGGGTTTACCAACACGAGTCGGTAAATGTACGAATATTTAAATAAGAAACGATTTTTTCGGGCTTTTACCATTAGAATTTAGTACATGTTAGGTTTTACCAGTGACGGTTGGTAAATGTTGGTTTTGGAAATAAAACAATGCATACTTCTTAAACATTTATTTCAATTAGTAATTATTCAAATCCTTACATACCTATGAGTAATTATTAATCATTTGTACTACTAATCAGTCAAATCGTTACCTATGTCTTTAGGTATTTTTAATGATTAAGTTTTAATAACTAGTAATAAACGATTTTTAAACACTTCTTAATCATTTAGGTTGGGTTAGGTTAGGTTGAACACGTATTGTCATGTTTTTCTCAACATTTACCGTGTCATTGAGTTAAATCCTAAGATTTACCAAGTGAATAGTGGTAAAAGTCAGAAATGAACGATGATTATAGAACGGTTCGGACTTTTACCATTAAGAGTTGGTAAATCTTAGGATTTACCGTAGTTCGGGCTTTTACAGTAACATATATTTTGATTTCAGTATTCAAATCGACTATTTTAGCCCTCTGACCCAAATGCGTCGACTTTATAATAAAATAGAGTGTGCTGAAGTAGACATTTTTGTACATAATTTATAAGCACCTAGAAAAAAAAGTTATGCTGTTGCTATAAATATTTTATTTGGGTCTCTATTTGTGCCTTTTGGTGTTTTGCCTCTGTTTATATCATTTTTTGTTATTTGAGTAAGCTTTTATATGATTTATAAAAGTTAAGTTGAGTTTTATTTTTTGACACTTTATTTCTTCTTCTTGTGCCCTGTCCGTTCAACGGATGGTGGCTATCATGTTAGCTATGAGGACTTTGTTTACTGCGGCCCATAACAGCTCTACAGTAGACCGGCCAAACCACTGTCTCAGGTTTTTCAGCCATCTTCCGGCAATCTTTCCCTACATTATGAGATGCAAGATCTCGTACTTGGAGATGGATGTCTCATCACATGTTCAAGATATTGAAGTTTTCGGATTTTTCTAGTTTTAATAACTATTTTTTTCTTTATTCATCCGAACCATAACATCTTCATTTGTCCATCCTGTCCATCCAGCTTATTTTAAGTATTCTTCTGTAGATCCACATCTCGAATGCCTCAAGTAGCCTAATTAGTTCTTCAGTAAGCGTCCATGCTTCCATTCCATATCGAAAACACGTAGCATCTGACCATTAGCATTCGTAATCTTTGAGATCCGAGTACCTATGACTGTAGAACATCTTTTTCATGCGGATAAAGGTTGCACGAGTTTGCTCAATGCGGCATTTGATTTCAACAGTAAGGCTGATGTTAGCATAATGAGTAAGATTAAGAAAGGGACAGATGGTTTGGGCATGAAGAGTGAATGAACGAAGAAAGTAGTGTAAAAATAATATATGACGCAAATGTGAATGGTAGAAGCAGTGGGGGACGCCCGAGGAAGACATGGCACGATCAAGTGAATCGGATACTTGAGCCATGTCAAAAGTCAGGCTAAGACCGAGTTGTTTGGTGGTCCGTCCTCTCTGCCTACCCCCACGGGGAAACGGCGTGATGTTTAGTTAGTTATTAAACCATGTCAGAAATAGTGGGAGGCCAACTAGTTCACTCTTACCCAAACAAATCAGTAATGTCCCTGAGTTAATTGGAGAGTGGGCGTCTAAACGAATATGTTATTTAATTTGCATTTTAGCGCCTTACATCAAAGACGTTTTGAAATTCGTTTAAAAAATATTAAAAATTAATAAAAAATAATAAATCACATAATAGCCCAGAGGCAGAAATGCTCACTTTCCCAATTGCAAGTCATGAAATCAATAATTATTATCGGAAATTTGACAAGAAATTATAATTTTGGGTTAACCATTTTTAAATTTACATTTATTTATTTATAAACAGAAATAAACAGTACATTAGTTACAGTGGTGAAAACAATTTACAATAATTAAATATATTTCATGGTGGATACCATAGACATCCAAATGGATAGACGAGAAGATACAGATGAGGGGTAAAACCAAACTATAGAGGGCGAAGAGGGGAAAGATGACCGATTCGTTAAAAAATCAATCTGACAGTATATAGGCCTCTCGCATTATAATATCACCATTTAGTTCTTAAAAGAAAAATCTGCTTATGAATTAATAGACCTTTTTACATGGGAGCGCGAATTGCCCGCCACGTTATTAACATATTTGCGTAGTCCAAATGCGGCAAAGTAAAGTTCGCTCTTTTTCTTCGCACAGAGGAATATTTTGTTGCCGTATTTAGTTAAGACACTTTTAGAAATGTTCCATAATTTACTTACCCCTGGAACCAGCGACGAGCTCACTGGAGAAACGCCCGCATTTGCCATATCCAAATATATTAGGGTATAATGTATAGCACAAGCTCGCATTTTTGTTCGTAAAATGTACGATGCGATCTCGGCGCTGGTCAGGACAAGAATGATGACGTCACATTTTTTAGATTCAAGCGAGGCTCTCGTAAGCCGAGCCGGCTCCATGGAACCGGTATGGGGAGGGGGAAATAATACGCTTTTATCACTTAGGGCAGGTCCAGATATATTCATATGTCCATGGTAGATACCTATGGTGTGTTTCTTTGTAGTGTTTTATTTAGTGCACATTAAGTAATTACCGTATGATGTGCGTAGTGGAAAGGTGTGTGTGTATGTGTGTGAGGATGTATGTATGTATGTGCATTGAACAAATTAAAATTACATTATTGAAATGATGCCTTTTTTAAATTTAGGCAATGGAATCGGAGAAAATGTTGATGTTAGAATTTAGACCAATATTGTTGAACACAAGAAGAGCACGATTGATTGGCGAATTACTTGCTGCATTTGTCTTGTGAATCGTTCAATCGGTTCGGCGATCTGCAGTCATGCTCAAGAATTATGACAAGTTACCGATAATATCGATAAACCTTTATACCTGCGTTTAAAATATTTTTAACATTACTTTCAAACAGGAGGCCCCGGGAAAAAAAATCTTTTGGTCACATGTGATCTTTGGAGATGATGTGTGGAGGATCTTTTTGGAGGAGGGAAAGGAAGAAGAGGAAGTTCTAGGAAAGAATAATGTACGAGGGATGGGTAGGAATTTGTTTGTCAATGTGTTCAGGAGGGATGAACGTATGAATCTATCCCCCCACTGCGGTGCCAAGCGATGGGTTGAGAGGTCGCTTTCAACCAATCTCTCCCGATCCGGCTCACCACGCAACAGGTGATTATAAGCATCCGTCGTCAAGATCTAGGCAAACCTCACCCCAAGAACCCTGGCATCGCTTCTAAGTCATCAGGCGAACCACTTGGAGTGACCTATGGTAGGGGTGTACGTTATCCCCGCCTCCCAAATTGCTTGGACCCCTGAAAGCTTTTGAATAAGAAGTCTTTAAAAATTAACAAGTTTTCTATGCAACCAAAAGAGAAACTAACGACCTTGTTCACAATATCTATCTCTCTTCTATTTATTTCTATATAAATTTCTATATCTCTATATAAATAAAAATGAATCACAGAAATTAATGTACGCCCATAGCTTCCGAACGACTGCACCAAATTAAATCATTCTTTTTTATTGTGTTCGTTATTGTCAGGACAAGGTTTGTACTACTGGTGAGCTCTGGCATTATAAAAATTGCAATAGGTGGTACACGAGCTGTGAGAAAACTGAATGTACCGGGACTGAATGTATGGAATGCCGGAGGGGGGAAGGGGGAGGGGAAGCGGAGAGGGGAACCTGTGAGGGGGAGGGGATTCGCGGGACAGGGGAAGGGAGAGAATGGAAGGCGGAGTGGGAACGCGAGAGGGGAAGGGGAGGCGGTAGAAAAACGGGACTAATGGGAAAGGACACGCTGGGAGAAATTTCTTTATTAAATGGCATAGCAATGCATGCCGGGTAGCGTATTTACAATCCCTACCGCGTTTCAGTCGTTTTAAATTTTCAATATCAAAATTTAAATATTTAGAAATAAAATTATTAATTTCTAAAATACACATTGGAAAGATTATTTTATCTAGATTTTAGAACAATTTTTGTTTTTGCAATGTGATAAAAAATAACCAATACAGAGGTATATTTATAATGTAAATTGTCGTTACCGCGACTGAATCGGTATAGGTTTTGTAAATACGCTGCCGGGTACCAGCTGGTCATTGATATATACAACAGCGACGTTTCCATCTGTAAATTTATTTAAGTACATCGGTCTGAAATTGTTATAAGTATTGGTTGTGTCACCAACCGTAGAAAAAGACGGAATATTTTTTGTATCAAAAGACACCGAAATATATTTTAAAAACTTCCCACGATTATTTTTATTAGAAATCTGAAAGTGCGTGCGTATATTGTATTATTTTTGGTATTCCACGAAAGGAAAAATATAATCTTACTTTAACTTTCTCAAAGTAATTTTTCGTGTTTTTACCAGAGAATCATAAAAATAATATTTTTATGTTACATTTCATAGATTATGAGCGCAATAGACCGAAACGGTTGGTTATGCATCGGTAACTTTTAATTATTACTTCATAATAATGTTAAAATTCTGCTGTTTAATTTTTAACCATTTAAAAATGATAATCCACTTTAAGACAAATATTAGATATCAGTATCGCCTTGGTGAAAGACCGCATTCAGAAATGAAACTTATGAAGTGAAAACTTCTTCAGCGCAGTTGTGATTTGAAACTCGCTGAAATATAAATAGCGACACTAAAAAGAGAAACACTTACGTCCGTATGATTTAGTCTGAGAGAGAATGCTGTTCATATTATGAAATAGTATTTGTCTATCTACTGTCACATCTATCAAGGACCTTGGGGTCACTCTAGACTACAAACTTTAAATAAATCACTTAAACTACTCGGCTTCATTCATAGAATTATCTCTGACTTCAAACATATAAGTACACTTAAAACTCTTTACTGTTCGCTGGTTCGCCCTCACCTTGAATATGCTAGTGTCATTTGGTCTCCTTTCTATGCTGTCCACATTTGTCACATCGAATCCGTACAACATCGTTTCCTAAGAGGAATTGCTTGGAGGTTGGGTCTTGAAAGAGGCAAGTACTCATATGATGAAATTAAACACATTTTAAACATTTCTTCTTTAGAAAAACATACAAAGGACTCTGATCTATTTTGCATATTTAAAATTATCAACAGTATTACTGATACACCTGCATTGTTACAACTCATCCAGTTTAACATCCCTTCCCGTAGACTTCGAAATAATGAATTGCTGTTCCTCAATCAACATTCTACTAATTACGGTTACCATTCTCCCTTATCCAGTATGTCGAGACTTGTCAACGCAAGTTAAAGCATTGATTTTTTTTGGTGTAAAACTAAATGACTTTCGGCAGTCGATACGTAATATTTAAATGCTTCTTCATGCTTTGACTTGTAGTGTCTCTATATGTACTTTTTATTAATTTTTATGTGCTCTCCCTTCACTGTCATCTCTGTTTTTTTATTCGTGTTATTATTATGTTTTTAATGGACTGTTGTCCGTAAATAAATAAATATTATATAATCATGGGATCCAGGTACAATCGGTCTCCTCTTTGTGCGATGCTCCGTAGCTTTGCTACTCTTGTCTACTTTAGCTTTCTGAAGGTTCTGAGTAAAATAATTTCCCTTCGGGCGAATGTCGTGTTTGAGGATGCTGTGTGGGTTTTTTTAGGGATAGGAAGAAGAGGAAGTTCTGGGAAGGAAAAATGTATGTGGGGTAGGTAGGAATCTGGGGGTCAGTGTGTCGAGGAGTGACGTATGTATGAATCCGTCCCTCCCCTCCCATTCTTGAAGTGCAAGGCGATGAATCGGTTGAAGAGATTAAAAGATCTCCCTCAACCGTTAAAGTCTCTCCCGATCCGGCCCGCCACGCGGCCAAGATCTAGACTAACCTCACCCCATGAACCAGGGCACTCCTGCGAAGTGCAAAAGTAGTGAACCGCTTGGAGTGACCTACACCAGAAGTGAGATAAGCTTTTAGATTTTCACGGCCAAAACTATTGTCGTTTTTTATTTTAATTTTTAAAAATTTATGATTAAAATCTCAAATTATAATATTTAATTAAATGAAGAGAATATTAGCAAAACTCAATCGAAAATCTGGAGACAGAAAAATCAGAAAAAGATATTGGCTCCGCTGGGACGCGAGCCCATGTTATGCTGTGTTGCGCTACCTCCTTCTTTAGCCAATGTTTCGGACAACGTTACAGTGTCCATCACCAGTGCAGATCCGGACATCCACCGGATCTACCGGATCTGCCCTGATGATGGACTCTGCAACGCTGTCCAAAACGTTGGCTAAAGAAGGAGGTAGCGCAACACGGCATAACACCCAAAACAAATAACGAAAATACGCCAGGAGTGTTGGTTACCCAATAAATGGTTCCCGGGGCAGCGGTACACGTACCCGCCTCCCAAATTGAAAGGGCTTTAGCCGTGTTTAATGACTAGATTTGAATAGCCAAGTAGTTCCCACCCTTCCTCTTCACATATTTTCCTCCTCCAAGGTGTTGAGATTCAGCCTCACAGCATAACCCAATATTGGGGATGCCATAGTCTCACTGACTCCAGATGGTTGGGAGCAGTTGGGACTATTGTAGGGTATACATATAAAAAAGCGTCGCCAATCCTTTCTAAGCGAAGTTTGCCATCACAGCCGTCCTCCAAATGTGGTGCTGGAGAAAAATTCTCAGGATCCCATGAACAGCCAGACGCACAAATTTGTCCATTGCGGAAGAGCTCGACATCCACAATAGGCCTTTCTATCTATCCATCTGCCTACCACATATTTTAAGATACTTTGGACACGTTATTTGCCAATCTGAGGACTCCGACTTGAAGAAAGTCATAGTCACTGGCAAAGTGTTTGGCAGAAGATATAGAGGAAGGTCACCAGTGCGCTGGAGTGACAAAGTATCACTGGCGTCCGGTATGCTGGTGTCTTTGGCTCTCCAAACAGCGCAGAACTGTGAGGAGCCTTGTCCACCATGGAAATTGCAGTAGGAGTCACGATCCACAGCAATGAGGAACCTATTTAAGAAGAAGCCATCATAGCTCAAGCAAGATATTCTGTCCATAATTATGAAAGCATAAGTTTTTGAAGTAAAGCTTTTTTACGCACGCTCGACTTGGGGGGTAAGCTGGTGAATGCGTTACGAAAAGTGGTGATTGTTACGAAAAATGTCATGCGAACGGTTATCGTAGCGAACGGTGATCGGTCGAACGGTTGGGCCTTTACGCACGCTTGACTTGGGGAGTGATAAGGGTAACACGGAGGTCACCTCAAGGTCGTCCGGCGAACGGTCGGGCCTTTACGCACGCTTGACTTGAGGAGTGATAAGGTCGTAGGTCACCCCATGGTCATATTTCACCCCAATGTCGTATGTCACCCCTAGGTCATAGGTTACCCCGTTCGCTACGTTTGGTAACTTAGCAAGGAAACCTGGGTTCATTGGGCGAGGTTTGTCTTGTAGTTTTACTTCAGTCGTGTGGTCTAAAGCACACTCGTTTTTTTTAATAGCTAAAAATACATTTCAGAAAAACATTAAGGACACCATTTTTTAATGGTCGTTGAGAAAAATCTTTCTTCCATTTTGTATGGGTCTTAATGCCGAGATCTTATCAATGGATCATTTCTCTTAATTTAATCAACAATACGCCTAATTGGCAACCGGTAAATGACATCTGTTAGCTACCAACTTCAAATAGTTTAACAATCCAACTCGGTAGTTCAAATAAAACATTATTATCGTTTACAGTATTCGTTTTAAGCAGATGGTTCATACAAAGCAGCCGATTATTTGCTCTTAACCGAATGTATTTAGCTATCTACATAGCTGTAAGTTTATTCTAAGAATATGCAAATTGATGCTTAAATAGTAATGCAGTGATTACGTTTCTGAATCATTATGATTGCGACTACTCAATGGAGTAGAATTTGTACATTAGTAAATTCTCTTCCCTTTGCACATCGACACTTCCTTCAGAAATAAGGTCGGCCCTCTATACTAAAAGAGTATAAATTAAGCCACCCTGGCATCTATCAACTTAATTGCAACGATTGCCCAGCCACATACATAGGTAAAACAGCACGTAAAGTAAATATTAGAGTTAAAGAACACGTCAGGTGTCTTACAAGCACAGGTTTCTCAAAATTTGCCGACCATTTAATTGATACCGACCACAAATGTAACATAAATACAGGAGTCCAAATAATATATATAAATAAAATAGGAATACGCTTTAATAATTTAGAAGTATTAGGAATATTTAAATTAAAGAAAAACATTGCAAAATTTTAAACAAACAGTTAGAATTAACCAACAGTCCGATTTAAAGTTATTCCCTTTCTCCCTAGGTAGTTTGGAAGCAGGGAGAGAAGGCGGGAGGGGATGGGGAATTCGACAGCGGCGGAGGGTGATGAAGGGTTCGGGGAAGGGAAAGCGTGCAAGATGGAGGAAACGTGTGCAGGAGGGAAAGGGGACTTGGAAGGGAAAGGGGAGGTGGAAGAGGAATGGGGACGAATGGGAAGGGACACGCAGGGAGAAACATTTTTTTTTATTTAAGATTAAGCCATACGAAATATTGCAAAATCATACAAAATCATGTATTTTTATTTTGAAAATTTAATCGCTTATAAGTATTATAGATGCTTCAATTAAATACTGCGTGTAGAACATATCTTGGTCCTTAAAAATATCGGTAATTTAAAAAAAATCTTTTAATAAGTCTAGAAAAAAATTACGTATTAGGTCTATAAAAAAAACTTTCACGTGCAAACTCTCATACTTTTAAACCCCTTTTCGGATAACGGTTTTATTTTATAATGTGGAAAATTCAGTATTTTTTGGGTGATTCCATTACCGCGGGTGCAACATTTAGAGGCATATAAAGCTTCTTTATTACGCACCAGATTTAAATGTCCGGGTTAAATTTTCCCCCCAAAAAAAAAAAAAAAAAAAAAGAAGGAAAAACTAAACCCTTTCATACACTTCCCCAAATGATCATCTAGTGAATCCACGTTATGCAATTGCACTATATAAGTATTATAAATACAAAACAATACAAGAACAATATGTCAACCTACTAGAGACCAAATGGGAATATAATTCACCGACTCCAGATATTTTCATATCAGAGGGTTCGGCTCTGTGGCATTTCTAATTGAACCTATAAATCCTACTGATCCCTCAATATAAATATTTAAAAAATCTTTTGTAATCCTACATGTATTTAAAATTACTGCTTTTTGCATTTTTATATACAAATTCTTTGACAAATCTAATATGCTTAAATTTTGAATCAGATTCCTAGGTATTATGCCAGTGGCCGAAATAACAAATGGTAATATTTTTATAGTCCGAGAATGCCAAATTCTTTTAATCTCATTTCCTAAATCTGTGTATTTTCTAATTTTTTCAGAAACAGTTTTTTGAATATTACAGGAATTTGGAATAGCTACATCAATGATATAAGTTATTTTTTTAATTTTGTCATGTAAAACTATATCAGGTCTATTATGACTAATTGTTCTGTCTGTTAGTATAGTTTTATCATAATATATTTTATAAAATTCATTTTCTATAAATGAATTTGGTTCATATTCATAATAAGGTACTACATTACGGCAATCAATCAAGTTATGTTTAATTACCAAACTTTGGTGAATTATTTTTAAAACCTGATTGTGCCTAAATGTATACTCGGAAGGCGCTAATATAGAACATCCCGATATAATATGTTCTATAGTTTCGGGAAAAGCCAAACATTTTCTACATAAATCATCAATTTGATTTATATCTTTGATTATATGCTTTCTATAATTTTTAGTATTAATGACTCTATCTTGAATGGCAAGCATAAATCCTTCTATTTCTGCGCTCAACTCTCCAATACTCAACCATTTGTTTGACGAAAGTTTGTCAACATACGTTTGGTTGAGATAATTGAAGTGTTTTGCGTGAATAATTTTATTTGACCAGGAATCTAATAATTCCTGGTTAGTATTTATAAGAATGTTGGCATTCTCGTCATATAAATTTAAAGGTGTAATATTTCTATCTGCCTTGCAAATTATTTTGTGCATTTCTGAGCTATTAGCTTTCCTATGGAAAAAATTTCTAAGCATTTCTACCTGATTGTGTTTCAAAGATGTTATTTTGACTACACCTCTACCTCATTATTATTCTATTTCATTAAAAAAAAATATTTTTAATGAAATTATTATTGGAAGAGCTACATTTTAACGTGTTAAAGAAAAATCCTATTTTTTTATTATTAAATATTGACCTTCTTCTTTGCACTGATATAAAAAAAGTAACAAATACTGAGATTTAAAAATTACTGTCGAGAATCGTCTATAGAGGAATCACCCTTTTATTATAATCGCAAAAAAATGATATTTATGCAAAAAATTCACAAAAAAAGTATAAACTTTGGCGATGTTCTTTTACAGGAAATTAAAAGAGGCCCAATTAAAGAGTTACCCAACTGCAAATTTCACCCGCAGAAGGATTGAAAGCGCGTTGTATTCCCAGCCGCCCGGATCCCCGGATTTCGGGCCGTATAGACGTGCTTTGCTGTTCGCGTCGCTTTGGTCTATAAAAATGTACGCTTGCTCCCTACAATTTCAAATGGGTCCGGGACTAGGTAATCGTCTCAAGTGGCATTGCAACGCATGCCGGGAACTCGCTAGTCTAAAATAAACTTCTTTACATCTTTAACAAATCACACTCAATTGGTGAAACGTGAAATATTGAACAAATTGGGAAACCTATTGTTTAATTCAATTGTTACCCAAATCACACGAGACCTGGTTGCATCAATTGCGAAAATACAATGATTCAAACCCATTTACAAAACTGAATTAAATCCATTTACGAAATACATTACGAAAATAGTGTAGGCATCTTCGGAATCCTTGAGGGTATCCGCTAGAACTGTACTGTGGCTGGTAGTTGGTATTCTGTGTCTGCGCACTGATTTGTTGCGAAATCGGTGGAAGGAGATTAAGAAAACTAGAGGCGAGGACAAATTAATATAAACGTCTATCGGTCTACATTAAATGATTCAGAAGGCTTTAAATACTTGTGTTTTACTAACCGGTTTCGCAATTTCGGATTTATAAGGTATTAATTTCACACACCCATACAACATCATGCGATCGGTTGATAATCGGTTTTAATTGCTTCAACGTATTATGGATTTTAACACGCATTTTTTACAGAAATAAATTGTTTCTCTCTGCCTGCGTGTCCTTTCCCATTCATCCCAGTTCCCCCTTTCCTCCTCTTCCCCTCCCGCGATCACATTCCACCTTCCCTGCCTTCCCCCTCCCTCGGCCCCCTCCAAAGAACCCTCGCTCCTTCACTCCCCTTCCCCCTCTCGGATTCCCCTCCACACCCTCCGTTCCTCCTTGCCACTACACTATAGGAAATACACTCATTTTTCGAACAACTTGCGCGCCACCTATTGTAATTTTTTATGTAAATTTAATAACGCCATAGCTCACAATTATATATAGAAACATTCGCGGGTGTGCGCACGATAACTCACCAAAGTTTCATCGCAATCAGATGAATAATATAGAAAATAATTTCATAACGCCAGAGCTCACTAATAATAATAATAATAATATAATAATCTTATATATTATGTGTCACGGCGTTTGTGGTCGCACTCCTCCGAAACGGCTTGACCGATTTTTATGAAATTTTTTATGTATATTTGGTAGGTATGAGAATAGGTTTTAAAGTATATTTCATACCGCTAGGTGTTTAGGGTGTCCCTAAACAGAAAAAAAAAATTTTGACAACTTTTTAAATTTTTTTTTTATTTGGTATCAAAAAATACCTATCACCCCAAATTTTAAATCTCCTACCCCCACCCTCCCATTTTTTAATCGCGATTTTAGTATTTTTGTATGAACAAATTTAACCGTCTTTCGTATTTCAAACAGAACGAAATTATTTATGTTGTTGAATGACAGATGGCGCTACGTCCGCCTCATCGAACTTTCATCCACACATGTGCAAGACATTCACAAGAAGCGTCGCGTCATTTTAATATTTCATTCGGCATCATGTTCTCGCGTGGGCAAACCATCGAGCTTATTTGTATTGGCTAAAGACGGACTGATAAAAAATATCGTACGCTCTTCGAAATTCATATTGATTTTCTTTATTTCATTTTCCTACTTTAGTTGGTTTTTTTTTGTTTTATCGGCGGTCATCTTCTACAGCGCTCCATTCGTCTTTCTGTCATAGATCCCATCCTCACACACTTACAATACATTCGTTATTTTTTTATTTAACAATTAAAATATTTACTAGAAATAATTTATATGGCAGAAGAACGCTTGTCGGGTCAGCTAGTAGCTTAATACTATTTAGCACATGTAAAATAAGTTGTTTCAACTAACCTGTCATTCTGGTAGAGTTCCACAGAAGAGTTGAGGGTCGCCAACTGTTGTTTCAGCAACTGCAGATTGGAGTTCACGAAGCTCAGCTCTAGAGCCACCGTCTCTCTGAGCTTTCTGTTGTGTGTTGCCTGAGAAACAATACAACCAGTTAGCCATAAACATGAAAGAAACAGTAATAAAATGTGGTAAAGAATGCTGTTAATAAACTACTCAATAATATGTGGGTATGTGTGTAGAAAGAGAAAGGAGTATTAAAGGAATGCCATTGATGGGATAGGTACTCTTTGCAAATAAAACAAGTCTGATGTTTTACAAATATACGAGTGTCAGTAATGCCTCCTATTTTTTCTACTTAAATAATGTTAGAGATTATTTATTTTTTTTAATTTGATGATATTCCTCAAATCTTCTTCTATAATCTACTACAGTAGCATTTTTTTCGTCAACAGGTAGCAGCACTGCAGTCGCTTGCAAAATAGTCGGCATCGGATTAGACGGATTCTTGACTGTAGAGGTGAAACGCCCATTCGCATTCATGAAAGACTGAAAAATATGTACCATGATGCAACAGTGGATATCAGTACTACTAGACGATGGGTTCGTCGCTGTTACGATGCTGAAGGACAAATGTAATTTGTTCGCTGGTGTACAGTGTATGTAGGTTTAATTGGATTACTTGAAATGACGTGACTATATCTGAATAGCCAGGTACGTTTTCCACATCTCCTTCCCCTCCCCACTACCCTCAGTATCACACCATACCAAAATTAGGGATGCCATTGGCCTCACTGGCTCGAGACGGTTGAGAGCAGTTGGGACTCTAGTGTAATTTTCACATAAAAAGTTATACCCCAGTAGGAATCTTTTACGGTTTTTTTGTTAAACTGACTGCACGTATAAGTATGTCGTATTTTGTATTGCCGCGTGCTTCTTCGGCGAGTCGAAATTATTCTTAGTAAAAATATTTTTACAGCGGATTTTCACCCAAGATGCCTTCAGATATAAATACATCGACTTTGGTTGTACGGCCGTATATCCTCTTTACATACTTACTTGAAGAAAAAATCTTCTAAAGGATCAGGCCGGATCAATTGTCGCCGGATCAAATGTCCGCCGGATCAACTGTCCGCCGGATCAAGTGTCGGCCGGATCAAATGTCGGCCGGATCAAATGTCGCCGGACCAACTGTCGCCTGACCAAATGTCGCCGGATCAAATGTCGGGTCACCTCTAAGTTATCTAATTTAATACTAATACATTTTTTAATGTAACACTCGCGTTCCTGTAATTTTATTACAACTGTGATCTGCTGAGATTATTTGCAAGCTCAGAGACACCCTTTCCATTCAAACAGCGTAAACGTTCCAAAAAACAGTGTAAATGTTCCAAGAAACCGATCGATATATAAAATAATAAATTCGTGGTTAAATACAAAGTGTTTGTTTTATTTTTTATAATATAACATCTAACCACAAAGTAATTGCTTCTTATGAAAAAAAAACATGGTATTTGGAGAGGTCTAACTAATCAACTGGACGATCGATGTACGTGAGTTGGTTATGTGTGTTTTGAAGCAGACATCTCTGTGGAATGTAATGAAAGTTGTTGTTAATGGAACATGCAAAATTCTTTCGTCGGAACTGTTTGTCTTGCTTCAGAGCTCGTGCGTTATCGTTAATATTCATGTTATGTGTTTGTTCTCTGTTCTTGGTATTGGCCGTACCAACGTCTGGTCTGGTTTGGTCTTGTCTGGTCTTATGTCTGAATTCAACCAACTTATCAATTAGTGTTGTAGTTTCCTTGTGCCTTGTTGTGAGGTTTCGTTTGTTGTGTATAGGAAATTGTTTTGAAGGAAAGAGAAAACTTTCCAGTTCACACAACATATTGAATTATTTGGATGATTGCGAATCAAACTTGATAATGACTTCAGAAGGTCGAACGGCTGTCACGCGTAATAATAACTACAGCAGAACTTTTTTTAATCATTGAAGAAGAAGGTAATAATAATTTTAAGACCCTCTACACAGCATCCCAGATGACATAGGCCCTGAGGGAAATTATTTTCGGCCTCCTGTGTGGAGTTAATGTAAAAAAAAAATCTTAACGAAAATATGACAAAAGAACAAAAAGAACACAGAAAAATAAAAGCCAATGGTCGCAACTGGAACTCAAACCAAGAATCTCTCGTCTTTATGGAACAAGCGCTTTAACCAATTCGGCCACTTATTTTTTATTAAGTCACTTTTGTCAATCTCATATTTCAAATTCAGAATTATCTTCGACAATTTTTGCTTCATATTTTTAGCAGCTACATTTTTTAAAAGATTACAAATGTTCGAAAGACTGGTTTGTAACCTAGAAAGTGAATCCGATTTTATTGTTAGTGGACGCCTATTGACCCTTTTCTAAAAATTTAAATGAATATTTAATTTTGTGTTAATAATAATATTATTGAATAATAATATAATAACTTATATCATTGATGTAGCTATTCCAAATTCCTGTAATATTCAAAAAACTATTTCTGAAAAAATAAGAAAATACACAGATTTAGGAAATGAGATTAAAAGAATTTGGCATTCTCGAACTATAAAAATGTTGCCATTTGTTATTTCGGCCACTGGCATAATACCTAGGAATCTGATTCAAAATTTAAGCATATTAGATTTGTCAAAGAATTTGTATATAAAAATGCAAAAATCAGTCATTTTAAATACATGTAGGATTACAAAGGATTTTTTAAATATTTATATTGAGGGATCGGTAGGATTTATAGGTTCAATTAGAAATGCCACAGAGCCGAACCCTCTGATATGAAAATATCTGGAGTCGGTGAATTATATTCCCATTTGGTCTCTAGTAGGTTGACATGTTGTTCTTGTATTGTTTTGTATTTATAATACTTATATAGTGCAATTGCATAGCGTGGGTTGACTAGATGATCATTTGGGGAAGTGTGTGAAAGGGTTTAGTTTTTCCTTCTTTTTTTCCTTTTTTTTTTTTGGGGAAAATTTAACCCGGACATTTAAATCTGGTGCAAAATAAAAGAAAAACTCAAAATAAAAATTGAGTTTCACAAATTAAACTTAATAACAATAAATAAAACACTTACATCAACATTGATTGTACAGCCGTTTTACCACACAATACCAGGGAGGATATACAATAGAAATAATCCTTTGGATGATCAGGTATACTAGGGATCAACTGGCAGAAGGATAAACTGTCCAGGGGATCAACTGTAGGGGGATCATCTGCCGTTGGTATCAACAGTCGGGGGGTGAAGCGTAATGATAGTTAGCAAAAATATCTTTAGAGCGGATTTCTACTCAAAACCCTACATCTAAAGTACCTACATCGACTTTTGTTATACTGTCGTAAATCCCCTCTAACATCCT
This sequence comes from Limnephilus marmoratus, assembly GCA_917880885.1. Lineage (NCBI taxonomy): Eukaryota > Metazoa > Arthropoda > Insecta > Trichoptera > Limnephilidae > Limnephilus > Limnephilus marmoratus. The sequence continues at coordinate 40,675,746 of OU862928.1, forward strand.
TGGTAACCATTGGCCTAAACTAGGTCAATTTTGGTAAACAATGCTGCAGTACAACAGATATAATCTTTTGGGGGTCAAGCCTTGTTAAGGATCAAATGGCGGAAGGATCAACTACGAGGAATTTGAGTCTAGTTTTTGAATTGTAAGGTTGGTTACAGTGCTCGACCGACGGTCGGTGCGTACGGTCGGTCCTGACGATACGCATGCGTACGGTCGGTCCTGACGATCGCATACCACCGACCGACCGTCGGTGCGTACCGTCAGTTCACGATTGACCAATAAGCTGACCGGACGTCGTACGCGAAATTAATTAATTAATAGCTGCTTATTATCTTCGTAGACGTATTAGGAACAGAAGACGTAGATATCACGTACACCCGATCGTCGCCCAGAGAGCATTTCTAGCTCGTCGGTCGACCGACGGTCTGCATGCGCACGCCCTCGACCGACGATTCTCGTACGTACTGCGTAGCGATATACGCATGCGTACGGTCGGTCCTGCACTGAACGATTTAGGAATTTTCATACAAATGACAAGCGCGACCGACGTACGCACCGACCGTCGGTCGAGCACTGTAACCGGCCTTAATTCGTGGTGGAATTCCATTGTATTAGAATTTGAAATTGAAACACTTTGGTACTTTCTTCCACTTATTTATATTTCACCAGGACCGGTTTCATCCTATTACGGACATTTTCAGACTGGTTGTTAAAATTCTTATGTCACGGTATTTATACACACTTAGGCAGGGGTACACAACATTGTCTCTATATAATGAATGTTTCTATTTTGTTAATTTAAAGGTATTATAAGTTATTTTGTTAATTTAAGGTACATATAGATAATTATAAAGTTTATTATTAAAATTGTAAATGATGTGATACAGTAAATCGATATTATTACTTCAAATGAATATATATGAATTTATATAATTGAAAAGGTTTGTGATTACTGATATATTTATTTTGGTAATGTTGGGTTATTCCTTCCTTGTTGCGTAGGGCTTAATTGACAAATATTGATGCACTATCCCTATGATACTTATTATTATTAAGATGTCAAAATCCTTCATGTTTACAACAAGGGATCAACACTAGGGGGGATAGCTTCAGGGGTTCAGCTGTACAGAGGATCATCTGTCCGTGGGATCAACTGTCGGGGGATCAAACGTAATGAAATGATGGTTTAGCTCACCTTGAAGAGATTCTCCGCTCCAGCCCTCAGTCTGAGCTCCTTGTTGATTTCCTGGTTGAGTTGACATCTTCTGTTTTGCAACTTCCCTCGGCAAGTTGCCACTCGAGGATCCGAACCCTGGAACAAACGAGATACAAAGTTAGTCGATGGTTTACTGATGATTAAGTTAATCGTTTTATTGGTAAGGAAATATGTAGTTTGTAATTAATAGATGGTTAGAAATTAATACATTAAGCTCTGATGAATTAATACATCGTTAGAAATTAATATATTAAGCTCTGATGAATCAATCGAACTTTAGAATGTATATGTTAAGCTTAGATGAATTAATAAAAGGTTGTAAATTAATATATTAAGCTTAGAGCTAATAGAACATTAGAAATTAATGTATTAAGCTTACACGAATTATAAGAGTGTTGGAAATGAATAGATTAAGCTTAGACGAATTAAAAGAACATTAGAAATTAATGTATTAAGCTTAGATGAATTATAAGAATGTTAGAAATTAATGTATTAAGCTTAGATGAATTATAAGAATGTTAGAAATTAATGTATTGCTTAGATGAATAAATATAATATTAGTAATGAATGTATTAAGCTTAGATGAATTATAAGAGTGTAAGAAATTAATATTATATAAAGCTGAGATGAATTAATAGAACGTTAGAAATTAATGTATTAAGGTTCGATGAATTATAAGAATGTTAGAAATTAATATATTAAGCTTAGATGAATTAATAGAACATTAGAAATTAATGTATTAAGGTTAGATGAATTATAAGAGTGTTAGAAATTAATGTATTAAGCTCAGATGAATTAATAGAACATTAGAAATTAATGTATTAAGGTTAGATGAATTATAAGAGTGTTAGAAATTAATGTATTAAGCTTAGATGAATTATAAGAGTGTTAGAAATTAATGTATTAAGCTCAGATGAATTAATAGAACATTAGAAATTAATGTATTAAGGTTAGATGAATTATAAGAGTGTTAGAAATTAATGTATTAAGCTTAGATGAATTATAAGAGTGTTAGAAATTAATGTATTAAGCTTAGATGAATTAATAGAACATAGGAAATTAATGTAATAAAGTTAGATGAATTATAAGAGTGTTAGAAATTAATGTATTAAGCTTAGATGAATTAATAGAACATTAGAAATTAATGTATTAAGGTTAGATGAATTATAAGAGTGTTAGAAATTAATATATTAAGCTTAGATGAATTATAAGAGTGTTAGAAATTAATATATTAAGCTTACATGAATTAATAGAACATTAGAAATTAATGTATTAAGGTTAGATGAATTATAAGAGTGTTAGAAATTAATGTATTAAGCTCAGATGAATTAATAGAACATTAGAAATTAATGTATTAAGGTTAGATGAATTATAAGAGTGTTAGAAATTAATGTATTAAGCTTAGATGAATTATAAGAGTGTTAGAAATTAATGTATTAAGCTTAGATGAATTAATAGAACATTAGAAATTAATGTATTAAGGTTATATGAATTATAAGAGTGTTAGAAATTAATGTATTAAGCTTAGATGAATTAATAGAACATTAGAAATTAATGTATTAAGGTTAGATGAATTATAAGAGTGTTAGAAATTAATGTATTAAGCTTAGATGAATTAATAGAACATTAGAAATTAATGTATTAAGGTTAGATGAATTATAAGAGTGTTAGAAATTAATATATTAAGCTTAGATGAATTAATAGAACATTAGAAATTAATGTATTAAGGTTAGATGAATTATAAGAGTGTTAGAAATTAATGTATTAAGCTCGGATGAATTATAAGAACGTTAGAAATTAAAATATTAAGCTTAGATGAATTAATAGAACATTAGAAATTAATGTATTAAGGTTAGATGAATTATAAGAGTGTTAGAAATTAACGTATTAAGCTCGGATGAATTATAAGAACGTTAGAAATTAAAATATTAAGCTTAGATGGGTTAATAGAACATTAGAAATAAATGTATTGAGCTTAGTTGAATTAATAGAAATATATATATAAGGCTTAGATGACAACGTTAGAAATTAATTTATAAAATAATTTTCTTATAATATGCTAATATTTTCAACCACAATAATTATTATTGTAACAACCTGATTACTTTGCTTTTCATAGTAACAATTAAAAAAAATCATTAAATTCTCTCACTAGCACCAATTACCATCGAGCTTGTTCGGTTTCCAACACTTTGTGCAACAACTTTTGCAATATATAATGTTACTGGTAACTCTTTCCTTACTGTAATTCTACATTCCTGGGCGAAAGAATTCTTGAGTGCTTCGAAAGTAACGATGTCTGGTTCATTAAATAAAATCAAAGCCTTACATCTGAACCTCCGATTTGAACACAATACTTGATCGACTTTCTTATCAAGCAATAATCTCATTATTTCGCAAACCACTATAAAGTATCAAACAGTCGCGGATTACTGACTGTTTTCGATTTCAAGCGATTAGTTTTTATTGTTTAAAGTCGTTGATAAAATTTATTAAAGAGAGTGTATTGGAGTAAATTAGCTCACTTTCTTATACCATTAAGTAAATCAGAAATATCTTTTTTTTCTACCTCTAAACTAGCTCCACATAGCTAAGATCCGGTCAAACCTCATCCCATTAAACTCGGCATCCCTGTTAACTCACCAAATGTAGCAAACCACTTGAAGTGACCTATGGCAGAGGTGATTCTTAAATCAATAAATGTTTCCTGGGGTGGCGGTACCCAAATCCGCTTCCCAAATTGAAACTTACACTATTGTTTTATGCAATTCCACGCCTTTCATCCTCTGAAGGTATTCTTGAAGATAGAAAAAAATAGGTTTTCAGTATTGTTAAATCTTAAATTAATTATACAGTGAGTGACATCTATTGTCTTTTTATCCAACTTAATTATTCTAAACATAATATATCGGTAATTTCGGTTCCCTATAACGCCGGCAGAGGCCGCCAGGAAAAATGTTTTCTTTTTGAGCCGACAATATACCCTAAAATATATTCAGAATCTTAACGACGTAAGTAAAGAAGCCGTGTATACAAATTGCGACTCGCGACCCGTGTATTGGACGGACCTACTATCGAATTTGCCCTATCAAAGAAAAGAAGAAGAAGTAAAATAATGTGGAATCTTAACGACGTAAGTGAAGAAAGCGTGTACACAAATATACGCCCGCGGTAGTTCACCATCGCAGGCCTGGAGATTCGACCTTTCCACCGCGTTCATTTTAATTAATTCTGAAGAATGTGTTACTTATTTAAAATGCGTCTCGATGTCTCCTTCCCGAAATTATAAATTCATCGTCTAGAAAAATAAAATCTGGTGCTTTCCGCTAACTTTACAGTAGAATACGGTTTATAAAGTTTTAAAATCGTTGTACGAAAAATATATTAATGGTAAGGTATTGTTTTTATTAATCTTTAATACAAAGAACTTACATCCTCAGTGTTATGTTGGAATAAAAAAGTTATTATAGTTACGATTTAGCCGGAAATTATTAAAATGCGAATTTGAGCAAAAAAAAATATTAGGGCTGTGTACCGCTTTAATCGACAGATAGTTAGTACCCGAGTGGGAGACAGCATTCATATTTATGAAAAATACTGTTTTTTTGGTATTATTTACTTACTTTTTTCCATAAAGATCTGGTTAATAAGAATAAAGGGCTTTCCTAGTATCGTAAACTCGGAGCAGGGCACCGGGCCGAAATAATGATTTTTTTTGCGTTCGTTATTGTCAGGTCAAGGTTTTTATAAAACTGCTTTTGAGCTCTGTCATTATATTTGTATAAAAAAATTGTAATAGAATGCACGCGAGCTGTTTGAAAAATGAATGTACAGGGACTGAATGTATGGAATGCGGGAGGGAGGAAGGGGAACCCAGGAGGGGGAGGGGTACCTGGGAGGGGAAAGGGGAATTCGGAAGGGGGTTTTGCGGAACGGGGTGAGGGGGGGAGTAGAGTGGGGAGAGGGAAGGTGGAGGAGGCCGAGTGGGAACGAGAGACGGGAAGGGGAACGGGAAGAATGGGAAAGGACACGCAGGGAGAAACAATTTCTTTATTAAATGTCATAGCAATGCACGCCGGGAATCAGCTAGTTTTTATTTTTTAATTTTTAATTTATTATTTATATCTATGTATTACAGTTTACACCTTATTATTAACATTTTTACATATGCAATATATTTTGAATTTTTTTTAACATATTATTATTACATTTCATTATGTTGGGTGTAAGGTAGGTTTGAGAAGGTGAAACTGTTGGTTGGTAATATTGTATGTTTCGTGAACACCTCACTAGGAGAACCTGTGCTGAGGTGTTTACGTGTTTAAGTTTGACAAGTACAAGTATTTATGTGTTGTAGTAGAAAGTTAGTTTTTTTTCTTTTTTTTAATATTTTAATGGTAATAACTGTAGATAGATTATTTATACGAAAAAATATATAAGGTAGGTATATATATAATATACGTACATATGAATAGTTGGTAAATTCTTAAAAGACGTGTTTATTTATTTTACACTTTTTATAGTTTGGTTAGGAATTAAAGTATTTTGAATAAAGTGAATATCTTGATTATTGATCCAGGCTGTGATATGTTTTTTGTGAATGTTTGTAGATGTATTTGCAGTTAGTAGTTGTTTCAGAGTAATGGGCATATAATTAAAAAGTTTTAAATACGTTTTCAAGTGTTTTTTGATCATGTTTGTCAATTCTCGAAAAAGTCTTGTAAATAAATGACTCGATAAAAGCATAAAACCCCCATCAAGTATTACGAAACCTGTTCAAATCATTTAATGTGATTCCGACTCTCTCAATATTAGTGTGAAGAGTAAATGTCAGAAGAATCAACTGGGCTAGACGTTGTTTGTTCTGCAGTCATTATTAGAGACAGACAGCATATCTCACTGATGACGTCTGATGATGACTAATAACTAACGACAATAACGATGGGGCGGCATTACTTTCTAATGTGTTCTGCCTTATTGTTATCATCTTGCCTGCTATTGTTATTACAGCAGACGCTGAAATACGAAATCATTACGCGAAATGATTGGGTGAGAAATTTAACCCACCTTTTGGCTTTATTTACTGCTCCCAATCGCCTGGAGCCAGTGAGAATATGGCATCCCCGATTGGGGTTACATTATGAGGCTGAAGGTAATGGGGAAGAGGAAGAGATAGAAATAAGAAAGGTGGAGAAGTACCTGGCTATTATGATACAATTTTAACTTTTCTCCGATCTCTTTCTTGCAGGTGCTTGCAGCATACGCAAGATGCAATCCCCCGCGAGCTATTGTCCTTCGTCTTGCTTTCTCTCATCTTTCCATGCCATTATATATGTTTTACAAACACCATTCTGTCAAGTTTATTATGTAAGCACTTGCATACTGCTTACCAACAACGTATGCAGGGACATTGGAGGTCTAGATTCGTTCTAAACTAAATGTAGCTTCGTTCTTTCAAAAAACTTAGTCCTTTCGAGAGCCTTGAAGAAGTAACCATCTGTTACTTATACAGGGGGGGGGGTAACTAATGTTCAGATAGAGATCTAAAAGATATCAAGGTTTACAGGGTAAGATGTTCGGGGTGCCAACTGGATCAATGTTCAGGTCACTAATAGAAATCTAAAAGATATCAAGATTTACAGGGTAAGATGTTCGGGGTGCCAATTGGATCAAGGTTCAGGTCACCAATAGAGATCTAAAAGATATCAAGATTTACAGGGTAAGATGTTCGGGGTGCCAACTGGATCAATGTTCAGGTCACCAATAGAGATCTAAAAGATATCAAGGTTTACAGGGTAAGATGTTCGGGGTGCCAATTGGATCAAGTTCAGGTCACTAATAGAGATCTAAAAGATATCAAGGTTTACAGGGTAAGATGTTCGGGGTGCCAACTGGATCATTGTTCAGGTCACCATTAAAGATCTAAAAGACATCAAGGTTTACATGGTAAGATGTTCGGTGTGCCAACTGGATCAATGTTCAGGTCACCAATAGAAATTTAAAAGATATCAAGGTTTACAGGGTAAGATGTTCGGGGTGCCAATTGGATCAATTGTCGGGTCACCATTAAAGATCTAAACGACATCAAGGCTTTCAGGGTAAGATGTTTACAGGAGTGTCAATTGGATTAACTGTCGCGTCACCATTAAAGGTATAAAAGACTTCAAGGTTTACAGGGTAAGATGTTCGGGGTGCCAATTGGATCAACTGTCGGGTCACCATTAAAGATCTAAACGACATCAAGGCTTTCAGGGTAAGATGTTTACAGGAGTGTCAATTGGATTAACTGTCGCGTCACCATTAAAGGTATAAAAGACTTCAAGGTTTACAGGGTAAGATGTTCGGGGTGCCAATTGGATCAACTGTCAGGTCAACATTAAAGATCTAAAAGACATCAAGGTTTACTGGGTAAGATGTTCGGGGTGCCAGTTGGATCACTGTCGGGTCACCATTAAAGATCTAAACGACGTAAGGTTTACAGGGTAAGATAATAGATATTAGTGAGGTCACCAATAGAGATCTAAAAGATATCAAGGTTAATAGGGTAAGATGTTCGGGGTGCCAACTGGATCAATGTTCAGGTCACTAATAGAGATCTAAAAGATATCAAGGTTTACAGGGTAAGATGTTCGGGGTGCCAAATGGATCAACTGTCAGGTCACCATTAAAGATCTAAACGACGTAAGGTTTACAGGGTAAGATGATAGATATTAGTGAGGTCACCAATAGAGATCTAAAAGATATCAGGGTTTACATGGTAAGATGTTCGGGGTGCCATTTGGATCAACTGACAGTCATCATTAAAGATCTAAAAGATATTAAGGTTAACAGGGTAAGATCTGCTTTCGATGCATCAATAGCTAAGTTATTTTCAATTGCACAAAAGCTCTATAACAGTAGAATATTGTATGCACCAGCGGTCATTGAAGAAAGTTAACGGTAAAATGCATAGTAACTCCGGATTACATGCAAATGCAACTGGCAACTGCACTGCTAACTGCACCGTAAACCATGTTTCTGTTCCATAGTTCAATGAATTGAATAACTACCCACTTCTCGTAACATTATTTTTATTGGAATTAATTGATGAAATAAGACCGTAACGTTGAACATAATTAACCCCTCAGACTTCGACTATATTTGTCAGAGATTCAAAGTATTTCCGCTTTGTAATATAGTTGAAGTTAATGCAATATTTCTGCACGCTTCTATAAACTAGAAACTGTTTTTGAGAGGTGATGAAAAACGCATTCAAATTCTATAATTCGAAATCTGTATCTATATAATCTTAATCTATCTTCTTCTTCTATATAAATAAAAATGAATCGCCGAAATGTATGTACGCGCAATAACTTCCGACCGACTGCACCAAATTGGATATTTTTTTTTGTGTTCGTTATTGTCGGGACTAGGTTTGTATAACACTACTGATTAGCTCTGGCATTATGAAATTTAAATATATAATAGGTGGCACGCGAGCGGTTTCAAAACTGAATGCACCGGGACTGAATGTAGGGGATTCTGGATGGTGGAGGGGGGAGGAAAACTCGGAAGGGGGGTTTGCGGGACGGGGGAAGGGGTGGAGTGGAGTGGGGAGAGGGACGGTGGAGGAGACGGAGTGGGAACGCGAGAGGGGACGTGGAGAGGAAGGGGAGGCGGAAGAAGAACGGGACGAATGGGAAAGGACACGCAGGGAGAAACAATTTCTTTATTAAATGGCGTAGCAAAAGAAGGTATATAAAAATGAATCCCTGTTTTCCTTGGTCACGCCATAACTGCAGAATGACTTTACCTATTTCATTCATCTTTTTTTTTAAGTTTTTAAAAACTATGTAGAAGGTTCTTACGGATAGAAAAATTAAGAAAAATGGGCAGAAAATTGGATCATTTCAAAAAATTAACGACTATTTTAACTTCGCACTTTGACAGTTCGCGAGTTTTATAAATGTGTCCATGGATTTAAAAAAATATAGATATTTTAAATAGGTGTCTATATTAGGTACTAATTTTAATTGATTGTTCTTATATAATATAGAAAAATGAATATTTCTAAATATGAAAAATGAAAATTGGAATGAAAAAATTGTAATAGTTGGCACGCGAGCTGTTTGAAAACTAAATGTACTGGGACTGAATGTATGGAACGCGGGAGGAGGGTTGGCAGGACAGGGGAGTGGGAGAGGGGAGAGGGTAGGCGGGGAAAGTGGAAGGGGAACGTGGGAGGGAAAGGGGATGCGGGAGAGAAACGGGAAAGCACGGGAAAGGACATGCAGGGAGAAACAATTTATTATGAATATGGCATTGCAACGCATGCCGGGAGCCAGCTAGTAAACATATAATAATTGAAAGATACATTTTTAATGGACAACTGTATATTATTTATTCGTGTACGCACCAGAGGGAAAAAATCAAGAAGTATTGTGTATCCAAAGGAATTCAATAAACAATAAAAACGTAAACAGACTCTTTCTTTCCGTGGTATTGCAACGCATGCCGGGTACTTTTTTTGTTTTGTTTACATTAACTCCACACAGGAGGCCCTGAAGAAAATAATTTCCCTCAGGGTCTATGTCATCTGAGGTGCTGTGTGGAGGGGTCTTTTTGAGGAGAGGAATAAATGAACATTGGTCTTGAAGAGACCCATGTTGTAGGAAGGAGGAAACACAGAGGCCGGCAAATCGTTCCAAAGCCGAGCTGTTGAATACAAGAACGATTCGAAGAAGCGATCCGTTCTTATGTGACAAATGTCAACCGTGTACATATGTTGGGCACGGGTTTGGCGTGTTTCCCGAATATGCACCGGTGCCGAAGTGATAGTTCCTCAGAGCATATTCCATTGAAATACCGGTAGAACAATTACAGCATTCCCACCCGACGCATGTGCTCTAAAGATTGCAATCCGTCAGTTAAGATGGAAGATTCTATCAAACGGACCGCCCGTTTCTGCACAAAGTCGAGGGTATTTTTCAGATATTTTGGAGCTCCAGACCAGAGGTGGCTGCCAAATTCAACCGTGGGGCGCACTTGTGATTTGTACAGGATTAGCAATTGTGTACTATTAGTAATAAATAAATAAATATGGGAATAGCATAAGGTTAAATATTTACAAATTTAATTTCGTCAGATTTAACAGTTTCAGATTTTTTTTTGACAGACAAACAGATTTTCTGATTCACAATTACGATGTAATTACCATTCTAACTATCTTATAACTGACTATGACCGCGAAGCCACATTTCGCATTCTTATTATAAAACATCTGATGCAACAAAAACCATTTAGTACATTGAAGGTGTTATTTTTTGTCCGCGTAAAGTGCAAATCATCCCACCGTGCCATTATTTATGTGCGCAGTTATGCTGTTTGATATGGGGGCCGCACAGTGGGCAGAACAGTGAACAGATCACTGTGTTACATAACTGGACACCTGAGCTAATGAAAATTTAAAGACTTGTAAATGAACGGACAGAAATAAATGAAAATGTTTGGGATAAATTTTGCATACATTTTTGAAACTTTTTGAAGTAAAACTTCTTTACGCACGCTTGACTTGGGGAGGCGGGAATGGGTACCGCCGCCCCGGGAACCTTTATTGGATAACCAACACCTCTGCCATAGGTCACCCCAAGTGGTTCGCTACGTTTGGTGATTTAGCAGGGGTGCCCGGGTTCATGGGGTGAGGTTTGTCTGGGTCTTGGAGGCGGATGACTAAGACACACTGAACCCCAGATTCCTACCCACCCCTTAAACCCTTTTCCTTCCCAGAACTCTCCTCTCCTTCCTTTCCTTAAAAAACCCTCCACACAACATCCCCAAAGATGACATAGGCCCTGAGGGAAATTGTTTTCCTCAGGGCCTCCTGTGTAGAGCTCATGTAAAAAAAAAAAAAAAAAGCTGGTGAATGCGTAACGAAAAGTGATGATTGTTACGAAAAATGTCATGCGAACGGTAATCGATGCGAACGGTGATCGATTGCTAGGCAAACGGTCGGGCCTTTACGCACCCTTGACTTGGGGAGTGATAAGGATAAGGATGGTCACCCCAAGGTCGTAGGTCACCCCAAGGTCGTAGGTCACCCCAAGATCGTAGGTCACCCCAAGATCGTAGGTCACCCCAAGGTCATAGGTCACCCCAAGGTGGTAGGTCACCCCAAGGTCGGTGGTCACCTCAAGGTCATAAGTCACCCCAAGGTCGTAGGTCACCCCATGGTCATATTTCACCCCAATGTCATATGTCACTCCTAGGTCATAGGTCACCCCGTTCGCTACGTTTGGTAACTTAGCATCACCTGGGTTTATTGGGCGAGGTTTGTCTTGTAGTTTTACTTCAGTCGTATGGTCTAAAGCTCATTCGTTTTTTTTTTTTATATAATGAAAGGGTGATAACGCTCGGCAGGTGAGATATATATCGTACTAGCTGACCCGACGAACTTCGTACAGCCAGTACAATAGTAACTGTTGTGTTAACTTATTAATTAAATTTAATTTTTTTATTAAGTTACAAATTACAAATTACACAATGCAGCAATTACCGATGCGCAACTGTCCGCGTTTTGTTTTTGTCTGTATCAGAGATGGCATTGTGTACTGATATATATTTTTTGTGATTTTTTTACTATTCCATTTACTTACGGGAATTGCGTTTCATTTTATTTATATGTGTGAGGGATATTTATTTAATTATTGTATTTTTCCTTTGAAGGGGTGTAGACATACGTTCACCGTTTGCCTCATTTTCGACAAATGACATTTAGTATGTTTAAGTACAAAAGCAAAACAATCATTAAGATTTGACATTTTTGAATTTTTGGAATTCACTTATTGATGATCAAATGCCGCATTGAGCAAGCTCGTGCAACCTTCATCCGCATGAAAAAAATGTTCTGCAGTAGTGATCTCAACCTTGGATTACGAATGCGAATGGTCAGATGCTACGTATTTTCAATATTATTTTATGGAATGGAAGCATGGACGCTTACTGAAGAATTAATTAGGCGACTTGAGGCATTCGAGATGTGGATATACAGAAGAATACTTAAAATAAGCTGGATGGACAGGGTCACAAATGAAGATGTTATGGTTCGGATGAATAAAGAAAAGGAAGTTATTAAAACCATAAAAATCCGAAAACTTCAATATCTTGGACACGTGATGAGACATCCAGAGAAGTATGAGATCCTGCATCTCATAATGCAGGGAAAGATTGCCGGAAGACGGGGCCTGGAAGAAGGAGAACCTCATGGCTGAAAAACCTGAGACAGTGGTTTGGCCAGTCTACCGTGGAGCTGTTCCGGGCCGCAGTAAACAAAGTCCGCATAGCCAACGTCCGTTGAACGGACAAGGCACAACAAGAAGAAGAGAAGATGATCATTTGGGGAATTGTGTGAAAGGGTTTAGTTTTTCCTGTGGGGAAACTTTAACTCGGACATTTAAATCTGGTGCGTAAAAAAGTTTTAAAAATACTGTAAGTACACTAGTAAAGAAAAAAACCTCAGTCAGAAAGAAATTCCTTTAAAATATGAAATGATTTTTTATTGGTGCACACTGTAGTAAACTGTAACGAAATCATGACCAATCTAACACACTGGCAGTTCACAGTAATGGACCACTCTTTATGTTAAATAAACAATTTTATTCTGCAACTCATCCCGCGCACTCGCCGTTCTAGTCACCCACCCTCCCTCACACCTACACATTCACATACACACATCCGATTAGGCACACTAAATTATTGCAGTTGATCTGTGTCATGTTAAACCTTAACATTGATCTTCCCTTGGGTCAACAGGCCATAATAGATTTCTGATTCCAAAACTGAAGTGTGGCAGTGAGATTAGTGGTTAGTTGGTTAATTGGAAGAGCGATATAAAGCGACTTGGATTCGATCCTCTTCTAGTCAAGTAGTCCCCAAATATTTAAAACGCCACATTATCTGCTTATAATTATGGTACTATGAAGTTTTCATTAAAAAGTCAGGTTGTTTGTAGACTTCGAATGATCGGAACGATTTTTCTTTTTTACATTAGCTCCACTGGGAAGCCCAGAGGAAAATATTTTCCCCCATTGCCTATATCTTTTAGAGGATGCTGTGTGGAGGTTTTTTTAAGAAAAGGAAGGAGAAGAAGTTGTGGGAAGGAAATAGATATGAGGGGTGGGGAGAAACCCGGGGCTCAGTGTGTCCAGGAGTGACGGACGTGTGAATCCATCCCTCCAACATTTACAACATGAAGATAAATAAAGACAAAACAAAGCTGCTGTATATGGGACGGTCGGTCTAAGAGCGAGATCGACAGCCGTATACACCAGGCTAGGCTTGCATTCAATAAAAGGTCGAAAATAATAGAATCAAATAATATAGACCTAAAACTGAGAATACTCCTCATCAAGACCTATGTATGGAGTATCTTGATGTACGGCTGCGAAACATGGTGCCCATCCGAAAGAGATAAACGGAGACTAGAGGCTTCTGAAATGTGGTCCTATAGAAGACTATTAGGAATTTCCTGGAGAGACCACATTACAAATGAGGAGGTTCTTCAAAGAATCGATGGAGGAAGGCACCTTCTCAGGACCTTGTCCGAAAGGCGTGCAAGATGGATCGGCCATGTAATAAGATAAGAAGGCCTCTTGCATGCCATAATGGAGGGTATGACCGAGGGGACAAACTCTTGGAGACGCCCACGCCGAGAGTACCTGGAGAACCTGCTGGTGGACGTGTGCTGCTCATCATATGCAGACTTCAAAAGAGCCGCACAAGACAGGGAAGAGTGGAAGAGACTAATAGATGAAATTGCTGGAAACCAATCCCAGGATTGAAACCAGAGAGAGAGAGAACTGCGGTGCAAGGCAATGGATCGAGAGATTCTGGCTGGAGGATAAAAGATCTCCCACAGCCAGTTTCTCTCAATCCTGCCACCACGCAGTAGGTGGGCAGACGTTTCGGCTGCCAAGACCTGGACAAACCTCACCCCATGAACCCCTGCTAAGTCACCAAACGAACCACTTGGGTATTGGCAGAGGTATTGTTTATTTATTTATTATTTAAACGCCCGTACATAGGGCTATTACATACATAATACAAGTGTATCGAACATTTACAAACATTTACAAATATCCTATAAATAGATCCTGGGGCGGTAGTGCCCATACCCGCCTCCCAAATTGTATGCCGATGCCGGAGTTTTTCGCAAAGTTTTTGGAAGTTGGATGTAAACTGTAATTTTTCTCTTAAAGTGTGCAAATTTTCGTCAAGAAGTAGGGTGGGACAATAAAATTTGAGACAATAGAAACCCCAACCAAAATCGATTTCAGCAGAAGTAAGGGAAAGTTTAGCTTACTTAGGGTTTACAAACAAATCCACAACAACAGACTTCTTTCGATTTCTCTTCAGTGGAAAAATAAATTGTTATTTTGAGCGGCAGGAGATGGCAGAAGTGCTGCCAGGTATTAAAAAAAATATATACACGTATTTAAAAGCAGTTGGTATCTGTGAAGTGAATGAGGGATGCATATTAAATAGACAGGGACTGGCAGGAAATGCAATACACTTGTTCAAATAAACCGACTGTACTTTCTTACGTTATGCGTAAGAGATTTAAAACTAACATTTGTTCGCAGGTTTACTCGTGTAAAATAAAATAATTAAAATTTATTGAAAACCATCTGGTTCCCGGCATGCGTTGCTGTGCCATTTAATAAAGAAATTATTTCTCCCAGCGTGTCCTTTCCCATTCGTCCCGTTCCCCTTCCGCCTCCCCAACCTCTCCCGCGTCCCCTTCCCCTCTCGCATTCCCACTCCGATTCTTCCACCTTCTCTCTCCCTACTCCACTCCCACCCTTCCCCCGTTCCGCGAACCTCCTACCTGAGTTCCCTTCCCCCCTCCCCACTCTCGCACTCCATACATTCAGTCCCGGTAAATTCATTTTCCAAACAACTCACGTGCCACCTACTGCAATTTTTTAAACAAATTTCATAAAGCCAGAGCTCAATAGTAGTTTTATGCAAGCCTTGCCCTGATAATAACGAACACAAAAAAAAATAATTTTCCTATTTGGTGCAGTCGTTCGGAAGTTATGCGCGTACATTCATTTCGACGATTATTTTTTATTTATACGCTATCCAGGTTACAAACCAATTCTTAGAATGATTGTTTCCAATAAAAAGGGTAGTTGCCTACGATATGGAAAATAAATTAGTTGAAGATAATATAGTTAATTCTAAAATTTTAAATATGAGATTGACTATTATGACGGTTTGACAGTAGGGCGTAATGGCGGAATTGGTAAACGCACGTCCCGGAAAGACGAGAGGTTCTGGGTTCGTGTCCCAGTCGCGACCATTATCTTTTTCTGTTTTTCTGTGTCTTGTTCTCTTTCATATTTTCATTTAGATTATTATTATTTTTTTCTTCTACAATGAAGTATTATTTATTTCATTGCACTACCCCTGCATACCTTCTGAAAGAAATTTTTAATATCATATGCAGCTAATGTCACCCGCATACAACTGCTGGGCACGTATTTACCGTGTCTCCGACAGCGCACTGGCGCCATTCGTTTCTCAGAACAAGAAAACTTTCCGTTTTGTTTTTTAACCGTCACAATTTTACACTTTACAGCTAGACAAGAGTTCCACGTTCTGCTCTATGTTTATCCATGTCAAAATTAACTGTGGTTATGTTTTATCATAGACAATGTGCATGATTAAAGCATTATTCTTTATGTAAGCCATAGACGATTATTTCCCATAGAGCAAGAAAGACC
This sequence comes from Limnephilus marmoratus, assembly GCA_917880885.1. Lineage (NCBI taxonomy): Eukaryota > Metazoa > Arthropoda > Insecta > Trichoptera > Limnephilidae > Limnephilus > Limnephilus marmoratus. The sequence continues at coordinate 40,691,724 of OU862928.1, forward strand.
ACCACTTAGATTAACTACAGGTATCTCGCACAACAAAGCAAGAGTTCAGGATTTTAACTAATAATAGTGTTTAGGTGTTTTTTTTATTGATGTTTCTGACTTATTCCTTATGGTAAGTTGTAATTTCGTTTATGAAAACGGTAAAGAACACAATATTATCGCACCATGATGACCATAGTGTATTAAGTCAAAAAGCTAAGTTTTGAGAAATCAGCGTTTTGAAGTTACGAATTTCTTTATCAAATAATAGAATTTTAATTTTGAATTTGGGTTGTCTCACACTCGAAAAATATTAAATGAATGGTTACTGCATTATTTCTTATTGTTTTTTATTTAAAGCGCCACATCCGCGCTCAAAAAGAAGAAGATGAGGAGATATGTAATTACGAATGTTAGAGGAGCGCGCTAATATTTAAAGCGATAAAATCAATGCGAAAATTGCGATATTGTTTAATAAAACACGACTCGTTTAAAATAGAGTAAAAATCTCATGGAATGTATCTTAAGTATCATTTAAAGAAACATTGTGAATTTTTCCACAACTAACCTGTAAAATAACTGAAGAAAAACGTGTTTTTAATATTCTCATTATTTGTTTTTGGGGTGTTATGCCGTGTTGCGTTACCTCCTTCTTTAGCCAACGTTTCGGACATCGTTGCAGTGTCCATCATCAGGGCAGATCCGGCAGATCCGGTAGATGTGTAATTTTTAGTCGTGAAGTTCACCAGTACAAAATACTCGTGTTTTTAATAATTTTCGGAGTATACTTCGCGATTTTTTCGACCGAGGGAATTTCATATACTTACCGTTTAGGCCTTACAAATGTACAGATATTAGATTTATCTATTCATCTACCGGATCGGTCGGATCTGCCCTGATGATGGACACTGCAACGATGTCCGAAACGTTGGCTAAAGAAGGAGGTAGCGCAACACGGCATAACACCCCAAAAACAAATAACGAGAAAGTACAGATATTATCTTAAAAAAACACATATTTTTAAAGGACTTACAAACTGATAATGTTCAATAGAAATATGTTATAAAGCAATACAAATGCGGAATGCCGCTAATTTCTTTTTAAATTTTGTGATTTTACAATAATGATTTGAGATGAATACGGTAGTGCATTAAAAACAATCAATTTTTTTCTATCATATTATTTGAGTTACTATGTAAATGCAATATATAAAACAAAAAATGCTAAATAAAACAATTTTTTGACTTAATACACTAAAGTACTAATGGTGAGATATTAGCTTTAAAAAAGTTGAGTAGACAAAACAAGACGTTTATTCAAGTTTTTTTTATGAGAGCGTCACTTGAAGTGGTATAACGGAGAAAGTAGGTATTCTTAACGCAGTAGAAATTCATAAGATAAATAAAAAAATATTGATTAGTTTTTAACAATCTCTTTAGGATATGAGTGCAGGTATTGCCAAAGGGCCAGTATTTCGGTATGCCCAGGAATGTTAAGGGGCGGTTAACTCCTTAGGACAAATGGTCATCAACCCCAAAATTAAAAAAAAAGAAAACATGTATTTTGCATCAAAATATATTTATTTGTAAGTGAGTACCGCACAAGAGTCCCGAATCCTTCCATCTGGAGAAAGTGAGATTATGGTGTACCAAAGTGAGGCTTTTTTAATATGAATACGGCACAAGAGTCCCAAATTCCAACTGCTCCCGTCTGAAGTCAGTGAGACTATGACATCCCCAATTGGGGTATGTTGTGAGGCTGAAGGTAGTGGGGAGGGGAAGGAGATAGGGAAGAGGAAGGTGGGGAAGTACCTGGCTAATCAGATCTGGTCACCAAACACGGCTAATGCCATTTCAAGCAACGTTTTAATTCTGAATGATGGTCTTACACCAGGCCGATACTGAGAGTATCTTCCACTCTGGAACGTGCCGCAAATATACTATATATTATTTTAAATGAATAAATTGTGAAATAACACAAATTAATCAAATAAAATTTATTTGCCACGCCGGGATTCGATTCAGCGACCTTCGGTGTGCGTGTCAATAGCCTTACCGCTGGACTACGCCGGCCGTCAATATAAAGGCATGGAGACTGAAGGTAGTGAGGAAAAGGTGAAGGTGAGAAAAAACGTGGCTGTGCAGACCTAGTCATCAAACACGGATAAAGCCATTTCAAGCAACGTTTAGATTCTTAACAGTGGTCTTTCACCACGGCGATACTGAAAGTATCTACTACTCTGGAACTCACGTCAAATATATTTTACACTGAGTGAGATTTAGTCGATGGGCAGGTATTTCAGTATACTCAGAAATGTTATCCAGTCGGCTTATCTTGAAAGGGTTCCTATTTTTACAAGATTTTAATAACAGAGAGCAACTTGACGAACGTAAATATTTTTCAAGCCTAGCTTAAAAAACAACTGAAATACCGGCACTAATTAGAGTCAAGGCCAGCGTAATGCTGTCTTAACTCCACACGGAGGTTGTTAGGTTCCCCTCAGGGTCAGTGCATCTTCGGGATGCTGGTCTTTTTAGGAAAGAAAGGAGTGAACCTATTGTAGAAGGGAGAAAACACAAATTAACTAGCTCCGGGTAGTTGGTTTAGGTTAGGTTAAGTTACCGAAATTGGTTGGCTTATTGTTATAAGTGGGAATACTGTCCCTATTCTACCGGTATTTCAATTGAAGATGCTCCGAGGAACTAGCATTGATACTATTGAACTAGCATTGATAGCACACGTCATCGGTGCACAAAACATCCCAAACACCCTCCCGATATTCATACACGATTGACCTTTGTCATACGCGAACGGGACGCTTCTACTATTCGTTCTTGAGTTCAACAGCTCGGCTGTGAAACGATTTGCTGGCCTCTGTGTCTCCTCTCTACCAAACAAACATACGTCTCTTCAAGACCCAGGTTTAATCCTTCCTATCCACAAAAAGACCCTCCACAACTCCACACATCCCTAAAGATGACATTGGTCCTATGTGGAGTGAATGTAAAAAAAGTTGTGTAATTCAAAAAGTCATTTAAAATATTTTCATTGAACACTTTCATTGTGAAAGAATAATAATTAGCAATCTCGACAATGAAAAAGTTATAGTCATAAAAAAATGTCCCGTCTGTAATAAAACAGCATGAGAAAGTTGGATCAGAGTTGCCAGATGATTGCATAATGATACCTGGAGAGTAGGTACCTACCGGCTGCAGGTCGGCGGACCGTTAAATTTGCATAACCTCCTGGCAACACCACCGCACCGGTAAACCTAGCGGCGAACTACTAAACCAACATATTAAGGCTACCCGTGGTGCGGTGTCATTGGGCTTAACTTAAGAATGCAAGCTTTTATAGTGATGGGATGTCTGGGGAAATTTTCCCAGTTTTGGGGATTTTTTTTGGAAAATCAGCGAATTTCATAAATTTTGTTATTTAATGTGTCGGAAAAATATGTTTGTAGTGAAAATATTAACAGAAAAGTATGAAATTTGGGAATTCTTAGACTTTATCGGTAGGTAGGCGGGAATGGGTACCGCCGCCCCGGGAACCTTTATTGGATAACCAACACCTCTGCCATAGGTCCCCCCAAGTGGTTCGCTACGTTTAGTGATTTAGCAGGGGTGCCCGGGTTCATGGGGTGAGGTTTGCCTAGGTCTTGGAGGCGGATGACCAGGACACGCTGAACCCCAGATTCTTACCCACCCCTTAAAACCTTTTCCTTCCCAGAACTCCTTCCTTTCCTTACAAAAAAACCCTCCACACAGCATCACCAAAGATGACATAGGCCTTGATGGAAATTGTTTTCCTCAGGGCCTCCTGTTTGGAGCTCATGTAAAAAAAAGAAAAAGATATATTCATATCAAAATGGAAATGCTTACAAGCGTTTTTCTATCTTTCACAGAAAAAAAAATTGGTTATCATTTAGGTTAAGATAGGTTTAGGTTAGCTAGTTTCTAGAGGTACCTACTTATACTTAATTTAAACTGGTTGCTGTTTTAAATTGATGGACTTTAATCTGAGAATTATTAATAATATCAGTAAATGTTAATTCGGTGTAAAGTTTTGCAAAAATATACACATTTTTTTATACTCACGCGCCACCTTTTTGTCATTCTTTTATACAAATTTCATATTGCCAGAGCTTACTGTTATATATGCAGAAATCTTCACGGGCGTGCGCTCAACAACTCACCAAAGTTTCACCGCAATCGGATGAATGGTTCAGGAAATAATTTCATGACTCCAGAGCTCACTATTTTATATATATGGAAACGAGACGCATTTGAGCTGAACGAGCAAAGCAGTTGAGCTTCTGACTGTGCACCGGTGTCGAAGAATTCAATGTCGCTAGTTCCTCAGAGCAGCTTCCATCGAAATACCTAGAACAAGAAGGTAAAACAAGGACAATATTTCCACCCTTCCATTTGCGCTCTAACGATTCCATTCCGTTTGTTAAGATAAGATAATCTACCAAACGGACGGCCCGTTTCTGCACAATTCAAGATTTTTTCAGGTATTTCGGGGCTCCAGATCAGCGGTGGCTGCCAAATTCAACCGTAGGGCGTCCTTGCGATTTGTACAGGGTAGATTATTAATCGATGTTCAATTAAGTCGTGTAGCTGAACTATTTTGCTTAAAAAAACTGTTTTAATTTTGTTAGTTTTGCATTTGATATCACGTGTATGTGAAATTTCTGGGAAGTTTTTACAGTTAAAAAGATATTTGACGTCACATCACTAAAAAATGACAGTACGCAATAATAATGTTATTCCATACGGTCTTGGCATACAATATCGTGTTGTTGTTTTTTTGCGGTGAGTATTTGCAATGGTTTTGTGTCGTTTTTATGTTGGTTTGTTGAATGGATTCGGTTTTGGTCAATGGCAAGGTTAAAGTCCTTGCAAGTATTATTTATACTTAACTAGCTGACCCGGCGAACTTCGTACCTCCTCAGAATCAATAACTGTTGTGTTAACTTATTTGCTGAATTAAATTCAGATTTTTAATTAAGTTAAAAATTACACAATGAAACAATTATCGATGCGCAACTGTCCGTGTTTTGTTTTTGTCAGTATCAGAGATAGTGTAAGGATTTATATTTTTTGTGATTTTCTTACTTTTCCCCTTAGTTACGGGAATTGCGTTTTATTTTCTTTATGCCTGTAAGGGAGATTTATTATAATTAACCACGGACATATGAATATATCTGGACCTGCCCTAAGTGATAAAAACGTATTATTTCCCCCTCCACATGGCGCCGGCTGTAGCTCCTCCTTGGAACCGGCTCGCTCCATGGGGAGGGGATATAGCCTCGCTTGAATCTAAAATGTGTGACGTCATCATTCTTGCCGTGAACAGCGAGAAGCTGACATCCATACATTTAACGAAATAACGGCAACTTGTGCTATACAATATATCTACGTATCAATGTACACATAGGGAATGTGGGCGGTACTCCAATGTGCTCGTCGCTGGTTACAGGGGTAAGTAAATTATGAAACATTTGTAAAAGTGTTTTAACTAAACACGGAAACAAAATATTGATATGTGTATTGGCGCGAGTCTTTTTGGGGCGAGCATTTGGCCTTAGCAAATATGTTTTGAACGTGGCAAGCAATTCGCGTTCCCATGTAAAAAGGTCTATTCATTCAAAGCAGATTTTGCTTTTAAGAACTAAATGGTGATATTGTAATGCGAGATGCCTATATACTGTCAGATTGATTGTTCAACGAATGACAGTCATCTTTCCCCTCTCCGCTCTCCATAGTTTGGTTTTACCCTTCATCTGTAACTGCTTGTCTATCCATTTGGATGTCTATGTAATTAACGTATTTTTTCTTTGGAGGGGTGCAGACATACTCGTACGTTCACCGTTTGACTGATTTTCGACTGTTGACATTTAGTGTGTTAGAAAGAGGGGCAGCATTATATGTTGAACAAAAGCAAAACAATCAGCGCATTGACATTTGATGTTTTGAATTTTCGGAATTCACTCACTACTCAATATTATATTAATCACAATATTGCTGCAGCTCTTTCAAAAGATGTGAACTCGATCCATACAAAATGTATGAGGAAAAGAATTTTCTTCATAATTTTTTTATTTCGTGAATTTTTCCGATTTTTTAATAGCTATTCTGCTATTCGGGGCGGAGACAAATCCAACAAATCCAAAGTTTTTATTGAACTTTCAAATAAGTAAGTTTCTCTGGCGCACCCCGTACAAAAAATCGACACTGTAAATAAATTCGTTTGATGTCTATACGAACTTATTATTAAGAGTGTTTTTGAGGTCGATTTTAGGTTTGAAAATGGTAAAAAATACACAAATAATTATTATCTACCATTTTAAAATAATTATAATTTCAGGTGGCCAATTGTCGGGGGTCAACTGTCCGGTTAATATCAGCAAATAGGATATACAATTATCACAATTACGGTGATTATCTTTTGGGATATTAATAATAATAATATTTGGCTAATTTATATAGCGCCGTTTTTGTGAAAAATCACCTCAAGGGCGCTGTACAAATAAGTATTTAAAGGAATTAATATTACTGGCTTACAACTAAGATTTACAATTATAACTAGTGACTTACATCTAAGACTTATAGCTAGAGACTTATTTTACTGGCTTACAATTAAGATTTACAATTATAACTAGTGACTTACATCTAAGACTTATATAACTAGTGACTTATGACTAAGACATATAAATGCTAACCTAAAGCAAGTGACCTAAAAACATACATATTTATACTTAGATAAAGACTAGCGCCAGAAGAAGTAAGAAGAAAGAATAATTTACATAATATGTTTTGTAATGAGCGCACTTTGAAAACAAAAGTTAAATTTTATGATACTCTCAGATAGGTATTTTTATTTAAGGGTATGAGAGCCCAAAAAGGTAGGTTTTTAATTTGGACCTAAATTCTGTTGGGCTTGTTATGCATCTAAGTTTCGGAGGGAGTTTATTCCAAGCCTTCGGCCCAGACACTCCGAAAGCGCGATCTCCAAATTTAGTATTTGGCTTGCGTTTAGGTTCCATTAGTTTACCTATAGCTGATGAGGTTGCTGATCTAAGTGTTGACTGCCTCGGACCAGTATTTTCGGGGACACATAGTTCAGAGATGTAAGGTGGGGCCATTTTATTGATCGATTTAAACACCATCCAGCACAACTTGTACTGGATTCTTTCAGGGCACTTGAGCCAGTAAAGGTTACGAAGGTGTTCTGAAATGTGTGAATATTTAGGGACTCCGGTTATGAGCCGTGCCGCTGCATTAAACACGGATTGAAGTTTGTCAGTTTGGTATTTTGGAAGGCTACGGTATGTTAAGCTTCCACCTTCTTCATTTAACGCAGCGTTACAATGTCCATCTCTCCCTCTCTTTCTCTGGTTTCAATCCTGGGATTGATTTGCAACAATTTCCTCTATTCTTCTCTTCCATTCTTCCCTGTCTTGTGCGGCTCTTTTGAAGTCTGCATATGATGAGCAGCGCACGTCCACCAGCAGGTCCTCCAGGTACTCTCGGCGTGGGCGTCCCCTAGAGTTTGTCCCCTCGGTCATACCCTCCATTATGGCATGCAAGAGGCCTTCTTGTCGTATTACATGACCGATCCATCTTGCACGCCTTTCGGACAAGGACCTGAGCAGGTGCCTTCCTCCTTTGATTCTTTAGAGAACCTCCTCATTTGTAATGTGGTCTCTCCAGGAAATTCCTAATAGTCTTCTATAGGACCACATCTCAAAAGCCTCTAGTCTCCGTGTATCTCTTTCAGATAGGCACCATGTTTCGCAACCGTACATCAAGATACTCCATACATAGCTCTTAATGAGGAGTATTCTCAGTTTTAGGTCTATATTATTCGATTCTATTATTTTCGACCTTTTATTGAATGCAAGCCTAGCCTGGTGTATACGGCTGTCGACCTCGCTTTTAGACTGACCGTCCCATGTTATTTTGCTCCCGAGGTATACAAACTCCTTGGTGTTCTTTAGTGGAACTCCAGACATCTCTACTCTCATCTGATGTTGCGTTCGGCCTACAGTCAGCAGCTTTGTTTTGTCTTTATTTATCTTCATGTTGTAGTTGTTTTGAAGAATGCTTTGCACGGTTGTTAAGGCCTCTTACAGTTCTTGTTGGTAAATATGATGACGGACACTATAGCGCTATCCGAAACGTTGGCTAAAGAAGGAGGAAGCGCTACACGGCATAATAAACCAAAATTAATCCGGATAGTATAAAAAAGCGTCCCCGAAATAAATGCAACGTAAATAACATCATAGTCCAATGGTTTAAAACAAGTTAAAAAATAAAATTAGAATGTCTGCAGTCGGTGACGTACGTACTTAATGTTGCCAATAAATCGAACTTAAAAATATGATCAGGTTTTTTTTATAAATTGTTTAAAATATCATCCTCTTTTTTGGTCACAATTTATTACAAGTCTTCGGCATGTTATAAATAATTGTCTTTGAATAAGTAAGTGTGCTGCAGTTTATGACTTGTCTAACATTAAGAAGACCTTTCAAACAGATTATAGAATAGATTATATACATATAAATTTCTAAGCGGAAACTGGAGAATCATTTTCGCAATTTTCGCATCGATTTTGTCGCTGTAAATGTTAGCGCTCTCCTCCAACATTCGTAATTTCGTATCTCTCCATCTTCTTATTTTCGAGCCCGGTTGCAGACCCTTAACCATAGACATATGAATATTAATAGACCTGCCCTAAGCGATAAAAGCGTATTATTTCCCCCTCCCCATACCGGTTCCATTGGATCGAGTATGGCTTCGCGTGAATCTAAAAAATGTGACGTCATCATTCTTCTGCGAGCCAGCGTCGAGCACTCATCGGTGCATTTTACGAAATAACACGGCAAAAATAGTGGCTTGTGTTTCGAAAACGTGTAAAAATAGAAGTGAAAAAGAGAATAAACCCAATTGTCGTATTACATTCCATAGGCAAGCATTATTTTACTTTATTATAAGCTTATTCAGATCACATAATATGGTCGTTTTTGTAACACTCACTATCGAGACACATGGCGTGTGCTCGTCGCTGTTTTGTGGGGTAAGTAAATTATGAAACATTTGTAAAAGTGTCTTAACTAAATACGTCAACAAAATATTGGACTATGAAAATAGGCGAACTTTACTTTGCTGTATTTGGAATTTGTAAATTTGTTCATTTCGCGGCGAGCAATTCACGCTCCTATGTAAAAAGGTCTATTCATTCAAGAGCAGAGTTTACTTTTAAGAACTAAATGGTGATATTACAATGCAAGATGCCCATATACTCTCAGATTAAGTTATTGACGAATCACATATCACCGAATTCATCTTCCCGCTCTGCGCCCCGCTATAGTTGGTTTCTTCCCCTCACCTTTATGTTCTGGTCTATTAATATTCATATGTCTATGCCCTTAACTGATTTTTTTTTAAATTCTGATCTCAAAAAAAAAGTTTGTTTGGTTTGGGTGATGTAGATTCCCCAGTTTCCGGCTTGTACTACGACTTTCCAGACACCGTGTATATCAATTCTTCATGCTTTATTGCCCCACTTTAATCAATTTCCTATCTATTTTTATATCATTTCCGTTCTACAATCAATAACAACTTCCAACTGAAACCATTATCCATTAACTTTATTATTGCAATGAAATAGAATCTATCTTTACTCTATTTCTCGACTGATTGCAGTCCCCGTTAGTTGCACTCTTCACCAGTGCACTGTAAACTGCAAACTGCAAGATTTATGTGCATTTATGGAGATAACTTTACGGTGCATAATATTAAATATACAATAACGTAATAAATGCACGGTGAATGAAAGTTCACGGGATAAACTAAAAACTGAAGTTATTTGTCATGATAATAAAAATAATGTATTTATTAAATCTATCATTTTTAATAATAACAAATTTTAATATTGTAAAGGAGAAAGTTTTGTATGGATGTATAGATGTTTGGATGTATGGATGTTTGGATGTTTGTTACTCTTTCACGCAATAAATACTGAATGGACTTTAAAAAATCTTTCACTAATAGAAAGCTACATTATTTGCGAGTAATACAGGCTGTATATATTGGGTAAGCTCTGGCGTTATGAATAAGCTCTGGCGTTATGCTAAATAATTTATTGTACGTTTATTGTCCGAACGAAAAGCAAAGCGCTGTTAAGTAATTGATTGACGTGCGCTGTCATTTTATTATTTGTTTATTTGTTTAGGTTACTACGGAGATTCCTTTGATTGTAAAAATTCATTATAAAATAGGTACTAATCTACACTTTGACCTTAGCCAACAGCTAAGAGGGGGGGGGGGGGGGGGTGATATGCGGGCGAAGTCGGGGGCAAAAACTAGTATAAAATAAAAATCAATATATGTTTGCTTGCATGTATGCTTGTAATGTTGTTTATGTACTGCTATATTAAGCATGGGAAATGTTTTAAACTTTCAAAATACGTTCATTCGACCCCGCGAAGGTTCCTGGATTATTACAACCACATGACGATACATCTGAAAGGTTTTTTAATCATTACAAAAACTCTTACGAACCTGTCAAAAATGTCACAATTTGAGAATGACATTTTGCAAACCATCGATTGTTAAATAAAAATTCAGTTTTAATAGTTTTTTAAAGAATAAACTCTTTAAATTAAGTTATCACCTTTGGTATCTACTAACCAAAATCGAACACTTTGAATCAAATCAAGTATTTTAAATAGACCCCCACGTAATATAGAAAAATTAATGTTTGTATTAATATATAGAAAAACTTAAATTTGTAAAAACAAAAATCGAGTGCGGTTTACACGCGGTAGAAGCGAAACTTTACCAAAACAATCTCAATCAATACTTGAAAAGTGAGGTCATATTCAAAGCGACCAATGAGCGCAGACCTTCTGTAATTTCAGTTTCATATCTCAACCAATAGGAGCCTTTAAAAGTGACATCATAATCAAAGCGGCCAATGAGCGCAGTTGATGCGTCGCAGATGCAGTAATCGTCATTTCCGTTTCACCCGAAATCCAAATCACAGCGGGGTTATAGAAGTTTCACTTAAAAAAAAGATATATTATTTATATACACTATCTATATTGTAATTAACTTGGGGTAGAATCATAGACATCCAAATGGATAGACGAGAAGATACAAATGAGGGGTAAAACCAAACTATGGGGGGGGCCAGAGGGGAAAGATGACTGTGATTCGTTAAAAAATCAATCTGACAGTATATAGGCATCTTGCATTATAATACCACCATTTAATTCTTAAAAGCTAAATCTGCTTTGAATGAATAGACCTTTTTACATCGGAGCACGAATTGCTTGCCACGTTAATAACATATTTGCGAAAGATTCGCCCTTATTCACATAGCAATATTTTGTTGCCGTGTTTAGTTAAGACACTTTTACAAAAGTTTCATAATTTACTTACTCCTGTAACCAGCGACGAGCACACTGGAGAACCGCCCACATTCGCTACGTTCACATAATATGTGGGTATAATGTATAGCACAAGCTACCGTTTTTGGCATGTTATTTCGTAAAATGTATGGATGTTAGTTCCGCGCTGTACAGGACAAGAATGATAACGTCACATATTTTAGACTCAAGCGAGGCTCTCTCCCCTCCCCATGGAGCGAACTGGCTCCAAGGAGGAGCTCCAGCTGGCTCTATGGGGAGGGGGAAATAATACGTTTTTATCACTTAGGGCAGGTCCAGATATATTCATATGTCCGTGGGTAATATCTTATAATCACGTAGCAGCCAAAAATATGCGTAAAGAAATTGAAGATAATGTTGGTAGTTCTTAGTCGAAAAATCGACAGTTAAATATGACCGAAGGATTTCATTAGCTCAGCGGTCAGAGCAAAGCCCCAGCTAGGCTAAGGTACTACCACTTTTTCGTTAGAGAGTTGGTAATTATTATCTTCAATGATTAAAATGAATGAGTTTGGTATCTGTTTGGTATCGCTCCGTTTTCATGATGTTTTCCAGACACCGTGTACCGCGTCATCTTAGTTGTTGGGTTCGAGCATTGTCTGTGTGTGAGCAGGGATGCGGAATGGACGGGGTGATACTGACCATTAATTTTCTGCATCGTTTACCAACCAACAGTAACTTAATAATTATTTAATTGTTTTAGCAGACTGCCAATTAAACCGCTCAGTATATTGACGGCTGTATCTCTACATATTATAAATTATAGTCCTCCGCCGCGTCTGTCTATCTGTTCGCGATTAACTCAAAAACTACTGAACGGATTTTCATGCGGTTTTCACCAATAGATAGAGTAGTTCATGAGGAAGGTTTATATAATTTGTCAAGGTTTTGTGTAAATTGGTCGAAATATCTCTACACATTAGAAATTAAAGTCCTCCGCCGCGTCTGTCTGTCTGTTTGCGATAAACTCAAAATTACTGAACGGATTTTCATGCGGTTTTCACCAATTGATAAAGTGATACATGATAAAGGTTTCGGCATATAATTTGTCAAGGTTTTCTGCAAATTGGTTGAAATAATGTAAAATATAAAGGAGAATGTCTGTATGTAGTGGACGAGCGGGCTGGAAAGCAGGCGGTGTGGATTTGATTTGTATGCAAATTAACAGATGGCGGTGTGAGTTAATTTATCGACAAAAAAACACTTGGTTATAAAGGTTGGGTTAAACCATCCGGTATATGGCGTTGTGTTTCGATAGCCACAACAACGCGTGGCCGGGTCAGCTAGTTTTTCATAAAGTTATATCGTCGGTCTTTTTAGGGAAAGGAAGGGAAGGAAATTTTGGGATGGAAAGTATGAGGGATGGTAGAAATCTGGGCTTTAGTGTGTCCAGGAGAGACGGACGTACGAATCTACAAAAGGTCTCCCTCAACAAGCCCGCTAAGCAGTAAGTAGGTAGGCAATAGCATCCGCCACAAAGTCCTACGCAAACCTCAGGCCATGAACCCAGGCTCCTCTGGTAAGTAAGCAAACGTAGTGAACCACTTGGGGTGACCTACGGCAGGGATGTTGGTTATCCAATAAATATGGCCTCCCAAATTGATGGTTTGATAATACCGTTTTATTCCACCAGAGCGCATGAGCGTTGCGACTGTTGCTAGCTGTCAAGTTGGAGTAATAAAAAAAAGTTAAAGAATATGTTTATTTTAGTGTTATTATGGACTGCTTTTAAAATGGGATTTATAAAAAAATAAAGTCTGTGAACGACTGAGATCCATTGTTATGAGATAACATAAACTTAAATTCTATATTCCAATATCCACACTTCGAATAATTTATTTATCATTAGCTGAATCTATTATAAGGTATGGAATCACAGCTTGGGGACTTTCCTTTAAAACGAATGTAAGTCATGTTCAATCAGTTCAAAATTAATTAGGTGAATTATTAGCTCATACGAACAAAGACATGATGTTCCGTACTATTACCAGAGTCTCAAAATTCTCTCAGTAAGAGCAATTCTGTACATCATCATATGAATAGCCCTGTATACATATACAGACTGGACCACACTTACAATACTCGCTTTACGTTAAATGGAGGACTAATCGTACCTAAGCATTTAAACAAATATGGACAAAGAACATTGGATTACATGATACCTAATTACTAATTTAAGTAAAAACCAATATTATGTTGAAAAATTAGCTCGCCGAAAGAAATAGTTGGTATTAGAGTCTAACACAAAAAAACCTAACTGCGTAGTTAATTAAAATGAGTTTTATTTTTTATCTTTAAAGTAAAAGCACCCATTGTCAAACTACTTAAAAGTACTTTATTGGGGCTTTATTTCGATACATTTTTTCCCTGTATAATTGTATATAATAAATGAAAAAAAGATAATAAGAAAAATCAACATTTCGTGAGATCTACAGTTCACAGAAGGGGAAGATGATGATTAAAGAACATCAGACACGGAAAAGCCAAAATGGTTTCACACTTCTAAAAAATCCTGCTATCAAATTTCAAAGCCTTTCCACGATAATATATTATGATGGATGACCAAATAATTAATGATTGCTTAACTTTTCAGAATAACAAATCAAAGCAAGACCGTGTAAAGTGCCGTATTGCGAGCTCAGATCGATCGTAAATAACAATCAATGTAATACGATACCATACCGCAAGCATTTACACTCAATAAATCAATATAAATAAGCATACCTTTCTTAAATAATATGTACGTAAATCATTTTTGAAAACAGCCATAAAAAACGATAAAATAATATCGACGCGCCTTCATTGGGGAATGTAAAAACTTTCTTCTGCGACTGCGCGAGCATTCGAATCAAAATGGCCGCTGCCAATCAGCTGTTAATTACAAATGGAAAAAAAATATCACAAAATTATAATCTTATTTAACATTTTTGATGGTTTGTCGGCTTTAAATTGCAGATTACCGCGTTTAAAATGTCGTGTGCATATAGATTAATTTAAATTAAAAGATTTTATGTATGTTTTCAACCTTTTTTATGCGTTTTTATCGGCACTTCTGTCATCTCGCATACATGAATGTGAAAATAGAGTGTCGTCGCGAATCGCAGAGCCGTCTCGTATAATTTATTTTATTTCTTTAACGGGAGAGCAGCCTTTGAGGTTGGTGAAAATATTCAGCGATGAGTCTGTCGAATTTGCATAAATATAATTTGTTTGCAAATAGCGTAGGAGTTTATTTGCATATAACATGATTCGGGGTTTCGGTACGTTGGAAGAATAATATAGAACATTGGGGCGAATAACGGAGACGTTTGTGGAATCTTTTCGACAAGTTGCTCCTATTTTTTTGGCTGTGGATTTCACCATAACAATTTTAGGTCACCTTGAAGATTCATGCGAAGATAAACAAGTAAATGGAATGTTAATGTGTTGATGTTATTTGTAAAGAGTTGAATTCAAGGCCGTTACGTTTAAAAATGCCCTAAGCGAATTGAAATTGAAAAATGACAATGTTTGACGTAGAGAGAAAACTTAATGCTATAGATACGAGAAACCTATGAATGATAAAATAAATAAGGTTGCTGAAGCAGATAAACATGATTAGAATAACTTGCGTTGTCACTGAGTTTTCTTTCAGGATATCAGAAATTGAGTTTATCAGAATTGCTATATGAATAAAAAGATTAGAGAATGCTAGGCCGATGTAAGCGTGATGAATAAGAACAAGAGAGGGGGCGCTCAAATGGTTTGGAATATGGAGCAGATGAATGGAGAAAAAAAGAAAAGTCTATGGCGCATTAGTGGATGGAATAAAATGTGGAGGACGCCACAGAGAGAAAGGGTGAAACCCATTATGAATAATAATAATGAATTAAAGGGTGAAATAACGAATGATAGAGGAATTGAAATGAATGAGTGAATGTATCAATGAATTAACGATTCAATCCATTAATGAATCAATGAATCGATGAATTGATGGATCGATGGATCGATGAATAAATGAATCGATGAATCAATGAATCAAATTGGGAGGCGGGAATGGGTACCGCCGCCCCGGGAACCTTTATTAGATAACCAACACCTCTGCCATAGGTCACCCCAAGTGGTTCGCTACGTTTGGTGATTTAGCAGGGGTGCCCGGGTTCATGGGGTGAGGTTTGTCTAGGTCTTGGAGGCGGATGACCAGGACACACTGAACCCCAGATTCCTACCCACCCCTTAAACCCTCTTCCTTCCCAGAACTCTCCCCTCCTTCATTTCCTTAAAAAACCCTCCAAACAGCATCCCCAAAGATGACATAGGCCCTGAGGGAAATTATTTTCCTCAGGGCCTCCTGTGTGGAGCTCAAGTAAATAAAAAAAATCAAGATTTAACGAATCAACGAAACAATGAAATGATGAATCAATGAATCAATGAATTAATGAATCAATGAATCAATGAATCAATGAATCAACGAATCAACGAAACAATGAAATTATGTATCAATGAAACAATGAATCGATGAATGAATGAATGAACCAATCAATCGATAAATCAATAATAATAAAAACTTTATGGTAAGAAATTTACAATATTAATTAAAAATACACATTAACCATATACAGTGAACATTATTTCATAAATTAGACAAGTAATTACATAAAATTAACAACAGAAATATTATATATATTTGCATATTTTTTAAAAAGAAAGACGAACATTCAGGTTACGAATAACCTGACAATATTTAAAATCTTCTACTTCTATCACATTAAGCGGAAAATGTTGCTTGTGTCGTAATGGAGGACTTAGCCAGCAAGAAATTGAACACATGACGCCTGGGTAGGACCTAGACACGATGCCAACTCAGCCACTATCTGGAAGAATGTTATTAAGTCGTGCCTCAAGGCATCTAAAGTTTCGTTGACCAAGAGTGGTATGCGTTGCGGAAATTTGGGGTAGATCAATAAAACAATGAAGGTAGTCAGAATTGCCACAAATAATCTTATCTCAAAATTAAAAATCACTGAGCAGTGTCATTCCACAAATAAAAGGTAACGACAAGTTATGTAATATAAAATTCTATTTTTTTAACACGTGGTCATAATAATAATTTATTAAGACACATCGCAAAAATGTATTCACTGGAACAATTAAGATTAGCTATTGTGTATCGGACAACAAAAAAGACGATTCTCAATAACGCGATAGATGAGTGAAGAATGAGTCGAGATTGGCACAGATAATATAACCGAGGAAACCATGACAATGGATTGGTAATTAACTTGTAGTCATAATAATTAATGATGTGTCCGGATTCGTATATGAAGATTGATTGTTTATTGTTGGCAGTCTAGTTTATCTTGGTTTCCATGGTTTTGTAGCATTTGACAATGATGCAAAATAATTGCAAAACTAATGGTCAGGTTGAATGCTATTTTTTTATTTAAATTTGGTCGTGTTTGGAAAACGTAATATGTAATTAAGGCCAGGGAAAGTAAACTAACCAACTAACCACCACGCTAATTTTCCGCAGGTGTAGGCAGAGAGGACAGACCACCAAATAACTCGGTCTTGGCACACACTCCTTGCCTCGTTCACATTTATACATCTCATACACACTCTTCTATTATTCTGACTTTTGACATGGCCTGACTCAAGTATCTGATTCACTTGATCGTGCCATGTCTACCTCGGGCGTCTCCGCCTTCTTCTTCCATTCACACTTGCTTCATATATTCTTCACACACTATTTTCTTCTCTCATTTGCTCTACATGCCCAAACCATCTGAGGGTAGGTACCTTTCTTAATGCAGCGGCAAGGCTCATAACCGGAGTTCCTAAATATTCACACATTTCAGAACACCTTCGTAACCTTCACTGGCTCAAGTGTCCTGAAAGAATCCAGTACAAGTTGTGCTGGATGGTGTTTAAATCGATCAATGAAATGGCCCCACCTTACATCTCTGAACTATGTGTTCCCGAAAATACTGGTCCGAGGCAGTCAACACTTAGATCAGCAACCTCATCAGCTACAGGCAAACTAATGGAACCTAAACGCAAGCCAAATACTAAATTTGGAGATCGCGCTTTCGGAGTATCTGGGCCGAAGGCTTGGAATAAACCCCCTCCGAAACTTAGATGCATAACAAGCCCAACAGAATTTAGGTCCAAATTAAAATCCTACCTTTTTGGGCTCTCATACCCTTAAATAAAAATACCTATCTGAGAGTATCATAAAATTTTACTTTTGTTTTCAAAGTGCGCTCACTACAAAACATATTATGTATTATTCTATCTTCTTACTTCTTCTGGCGCTAATCTTAATCTAATTGTAAATATGTATGTTATTAAGTCACTTGCTTTAGGTTAGCATTTATATGGCTTAGTCTTAAGTCACTAGCTAAGTCTTAGATGTAAGTCAGTAGTTATAATTGTAAATCTTAATTGTAAGCCAGTAAAATAAGTCTCTAGCTATAAGTCTTAAATCTTAATTATAAGCCAGTAAAATTAGTCTCTAGCTATAAGTCTTAGATGTAAGTCACTAGTTATAATTGTAAATCTTAGTTGTAAATCAGTAATATTAATTCCTTTAAATACTTATTTGTACAGCGCCCTTGAGGTGATTTTTCACAAAAACTGCGCTATATAACTTAGCCAAATATTATTATTATTATTAATCTTACTCATTATGCTTACATTAGCCTTACATTCTTTGCGGATATCCACATTTCTCACACGATCATACATGGTTTTGTCAAACATCGGTAAAGAAAAATTGAATGAATTATACAGGTGTTATGGAACAAAAATATGTTACCCTTGCTGTTCAATTATTGAAGTTGGTGATAGCAAGAGAAGTGGAGGTTGAAGAGGTCCAGAAGATTTTCTTAGATGAACCCTCATTGCCTTTGAATTAATGAACCAATTAATCAATGGATCAATGAATCAATGAATCAATGAATCAATGAATCAATGAATCAATGAATCAATGAATTAATGAATCAATGAATCAATGAATCAATGAATCAATGAATCAATGAATCAATGAATCAATGAATCAATGAATCAATGATACAATGAATCAATGAATCAATAAATCAATGAATCAATGGTTCAATGAATCAATGGATCAATAAATCAATGTGTCAATGAATCAATGTATCAAGGAATCAATCAATAAATGAATCAATGAATCAATAAATCAATGTGTCAATGAATCAAGGAATCAATCAATCAATGAATCAATAAATCATTGAATCAATGAATAAATTAATCAATAAAAAAGGCGCACAAGAGGATGGAAGAAAAAATAGGGGATAACACAAAGAGAAAGGGTGAAATCGATTACACACGAATTGAAATGAAACAATGAATTAATGATTCGATGAATCAATGAATCAATGAATCAGTGAATCAATGAATCAGTGAATTGGTGTATCAGTGAATCAATTAAATAAGTAATCAATGAAGCAATGGACAGAAGCCCAAGGCTTTAGACCGTTCGGTCAACACAATTTGGGAGGCCGGTGTGAGAACCATTTATTGAGTAACCAACACCTCTGCCGTAGGTCACCCTAAGAGGTGTGTTCATGTCTTAGCGGTGAATGCGCCTGCCCATTCGGATCGGGAAGGGCAGGTTGTGGGAGACTCTTTGACCTCTCCAGCTGGTCTCTCTCGTTCCATCCCCTTGCATCGCAGTAGGAGGGATGGATTGATACGTCCGTCACTCCTGGACACATTGACCCCCAGATTACTACCCAACGATCATACTTTTTCTTTCCCAGAACGTCCTCTCCTTACTTTGCTTAAAAAGACCCTTAAGACAACACCCCCAAACATGAAACATGTTGGGTTAATGTAAAAAACGTTTTTTTTCTTCTTTCTTTTTTTTCTTTATATGTTTTTGTGGTGTTATGCCGTGTTGCGCTACCTCCTTTAGCCCATGATTCAGACAGTGTTGCAGTGTCCATCATCAGGGTAGATCATCTGTGGTAGCGCAACCCGGCATAACACCCCCAAAAACAAATAAAGAAAATACTTTTGGCCGTGAAAATCTAAGAACGTATCCAAAATACACAGTGTTCGTAAACTTGTAGTACCTACTGTAGTTATAACTGGTGAATATACTTAACATTCGGAGATGATTTTGTAGATTAACTTTTTTGATTTGAGGTTTCGTTTTCGATTACGTCGAAGCTTTTTTTGTTCTCCATGTGATTTAGATTAACCAATTTCCCGTCGTTGCACTACGAGTTTCCGGATACCATGTGTTAGCTATATATATGTAGGTCTACGTCCAAAATTCTAGAGTTGAGCTGAAGTCAATAAACTTATAAAATATTTATTTTCTCACGACTCTTTATGACCGTAATCCGAACACACAGATTAATTAAAACTTAAAGACCCCATTACCCACTCAGATTAGCCCAAAACAATACATAAATTCAACAGCGCCGAGCTAATTTAAACCACTAAACATATTAATTTCTGGTAACAAAAAGCCGTTATATTTTATATCGTTCTTTTGTTACATGGAGCAATATATTTCAAATAAGGAATGCAATATAAAATATAGTAAACATATTTATTTCTGACTGGCGATTACCCGGCATGGGTTACAATGCCATTCAATTAAAAAAGTGTTTGTGTTTTAATTCTGGTCGTTGAAGTGCTTTTGGATATATGTTTGTCTGGTGTGTACACGTATAAATCAAAAAGTTTTCAAGCAAGCCGCATACAGCTGTTCGTATGAGAAGCTTGCATTTTACAAATTTATCCCGTGCTATCCCCTACTGCTAGTATGTCTCCTTTGAAATCTCTCCCTGTGTCTCTCCCATGTCCCGAACCTCACCTCCTGCGTACCTCTCCCCCTCCCGCGTTTCTCTTCCCATCTACCCCCGCCTTCCCCCATCCCTCTTCCTCCTCCCGTGAGCCCTCCTCCTTCGTTCCCCTCCTCCCTCCCGGATTCCCCTCCCCCGCTTCCCTCCCTGCCGCTAAACTATATGAAATACACACACTTTTCAAACCATTTGTGCGCCAACTCCTGTAAAATCCGCTACAATGCATTAATGTCTGATCTAAACCTACCACTACTTTCTACCCGGCGTACTATTAATGACATTCTTATACTTTTTAAATTACTGAACAATCTCATAGACTGCCCTCAAATGTTAAGTGTTATAAATATTCGTGTCCCTGTTAAATCAACTCGACTCCACCACCTTTTCCACAGTGACAATCATAGCACTAACTATTCCTATCATTCACCGCTAGTGCGTTTTCACCGAACTGCCAATACGTATACAGACCTTTTCGATATTTTCAATACCTCACCGTCTTGCATCAAAGCAAAAATAACTAGTTATTTATGTAACTGATATGTTTGTAAAATGATAAATATTTGTTGTACTAATATGCATCGTATGTATGTACTGTATGTTATTCTATATATATAATGTTTGTAAATGTTCGATACACCTGTATTATGTATGTTATAGCCCTATGTACGGGCGTTTAAATAATAAATAAATAAATATTTAATACAAATATTATAAAGCCAAACTTACCATCTTACATATAAAAATCTCGTGTCACGGTGTTTGTCGTTGCACTCTTCCGAAACGGCTTGACCGATTTTTATGATATTTTTTAATGTATATTTGGTAGATATGAGAACAGGTTTTAATGTATATTTCACAACTCTGGATGATTAGTGTGACCCTATCCAGAAAAAAAATCAATTTTTTTGTCAAAATTTATTATTTGGCATTAAAAATACTTATAACTATAGTTTTATATAGTAATCTTCACGGACATGCTCACAACAAACCACCAGAGTTTCATCGCAATTGGATGTTATAGGAAATAATAAGAAACAAACAAAGAAACATTCGTTTTTATATATTAAGAGGGACCAGGGCGCCGAGAAATTTGAATAATAAGGTATTTAACCAAAGTGTTGCTGTCGCTGTCGCCTTTACTCCCCCCAAATACAAAACGAAAGGGGCAAATGCACCTCAGGCTGATAATTCCTAAATAAAATCGTCAAAGGTTTTGTATTTTGTTTTTCACCTCCAAAACTGGACCTTTTAAACGATTTTTTGTACCACCAGTATGAGAAAAATTATCCTATGTCTTTACGTTTTTTTTTTAATACGTTGTCTAGTTTGTATAATGAAGGTCTGTTGATGACGTTCAAACCTGGGAATTTTAACCATTTTTGGAGGGTCCCAACTCCTATAAGAAGTAACTTATAAAAAAAAGCACAACGTAGCGACAACCTAGTCGTCGATATCCAATGACGTTATATAAATAAATAGACTCGCCATAGTCTCATATACTCACAATATAATGTGGAAAGTAAGGAACACTCTTTTGTTTTCAGCGATTTTCAGTATAATTTCTTAATTCAAAAGTTTATTCCTGTGTGATAAAGATAGACAATCAAATAATGCGTGAGTATGAATGACATGAATATATGAGCGGGCGGCGTATTGTTGCTTGTCACATTTTGATGGAACGTTCGCTGTCTCCTTTTCTTGAGGCCCACTAGAATAAAAGGTCCGGCTGCCAGTCGGAGTTTGATATGTCGAGCTATGCAATAAATACAATAGGGCAACGACAGTTTTCAAATGGTGGCGATTGTCATCAATACTTGTTAAAACTACTGATTTATGTGTTGTTTTACCGCAAGCAAACAAATAAACAGAGTGTTTAGGCTGATTAGTCTACTTTAAAACAGTTAAGTTTACTTAGCAACAGAAATTTGGCTGTTGCGCGTCCAGACCCTTTACTTTAGTAGGACTTGAATTTTCTCTAATGACGTGTAAAACCGCGAGCGGGAAACATAAAAATTAATTGTAATATTTATAATAATCGATAATATTAAGTAATTTGCGTGTACTTACAAATGAAATGTTATTCATTCGCCTTTACTATTATTTGCCGTGTAATTGAAACATTTTCTCATCACACAGGAGGGCATTTTGGCACTTTTTAAAATGCAATTTACTTACTGGTAAGTGCTGGTAAGACGCAACCTTACTCGACGCGTAGCAGTTTAGTACTAAAGTACTAGATATCGAGAACGGTGCAATTGTCTTGTTCTTGTCTTCCCACTTTGAGATTTCTACCCCTCGTCTAATAGTATGTAACGTCATATCTGTCATATCTATATTATTCTAAAAAAACATTTCCATTAGTATCGAAATCCGGAATTAAATTAGGGAATACGTTTGTATGGACCAAAAGCGCCGCATGGTTTTCTCTTAATAAGATAATTGATGCGAAATACAAAACAAAACATACTGAGCATATTAAAAAAAAATCAGTTATATTTTATGCATAATTTATTAGTGTTTCTAGAATAAGATGTTTCACGTAGAAAGGAGATGCAAGATAGTTCTTTTGATTATTCTTATTTTATATGAAAACATGTTTACGTATAATTGTTTAATGTTTTGAAGACTGACTGAGCAAGTGTGTCAAATATTACATATTTAATTTGAACCGGTAGATGTGGAATAACCTACCTAAAAGTGACTAGTCAGAGATTATTGACTCGATGTTTTTTCGTTGAAGTTAGGTACAGAGTTATTTATAGATTTTCAAAACTTTGGTGAATGTCAATTGTGTTAGGCGCGCATTTCCGGCTGTTCACCGGTGCCGTTTGGTGTCTTAGCAGGGGTGACCGGATTCATGGGGTGAGGTTTATCCGGGTCTTGGCAGTGGATGCATGTGCCCATCAGCTAAAGTCACTAAAGCGGAAATTGATGTTATAATAAAGGGATTGGGTCCTAAGAAGGCACCAGGGCATGATAGGCTCAATGGCGTGATTGCGAAGCAAGTCTGGGTCCACGCCAAGGAAGAGCTCTTCCAGGTGATGGACACGTGCCTGAGGAGGGGAGTCTTCCCCTCCGAGTGGAAGCGTGGCGTGCTCCGGATCATACCAAAGGGGAACGGAAAACCACTGACCGACATTAAGGCGTATAGGCCAATTACCCTCCTCCCTGTACTTGGCAAAATCTTGGAGAAACTGCTACGAGAGCGACTTCGGCAAACCCTGTCACCGGCCAGTGACCTGCAGTTCGGCTTCGTCCCCGGTAGATCTACGGTGCATGCCCTGTCGTATGTGCTTGATTGGGTGAAGGCTTGTCCAAAGAGGTATGTAGTAGCGATCTTCCTCGACATAACTGGTGCCTTCGATCACGCGTGGTGGGCAATGATGCGTACAAAGGTGAAAACCAGGCAGTGCTCCAAACTTCTGTTCCAGTCAATCGACGACTACCTTTCTGATCGCACGATCACGATCAGCTTTGGAGATTTTTTGATCGAGAGGGAAGCTGACATTGGATGCCCGCAGGGCTCCATTCTCGGACCTGACCTGTGGAACATCAACTTTGACGACTCCTCCAGGTTACCCTTGCCTGAAGGATGCATCTCTGTCGACTACGCTGATGACAAGACGTATTTGGTCGCTGGGGACAGTAGAAAGGAAGTTGAGAGCAAAGGCAGTGAAGGTTTGAACATGTTCCTCGATTGGGGTAAGAGAAACAAGATGACATTCGCTCCCCACAAGACCCAGGGCCTCCTGATGAAGGGCTTTCTCAGTAGAGAAAGAAATCCCGTCATCAAAATGGGGGACTCTAGTGTCAAATTTCGTGAAACGGTGAAATACTTAGGCGTCACACTAGATCGATCGTCCTCTTTTCTGGCTCACGTCAAGGATGTATCCGGCAAGGCTCAGGCCCTCTTCTTGAAGCTTAGGAGACTCTCCACAGCTGAGTGGGGTTTGCGTAGCCCAGCCATGCGCACTCTGTACAGATGCGTATACGTGGCGCAAGTTTCGTATGCTGCGTCTGTCTGGGAGCATCGCTTGGGTAACTCGCTTATACTCTTGGCTCTCAAGCGGGGCCAACGAACTCCCTTGTTGGCACTATCCGGGGCGTATAGAACCGTGGCTTCGGACGCTTTGCCTGTTTTGGCTGGCATTTTGCCAATCGATCTGGAAATCAGGGAAGTGCTTACTAAGCAGAGGTTAACCAGAGGAACCCCTGCCACTCACCTAGGAGTCACTCTAACTCCGGGCGGGCCGGGGACTCTCCCTGGGCTGCTTCGACAAATGAGAGACCTGTCACTCCAAGAGTGGCAGGCCCGGTGGGATAGATCGAATTTGGGAAGATGGACTTTCTCCTTCTTCCCATCAGTTAAACTCAGAATGGAAGCGGTCTTCCTCAAGTTAGACCACCACATCACTCAATTATTATCTGGCCATGGGGAATTCAGGGGGAGACTTCACACCCTCTCCCTGTCCCCTCACCCCAATTGTGCCTGTGGGAGCACGAACCAGTCGGCTGAGCATATCCTGTGGCAGTGTGAAATAATGACGGATGCCAGAGGTCAAATGCTAGATGGTTTGGACGTACCCATCAGACCAGTGTGGAACACTGATCTGGTTTCGAATAAGACGAATTTCGAGTGCTTGAAGAAGTTTACAAGAATCTGGGTGGAGAGATGGCCTGATCTTAGAGTCGCTGATTAAAAGATTTAGTGACCAGGTGTACTTGTCTCCTGATATCCACGGATTACCCCACATTTACTCCTTCAACCCTATCTGCCTGGTTTTTTTTACATTTTCTGTTTCTTTCTTTTTCTTATTATTTTCTGTTGTTTATTTACACTTACTTGTTATTTACACTGCTTTATGTTTTTCTTTTTCATTTACAGTGTAACATAATGCGTGAATTGACACGCCTGCGTGCATCATGATTTTATATATATATATATTTTTTTTTTCCTCTACTCTCTCATGTTTTTGCATTTTTTTAGTTTGTTTATTTTGATTTCCATGTTCTTTTCAGTTCCTGATAACAACTAGAACAGAACTCCGTTGTTTGTTATGTCTTGTCCACTTCCCCATTAAAGGGGTTGGACTTTGGGCCTTGTCCCTATCATATTTTTTATAGGTCTACCTTTTTTTTGTAACTTACCTCTGTTATCTCCTTCCAGTGCCCGCGCCACCCCCCCTGACATGATAAGGTTAGAGGAAAGATAGAGTGGCATCCGGAGGTTTGTCCGTCCCTCCTCCAGCTACCCGACGCTCTTTTTCCCTAGGGTCTTCGTATCGTAGTCCATTTACTTCTTCTAGGCACCACCGGATAGCTGGCTAAAGGATGACTCCACTGGGTGCCATGACGTCGGACTAATAACCTTACACATTCTCTGGGGGACTGCCGGGCACAGGATGGTCATGACGGTCATCACTATTTTTTTCGCCTTTACTAAATGTTATTGCTTTGTTTACAACTTATCCTTTTCTTATTTATACGCAGTTGCCTGCAGTCCTGGAGTGTGTGGTCTCCCTCTGATTATTATATAATAACTACTTTTTGGTTTTTTTTTTCTTTATTACATTTTTTATGCTCACTAACACCTGTAGATTAGTCCTTTTTGACCATTACAGTACAGACTGTAGGCGATCCTATATTTCCGCCACCTAACAAAGTATGTAGGGGCATTGAAGGTCTAGATTCGTTTTATTAAATGTAGAGTCGTTTATTCAAAAAAATTAGATTCTTGCGAGAACTCCGAAGGGGCGACCATAAGTCGCCTATACCGGGGTGGGACAGTGGTGGGTACTTCAATGCCCATCAGCTACATGGCAGACCAGATCAAAAGAGACTGGTTGAGGGAGACTTTTTGATCTCTTCAGCTGGACACTCTCGGAACATCGCCTTGCACCGCAGTTCAAGGGGTGGATTCATGCATCCGTCACTCCAGGATACAATGACCCCCAGTGTACTACATACTCTTCATATCTTTTTCTTTTCCAAAACTTCATAAGTTTCTCCACACAGCATCCCCAAAAATGACAGAAGCCAGAAGGTGAATTTTCTGCAGTGCATCCTGATTGGAGTTAATATAAAAAATGTATGATCATTAATTCAAAAGTGCCTGCGTACTTTGACGATATATATTATATAGATCGAAGTATTGCCCGTTGCGTGCGATACACACTGAGTGTGTTGCGTGCAATACTTCGATCTATATATCGCACCTGGGGCATATCACTTATAAACCGTCTTCTGAAGTCGAAATAGCCACCGAACTTAATATAACTTTAAAAATAGCATTCGATTTAAAAATATATCTATTTAACCCAGCAAGTTGGTAGCTAGCCCCAAACAATAGACGTATCGAGTTACTGATCTGATACTTTTCAACAGAATTGCGGTCACACAGATTTATTCCGAAAACTTCACACAATAGTGTAATAGAGTGTGAGAATGAATGCGCAGATGAAGTAACAAGCAAAACTTATCGCGCATCTCTTCTGCTTCGGTAACTGAACAAATAAATCCTAGAAGGGAGATCTAACCCTATATAAAAGAAAACTTTTGTAGCTAATTTACAATTTTAGAAGACTTTTTGACTCCTAGACTATCTCCCACTCAGGAGTTCCTGAGAAAAATAATTTAACTATGTAATTTTTGGGGATGCTGTGTGAAAAGTCTTTTTAGGGAAAGGAATGAGAAGAAAATCTAGGAAGGAAAGATATACGAGGGGTGGATAGGAATCTAAGGGGCAATGCGTCCAGGAGTGATACCGTCCATCAAAGTAAAATTCATCCCTCCCACGACGGTGCAAGGCAATGTTTTGAGAGAATTTAGCTCTAGAGAGGTGAAAAGTTTTTCCTTATCAGTATCTCCCGATCCGGCCCACCATGTCGCAGATAGGTAAACGCAGGTGCCGCCAAGACCTAGACACCTTACCCGATGAACCCGGTAACCCCTGTTAAGTCACCATAGCGAACCACTTGGGGTGACCCAAGACCCAAGGTAGGGGTGTTGGTTATTCAATAAAGGGTTCCCGGGGCAGCGGTACCAAATTGAAAAAAAATATTACCATTAGAGAAAAAACAAATTTAGGTCGGTACTAAATTGTCGAAAATGGCAGCAACACCTTGAACATAACCATCTTCCGTCATTTGTCTTTACAGTTGCCGTCAACAAATTCAAAAAATTCAGGCCAAATTCACGCAACATTTCCATATACATAATACAGTTACGTAAAACAATGACAGACGTCAAATTATGTCCGCCATCTTGAATTGTACGAAAATTGGTACCATAATAGAACACGTCCATTTTAATTCCTAATCCAAATGCAACTGAACCAACAAAAGCATTTGTAAAACGCCCACCAGAAAGATAATAATCAACGATTTTTGATGAATTTGATGTTTGATCAATTTCAACAGAAGTAAGGAATATTTTTGCTCACTTTGGACACACGTTAACGCCCACAACACCCTTCTTTCTATTCATAAATTCAGTGCCCTGAGTATTGCGGGAATATTTGGGCAAATTGCCATAATATTTGCATACAATGGACTCTACATTAGACTGTGGCTCTTTGTAGTTCGGATATCCAACTTTGCGTATCTAAGCGATGGCTTTTGTAAGCTTTGTGAGCAGTTTTCTCATATTTAAGTGGTATATCTTTTTGCTGATCGGTCTCATAACAGTGGCTTGATGAGCAATTTTTCTACCCGGGAATTTTGCATAATAAGGAACTCCAGTCCAATGTTTTTTTTCTTTTTTTTAACTTAAATAACTGCATATTTTTTTTAGAGTTAGTTTTAATACTTAAAATAATTGTCAAAGTTTTAATTTTTCAGGATCCCCAAAACCATAGTATGTATAATGAATCGTGTGACGTCATCACTCACCAATTTTATTTTTATTTTCAACAGGTGTTGTCATTTTGTAGGACAGTTATACGGAAGAAGCTATGATACTATTCGGTAAGTTAAAACATTATTTAGGTGGAATTATTTAATTATTATATTATATAGATTTAATATATTTTTTATTATTACGGGAGAATGGTACAAAAATTGTTTGATATTAAAAATTATTATTTTTTAGCTTCACGAGTCGTAACCAGCATATTATGGTGGGGGAAGGGGAATAGGACGAATGGGAAAGGACACGCAGGGAGAAAAGAAAACATTTATTAAGTGGCGTAGCAATGCATGCCGGGAACTCAGAAGCAAGCATATTTTGATTTTTATATATCATATAGATGTCCCTCTAATACAATGCGAGCGAAGCCGCGGGTAAAAGCTAGTTCCTAATAAAAAAACGTCTGCTAATTAAATCCCGGGAAAAATCCAGACCCAGCGTAGTTTTTCCGGGTTAATGTTACGCCACTGCTTTCAATAGTAGAAAATACTAAATTAATCTATGGATATAATTCTGCTCACTAACGTATTATATTATTACGAATGCTTTCCAATTTTTCAAATACATCACGTTCAGTTTGATTCCAAGAGAAAATGTCCAAGAATTAAATGACTTTGCAAAAATAACGATAGCAATCAATTTCTTATTAATTCATGTTCGCGTTGTAAGTGGTAAGAGAAAGAAAATATTTATTACGTAATTTAATTCTAGTGTCTATGGTGGAAAGATTATGGCGTCAACTTGTTTGTATTTTTCAATAACGAGTGGTGAGCTATTGCATCATGTAATTTGCTGAGCCTATTCTGTCGGGATTTCAGAGGTCAACGCAGATATTTTATCTGGCAGATTCATTTCCACTATGAGCTATAAAGAGCCTCTGCCATAGATCACCTTAAGTGGTTCGCTACGTTTGGTGATTTAGTAGGGGTGCCCGGGTTCATGGCGTGAGGTTTATCTAGTTCTTGGAGGTGGATGACCAGGACACACTGAACCCCAGATTCCTACCCACCCCTTAAACCCTTTTCCTTCCTAGAACTCTCCTCTCCTTCCTGTCCTTAAAAAAAACCCTCAATACAACCTCCCTAAAGATGACATAGGCCCTGAGGGAAATTATTTTCCTCAGGGCCTCCTGTGTGGAGCTCATGTAAAAAAATAGAGCTTTTAAAAATATAAAAAACGTAAAAAATAAGTTAAAACATTATTGTTTCATATTTGACGTTTAATAGATTTGATTAACTTATTTTTGAAGTGAAAACTTCATTAGCACCTTTGTGATTTGAAACTCGATGAAACGAAAAAGCGATACTGAAAAGAGATAAACAGATACATCTATACTATTTAGTCTGCGACAAAATGAGATGGAATAACCGTCACTCTTGTCTACTTTAGTTATCTGAAGGTTTCACTTCTACCGCATGTGAACTGCACACTTGCATTTTTAAAGTGAAAACTTCTTTACTACCGGTGTGATTTGAAACTCGATGAAACGAAAAATAGCGACACTAAAAAGAGACAAACACATAGGTACATCTACAGGATTTGACCTGCGAGAGAATGAGATAGAATAATCGATCTCCTCTTTGTGCGGTGCTTTGTAGCCTTCCCACTCTTGTCTACTTCAATTTCCTGAAGGTTTCACTTCTACCGCGTCTGAACTGCACAATTGTATTTTTGAAATGAAAACTTCTTTAGCACCCGTGTGATTTGAAACTCGATGAAACGGAAACGAGCAACACTAAAAATAGACAAACATATACATTTATAGGATTTAGCCTGCAAGAGAATGAGATAGAATAATGGGTCTCCTCTTTGCGCGGTGCTTCGTAGCCTCTCCACTATTGTCTAGTTTTAGTTTTCTGAAGGTTTCACTTCTACCGCATGTGAATTCAACACTATGATTTTTTTTTCTGCATCTCGTTCTTTTTCATAATTTCGTTTAGATTTATTAGTATTATCTATCTTCTTCTTTAGTGATATAATTTGTATAACATTTTAAAATACGTTTGGTGAACAACATTTTGTATTGATTGGCATAATAACAAGTTCGATTCCAACTCAAACCGTAAAAAAACCACTCGCAAATGAACTGACCTTACGAAGCTCGGGATCTCGGGTTCCGGTACTTCTCGAGCACTGATTCCCGTCTGATTTAGAAGAGGATACGATCCATTAATATTTGATCGTGGTAGTGTGTAGGTCTCGAACCCGAGCATTTCACACGATGTGCCGTTAGACGGTATACCGAGCGCTCCGCCGGGCCACAACGGTTATTTAGTCTCGGGTTCGCATCCCACCAGAGGTGCGCTATCTTTCGTTTATTATACCGTTAATAAATCAGCTGTTTAAAATTAAAATAAAAATAATCAACAACACGGCATCCAGACCGAAATATGCATTTTGAATCATATTCATTTATTTTTAATGAGCTTTGCATTTCTTTTATATACATATAATATGGCCGCCTGAACGCTGTATAAATGAGATCCCTGAGGCGTATGTGTGGTAAAACCATGTATGATCGTGTGAGAAATGTGGAAATCCGCAAAGAATGCAAGGCTGATGTAAGCGTGATGAGTAAGATCAAGAAAGGAACGCTCCGATGGTTTGGGCATGTAGAGCGAATGAACGAGGAAAGGAGTGTAAGGAGAATATATGACGCAAATGTGAATGGTAGAAGAAGTCGAGGACGCCCAAGAAAGACATGGCACGACCAAGTGAATCAGATACTTGAGTCGGGCCTTGTCAAGAGTCAGAATAATAGAAGAGAATGTATGAGACGTTGTATGAATGTAAACGAGGCAAGGAATGTGTGCCAAGACCGGGATGTTTGGCGGTCCGTCCTCTCTGCCTACCCCTGCGGGGAAACGGCGTGATGGTTAGTTAGTTAGTTAATTTGGCCGCTCCGGTAATTATGTATTATGTAACCAATACATCAACCAGCGTTGTCGAAGGGTAAGGCTCTTGACTCGCAATACGAAAGTCACGGGATCGAATCCCGACATGGGCAAATAAATTTTATATGATTAATTTGTGTTATTTCACAATTAATTCATTTGAAAATAATATATCTTTCTTCTCTATAAATAAAAATAAATCCCCGAAATGTATGTACGCGCATAACTTCCGAACGACTGCACCAAATTGGATAATTCTTTAAAAGTAGTTTATCATTGACAAACTACTTAAAAGTAGTTTATTGGGACTTTTCTTTTTTGTAATATCTTATTTTTATTTGATTTCCTGTAATATTGTATAACTTTTTTCCTCTAATAAAAAAAAATAAAAAAATTGTTGTGTTCGTTATTGTCAGGACAAGGTTTGTATAAAACTATTGGTGAGCTCTGGCATTATGAAATTTGCATAAAAAAATTGCAATAGGTGGCACGCGAGCTGTTTTAAAACTGAATGTATCGGGACTGAATGTATGGAATGCGGGTACGAGGAGTGGGGAGGGGAGAGGGGGAACTCAGGAGGGGGGTTCGCGGGACGGGTGATAGGGGGAGTGGAGTGGGGAATGGAAGGTTGAGGAGAGAGGGCGAAGGGATGCGGGAGAGGAAGGGGAGGCGGAAGAGGAACGGGATAAATGGGAAAGGACACGCAGGGAGAAACCATTTCTTTATTAAATGGCATTGCAACGCATGCCGGGAACCAGCCAGTATTAGTATATTTGTGGCACGTTTCAGAGTGGAAGATACTTTCAGTATCGCCCTTGTGTAATACCACCATTGAAATGCTTATAAACTTGCTTGAAATGGCTTTAGCCGTGTTTGATGATCATATCTGAATAGGTACTTCCCCACCTTCCTCTTCCCCATCTCCTTCCCCTCTCAACTACCTTCAGCCTTACAACATACCCCAATTGGGGAAGCCATAGTCTCACTGGCTCCAGACGGGAGCAGTTGGGACTCTTGTGCGGTATTCATATAATAAAAAAACACCCCTGCCACACCCCAAGTGGTTCGCTACGTTTGGTGAATATGCAGGGGTGCTCGGATTCATGGGGAGAGGTTTAACTAAGTCATGGCGGCAAATACGCAGGCAGGCTCGGGAAAGACTGGTTGAGGTAGACTTTTTAACCTGCCCAGCCGGACTCTCTCGACCTATCGCCTTGTACCGCAGTGGGAGGGATGGATTCATACATCCGTCACTCTTAGATTCACTGAACCCGAGAATCCTACCCACCCATCAAACCTATTTCTTTCCCAGAACTTCCTCTCCTTCCTTTCCCTAAAAAGACCCTCCACACAGCGTTCTCAACACAGGCATGATAAAGAGTGAGTTTTTTTCTCCGGACCCCCTGCGTGGAGATAACGTAAAAAAATATATATATAAGTTAACATTTTTTTTACGTTCCGTTTCCGGTTGAACAAGGTGGTGAATGAATCAGTAAAGATTATTTTTAGAATTGTCAAATCGTTGCATTTATTTGGACTAACTTATTCAGCTGGTGGGTAGACGCATCCGCCGCCAGCACCCGGACAAACCTCACCAACCTCAACACTCGGGCGAACCACTCGGGGTGACCTATGAAATTCTGAAATTCTGAAAATTCTGAAATTCTGTTATTTCTCCAAAATTATAACGAATTTTAGATTGAGTAATTTTTATTGGTATATAGAAGGTTATTAAGTTTAATAGTTCAGGGCTGTCCAAAATATCATTAACAATTTAAAAATTTTAAATTATTTAAATTTTATTCAATAGTTTTAAAAGGTTTGCTACCAATATCGCTCGTTAGGGGCGCCATGCTATCGATATATCAATTTCCAACTATTATTGATTTTGCTAATATTATAAAATCCTAAACGTACCAACCCACCGTGTGTTGAACCTTTATTAATGGACCTCCATACAATAATTATGATTTAATGAACCATAAAGTGTGGCTTAGATTGTTATCGGATGATACCGTAAAGGTTTTAATTACACTCTTCTATATCAAAT
Organism: Limnephilus marmoratus; assembly: GCA_917880885.1. NCBI lineage: Eukaryota > Metazoa > Arthropoda > Insecta > Trichoptera > Limnephilidae > Limnephilus > Limnephilus marmoratus. The sequence goes on from OU862928.1 coordinate 40,724,832, forward strand.
ATTAAATTTTGAGGAATAGACGAAATACTGGTTTTCAATTGAATTGAAGTACACTAGATGGGCCCAACCGAGCTTTTTTAATTTGTAAGTAAGTGGGAAAATTGATTAAATAACCACTCATATAATAATATAATTTACCAATTTCATACCTAAAATCAACTTCAATTTTTTTTTAAAACAATTAAAAAAAAATTACATTAGCTCCACACCAGGCCTCGAGGAAAATAATTCCCCTCAGACCCATGTCATATTTGGGGATGCTTTGTGGAGGGTCTTTTGAGGAAAGGAAGGAGGTGAAGTTCTGGAAAGGAAAAAAGTATGAGAGTTGGGTAGGAATCTGGGGGGTCAGTAAAGGATGTATGAATCCATCCCTCCTACTACAGTGCAAGGCGACATTAATAATAATATATCTTTATTCAATCAAATTAGCAACATTACAACTAAAAAAGTACATGTTCAATGTAGATTACAAATAGATTACATCAGTACAAAAAAATTAACAAGTAGAAAGTAACGTAAGATCGGTTACACAGAAGTAGCATAATTATACAATATTTTTAGTTGTGCATAGTCTGCCTCGCTAGGTGAACCTGTATTGAGGCAGAATTTTTTGTAAATTGTTTCTCACAATTTTATCTATGGTTTTTTGTAAATGTATAATGTAGGTTTCTATACAGCAAAACTTTATTTTAGATTACATTATTGTTTGTATATACACAAAACAAAAACTGCAACTGCATTCCGAGAGAGTCTTGCTGGAGAGGTCAAAAGGTCTCCGTACACCAGTCTCTTCAGATCCGGCCTTCCACGCAATTGGTGGACAGATGCATCCACCGCCAAGATCTGGACAAACCTCATCTTATGAACCCGGGCACCCCTACCATAGTCACCAAACGTAGCAAACCACTTAGGGAGACCTATGGCAGAGGTGTTGGTTGTCCAACAAATGGTTCCCGGGGCCGCGGTACCCATGCCAGCCTCCCAAATTGCAAAGTTGAGACTCTGGTTCGATATTTATATAAAACAAAAAATAACGTTTCTAAAAACGTCAAATATTATAATTGTGTTTTGATTTTTTTAGACGTAACATAAAAAGGGCAATACTGAAATTTTAGACTTATCAACATGACGTCATTTTTGATGCTACCAAGGCCTTTCTAGTGTCAGTCTTTACCCAATGTCTAGAAATTACAGTGTTTGTCTATGAAATATGGGTACTTACAAAAATAAAGATTGTATCGCATCTTTAACAAGTTATCTATTGTTAAACGTAAAATAACTGTCAAATTAAATTTTATTACATCTATTAATATGTTATGAAATCAGTCTTTTTTATTAATATCGTTTTTTGTAAGAAACCAAAACTAACATTTACATTACATAATATTTTAATTGCTTTTAAAAATAGCTCAGTTGTTAATGATGGAAATTAAGATATCGCTAATTCACAAAGTTATGCAAATTTCAGGTTGCCAGAGCTCACCATTCTAAAGTGTTTAGTCACACACACACACAGACGAAGCCATATGAAGGTATTCAAAATCATGCTTTTTCGGTTTGAAAATTTGATCACTTGGGGCCAGTTGTTTCACAGAATTTGGAAGATTCATCAAATTTAAAGTTCTGTGAAAGTTTCATTCAAGTTCTGTTACCATTAAAGTTATCTGACACTACTGCCCAATGATGATATAATTACAGAACTTGAATCACTTTTAGATTCACTGAACCCGAGAATCAAATTTCAGGTTGCCAGAGCTCACCATTCTAAAGTGTTTAGTCACACACACACACAGACGAAGCCATATGAAGGTATTCAAAATCATGCTTTTTCGGTTTGAAAATTTGATCACTTGGGGCCAGTTGTTTCACAGAATTTGGAAGATTCATCAAATTTAAAGTTCTGTGAAAGTTTCATTCAAGTTCTGTTACCATTAAAGTTATCTGACACTACTGCCCAATGATGATATAATTACAGAACTTGAATGGAATCTTTACAAAACCAAATTATCTTTGAAATTTGATTGATCATTCAAATTCCACGAACTACTCTGGCCCTTATAGAACTATTTAAGATGCTATAAATTAAATACTGTGATTAGAACTAACACAATCAAGCATTTTTTCATATTTTATAAGCATAGAAAAAAAATAAAGCCTTAATGTCCAATCTTACGAACTCTTAAAAAACTTACGAACTCTTCTTAAAAACTTACGAACTCGTTTTCAAAAATGGTTTTATCGTATAACGTGGCAAAATAAGTTCTTTGGAGAATGATCTGACAGCTCTCTTCAACTTCGAGTTTTTTTTTGCACACATTTAAGCAGGCGGCTAGTGTTAATCGGTAAATTCATCCTTATCGTCATCTACATAAGGAGCGTTATTATTAGTGTAATGATTCCGAATGTTACAAGCTGCGGTGCATCGCCTTGACATTAGGCATAAATTGTAATAAATTCTTCTGCATAAATATAAAATTAAATTCAACCGGTAAAATTAATATATGTATCTGCGTAGGTAGTAGGTCCAGTAGGTTACCTGTAATTCAGATATGATAAAAGAATTCACGGAATGTAAAACCTTTTCAAGATGACCTCGACTGCTTCTATCATCAATTAGATGCTACATCAAAGCCATCGACAGCACAAAGAGCCAACGGAAATGTGGTAGTCAAATGCATTAGCCATTAGCTATTAGCATATTAAGATGCCTGTATTTGGTACTTGAAAATTGAACCAACCAAGATCTCCAATACAAGACGCTAAAGGTATTAAATTCTTAAAATAAATAGACAAGTTGTCATTTTTCTTTAAAAAACGTGTTAGAGAAGAACTTGTAAAAAGTTTTACGTTATAATGGCAAACAGATGAGAATGCTTTGTTTGTCATAGTGATATTTCTTTTGGAGGTGTTTATGAACTAATGTCATTGCTCCTTTCAGGATCAGTGCATAGTCGGAAGTCACTCTAAATATTTGTAAACAATTGATGTTTGTTTTATTACTAGGATGGAAGATTTTGCAGAAACTTGTGTTTCCTCCCTCTTATAACATGTTCATTTTGTCTAGACCCAGAGTACCAAATCCCTCTTCCCAATCAAAATACCATAAGAATATTCCAGAGAAAGATCCAAGGAATACCACAAGGTCTCTTGTAAAGACCTACATTATAAAAAAGTATAAAATGACTCCCTGACACGACTAAGCAAAATAAATAAAATTGCTAATCCACCAAAATACATTAAATCACCGTTGTCATTACTTCCCTCGTGGCAAAGAGCATTATAAAACTATTTAAACAACATTAGATGGTACGGTTCGTTCTAATGTTCAATATAGCTCGCCCTGCTATGGAAGATTTTGCAGAATTTTGTGTTTCCTCCCTCCTACAGCATGTTCATTTTATCTAGATCCGGAATACCAACACCTTCTTCTCAATCAAAATACCCAAAGAAGATTAAAAATCCCCAGGAATACCACAAGGTCTCTTCTAAAGACCTAAACTAAAATGTAAGTGTAAAATGACTCCCTATGCGACTAAGCAAAATAAATAAAATTGCTAATCCACCTAAATACATTAAATCACCATTTTCGTTACGTCCCTCGTAGCAAAGAGTATTATAAAACTATTTTAAAAACATCTGTAAACAATTGATGTTTAATCCATAGGTACCATTCGTTCCGATGTTCAACAGCTCACTCTGCTATGGAAGGTTTTGCAGAATATTGTGTTTCCTCCCTCCTACAACAAATTCATTTTATCTACACCCAGAATACCAATACCATCTTCTCAATCCAAATACCCAAAGAAGATTAAAGATCTCCAGGAATACCATAAGGTCTCTTGTAAAGGCCTACATTAAAAATTTAATTTAAACTGACTCCCTACGCGACTTAGTAAAACAAACCAAAATGTCGTAACTCATAGCAAAGACCATTTTAAAACTATTTAAATAACATTTGTAAACAAATGATGTTTGTTCTATTAATGGGTACAATTCGTTATGATGCTCAACAGCTCGCTCTGCTATAGAAAAGCTTTGCCGAATGTTGTGTTTCATCCGTCCTATAACAATGATCATCATTATTAGACCCAGGATATCAACTTCTTTCTCTCATTCAAAATACCGTTTATCAAAAAGACTCCAAACAGCACCCCAAAGAAGATAAAAGATCCCCAGGAATACCACAAGGCCTCGTTTAAAGACCTACATTAAAAAAAACATTTGTAATATGACTCTCTGACGCGACTTAGTAAAATAAATCAAATTGCTAATCCATCTAAATACATTAAATCACCGTTATCGTTATGTCTCTCATGGCAAAGAGTATTATAATACATTGCTAAAGAAACCAATCGACAATCAGAGTAAGCAACTAACAATTAAAACAGCAACAAAAAATGCATTTGAAACTACGCACTTGCTTTGGGCATACCACTTTTTGCTGCGATTAAGCCGGACTTGACTCATTTTGTCTCAGATTATGGACACGTTTTTTCGAACGATTTTTTACTGAAGCGATGAAGGAACATGAAGAGAATTTAGAAGTAACATCTCCACGTTGATAAACCGTAACAATATATAAAATCTTTATCCAAGCGGCTACGTCTATTTGCAGAAAGTATTTAATAATATGGATGAATACTATCAAGTATTAGAAACGGTGATAGATAATTTTTTTTCATTTTTTTCATAATTACAATCATTCCCAGTGGGGGATGAGGTTTGTATAGGTCTTGGCGGTAAATGTGTTTGTCCCCCTACTGCGTGGTGAGCCGAATTATGAGAGACCGGTTAAGGAATCTAGACCTCTCAAGCTGGACTTTTTCGACCTATCCGACCGATGCCTTGAACCGCAGAGGGAGGTAAGGAAAGAGAGGAAGTTCTGGAAAGGAAATGAGAATGAGGGGTGGGTAGGAATATGAGGTACAATGTGTACAGGAGTGATATACAAATTAATCCACCCCTCCCACTGCGGTGCAAGGCGATAGGTAGAGCGTCCAACTAGAGAGATTAGAGATTTAGATTCCTCGACCAGTCTATTCCGATCTGGCCCAACACGCAACAAAGATCTATTAACCCAGGCACCACTGCTGGGTCATCAAACGTAGCGAACCACTTGGGGTGACCTTTGGCAATAAATGGTTCCCGAGGCGGAGGTACCCACACCCGCCTTCCAAATTGAATATAATAAAAATTCTTGAAAACAATTAAATTTAAAAAATTAACACAATCTGGTACATCGGGAACAGCATGAGATCAGAAAGAGAAAGAGTGTTTTTTAGAGACTACATTGTGGTTTTAACAAATTTATTGTGTTTATTATGGCAACGTAAACTAATTTTTGCAACACCAGAAAATTATACCGTATAGAAACAAAGAACCGTGTTCTTGACGTAGATGATTTTAATCCTAAAATGGTTGTCTAATCGCCTCACGATTTCAGATCAAAGTACGGAATTAAATAATGAGCCGTATTTTGAACCATTTTTTACGGTCTGTTTGCCTGACTTCTTTTAGCACTTCGTGAGCAATTTATCACAAAACTACGACAAATTTACCATCACAAAAAATACTACATAATAGTTTAACCTTAGTCATCAGGTCAGAGAACTAAGAAGTAAAGTAAATCTGGACTTTGATGTTGCTTGAATAAACGTTTTTTTAAAGGGTTCTTTGTAAGAATTGTTATATTGAATGACGTAAACATTGATCTTTGAATATGATGATTGATTTTGTTCATTTGCTATTATTTAATTGTATTGTATAGCAATAGTCTATAATCTAATACATACTTTACCATAGTAGTCTATGGGATATTCGGGTCACATGGTCTCGTTGCCGAGTTGTGCCGAAGGTAGATTTTCGAAATCTTTAGGATTCAGGAGCTACCCAGATCAGAACTATCCTTCGGCCTGCAAGGACGTAATCGTCGCCTCAGTTCTTAATTTTTCAAACGACCATTTTAGTTTTTGCTCAATCTCCACTTTAAAACTAAAAATAAAGTATAAAAAATGATAGTTAATCGCTTAACTAAGAATTATTTAAATGAATGAGACCTTTGCCTTTACGGGAAGAGCTTTATCTTAAGTACCTACCATAATGTTTCATTGAAATAATTAAAGAAAACCTTCTCCTCCTGTAAAATTTTCAAATGGTCGTTAGGACAATTAAGAACTAAGGCGACGCGTTGTCTTCAGAAGTATTATTATAATTACAATACGAAAACAAAGATCACAAGAGGGAGAGACAAAATTGGATATATGTCATTTTTAAATCAAATTTTAGACGTATTGACTCTTTTCCACAAAAAATTATAAATTGATTGTTTAAACAATCGAAGATATTTTATATTTACCCTAATTTTTGCAAAGTCTGACTTGACACTTCTATTTTCTCTGTTTGTCTTTGATTCCATGTACCATCCTCATCCTTACAATGTTCATTTCTAAATTTCGTGAAACATTGTTGTAAATTGGATATTGTTGTAAATTGAAATAAATAAATAAGGCAGAGAACATAAAAAGGTAATGGGCGTTTCTGGGACACGAACCTAAGATCTACGTCTTATTGGTAAACAGAAAAGATTAGCAGGTGTCCCTTTTAATAAAAATCGGATATGTTTATCCTGGACACTAACTAGTTAACAAATAAATTCTTTAGCTCTTTCTCTAGCTCTTTCACTCATCCTGTTAATGTCTTTTATATATGTATGTCTGTAGATAATTAACTTTAGTTGTTATAATAGCCCTGATGAAGCTCGAGATCGAGCGAAACCTGGTTGGCTTTTAAATATCAATTATAATAAAAAGTGGTGTTTTACAAAGTGTGTTCTTTCATTTAAAATTCTTTAGAACTTTGTAATCCTTCAAAAAGACGCAGCCAAAAAATATGGGAAAAAACAGTGATAATATTGTTGATTCTGTATTTGAAACATGAGAAAATGACATACATTAAGCACTGGAGCGATTATAGTCGAAAAATGGAAGACTTTTATTTTTCTGCGATTGATATCGATCCAAAATTAGACAACATTTCCTACCATTCGTAAAAAAATTATTGTAATTATTTAAAACGTTTCTCCGGCCAGCCATTTACTTTAAAACGAAGCTATTGAAATACTTTATCTATTACGACTAGGGAATACAATCCCGGTATACCGGGATCCCGAAATACCGGGATCCCGCAAACATTTTGCGGGATTAATCTCGGTCGAAAATTTTGCGGGATCCCGCTGGACTGGCGGGATTACAGAGAAGCGTAGTATAAAGAGTTCGAGACCAACAGCCCAACAACTTAGATCTGGCAATATGAGCAACCTTGAGGTTTTGATGAGGAAGGCAATGAATTACTTCGAGTCCGGTGGATTAAAAGGCACATAACTTCAATTCACTTACAATGCGCTAATGATTATTGTGCCAACCAGCGTGGAAGCTGAACGAGCTATTTCAGCCGCTGGCTACCTTGTGTCCAATATCAGAAGCTGTATATCAGACGAGACAATTAATACTTTAACTTTTTTACGCAGCTTTTTCCAAAATAATGTTTAAACTTATAAGGCTTATTGTACAAGATATCGTGTGAACGTTATTATTTAAATTTAAGTTGTTATGTAAATTTATGTCTTATCTTATTCTGTGCCAATTTATGACTTAAACTTTACCTATGTCTAAACTAAAGGTATATTAACAAACCTTTTAAATGTCCCAAGAACTTGTTTGATTAGGTATAATTTTAAAACTCTAAAAACAAGGTTGGTAGATCGAGGTATTACGTCTTTATTACACGATTGATTAGATATCTAAGTCCACCCTGCTGGATCCCGCAAATACCTGGATCCAGCGGGACTAAGATTGTTCAGTCCCGCAAATACCTGGATTGACATGGTCTTGCGGGATTGCATTCCCTAATTACGACCATAGATGTGGCAAATCCAAAATTCGTAGACTACTTTAGAAAATTGTTAAAAATAATTTTTTTAAATATTTTTTTCACATCGAATTTTTGATCGGCTGTTTACGGTTAAAGTTAAGTCTCTTTTCCATAGATATGGAAATTCTATTACTGATACTTCCTTTCATTATGTAGTATACCACAGACATACGATTTTTTTAAATATTTTTCTTATAAATCCTACAAATATGAGATAAACCTTAAAATACAGATTAATTTGGGAGGCGGTAATGGGTACGGCTGCCTCGGGAACCTTTATTGGATAACCAACACCTCTGCCATAGGTCACCCCAAGTGGTTCGCTACGTTTGGAGATTTAGCAGGGGTGCCCGGGTTCATGGGGTGAGGTTTGTCTAGGTCTTGGAGGTGGATGACCAGGACATAATGAACCCCAGATTCCTACCCACCCCTTAAACCCTTTTCCTTCCCAGAACTCTCCTCTCCTTCCTTTCCTTAAAAAAACCCTCCACACAGCATCCTCAAAGATGACATGGGCCCTGAGGGAAATTATTTTCCTCAGGGCCTCCTGTGTGGAGCTCATGTAAAAAAAATAATAATAATTCACTGGCAATATAATCCTACAGTCAAACATCGTCAAATTACAAAATTGGTGTGTCGCAAACAACTTATTCCTCAATATCGATAAATGTAAGACACTAACATTTTGTCGAACAAAGACCCCACTATCTTTCAAATACACAATAGATAATAAAATCTTAGAAAAAGTCAAAGAAATTAGGGATCTTGGAGTTGTGTTTGATTCGCAATTAAATTTTATAAATCACATACAACAAATAACTAACAAAGGCATGAAAACACTAGGATTTATAATCAGAACAATCAAAGACTTCGATTCGCTGGAAGTTATAAAAATCGTATATTTGTCACTCGTACGCAGCTTGCTGGAATACAATTCCATAGTTTGGTCCCCATATTATCAAATTCATATAAGAAATATCGAAAGAGTGCAGCACAAATTTTTAAGATTTATTAACTTCAAGTTACACATACCTATTCAACACATTAACTACACATCTATACTAAATACACTTAAATTGCATTCCTTAGAAAACAGAAGAAAAATAAACGACCTAACTTTTTTGTTTAAAATTATTCACTCCGAATTAGATTGTTGCGAACTCCTGCATCTCATCGACTTTAAGGTACCAACTCGAGCGACAAGGCAAAACATATTATTCTGCAACAATAATTCTCTAACCAACTATCACACACATGCATCAATTTCTCGACTTCACACACTAGGGAACAAATACACCTCAAATATCGATGTATTTAATATAAGTTTACCGTTATTCAAAAAATATCTGAACAATATTTTTATGTAGAATATTTTAATATCTAAGGAGCATCACCTAGGGTCTATTGCATATATTTGTGTATTTCTATATTAATCTACAAGGAATGTAAAAACTTGTTAACGTTTTCTTTTTATGTATCTTGCATTTTGTCATGACATTTAATTAGTCACTTGTAAATTTTGTAATTACTAACATACCTACTAGTTTATTTCTATGTCATTTACGACTTAGAAACTTTCTCTTTTATTGTAATGCACTATCATTCCTAAATTTATCTGTATGATGTTTACCTACTAGTTATATTTTTATAGTTTATCTTTTTTATTCAAAAAAACTGTCTCTGTATTATAAACTTGTCGTGTAAAAGCCCATCAGGGCGTTGAAAATTAATAAATAAATAAATAAATATAGCACTGTAATAAGTTTTTACGTTTCCATGTTAAAATTCGACAGTATGATATTTTTAATGTTTGCGAAATATTTTAAAAATGATCTTGTGGGAAATTGCGAGTAATCGAGGATTTATTTATTTATTTAAGGTGGTTATTTAACCTATTTAGGTTCCAATGGGTGAGTGATAGGCGTTGTCGCGGTGGGACATAGATATTGGGTTCGATTCTCAGTTGCAATCTTTACCTTCGTTATTTTTCATATTTCGTGTAGATTTATTAGTATTATCTTCTTCTACAATATCTGAAAGAAGGGTAAATGCCGGTAACTCAATTAATGGAGGACTGAATGCCGTTAGCGCTAATAAAAAACTGTCAAAAAAAGCGAAGCTAGCAGTCCACAATGGAGTCCTGGTACCTACCCTGATGTATGGCAGTGAGGCATGGAACTGGCAGAGGAAGGATGAAAGTAAACTGAATGCTGTTGAAATGAGATCCCTGAGACGTATGTGTGGTAAAACCATGTATGATCGTGTTAGAAATGTGGATATCCGCAAAGAATGTAAGGCTGATGTAAGTATAATGAGCAAAATTAAGAAACTGACCCTCAGATGGTTTGGGCACGTAGAGCGAATGAGCGAAGAAAGTAGTGTAAAAAGAATATATGATGCAAATGTGAATGGTAGAAGAAGTCGGGGACGCCCGAGGAAGACATGGCACGATCAAGTGAATCAGATACTTGAGACGGGCCATGTCAAAAGTCAGAATAATAGAAGAGTATGTATGAGACGATGTATGAATGTGAGTGAGGCAAAGAGTGTGTGCCAAGACCGAGTTGTTTGGCGGTCCGTCCTCTCTGCCTACCCCTGTGGGGAAACGGCGTGATGGTTAGTTAGTTAGTTAGTTAGTTATCTTCTTCTACAATGATTAATGTTACTTTGATGGATATAACCTTCAAAGGATTTAGTTATTCCAATGAAATTGAAAACCAATTTTCTAAGTTTTCATCTCGGTAAGTCAGGTTACATTCCGTGATTATTCACATATATTCGATAGATAATAAAGATAAGTAAGTAATGAAAGATCGGAGATATAAAAATTAACACAAAATATCAAAAATACCAGGAAATGCAAATTATTTGCTTTTCCTGGTATTTATTATTTTTAACAATACCCCTTTAAGATCAGCAAATAAAGTATGAATACCGGAAGAGTATCACCAGAATACAGAGAACCGAAGATAGATTCGAACATAGCGTGAGACCAAATAATTTATCAATTATTGTATTTCTAATTCAGGGGAATTAAATTATTCCCACCGAATCAGAAGAAGCCATTTAAATAATCATTACCAGATATTTTTAAAATCAAAAATAACAATGGGCAGATCTCGGAATAAGTTTAATTCGTAATTTAGCTTGGGTCTTAACATATTATTGTATTTTTTCTTATATTTATGGCTAATCTGTGCTATTTCCTGCTGAAAGTAATAAATAGCTGGTATGAATTTCTTCCTATCTGTAGTGTTGAGTACCTCATACAAGAGGCACCTCAAATGTCCCATGCAAACACGTAAAACGTCCCCCCACCTTACAAAATGTATTTGTACCAGCTCTTTTTCTTTGTATTACTACAAATGTCATGTCACGTTGTCGCGCATGGGACAAATACGAAGGGGGGACAAATATGAGGTGTGAGGTGGTTGGTTTATTGGACTACATGTCATGTCACGTTGCCACGTAGGTTTGGGACAAATATAAGGTGAGGTATGAGGTGGTTGGTGTATTGTATGACATTTTTGTATTAGAACCGTGAGGTGGTTGGGGTGAGCCATTCAAATATATTGTGAATACCGCAAAAGCGAGCAGTTATATATATATATTTTTAATGTATTTTTTAATTCTAAATTACTGTTAAGTGAATACCGCACAAGAGTACCAACTGCTCCAACCGGTTGAAGGAGTGTTGAGATGAGGTGGAGGGGGTTAGAGAGGGGGGATCAGAGGGTGGTGGAAGGGGGTGAGAGAGGGAGGGGGGGGGGGTGGGAGGGTAGGCCTTTTTTATATCCATTTTTCATATTACATAAACAACAAACACGGGAGGAGGTGGGACACCTAAACACATCATTTCGATATTTGAGTACCTCATAAAAACTCATCCTGATGTCGTGTCCTACCCAACACTACCTATCTGCATTGCCTGTGTTATGTGATTTTGTAGATATTTCTGCAAAATTATGACCTTCTTCAAGTTCCCACTGTAGATCATTATAATAATTTAAAACATTAAAAAAAAAAAATAAATAAATTTGATTTAGGCAAATATTCAAGACATTCTGTATTTAAAAAAAAAAATTATTCGTATTTTTGAAACCCTGGCGATTTTTTCAACATTTCAATCCGAATGATCAGACCATTTTTTATAAACCGGAAAGACGGGATATAATTTAATGGGTGCGAAAAAACGATATTTACGTAACCGAAAATCATTTAAAAAGTTTTCCACACGATGGCACAGGAGCATAACGAGGCATACCAAAAATATTACATCTCATAAATATTTTTTTTCTTGATTCATCTTATTGATCATAAATCATTATAATGTTCAACGTCTATATATGACTAAATCCAATGTTATATACTTGTAATTGTCAATTATATTAATAATAAGAATATTATAAAATTTGATTTTGTTAAAATCAGCACCATTACCATTACAACTCTAAAACAGGTACAGAAGGCATAAAAGCAGATCCGGTAGATGTCACATCTACCGGATCTGCCCTGACGATGAACACTGCAACGCTGTCCGAAACGTTGGCTAAAGAAGGAGGTAGCGCAACACGGCATAACACCCCAAAAACATGCAGATTTTCTAAGTCTTTTATATGAAGTTATAATAAATATCAAAACCTTTAATTCTCTCAAGTTTTTCAAAACACGAACTAAAAAAACTATAAAATAATAAAAACTACATTTCCGAATAGTGGTAATACTTGTAGTCAGACAGGTAGCTTGGTAGTGTGTAGTAAGTTGTACAATAGAGTGGCAGATACGTGAGGAGGAAACTACGAAGTTACAGAGATATAACAGTATTTTGGAGTCGGCTGACTGTACAGTCAATCTGACCCACATATGGCCAAAACCGGTAGATGGGAGATTGAACACAGCGGGTATTGTATAGAGGCACTTTTTATGACCGGTCAATAATGGCCATCGCCGAATTTCGATTGAATAGCAAAACAGAGCCAAGCCACGAAAGATATCAAAACAAAATAGTTTTTATTGTGGTCAAAATATGAAAATCTAATCTAAAATGGGTGCACTTTTTGTCAAAGTGTAAGTTTTACTGATTTGTTGAATATTAGTGTACTCGTATATTTATGATAGTGTTATCATTAGGGGTACGTAAATTTCGTTTTTACGAAATAGATGCGATAAAAGCGAAAATTGCATTTTATTTGCGATAAAAGCGAAATTTGAAAATTAAATACTTTCGCACCTTTTTAGGTTACGTGCTTTCAAATGTTGATCAGACGCGCTAACAATTATTACAACTCTGTTCAAAACAGACATAGACGACACGAGTTGTTGGGTAGATGATGTTGAAGACAGCAGCTCAAAAGAACTTGGATAAATTGTTACAAGCACATTGGCAGATTATTTTGTCCATCGGAAGCAGCAAATGTGCCATCTTCTTCTGTCAATTCAAATTCCATAGTGGAAAGCTCCGCAAAAATTCCGTTTTTCAAAAGTGTACCACAAGAAGAACTAATTGACGGGTACTCTCATTTTCACAGACAATTACTTCGATTGGTCGGCCAAGAAGCTCCTGAGGATGTAATGCAAGTTTTAGTTATATCAAAATCTGTCTACCCTGGGGTCCTGGATTTGCAAAAGCAGCTATTCAATGTCTCAATTGCCCTGTCAATAGTGTTGATGCCGAGAGGTACTTTAGTATCTACAACATTGTCGTGACTGATCGCAGGCAAACAATGAAACATGAAAATGTACAAATTACAACAATGCTAGCTTTTAATTGAGTTTTTAACATTGTATTTTTTTTTGCGAAATAAATGCGAAATTTTCTATTTTGAGTTTTTTTAAATGCGAAATCACGATTTTTTATTTGCGAAATTTACGTACCCCTAGTTATCATACAATAAGAAAAATTAATTAATTCACAAAATAGATAAAAACGACGTACAAAAATTTGTTACAAACTTATCTAGAAAATACAATTTTCGCACTTGCGAATAATTTTTTTTTCTCTTTATGTATTGATTTATTTTATTTTTACAACAATTAATATGTCGACCGTGCAAGTTTCATTCCCACACGATCAAATATCTGTAAACAAGAAATGGAGTATGGAATCTAGTGTTTATAATTTGTTTTTATTTTTGGATGTCAAGGGAGAACTTGTGGCTCGGAAATATAATATATGAAATAATAGGCCACTTGCATGGACTTCATAACGACTTGGAAAAAACCGTATGGATAGATTTTTTTACTAAGTTTACGAAATATTAGTAAAAATTTTTAGAAATGTACAGTTTTTTTTTTTTTTTTTTTTAAATAAATAAATCCATTATTTGGGCTCGTGACGTCAGTACATGAAAATGTCCCGTCTTCGAAAATGTTCCTATTAATTTTATAAAATGCCACAATGATTTTTTTTTTTAACGTTCACTAGATTTATTGTTTGTTCTCTGCGAACGTAACCTTTGGTTTGATTTTTTGACAGATGTAATGAAGAGAACCCCGTACATTTTACGTTGTCCACACGTGTTTTAGAGGTATAATGATAATGGTGCGGATTTTAACAAAATCAAATTTTATAACATTCTCATTATTATTATAATTTACAAGTACCTACAAGTACATTACATTTGATTTAGTAATATACCTAGACGTTGAACATTATAATGATTTCAATAAGATGGATCAAGGAAAAAAATATTTACGAGATTTAATATTTTTGGTATGCCTCGTTATTCTCCTGTGTCATTCATGTGAAAAACGTTCTTTTTTTTAAATGATTTTCGGCTATGTAATTATCGTTTTGTTTGCACCTATAAAATTGTGTCCCGTCTTTCCGGTTTATAAAAAATGGTCTGATTTTTCGGATTGAAATTTAAAAAAAATCGCCAGGGTTTCAAAAATACGATTAAAAAAAAAATAGGGAATTTCTTAGAATATTTGCCTAAACCGGAATTTTTTTGAAAAACTAGCTATTTAATAAAGAAATTGTTTTTCCCTGCATGTCCTTTCCCATGCTTCCCGTCCCCCTTCCGCCTCCCCTTCTTCTCCCGCGTCCCCTTCCCCTCTCGCGTTCCTACTCCGCCTCCTCCACCTTCCCTCTCCCCACTTTACTCCCCCGTATCCCCCTCACGATTTCCCCTCCCCCTTCCCCCCTCCCGCGTTCCACACATTCAGCTTTCAAACAGCTCGCGTGCCACCTATTGCAATTTTTTATACAAATTTATTTCATAATGCCAGAGCTCACCAGTAGTTTTATACAAACCTTGTTCTGACAATAACGAACACGGAAAAAAAAATTATCCAATTTGGTGCAGTCATTCGGAAGTTATGCGCGTACATACATTTCGGCGATTAATTTTTATTTATATAGAAGATAGAAGATAGAAGATAGAAGATAGAAGATAGAAGACAGAAGACAGAAGACAGAAGACAGAAGACAGAAGACAGAAGACAGAAGACAGAAGACAGAAGACAGAAGACAGAAGACAGAAGACAGAAGGTACAAGGTAGAAGGTAGAAGGTAGAAGGTAGAAGATAGAAGATAGAAGATAGAAGATAGAAGATAGAAGATAGAAGATAGAAGATAGAAGATAGAAGATAGAAGATAGAAGATAGAAGATAGAAGATAGAAGATAGAAGATAGAAGATAGAAGATAGAAGATAGAAGATAGAAGATAGAAGATAGAAGATAGAAGATAGAAGATAGAAGATAGAAGATAGAAGATAGAAGATAGAAGATAGAAGATAGAAGATAGAAGATAGAAGATAGAAGATAGAAGATAGAAGATAGAAGATAGAAGATAGAAGATAGAAGATAGAAGATAGAAGATAGAAGATAGAAGATAGAAGATAGAAGATAGAAGATAGAAGATAGAAGATAGAAGATAGAAGATAGAAGATAGAAGATAGAAGATAGAAGATAGAAGATAGAAGA
Organism: Limnephilus marmoratus; assembly: GCA_917880885.1. Taxonomy (NCBI): domain Eukaryota; kingdom Metazoa; phylum Arthropoda; class Insecta; order Trichoptera; family Limnephilidae; genus Limnephilus; species Limnephilus marmoratus. The sequence continues at coordinate 40,740,688 of OU862928.1, forward strand.
TAGAAGATAGAAGATAGAAGATAGAAGATAGAAGATAGAAGATAGAAGATAGAAGATAGAAGATAGAAGATAGAAGATAGAAGATAGAAGATAGAAGATAGAAGATAGAAGATAGAAGATAGAAGATAGAAGATAGAAGATAGAAGATAGAAGATAGAAGATAGAAGATAGAAGATAGAAGATAGAAGATAAAAGAAGAAGAAGAAGATGTGATGCAAGTGGCCTATTACATTTTATGTTTCGTTAAACTTGTTCAATTTGCACGAATAATAAAGGAATACGTATAAATGCGGTTGAAGCAAGAATGATAGTAGAGTTATAGCAGAGGTTTGTAGCGTTTTATCCACTTTGCCTATGTAGTTTCAATGTCTCTCAACAGATGTCGCTGGTGGAGGTAGATTTAATATATAATTTTAATGTGTCTCAACATAGGTCAGCAAAGTTGTATTATTTGAGAGAGACCTGTCCGAATACCCGTTAAATATTCATTGTAAATAAGACGACGATAAACTCGACTCGTAATCTGACGAACCGAAGAATCATTTAAACTCTGGATCATCCGAATAGTATTATTCATAGGTAAACCACAGTTAGAATTTTTTTTTAATCTAAAATGTGGCTTGGATGCTTTTAGCGTATTTTTGTACAGTTAAGGTTCGATAGGAAATGCCTAATGGTAGTTGGCTGAAGCAGGTTCGGTCGGTTTTATTTACAGCGGAAGGAATTAATGGAGTATACTTTAATGGGCTATTGATGGAGGCTGTATTCATTATTTTTACATTAAATGTTTGGCAAGGTTGTTTATTTCTTTGAGCTTCGAGTTTTTTGTTGATGCCGCAAAAGAGTTTCTTTCAACCGTCCCGGAGCTAGAAAGGTATTTTGTTTGTATGTACATTTTAAATAATATCTCGATTGTCTTACTGCTTCACAGCTCATGATGGACTGTATGGAAATCACCTCACGAATATTGCAAAGTGACAATTTTTTTTAATATTAATTTCATATAGGAGGCCTTGAGGAAAATAATTACCCTCAGGGACTGAGTCATCTTTAGGAATGTTGTGTGGAGGGTGGTTTTAGGAAAGGAAGTGTCAAAAGGTCTTCCTCAACAAGTCTCTTCCGATCTGGCCTGCCACACAGTTGGTTGGCAGATGCATCGGCTGCCATAACCCTGACAAACCTCAGGAAACCTCATGAATCCAGGCACCCTTCTTGCTAATTCACCACACGTAGCGAACCACTTAGGGGTGACCTATGATTTCTGATGGTGGCCCTCAGATTCCTATCCACCCCTCATTTATTTTTTCTTCTCAGAACTTCCTCTCCTTCCTTTCCTAAAAAGACCTTCCAAACAGCTTCCCCAAATTTGATATAAGCCCTGAGGGCAATTATCTTCCTCAGGGCCTCCTATGTGGAGCTAATGTAAAAAAAAACCTTGCAAAGCAGTGGGAGTGATGGATTCATACGTCCGTCACTTCTGGACACACTGACCCCCAGATTCCTACCCACCCCTCATATTTTTTTCCTTCCAAGAACTTTCTCTACGTCCTTTCCTGAAATCACCCTCGATACAGCTTCCCCAAAGATGACAGAGGGTCTGAGGGGAATTATTGTCGCCAGGGCCTATTGAGTGGAGCTAATATAAATAAGTCTGAAGAAATTTTAACTTGTAACTTTCCAATGTAACTTGTAACTTCCCAATGTAACTTTTAACTTCCCAATGTAACTTGTAACTTCCCAATGTAACTTGTAACTTCCCAATGTAACTGCTCAACATTCTCTTCCCAATCTCGTTCCTCTCTCCACCCAATGGATCCCGGTAATTACCCACGTGTTTTTTGAAAATCAATTAAAAGGTTTCTTAGAACCCTGGCAACGCCGGATGTTAACGCATAATTAAAGATACGAAAAAGAAAAGACCAACTAATTTAAAAAAAAACGCCACACCGGAGATTGCAAACAGGACACATTAAAGTTAACGCGAAATTCGTTTCGTAATAGGAATCGCGTTGAAAAACATCTCTAACCGTTAAATGAGGTAATTCTAAATTGTATAAAAACTTTAAACGATTTTTTTCGCAGAAGATAACTGGTCTATTTCACGATTTATTAGCAGATTTGAGAAAACACGATGATAAATAAATAAATAAATAATATGTTTTTCAAGTGAAAAATTCAGATGAAACGGAAATGCGTCACAACTAAGTTCAACACAAACAATCGGTTTTAATCTTAATATAATGCGGTAAATTCGCGCTACGGCATGGGCCTTCGATAGCGCAGTGGGCAAGTCGCTCGACAAGTCTCTGCTGCCAGAGAGACAGACATCAATTTTGAATCCTACGAAATAAAAAGATAAAAAACATTTTTATTTTTGTGAAATCAATATTTGGATCAATATTTTGTGAAATCAATATAGGAATTCAAAACCCCCCGGTGACCAAAAACCTAAGCAACCCGCCGCTCATTTGTACCGAGCGTGACATTTTGAAGACCCCCCCCCCCCCTAAACGTGTCATGTAGTATGGGTACGTTCCCTTAGCTATCTGACTTTTATAGTGTCACTATGTGAACGATGAACGAAATCGAGCGTAAATATGCAAGATCTCAATATTTTTGCTAAAATATGCAACTACTGCAGAAAAGCATCTAAATATGCAAATGCATATTTGCATATGCATTTGCATATAATCCGGTCTTTACTTATCATAAAAGAGGAGATCTTGTGCCTGATAAGGGAGCCACGATTCTTACTTAGGTTGAATGTTATAATATTATGTTTTCTATAAAACATTATTTTCCTTTTTTTTTAATTGTTAAATTTTATTTATTTGTTCTGATTGGTTGATGATACAGCGCAATTCAGAAGGGAGGTTATTATAGTTTTTCATAAGGCTTGGTAAATATAATGGTTTTGTATTTGAGTTGTTTTAAAATAAGGTGTGATAAATTGATTTCCATTTCTCATTAGTTTGTAAAATTCTAGATATTTTATTTTATATTTTAATATCTATAATGTAATCGTCAATATCTTTTTTTTTCAACTTAAGAGGTAAGTGTGGGTACCACCGCCTCGGGAAACATTTAATGGATAACCTCTGCCATAGGTCACCCCAAGTGATTCGTTACGTTTTGTGATTTAACAGAGGTGCTAAGGTCCTCTCTCGGAACATCGCCTGAGAGATGGATTTTTACGTCATTTTTTGTTTATTTATAAACAGTACATTAGTTACAGTGGTGAAAACAATTTACAATAATTAAGTATATTTCATGGTGGGTACCTACGATGTGTTTCTTTGTAGTGACTTATTTAGTATATATTAAGTAATTTTCTCGTGTGATGTGCGTAGTGGGAAGGTGTGTGTGTGTGTGAGGGTGAGGGTGTGTGTGTGTGTGTGTGAGGGTGTGTGTATGTGTGTGAGTATGTATTGTATGTTATATTATCATCAAGAAAGTCAACAAGGAGGATGAAAGACATTTTCTATATTAAAGCCTACCTCACAAATACAGGGTATTTCTCCCCTTTACCACGAACACTGAGAAGTTATAACGCTATACATTGCTCTAATAAAGAAATAGACATTTTTAATGACCAATTTAAACATTTCAAAAAAAAAGTTTTACCTTTTATCATATCAAGCTGATACTGTGATGAAGCCCTTTATTTATAGAGAGGCAATATTGTACCTACCAAATCAGCGTCTCACCAGTACAGGTAACAATCATAAATTGTTTATGAACATTTACCTACCATGTACTTACCTTTTACCCATTCCTACTTGTCATTCACCTCAGCTTAATTACTTTTGTTACTATCTTTTGTTATTATTATCATTTCATTTATTTGTTATTATACAATCACTATGTTAATATTATCATTTTCGAAACTATGTATTTTCATTATCACTATGTTTACATGTATATAATTTTTTGGGCACCATGCCTGTTTTATATACTTAAATAAAATAAAATAAAATAAAAATAAAAAATGTAGGTATGTGCATTGAAAAAATTATTTTATTGACATGATGCTCTTTTTTAAATTTAGGCAGTGAATCGGAGAAAATGCCGATGTTAGAATTTAGACCAATATTATTGAAAATATGAAGAGCACGATTGATTGGCGAATTACTTGCTGCATTTGTCTTGTAATTTAACGTGTGGAAGTATTTTTCAATTTCTTTTTCTCCAGACTCCTTTCCTCATACCCTTTTCCAACTCAAAACTTCCTCTTCTTCTCTTCCAACTCTTCACAGAGCATCCCCAAAGATGACATTGGCCCCGGGGAAATTATTTTCCTCAGGATCTCCTGTGTGGAGCTAAGGTACAAAAAAAATAAATAAGAATATCTTTGGCAGGCGGGCGAGTGAAACAAAACGATTAGATTTTTATAAAAAATACAGTTTTATTCCAAGATTGATACAATTTTTCACATTTGACCTTCAAATCAAAGAGAAAAGTCAAAAAGAGGAATAATAGGTGGATAAACGATTCCACCGTCAAGACCTTGACTAACCTTATCCCATGAACCCGGACGCACTGCTAAGTCATCAAATGTAGCGAACCACTTGGGGTGACCTATGGTAGTTGTGTTGGTTATCCAATAAATGGTTAACGCGGCGGCGGTACCCATACCCATAATTGAGGAATATTGTGAGGCCTAAGTAAAGGAGATGTAAGAGAGGAAGGTTTGAAAGTTCCTGATTTTCAGATCTGATCACTAAACAACATGGTTTTTCAACAGGGCGATACTGAGATAATCAACCACCATGCAGTTCTTCATTATAATAATTGCTATTCTTACACCAAACAGCTCAACTCATTTAGAATCTTTGAAAAAAATCTTTGTTTTTCCTTTTCAATACAAAAGACATCAACGCACGACCTGAAAAAACGCGAAACCCATTTTTCTTTCAACTCTTACAGAAAGTTTGTTTATTAAGCGTTTGAACAAGAATATGGCTTTATACGTATCATGCCTAATGTACTTATCTTTACTTAAACCAAATAAATACGTGTTCTTGTAAATTATTTGTGTTAAAAAGACCTTTATACATCTATTACTGAACCACAATTTTAATTTCGTTTAATTTTTTAAAAAATATTAAGAAAGTGTAATTCAAACCACAACCCGTGCGTTGGAATGTGAAATGACACCAAATATTTATCTTTTCTGGTTTTTTTATCTAACCTAGTTGTCACCATGAACTGTATTTTAAATATAAACGAAAACGGTATTTTCATTGATACAGACAACGTAAATAAGGTAATGGAGGACATTGTGGCGTTGAGGATTTGAGGCTTTGGGTCAACAAGTGGCAGGTTCAATAGGTCGATTCTGAACCATTCACATTTGCGTCATATATTATTTTCCTTTCCTCGTTCATTCGTTGTGCGTGCCCAAACCATCTGATTGTCCCTCTCTTAGTCTCACTCATTACGCTTACATCAATCAGCCTTGCATTTTTTGCGGATTTCCACGTTTTTCTTGCGATCATACATGGTTTTATCACGCATACGCCTCAGGGATCTCATATCTACAGCATTCAGCCTATTTTCATCCTTCCTCTGCCAGTTCCATGCCTCACTGCCGTACATCAGGGTAGGTACCAGTACTCCATTATGGACGGCTAGCTTCGCTTCTTTGGATACTTTTTCGTTGGCGCCAATGGCTTTCAGTCCTCCAGTATTGGAGTTACCTGCATTTACCCTTCTTTCAATATCTCTTTCTATATCAGCTTTTCCGTCTCTCGTAAACACACTTCCCAAATACACAAACTCATCCACCTGCTCCAAGTATTCATCATGCACAACTATATTGCATACTGTTTTCGTACTCTCTCTTTCAAATGTCATGACTTTAGACTTACTTACATTCATCATTAACTCACTCTTCATACATACATACTTCGTTCATCGTAGACATGAGATACTGTAGATATTCCATGCTGTTAGAAATCACCCCTCGATCACAAACTGAAAATATTTTTTTTTCTCTATTCAACGGTACACAAATCACATATAACACCATAGAAAAAAAAGATACAAATACTTTTGGGTGACTTTATGGACCTCTTATGGTCAGAACTGTCCTTAAGGGCCAGGTTGACTCAATATACACTGATTTTAGCAAGGCCTTTGACAAGGTGTGTCACAAAATACTAATCAATCAATTGGCGAAACTTGGAGTTTATGGTAGCTTATTAAATTGGTTTGTTAGTTATTTGTCCAAAAGAATTCTTAGTGTGAAAATAAATGGCACACAGTCTTACAAATTTATAGCAACAAGTGGAGTACCGCAAGGCTCCCATTTAGGGCCCATTTTGTTTATTATATTTATAAATGATATTGTTGATATATTTACTGACGTAAATGTGCAACTGTTTGCCGATGACATGAAACTATATAAAGAGATTAACCACATTAATGATTGTATTATACTTCAAACTAACTTGATATATCTTTTTGAATGGTGCTCTATCAACAAACTAGCATTAAATATAAACAAATGTCAGTTCATTCATTTTTCCAAAATAAACAATCCTATTATTTTTCAGTATTCTTTAAATGATGAAAATTTAAATTGTGTTAGTGAAATCATGGATCTAGGCATTATATTCGACAGTAAACTCACCTTTGTATGTCATATTAATAATATTATCAATAAAGCCCTAAAGACTCTCGGTTTTGTTTTGAGAGCTGCAAAAGATTTCAATAATTTAGACACATTTATTATGTTATATAAAACCCTTGTCAGATGCCAAATTGAATATAACACTACGTTACGGTCTCCCTTTTCCAACATTCATTCAGACAACATTGAAAAGATTCAACGGAAGTTTCTAAGGTTTATAAACTATAAGTTGCATATTCCTGTACTAAACATTGATTACAATTATCTCCTGGATAAAACGTCTCTATTGAAACTTTCAGAAAGAAGAATAAGCACAGATTTAATACTATTACATAAAATACTGCATTACAAAATTGACTGTTCTGAATCACTTTAATTTATCAATATCCATGTTCCCCAAAAATCATGTCGACATTTATTACCCTTCTACTTCAATAACACCAGGACACTAGCTTATCAAAATTCACCGTTTCCGAGACTTCACAGTCTCGGAAATAAATATTCTAATCTAGGTGATATATTTCATCTTAAAACTAATCAGTATAAACGTTGTATATTCTATCACTTTTATTCTTCTAGGCACAAATAGATTTACGTAATTTCTTCAATTTTTGTTTGTATTGAATATGAGACTTCTTATCATTTTTACATAATATGTATTTTTATTTTATTATTTGTTTTGTTTTTACACTGTTTTGTATATTTTCTTTTCTCATTGTATTATATTTTCTTCATTGTTTGTTACTCAACTTATAAATTATAATGTAAAAGCCCATCAGGGCGTGTAATAAATAAATAAATAAATAAATAAAAAAATTAACCATCGGCCGAGAATTCAAATTTCATCTAAATGTGGTCTTGCGATCACACACTTGCAACTGTGCAGGGCGGTCCTAATGAGAAAGATTAATTATTCTTCGTACCATTATTTTTAAATAATAACTCAACATCGATTTTCTTTCATTCAAAATTTGCTTTGGTATATACGTACATTCAAAAGTGCTCAAACGCGTGATAATAAAACTGTTAATATTATAAGCTTTTTGTAAGTATTTTTTGACCATTAATATTTATAATTTTTCAATAATATCTAAGCAAAATAAACATGTAAAAAAATCTGAAATATATTAGTTTGTAAGACTATAAATAAATAGACAAACTGAAGTATTTTCATCACAAAACACGTGCGCGGATCTTTTTTATTGATTTATTTGACTGCATGATTATATGTTTAGAAATGCGTGTTGTATAATTCAAAATTTTGTTTGAAAATTTAAAAACCTGCCAACGACCTACGGTATAACCTTATTATATATAAAAAAACATTTTTTCTCAAAATTAAAGACATAACTTTACTAGATAAAATAATTACTTTAAAAATCAATTTATACTTTTTGGTGGAAAAGAGTCAATTAGCCTAGAATTTTAATTAAAAATTAAATATTTCCGGTTGTTTCTGGTTGTTCCCTCTTGAGAGGATTTAATGGAATATGACGTTTGTGGATAGCAATGTCCTACCGAGGCTTGAAGGGTTAACGTCAGAACCAAATGATTGATGATTGGCATAAAATAATATCTCAGTATTCTTGTTTACATTGATATTTGATTACACGATAAAATGTGTCGTTTTGGTTATCAGATAATTCAATCCCGTGTTGGTATTTCATATCTACAATCTAAAGATCGGAGGTACAAGATCGTTGCTTTAATACCGAAATACACGAAGTAGGAAAAAGAAAACAGATTAATAATAACGTTTAAAAACGCCTTTGCACGTTACGAAAGAAAGTTATACAATCGAAATCCATGCAAAAATACTCGGTTTATATCTGTTAACATATTTGTTTAACATAATTTATTTATTTTATACCAGCCATATTCAATGCAATGCCATATTCAAAGAAATAAATTGTTACTCCCTGCATCTCCTTTCCCGTGCGTCCCCGTTCCCCTCCCGCATCTCCTACCCTCCCGCGTTGGCCTTCCATCTTCCCCGCCTACCCTCTCCCCTCTCCCCTCTCCCGCTCACAGTATAATATTCAGTCCCAGTGCATTCAGTTTTCAAACAACTCTCGTGCCAGTTATTACAATTTTTTAATTAAAATTTTCACTTTTCATATATTACAAATATTCATTTTCGTATATTATAAGAACAATCAATCAAATTTGGTACCTAACATAGGTACCTATATATTATTATTATTTTTTTTTTACATTAACTCCACACAGAAGGTACTGAGGAAAATAACTTCCCTCAGGGCCTATGTCATCTTTGAAGATGCTGTGTGGAGGGTCTTTTTGAGGAAAGGAAGGAATGAACACGGGTATTGAAGAGGAAGAGACCCATATTGTAGGAGGGAGGAAACACAGACGCCGGCAAATCGTTCCACAGCCGAGCCGTTGAACTCAAGAACGAGTCATAGAAACGACCCATTCTCGTGTGAGTAATGTCAACCGTGTACAAATGTTGGGCGCGTGTTTGGCGTGTTTCGAGGTGCCGAGGGGATCAATGACGCTAGTTCCTCGGAGCATCTTCCATTGTAATACCAGTAGAACAAGGACAGCATTCCCACCTGACGCCTGTGCTCTAAAGATTACAGTCCGTCTGTTAAGATGGGAGAATCTATCAAACGGACCGCCTGTTTCTGCACAGAGTCAAGGGTTTTTTTTTTGGTATTTTGGAGCTCCAGACCAGAGGTGGCTGCCAAATTCAACCGTGAGGCGCACTTGCGATTTGTACAGGGTTAGCAGTTGTGTACTATTAATATATAAAATCCATAGACATTAATTTAGATTTACTCATAAAGTTAAAAATAAAAACAAATAAATATCAAATAATACATCATGATTATGTTATTTTTTTCACTCTGTAAATGCTACGGATTCCCCTATTTGTGAACGGCATAAAATTACGACAACACACCTAATTAAAATATGGAAATTTGTTGAAAAATCTCTTCAAATATGACTTTTAATTAGTGTTTAAAGTATGTTGGAATGAATACTTGTTTACTGTATGCGAGTCACGCTACATTTATCATACAAAAAATACATACATTTATTTGAAGATAAACTAATCTTTAATATATAAAACAAGTCTGGTTAGTTACACCATTTATAGCTCAAGAACGGATGAACCGAATTTTATGATTATTGATTTGTTGGATTTGTCTCCGCTACGAATAGCAGAATAGCTATTAAAACATCGGAAAAATTAACGAAAAAAAAATAATGAAGAAAATTCTTGTACTCATATATTTTGTATGGAACGAATTCTCATATTTGGAAAGAGCTGCAGCAATATTGTGATATATGTAATATAGAATAGTGAGTGAACTTCAAAAATTCAACAACGTCAGATGACAATGCGCTGATTGTTTTGCTTTTGTTCGTAAACATATAATGCTGCCCCTCTTTCTTACATATTAAATGTCAATAGTCGAAAATAAGGCAAACGGTGAACGTATATCTGCACCCCTCCAAAGGAAAAACTCAATAATTACAATAAATCTCCCTCATACGTATAAAGAAAATGAAACGAAATTCTCGTAAGTAAGTGGAAAAGTAAGAAAATCACAAAAAATATAAATCCGTACACAACGCCATCTCTTACTGACAAAAACAAAACACAGACAGTTGCCCATCGATAATTACTTTATTGTGTATTTAATAAAAAAACTGAATTTAATCCAGCTAATAAGTTATCACAACAGTTATTGATTTTGAGGCGGTAAGAAGTTCGTCGGGTCAGTTAGAAAATCATAAAAATATTGGCCTTTGAGAAATGTGAAGCGTTTTGTTTGTAAGAGAAATTATATCAAAAATTGCTTTATGAATGGTTCTCTAGGCCGTATTTTCTCTATTCTTCTATTAATTAGACGTACAAGTTTGGGAACGTACCCATACTACGTGACACTTTTAGGGGGGGGGGGTCCAAGGGCGGATCCAGCTTTGGCGCCAGGGGGGGGTCACATAGCGCCAGGGGGGGGGGTCACATAGTCGTGATGAAGTCACTAGAAGTTATAATTTGATTTTTATAATAATAGATACAAGTAAAAAGTAGGTCCACCTAGGTCCTGGACCCAGCCCAGGGGGGGTCATGACCCCATGACCCCCCCCCCCCTGGATCCGCTCTTGGGGGGGTCTTCAAAATATCACGCTCCATACAAATGAGCAGCGGGTTGCTTAGGATTTTGGTCACCGGGGGGGAGGAGGGGGATAAAAATTGCAAAAAGTTGGTCACGTAGTATGGGTACGTTCCCTTTTTTCGATGTATGAATGTAGACGAATTCTCAAACTAGTAATCGCATGGCCAAATAACATGAAAATTGTTGAACTTTGTTTTTTCTTACATTAGTTCCACATAGGAGGCCTTGAGGAAATCATTTCCCTCGGGGCCTATTTTATCTATTAGGAAAGGAAGGAGAGGGAGATCTGGTAAGAAAAATGATGGTGAAGGGTGGGTAAGAATCTGGGGTTCAGTGTATCCAGGAGTGACGGATCCTTCCATCCATCCATCCATTCATCCCTCCCACTGCAGTGCAAGACGATGGACCCAGACAAACCTCACCCCATGAACCCGGGCACCCCCGCTAGTGATCAAACATAGCGAACAACTTGGGGTGACCTAGAGGTATCGGTTATCTAATAAATGGGTCGCTTGATGACGGTACCCATGCCCGCCTAACAAATTGAAATCCTCCGCAAATTTTTTGAAATGTTGCAGGCTGTCATGCTTAGGTTAGGTTCGGTTAAGTTAATCCGAAGGTGCGGGAACGAATCCCGGCGTGGCAATAAATTTTATTTGATTAATTTGTGATATTTCACAATTAATTCATTAAAAATAATATCATTTATATTTGCGGCACGTTCCAGAGTGGAAGATACTCTCAGTATCGCGCTGGTGTAAGACCGAAATTCAGAAATGAAACTTTGCATGAAACGCCTTTAGCCGTGTTATGTGACCAGATCTGAATAGCCAGGTGCTTTCCCACCTTCCTCCTCCCAATCTCCTTCCCCTCCCGATTACCTTCAGCCTCACAACATACCCCAATTAGGGATGCCATAGTGTCACTGATTCCAGATGGGAGCAACTGAGATTCTTGTGAGGTATTCACATAAAAAAGGTCAAATTGTTGGAAAGTTACAGCGTGCCATGTTTAGGTTAGGTTAAGTTAGGTTAGGTCGAATTGTTGAAGGGCAGCCTGCCATGGTTAGATATCCAGAAGAATAATCGAAAGACGGAAAATAAATTACTTTTAAAGTAATTTGTTTCAGGGGTAAAATGAGGTAAAAACAAGTCATAAAAATATAAATGTATTTACCAGATCTTTCAGTAGAATTTTCATTATATCCATGATGATTTTCTGCAAGTATTTCCTTGGTAAAACCACTCAGTTAAAATCCAATGCATACATTCACACACTGATTTTTCAACATTGCTTTAACAACAAACATTTTTAACGAACGTTATCTAAACATGTTTGACCTTAATCTATCCCTTATTTTCACTGACTTCAATCACTTAAACACTTATATTTTTCGAAAAACAGTTCAGATTAAATAACACTGTGGATAATTACATTTAATGCACTTTGATGCAATGTTAACGCACTCTAGTCTGAGTTTTGCATTAAATTACTGTTTATTTCTAGCTTACGTAATTTGAATAACTTGTAACATCGACGACACTTTGATTCGGTCGCGCAATTGCAATTATATTTGCAATTACCTCAGATACTCGAAAGTTTAACTCTACGCAGTTCTAAAGTAGAATTACTCGAATACCCCGACGAGCAGTCGAAGATCGCAACTTTTCACCTGCTGGTGATTCTGGAAACGAAAGCACCTCTCTTTCCGGTCAGGCAAAACAGGTTGTAGAGGAAAAAATGTAGATCACAGTCACCGTTAGTCCACGCCGCGTATTGTGCTGGTCGAGAAGAAAGTACGTTCTTGCAACGCGACTCTGTCTCGAGATAGTCGCGGAGAGAATGAGGAAACGTTGAAGACAGAAGACTGGCCGCACTGCGCTGTTGGTTGCTTGCTGTTACTGGTGGTGTCTGCGGGTTAACCGCTTAACTGTGAACGGAAGGTACTTTCGGATGAAGAAATTTCTTTCACTGCGAATTTTAGTAATGTTGTTGTTAGATAAATTCTGTACATCTCTGTCCAGTTGAAAGGACGATTTTAAGAAACCTTGACGCCTTGGGTGAGGACAAAACATTATGTCATCAAATATTCCCGCTTTTTGAAGTGATACTTTTTTAGACCGGATATGATGTACTACGGCACCTGCGAAGCATCAAACAGCCCCCATTGGTTGAGATATAAAACGGAAACGACGATAGGTCTGCACTTCGTTTTTTTACGGGTCGTCGGAATATAATGCGTAAATTCGCGCCTCGCCGAACGCGTTCCATAGCGCAGGGGTATAGTGCGTCGCAAATTTCAGCGAATTGATTCCTACGAAATCCATAAAAAAATGAACGTTTTTGTCTTTGTAAATCAATATCCAATCTTCAAACCACTTTAACATAAACAAGCAAAAGAAAGCGACATCTAGAGACTTTCGAGTTTCATATCTTATCGCGTGGTGTGAATTACACACTCTAATTTTTTAATGTTTTTTTTTACCCCTGCTAAGTCACCAAACGTAGCGAAACACTTGGGTTGACCTATGGCAAAGGTGGTTGGTTATCCAATAAATGGTTCCCGGGGTGGCAGTACCCATACCCGCCATCCAAATTGTATTAGGATGATGATTTGAGACCAAAATTTCAGTCGTTTCAGTGCCATAGATACTGAGAAAACAGCTTTTAAATTACCCAAAGTTTCGCCCCAAGAGAAGGATGATTTTTCCACAGCTTTTCAATGATGCCTCTTCAGACCAAAAAAAGCGCGTGCGCTTTAGACCACACGACTGAAGTAAAGCTTCTTTAGTTCCATCCATATGATAGGAAGAGAGAAAGAAAATGTGCGCGAGCACTGCTCTCCGTTGCTCCTACAGTGTGATACAGACAATAGGCCTGCACTGTCTTAGATATGAGTCCTATAATTTCAATACCAACTGTATCAGATTTTTTGACAAAATGATCTGAGTATGACATCTTGTTCACATTTTTGCGAGGAACAAGACTAACCTAACATTGAGTTTCAAAACCTTTCTTGTCACGACCAAAAACCATGTTAAAACTGCGAGTGAGAAACAAAACCCGCTATATCTTTCAAGAAGTTACTATTAAAACCCGCTATATCGGAATTCAAACAATCACGAGCAGTATATTTTGCCAAGATGGCGAATGTAGAAACACGCCCCTCAGGTCAGTTGAGTTACAAAAGCCTCTACATTCCATATAAATCACGAAGTGAGTATCAAAATCCGCTATATCCATTTTATTTATCGAAATTACTTCATTCTACAATTCATTAGGTATATAAAAAGAAACAATGTAAATTTTTATTTACGATAGAGATGTGACAGTATTTTGCGGTTTTCTCCGAATCAGTGAAAGTTGATATAATAGCGGATGTAGAAATTGAACGACTCATCTACGAAACGTTACTGGCTATGAGAGAAAGAAAGAAAGAAAATGTGTGCTCGCACCTCTCTCTCTTGCCCCTACAGTAATATACGAAACGTAACTCTCTCTCTTTGTATCTTCACTAACTTATATCTCCCTCTCAACTACCGTTCGCCTCGCTTTTCGTAACGCTCTCGTCACGCATTCGCCAGCTTACTCGCCAAGTCAAGCGTGCGTAAAGAAGTTTTACTTCAAAAATTTAGTAAGAATCCAAAATTTACTAATTTTGCTTGATTTTTCCTTTTTTTTTTTACAGTGAATACCGCACAAGAATCTCAACTGCTCCCGTCTGGAGCCAGTGAGACTATGGCATCCCCAATTGGGGTATGTTGTGAGGCTGAAGGTAGTGGGGAGGGGAAGGAGGTGGGGAAGAGGAAGGTTGGGAAGTACCTGGCTATTCAGATCTGGTCACTAAACACGGCTAAAGCCATTTTCAAGCAACGTTTCAAATCTGAATGGTGGTCTTACACCAGGGCGATACTGATAGTATCTTCCACTCTGGAACATGCCGTAAATATACTATATATTATTTTACATGAATTAATTGTGAAATAACACAAATTAGTCAAATAAAATTTATTTGCGCATGCCGGGTTCGAACCCGCGACCTCCGGATTGTGAGTCAAGAGTCTTACCCACTGGACTACTTTCATTGTCCATCTGATGCATTTTTAGTGGAAGAGACTTATTTACCGGATGGTACGAGTATATTTATACAAGCAAGACTTGTTGGTTAAGCGAGCCGTTGCGGTTGACGAATCAAACCAACTTTAGTTAGTTTTAACTGATTGGTTGTTGTTATTGCGAAACAGATTCCAACTGGAAATTGTCAAATTAACTTTTAAGCGGCGGAGATTTACGAGGTTTACGCACCTAAGTGTGAATTGTGGTTACGTTTCTCTTCTAACACAGCTCTAAAAAAACATGAAACAATTTTAAAAAAATGTAAAAATTCAGTTAGGTTTTGCGGAAAGTATGCTAAGAGTATGTTAACCAGAGAAAACCGGAAATATGTCATTTTTAAATCAAATTTTAGACGTATTGACTCTTTTCCATAAAAAATTATAAATTGATTTCGAAAGATTGTTCTTTTATCTAGTAAAGGCATGTTTTAAATCTTGAGAAAAAATGTTTATTTTGAGTATAATAAGGTTATACCATAGGTCGAAGGCAGATTTGTTAAATTTTCAAACGAAAAATTTTATAACGAAAATCAAATAACTTCGTTCACACCAACAATATCAACATGTTTCAATAACAATGTTATCTTCATCAGGACAATGCATGTGATGAACACTGCAACGCTGTCCGAAACGTTGGCTAAAGAAGGGGGTAGCGTTACACGGCATAACACCCCGAAAACAAATAACGAAAATACTTTGGGCCGTGAAATCTTAAAACTTATTGTAAAGACAAATTAGAACAAAGACAAAATATTAAAAAGTAGAGGTGATTAATTGCTTAAAAAATCTCATAAAATTGGATATATAAAATTAAATACAAAAATTATTTAAGGATATATAAAATTGCATTTAGATAATAAAAAAAAACTTTTAAAACAAACAATAAAAACAGGTAGTCTAAATAACAAAATAAATAATTATAATAATTGAAATGTGACCACTTTTACAGGTTTCGGTGGACCCCCCCCCCCGCTTCTACGTTTCTAAAATATTCAAAAAATATTTTAAATATTTCAAAAAAAAATGTTCTTTTCCTGAATTACTTGGCATTAATTTCCTTTTTTTTTAATTTCCCCAAATTTTTTTGAGTAGTGAATTATCTGCCCACATTGATAGGTAAAGTCAAGCCAACATTTTTTATTCTTTAACCCGTTTAATCACAGGAGACCAGGTTTGTCCCAACGCACATAGGTCTCACATAAGACACCGTAACTCCCTTACTATCATAGTTAGAAATATGTTCTAATCGGTGATAGAAAGGAAAAACATCATGCTTTATATTCCAATTTAAAAAATAGCCACCAAAAAAGTAAAATGTTCACTTTTTTGTACACAAAGTTTTGATTCATAAATTAAAAAAAGAATTTGAAACTTCGGGAATTTAAAAAAAAAAATTTTTTCATAGAGCGACAAAAAATTGAGGTTACAATATGTGTTTGTTATACATTTGTCTAATAAAATATGCATGTGTTTTTATTTATTTTTTTATCAGTAACTTAAGTTTGAAAAAACATAAGGTGAGCCATTTTGAAAACTTTTTTATGTTTATATGCAAAAATTTTATAATTTAAAAAAATATATATATTTTTCGAATTACATAATTTGAAAGCGTATTTCATCACCTTTCTAAAACAGTTTTTGTTTTTTAAATGTGTTCAGAAATATTTGCATTTTATTGTAAAGCGAAAATATTTTGACCATCCGAAAAAAAAGCCAAATTTTTGAAGGGTTAATATCGAAACCAGATAAATTTTCATGGACTTACAACTTGTGAACCCCTTTTTTTATCACGCCGACGTAAACCCCCGTCGAGTCTCCCGTGGGCCCCTGGGGGTCCACCTGGACCCCTTTGGAAATCACTGGTTAAACGTGATACAATTAAAAAAAAATATTCCAACCAAAAAGCAACCATGCAAAGCTATGTAACAATCAGCACCCTTCGTAATACAGCGGATGTACACAGGTTTATTTATTTTATTTTATATTTATTATCATTATTATAAGTGTACATAAAGACATTTAACTGTAAGCGGAACTTTATCATTATAATTTAACAGAAGGAAACCGTTTTATTAATATTATTATGACGGTTGTATTGTTTAGTTTTTAAGAACCTATAAGGTTTTAATTATACAATTCACGGTGACCCGTTTCTTTATCCCCCGTAGTTGATCCTCCGGAAAGTTGATCCCTCTGCAAGTTGATCCCTCGAACTCTAGATTCCCCAAAGGATTATTTCTGTTGTACTTCCTCACCGGTTACCAAAGAGTATTTAGAGAGGACGTACGACTTTATACGGTGACCGGACAACTCAGAATGAAACCAACTCAGAAGCAACTTAGAAAGGTCATTAAGAGTGATGATAAAAAAATTGGTTAAATAGGTTAAGTTAGGTTAGGGTTACCGGCTATTTTAAAATTATTTTTTCATAGCTTTTAATGACCTTCCTGAGGTGTTTCTGAGTTGGTTTTATTCTGAGTTGGCGGAAACCCTTTATACATACATATGTTCGACCGTAGTAAAGGATGTAAAGTGGAAAAACAAAACACTACATAGTTAAGCAGTCGGCTTAGGGAAAATACGATGTATGTAGGTACTTAGATGTAGGTAATACTATGTAAGTATATCCTCTCTGCACCCTCCTTCGGAGACACGTCATTATTATAACACAAAATTGTCAAAGTTAATAATGGCCTATAACGTATTTCTTAAAACAGAAATAAATAAAGTAGTGCATGTCCGAATTAGATATTTACTACACCTTTGGATTTAAAAAAGGATTATTCAGTTTGGTTTAGTATCCAACTCAAATTTAAAGGCGAACGTTTGTATGGATGTATGTTTATTACTCTTACACGCAAAAACTGCTGAATGGGCTTTAAAAATTCTTTCACTAATAGAAAGCTACATTATTTGCGAGTAATATAGGCTATATATATTGGTAAGCTCTGGCGTTATTAATAAGCTCTGGCGTTATGGGTAAGCTTTGGCGTTATGAAATTATTTATCATACGTTTTCTGTCCCTAACAAAATCGAGTTATTGCAAACGTCCGAAGAAAAGCAAAACAAACGGTTGCCGAAACGATGTTGAAATGAATCACCGAAATGTGTGTGGGCGCATAACTTCCGAACGATTGCACCAAATTGAATAATTCTTTTTTTTGTATTTAACTATTGGTGAGCTCTGGCATTATGAAATTTGTATAAAAAATTGCAATAGGCGGCATGCGAGCAGTTTGAAAACTGAATGTACCGGGAATGAATGGTAACCCCCCTAGTACCATGCAAGCGAAGCCGCGAGATAAAGCTAGTATTATACACGGTGTCCGGAAACTCGTAGTACAAGCGGGAAACTGGTAAATCTACATCACATTCGGAGTCGATTTGTGATGTAACTTTTTTGATTGAGCTTTCGTTTTCGAGTAAATCGGGTCCGAAGTTGGAATTTTTTTGGTTAAATTTGAAAAAAAATTTCACTAGGGGGTTGATTTCAACTGTGTAATGTCTTATAAAATGCATCGAAGGGTTAACCGGGCTCAAATTTTTTTTTTAACCCTTTAGTTGCCGAAAAAATGGAAAAATAGAAAAAAAAAATTAAAATCGAAATGCTCAGATCGAAAAAAATAAGTTTTTTGGGTTCTCTACGTGATGTAGATTCACCAGTTTCCCGCTTGTACTACGAGTTTCCGGACACGTTGTATAAGACCCAAATCCAAAATTAAATTTTGTATGAAAAAGGCCGGCCGCAAAACCGTTCCCTAGGCCCATATACCAGAGGCCGAGAATTCAAATTTCATCTACAGATGATCTTGCGATCTTACCCTAGCAGCTGTACAGGGCGGTTCCGATGAGAAGGTTTGATTATTCTCCAAAACAGCATTTTTCAAATAATATCTCAATATCGATTTTATTTAATTCAAAATTTAAAACAACTTGTCATACCTTATTATATTTATAACTTTTGTACATTCTATTCTTTTTTTTAAGATATCTTATAGTTTATACATATTACTTTTTTACAAAATTTTTTCCTACCTTTCAACTTTTTATTTTTCCTTTTTCCGTTATGCTTTATTTTTTTTTATTTTTTTTTATTAGTTTTTATATACATATACATGTAATATAATCATGAGTAATTGCATTTTCAGGTTACAATCGGATTAAACTCAAATCATTAAATACTAACATGCAACATTGATTAGAAACAGTATAAACATATATATGTATATAATATATATAACCTTTACAAGAGTGTAACTACTCGTGTGTAAAGGGAAGAGAAAATATATATATTTTTTTTTTAATCAAAAAATTTTAAAATTAAAAATTATAACACATACATTATATTTACGTACTCACATAAATCAAATGTGTAAAAAAAAAAAAATTATATAAAAAATAAAAAAATAATAATATAAAATAAATTTTTGAAAAGGTATTGTTAATTTAAGGTTAATGCGGTTCTAAGTGGCTAAATTATTTAAGATATTATTGTTAAATTTATTTTTGAATTTATTGTAGTCAGGTTCTAATCTCAGCTCTATTGCTAGTTGATTAAACCACACCACTCCATTGTACGTGTAGTAGTGTTGTGCAAAACTGGTATGCATTAATGGCGTACACAAGCGACCCACTGTGTTTTGCCTATTGCTCTCAACGCGGACCATGGCGTGGTGCGACTTCTTAGAATAGTCTTTGTGTATTTGAAGCAGTGTATTTTTTATATATGTATTTCTTAGAGGTGGGACTTGAAAGTCTTGAAAAAGTTGAGAGGTTGAATAATCTGATGGTTTCTTAGTAATAATTTTGATTATTAATCTTTGAGTAATTTCCAACGGTAAAATTGAGGTTTAGTAAGCTCCTCCCCATGCAACGATACCGTATTGTATTATCGAATGGGCTAGAGCAAGAGCATAGTATATATTTTTAAGAATTTTTAAGTTAAGTATATTTCTTAAATTAATAAATATGTATATAAGTTTTCTTAATCTATTTATAGTATTGGTAATTAGAGTCTTCCACTTAAGGTTACTATCTATTATTACACCCAAATATTTTATTTCTTTTTTATTTGCTATGAATAGACAGTCATTATTTTGGCATGCTAATATTTTAGTGGTACATTTTTTGAATGAATTTTAATATTTATGGCGATAGGGGGAGATTTTTTGTTATTATGGTTTTATTTTATAGTTTATACTTAGATATACTTTTACTTTATATGACTTACTTTTTACTTATTACCTTAACCTATGACGTTACATACTATTAGACGAGGGGTAGAAATCTCAAAGTGGGGAGACAAGAACAAGACAATTGCACCGATCTCGATATCTAGTACTTTAGTACTAAACTGCTACTCGTCGAGTAAGGTTGCGTCTTACCAGCACTTACCAGTAAGTAAATTGCATTTTAAAAAGTGCTAAAATGCCCTCCTGTGTGATGAGAAAATGTTTCAATTACACGGCAAATAATAGTAAAGGCGAATGAATAACATTTCATTTGTAAGTACAAGCAAATTACTTAATATTATCGATTATTATAAATATTACAATTAATTTTCATGTTTCCCTTTCGCGATTTTACTTGTCATTAGGAAAATTCAAGTCCTACTAAAGTAAAGGGTCTGGACGCGCAACAGCCAAATTTCTGTTGCTAAGTAAACTTCACTGTTTTAAAGTAGACTAATCAGCCTAAACACTCTGTTTATTTGTTTGCTTGCGGTAAAACAACACATAAATTAGTAGTTCTAACAAGTATTGATGACAATCGCCACCATTTGAAAACTGTCGTTGCCCTATTGTATTAATTGTATAGCTCGACATATCAAACTCCGACTGGCAGCCGGACCTTTTATTCTACATTTGGTAGGCGGGTATGGGTACCGCCGCCCTGGGAACCATTTATTGGATGACCAACACCTCTGCCACAGGTCACCCCAAGTGGTTCGCTACGTTTGGTGACTTAGCAGTGGTGCCCGGGTTCTTGGGGTAATGTTTGTCTAGGCCTTGATGGCGGGTGCGTCGGCCCACCTTCTGCGTGGTGGGCCGGATCGGGAGATGCTGGTTGAGGGAGACCCTTTACAACCGGTTACCGCTGTCCGGGTCGCTCGGTAGTACAGGGGCCCGACCCTCAGGCTCACGACTGAGGGTGGGCTGCCCCATCAACGAGTGTAAAAACCCCGCCGCTGCTGTTGTGCCGGTTCGTGACCGGAGGGGACCCAGCAGTAGCGTTTGGGGCGCATTGGGCGACCTCTCCAGCCGGACTCTCCCTGCCCATCGCCTTGCACCGCAGTGGGTGGGTTGGATACATACGTCCGTCACTCCTGGAAACTCTGAATCCCAGCATCCTACCCACCCCTTTACCTTTTCCCTCCCTGACCTTCCTTCCCCTCATATCACACTTAAATAACCCTACAAATAAAATCATGAATATACAACCATCAACAATTAACGTCATTACAGCGGCGAGGAGTAGGCGTCCCCGGTGCGGGCCAAAACTGTTGGTGAATTACACCAACATTCGCGGCCTGCACACCAATTTAAATTCTGTCCACCACCACCTTTTTTCCCAACGCCCAAACCTACTTTTCCTGTCTGAAACCCAGATAGCTGAGCCTGTAGACACCTCCTATCTGAACTGCCCGGGCTTCACCCTCGCAGGCAAGTTCAGACCTAAAGGAGGTGTCTGTCTCTATAGTCGAGCTGACGTCAACTGTGTGCGACTGTTGAATCTGGAAAACTCCAGATTCGACGTAATGTGGGTACGCGTCAATCTTGCCAGTACGGTAAGATTCTACGCGTGTTTATACCGCTCACCGAACCTTAGCGAATCAGACACGTCCGAGCTCTTCAAACACTTAAGCGATACTATTGATGACCTCTTGCCCCGCTACCCTACGGCAGAGTTTGTGGTCCTGGGGGACTTCAATGTTCATAACGAACCTTGGTTGAAGTTCTCAGGATCAACAGACTCGGCTGGACGCCAAGCGGAATCCTTTGCCCTTTGCTACGGATTGGAACAAATGGTTCAGGAGCCTACAAGGGTTCCTGATGTCCAGACTCACCGTTCCAATCTGTTAGATTTATTTTTAACTACTGTGCCACACGGTTACGGGATTGAAGTCACAGCGCCTTTAGGATCGTCCGACCACTGCCTGGTGACGACATCAATCCCTGTAAACTTCAGACCACCAAACGAGAGGCTGAAGAGAAAAGTGTGGCACTATAGGTCAGCAGATTGGTTCGGTCTGCGGGCACATTTTAATGCTTTTCCGTGGTCAGCTGTCTGTTTTCGGACTTCGGATCCCTCAAGATGTGCCCAGGAAATTGGTGAAGTCATCACATCCGCGATGGATGGCTTCATCCATTCTACTGTTAAGGAAACTGGTGTGGGCTCAAAGCCGTGGTTCAGTCGACAATGCGCTGAAGCAGTGCGACGAAAAAACGCGGCTTACCGAGCCTACAACACATCTAGAACATCCGAAGACAGAACAGCTTACAACAAAATGGCAAAGGAAACCAAGAGAATCATAAATAGGTCGAAATTGGAGCATGACCTGCAGATCAGCAGAAAGCTGGCTGCATGCCCGCATGGCAGCAGGCAATTCTGGTCGCTTGCGAGCTCAATAGGTCGCAATTTCTGCAAATCCAGTTTGCCACCTCTCACCAGACCTGACGGCTCACTAGCAAACACCGCCACCGAAAAGGCAAACTTATTAGGTAAAATGTTTGCGGATAACTCAACCCTCGATGACCAAGGTGCTGTCCCGACGTCGGTTCCTCACTGCGGTTTTCGTATGAAAAAGCTGAGGATTCGGCATCGGGAAGTACTCCATGTTTTACGAGGGCTTGATGTTAATAAAGCTAGTGGGCCTGACGGAATACCTGCCCTGGTACTGCAGAGGTGCGCTGCAGAAATAGCTCCAATTTTGACGAAGCTTTTTAAATTGTCCCTGAAGACTGGCTCTGTGCCCTCTGGTTGGAAAAAAGCGGTTATCCATCCTATTCCAAAGAAGGGTGACCGCTCCAACCCGGCCAACTACCGCCCCATAGCGATCACATCAGTTCTGTCTAAGGTGATGGAACGTGTGATCAACGACAAACTGCTCACATACCTCGAGAAGAACAAAATTATTAACGACCGTCAATACGGATTCCGGCGGAACCGCTCGTGCGGTGATCTTCTCGCGTATGTGACGCATGTTTGGGGGCGATGCCTGGAACGTTTCGGTGAGACCCAAACGGTTGCACTGGACATCTCCAAGGCCTTTGACCGGGTTTGGCACCGAGGACTTGTCAACAAACTGCATTCTTACGGACTTCCCGCATCCCTGTGTATGTGGATTGCCGACTTCTTGAGGGAGAGGTCGATTCAGACGGTAGTCGATGGTTTCACTTCTTCCTCACACTCGATAAATGCTGGCGTCTCACAGGGATCGGTTCTGTCTCCGACTTTGTTTTTGTTGCACATCAACGACCTTTTGTCATGTGCACCAATTCACTGTTACGCGGATGACAGTACAGTTCATGATAGCTTTTTGTTTGACAAGCCCCCAAAGGGCTCACAAACTCCAACAGCTCGTAGGGCTTTGAAGCAAAGAATGGACGGTTACCTCGAGAGTGTTTTCTCTTGGGGTAAAAATAATCTCGTTGAATTTAATGTTTCAAAGACCCAATCTTGTCTGATTACGTCTAAAAGGGATCGAAATGAAAATCTAGTCTCTTTCAACGGAAGCAATCTTCCGAACAGGCCCTCCATTGATATGCTTGGTGTAACCCTAAGTGACCAGCTCAGGAATGGGGGCTCCATCGAAGCCAGAGTAAAGTTAGCCTCCCAAAAACTGGGCGTACTGTACAGGGCCCGCAGATACTTTAATAGTACACAACTGCTAACCTTGTACAAATCACAAGTACGCCCCACGGTTGAATTTGGCAGCCATCTCTGGTCTGGAGCTCCAAAATACCTGAAAAATACCCTCGACTCTGTGCAGAAACGGGCGGTCCGTTTGATAGATTCTCCCATCTTAACAGACGGATTGCAATCTTTAGAGCACAGGCGTCGGGTGGGAATGCTATCCTTGTTCTACCGGTATTACAATGGAAGATGCTCTGAAGAACTAGCATCATTGATCCCTTCGGCACCGGTGCATAGTCGGGAAACACGCCAAACGCGTGCCCAACATTTGTACACGGTTGACATTTGTCACATGAGAACGGGTCGTTTCTTCAACTCGTTCTTGTGTTCAACAGCTCGGCTGTGGAATGATTTGCCGGCCTCTGTGTTTCCTCCTTCCTACAACATGGGTCTCTTCAAGACCAATGTTCATTCCTTCCTCTCCTCAAAAAGACTCTCCACACAGCATCCCAGATGACATAGGCCCTGAGGGAAATTATTTTCCTCAGGGCCTCCTGTGTGGAGTTAATGTAAAAAAAAAAAAAAAAAAAAAATTCTAGTGGGCCTCAAGAAAAGGAGACAGCGAACGTTCCGTCAAAAAGTGACAAGCAACACGCCGCCTGCTCATGTATCCATGTCATTCATACACACGCATTATTTGATTGTCTATCTTTATCACACAGGAATAAACTTTTGAATTAAGAAATTATACTGAAAATCGCTGAAAACAAAAGAGTGTTCCTTACTTTCCACATTATATTGTGAGTATATGAGACTATGGCGAGTCTATTTATTTATATAACGTCATTAACCTTAACTCCCCTTTTACCTTTAATTTTTAGATTTAACTTTACATTTATATTAATACTTTCTTTATGTTAATTGTACTATTAAATGTAAATTTAATCATGGTAATGGAAATTGTGCCGTATGTGTGTTAAGAGCCAATTATATTGGGCGAGTTTACAAGCTACTATCTGAAAAATTCACTACCTGTCAGTAAACTCGCTCAGTGTAATCGTATAACTTGCTAACTAGCAGATTGTTGACATCTACGAAAACAGTTGAAAGGTCGTCAACTTTACTTGCTACACGCTATTGGTTTATTTATGTTTTCAATATGGCTGCCAATAAACAGCTGATTTCGACTGTCAAACATCTGACAGAATTAGTTCACGCAGGCGTCGTTATTCTTGCTACTGGCGTTAGCAGCGACTTCAGTTTCCTACGCTGCTGAGCGAGTGGACAGTTTTGTGTGTCATCATGACAATCTTACTCGCCGATTCACCCGCTTTTAAACTTAGTAGATAGTAGCTTGTAAATGACTTAACTAGATAAAATAACAATCTTTCGAAGTCAATTTATATTTTTCATAGAAAAGAGTCGATACGTCTAGAATTAATTAAAAAATTACGTATTTCCGGTTGTGTCCGGTTATTCCGTCTTCAGCAGTTCATGTTGTATGCATTTGTTCCTGTACAAAACATGTAATCAAATTGTGGTTTCAATATCCTCTGTAAGCCTTATGCGTAGTTGGGATGGTTGGTTGAGTCATAGCCAAGTTCCGAGTAGTCTCATGTTTACCAGAGTTGGTTGGGTTCAGCCAAGCCTGACCACAACGCTTGCCTGATTCTGCCTCTACTGTGACTGTATCTTTAGGGGCATATCTTCACTTACCATCAAGACGAATGTGGATTCTTAAGTCTTCAGTCAGGGAGTTGAATGAATCAGCCTTATGCAAAATAAGACTACTCTTGTGGTTAGTATATTATCCAAATTTTCAGTCCGTTCGGTGTCATAGAGCCTGACTTATGACCGAACCTAAGTTTGACAAAGCGCCCATGAAACGATGAAAATTTCGTATGAAGAATTTTAAAAGTCTTCTTTTGGACGTATGTTTGTTACTCTTTCACGCAAAAACTACTGAATGGATTTTAAAAATTCTTTCACTAATAGAAAGCTACATTATTTGCGAGAACTATAGGCTATATATATTATATTGGTAAGCTCTGGCGTTATGAAATTATTTATCATACGTTTTCTGTCCCTCACAAAATCGAGTTTTGCAAACGTCAGAAGAAAAGCAAACAAATTGTTGCCTTGGAAACGATGTTTTTTTTTTAATTAGGCAATTCATCCTAAAAAGAGTGCTTTGTTGAATCGCCGAAATATATGTATAACTTCCGAACGACTGCGCCAAATTGGATAATTCGTTTTTTGTTGGTTATTTTGTATAAAACTACCGTTGAGCTCTAGCATTATGAAATTTGTATAAAAATTGTAATAATGGCACGCGCGCTGTTTGAAAACTGAATGTACCGGGAATGAATGTGTGGAATGCGAGAGGTGGGAGAGGGGAGGGGGGAGAGGTGGGTGGGGAGGGCGGTGGGGGAGGGGGAGGGAGAGCAGGATGGAGTGGAGGGGGTTAGGGGTGGAAGAGGGGGATGGCAAGGAAGGGAGAGGGGGGGAGGGGTAAGCGACTTTATGGGGGGGAGTGGAGTGGGGAGAGGGAAGGTGGAGGAGGCGGAGTGGGAATCCCCCATTAGGGGTATTAACCACGCGAGCGAAGCCGCGGGAAAAAGCTAGTTTATTATAATTATTCTGTTGACAAATTTTACCAGTGTGTTTTTAAGGGAGTAAGTTAGAAAGTACGGATTTAGTGCGCATTTCTTTTTATTGATTGTCAAGTATTCTATAATCCCTCGCAAAAGGCCACGCCCCTTCCGATTTTAACAAGGACTAACGCATCGCCTTTAGATTTTTTCTACGATTACGATACGATTCGGAGCGTTCTGGAGCCAAACCTCTACCTCTCAGAAATTTTTGATTTACAAGCTGGAGTTAATTTGTATATAATAACACACTATCTAATGGTAGCGCTTTATTAATCAATGATTAATTTACTAAGCAAAGCCCTAGGTACTTCCTAAAACAAACGTTTGTGATATTTGAACAAACATCCTATCTGTTCATTGTTTATTGTTTATAAACAAATTAATAATACAACTTGCTTTCACAGCAAACACAAACAATGGAGACATATCAGACAATACAATATCAAATTATTATCATTTGGGTTATTATGCTTTCAGGTTATGTTTGCTAATGAGAGCAAAAAAGATATCCAATTGTGTGAAGGTAAAACAAAGTTTTGATGGTAGAGTATTTCATGTGACACAATAGCCTAATTACCAAATACAGTAAGTACTCTTTGCATCCTATAGATCAGGGACAAATTGGCGCGACGGAATGAATGGAAGCAAGTTGATTGAAAACGTAAATACTGGTTATCTAATAAGATATTTTTTTCGATTATTTTTATGGTGTTCGCCCTTCAAGAGTGTTCTAGACCATCATTTAAAATTACAGATAACGAAAAGGTTAATGTACACACTAATTTTATTTAAATGTGCAAATTTCAGAATAATATGGAAGATTAGAGTCGAGTCCAGACTTAGAAGAGATGAGATGTTGAATGGAGGGGAGGCAATTTTAGATAACGCTTGATAGAAGAGAGGATATTTATTTAGAGAGGGACAACCAAAAAATATGTGATCTAATGTGATCTAATATGTGATCTAATGTTCCCACTTCTAGAGCTTCTAGACCACAGAATATCCAATCTGTTGGAAATTAATTCTTCTGATTGTACAGAGATTTCTACATGAGGGAGTATGGCTACTATTCGTGGCTCTCTCTTACCAACTTTCTTTTGGGTATGCTAGGAATGAACCATCTACGGGTGAGAGTTCAGAAAGGATACTAATACTCAATACTAGCAGCGTCACTGATACATACTATTAGGTAGCATTTGCTCATTAGTAGGGTGCTCTAATCAGCATGTCTGTCAGTACCATAACTCTGGCCCCCGTACCTGAGATGGTCGCTTAGAGTTACACCAAGCATATCAACCCGTTTGGAAGATTGCTTCCGTTGAAGGGGACTAGATTTTAATTTCGATCCCTTTTTGACGTAATCAGACATGATTGGGTTTTTGAAATATTAAATTCATTGAGGTTATTCTCACCCCGAGAAGAAACACCCGACGAACCGTCCATTCTATGTTTCAAAGACAAAGAGTTTGCGTGCCCTTTGGATGCTTTGCAAACAAAAAAGTTGACTCCGGCAGGTTTGAAGACGAAACTGTTAATTTCTGATAAGATCTAAGAAAAATGTAAAAAAAAACAATAATAATTCAAACCACAATGTAATCTAAAAAATCACCGTTCCATGGCCATTTAAATTTTGATTAGATTCTTTTCATACTTCATTCAGATCTCAGTTACACTTTAACTTAATTTAACACGCCATCAATTGCCAAAATTTTGTAAAAAATCATATTATTTCTTTTTCGATTCCAGGAAGCGGAAACAACGAATCGATCGATTTCTCCGCCTAACCCTGCGGGACACGGTGCGGTGATGGTTTTAATTATTCTAATTAAGGTTCCACCATTACAAGTAGACAACAAAGGAGAGAGCTGTTTCGCCTGGCTGCCTGGCAGGACCTTGGAGATAACCAAGGTCCAGGCGGCGATCCGTGAAGAACTCCGCATGTAAGATTTTCTGCACAAGATGCTATTATTTTTATTATAATCTTCACGCACAATTTATTTTATTTACCGAGGGGGATTGTAAAAACATTGTTTTTGTAAGCGTTCGTTGATCTCAAATTTCTGGAAAACAAGTGCCACATCTAATAAATGCCATTTCAAGGCTAAAACATAGCCGATCTTTCTGTTTCTATTGTATAACTATTCATTTATATCCTCCTTCATTTCTGCTCATTCCCTTTCTTATATTTTCCTCGCTTCAATATTTTAAGGTAATACTTACATTTATGTAGGAAAAGGTAATTGTTTCTCTTTTTTCAATTACATAAGTATCATGCTAAGAATTTAGTTAGGTTGGTTGTGTAAAATTGCTAGCCGGCATTAAATCTCTGTACATGTTTATAGTGTTACTAGCTGATCTGACAGACGTTATCCTGTCTCAGCTATGAATATTCAATTCGAACTGGAATAAATAATAATTAAACATATATTATTTCAAAACATATTATTTACTGTAATGCTTTTTGATACAATTGTTTCTCCCTGCGTGTTCTTTCTCATTCGTCAAGTTCCCCTTCCGCCTCCCCTTCCTCTCCCGCGTCCCCTTCCCCTCTCGCGTTCCCACTCCGCCTTCCTCTCCCCACTCCCGCCGCCCGCTTTCCTCGTCCCGCGAACCCCCCTCCCGAGTTCCCTTCCCCCTCCCCCCTACCGCATTTCTTATCTTCAGTCCCAGTACATTCGGTTTTCAAACAGTTCGCGTGCCACCTATTGCAATTTTTTATACTAATTTCATAATGCCAGAGCTCACCAGTATATATAGAAATCATCGCGGGCGTGCTCACAACAATTCACCAAACTTTCATCGCAATCGGATGAACGGTTAGCAATTCATTATTTCAGAATGATGCCAGAACTCACTATTGTATGTAAAAACCATCCCGGGCATGCAAAGTTTCAAATTCCCAAAGTTTTAATGAAATAGGTAAAGTTGTTCTGAAGTTATAGCGTGACCAAGGGAAACAGGGATTCATTTTTATATATATATGAAGAAAATTTGTATTTATAAATAGTGTCAAAACGAAGAAAACAATTTTTGTAAACATTTCACTTTTCCTCAATACTGCAAAAAAAGATATGTGGCGTAAGAGGCAAGTGTGTGTACTTAATGCTGCGTATACATTTGCAAACATAAGCGCAAGTGCGTTGTTGGCGGTTGCTTTGCTTCTTTCCTATAATTTGTGGTTCGGTTCGTAGGCTGCGCTAGCGTGTATACAAGCAGTCTAAAGAGACGAGTAAAATACCGACAAAGGAAGTGTTTGGATGGGTGACCACAAAGAATGGGGTCTTAAGTAACAAATAAAGATTGCCAGGGCGGAAGGTGTGGAATCTCTTCTATATTGTCTTCCTGTTGGTACGTTGCAAGATCACCATTAACAAAGTTTTTGCTTTTCTACTAAAAAATTAAAGTGCAAGATTTAAAAAAAAATGTTTTCTCACAAACGTCGCTCAATAAAATGCAGTAGTCCTTCTTTTAAAAAAAAAGTAAAATAAAAGAGGTCCTTGAGGAAAGCCTTTGGGAATAGCAGTTTTTAGCAATGTTTAGTTTTACAAGTATTCATACTTGTTCAAAATGGATCAAAAATTCTACGTCAACTTTCAATGAAACACTATTGTAACACGTAAGACCACCATTCATAATTGAAACGTTGCTTGAAATAGCTTCAGCCATGTTTTGTGACTAGTCAGGAACTTCCCTACCTCATCATCTTTCCCTCCTGACCACCTCAAGCCTCACAACATATGCCAAATGGGAATGCCTTGCCTCACTGGCTCCAGACGGGAGCATTTGGGACACTTTTAAAAAATTGCAATAATTTTCAAAATTTTAACTAATTTGTGGAATAAGAAAGCTTGTCAATGCAAGCAATTACTACATCATTTAAAATTATATATAGAAATATGAAGTGATTGAAAATCCTTCTCCATGACAATGAGCGTATTTATATCTTTTAAAAGAGTGTTGTAGTTGAGCATCATTGCTGGAATACCTATTTTTAAATTTATAAAACGTAACTTTTGTATTCTT
This sequence comes from Limnephilus marmoratus, assembly GCA_917880885.1. Classification (NCBI taxonomy): domain Eukaryota; kingdom Metazoa; phylum Arthropoda; class Insecta; order Trichoptera; family Limnephilidae; genus Limnephilus; species Limnephilus marmoratus. Next base: position 40,771,119 of record OU862928.1, read on the forward strand.
CTAATAATAGCTAGTACATGAATATTATAATGTGGGTTCCACACAAGAGAATTGTACTCTAATTGTTAAAACTGTTATGGTGGTTTGGATGATAAGTCTTTTAGTTTTACAGCTTAATTCTTCTAATAAGTTATTATAAACTAAGATGTCTTGCTTTGCGCTTTTCATCTTCCCGCCATTACGCAGAATTAGATAAAAGTAGCAGAGATTTAGAAATTCTAGGCCATGTCTAGGCCTCTCGAATAGGCATAACATTTAAAAACCACAACATCAGCCACGCATAACCGATGTTTTCGACAGTCCGAGACCAATTTGTCATTATATCTGTTCTGTATTGCAGTATTGGCCAATGTCCAATAAAGGCTAAACGCTAACAGTCAAACACACGTAAGTAAACCGCTCACTTTCTCACTATTCATTACGTCACAGCATCGGCGATGTCTTTGGACCAGGTTCAAGATAATTTGAGATTGACTAAAGATAATTGTGACCCGGGAAGTGATAGTCATAACGTAGTAATTAGAATTCCAATGAGATCTATGAAATGGTCGAAGAACAATAGAAACCATAACAATTTTGTTACTACATAATATCGTTTTGAAGAACGCGAATTTGATTTTGCTTCAACATTATCACCGATGTAGGTTTAAAGAAAATGGCTATGGCAAGATATCTGAAGTTGAAGGTTTTATTAGGAACATGTATTGTGTAGAAAATATAAATTCTTACGTTTTCTCCATCAGCAATTCAAGAAATTTTGTTATACTGTAATCTTGGCTCTACAACCCCTGTTGGGTCTTGGCCTCCTCAAGAGTCTTTCTTCACTCATCTCGGTTTTGTGCCAGCTCTCTCCAGTTGAAGCTCCAATATATTTGAGGACGTTGTCGCTCCATATTATCCTTGGTCGTCCCAGGCTCCTTCGCCCTATCAGTCTTGAGTTCAGCAGGGACTTTGGTGCTTGATGCTCTGTCATTCTCTCTACATGACCCAGCCACCGAAGTCTTCCCAGTTTTATAAATTTCGTGACGTTTAGCTCCTTAAGTTTATATCCAATTCATCACTAAACAAATAAAAAATATTGTTATTGAGGCAGTTCCCCTAATTTAAATACCTAATGCATCATTTTTACTGTTCTTGTGTAAAAGCCCTTAAAAAGAGCATGATTAAATGAATAAATACATAAATAAAATAGAAGTAATTTAATCTGATCTAATTATAGCTTGATACTTTACGTGTTTCCAATAAAAGTCTGTGTTATTACATCCCTTAGTGCGCCTTCAATTTAGACGTTTCATGTCGGACGGCTGCAGTGCCGAAGCAGTGCGTCTGTCGTACGGCGCACGGACGGTCATTTGTTTACAAAATGCACCGTGCGGTAACAGTGCGGCGTCGGTACTGAGAACGCTTGACAACAGGACGGCAAAGTCTTAAGCTCCACGTGTTCATTTCGCTGTTGAAAAGTGCGGTGACAAGACGTGAGAGCTGAGAGCTAACTTCATCGAATTTTCAAGTTTACTGTTTGCTTAAAATGAATGATATAAACTTGGAAGAATTTATAGGGTAATTCCGGGGGAGATGGCCGTACGGGAGAGATGGCCAATAGAAAGAAGTTCTAGGAATAATTCATAGATGGCGCTACTTTTAACTTAGTTCGCTTCGTTTCGGCACGGGCAACAAGTATTAGCGGAGTTTTGTGCGTAAAAATTATGGAAAGGCGAGTAATTTGACATTGTTTTTTAATAAGACATTCGATTTAAACTAAGGGGTTAAGATATTAACATACTTACGTTAAAGTTTTCAAAGTTTTGCCCGTTTTCGTGATTTCTTTGTGAAGTAAACAAACTTTCTCGTGTTCTAACCTCAAAATTAACTAATAAATTGAGAAGTTGCTTCTATTATGTCATGTGGCCATCTCACCCGGACAATCGGCAAAGATGGCCATAGTATTTACGGGAGAGATAGCCATAAAATTTAATGTTCTAATTTTAATTTATTTTTAATATTTAATATTTTCTACAGATGCCTAACCAATACATACGGAAGGCAGCTGCTGGACGAGGTGCCTGGAGCCAAGAAGACTTGAAAAATGCTATGGAAGAAGTACAAAATGGAGGGATGACTGTGTATAGGGCCTCTTTTATCTACCATATCCCAAGAAAAACGCTAGAAAGAAGGTTAAAGCAAAACAACTACAGAAAGGGATCTATGGGACCATCATCAACCTTTGGTGCAGATAATGAAAAAAGACTGAGCAAGCATATAAAAGACATGCAATCGAGAGGCTTTCCATTGACTATCGATGATTTAAGAAGAATTTCATTCAAGTATGCTGAGCAATTAGGAATTAAACACAGATTCAATATGAAATCTGAGAAGGCGGGCTATGATTGGGTTCAATTGTTTTTGAGAAGGAATTCCAATATTTCATTAAGGAAATCAGAAGGGGTGTCATATGCTAGAAGTCAAGGGATGAATAAAGCAGAAGTAAACGCCTATTTTGAAATGCTTGAGAGGATTCTCAGTGATAATGACCTAATAAATAAACCTGGCCATATTTACAACATGGACGAGTCTGGGTTGCAATTGAATAATCGACCAGGTCACGTTTTGGCTGAAAGAGGCTCCAAAGCTGTAGCTATGTCAACGTCTACAGAAAAAGGAGAAACAATCACGGTAATTGGTTGCTGCAATGCTGAAGGTAATTTTATACCTCCTGCATGTATTATGAAAGGGCAAAGGAAGAAACCTGAATTTGAAGATGGACTGCCTCCAGGTTCAGTGGTTTATATGTCACAAAAATCTGCCTATATAACCTCTGACATATTTCTAGAATGGATGAAATCGCATTTCATTCCTCGAAAACCAGATGGCAAAGTGCTTCTTTTGCTGGACGTTCATTCTACACACTGCAACTCAGTTAAAATGCTGGAGTTTGCTAATGATAATGACATCATTTTACTGTCAATGCCATCACACACATCCCACTATCTACAGCCACTGGATGTGGCTGTGTTCAAGTCTGTGAAAACTTTCTTCTACGAATCCTGCAGGTTATGGATGAAACAGCACCCCGGACGCCGTCTAACAAGACAACAATTTGGCTTCTTATTAAACCAAGCCTGGGGAAAATCAGCGACAAGTGGAAATGCAATATCAGGATTCAGGGCAGCAGGAGTTTTCCCATTAAATCCAGGAGCCATTCCGTAGTACGCATTTAGTGAGAACATCGAGCAACCTATTGAAAGAAACATCGAACATGCAGCGCAGGTCCAATCAATTTCAGATTCAGGCCCAAGTACATCCTTTCAGAATGTGGACCTACCAACACCGACTAGATTACTGAACGATTCTATCTCCACTGCCTGTAAAACTAAACCAGGTTCGGAAACGAGCCAAACAAGTGAGCATTCTCTTGACATCTGAAGAGCATATTGAAAAACGAAAAATGAAAGAAAATGAAAAGGAAAAAAGGGAAGAAAGATCAAAAAAACCAAAAATAATAAAAACGGAAATTAAGACTGAAAGACCTAAGAAAAAAAAAAATGTTAAGAAACGAAAGGCAATTCGTAGGTTGTCTGATAGCAGTTGTGAAGAAATTCCCATCGTTTTCAACGATACCTCTGAAAGTGAATCTGAGGATAGAGAAAAAGATAATTGCAGAGGTTGCGGTGATAATTATTACAGGACACAATTAGTTGAAGATTGGATACAATGCAATATTTGCATGCTTTGGGTGCATGAAAATTGCACCGAGTTTGAGGACATGTGTTCTTATTGCGGCAAGAAGAAAAGAATGGAGTTAAAATGTCACAAGGGCAAAGGGAAAGGCAAAAAAAGTACTGGCCATCTCACCCCAACCACTATGGCCATCACCCCCGGACACTCTGGGAGAGATGGCCAGTCCTAGTTTTTTTTTTTAAGTTTAAAATTATATTGTTTTCATTAGTTTAAGTGATTTATCGTTAATATTTGGTAAGATTAATAAATAAAGTTTATGTTCTATAGTGATTAAATGTTTTATTCATCATAACTCCTTCACAATAGAGTCTTAAAGTTACTAGGGCCATCTCCCCCGGACCTACCCTAAATGAAATTGAAATACGCCCTGCTATATGGAACTCCAAAAGTGAAAAACACAGTAATCGCACGGAAACAAAAAATGCTTGGGAAGGCATTTGTGAAAAATTTATAGAGGATTTTAAAAATAAAACTACCGGTGGAAAAAAATCAGCAGGTAACTATTTATTTAAATCAAATATTATTATATAATGAAAAATATATTACTTTGTTTACACCACTATATTTAATAATCAATCTACATGTTTCGATAACAATGTTACCTTTATCAGGAAAGATGTTAATTTAAAAAATAAATGACAAACAAGTAAAGACAAATAAGAATAAATTAGAACATAAACAAAAATATTAAAAAGGAGACGCGATTATTTAACAAAATAAATTATTATAATTATTATAATTAATAAGAAAATAAATTTAAGAGATGGCTATTTTTAAAAAATGTTTGATTATTTATAATATTTCATTTACTATTAACGCTTTTTCTAATTTCTAAAATTTCTAAATTATCTAATTGTATGCCCGTAGTGTAAGTATGTAAAATTTTAAGACCTTTATTAATATCGAAAGAATGACTTGTTTCCAAAATATGGTTGGCAAATTCAGAATAATGATTATTATTTAAACATCTTATATGTTCAAAATGAATTTAAAACATCAAACGACCCACGTCTAAACATCACTAGCATACAAACGCACGGCAGTCAGAAACGCTTTCAATTTAGGCGTTTGGTATCGGACTGCTACCGTGCTGCAGCGGCACGGCTGCAGCACGGCAGCGGGTTATAACCAGCGGCACAGTAAACGTGCGGCAGCAGTCCGACCAAGTCCGACACGAAACGTCTAAATTGAAAAAGCCCTTAATTTGACTTACCTGTCTTCGTATCTGACATCACTTCTGTCTCTCTTAAATCTACTGTTTAATCACCACTTAACCATGTTGACATTTTGAGAATTAAATTTAACAGATTTTTATCAAACAAAGAGCTATGGAAAGAGCTATCCTGTCTCCTTGATAGAGATAAAAACAAATAATGTAATGTCGCTAACATAAGACAAAAGTAGCCGAAATTTCTGTCACAATCTCCATCTTCAAAGGCGACAGTGTTGATCATGTGACATGTTACATACAACGATATCAGATAACAGAATTCAAAAAACATCTAATGATGGCCTTGGTTAGGGAAGCAAAGCAGAAGTCGTCCACAGATGAGATGGTCTCATGACTTGAAGAGAAGTATATCAGATAGATGAAAGACGTTAAGATCATTGGAACGTTTTGGCCACTTTGCAAACACCCTCAAGCGTTCGCTGGCTAAAACACGGCCAATTTTTTGCGACCCAAAAAGAAGTTTTCTATGTGTTGTTTTTAGGTATTCATACAAAAAAGGAAATTAGGACTGTCTTGTTATAAAAGCTCGGACTCTCGATGGGAGTTTTGATTTATTGCTTGAAAAGTTCCAGGCGTGTGATGGCACTAGTAATTTATCTTAGCAATCAATTTCAATCAGTATATTTTTTCCGCACATTTCTCGGAAGATCGAATGCAACTGTCCTGAATTTAATAAGTGGCGGGTGAGTGCAAAGGATACCTACAGGCAGTTTATGCCTTCTAGCGTTGAAGGTCGCGGTTGCGCAATAATAACAATTTTGAACACCGAAATACTGATAAAAATTAATGATAATATCTTCGTTATTTGTTTTTGGGGTGTTATGCCGTGTTGCGCTACCTCCTTCTTTAGCCAACGTTTCAGACATCGTTGCAGTGTCCATCATCAGAGCAGATCCGGTAGATGTGTAATTTTTAGTCATGAAGTGTGTGCTTATTTACTTCGAAGCGATACCGTGTCGCCAGCACCACTAACTTTCACCAGTACAAAATAAGAGTGACAAGCAGTGGCGTCAACGCCGCGGAACGGAATAGAAAGTTCATTAAAACGTGGTATTTATGCTAGATAATATCCATCATTTACCCCCCTCCCCCCAATACCCCGAGTGGCCCACCTAAGCTCAGTAATATTTTTTTAACCCACATAACGATTTGGTTTAGACAGCCCTAGTCTGATCTTTTTTTTAATTTGTATATCTCACAAGAGTCCTTGCTGCTCCCATTTGGAGCCAGTGAGACTATGGCATCCCCAGTTGTGTTATCCTGAAGGTAGTGGGGAGGGGAAGAAGATGAAGAAGAGGAAGGTGGGGAAGTACCTGGCTATTCAGATCTGGTCAAAAAACACGGCTAAAGCTATTTCAAGCAACGTTTCAATTCTGAAAGGTGTTCTTATACCAGGGCGATACCGAGAGTATCTTCCACTCTGGAACGAGCCGCAAATACACTATACATTATTTGAAACAAATAAATTGTGAAATAACACAAATTAATCAAATAAACTTTATTTGCGCACGCCAGGATTCGATCCCGCGACCTTCGGACTGCAAGTCAAGGACCTTACCCCTCGACCACGCAGGCCGTCGAATGCAGTCTACGGGTCAGGTTAAGTTAGGTATATACAAACAAAAACAAAACAAAAATACTAATTTACCACATAAATCTTATCAGGAAGCCGTCAAAGTAAAGCGTCGGTGACACTGAGCGAGTTGACAAGCTACTATCTTCTAAATTTAAAAGCGGTTAAATCAGCGAGTGAGATTGTCATGATGACACACAAAACTGTCCACTCGCTCAGCGGCGTAGGAAACTGAGCTTGCAGGTCGCTGCTAGCGCCAGTAGCGAGAATAACGACGCCTGCGTGAACTAATTCTGTCAGATGTTTGACAGTCTAAATCAGCTGTTAATTGGCAGCCATATTGAAAACATAAATAAACCAATCACAAGTAAGCGTGTCGCGAGTAAAGTTGAACACCTTTCAACTTTTTACGTAGATTGTCATCAATCTGCTAGTTAGCAAGTAACACACTGAGCGAGTTTACAAGCTTCTATCTGGGAAATTCACTATCTGTTAGTAAACTCGCTCAGTGTCATCGACGCGTAAGCAAAAATGATCTTAAAGGTGTTCTTCATCGTCTACAGTTAAATTATCTCAAATTTTTGAGTTGAGGACCAAAATAAGGCCATCGTTCTGTTGGACCAAATTCAAACGCATTATGCAAACTATAGATTGCAAGATTCGTTCTCGGCCATTTGGGTAATGGTTTAAAGCCGTTTTAACGCGAAAAGGGGAGGTATGACATGGTGACCAAATGGATGTTATTACGTAGCGTATTTGGCAAGTGAACCAGAAATGGTAAAGTCCATAACCTGAGCCAAACCATCTATTATTATTGTGTGTTATTTGCGACACTTGTTGTGTTGTTTTTAAACTGGTCTATTGCCGAATGAATGTGAGAAAATCTGATGTAACAGATAATGAACGACTTCTTTTGTACTATAGTTAAACAAAGACAAGTGTGTTTTGAAGTATCGGTTGTACCAAATATTCAAAATAAACTCAATTTCTCTTATTTTAGGCAATTGATCAATGTTTTTCAAATATCGAAAGTATTTCTTGGTCAGATAATCAATTTCATTGGCCTGTCTTCTTTTTTGCAAAATCGGAGAAGAATATATTTTTCTTTAAGGCATATATCATCTTTGGGGATTTGGGGAGTGTTCTGCAAAACATAACGACGAAAACTATTTTATTTTCTAAAATTATTATTCTGATAAACTTGCCCTAAGAGGATATATACATCTGAATATATAAACACGCAGCTGATCTCTCTCTAAATCAGTGGTTCCCAATATTTTTCTGACCCGGGGCCATACGTTTAGTTTTTCGACAGGGACCACAAGCAGTGGCACAGCGAGAGGGGGGCGAGTTTCACCCCCCCAAGAGCACCATTCTCTGGCCACCCCCCCCCCCCCTCACCTCAGGACGGACCAATTTTTTATGAAGTCTAAATTTGTGTTTGTCAACCAACTTTAACGGGGGGGGGGGGGTGACACCACGTTGTCCACGGGATAGGGTAGGATGGGTTCTAGCAGTATATTTACGACAACGGAGGGGGTAGAAAGGGGTAGGATGGGGTGGGGCGAAACGGAATACCATAATGGCCAATGACCACAAGGTACAATAATGATAAATTGAATATTTTCCCGATTTTTTTTATTCAGACTTCTCGAGACCAGGGACCGCCCGCGCGCTGGCTCGCTTATTGACCGGCGGACCATCTTCTAGCCTCTTGCGGACCACCTTTGGTCCGCGGATCACTGGTTGGGAAACCCTGCTCTAAAAAAGTAATATTAGCAAAAAAAGAGAATATTAGCGAAATTCTATCGAAAATCTGGAAGCAGAGAAATCAGAAAAAGGTACGTTCACTTCTGGGACTCGAAATCTTTGGAGGGAAAAGAAGAAGAGGAAGTTCCGGGAAATAAATAGATATAACAGGTGGGCAGCAATCTAGGGATTAAGGGGTCCAGGAATGACGGACTTATGAATCCATCCCTCCCACTGCGGTGTAAGGTGTGTAAATGTAAGCCGAGAGTGTCTGGCTAGAGAGTTCAAAGGTCTTCTTCAACCAAACTCTCCCAAACAGGCCCTCCACGCAGAAGGTGGGTAAACATATCCGCCGCCAAGATAACCCCATAAAAACACCATTTTTTTTTTTTTTACAGTGTATACCGCACAAGAATCTCAACTGCTCCCGTCAGGAGCCAGTGAGACTATGGCATCCCCAATTGGGGTATGTTGTGAGGCTGAAGGTAGTGGGGAGGGGAAGGAGGTGGGAAAGAGGAAGGTTGGGAAGTACCTGGCTATTCAGATCTGGTCACCAAACACGGCTAAAGCCATTTTCAAGCAACGTTTCAATTCTGAATCGTGGTCTTACACCAGGGCGATACTGATAGTATCTTCCACTCTGGAACATGCCGCAAATATACTATATATTATTTTAAATGAATTAATTGTGAAATAACACAAATTAATCAAATAAAATTGATTTGCGCATGCCGGGTTCGAACCCGCGACCTCCGGATTGTGAGTCAAGAGTCTTACCCACTGGACTACGGAGGTCGTAGTCCAGTAAGTAAGACTTACCCATTGCAGTTATTCACAATCGAAACGTTTTCTGAAATGACTTTAGCCGTGTTTAGCGACTCTATCTGAGAAATTTTACGTTTTCTGACATTCCTCTTATAACTTCACTCACGTCATTAGGCTCCAGGCAGTTTATGAAAGAACGCAGACTTACCTGATAGCGAGTTCTGACGATTAAATTTTAGTTGATCAACTATTATTGTTTGTTTATTTTTATTGTTGTTTTAAACCACAATATATTTTTCTGATTTTTCTGCTACCAGATTTTCGACTGAGTTTCGCTAATATTGTCTTCATTTAATTAAATATTATAATTTGAGGTTTTACTCATAAAAATAAATAAATTTTATTTGATTAATTTGTGTTATTTCACAATTTGTGCCAGGTACTTCCCCACCTTCCTCCTTCACCTCCCCAGCACCTCCATCCCCACAGGTATGCACCCCAATTTTTTTTTTTTTTACATTAACTCCACACAGGAGGCCCTGAGGAAAATAACTTCCCTCAGGGCCTATGTCATCTTTGAAGATGCTGTGTGGAGGGTCTTTTTGAGGAAAAGGAGTGAACACGGGTCTTGAAGAGACCCATGTTGTAGGAGGGAGGAAACACAGAGGCCGGCAAATCGTTCCACAGCCGAGCCGTTGAACTCAAGAACGAGTCATAGAAACGACCCGTTCTCATGTGACTAATGTCAACCGTGTACAAATGTTGGGCGCGTGTTTGGCGTGTTTCCCGACTATGCACCGGTGCCGAGGGGATCAATGACGCTAGTTCCTCGGAGCATCTTCCATTGTAATACCGGTAGAACAATGACAGCATTCCCACCTGACGCCTGTGCCCTAAAGATTGCAGTCCGTCTGTTAAGATGGGAGAATCTATCAAACGGACCGCCCGTTTCTGCACAGCTGAGTCAAGGGTTTTTTTAGGTATTTTGGAGCTCCAGACCAGAGGTGGCTGCCTAATTCAACCGTGAGGCACACTTGCGATTTGTACAGGGTTAGCAGTTGTGTACTATTAAAGTATCTGCGGGCCCTGTACAGTACGCCCAGTTTCTGAGAGGCTAACTTTACTCTGGCTTCGATGGAGCCCCCGTACCTGAGCTGGTCACTTAGAGTTACACCATTGTGGATGTATAATAGTCTAACTGGCTCCAGACGGGAACAGTAGGGACACTTGTGTGGTATTTACATAAAAGCTCACTTCCAAAGCAAATTAAGTAAGTTTAGTTGTCACAACATCCCACCTAGCAAATTCCTTACCTTCTAGCGGAGCAGCAAATAGTTAACATGAAAATGTTTCAGTGATCGGACAACAAGAGTAAAAATTGCAAGCGAAATCGTAAATGTTTAATTATTTAACCCACGCTTCATTACACTCACTGGTGCCATCTTCCGCGGTACAGTACACCTTCGGTTCGTGCATAAACTACTCAATATGTATAATTTAGAATGGTTTACATTAGAAGGTATTTTCCTGATTTCACAACACGCATTGGGTTGTTGTAAATTAATCTAGGTGTTACAAGACAACATTGCTTTATAGTGGTTAGCACTTGGTGTGGCTGCTTTTATTCTGGGGGGTTCTAATTTGAAAGTACATGTTTTAGTATGAATCGATCAGATATTTACGTGTTCTTGTAACGGATGATTTGGCGTATGAATCATAATAAAGCGATCAGGTGTGCCTACTTCACATTTTTGACAGAAGGAAGACGGGGAGGAAGTGGAGGAGGTTTCTAGACGATGAATTAATAACTTCGAGAGTGAGACATAGAGACACATTTTAAATTATAGTAACGAGTTCTTCAGAATTAATTAAAATGAACGCGGCGGAAAGGTCGAATCTCCAGGCCTGCTAGGGTGAATTCGACCGTACGTTCGTCCGTCACACCTTAAGGGGGGGGGGGGGGGGATAAAAATTGAAAAATCAAAAGTAATGAAATTCGTTTTTATTTTTATTTTATATATTTAATAATATTATTATTCAATGTATAAAAACAGTTTATTATAAACAAGTTCTGCTTCTGCTCGTTTATAATAAACTGTTTTTATACACTGAATAATAATATTATTAAATATATAAAATAAATAAAAAATTAAAATGGAGTTCTACAAAATAAACTTAATAACAATAAATGAAATTCGTGTGACGTAATTTATGGATGGCCCCTAAGTGGGGTGACAACGGATTTGGTCTTTTGGTCCTAGTCACCAAACGTAGTGAATCAATTGGGGTGACCTATAGCAGAGGTGTTGGTTATCTTATAAATGGTTCCCGGGGCGGCGGTAAGGGTGCCCGGGTTAATGGGTTAAGGTTATATCAAGGTCTTGGCGGCCGATGTGTCTGCCCACCTGCTGTGTGGCGGGCCGGATCGAGAGAGACTGATTGAGGAGATCTTTTGACCAATACAGCCAGAATCCCTCGACCCATCACCTTGCATCGCAGTTGAAGGGATGGATTCATTCGTCCGTCACTCCTGGACACTCTGACCCTCAGGTTCCTACACACTACACATCCCTAATACCCATTTCCTTCCCAGAACTTCCTTTTCTTCATTTCCTTAAAAAAAACCCTCCACGTAGCATTCCCTAAGATGACATAGACCCTGAGAAAAAATATTTTTCTCGGGGCCTCCTGTGTGGAGCTAAGGCAGAAAAAAAAGTTTAAAAAAAAAAAAAACTCTTTTTTTGTGTAATTTTTTCAATTTCATTGTAGTTTTCTTTTCTAAAGTCGAATAACAAATTAGAAATATGCATCTGTCTGCGCATTAACATATTTAACAAACGCATCATGATTAAAGTCCGTCATCATAATCACTGAAGCATTCTCCATCAAACGTCTATTGGAGACGTTTTGTAATGATGACGGGAAACCGGACACCACAGAAAACACTAATGACGATTTTGTCGGACTTAGCACAGTGTCCGATGTCTTCGGAACCTTTTATTTATCTCCCGGCGTTGACCGAGGAAAGTGGTAAGTAGTCGGGTTCGTGGAGCGTCAGCAAAGATTTAACCCTATCGGTCTGACTGATACGATCGTGCGGGTCGGTAAAAATATCGTTATCAGTGGGTTCAGACGATTCAATTTTAGTTGATCAACAGGACACTTGAAAGCATTTTTTTTATTTATTAATTTTAGTAATTTGTACATTTAAGTTTACAAAATTTCTAATTAATTATAATATTTCATATTGCAAACTAAATTTTATGTAGCTCCTACAATACTTCTTTACTCTCTAATACTTTCCAATCGGTGTGGACTTTAAAGTTTCTGGTAGCGTGTTATATAACTTCATCCCTTTGTACAGTAAACTGTTCTGCGTATTCGCCTTGTCCTTTTTTTGAAGCCTGATATCCTTGCTCGTCCTTGTGTTATGTCTGTGAATGTCCTTGTTGAATATAATTTTATTTGAGAAGTATTTTGGTAAAATGTTGTTTTTTTATTTTATGTATAAATATCATCGTACGTCAGCATCTGTTTCACGGTTAGCCAATTCAGTTCCTATAACATAATGTGAACCCTCTTTCAACAAAGTTAAACAAGTTTTATTAAACAATTTTTGTCGTTCAATAATAGTTGATCACCTAAAATTGAAATGTCTGAACTCGCTATAAGGCAGTGTGCATTCTTTCACAAACTGGCTGGAACCTAATGACGTGAAGGAAGTTAAAAGAGGATTATTTGGAAACGTATAACTTCTCAGATAGAGTCGCTAAACACGGCTAAAGTCATTTCAGAAAACGTTTCGATTGCGAATAACCGCAATGGTAAGATTTTTAATAGTACACAACTGCTAACTCTGTACAAATCACAAGTGTGCCCCACGGTTGAATTTGGCTGTCACCTCTGGTGAAAAATACCCTCGACTCTGTGCAGAAAAGGGCGGTCCGCTTGATAGATTCTCCCACATTAACAGACGGATTGCAATTTTTAGAGCACAGGCGTCAGGTGGGAATGCTATCCTTGTTCTACTGGTATTACAATGGAAGATACTCCGAGGAATTAACGTCGTTGATCCCTTCGGCACCGGTGCATAGTTGGGAAACACGCCAAACGTGTGCCCAACATTTGTACACGGTTGAAATTTGTCACATGAGAACATGTCGCTTCTTCGACACGTTCTTGTGTTCAACAGCTCGGCTGTGGAATGATTTGCCGGCCTCTGTTTTTCCTCCTTCCTACAACATGGGTCTTTTCAAGACCAATTTTCAATCCTTCCTATCCTCAAAAAGACCTTCAACACAGCATCCCAGATGACATAGGCCCTGAGGGAAAATATTTTCCTCAAGGCCTCCTGTGTGGAGTTGATGTAAAAATAAAAAAGGTGTATTTATGGGGTTGTCTTGGCAGCGGATGAATTCTGCGTGGTGGGCCGGATCGAGAGAGTATGGTTGAGGGAGACCTTTTGAACTCTTTAGCCAGACTCTCTCGACTTACACTTACACACCTTACACTCACCTTCTGCGTGGCGGGCCGGATCGAGAGAGTATGGTTGAGGGAGACCTTTTGAACTCTCTAGCCAGACTCTCTCGACTTACACTTACACACCTTACACCGCAGTGGGAGGGATGGATTCATAAGTCCGTCACTCCTGGACACATTAACCCCTAGATTGCTACCCACCCTTTAGGTACATCTATTTATTTCCCAGAACTTCCTCTCCTTCTATTCCCTCCAAAGATTTCGAATTCCAGAAGAGAAGGTATCCTTTTCTGATATTTCTGCTTACAAATTTTCGATAGAGTTTTTAATATTGTCTTCATTTTATTAAATATTACAATTTGAGGTTTCACTAAAATAAAGATCTATAAAATAGTTCTTGGTAAGTATTCGGCAATTGACGGCCACATCAAAACTAAAGACAGAAAACCATATTAAATTATTTATACCAGCTCTCAGAGGATTGGAGTTGATAACACGGTATCGCATCTACGTACAAAAGAGCCCTGATGATGGACACTGTAATGTTGTACGAAATGTTGACTAAAGAAGGAGAGAGCGCAACACCGCAAAATACCCCAATATATAAATCACAGTAATGAGTTAGAATTCGATAGATATAATATTTTTTAATTGAAACTTCTATATCACCGCTGTAATTTTGGATTTCGGATGAAACGGAAATGACGATTACTGCACCTGCGACGCATTAAGGCGTCGCAACTGCACTCAAAAAGAAGAAGGAGAGATATGTAATTACGAATGTTCGAGAAGCGTGCTAATATTTAAAGCGATAAAATCGACGCGAAAATTGTGAAAATGTTTAATAAAACAAGACTCGTTTAAAATAGAGCAAAAATCTTATGGAAGGCGTGTTAAGTATCATTTAAAGAATCATTGTGAATTTTTTCACAACTATAACTTGTAAAATAACTGAAACAAACGTGTTTATAATAATTTTCGGAGCGTACTTTGGAATTTTTTTCTATCGAGGAAATTTCATATAATCTGCGTTTCGGCATGGAACGCGTCTAGATATTATCTTCAAAAATAAAATAAATTTTTTTAAGAGCTTAAAAACTTCAAATTTTTAAGGGAGATATGTTAGAAATCGGTAGAAATTCGGGTAGCGGCGGCTTAACTGCGCTCACTGGTAGGTAGCTTTGATAATGATGTCACTTTTAAAGGCTCCTATTGGTTGAGATATGAAATCGAAATCTGATCTGCGCTCGTTGGTCGCTTTGATTATGACCTCACTTTGATTGAGATTGTTTCGATAAAGTTTCGCTTCTGCCGCGCGTAAACTGCACTCGATTTTTTTTGTTATGTCTTTGATACCTAATTATAAAACATGTAATAATACGTAAAAGTCCAAAAGGGCCTTGATTACACAAGTCTACAAAAAAAAATTGAGATCTGTTTTGGTTTTTTGCGTAATTCTTTTGTTTTTGGGTGTGCTGAATCCGAAAATGACTTTCATTTTATCACAGAACGTCACGTTTTCTGACATGTAGGTATCTATGTTAAACAAGTTATCATCTTAAAATATAAGATAAAAGACTAAAAAAATAAATTTATTTATAATTGCCTAACAAAACTTTTTTTTTATTTAAAATACATTGATTAGTAAGCACTAAACACATTTCTTTTTCCCAGTGAGTCTCCTTTTGGTACATTTTCGCTTTACTTGTAGGAAGCAGCTGGAAGTTCTCTCTGAAGCGTCCAACAGTAGTCTGCAATCATTGAGATGCTCCAACTTCCCTGGTATCTTTTTTACATCTCCTTAATATCTTGGTGAAATCGTTCACCTTGCTCTTCACTCACATATCCTAAATTTATTAATAATTATTAATAAATAAATAAAAAAGGACGAAATTCGATAAAAAAAATATTTCGGTTCTAACCCACGCGTTTGTATCAGTCAGTCCCAAAGGGTTAATGGTTTACATAATGGCGGGAACGGCAGCCTTAACAACTTCCTTTATGTTTGTGTTATGCAATAAAGCTGCTGCCAGAACTATGATTAATAATAATGTCTCGGGTAATAAATAAATAAGGTGGTAGTCGCCAGCTTTTAACTGTATTCTGTGCAAACTCACAATTTACCACACTTACCTGGGAAATAATAACGTTATTTAATAATAGTCGATAATTTCTCTACAGCGACATTAAATTGTTATTTTGTGAAGGAATAGAGAATTCAATAAAACCAATGTTTATAATAAATAATAATAATAATTGGCTAATTTATATAGCGCCGTTTTCGTGAAAAATCACCTCAAGGGCGCTGTACAAATAAATATATAAAAGAATTAATATTACTGGCTTATAACTAAGATTTACAATTACAACTAGTGACTTACATCTAAGACTTATGGCTACTTATATTACTGGCTTACAACTAAGATTTACAATTATAACTAGTGACTTAGCTCTAAGACTTATAGCTAGTGACTTATGACTAAGACATATAGATTCTAACCTAAAACTGGTGACTTATTTACACACATATTTACAATTAAGATTAGTGCCAGAAGAAGTAGGAAGTTTTTACATAATATTACAATTCGAGAATACGGGTGCAAAAAGTATAATGAAGGTTAACTGGATATACGGGAAGGTATAGATATTTTAAATAAATTAATAAATTTAATAGTCCATCTTTACTGCATTAAGGTGATTCATCGCTCAACAGTAAACAGATTGAGGTATCACAATTAACAGATTACATTAAACAGATTGAGTTAACTACAAACAGAGAGAAAAGAGAAAAAAAAACCATTAAAAATTGCAAAGTTTTAATAGAATGATGAATTTATGGAAAATTTATTTGAGGGATATATATTTGCATAACTGACTAATTTTAATTTTATTAGTGAAAACTTCTTGAGCACGGTTGTGATTTGAAACTCGATGAAACGAAAAAACGACACTAAAAGGAGACAAATACATACATTAAGGCTCTGCAACCGGGCCCGAAAATAAGAAGATGAAGAGATACGAATGTTAGAGGAGAGTGCTAACATTTACAGCGACAAAATCGATGCGAAAATTGTTAAATGTTTAATAAAACAAGATTCGTTTAAAATAGAGCAAAAATCTCGCGGGCTTTGTCTTACACAGCATTTAAAGAAACACTGTGAATTTTTTCATACATATAACTTGTAAAATAACTGAAACAAACGTGTTAATAATAATTTTTGGAGCATATTTTGCGATTTTTTTCTATCGAGGGAATTTTATATAATTTGCGTTTCGGCGCAGGCAAAGTCTAGATATTATCTTCAAGAATAACATATATTTTTTAAGAGCTTTAAAAGTCACCGTGTTTAAGGGAAATATGTAATAAATCGGTACAAATCCGGGTTGCGGGCCCTTAAGGGATGGGCAGGAAACTGGGGAGTCCTGGTCATCCGCCTCCAAGACCTAGACAAACCTCACCCCATGAACCAGGGGGTGAGGTTTGTCTAGGTCTTGCTAGAATACGGAAAGAATTCGTTCATTTAGTATTCGTTCAGTTTATTTGTTAATTATTCGTTCATTTAGTTTATTTGTTAATTGGTAAACAATATCGGCGACACCCGGAAGCGCAGTCCCACCTAGTAAAAACTGCGGATAGCACATCTCTTATATTTCAATATCTTTGCATCAATCTGTAGGATTTAGCCTGTGAGAGAATGAGATAGAATAATCTGCTCCTCTTTGTGCGGTGCTTTGTAGCCTCCACACTATTTCTACTTTAGTTTTCTGAAAGTTTCACTTCTGCTAATCGCCGATTTGATGGACGTCAAATATGGTTGTACCAAAGATATTGAAATATAAGTAGATGTGCTATCTGCTGTTTTTACTATGTGGGTCTGCGCTTCCGGGTGTCGCCGATATTGTTTACCAATTAACAAATAAACTAAAAGAACAAATAATTAACGAATAAACCAAACGAACATTAAACTAAATGAACGAATTCTTTACTTATTCAAAATATATTGTTAACCAATATTAATGCACATTTTCAAAAAATCAACGAAATGAACAAATTCTTTTTGTATGAAAACTACGCTAATTAGCGCGTAGTCCGGCGACAGTTGCGCGGACACCATAGCATATCTTTCTGTATTTGAATATCTTTGGGTTGTACCAACCGTCTTTAACCTACACTTAAAATTTTCCTCTCATTTCCTCTTATCCCTTCTAAAGTTACGCCATTTCCTTGGCTTGATCGTGCCCATTTTCCGAGGCCGGGCAAGTGACTAAAATTTCTTAACCGACGGATTTGTCTAAAACACTATAATTATTTGTCATATGTAATACCCGTATATCCGATTCTATCGTATGTTAAAATCTATATTTTAAAGGAAATTAGTAATTGATAAAATAGGTAGATCCTACACACAAGACCAACTTAGGGAACGTACCCATACTACGTGACCAACTTTTTGCAATTTTTAACCCCCCCCCCCCCCCCCCCGGTGACCAAAATCCTAAGCAACCCGCCGCTCATTTGTATGGAGCGTGACATTTTGAAGACCCCCCCCCCCCTAAACGTGTCACGTAGTATGGGTACGTTCCCTTACTTGCATAATATTTAAATTACCTAGACAAAGAAAAGTTAGCATTATACTGTAAGATTTTTTTTTTAATGTTATACGATAACTTTATATTTATAATGTGGGACTCACTGGGTGCCTTACCCGTGCTGAGGCCTACATTTTATAATTGAATAAAAAAGATTATATGAAATAATAAATTGTAATAAAATGATTCCATAAAATTAAATAAAATCATACTGTCTCCCTGTTTCGCTTTCTTCATGTTTCTTTGTCTACTATCTTCTTGTCTCATCTTCTCTCTGTCACTCTATTTATATTTAACCATGTCTCTCTATCACCTTGTTTCTCTTTTTCCACGTCTCTCTGTCTCCCTGTTTACCTTTCTCCTATGTCTCTCTAATTCTCTATATCTCTGTCTCTCAATATCCCTGCTCCCTTTCTCCATGTCTCTCTTGTGTCCTGTTTCCCTATCTCCAGGTCTCTCTCTCTCTTTGTTTGCCTTTCTCCATGTCTCTCCATCCCCCTGTTTCCTTTTCTCCAGATCTCTGTGCCTCTTTAACTCTCTCTCTCTCTCTCTCTCTCTCTCTCTGTTTCACGTTCTGCAAGTCATACTGTATCTGTTTCCCCTTTTCCAAATCTCTCTGTCTCCCTATTTCCATTTCTCCAGGTCTCGCTGTCTCCCTGCTTCCTTTCATGCAGGTCTCTCTGTCTCACTGTTTCCCTTTCTCCATGTCTCTCTGTCTCTCTGTTTCCCTTTCTCCAAGTACCTCTGTCTTTCTAACTCTCCGTCTCTCTAACTATCTACCTCTCTAACTATCTGTCTCTCTGCATCTCTGTATCATCGTCTACCTCTCCCTGTATATCTACCCCTCCCCCCTCCATTTCTTTATATTTCTCTGTACCAGCCGAAGAAACCATGGCAACACAACACACGTTACGATTAAAAAAAAGTAAAAATTGATGGTGAATATTAAATTTTATTTTACCATCGATAATGCGCATAAATGTACATAATTTTAAACAAAAATACGAAACAGATTTTTAAGATCTAGGGCAATTTAAATCGACCGTTATTTGGGTCCGTACATAATTACAAGTCTGTAGTTAAATGTGCCAAGAAATTCCTTAAATTTTCCAACCACTGCGTGCAGCTATTGAGTTTAAAAACACGAGCCAAAAAACGAAACTACAATTCACTTTAAGTTCCCCATTCCAGCAAAGAAAATTACACAATTTGTCACATAACAGAATAATTACATTTCTCGAGAATGCGGTGTAATTAATAATTGATCGGTGTTACGTGGAATTGTGGTTTTATTGTAAGCTTGCAAAACACGAAGCCATCAGTTGTTATGTAAGCAAATTAGTTATTTTCTCACTCCAGATGGATATCTTAATATGTAAAACAAAGTCGGGTTAGTTACACTATTTATAACTCTAGAACGGTTGGAATGATTTTTATGATCTTTGATTTGTTGGATTTGTCTCCGCCCCGAATAGCAGATTAGCTATTAAAACATCGGAAAAATTCACGAAAAAAATGATTATGAAGAAAATTATTTTCCTCGTACATTTTATATGGAACGAATTTTCATTTTTTGAAAGAGCTGCAGGAATGTTGTGATAAGAATAATATTGAATAGTGCGTGAATTCAAAATACGACACGGGGTAAAGGAAACAAGGAAACAGAGAAACCTGGAGTAAGGGAAACAGGGAGACAAAGAGACATGGGGAAAAGGAAATAAGGAAACAGTGAAACCAGAGGTAAGGGAAACAGAGAGACAGAGAGACATGGAGAAAGGGAAACAGGGAAATAGTGAGATAGGGATACAGAGATACAGAGACATCCCTAGAGCATCCGCAAGAATTCTACTTCTTGTTGTTCTCGTTTTTGATCGTTGGTATTCTTTTTGTGTAAATGGTGAAAACGAATTACCGTTTACACTGAAGATCAAGAAAGAACGCTCTTGGTCCACACTAGCTCTATGCGCGTTTAATCTAAATCCACCTTCAGGCACACTAAGAATACATATATTTTTCTATTACGGCTACCTCTTAAGACAAAGTGATGGAAATTGCAATAATAATTTCTATTTTAATTATTTTTTTCTCAGCAGTATCCGCATTCCTGACCTTGTCTAACAGTGCATTATATCTTCATGTCACATCCTTCAAAAGGTGTCATTTCTAATCTATTCAATCGATACGCTTTCTTTCTTTTTCTGCCAAGAAACCGTACGCACTTTCAAACTATCCTCCGCACCCAACTTTATAATGAGAGACCATTTCAGAATATACAAGTGAGTGAATGCCAATAATATATCGACCAGTGATCTGATTAAATAATTATTTTAACCAGAACGCGGGATCTACGAAAGATTGTATGCATGAATCTTAATATATCTGACTTAATTATTTGATTTACTTGATCGTGCAATGTCTTACCGAGGCGTCCCTATCGTCTCTTCACAGAAATTTCAGATTTATCCAGTTCCTATCTCTCCCTAACCTTCAGCTTGATGGAAAAGTGTTTGAAATTTTGTAACAATGGCAAGAAAAATAGTGAAAATTCGATTGCATTTGTTTTGAAAACAGAAGATTTGAAACTATCTTGGAAACAAGTTGTTGATAGTTTTGGTGCACACAATCCCGTTTTTAATTAAAAAGATGGAGTTTTACCTCCTCCGTTGTGGCGACAATTACATCAAGGTATCGCGGTGGAACTATATAACTATGGGTTGTGTCGTGGACTCCTTCGCTGAGATACAGCGGTAAGTGATTGGTTATTCCTTTTTCCTTGCATATAGGGCTGCCATCCGTCCAGGTTTCCCCGGATTTGTCCTAGTTTAGAGGGCGATCGGGGAGCGTCCGGGCGGGGTTTCATTTGATGTCCGGGTTTAAAAATAAATATTAAAGTCAAACGTATACGTTTGCCCCGAGGAAGGAACGGTCGTTCTGAAACCAAATATAAAAGTGGTTCAAACAAAGTAACATTGTTTTATTTATCTTTAACTAACTTTTTTCCGCGGCTTCGCTCGCAAGAAGGGAATTCCCACTCCGCCTCCTCCACCTTTCCTCTCCCCACTCCACTCCCCCATCAACTTTAAGGTGATATAAATGAGTATAGTTTTTGGTTATTTTATGCTTAAAAAAATAATAATGTAACGTACATTACAGTAAGTCTAAACTTTAAAAAGTTTCAGTTTTGTAGCTTAAGATTTAAGAAGACTGAATTTAGTTCATATTATGTTAAGAGATATTGTGTTGTTTAAATGGCTGCCGATAAAAATTTAAAGATATAATTATTATTGAGTTAAAAGAGTTACCTCAAAAATCGTAAGACTGAATACTAAAATGGTCTCTGTACTTTTAAGTTTTTTGTTTAAAAATTTAATTGAATTTAGTTAGGCTTAATATTTTAATAAGGTTTTGTTTTCATAACAGAGTATATTAATAATTTGGGTTTTATTTAAAGAATAAAAAATTCTAACTGATTATTAAAACAATTTGTAACAAACTGTAAAAAGATTCTGTTTTGTTAGGTACATTAAATGATGATAAACGATGACTAAATTTAATTTTAAAATAAATGAAATGTGATTTATGACATTTTCAACTGTTTTTTATTACACTGACTATCTTTTAAAAAACCTGTTGACATGTCCGGGTTCTGGGCCCTAAAATCCGGGGTTTTCACGCGTCTTGTCCTGGTTGCCAAATTTAAGAGATGGCAACCCTACTTGCATACCATGTTTTTTCCTACACATACTATTACCCAATTTCTGTAAACACCATTTCGTATTTTCGTTATATGTTTTTGGGGTGTTGTGCCGTGTTGCGCTACCTCCTTCTTTAGCCAACGTTTCGGACATCGTTGCAGTGTCCATCATCAGGGCAGATCCGGCAGATCCGGTAGATGTCATCTACCGGATCTGCCGGATCTGCCCTGATGATGGACACTGCAACGATGTCCGAAACGTTGGCTAAAGAAGGAGGTAGCGCAACACGGCACAACACCCCAAAAACATATAACGAAAATGCTTCTGGCCGTGAAAATCTTAAAACTTATCTGACCATTTCGTATTGTTTCGATTTTTATATTTACAGTACTGTTTTAAGAATTCGTTAATAATTTTGTACGCAACACCATACTGTCGATTGTTGTTTTTTTTAATGTTTTTAAATGACGTGTTGTAGCGGTGGTAATTAAGCAAAATCTACAATTAGTCTTTATTTGGAGTAGGTACCTATGTACAATCAATTTGAAAATATGACATAGTTCACTAATAAAACAGTACAAAACTATAACAATACCATTATGCATATTTTAACAATAAATAACCAAAATGAAACTAATTCCCTCTGTTAAACCTTTTAACAAAAAGTTTACGGAAGATGCGCGGATAGGATTGGAAGGCAACTTAACTTTCAATTATACCAAATGACCTTATATCGGTCAGACCATCAGTGGCGTCTAATCAATGGTATCCCTAACTAGTAAGGGACGAAGTGATGCGAGAAAGAGAAGGTATTCGAGATTTGAATACTTGTAAAAATATGCTCGAAATAAGATATAACTAACTAACAGGGGTAGGCAGAGAGAATGGACTGCCAAACAACTCGGTCTTGGCACACACTCTTTGCTTCACTCGCATTCATACTCGTACATCGTCTCATACATACTCTTCTATTATTCTGACTTTTGACATGGCCCGACTCAAGTATCTGATTCACTTGATCGTACCATGTCTTCCTCGGGCGTCCCCAACTTCTTCTTCAATTCACACTTGCATCATATATTCTTCTCACACTATTTTCTTATTTAATTCGCTCTACATGCCCAAACCATCTGAGGGTCCCTTTCTTAATCTACTCATTATGCTTACGTCAGCCTTACATTTTTTGCGGATATCCACATTTCTCACATGATCATAAATGGTTTAACACACATTTGCCTCAGGGATCTCATTTCAACAGCATTCGGTTTACTTTCATCCTTCCTCTGACAGTTCCATGCCTCACTGCCATACATCAGGGTAGTTACCAGGACTCCATTGTGGACTGCTAGCTTAGCTTCTTTTGACAGTTTTTTTATTAGCGCCAACGGCATTCAGTCCTTTATTAATGAACTTACCTGCATTTACCCTTCTTACAATATCTCTATCAGCTTTCCCCATCTCTGGTAAATATACTAACCAGGTATACAAACTCATTCACCAAATAAGATATAAGATGGTTTTATTACAGTGCCCCATTTCTCTTGACTACTGCCATACCCAAAGCAATTCATATAAAATCATAAATTCAATGTTTGATACCCCTGATTTATTATATGTAATTTCTTTTCATACTCCAGGCAGGTCAGTCACAAGGCAGTACCTACCATATTATTGTAGCAATTCTAAGTCAACAAGTCAATATTATACTCCTATGCGACGGATTCAACAGCTTGGAAACAAATACTCCGATGTTGTTGATATATTTAATACATCAATTTAATTATATAAGCATACCTTATTGAAGTTTTTTTCATCAAATAGGGGAATATTTTGATAAAGATATTAAAATTGACCAACACATTGACAGTATTTTGTTGGCTGAAAGAAAAAAACTATTTCAGATTTTTTGTTTTTTGTATTTTGTACCTACATCCTGTGTGGTTCAAATTCAATACCTAATATTATTACTTTGTATTTATTTTTGTGCAAATGTTTTAAACAGTAGTTTCCTGCACTATTTACCAGTATAATTTCGTTAATATTGTTATATATATGTATGTAAAAGCCTAAATAGGCGTAAATAAATAAATAAATAAATATAGTGACTTATACCATTCTGTACCTGGTTGCAGTCTTGGATGCACACACTGCAACGCATCATATAACACTCCACAATGCACTCCATGGTGCACACAGCAATGCGACAAGTGCTCCTGCAGTGGCACAGTATTCTGTGGCGAGTACTCCATTCACATCTCACTCAGTATGTGTAAACACGCTTCAATAATGTCACCACAAGACGTGCCAACTGTTTATGGGTACGTGCATTAAACTACACATACACTATGTAAGTTTGTTTTTAAACGAAAATATCGATCTTCCAGTTGATCAATCAGACATATCCGAAAATTCAAAATTAGAGTTAGATGTAAAAGTGTACCCTATTATGTCTGGTACAATACTCGGATTACTCATAAACACCACCAACATCTATTATAACGCAGACTAACTTGTAGTGAATTAAACAAAAAGTTGATGTTTTCAGTTACCTTTTTCCTCCTTGCCGCTAACCTATATGAAATACACACATTTTGCAAAAAAACTCGTGCGCCACTTATTGTAAATATTTGAAGTGAAAACTTTTTTAGCACCGTTGTGATTTGAAACTCAATGAAACGAAAAATAGCGACATTAAAATAAACAAGCACATACAACTGTAGGATTTAGTCTGCGAGAGAATGAAATAGTTTAATCGGTCTCCTCTTTATCCGGTGCTTCGTAACCTTCCCACTCTTGTCTACTTTAGTTTTCTGAAGGTTTCACTTCAGAAAACTAATGTGAATTGCACACTGACGGCCGGCGTAGTGCAGCGGTAAGGCGCTTGACTCGCATTCCGAAGGTCGCGGGATCGAATCCCGGCGTGGCAAATTAATTTTATTTGATTAATATGTGAATTTCACAATTTATACACGTTCCAGAGTGAAAGATACTCTCAGTATCGCCCTGGCGTAAGACCACCATTCAGAATTGAAACGTTGCTTTGAAATGGCTTCTGCCGTGTTCGGTGACCAGATCTGAATAGCCAGGTACTTCCCCACCTCCCTCTTCCCTATCTCCTTCCCCTCCCCACTGCCTTCAGCCTCACAACATACCCCAATTGGGGATGCCATAGTCCCACTGGCTCCAGATGGGAGCAGTTGGGACTCTTGTGCGGTATTCATGTAAAAAAAAAAAAACTGATTTTTTATACAAAATACATAGCGCCAAAGCTCACCATTATATGTAGAAATCTTGGCGGGCGTGTGCACAACAAATCACCAAATTTTCATCGCAATCGGATGAATGGTTTAGGTATGCGTATATGACAAACATAGAAACATTCATTCAAGAAGATAGTGAAGATTTGATTTTTATAAAATTCTATAGTTTGTTAGAGATTAATAAAATTTTGCATATTTGACCATCAAAACAAAAAGAAGATCACCGTCCTACATCTGATTTCGAAAAACTGTGTGTAAAGCCCGGGCAGCGTATTTACAAAACCTATACCGATTCAGTCGCGGTAACGACAATTTACATTTTAAATATACCTCTATATTGGTTATTTTTTGTCACATTATTTTATTTCTAAATATTTAAATTTTAATATTATTCCCATATATTGTAAATACACCTCTATATTGATAATTATTTACCACTTTGCAAAAACAAAAATTGTTCTAAAATCTAGATAAAATAATCTTTCCAATGTGTATATTAGAAATGAATAATTTTTATTCTAAATATTTAAATTTTGATATTGAAAATTTAAAGCGACTGAAACGCGGTAGGGATTGTAAATACGCGCCCGGGCAACGCCGGGGACTTCAGCGAGTTATCTATAAAATTGACTGGTTATTTGATGGAGTTATTTAGCTGTTGTTGTTTTTCTGGTTGAGTGGTAAATTCCTTGGTGCGGTTTGCAACAGAAAACAGAATAACTTTCTCTTCGATAATGTTGAATGGTTTTCAATATTGATTTATTGGAATCTTTTAGTTTTATGCTTCATAAAACCATAACAATAATGGCCAATTATTAACATAAAGATATATTATTAACTAGTACATTATTATATCAGTTTTCTAAACAATAAATGACAGCGACAGATCCGATATTGTTCTTCGGGAACGTCCATTTTTGAAGTAAAACTTCTTTTCGCACGCTCGACTGGTAAGCTGGTGAATGCGTTACAAAAAGTGGTGATTGTTACGAAAAATGTCATGCGAACGGTAATCGATGCGAACGGTGATCGATTGCTAGGCGAACGGTCGGGCCTTTACGCACGCTTGACTTGGGGAGTGATAAGGATAATGATGGTCACCCCAAGGTCGTAGGTCACCCCAAGGTCGTAGGTCACCCCAAGGTCGTAGGTCACCCCAAGTTCGTAGGTCACCCCAAGGGCGTATGTCACCCCAAGGTCGTAGGTCACCCCAAGGTCGTAGGTCACCCCAAGTTCTTAGGTCACCCCAAGTTCATAGGTCACCCCAAGGGCGTATGTCACCCCATGGTCATATTTCACCCCAATGTCATATGTCACCCCTAGGTCATAGGTCACCCAGTTTGCTTGTAGTTTTACTTCAATTGGTCACAGTGGTCTAAAGCACACTCGTTTTTTTTAATGCTTGCTTTACAGTTCTGGTAAAATTTTTCCCCATCACTAATATATAGCGTAGGTGTTGCTTGAATTATTTATTGTCGGCTGAACGCGAGTATCTAACAGTAGTAGGTACCTACTTGTTAACTACTAGAGAAATCACTCAAAATAAATAAATTTGCCTCAATTGCTCGAGATTTCCCAGAAGATCACTTTTTAAATTTTTCGTCAACATTAAAAAAAAATTATACTTTCGAATTTTAACATGGAGACATAAAAAATTGTTATAGTGCTATACAGCCAATGAATTAACCTGTATTTTGCCGTACCTATTTGTCTCATATTTGTAGGATTTATAAAAAAATATTAAAACATCATAAAGTTTATAACCGCGCGAATCCTGCGTGTTTTTTTTTTACTTTGAAACTGCCGTGAGGGGTACTTTTTTGAGTCAACATAAAATATTTTCGATTTTTGTATGTTGTTTATGGTATATTTGGTAATGAAAGGTGCATTTATATGGAAAAGGGACTTAATTTTAACCATAAACCGCTGATGAAAAATTCAGCGGGAAAAAACGATTAAATTCTTTATTTTTAACATCGTTCTAAAATAGTCTCCGAAGTTCGGATTTGCGTCATCTATGGTCATAATAGATAAAGCATTTCAATAGCTTCGTTAAATAAATGGCTGGCCAAGGAAATGTTTTATAATTCAATAAATGTTTTACGAATGGTAGGTAAGAAAATGTGGTCTAATTTTGGACCGCTATGAATCGTTGAAAAATAAAAGTGTCCATTTTTCAACCACAGTCGCTTCAGTGGTTAAAAAGCAATAAATTTTCAAAAACGAAATATTTTACAAACTAAGGGAACGTACCCAAACTACGTGACCAACTTTTTGCAATTTTTAACCCCCCCCCCCCCCCCCCCCCCCCCCCCCCGGTGACCAAAATCCTAAGGAACCCGCCGCTCATTTGTATGGAGCGTGACCTTTTGAAGACCCCCCCCCCCCCCTAAAAGTGTCACGTAGTATGGGTACGTTCCCTAA
Organism: Limnephilus marmoratus; assembly: GCA_917880885.1. NCBI lineage: Eukaryota > Metazoa > Arthropoda > Insecta > Trichoptera > Limnephilidae > Limnephilus > Limnephilus marmoratus. The sequence goes on from OU862928.1 coordinate 40,798,623, forward strand.
GTAGTTAAGTTAGGTACCTAATTGAATCATAAATTTGAGTTTATTTCATTTCTTATTCACTGATGCTGGAATATAGTTCAAACGTTCGATTTAGAAGTGACATTTTGAACATTACCCCCTGTATATAATAATCATTTTTCATCTGGAATACCATAGTAGCTAAAAGAAAAACGTTTAGTTCTTTTACGACAGTGACATCTGGCGTGGAAATCGCAAAGCTTCTCGAGTAAGAAGTTCCTAACTTCCGTAAAGATGGCAGTAATATCTAAAACGCGGGTTTCATAATAATTATTGCTAAAAGCTTGCTAAATTAATAGGAAGTATTAAAATACTTAATAAATGCAGCGATAATTTTTGGTACCGGCTTAACATTTTTATGGTTATTTTCTATACTTTTTATTTAGGTATCTCTAATGATTTTTGTTTTGATACGAAAATATCAATTTCTTTTGAGACGTGCTTATAGCTTCTGTAGTAAGAGTTACTGGATAAACTCGGCAGATGGCAGTAATGCATTATAAAAGCCGCAACGAACGATGTTTAATTTGAAAAATTGCATTATTTTTAACGATTTTAGACACTTATTTTTTTCAGCCCTTCCAATAAAATAGCCTGGTTATAAATTGTGTATCTCTGCAAGAGCTGCAGCACTATAGCGATAATAATAGAGTTCATTGAGTTTTCACGGACTTTATTTTGTACGTGTTACAGAGGGGTTTGTTATTATCACTAAGGGAGTGATTTTTAGTTCCTACAGCTTTTCTTAGCTAAGATTCGCTGAAAGGAAAGTGGTTTTTCTTCTATTAAGTGATCAGGTTAAAATTATCATTATTATTAACGACTTGTTCCTCGCCACATCCAATGTATTGCAATAATTAATTATGAATGTGAATGAAACCAGTATCCGCCATTTTGATCCGGAAAGGGCAATGTTCGAAGGAAAGTTCAACTTAAAATTAATTGTTTAATCATAAGTTTCATGGCGAAAGAATGTTTTAGCAACAAAGGGGCGAACTGTGAGAATTTTATTGTTTCCAAGTTTAATTTAAAGTAGAACTCGGTTTTAATTTAAAGTTTTTAAAGTGAAAATTCTTTAGCGCCGTTAGTGACTTGAAATTCGGGTGAAACAGAAATGCGTCACAACTCAGTTATACACAAATACTCGGTTCTAATCTTTGATGTCACACAACACGTGTTCACCGTACAACGATAGTGTCGCCACTGAGCGGACAGGCCGAGCTTACAGTGGGTTGCCATATTAATAGGGACACCTATGAAAAATACGTTTTTCTCACTTTGTACTCGCAATACAAAGATATTTATGACTTTAGGTACAGTTTTTATTATTTATTAATAAGAACAATTCATTTGGATAATTTATAGACCATATTTGTTGTAAATTTGCATTTATTTTTTTTTTGTTTTGTTATTTTAAAACATTATCGCACAGAAAGCTAATATTTTGTAATACCGCCTTTGGCCGCAATTACAGCTTGTACACGCCGTGGCATACTCTCAATGCACAGTTTTGCATTTCGCTTTAGCTCAGGAGAGTGATGCCATACCCGGATGAGGTTTTCGATGAGCTGCTGCTTGGTAGTGATCACTTCCTTGGCAATCTCCCTCTTCGTGAGCTCCCACAGGTTTTCAATGGGGTTCATGTCAGGGGAATTCCCAGGCCAAGGTAAAACCTGCACGTTTTTTTCAGCTAGGAATGCAGTGACAGACCTGGCTTTATGGCAGGGTGCGGAGTCATGCATAAAAACAAAATCCTGGCCACCAGGGAACCATTCTTCGACTTGAGGTATCAACCGATTTTCCAGTACTTGTCTGTACTGATCCTGCCTCATAGTCCCTTGCACGATGTGGAGGCACCCCATCCCCATGGAAGAGATGACAGACCACACCATGATACTGGTAGGGTGTTTAATCGTCTCCACAAGGCAGTCCGGGTGGAATTTCTCTCCCTTGCGTCGTCGGACGAACGATGATTTGTCCACCAAAATTTGGAAAATGGACTCATCAGAGAAGCACACCTAGAAAAGTCTATAATCACACCACTGGAATTTTTTAAAAGCTTGTAAACCACAATAATGTTACATAATTACCTTATTCCAGTCCTCAATAGTCATGTGTTGGTGTGCTTTGGCCCATTCCAGTCGTTTCTTCGTCATGGCTGCTGTGAGGCGAGGTTTTTTAGCTGGCCGATAACCAACAAGGCCCTCCTCCGCCAATCTCCTCTGGACTGTCCTTTGAGAGACCTTGATACCTCCTTCATTGATCAACAGGGTCAGAAAAGAAACACTTTTCTTGCGATTTTGTAGACACACGTCTCTGATTTTGCGGTCAGTACGAGGTGTGGTAATTCTTTTTCGGCCACATTTCCCATTACGATCCGCTTCAAGGGGTACATTTTCATAGATTTTTTTCTTTATCCTATTAACAACAGACTTTGAAACACCTGCAAGGGCTGCTATTACCCTCTGGGAATGTTTAGTGTTTAGTAAAAGTGTTTTTATTTCCGCACATTTCCTTGGGGACGAATCTGAAGACCTGGCCATCCTGAAAAAACACAATATTGGGGTCAATATGGCAAAACTATTCATTGAAATAAAAAAAATGAACTAAAACTACACAAAATTAATAGATAATTAATTATTACTTACTTATTTGTACAGCTGAACTTATAAAACTCCTTAAAATAATTATTTTGAATATTTATTTACGAGACGCTCGATCACGCGTTTTCACAAAAATGCTGGCCACTTAGAAATAACCTTAAATTTTTGACAGATGTGAAGCTTTGCCAGTGTTGCCACTTCTTAAAAGTGTCAGTGGTGATACCAGCAGCAAAAATAATAAGGGGATGGCCACCATATCCAAGTAATTTAGAAGTAGAGACAACGTTAACATCAAAAAACCAAAAAAATGTTACTTTTTTTTTTGAATTTATGGCATACAGAGCTCCGGGCCAATAAGGCCCCTTTCTCTTTCATCATGATTTTATAATGGTTGTTGAAAGTTAGATTAATTAGTTTTGTGTGAAAAAATTTTTGCAAGGGAACATGGCTGCAATATGGGGAGGTTTATGACTTACAAAGGATTTGTTTAGGTTTTTTATGAAGTGTTTTAATATTTTCATCATACTGGGTGAGGCAGTTGATTGACGCGTTTTCGTGGGTGGGAATGCCCGCATAGAATTTTTCCGCGAGACTTAAGATATGGTCTTTAAGGAGGGGAACTTCAGAGTCACGGTGAATTTGATTAACCCTCATCCATTTGGGAGCTCCCAGGGCTATACGAATGGCTCTATTTTGAAATGTTTGTAGTCTTTTCATTTGGGTCTCTGAAGCGTGGGCCCAGATAGGGCTTGCGTAGGTAAGTTTAGGTCTTATTGTTGTTTTGTAAATTAGTAGTTTGTTTTTTTTGGATAGTTTTTTATTTTTTTTGCATATCATGGGATAAAGGGATGCAAGATTTTTGTTGGCTGAATTTAGAACTTCGGTGATATGCTTTCTCCAAGTTAATCTACTGTCAAGGGTTATTCCGAGATATTTAATGTTTTTTTTCCAAGGGACGTTTTCGCCGAACAGGTGGATGTTAGGGGGTCTTTTGGGGCGTCTACGGGAGAAAACACAAGCTGCGCTTTTGGAAGGGTTTACACTAATTCGCCATTGTTTAAAGAAAGATTCTACTTCTGAGGCGTGGCTTTGGACACGTCGTGTGGCGGTTATTTCACTTACTGAAGTCGACATGACTTCAGTATCGTCTGCAAATTTTCCTATTTTTGTTTTTTTTGTGCGATGGTTGTATTTACTAGGACGGGGGATATCGCTTAGGTAAATGTTGAAGAGAGCTGGCGAGAGAATTGAGCCTTGAGGGACACCTGCTCTTAGCATTCTCACTGAGGAATAAATTCCATCTAATTTTATTCTGAATTTACGATTTTTAATAAAGTGTGCTATAAGTTGAAGCATTGATAGGGGGATACCGAGGAGGAACATTTTATAAATGAGACCTCTGTGCCAGACTTTGTCGAATGCTTTGCAGACGTCTAGGGAGAGGACTACTGTGTGTTGGCGAAGGTTGAAACCGTTTGTTATTTGATCGACGACCCGCAGAAGTTGGTGGAGAGTAGAGTGGCCCGATCGAAAGCCGTGTTGAAAGTCGGGAATGAGTTTAAGTTCGTCGACAATTTTTTTCAGTCTGGCGAGGATTAATTTTTCAAGTATTTTTCCTGCACTGGGAAGCAGGCTAATCGGTCTGTGGTTTATGGCCTGAAGGGGGTCTTTTCCAGGTTTGGGGATGAGTATAACGTCTGCTAATTTGTAGTCTTGTGGAAATAAACGAAGTCTGAAGCATGCGTTACATATGGCTGTGAGAGCGCAGATGGCTTTGGAGGGGAGGTATTTTAACATTTTATTTGAAATTAAGTCAGGACCAGGAGATTTTTTTGTCTTGAGGGTTTTTATGATTTTAGAGATTTCCTGAGGGGTTGTAAACGGGATTGGATTGTCTGTTGGTATTTCGGTCAGAAGGGATGAGACTTTTGATTCTACCGTTGAAACGAATTGGGGGTCATCGTAGGTCGTGGTCGGGGAAAATTGTTCTTCGAGACTGTCTGCAAAAGTCTCGGCTTTGTCTCTAGAGGAATAAACTGTGCCTTTTGGGCCCGTAAGGGGACTTATTTTGGTCGGGGGTTTTCTAAGGGCTTTAGAGAGTTTCCAAAAGGCTGAAAAAAAAAAAAAAAAAAAAAAAAAAAAAAAAAAAAAAATGTTACTGTCCCTATTAATATGGCAAGGTACTGTATCTGCCAACATTTGGTAGATATTTTTTTTGGCGCTTCGTCACTCGAGCGCTATATCTAGACATTTATATAATCAAAGGTTCTAATATAAGGAGGTAAATCGCACTTCGGCGGCGTGCCTTCCATAACGTAGTTGGAAAGGTGCTTGATAAGTCTCAGCGGCGAGAGAGACAGACATCAAGTGAACGGGGGTTCAAATCCTAGGAAATAAAAAAAAAAAAAAAAAAAAATTGTGAAATCAATATCCAATCTTCAAACCACTTAAAAAAACAAGCAATAGAAAAGAAAGCGACATCTGGCAACTTTCTAGTTTCACTTCTACCGCGTGTGAATTACGCACACTGATTTTTTTTTAAATATAATAGAATGATTATTTTATTATATTAAAAAACGGATACATCACGTCCACTTATCTAAATTGCTTTCGCGACATTAAATAGTTGCATTACATTTTTAAATTACGCAATTAGTGGTGCAGTAATTTCGCGTTAGTGCGATTCTAAATCCGGGACATACAACTAATGCATGCATGATGAAATATATGTTTACACGTGAAACTAATGTCATGAACAACTTGTGCGCAACTAATTGCGCACAAGATAATGAAAATTATTTATTCCCCACTAATTAGTATTTTTATAAAACCTAAACAAAACAACACACTTAAATAAATCATAGCAGTAACGTCATTATTAAACAATTAAGAACAAATTAATATTTAGTGCTGGGAAAACAGAATTCAAATTACCTCACATAATAGAGTACCTACTGTCTCGATTATTTTCTCAGCAAAATGGTTAGGCCGGTAATAAATCAATTTAGACACCTTCAAAAGATTTAAATTTAGAATTACTTATATAAATAAGTCGTCTCAATGTGGTTTAAAACTATAGTTTTAAAATGGCCTTGTAAACCAAAACAGCTGTCATAAAAAAACGAGTGAACTTTAGACCACCATGACTGAAGTAAAACTTCTTTAGCTCCATCTATGTGTACAGACAATAGGCCTGCACTGTGTCTTAGATATACGAAAAGTAACTGGCTATGAGAGAGAGAGAGAAAGAAAATGTTGCTTGCACTTCTCTCTCTTGCCCGTACAGTAATATACGAAACGTAACTCTCTCTCTTTTTATCTTCACTAACTTATATATCTCTCTCAACTACCGTTCGCCTCGCTTTTCGTAACGCTCACGTAACGCATTCAACAGCTTACTCCCCAAGTCAAGCGTGCATAAAAAAGTTTTACTTCAAAAACTATAATACCTGCAGAACTTAATAATAATATTTGGCTAATTTATATAGCGTCGTTTTTATGAAAAATCACCTCAAGGTCGCTGTACAAATAAGTATTTAAAGGAATTAATATTACTGGCTTACAACTATAAAGATTTACAATAAAATTATAACTAGTGACTTACATGTATGACTTAAAGCTAGAGACTTACTTTACTGGCATATTATTAAGATTTACAATTATTACAATAATATTATCAAATTTAATTAAAAAAAAAATTAAAAATAGTTCTACGAAATTAACACAAAAAAATTATGTCAATTTTTAGTTCAAGAATTCTTAATATTTCATGTATTTATTAAGGTAAACTACTTGCACTTTTTTAAGCTAATCGCTTGAATATTTTTAAATCGTCAAAAAATCTATTTGGAGGCTTTTTGGGTCCATTCGTAAAAAATATACAGGGTTTTTCAGACTGATCCGGCTCTGGGCTGTCTTGTCTGCTTTCCAGACAGATATTATTTTTGAGTTATTTGCATAATGTTATTCGGGTATTTCTGGCCCCGAGGCCCCGAGCTCTGAGAGGGCCCACGAAATGCAAAATAAACTCAATTTCAGGCCCTTTCTCGGTCACGAAGGCAACGAACAAGGCTTCGGTACAAGCGAAAGGCAGAACCCATCAACTATATAAATGCTATAAAAAAAGAACTTTATTAAATTCTTACTTTGCTAAAATTAAAATTAATTCCTTGAAGGAGTAACTACAGTGGGAATTAAAAATAAGAAACTTTTATTCTCGGACATTGTGATTTTTTTTTTGTAAATTTGTTATTATACTGTTTTTATCAAACTTGAGTCCCAATATGTTCCTTACAATCTGGAACCAGTAAATCCTCGATTACATTGAGCGAGTTTACAAGCTACTATCTGAGAAATTTACTGTCTGTTAGTAAATTCACTCAGTGTAATCGTATTACTATCTAACTAGCAGATTGTTGATTATCTACGAAAAAAGTTGAAAGGTCGTCAAAATTACTCGATGCCCGCTCAAGATGGCGGCCCACGAACAGCTGATTTTATAACTGTCAGAATTAGTTCTCGCGGAAGTCGTAATTCTCGCTACTGTCTAGCGTGTGGCGCTAGATGCGAGCTAAAGTTTTTTTTTACAAAATGTCGACAGAATTGGTTCGCGCGGGAGTCGTTGTTTTAGCTGCTACCTTCGCTTCTGAGCGAGTAGACAGTTTTATGTGTTATCATGAGAATCTCACTCGCCGATTCACCCGCTTTTAAACTTACCAGATAGTAGCTTGTAAACTCGCTCAATGTAATCGAGGCTGAGAGGCATCTCCAATAATTAGGGTATGCTGTGAGGTTGATGGTAGTGGGAGGTGAAGGAGATGCGGTAGAGGAAGGTGGGACAGTAGGTACCTGGCTATTTAAATCTGGTTACCGAACATAGATAAAGCCATTTCAATCAACTTTTCGATGAAGAATGGTGGTCTATCTTCAGTGTCTGGAGCTTGAAAAATACCCTCGACTCTGTGCAGAAACGGGCGATCCGTTTGATAGATTCTCCCATCTTAAGAGGTAATAGCACCGGTGAGAAATCTCGACGGTAGGTATTTTAAAAAATTCTCGCTATCGCACCGCGCTCAAAAAAGAACTAGCTATCGATGTGTTGGTGAGACCACGTGAGTGTTTGGCTTGTACACCCTCTCGCCCCCTCTGCACCGTCTTTCGCCTCCACGCGTGCTTGTAGCTTGTAGCTCATTGCATATCCAATATTCTGTTTAGATAAAGCATGTTTCGACTTATTTCGTCGCTAATGAAGTTTTTGAATCGGCCTTGCGGTGTGACAGAAAAAGGGCCCATTATTTTTAAACGCACGAGGTCTGCTATTGTCGGTCATTTATAAATATCGTCGATAGGTATTGTAACAATGTCTTCTGTTCACGCTTATTACCGACAAATTACGAATTATTTTACTAGAACTCTATGTAGGTTAGTAGTTTTAAAGTTTTCACTGTATTTGCGTTTATAAATATGCAGTCAAACCAACTACATCGAATTATTATATACATACATATGATTATTCTCTATGATACATTAGTTATTATTGAAAATTAGTATTAACCTCTCAGGCCTCGGGCCTGTTTTTCGAAAAGTCAAAATATTTCCGCTTTCCAATAAATTCCAAATAACTTTAATATTTGTGAACGCATCCGAAAACTAAAAACTGTTTTTGAAAGATGATGAAATACGCTTTCAAATTTTATAATTCGAAATAAACATATAATTTTGTTTTTATTTTATTAATAACTAGCAGACCCGGCCACACGTTGCTGTGGCTAACGAAACACAACGCCATTTACCCAACCTTTATAAAATCCACACCATCCGCTCGCCAGCTGCCCGCTGCGCGCTGCCCTTTGCCTAAATTGAATATTTGAATTTCTTGGCTTTTCTCTACTATAATAAGCATTTATTATACACATAAACCTTCCTCTTAAATCACTCTATCTATTGGTGAAAACCGCATGAAAATCTGTTGCGTAGTTTAAAAGATTTATGCGCACATACACTGAAAGAAATGTTTAGGTACTATTTACTAAATTTTCAGTAATTATCTACCAAACAGTTTAGTTGCTGTGGTGACTGCCGAACATTTAGCTACTTTTGCTAAACAGCAGTTTATTTATGACAGCTTAACGATTCAGATATTTTAGCTAAACTAATCGGTTGAGACAGCTTTCTGTGTTTAGTTGTGTTACCTAAACTGTTGTGTATTTTATATCTAAACCATTTTGAAGTGTTTGGTTAGAAAAACATAACTGTTTAGATGTAGTAACCTTATTATTTAGTTAATATTCCAAAATGTTTAGGTTGATTAACTAAACTTTGGTTGGAATAGCCCTACCGATATAGGTGTTTTAGCTATCTACTGCAAGCTAGCTTTAGGTACTGTAGCTTAGCTTTTTGGTTGGATTATCTATATTAAATAGGAAGTTCAGCTTTGCAGTTTAGCTGAAAACAATACAGGGTGAAATGTAACCACCATCAACTCGAAGGATTATACCCATGATTCAGAATCATGGGTTAAATACTTTAAGTTGCTGGTAGTTTATTACAAACCTTTTGAGAGATGAAACCTAAATAAATAAATATTATGTTTTGTAAGACTAGAATCTACTTATTAAAAACCTCACATAAAAGTTATTTTGTTAAGAATCGTCTCTCAAAATATTGTTTCCAGCTACCAGCAAAGCCACAAAAAAGAAAACACACACACACACCTTTAATCATACACACATCACCTTTAAATTTGTCTATTCAAGCTTCCAGATTCCATGAAATTAAATAATCCATTACAACTAGGAACAGCGGCCGGCATATAATAACGCGCGCAACGAACGTCAATTCCTGTCTAGTGCGTACTTAGAACTGAGAACGGCGCCATCTTGGCCGGGACACTAGCGATAACGAAAAGGCCGGTGTGTGCTCGGCTACCAAAGTTTGGGAGATTTTACTAAAGTTTTGTAGCAGTTTGCTCAAGTTTGTGCAATGCAACTAATTGTTATGTAAAAATACCAAATTTAGATATTCCAACCTCAGTTTGGCTATTTGAACAAAACATTTAACCAAACTAGATGTTTAGTTAAATTTAGCTAAATACTTTGGGAATTAATAAATAAACTTAAGCTACTAAAGCGAAATAGGTTTAGTAAATAACTTTAGGTTAATTAACCAAACAGATTTTTTTGTTTAGGTAAGTAAGCTTTTAGTATGCTATTATTAAAGTTTAGCAGTAGTAGCTCAAGCACCTTTTACTAAACAACGACGGTAGAATGCGTCAGGCGCTCGGAGCAGCCTGACGCATTCTGGCCGGTCTCGTTATCCCTTATTAAATAAGAGGGATAATTAACATTTTGAGACCTTAAAAGTGTCAAATAATGTTTATTACTCAGTGAACATTACATATGTGAACTCAAAATAATTTTATCGTAAGCAGTGTGGACGTATAACGAGTTTTAAGAATATGTGCAGATATTATCGTGATTCATTAGATGCGAAGCATTGATATATATACATAGATGACTAATGACCGCGCCAAAGCGTTGCCACCGTACATATGTCCAAAAGCAGATGCTCAGCTAATGTCAGTTTAGTGCTCACTGAGACGCCGACCAAGTTCAACCGGACGGTACGCGATCAAAACTATCTTTATAATGGTTAAATGCGTCGTGAAGAAGTGCAATTCAAGGTCAGAAAAACATAATAAATCAGGCGGAATTACTTTCCACGCGTAACTTTATTGTTTACATATTCATATTTACTTAAAAAGCACAGAAATTGAAATAAAATGTCAAATTCCATAATATAGGTTCAGTGTTGCCACTAAAAAGTCATTTTGGTTTTCCCATATTAATGGGAGAATACATCATTTATGTAATAAGTGACTATGGAGGTAACCTTTGATTTTAAATATTTCGTGTATTTCACATTTTTAGAAACCTGAAATTTGCGTGCACTAGTCCCTTGATGAATATATTTAACTTTGGTTAAGTAAATTTTAATATTGTATTATAATGTTTATTTTATGTTACATAATTTTATAATTATATTAATTGCTGATGTAAACTGTCATGGCTTATTCAGAGTCAAATAATTTCGCACCGCGCGAAGAAATGTACTCGAGCCTACTTAAAAAAAAATTCTTGTCATTTAAATTTTAATTTAATGGTTGTTTTGTTTACTTACACCAGTAATTCCCAAGTGGGGCGATATCGCACCACTGACTGGGACGTTGATGAGCTTCCCCTTGCAAATGTAATAAAACTTTCACATTAAAAAAAATTTCGCCTGCGGCGCTTTTTCTATGCGTATTGTCTCGCATTTCATAAAGAAGGGGGTAGGGGCGTTAAAAAGAATACTTTGCTTGGATAGTGCGCAGTGAGTCAGATAAGGCTAGGAACCTCTGATATACACTGTACATTAGTATATAAACGTTTGAATAGATATGGATACAGCATGCATTTTATGTTTAGTAAAACCCCCCCACCCGAATGTTTTTTCTGTGTGCGTCACTGTTGTCCGCATAGGTTTCAGATACTGTTAGTTTTGTAATGTCAATTGGTAAAATACAAAATATTTAAACAAAAAATGTCTTAATTATTTCATTAGTTATGATTAGTTTTAGTCATTTAATAAAATAAAAACACATTTAAAATAATTTTAATTAGTTTATCTTATTACAAACTAACGTTAAAAAACCCCTCTATTTTATTTGTTATTTTGGGTAAAATTTCATAAGGTATGCAACACTACCGCGCCATCACAGGTTTGGGTTTCTGTCTTTATCTAATCCTGGCGGCGGTGTTATTCTAGTGACTTGTGTAAGTGAGACAAATGTATTTTTGTTAAAATGTTTCGTGTTCTCAGAGCTACGTCGGCGCGGTTTTAGAATGGTTACGCAGGTTACGCTTTTTTGAAGCGCGGTAATGAAGTTTGCTTCTCTATTTATTATACCTCAATGATGCGAAGTGTTTAAAACCCAGGATCGGTAGCGAACATTTACCAGATGTGGTCATTTGTTCGGTTGTCGGGTGTCATAGCCGTACCCCTGCGCACCCCCCGCACCTTTACTGCAACCCCGCTGCTCGCTGTTACGCCCGCAGTCGCTGTATTTACGACTGTGGACCATATGACCCGTTCGGCGTGTGGGCCACTGAAGCGGCCTTCTAAGAAACGCACCAGAGAAGGAAACCAACTGATGACCTCTGCAATCTCTGCATCCCTAGCTGCCCCCGCTGCCAACCGCCCGCGCCTGCCCCCCGCCCCTAAGCACATGGACTAGGAAGTCATGGGACTGAGCCCGCGCCCTTCGGTTTCTACCTGTGCCGTACGTATGGAGTGATAAATGAAAAATTAAAAAACTTTATTAATTAACAGTTCACAGTGACAATTTATTATCACAGTGTATTACGAGTATATATACATTTTCGTTAGCGTTGATTACGTGTTATTTTTATGGTTTCTTTGCAATTGTTTTTATGAACTGCGATTTATTAAATACATATATGTTTTGAGTATGTGTGAGTAAGATTAAGTTAGGTTAAGTTAGATTAAGTAGATTAAGTTAGATTAAGTTAGACTAAGGATGTTAAGTAGATTATTAAATACAGAAGGTAAATGTATTATTGGGGGGCAAGAATTCCAATAATCCATGCGCTTGATAGCTGCAAGACGAGTTGATACCTAGCCTCCTACATAGTTAAGTAAATTAGAATACGTACGTATAAAAAGATATTTTATTTAATTTATTGGGGGGCTAGAATTCCAACAGTCCATGCGCTTGATAGCTGCAAGACGAGTGGGTATCTAGCCCCCTACATAGTTAAGTAAATTGAAATACGTACGTATAAAAAGATATTTTATTTAATTTATCGGGGGGCTAGAATTTCAATAATCCATGCGCTTGATAGCTGCAAGACGAGTTGTTATCTAGCCTCCTAAGTTAAGTAAATTCTAATGTAAAATCCTTGTTAATTTGTACAGCGCTCTTGAGGTTGTCCTTAAGTTGTCCAAATTTATTATTTATTATTATTATTATCTGCACATAAAGTAGTTTAGGAACTAGTAGCTGAAGTTTAGGCGATGGTTACACAACTTCAATTAGCTTAACACTTTAGCTAACTCATTTTTTTCAGTGTACATTTTGAGCGACTTCATTTTATACTATGTAATGATGATACCACAAAACTTAAATTTCTACTCATATAATTTGGCACTTACCTATCTTATTAAAAAAAAAACTCAAAAATGCATATGCAACAAAAATGTATTTTTGACCGATTATCTCTATCTCTACATATTATAAAGTCCCGCGCGCCGTCTGTCTGTCTATTCGCGATAAACTCGAAAACTACTGAACGGATTTTCCTGCGGTTTTCACCAATATACAGAGTATTTCGTGAGGAAGGTTTAAGTATGCAATTTGTCAATGATTTGTGTAAATTGGTTGAAACGTAACGATAATTGTTAGAAGTGTCGGAAATAAGTCCAGCCGCCTGGTAGCTTTCATCGAAAACGCTGCACAATCCTTTTGGGATATAACAAAACAATTAATGGTGGGATATTCCTCTTTTATAGATCTACAAAAAAGTCCGCGAAGGCATATATCTATCTTTTACGGATAGCTTACTATACACATTATATCTAAAATGCAATTGATAAGAATAATAAGATAAGAAGATAGAATGCGTATAGTAAAAGATAGATATATGCCATCGCGGACTTTTTTGTAGATCTATAAAAGAGGAATATCCCACCAAGCGTTGTTTTGTTATATCCCAAAAGGATTAGGCAGCGTTTTCGATGAAAGCTACCGGCGGCTGGAATTTTTCCGACACTTCTAACAATTATCGTTATGTTTCAACCAATTTACACAAATCCTTGACAAATTACATACGTAAACCTTCCTCACGAAACACTCTATCTATTGGTGAAAACCGCATGAAAATCCGTTCAGTAGTTTTCGAGTTTATCGCGAACAGACAGACAGACAGACAGACAGACGGAAAGACGGCGCGGGGGACTTTACTTTATAATATGTAGAGATAAAAAAGGTTTAAAAATAGCGTTTTTTTCTAATTAAAATTACGATAACGAAAAAGATAAAAGCACTTACATATTTTATTAGACAATTAAATCTAAATGGATTTATTGTGTTGTGTGTATCATACGTGTGAGTTGACATGTTTGTAAATAATAATGTTTAAAATGTTAGATATATCGCTTGCTGAGGTTTGATTTGTACTCCTGTATTTTTGAGTTTCTTTAAGCAGTAAATACAAAAAAGGATGTGTTAGTTCGTTCAAAATTCTATAAAAAATGTTGGTCTTTTACCTATAGATAGATTTACCTACACATTTTTTTTAAATATTTATTACAGTCAGTTTGAAATAAAGGAAACAAATATATAATTTTTTTAAACTTCAAAACTTTTTATTTTTATTTTCAACTTTATAAAACCTTAAATTGTAATATTTAATTACATGAAGACAATATTAGCGAAACTTCAACCCAAGGCTTCAGGCCCAACTTCATAGTACAAAAAAAAGTGCAAAAATCACTTACTTCGCAATTTTTGCAATAAAATAAAAGCACTTAGAAAAAAAACCAACAACGCTAAAGGCTTTGTACCAGTTCACATAAGGAAAAAGGTTGAAGCAAACGTTTTACGTATGAGAAAAGCTATAGTTTGAGCAGTAAATTACAGAAAAGAGCAAGAAAACACGGCACAAAGTGATAAAGTAAAAAATCTGAAAATGGACAAAAAAATGCCGCAAACCATGTTTTTGGTGATCATACAAAATGTTCGTCATACTATTGCAAGTCGGAGAAGTATACTAATGATCCAAATTTAGTAAGCGATCTTCAAGATTGTGGAACAGGACTGATATTCAACAATTATTGTCGTCTCTAATAGCAAATGCAGAAAGTCTTATTATTAACGTGACAAATAACACTGTGGAGCAATTCAACAACGTTATATGCAAATTTATAGGCGGAAAAAGAGCAAATTTTACAAAAATGGGATAACTTCAGCAGTTGAGCTTCTTGAGCAGTAACTTCGTGGAATAGTGAAATGACAACCCATTCACGAATACAAAAAAAATCCAAGGCCACAGTCCTGGCAACTACACGAAGCATTTTATTGAAAGAAAACGACGTTCGAAGGAGACAATACAGAGGTGTCGAAAAATAAAACTAAGGTATTACGAAAACACGACAGAAAAGAGAAAAAAAGTTACAGGGCCTGATGAAAATTATGGTCAATTGGAATTAGATCCAGATATGCCAGCTGAATTATTTGAAACGATAAAGAGGAATTTTTCAAAGAATTATCTCCATCGAATAAGGATGAACTCGAAAGGAATACGGTGGGCCAAAGCAATAATAATTTGTGGACAATTGAAAGGCGTAAGCGGCTTACAGCTTCTAACTTTGTTGGAGAAGTTGTTGGACATCATTGGAGAAGCTGTGTGGAGGGTATTTTTAGGATAAGGAAGGAAAGGAAGTTTTGGGTAGGGAAAAGGTAGGTAAAAGTATGAAATGATGGTGGAGAGTCCAGCTGTAGAGATCAAAAGATCTTCCTCTTCCAGTTTCTCCCAATCCGGCCCGCCACGCAGTAAGTGGACAAAATTATCCGCCACCAAAACCCATGCAGACCTCATCCGTGAACCCGGGAACCCAGGCTCTGTCACCAAACATAGAGGACCACTTGCGGTGACCAAGTGGCGGGGGTGTTGGTTATCCAATAAATGGTTCCCGGGGCGATGGTACCTAAAACGCCTCCCAAATTGAAAATTTATTATAGTACTTGACATAAAAAAATTTAATTTTGCACAATTTTAGTATGAAAGCTCGGTCAGTATTGGTATACCGCGATGAGTCACTAAACAGAAAAAAAAACGAATAAAAAATATCGATTACTCGGGCAAGGACAACACTAGTCTACCGATAAAATTCTTTACATCACTACTTCGCATTATATGTATGTATTTGTCAAAACCCACGTTCCCCGGCCCCCCTCAGGAGAAATGAGCGAAAGGGACACCTGCACGTCGGGCCGAAAATACCTAAATAAAATCTTCGAAATCGATGTTTTGTATTCCCCATTTTTCTTCTCCAAAACTGGACGGATTTAAAAAATTTTTTTCACTAACTGTATTAAAAGAAAATATTCTATGTCGGTACGTTTTGCTTTTTTTCAAAATACATTGTTTAGTTTGTATACTGAACGTTTTTTGACGGCGTTTAAATTAGGCAATTTTATTCATTTTTGGAAGGTCGTAACTTCTATGAGAAGTAAATTATCAAAAAAAAACAAAACGTACCGACACGCTAGTGGTCAATATCTATATTATGTAAAAAAAACTTTTGCTCTAGGGTCAAAATCCAGAGAGATAAACGGGGAATACGTTTGTATAGAAAAGCGCAGCTAGTATTTCCTCTTAACAGACGGATTGCAATCTTTAGAGCACAGGCGTCGGGTGGGAATGCTATCCTTGTTCTACCGGTATTACAATGGAAGATGCTCCGAGGAACTAGCAACATTGATCCCTTCGGCACCGGTGCATAGTCGGGAAACACGCCAAACGCGTGCCCAACATTTGTACACGGTTGACATTTGTCACATGAGAACGGGTTGCTTCTTCTACTCGTTCTTGTGTATAACAGCTCGGCTGTGGAATGATTTGCCGGTCTCTGTGTTTCCTCCTTCCTACAACATGGGTCTCTTCAAGACCAATGTTCATTCCTTCCTCTCCTCAAAAAGACCCTCCACACAGCATCCCAGATGACATAGGCCCTGAGGGAAATTATTTTCCTCAGGGCCTCCTGTGTGGAGTTAATGTAAAAAAAAAGTGTGATAATGAAAGTATCCACCACTCTGGAACTTGCCACAAATACATCCCCATCATTCATAAACGTCTTTTAAATAAAATTTTACACAACTATTTTTACACAATTTTACACAATAACTATCACAAAGAGGAGATCGATTATACTATCTCATTCTCCCGCAGGCTAAATCCTATGGTTCCATGACAGTTCATCCTGCGACAATTCATCCGGCGACAGTTCATCCTGCGACAGTTCATCCGGCCGACAGTACATCCTGCCGACAATTCATCCTGCCGACAGTTCATCCCGCCGACAATTCATCCGGCGACAATTCATCCTGACAATTCAACCTAACCTAACCTAACCTAACCTAACCTATAAGTATAAGTATGTCGTATTTTGTTATTCACGCATGCTTCTTCGGAGAGTCGAAATTATTGTTAGTAAAAATATTTTTACAGCGGATTTATTATTATTATTTATTATTATTTATTATTTATTATTTAAACGCCCGTACATAGGGCTATTACATACATAATACAGGTGTATTGAACATTTACAAACATTATACATATATATATAGAATAACATACAGTACATACATACATACGATGCATATTAGTACAACAAATATTTATCATTTTTCAAACATATCAGTTACATAAATAACTAGTTATTTTTGCTTTGATGCAAGACGGTGAGGTTTTGAAAATATCGAAAAGGTCTGTATACGTATTGGCAGTTCGGTGAAAACGCACTAGCGGTGAATGATAGGAATAGTTAGTGCTATGATTGTCACTGTGGAAAAGGTGGTGGAGTCGAGTTGGTTTAACAGGGACACGAATATTTATAACACTTAACATTTGAGGGCAGTCTATGAGATTGTTCAGTAATTTAAAAAGTATAAGAATGTCATTAATAGTACGCCGGGTAGAAAGTAGTGGTAGGTTTAGATCAGACATTAATGCATTGTAGCGGATTTCAATTACAGGCTGTCTCAATTTGAATTGAACGTATCGAAGAAATTTTCTTTGAACTCTCTCCAAACGGTGTAAGTTATAGGTATAAATCGGAGACCATACAGGAGATGCATAGTCCAGCTGCGATCTTACAAGAGAGCAGTAAAGTAGCTTAATTGACTCAATGTTTTGAAAAGTCCTTGTGTTACGTATTACAAAACCTAGAATTTGCATGGCCTTATTGGAAATTGTTTCACAGTGACGATCAAATGCAAGTTTCCGGTCAAAGATAACACCAAGGTCTTTGATAAATGGTACTAATGCAATTTCATTATTGTTAATTAAATACGATGTAGATATTGGAATCCGTGAACGGTAAAAACACATGTGGAAACATTTTTTTACGTTTAGGAATAATTTATTTATTTCACACCAGCTAGCAAGTCTATCTAAATTTTGCTGAAGGATAAGTGCATCATTTAAACATTTTATAATCTTAAAAAGCTTTAGGTCATCTGCGAATAGAATGAATTTGACATTATCGAAACATAAAGATAGATCATTTATAAATAAAATGAAGAGAAGTGGGCCCAGATGAGAGCCTTGAGGAACTCCCGAAGTTACTTTAAATTTATACGAAAATTTATTATTTAATTTTACCATGAGTTCACGGTTACAGAGGTAACTATTCAACCATTTTAGGAATGATCCATGTATACCAAGGGCTTGCAGTTTCGCGAGAAGGATATTAATATTTACTTTATCAAAGGCTTTTGAAAAGTCAGTATATATTGAATCTACTTGTGCATGAGACGTGAAAGCTTCACAGATATAGTGTTCATATAATAGAAGATTGGTTGTGGTTGACCGTCCGGTAACAAAACCATGCTGTTCTGGAGTAATAATATGCCTAAACTTATCAGCAATCTTATCTAAGACAATACTTTCAAACATTTTCGGGATGGTAGACAGTATGCAAATTGGTCTATAATTTAAAACACAATTTTTATCACCTGATTTAAATACAGGTGTCAAGTGATTAAGTTTCCAAGGACCAGGAAATATTCCAGTTCGGAGTGAGAGATTAAATATGTGTTGAAGAGGAGCTGCTATAAACTGAGTGCATTCCTTTATGAATACCGGAGGAATTTTGTCAGAACCTGACCCCTTCTTACAATCTAGAGATCTGATCTTTTTATTAACATCATCCAGGGAAATGTGGCATGTTGATATATCAGTGACATTGGTGTATTTAAATTCAGGTAAAGACACATTATCATTATTGTGTTCATAAACACTTGAGAAATAATCAGCAAAGAGATCAACTATTTCTTGATCATTGTCAGCATGTTTGCGCCCTGAATACATTGATCTAGGACAGCCGTTATTGTCTTTAAGAGACTTCACATAATAAGGAAGTTGAGTGAAAAATATTATGACTTATAAAAAATATGTTCATGTAGATCAAAAAATATCGATTCTAAATATATAAATATATGTCTATATTATTATTCTTAGAATTCATTAAACGTTCTTAAAAAATGATTAAAAAGCTACAAACTAAAAACGCTTCATGATTGGTCAAAAGAATTCTGACGTCATCTGTACCCCGGTTTGTACTATCATGATCGTGCATCTCTTTCTATTACATGGGAGATGGTTTATTTATGATGAGACAAATTGTATAGGCCAAATGCTTGCTTTACAGACAGAACTGGACAGCAAACGGCAGATATAAATTAACGTTCATATCACAAAAAACATAAAAAGCATACCAAAATAGTTTTAATATGAACACACAAATAAATATTGAGTTTAAATAAATAGAGAAGCATAAATTCATTACCGCGCATATGTTTATGAACATATATTTGTCTCACTTGCACAAGTTACGAGAACAATACCGCCGTAGGATTAGACAAAGACACAAAAACAAACCTGCGTTGGCAGTGTGGTGTTGCCTACTATTTGAAATTTTACCCAATATAAACAATGAAATAGAGACATATTCTGATAATATATATTATTAACATATCCTGATGAAGATAACATTGTTATCGAAACATGTAGATATTGTTCATAATATAGTGGTTTAAACAAAGTGATCAGTTATTCATTATATAATTAATGATGCCACATAGTAATTTTGCGAAGTTTGAAGAAGTAATGAAATAGAGTTTTATACGTTAGTTTGTAACAAAATAAACTAATTTAAATTATTTTAAATGTGTTTTTTTATTATATGACTAAAAGTAAGCATAGCATAACTAATGAAATAATTAAGACATTTTTTGTTCCAATATTTTTTATTGTACCAATAGTACCTATATATGTAATACTCAATCGGTAGTGTTTCAAAAGGTGTTTTGAAAGTTATTTTCTCAGCAATCGAATTATTTCCACCCACCTCCCACGGCATGCTGCATCTTTAGGTGCACTGCAAAATTATTAATATAAAATATCTTTGACGGCCGGCGTAGTCCAGCGGTAAGGCTTTTGACTCCTCCGAAGGTCGGGGATCGAATCCCGGCATGGCAAATAAATTTTATATGATTTATTTGTGTTATTTCACAATTTATTCATTTAAAATAATATATACTTAGTACATTTGCGGCACGTTCCAGAGTGGAAGATACTCTCAGTATCGCCCTGTTGTAAGACCACCATTCAGAATTGAAACGTTGCTTGAAATGCCTTTAGCCGTGTTCGGTGACCAGATCTGAATAGCCAGTTACTTCCCCACCTTCCTCTTCCCTATCTCCTTCCCCTCCCCACTGTCTTCAGCCTCACAACATACCCCAATTGGGGATGCCATAGTCTCATTGGCTCCAGACGGGAGCAGTTGGGACTCTTGTGTGATATTTACGTAAAAAAAAAAACTTGATTATTCGTTAATAAACTAAAATAAATTGTAATGACTTCTTTCGTATGAAGATTAAAACGTAATTTTTATTATTATTTCCAAAATATTTTAAATGAGAAGTTACCTCCATAGTAACCTTTTCCATAAATTATGTATTTTCCCAATAAGGTGGTAAAATCAAAACGACTTTTTAGTGGCAACACTGAACCTATATCATAGTATTTGACTTTTTATATTTCAATCTGCGTTTTGTAATTAAATATGAATATGTAAACAATAAAATTCCGCGTGTAAAATAATTCCGCTTGATTTATTATGTGTTTGTGTGATTGAATCGCATTATTTCACGACGTATTTACCGATTTTGTAGAACGCATTCCTCGTTCGACAACAACAACTGTCACTTTAAAAATACCGTGCTGGGAAGTTCGGGCGGCGTGATAAACACAAATTCTGACTTTAAAAATTAATTTAACTATGAAATGTTGATAAATTATTATTTTTTTTAATTCCATTAATTCTGATAGACGGTTAAACTTGATAAAAAAAATTACTGTAATTCCTTATTGAAGAATTAACAAAATCTCCATACTAAATGCCAAAGCAGCGTGTTTTTTCAGAGTACAAATGACGTCACACACACACCCCGCCTCTTACCGCTCGGATTCCGCTCGTTTTGGCGGGCTTAATAAAATTCAAACTTTGAGAATTAATTTTATTATGAAAACGGACTTTAAAAAAAAAAAAAAAAATACCAGTATTTAAGTTTGAATGTGAACATTGATAAAAAAAAATAAAAAAAATGGACTCAACTTCCTTATTCCAAAAATGTTTTGGATTTGACTTGATAGTCTGCTCTACATCTGTAATATAATCTGAATAGCGTTTTTTAGATAGACTTTTACATTTATTTCGTAAATCAGAAAAAATTTTATAGCAGTCAATAGAGTTATTGGATTTATAGTTAATGTGAGCAATTTTTTTACATTGAATGAGTTTTTTTAGTTCAGTACTAACCCATTTTGGGTAACAATCGTTTCGTTTTACAATAGATGTTGGTATGCAATTTTCAATGGTATTATAAAGGATTGAATTAAACACATTTGTTGCTTCTTCTACGTTTGTTGACATAAAAATGGGGGACCAATTGAGTGAAGACAGATATAATCGCACTTGTTTATAATCAGCTTTCTTGTAGTTTCGTGCGTGAATAGGAGATTGGGGGGTAAGTTCAATGGGGGCCAAATAAATGATCGCTTGTAATGGGGGATGATGAGAGTCAATGGATACTATTGATTCTTGCGATTCGCTGATATTACTATTATTAATGTTTGATATGACAAGATCAAGAATTCTATCATTTATATTTTTAACATGATTTAATTGTTTAAGATTGATAAAGTTAATGGTATCAATGATTAATTGGGCTTTGGCAGAAATGGGATTTGAAGATTCAGTGGGTTGTGCCCAGTTTACATTTGGAAGATTAAAATCCCACTCAAGATGCCTTCAGATATAAGTATATCGATTTTGGTTGTACGGCCGTATATCCTCTTTGCATACTTACTTAATAAAAATCTTCTAAATGATAAGGCAGGATGAATTGTCGCCGGATGAATTGTCGGCGGGATGAACTGTCGGCCGGATGAACTGTCGCAGGATGAACTGTCGCCGGATGAATTGTCGCAGGACGAATTGTCGGGTCACCAAATCCTATAGACGTATGTGTTTGTCTCATTTTATTGTTACTTTTCCGTTTCATTGAGTTTCAAATCACAACGGTGCTAAAGAAGTTTTCACATCAAAAATATTGTGTACAAAAAAGCACTTCAAGAAACAGAATTTAAACACAAACATTTTCATTCTTTGATTGGCATTAAAACCCATGTCAGGTACTAACTAGCTAGTATAATTTATTTTTTTATCAAACAGCAATATCATCTGAAGAGAAAAGTGCATCGAGATCACATCATTAACAATATCTTATGAGATAAGTAACTGATATATTTTAGATGATCATCTTAATTAGTATTGATATCACTTTCAATTTCGTTTGTAGTTTTTTTTAAATCTCCGACGAAATTTTTCCATATCGATCAATTCAATCTGCAAATTGCTGCAGTAATTAGTAATGACATTGCAAACTTTCAAAAATACCTTCATAACTTCCGTGAGGAGTGAGTAGTATTCACAGATAAATATTGTCTTATCATTGGCCGCTAAAGGCATTCTATTGATTGTCATTTCTATTATATTTTAACGGTCTTACCAATAATATTCTTTACTATAAACGATTTATTGATAGTTATCCATTGACTTGTCTAACGCTAGATGGCACTCTAATCACGTATAGTCATTGCAAATTGAAAATCATTACTGGTGACTTCAACAATGATCACTCACGACGCTCCATTACTTAATTCAATTCAGACATAGGTACACGCACACATTCACGTACACACACAATTTAAGAGGTGATTATGGGTACCGCCGCCCCGGGAACCCATTTATTGGATAACCAACATCCCTGCCATTGGTCACCCCAAGTGGTTCGCTACGTTTGACGACTTAGCAGGGGTGCTATTAGGGTTCATGAGATGAGGACTGCCTAGGTCTTGGCGGCGAATACGCGTGCCTACCCACTTGATGGACTGAATCGGGAAAGACTGCTCAAGGGAGACCTAATCTAGACCTCTCACCAGCCGGACTGTCTCCACCCATTGCCTTGCACCGCAGTGGAAGGGATGGATTTACGCGGCCGTCACACCTAGACACGTAGAACCCCAGATTCCTACCCACCCCTAATATCTTCTTTTCTTTCTAGAACTTCCTCTCCTTCCTTTCCCTAAAAATACCCCACACAGAGAATCCCCAAAGTTGACATAACCTGAGGATTTTTTTTCCTCGGGACCTCCGTGTGGTGCAAATTTCTTTTTACATTAGTTCCACACAGGAGGCCCTGAGGCAAAAATTCCCTCAAGGCCTAGGTCATCTTTGGGGATGCTGTGTGGATGGTATTTTTAGGAAAAGGAAGAAGAAGTTTTGGGAAGGAAAAAGGTATGTGGGGTGAGCAAGGCAATGGATCGAGAGAGTATGGGTGGAGGTTTAATTTAGATATCCCTCAACCAATCTCTCCCAATCCGGTCTGACATTCAAGTGGATGGGCAAACACATTCGCCGCCAAGATCTACAACCCCGTGACCCAGGCGCCCATGTAGCGCCCAAGTCACCAAACGTAGCGAACCACTTAGGGTGACCTTTGGCAGGGGTGCTAGATATTCAATAAATGGTACCTATACCGCCTCCCAAATGACTTAAATGTTAAAACAAAGAAAACGTCGCGTAGCAAGGACTTTGGCGTTTTTTGAGTTGTATAAACCCATCTAGAACATTGTATAGGCATCAAACCAGAAGAAGGTAACCGCAGAAGGCAGTGAAAGTGTTTAGGAGTGTTTGTATAAGATCCAACTACAAACGACAAGATGTTTAACTAACGAGCTATACGTGTAATTACTTGGAGAAGTGACTGACAGGGAAGGTAATAGCGACATTCTATGTTCTTCGGGTAATTCCGGGTTCGAGCTGGTGAGATTCTCTTCATGAGGTGTGTCTAATGCATAATGGAAGGCACTGCTAGATTATTATTAACGGAATCTGAGTGCTTGTTCGAAATTACATTTTTTCAAAGTGAAAACTTCTTTAGCACCTTTGTGATTTGAAAATCGATGAAACGGAAACGAGCTACAATAAAAGAGACAAAAATATACTATACATCTATAGGATTTAATCTGCGAGAGGATGAGATAGCAATAAAATATTTATTTATTTCTCTGGTACTCGGTTCCAGCATAATACTATAAATCCACGGTCCCACGAATAAGCCTCCTTTGGTGTTACCTTATTTTGTGACACCATTTTAATTTACTTTTGACTTTTATAAAAGTGGTAAAAACTAAGTAAGTACAAACAGCTCGCGTGCCACTTATTGCAATTTTTATACAAATTCCATAATGCCAGAGTTCGTATATGTTATTCTGATGTATGAGTTATATTATTGTAAAGTTTCATTAAGATCCATTCAGTAGTTTTTGCGTGAAAGAGTAACAAACTTACATCCATACAAACTTTCGTCTTTATAATATTATTAAGATGTTTTATACCTATATTTTAATAACAATCAAGAGATTATTTCAGATACTGGCCTCGACAACGAACCGTTAGACACGTTTTCTTCCTCCAGGAAGGATATATCCATGATATAACAATCACCGTTCATGATCAATCGTGTCATCCAACTTTTTATTAAAATAATTCATTTTACAGCCATTGGCGCACCTTACTAACCAGCTATCCTTCCGATTGCAAACGTTGGTAACAAAGACAAAGATAACGCGAAGAAATTAATGTCTGGAATAGTAGAAATAGACTTACCCTTTGGCCCTGTTCACACCGAGAGTCAAAAAGCTTCCGGCATCTTTTTCTACCGAATGACAGCATACCCAAATAATGTTGGATTCGTCACCGTGTTGCAACGGCAGAGTTGTCATTGAACAAACAGATGCCTGAAGCATTTTAACCCTTGCTTTGAAGTTGAGAATACGTACGCTGTAATTGTATGGTCCATTTGATGAAATGGAGTATGAACTCACCTGTAAAGAAAGAAAACATTATATTAATTACAATAAAACCAAATTTCTAACGACAAGACAAGATAGATCGCTTATAGCAGGAATTGAGACATAAATAAATACGATGGCAACCCAAAGGTCGAGACCCAGAATCATTCCTACCGCCCGGCTAAATGAGCCATCCAAATCACTATCACAAATAAAGTTTGCGAGACAAATCCATGGGAAAACATGTAAAGTATGTTCGAGAAGATACCTAACGAAAAACAATGGTTTCAAAACTATAATTAGTAATAGGGGGATTTCAATAAGGGGATTTAAGGGAGACGTGCATGGGTACCGCCATCGACCCTGGAACCATTTATTGGATAACCAACACCTACCGCAGTAGGTCTCCCCAAGTAGGCTTGTTGAAAAAGTATCGATATATCGATGTATCGATATTTTAAATTCAATAGTAGTATAAAGCATTCAACAGTCTAACACTGGAAAATAAAATTGAGGAAAACAAAATTAAATTTCGACACAAAATTACAAAATGGATTAAAGACCAAAATAGACAAATACTACCAAAATATCATAGCATAAAATA
This sequence comes from Limnephilus marmoratus, assembly GCA_917880885.1. Taxonomy (NCBI): domain Eukaryota; kingdom Metazoa; phylum Arthropoda; class Insecta; order Trichoptera; family Limnephilidae; genus Limnephilus; species Limnephilus marmoratus. The sequence goes on from OU862928.1 coordinate 40,824,113, forward strand.
AAAATAAAAACACACATAACCAATATAAAACACAATCACCCACAAACACACAACACTTATTAAAAATATCATTTTTAACCTTATATAATATTATTTATTTTTAAATTTACGTTAATTTTAAATCTCTACTTTTTAAGTTTAATTTATCTTAATCGTATGTTTTTTATTTACTTTTTTTTCACCAATATTATATATATATGTATTGTGTATAATTTTGTATGTGAAATGGTGGCCTCAGCACGGGTAAACCACCCAGTGAGGCCAACATCATTGAATTGTGTATAAAATGTAAATATATTGCATCAAATAAATAAATAAATATATCGATATTTTTAGCCGATATATTTTGGTCCGATATATCGATACATCGATACAAAATAATCCAATATCGAAAATTGTATCAAAAACGATATTTTTTTAAATTCATGTATTTAAACTCACTAGAATTTAAAACCGTATAGGAACGAACGGAAAAAATTAACTGTATTGGGTCATGACATCTGGCGGTTAAAACTATTAATAGCTTACAAATCTATTGTATTTGCATTAGTATTTGTGATCACTAATACTATCTCATGTGTGTAGGTACGAACATAGAAATGTGTGCTATTTTTGCCATTTTTTAAAGCCACTCCTATGTGTTGGTTCCCAATTGTCTGTGATTATACTATACCTTGTTCCAAACACGAAGTCCTTTTTGACAGATTAATACGCCAATAGAATTTACTGAGACGCATACAAACTTTGTATGTGTCTCAGTTTACATATAAGTCAGAAGACAGCATTTTAGATTTTGATATTTTTGTAATTATTACCTAATAAAAATGAATACTGATAAAAATACCTTCATTTTTATTGAGATTTTTGTACATTAAAAAAAGCACATCGTGTATAAAAATTACTATTGATAATATTGAGCTGAATACACTATTATTTTAAAAACGCAAAATCTATTGAAAATTTGACCGATATATCGATACATACATATTTTTTCCTCGATATATCGACGTCGATAATGATATTTTAATAAATATCGATACATCGATATATCGATTTTTTTTCACTTTCGACATCCCTATCCCCAAGTGGTTCGCTACGTTCGGTAACATAGCACGAGGGTCCGGGTTTATAGGATGAGGTTTGTTTGGGTCTTGGTAGCAGTTGAGCCTGTCTGCCTACTGTGTGGCGAGCCGGATCGAGAGAGACTTGTGGAGGAAGATATTTTGATCTATCCAGCTGGACTTTTTCGGAACATCGCCTTGCACCGAAGTTGGAACGATGGATTCATACGCCCGTCACTTCTAGAGACACTGATCCCCAGTTCCTACCCACCTTTTATATCCTTTTCCTTCCCAGAAGTTGCTGGGAATCTGCAACCTTAGTTCTTAATTTTTTTTTTATTTTACGCCCAAAGGGCTTTCATATTTTGGTAGTACAAATAATAAATGACAGATTATTTTTAAACATATACAGAAATAATAAAAATAAAATTTGCTAAAAAAGCACACAAGTCATAAAAATACAAAAATACAGCGGATTTCATAGGTTTTCAGAAAAACAGATAGGTTTAGGAATAGTTTTGGAATAAGTTTTTTTAAAAATTCGCCAAGTTTATGTTAAATATGTTAATATCACCTAAGTACTGATTTCCCATAGTGTGAAATCGTTGTATCGGAGAGTGGGCAATGTAGTTCCGCTTATGAATACTACAGTAGAATAGTGTATTTTGTCGTGTAGTTACTGTCGGTGTTCTTAAGTTTATGAGTTGCAGTAGTTCGCAACAGTCAAATTTAGAGTTAAGTATTTTGAATAAAAATGTTCTAGAAGGAATGTTCTAGAAGTTCTAGAAGGAATGTGACTTTACTGCTGATGGCTTGTAAACTTATAGGCTTCTGAATGGTTTTATATCAATACCTGATATTCTGGCTAAAATAACATTCTGTGTCTCGGATAATTTCACGCGAGGCCGCCAAGACACGCTTTTGATCCTTCCCAGAGACCGAACGAACTTACCAATGGTGATGCCCCTAGGAAAACTCACTAGGTTAATTAACTGCCTCGCATATCCTACAACGCTTTTCAGCGTGAAATACTGTTTTTGAAAATAAATAAATCTACTTCCTTTCCTCAAAAGACCCTCCGAACAGCGTTCCCAAATATGACATAGATTCTAAGGGGAATTTTTTTCCTCGGGGCCTCCTGTGTAGAGCTAATGTAAAAAAAAACAATATTTAAAATGTCCATTTGTTTTGTTCAAATTTATTAGAATTAATCTCGTTAATTTTTTTAGCTAACAATCCTACAATTATAGTATCCCATGTTTTTTATGGGTCTGTCCTAGTAAATAATAAAAGTGAAGGCACGTTACTGTAATTAATAACAATTAGTAAGTCTAATCACGCCCCATGATACCGTACACATAATGCACATTGCACGTGCTATACACAAACCAAGTTCAAACAACACTCAACAGGTGATTGTTTAATAGTATTAGTCATTGTCCTTTATGACTTGGTCGTGCCAACATGGCTTTTAGATAATCCTAATTGCCTATTGTCCATTGTCGTTTTAACGTGAAAACATAATTTAAAAACAAAAAAATACATTAATCCTGCACAGGAAGTCCTGAGATGGGATTTTTTAAGGTAAAGATGCAGAGGACTCCCACTGCCGTGCAAGACTATGGGTTGAGAGAGATCAGCTGGAGAAGTCAAAGGGTTTCCCCAAACAAAACAACATATAATATTGTTATACGAACTTAAAAATAATATGCTCCCAAATTATCTGCAGAGTAAATTTACGTTTCAAGAAAATGTTCACAATTTTATCCTACGAGAAGACGCGGAGACTTTAGGCTTCCCAAAACTAAACTTTTGTGCACACAAAATAGCGGGTTTTATAAAGGGCAAAAACTTTACAACAGTCTGCCAAATGCCGTAAAGGAAGCCTCAAGTCTCAGCACTTTTCGTAGGATATGTGCATTGTAATGTAAAAAATATTTTTTGATCACTGGCTAATATTATTCTTATATCTTATTCTTATATAATGTAGTTTTGTCCAGTTATCTTTTTTATTTAGTATTATTTGTTTTTAATGTATTTTTAAATGTTGCTGTACTTGGTAATTGTATTTTTTTTATATTTTCCTACTAGATGTGTGGAAAATTTACGTAAGTACATCTAAATAAAAATTTCAAAAACAAGAAAAAAAACAACAAAAAAACTGGCCTCTCCCGACTTGGTCTGCCATGCAGCTGGTGGCCAGGCACAACCGCCGCCAAGATCTGAACGCACCTCACGCAATGAACTCGGGTCCCCCTGTTAAGTCACCGAAAGTAGCGAACCACATGTGACCTATAGTAGAGGTGATTTTATGATAATTTGTTTTTCCCTCCCCAGTTGCCTTTCGGCACACGTTACTCGTCATTGAGAGAAACGATAGCTTCAAATGGTCGCCATGACATGTTCAAGATACCACACGGCAGAACAGATGTTTTAGCGCAGCATAATGAAATTTCGTAAACGGTGGATATATCTAATTACTCTTATAACTTCTCTTTCACTATTCTTTCCCCACGTTGCTGGGGGGCAGACGCATTCGCCGCCAAGACCCGGACACACCTTACCCCATGAACCCGGGCGCGTATTTACAAAACCTGTACCGATTCAGTCGCGGTAACGACAATTTACATTTTAAATATACCTCTATATTGGTTATTTTTCATCACATTGCAAAAACAAAAATTGTTCTAAAATCTAGATAAAATAATCTTTCTGATGTGTATATTAGAAATTAATAATTTTATTTCTAAATATTTAAATTTTAATATTATTTTCATATATTGTAAATACACCTCTATATTGATAATTTTTTATCACTTTGCAAAAACAAAAATTGTTCTAAAATCTAGATAAAATAATCTTTCCAATGTGTATATTAGAAATTAATAATTTTATTTCTAAATATTTAAATTTTGATATTGAAAATTTAAAGCGACTGAAACGCGGTAGGGATTGTAAATACGCAACCCGGGCACCCCTGTTAAGTCATCAAACGTAGCGAACCGTGGCTCCACCAACTTTGTCTCGGGCATGCTCGGTATGAACCATCTACAGGTCAGAAGGGATGTGCTAATTGTAACACATTTCTGCAGACTGATTCGTGGATGGTTCGAAAACTCGACTACCATAGAAGCATTAGTTTCTATATTCCGGACGGTTATCTCCGTCACCGACAGCATAGACTGTTTAATCTCCCGGCTTGCCGAACTAACTTGCCAATGGTTACGCCAGTCCAGGAGAGCAGTCTTGTTGTTGAACAGAATCACTTCGAATATCGACATGTTTAACATCAATGGAGCACAGTTTAAACGGCAAGCTTTGTTGATGTTTCTTTAAATTTGTTTATCTAATCTTAAATATTTTCTTTCTTTTAAAAACGTTTTGAAATGTTAATTTTGTAAATTTTAAAATGAATAAATTGATTTTTTAATTTTTATTTTTTTTTTTTTAATTTTAGCATATAAAATACAATATACATTTAGATAATGTAGTAATTTGCGTACATGTTCATTTTAAAATACGTTAATACCACTCTTCCATGGAAGCATTAGCTTGTGTCTGGAAGAGTAGTGTACATTTTTAATGCTATATTTAAGTTCTTAAATTACAATGTGAATGTAAAAAACAATAAGTTGTAAGTTCTGTGATATGTAATTAGTTGCTAAAAACAATACAAAATTTAACTTATTTGAAGAACAGAGTATCACTTGGAAACTGAGTTATAAGTAGTTGTTCTTGAGATTAGATTAGTCGGAAACTTTTTTTTTAGTTTTTTTTTTTTATATTATCTTTAAAATATTTTTTAACAGTGTTTATTAATTGGATTTTATCATTAATTTTTCTAATTTCATCCGGTAATCGGTTGAAAATAAGTCTTCCTTGATAAGTATAATAATTTTGTGCAAAGGAAGTGTTTAATTTTGGGCATGAGAAAATATATTTATGTCTAGTACGGTTTTCAGTTATAAATTGATATTTTTCTTTTTCTTTTATAGTTTGAATCAATGCATTTCTATTGTATAGATCTTTGAAAGATGGTACTTGGAATTCCTTAAATAATTGATCCGTTGGGTAGTCAGAAGGTTTTTTCAATATGATTTTAATTATTAGCCTCTGCACAACTTCAATTGGGGAAAGATTAGTTTTGTATGCGGATCCCCAGCTAATGATAGCATATTGTAAAGTTGATTGAACCAAAGCGTAATATATTAGATATAAGTTTTTTACAGATAAAAAATTTCTGATTCTTAAAAATATATAAATCAATTTTCTAATTTTTTTTACAACTTGACAAATTTGTTCCTTCCATTTCAAATTTTTATCGATAATGACTCCTAAATATTTGATTGTGTTTGTTGTTTTTAATATTGTGCAGTTTTGGATACAATAATTTTTACTATGTGTTTTGGAATTATCATGGATGATGATGTCAATATTTTTAGGGGTATCATTTTTGTGTATTGCAAATGGAATTACAAATGTTTTATCACCATTTAGTGATAGTAAATTTACGTCGAAGAAATTCTTTAAAATATTTATGTCTTCGGTGGCTTTAAATGTTACTTTTTCCCAAGTTTTATCGCTAATTATTAATACCGTATCATCGGCATATGAAGTAATTTGGCTATGTAGTGGTTGAAAAAAAATGTCATTAACCCGCCCAAATCCACGATGCGATTATAGTTTACAACGCTCTTTAAAACGTCAATAACTCCTCAAATGCTTCAATCATTAAATCAAGATTTTAGGTATTCCTAAATAATATATTTTTGCATCCGTAAAAAATATTTTAAAAATTGTGACGTTTCTGTATAAAATAATAAAAAATGTTTTCCTAAAAGTCAACACATTTCTATGTCAGTTGAGACAACAAATTTTAAATTTCTATGGGAATAACAGAGAAGACAAAACATTAATTCATTTCAACCTCATTAACCTACGTCCAATATTACGATCTCCTTTTAGTTATGTATGACAAAAAGAGATGTAAAATAAAACGTTAAAACCTTTTGCCTATCTGTAGAGATTATTTTACTTCTCGAAGTTGACATCATAATACGTTTGTCGTCGCTTTCTAGTGCATTAATTTGAAATGTCTGAAAACAGAGATGACAATATTAATTATCTTGCTGCAAAAAAACTTGGGTTGCTTGACATTCCGTTTTCATTTTAAAAAGAGCCACAAAAAAAATGAGGAACCACATCGGAAGGTTCGGCCAACCGACCACCTGATCCTCAAACCAGAGTCATTTTTTAATTCCTTTCTGCGTATTTCCTTAAAATTAACGACAAAATGTTACGATTGTAGACAATCAGATGACGGGGGATGTTTTTTGTTTAGTTTTATGGGTTTTGGGTTATTTGCAGGGTCATGCCACATTTATGCCAAGTAATAAATGTTTATTTAATTTCATTTTATTTTTATCAAATAATCTTTTCGTGGAAGACTTGATTAAGACAATGACAATGCAGTGCTTTTTTTTACAATAGCTCCACACAGGAGGCCCTGAGAAAAATATTTCCCCCCAGGGCCTATGACATCTTGGGGATGATGTGTGAAGGGTCTTTTTAGGAAAGGAAGGTTAGGAAGTTCTGAGAAGGAAAAGGATGTAAGGGGTGGGTAGGAATCTGGGTGTCATTGTGTCCAAGAGTGACGGACGTATGAATCCATCTCTTCCACTGCGGTGTAAGGCGATGTTCTGAAAGAGTACAGCTGGAGAAGTAATAAATATATAAATATATAATAATAAAGCAAAACCCGGACAAATCTCTGCCCACGAACCCGGGCACCCCTACTAAGTTACGAAACGTAGCTAACTACTTGGAATGACCTTTGGCAGAAGTGTTGGTTATCCAATAAATGGTTCCCGGGGCGGCGGCACCCATACTTGCCTCCCAAATTGAAAAGTAAGGCATTGCTCTATAATTGAGATTCCTGATATGTATGTGTTGTAAAACCATATAGTTACATTATAGGTAGAGCCATGTTAATTTGTGGAGATCTGGATGGGATACAAGGCCGATAAAAATTATAATAATTTCCACCTTTTTATAGCGCCGTTTAGTGATAAAGTCACGTCAAGTGTACTTGATGGATGGGATTAAAAGGTACGCTTAATTAGTTAGGGCATTCAAAAAGGAAGATGCATAACAATACTTCATCCAAAATACGATTGTAAACATTACTGCACCATCATAAAACTCTTTTGTGAGGGTTGGGTGCAATATTTAGAATCTTACCTAAAACTACCCCCATAAAATAATTATTTTAAAAAGGGACTTTCTTTCCATTGAAACAGTAGCAAAGTGACGTCTTTACAAATGATTATTACATGGAAGGATGTAGCAATAAATATAAATGGTTAGGTTTCAATGAATTGAAGGTACAATTTGCAATGATGTTAGGATTTTAAAAATATATATTTTTTTGAATTATTTATTATTTTTACTATTTTAGAACGCTCACTGTCTTTGTGTAACTTGCTATTTCGATCATCTTCTAAAATGCATATTTTTCATAATAACGGCATGCCGCCGCCTCGACAACCATTTATTGGACAACCAACACTTCTGCCATAAGTGACTTCAAGTAGTTTGTTACGTTTGGTGACGTAGCAGGGGTGACCAGGTTCATGGGGTAGGTTTGGTTCCGGATCTTGGCGGCGGGTACGTCTGCCTAGCAACTGGCTGCCTAGCAACTGGATCGGGAGAGACTGGTTGAGGGAGACCTTTTGACCTCTCCAGCAGGAAGACCTCTCCCCAAAGATGACATAGGCCCTGAAGCGAATTATTTTCCTCAGGGCCTCATGTGTGAAGCTAATGTAAAAAAAATACTGTATGTCTGCACTACAGTATCCACAGCTTAAGTTCTTATAGTTTCGTATAGTACTAGATGACGTGTGGTCGCCATTTTACGATTTAATATAGATTTACTATAAACGAATGCATTACATAATATTATGTAGGTAAATATAATAACAAAGTCTTTGTTTTGCTTTTTTGGAAAAATCTTTTACATCTACATTTTTATTTATATTTTATTATGATAAACACGTTGGATTAATGTTTAAATGAGAATTTACCTAATAGGTTTTTGTCGTTATGTTCCAGTGAAATAAATATTTTAATTTGCTATGTAAACTATTTCCACTCATAAAAGTAAAATTTATCCTAAAGGTTATCTCTAAATTTCGGAAAAATGTTAAAACATATAAGTGAGTATTATACATATAAGTGAGTATTATACATATAGTGAGTATAAAAAATACTAGTGTGCAGTTCACACCGGTAGAAGCGAAACCTTCAGAAAAAAGAGTCGGAAGGCTACGAAGCACCGCATAAAGAGGAGACCGATTATTCTAACCCATTCTCTATAAATGCTATAGATGAATGTGTTTGTCTCCTTTTAGTGTCGCTTTTTCGTTTCATCCAGTTTCAAATCACAACGGTGCGAAAGAAATTTTCACTTCAAAGTAATTATAAAATTATTTTTTCGTGGTTTGCTTATTGTTTGTGGTTTGCTTTTTAGTGTCGCTTTTTAGTTTCAACTAGTTTCAAATCACAACGGTGCTAAAGAAGTTTTCACTTCAAAGTAATTATAACATTATATTTTTCTTGGTTTGTTTATTGTTTTTTTGTCGCTTTTTCGTTTCATCCAGTTTCAAATCACAACGGTGCTAAATAAGTTTTTCACTTCAAAATAATTATAAAATTATTTTTTTCGTGGTTTGCTTATTCTTTCTTTTAGTGTGGCTTTTTCGTTTCATCCAGTTTCAAATCACAACGGTGCTAAAGAAGTTTTCATTTCAAAGTAATTATAACATATTTTTTTCGTGGTTTGCTTACCGTTTTTTTAGTGTCGCTTTTTCGTTTCATCCAGTTTCAAATCACAACGGTGCTAAAGAAGTTTTTCACTTCAAAATAATTATAATTTATATTTTCGTGGTTTGCTTTTGCGTAAAACTATAAAAAAAAAAAAATTCGAGTGTTCTTTAAGTATTGTTAAAACCATTCAATCTGGTATTAACTTAGATCAGCAAACATATTTTTTGTAAATGTATTTAAAAAATGATAGTAGGTCGGTGTCAGCCCTTACTAGTACCTAGCGCATTCCACATGTGGCTTTCTGAAACAATGATGCTCTTCTCGAGGCTAACGTGATCCTAGGCGGTCGCTGTCACAGCCGCCCGCCTTGTTGGGCGTTTCAAATAATATTTGATTATTTATTATGAATGATTATTTTTTTAATATTTCAGTTTTAGGGCACAAAATCAATATTTTTTTCTTAAAATAAATTCATATAAGCCAAATAAAAAATATTCACAACAATATTTTTACAAAAACCCGAAATAATTTCCAAATCCCATAGAGTAACGCTGTGTAACAAGACGGTTTGTCGAGGGTATTTTTAGCATGGTATGGGAAAGGTTAACATATATGGTGAAAAGGATTGGTCCGATTACTGTACCTTGAGGGATTCCAAAGTCTGATATTTCTTTATCGCTATTAATCTGATTTATTTTTACGACTTGCGGTCGATTTTTTAGGTAGTTAGAAATCCATTTAATTGCATTGTCTTTTATACCTATATTGTTTAGTTTTTTTAGTAGAATCTCATGGGATATACTATCAAAAGCTTTTCTGAGATCAATAAATATACCGGCACATTTTTCACCTTTATCCAATGATTCGTTGATGTATGAGGTTACATTAGCAATAGCATCTTGTGTGCTGAGTGACTTTATAAAACCAAACTGGTTTTTGTGAAGAATTTTATTACTTTCTAGGAAACTGATTAATTGATTTTTCACAATTTTTTCAAAAATCTTTCCAATGTTTGAGATTAGACAAATTGGGCGATAGTTAGTTACTTGTTGAGGATCTCCAGATTTATAAATAGGTGAAATAATTGTATTTTTATAGTTTGTCGGAAATATTCCCTCTGTTAAACTTAAGTTTATCAAATGAGTAATTGGTTTCACCAAATGAATTTTCATGGATTTTAGAAAATGTACTGTAATAAGGTCAAATGAGACGAACCTCCTTTCATGCCTTCTATTATTTTTAAAACTTCACTTTCTGATGTTTTTTCAAATTTTGATAAATTACTATGATTTTATACATTTTCAATCGTTTGTGTTTTCGGGTTAAAAGATTTATTGATATTTTTCGCAAGATTTTTTCCTACATTAGCAAAAAACGAATTAAAGATGTTTGCACATTGTTTAGGTTGATAATTAGCATCTATGATTTTATTTTCATGTTCAATGTATTTTATTTTTTGTGTTTTTTTAGTGTTTTCCATGGCTAAGTTAACTGTTTTCCATATTTGTTTATTGTTATTGTCTGTAGAAAGTATTTTATTTTTGAAATAGTCTTCTTTATTTTGTTTGATACAGTTTGTTAATTTATTTTTAAATTTTTTGTAAAAAGTGTATGCTTTTTCATTTAGAGGATTTTTCAATGTTGTTTTGTAAAGTTTTTCTTTGTTTCTAATTGATATTATAAGTCCTTGTGTTATCCAAGGCTTTAAAATTCTTAGTTTAGATTTAATGCGGACTGTAGTTTCAGTAGTTGAATTTTTTATGTGTTGAGACAATATATTTTCAAAGTTTTTTGAGCAAGTCTCGGTATCATAACTATTTAACACGTTTTTCCATTGTTCATTTCTTAGTTTTTTGGATAAAATAGACATATTTGTGTAGGATTTTGTCTTTGTTAGATTAAGTTTTTTATGTTTAATTTTGTTATCATAGAAAAGAATGCATGCATGGTGGTCAGTTATATTCGTTTTCCAAACAATTGATTTCATTTTGTCGATATCTTTAATATTTATGTTAGTCCATATATGGTCTAAACAAGATGGAGTGTGATTTTTTATCTCTCTCGTATTTTTGTTAATGCACGATATGAAGTTAAATTCAGTCATACAATTAATATATTCATTTTTGAAATTATTTTCTACGTTTTCATTAATGTTTATATTAAAATCTCCTGCAACAAAGTAAAGTTTATTTCTAAATTTTAACAGTATGTGTTTAAATTCATTTATAAATGACGAGATATTCGAACCGTGTGTTCTGTAAACAGCTATTATGTGGTAGTTTGTTTTGTCGAGTTTTAATTGTATTTCAATACAGTTTACTAGATGTATAGGATGTTCAGTTAGTTTGACAATACTAAATTTATCGTGAATGAATATGACGAGACCACTATTTTTATTGATGTTTATTTTGGTTGTTAACATAATTATATTCTGGTAAATGATAGTTGGGTGATTCGTCATTAGTAAAAGTTTCTGATAATATTAGGATGTCAGGTTTTTTATTTAGATTGTTTAATTTTAGAATTAATTCATCCCAATTTCGTTCCATACTTCGTATGTTAATATGAAAAATGAAAATATTGTTGAGATTCTTTGAGATTATGTCATTACATGAATCGGTGTATACACACTCATATTCTTGTATTTTAAAATTATTTTCTAATTCATTAGCTATGAAGTCATCCATTTAGTAAAAATATTATTGTGATATTGATTTCTTTTAAATATTGTATAGAGTATTTTCAAAGTAGAGTGTGACATAGAGTTAGTAATACAAATACGGATTTTATAATGTGTAGATTGTTGAAGAATATTCCGGTTTTTATTGATCATATATTGATTGATCACATCTTTATCATTACTAGCATAGTCATTTACAATATTTAAATGCATATCTCGTATAATAATATTGTTTATATTTCTAAAATTAAATAAAATGTTTTTTGATTCTACTATAAAATGTTGTACTGTAGACTTATGTGTAGGATAAATAGCAATATAATGCGATAATTTATTTACGTCTTTAAATTTTATATTTAAAATATTAACATCGTAATCATTAAATACTTCATTAATATTAAGAACATTATTCTGGTTGGAAATAGATATTCCAATATCAGAGTTTTTGTTTATACTTATTATTGTTACCTGGTACCCTGGTATGGAGTAATTAGTTTCGCCAGTAGAGTAGGTCTTTGTAAACCCAATCAAGCCCGGGAAAAAAATTATTTCTTTTAAAGATATTATTAATTTTTCAAAAAAATTTTTTACGCTTTTAATATTTTTATGAAATTGAGTAATTTCTTTTTCAGTGCATATAAAATAGAAATCTCTTATAGAGTGATGTAAGTTTTCTTCAATACATATTTTTTTACCTAATGCGTTACATAAAAAATCATTCATTGTTAATTTATAGATAAGAGTTTGAGGAAATGAAAATTTACAATATTTATTCGTAGTCAATGCGTTCTTTAGCAATTCGAATCATTTTTTGCCGGTAAAGGCATTTTATGCTATCGACTCTATGATCGGTGGAATAGTTCATATCAAACCTTTTGTTTTGGACACAGCAGTTGTTGCAGATTGGAGTTTGTTCTTTGTTTTCACATTTAGATAGTATATGTTCCTTAGTGCAATGAGGGCAAATGGGAGGCTGCGTCCTGGCGAGACATCTTTGAGCTGTGTGGCCGAACTTGAGGCAATGGTAACATTGTGTGATCGGGCTGCAGTCGTTGACGTACACTCTTTGGAATTTGATGTTTATTTTTTTTTTCTATAAGTTTTTTCCTTAATTTTCCCGTTGTTTCGATAATGTAGTTAGTGGTGTCGTTTTCTTTTCCTTCATTGTACTTATTTTTTAATTTCTTGATAAGCTTAATGTCTTTTTTGTCTTCTAGGGTTAATCCTTCATTTTGTTGTACAATCCCGTCAATAATTTCTTCTTCAGTCAATTGGCATTGCAGGCTTTTCAAAATTAAGCACGGTTTCCTTTTTTTTTATTTCTTCTGCTTCTGCTTCGTAATTATTATTATGAGTTACAGCTGTTTCGCCCTCTGAAGGCATTATCAAACTGTGGTTGTTACCACCTACAGACGATGTATTTATATCATTTCTAGACAGGTACTTATGATGACAAAATGAATAGCTTTTAATTATTATTACTTGTGCCCCTAAACTTCTAAGTAAAATGACTGAAATATTAATGGTTAAGTTTCCCAATTACTGGATTGTTTAAATTTGACTGAGGGTCGTTATTATTCCATAAAATAAACCCTTGATGATTCATCAGGATTTACCTTATAATACAATTGATATTTGAAATGGTTATCATTCTCTTGGATAACCCACTATGAATCATGTATTTACTTAATAGCACAGTTAGGTATTTGGACTGAATTTAAATATATCTAAAAGTGGCGAGCGAATTATATTTGTTTGTTCATTAATTAAAATAGCTTTCTGATTATTAGAGTTTTTATTAATTTCTAACTGCTCTAACAGATTGAGTTTGCGTCCTTTATTTTGTAAGTGCAACGGAAATGGTTTATTATTATCACTAAGTGAGTGATTGTTTTCTAAGATATGTTTAGCAAATAGTGATTCTATTTTATTATTATTTTTAAACGATCGCATGTGTTCTTTGAATCTAGTGTTAAAGGACCGGCCAGTTTGTCCAACATAAACAGAAACAGCTGTAACTCATAATAATAATTACGAAGCAGAAGCAGAACTTGTTTATAATAAACTGTTTTTATACATTGAATAATAATATTATTAAATATATAAAATAAATTAAAAATTAAATGAATAAATTGAATTGAAAATCGTAAAACTTATCTGAATTGAAACCACTCTACCTGCCTCCCAAATTGTTAGAACCTTTTCACCCTAACCTAACCACTGGAATGATTATGGTCGAAAAATGGACCACTTTTATTTTTCTGAGATTGATAGCGGTCTAAAATTGGGCCACGTTTTCCTACCATTCGTAATACATTTATTGTAATTATTTAAAACATTTCCGGGGCCAGCCGTTTATTTTAAAATGAAGCTATTGAAATGCTTTATCTATTTGACCATAGATGACGCAAATCCAAACATCGTAGACTATTTAGAACGATGTTAGAAATAAATTTTTAAAATATTTTTTCACGCCGAATTGTTGATCAGCTATTTACGGTTAAAATTAAGTCACTTTTCCATAGAAATGCACCTTTCATTTTCAAGAATACCACAGACAACATACAGAAAATAAAAATATTCTATGTTGACTCGAATAAGTACCTCTCACGGAGTTTCAAAGTAACAACACTCAGGATTCGCGCGGTTATAAACTTTACGATTTTTTTATATTTTTTTTAATAAATCCTACAAATGTGAGATACACGGTAATATAAGGTTAATTCATTGGCTATATAGCACTATAATAAGTTTTTATGTTGACATGTTAAAATTCGAAGGAATGATTTTTTTAATGTGGGCGAAAAATTAAAAAAAAATGATGTTCTGGAAATCTCGAGCAATCGAGGCAAATTTATTTATTACGCGTGGTCGCTCCAGTGGCTCGACGTATAAAGTTCACCGAGTCAAGCTGTAACAAAATTATACAGTTTTTTAATCATATATATTACCTTATATTGAAATTGCTCAACGAACAAACATTTAAATAATATCTGGACTAAGCGTGATTTTAAAGAATCTTCTTTGCCAGCTCTTAAAGTAAGATTTTAGTATGTTTGTCTATAAATAATATATAAAACAGCTCGTGTGCCACATAGAATAATGTCAGAGATAAAGAAACACATCAAAATGTCGTTAAAATGCTGTTTTACGAGTTTTCAGTTTCATGTTTTTCTTTTATGGAGTTTATAAGGTTTACAAAAAAAACAGAAAAAAAATTATGTCAAGTTTTATTACTCGTACGAGTTTCGTTTTTAAATGCCACAGCCTACATTTTAAATCAATTATAAATATTTATTAATTAATATAAAGTTCAATTGTCTTTAATTAGACAGACGCCCTCGAAATGTGGTGTTGGAGAAAAATACTTAGAACTCCATGGACAGCCAGATTCACAAATGTGGCCAAGCTGGAAGAGCTAGGCATCTATAATAAACTTTCAACTATCTGCCTACAACGTATTTTAAGATATTTTGGACATGTTGCTCGACAAACTGAGGACTCCAACTTGAAGAAAATCATAGTCACTGGCAAAGCAGAGGCGGCCGCTTCCTTAGTGCATATGTGCACTGCACTGCCGAAAATACGTCAGAAGTGTAAATTAGTATCTACATCCTCTCACGAAGAATCCCGCCAACTCGTTACAAAATCTTTACCAATTGTCTAAACTCCCTCCCATGAAAGAAAGGAATTCGTGCACATTTTGTTATGCCCAGGCGTGACGTCACACGAAGTTATATTTCTATTGGGATCATCCCCAGATGCTGGAGTGCTCGTGCCCGTGAAATGAGCAAGACAGGTATAGACCCTTAACGACGTTTGACGTGTGAAAGCAGAGAAGGCATATGGTGCCTGGGTGCACTAGCGGAGCAAATGACTTAACATTAAACTTGCGTAAAGTGATACCGAACCTTTGGAATGGAATAGTTATGTTCGACGAATTTAAGACGAAATAAAAATGTTGTTTTAACGCCATCGGCCGCCAGCGCGGCGCTGTATTGTTTCGGTATTGACAGCATTTTAACAGTTTTTGCAAGTTTTATTCTGTAAAAAAAACTTATTTAAAAATGAGTGTTACTGAAAACATTGCGATTAACGTAGATTTTATCAAATGTAATTAGTGGAGTGTTTTAGTGAAACGGTTAAACTTTTAAAAACAATTTGACCTATTCCAATGACAACTGTTGAGTGCGAACGGTGTTTTTCTACATTAAAACGTTTAAAAACATTTCTGAGGAACACTATGTCTCAAAATCGGCTTAATGCTTTGTCAATGTTGAGCATCGAAAAAGGTTTGATATCTTCTATACCAGAATTTAATAATCGTGTCATTGAAGTATTTTCACAAATGAAAGAGCGACGAATGGATTTACTCTACAAGTGAACGTTTGCATTACGTATGTCACCCCCTAATCACTTTATTTTCCCATGTTAATGTTACCTTTTTTGTAAAATGCACTGCTCGCGAATTTTGTCACGGGCCGCCTCTGTGGCAAAGTGTTTGTGCAGAAAAAGCACCTGAAGTTCACAGTTCACCAATGTGCTGGAGTGGCCAAGTCTTTGGTTCTCCGTGAAGCGCAGAACCACTGTAGAGTAGCCTTGTCCACCATTGAAATTGGAGTAGGTATCACGATCCTCAGCAATGAACCGACTTAAGAAGTTTTATCTATGTCTTAAATAAAATAAAATAAACAATAAATTAATATTATTGAATGTCTCATGACGAGTCATGACCTATCACATTTAGGTCCAATCTTGTTTTTATTATTTGTTAATGATGTGTTATATATTTTCAATGATGTTCAAGTATTAATGTTTGCAGACGACCTGAAATTATTCAAAGCAATCAGAAACATTAATGATTGTCATATATTGTCAAATAACTTGTTGAGATTTATTATATGGTGTCACGATAACCGCTTGCAACTTAACACAAGCAAATGTCAAATTATGAGGTTTTATCGAATAAAGAATACTATATTTTTCGATTATTCCATTAACAATATGTCGTTAGTATCTGTCTCGGAAATTAATGACTTAGGTATTTGGTTTGACACGAAACTCAACTTTATCAAGCATATAGAAATAATAACCAATAAAGCTTTGAAAATGTTGGGTTTTATTTTAAGGGTATCTAGTGATTTTAATAATGTCAATACTGTAAAAACTTCATATATGTCACTAGTAAGGAGTCATATTATAGAATATAATTCCACGGTCTGGTCCCCAAATTATGAGGTTCATTCCCATGCGATTGAAAGAATCCAAAATAAATTTTTAAGATATGTAAATTTTAAAATGGGTATTCCTAGTGAATGCCTAAATTACGAAAACCTACTTCGTTCATTAAATTTAATAAAATTATCTGATCGTAGAATCATTTTCGATTTAACCTGTTTGTATAAAATCATTAATTCAATGTTTGACACCCCTGATTTATTATATGTAATCTCCTTTCATACTCCAGGCAGGTCAGTCACAAGACAGTACCTACCATATTATTGTAGCAATTCTAAGTCAACATGTCAATATTATACTCCTATGCGCGAATTCAACAGCTTGGAAACAAATACTCCGATGTTGTTGATATATTTAATACATCAATTTTAATATATAAGCATACCTTATTGAAGTTTTTTTCATTAAGTAGGGGAATGTGTTGATAAAACTGTTTGAATTGACTAGCATATTGGTGGTGTTTTGTCGGCTCTTCGAGTGAAGCTATTTTTGTATTTTTTTTGTTTTTATATTTTGTGCCTGCATACTGTGTGGATCAAATTCAATAGTATTTTTGCTTTATATTTGTTTATGTGCAAGTGTTGTAAACAGTCATTTCCTGCACTATTTACAAGTATAATTTCGTAAATATTGTTAAGCGTATATATGTTTGTAAAAGCCTAAATGGGGGTAAATAAATAAATAAAATACATACAGCTGTTAACCCTAGATTCATAACCATTCGTCCCACAGACCGTGCAAAACGTAAATTTGTTTCTAGTGTGTCGAGTGAAAGAGATAGAATGATGACCTCTCGAGGACTTTCCTAGATAGCTTGTTCATTAGTACCGCGGGTGCGCTTGCCTCGCAGTGACAGTGACGTCTTGTGCACAAGTTATAGACCTTTGAACGTCTGAGAGACGAATGTTTATGATTAGTGTAACTTTTGACGAGACTGCAAGTTATTTTGAAAACATTGTTTTTGATGAGTTCTGGTTATACAACGTAAAAGTAAGTATGTGATATTATTCTATATGAGTTATTATTTATAGTTACATCTTATTTTATCGTTCAAAATGTATTGTTGCGTGTATTTTACATCAAATCTTTTTATTTTATTTTAGAATGGATGATCGGCAAATTGAGGACTATTTGAATCGTTTATCTGATTCTTGTGATGATGATTTTACCAGTCAACAAAAGGATGTAGAAATGAGTGATGTCGAAGATCATGTTTCGAAGATCAACTAGCAGACGATGTTTTGTGAAGGATGTTTCGGAGAAGTTGACCGAACCGTAGTTACGTAAAAGACCTGAAATGCCAACTTTGCAGAGATCCCTAAAAAGGAAAATCGCCGAAGTTTTAGGTGAAACGCCTACCATTGCTACACCTGGTCCAAGTGGTACTCAAAAAAAGGTTTGTGGTTATTGTGATTATAAAAAACGGCGTATGACAAGGTTCCAATGCAAGCAATGCAAAAAGAATATGCGCATGGACCATCGCGGCCTCATGTGTGTGGAATGTACCGATGAAATTAAATTTTTACTCATTTATTATTTTTTTTTGTTACCTAATTAAACATATTAAAGAGTGCAATACTTAATTTATTTATATTATTTACAAGTACCCCAAAACTCGTCACTTAAATGTAGTCGTCTGTGAGATGAATGTTCATGAACAATGTTTCTCTTAGTTAAGGTTATGAATCTAGGGTTAAAACAGCTTCCCTATCTTTCAACAATAACCTACCAAATATTCTGATTTGTCCTGTAGAAGGTACAGCTATGCGCGAAACCATTTATTATTTATCTTACATAAAACGGTGAGTGCAAAGTTACAGTTTAAACAATTACTTGTGGATTCGCGCCAAATTACCGTCCGCTTAGTCAATTTGTTAACCGGAGCGTGAACTGTCCTGAAGAATGGTTTGGTTGGGTTTCATAACGTCCAGAGTTGATGTAACAATAATATTATATTATATACGTAACGAAACGATAGTCCAATTGACAAACGCAAATATTCAGCGTGAATATTTCAGCTACCTTATTTTTATTGTTTTACTTTAGCATGGTTTTCAGTTTTTAGAGTACCTACGCAATGTAGTGAAACAACTACGGAATAAGTCAAGCTGCCCCGGGACCCATTTATTGGATAACCAACACAGCTGCCAGAAGTCACCCCAAGTGGCTCGCTACATTTGGTGCCTTAGCAGGGGTGCCCTGGTTCATGAGGTGAGGTTTTCTAGGTCTTGACGGCTAATGCGTTTGCCCACCTATTGCGTTAATAGCCGGAATGGGAGAGATTACTGAGGGAAACTTAACCTAGACTTCTCTAGCCGGACATCTCGACCCTCCCCCTTTCACCGCAGTGGGATGAATTGGTTCATACGTCCGTCACTCCTAGACAAATTAACCCCTAGATTCCCATGCAAACCTTTTTCCTTACCAGAACTTCCTCTTATATACTTTCTTAAAAAGACCCTCCACACAGCATCCCAAAAAATGACATAGACCCTGGGGGATTTTTTTTTACGTTGAGCTAATGTTAATGGCCGCAATTTAAAGAAAACCACTACTTTGTCCACTATATGACAATCTTAACAATTTTTCTATTTAACTCACCTGTTAAAGTTATTTATCAGTGGAAGTGCAAATTTGACGGTCATGGAACATCATTACACGGTTGGGTTAGCATCTTCGATTGTTTCTCTATAATCAATGAGTTACCTTGATTCCTACGGTTGTTACAAATACTAATAATTGCTAATTGATTGTTTTGCAAGCGTTACATCAGCACGTACGCGATTCAAGTCAAATTAGCAATTCTTTGTGAATTTATCACATCAGAATGTGAGAAATTTGGTGACATAACTTGTTGAACCGCAGCTAATTATTATTGCAGAACATTGATCATAAGTCTGGTAATGATAATCTAAATCAGAGCAGGTACAGTAGAACAAACATTTGTAAAGACCAAAAATAATTTCAGACTTGTAGAATTTCTAATAGCATCTATTTAGAATAGTACCTAATAATATTTCGCCCTGGTGTACCGTTTCTTCTTATTATTAAAATATCTGTGGCTTGCACGGAAAGGCAGAGAGGACGGACCACCAAACAACAAGGTTTTGGCAAACACTCGTTGACACGTTCATACATCGTCTCATACATACTCTTCACATGGCTCGACTCTGGTATGTACCATGTCTTCCTCGGGCGCCTCCGAGCTCTTCTACCATTCAAATTTGCGTCATATATATTCTCCTTAAACTCATTTCTCCATTCATTTGCTCTACATGCCAAACCATCTGGGCGTCCCTTGTTTAATCTCACTCATTACGCTTACATCAGCCTTGCATTCTTTGCAGATCTCCGCATTTCGCACACGATCATACATGGTTTTACCAAACATTTGTATCAAGGATCTCATTTCTACAGCATTTTTTCGTCTAATTTCATCTTTCATCTGCTAGTTCCATGCCTCATTGCCATACATCAGCATAGGTACCAACACTCCATTTTGGACTGCCAGCTTTGCTTCTTTGGACAGTTTTTTTATTTGCGCCAACCGCGGTCATTAATCCAGTTACCTGCATTTACCAATCTTTCGGTATCTCTTTCAGCAAATTGAATCTACATCAAGAAATTGTAAAAATATGCAAATCGCAAAACTGACACTGATCCTTTAAGAATCAAGCCAAATATAGCCAGGCCAAATAACTGGTACAATCTCTTAATTTTTACAGATCAACGGATACCTCAAAATCCAAAACACATGATGCGAACTGAACATACTCTAGAGACACCATACCAGAGCGTTCACAGTAAAAACACTACCTTCGTTCTTATGTTCAAAAACTCGACTGAGGAATCTGCCGGCATCTCTTTTTCCCCGCTCTAACAACATGGATATCAAGCTTTTTCCTTTCCTCAAAAAGACCCTCAAAACAGCACCCTCAAATGCACAAATCATTTTCGCTGAAGGAGAGCCTTTGTAGTCTATATTGAAAATAAATCTTAGGCAAAACACCCTGCCCAGTTCTGTCTGCTAAAGAATTTTCGTCAACCACGAGACACCTGCAGTTTTTAGTTAGTCTTTTACATCCGTTTTCATTGCCGTTTTGGGTGTACAGTATTTATTGCACCATGACATGCATCCAAAGAATGGCGTTCTCCTTATTCTATTATTTTTCCGGAAACCGCAGTCCTTATTAGGCACCCCAGCACCTGCTCGTACTTAGCCAATTCTGTCTTAAGGTATTTTCAGCAATATCCTTCATCATTTGCTATTGCAAATGATACGTGACATGACATGAATGTAGTCCAATAAACCAACCACCTCACACCTCATATTTGACCCCCCTTCATATTTGTCCCATGCGCGACAACGTGTCATGACATTTGTAGTAATACAAAGAAAAAGAGTTGGTACAAATACATTTTGTGAGGTGGGGGGAAATTTTACGTGTGTAAAGGCGATTCCAGACTCACGGCGAGAAATCTCGGCGAGAATTTCTCGCCGAGACTTCTCGCGAGAACAAGCACTTATCCACACTCTCATTTTTCTCACTCGTGATCTGTTTCCCATCCGGTATGGACGACATCACAGACGATATTCAAAATGCAGCAGGTTTGGCTCTGTGCGCCATGGCATATTATAATTTTGTGAACGTTGTGACGTTGAACGTTGTAGTTAGCCCTTGATTTAGAAAGGAATCGAGAGCGTCATTATGCAAACCATATTGGTTTATAAATTTCATTTTCACCAGCACCCGATTTGGAGGAATCATTCACCATTTTTCTAAATTTCCGTTAACTAGCAAAAAAGGAATCTTTTTTCTTTTTGAGTTCAGGTACTTTCATCTCCATTATTTCTCCAAGTCTGTTCCACGCATCGTGATTCAAACTTTTGTAATTCGATGTTTTGCATCCCATAACACCGGTTCAGATTGAAAATATTCTATAAATTACAACTCTTGTTGATTTTTTATACAAAGAAACAAAATTTTCGAACAAAAACAAAAATATATCGCACGTCTACTCTCAACCGCTCACTAAACAACACTGAGAAAAAACGTGAGTATAGTAGCCTTCTCGCTTCTCGCCCGAGAAATCTTTTGAAGCGGCCAAATTTACCGACAACGATCCGAGAACAGCCGAGCCCGAGAAAGAGAATGCGAGAAACACCTCACATTCTCGCTTCTCGGGTGTTCTCGGGGCTTCTCGCCGAGAGTCTGGATGGGCTATATGGGATATTTGAGGAGCCTCTTGTATGAGGTACTCAACACTAAACCGCAGGGTCTAGCAACAAAAACCTGCGAAGCAGGTTTGTAACATTGATTTGAAACATTGCTTGAAATGGCTTCAACCGTGATTGGTGACCAGATACAAATAGCCAGGTACTTTCCCTTACTACCTTAATGTTCTCATTCCCTTCCCCACCACCTTCAGCCAATTAAAAAAAACATGCATTAAATATCATGTTCGACTACAGCTGCTAATTTTATAACTTTATGGTAAAATGAATCAGTTATCTCTGATTGTAAGAGGTATTTCATCTCATACATTATATGAGTCTGTGGTACTTGTACAGTTCCATAACCAAAGGCAAATTGCATCACTCACCGCATATCTATTATTCAACTTTTTTTTCTATTGCATAACACGCCGCCATCTCTCAATGCAATATTTTCCCCTCAGGCTTTTGTGACGAGGTCGAAGTTCAGGCCATTAACCGAGAACGCAATAAGTAATAAATGGTAGTGAGCGTGGTAATAGTATTAGCTTCATCGCTGTGAATTGACTTACTGAAAAGGTTAACATCTATACACATAATATAATATATATCACTAAGACTTATCTTATTCTCTACGATTCATATGTTCGTCCTCACCTGGAATACTGTTCACAGGTTTGGAACCCGCGCTATATTGTTTATGTCAACAGGTTAGAAAGAGTTCAGGAGCGATTTCTCAAATTCCTCAATTTTAAATCATTCAATGTATACAACTCTTGCGATGAAATCGAGAACCATTTTCGAATCACAAAACTGCTCAACAGGAGGCTTGTCGCTGATCAGATGCTCCTGTACAAAATATGGATATTATATTATATATCTGAAAGGTGCCCGCTCGCTGTTAAACAAATATAACGGATCATAATTTATACAAGCCTGCATTGAATACATAATAGTTAACCAAAGTTCAAGTACAATGACAAGTTCCATGACAGTTGATCCCCCGACAGTTGGCCCTCTGGCATACTTATGTACAACTAGCTGACCCGGCCACGCGTTGCTGTGGCTAATAAAACACAACGTCATCTACTGGATGGTTATCCAATCTTTATAATCACCGCCGTCTTTGAGTTTATCGCGAAGAGACAGACAGATGCCGCGGAGGACTTTAATTTAATACTATGTATTTAAGTTAATAATGTATTTAAGTTAATAAGGATTAATACTGTATCCGTCTAAATAACTTTTCAACTACCGCAATGTACGTGACCATTTTTTTAGAAGATAAAGTGGGTATAGTAAGCTATCCGTAAAAGATATACAGGCAGTTAAGGGACGTACTTGACTTACTTTAACCAGTGATTCCTGACATTATTTGGTGTAAAAAATGTAAATAATTTTGGTCTCCGGTGACATTTTTGATGTTTTTTTTTTTTCTACAAAAACATAAAAATGGTAGTTGTTGAACAGTTGGAGGCGGGGTAAGGGGCTCGTCGAACACCCGGCTGAGTGACCAGTGACGACATGCGGAAGAATTTTTTTTTTGTTTGATTTTGAAGAAAAAATTTTTGAAAAAAAAAATTCGTCAATAAAAGTCACCGGAGACCAAAATTTTATTTACATTTTTTACTCCAAATAATGTCAGGAATCACTGGTTAAAGTAAGTCAAGTACGTCCCTTAACACCCTGTATAAAATAAATTTCCACGCGCCGACTCGATAAAGCAGACAAAATACCCTTTTTATGCAACACTAATACCAACCAAAATGAATTTATGCAAAGGACGTAACTACTAATAACATTAAACTTAAATAATAAGGGAATTGAGGGAAAATAATTTCCCTCAGGGCCTATGTCATCTTTGGGGATGGTGTGTGGAGGGTTTTTAGGGAAAGGAAGGAGAGGAGAGTTCTGGGAAGGAAGGGTTTAAGGGGTGGGTAGGAATCTGGGGTTCAGTGTGTCCTGGTCATCCGCCTCCAAGATCTAGACAAACCGAACCCCTGCTAAAACACCAAACGTAGCGAAACACTTGGGGTGACCTACGGCAGAGGTGTTGGTTATCCAATAAAGGTTCCCGGGGCGGCGGTACCCATTCCCGTTTCCCAAATTATGTAAGAATAAAGCAATACAAACACGAAATTCAAATGAAAAGAAGATATTCGAGAAATTTTGTAAACTTCTGAGGGCTAATGAGGTTTTACGAATTAAACAAGAAAACCATTAAATTATTACAATATAATAAAACATATATCAGTTTTACAAATTTTAGTTATTTAGCCAAATAACTAAAAATCCAACCGTCAAAGACGACATGGCAACAAATATGGAAAAACTATACAAATCGAAAAAAATCCTTGTAGACTACCCCCTCCCTCTCTCCCCATATGTTATGTATATAAACTGTAGATTAAGAATTATTTGTACCAGTCTGAAGATGGCTTTAACAAACTGAAACCGGTTACGGTCAAAATTAAATTAAGTGGAATGTAGTTTGTAATTTTATGTATTTTTGTAGTTTTATATGTGTTTTATTATATTGTTAGTGCAAAGTCATGTCACATAAAGAAATTGTTTCACCCTGCGTGTCCTTTCCCGTTCGTCAATTTATTTCCGCATCCTCTTCCCCTCCCACGCCCCCTTTCCCTCCTGCATGCGTTCCAACCATCTTCTCCGCCTTCCCTGCCTTGAACTCCCCCCCCCCCTTCAAATCCCCAAAGTTTCATTGCAATCGGATGAATGGTTTAACAACGCCTAATTTATGACGCCAGAGCTCACTATTATGTAAAGAAACCATCGCGGGCAGGCGCACATCAAATCCCCAAAGTTTGATCGCAATCGGATGAATGGTTTAGCGATGCATAATTTATGACGCCAGAGTTCACTACTATGTAAAGAAAACATCGCGGGCAGGCGCACATCAAATTCCCAAAGTTTCGTCGCAATTGGATGAATGGTTTAGCAACGCATAATTAATGACGCCAGAGCTTACTATTATGTAAAGAAACCAGCGCGGGCAGGCGCACATCAAATCCCCAAAGTTTCATCGCAATCGGATGAATGGTTTAGCAACGCATAATTTATGACGCCAGAGCTCACTACTATGTAAAGAAACCATCGCGGGCAGGCGCACATCAAATCCCCAAAGTTTCGTCGCAATTGGATGAATGGTTTAGTAACGCATAATTAATGACGCCAGAGCCCACTATTATGTGAAGAAACCATCGCGGGCAGGCGCACATCAAATCCCCAAAGTTTCATCGCAATCGGATGAATGGTTTAGCAACGCATAATTTATGACGCCAGAGCTCACTATTACGTAAAGAAACCATCGCGGGCAGGCGCACATCAAATCCCCAAAGTTTGATCGCAATCGGATGAATGGTTTAGCGATGCATAATTTATGACGCCAGAGCTCACTATTATGTAAAGAAACCATCGCGGGCAGGCGCACATCAAATCCCCAAAGTTTCATCGCAATCGGATGAATGGTTTAGCAACGCATAATTTATGACGCCAGACCTCACTATTATGAAAAGAAAACATCGCGGGCATGTGCACATCAAATCCCCAAAGTTTCATCGCAATCGGATGAATGGTTTAGCAACGCATAATTTATGACGCCAGAGCTCACTATTACGTAAAGAAACCATCGCGGGCAGGCGCACATCAAATCCCCAAAGTTTCATCGCAATCGAATGAATGGTTTAGCAACGCATAAGGAAAAACAAGCAACCAAGCAAGCAAGCAAACATACATTCATTTTTACACTTATTATTTTTACATTTATATACAACAGATGATGAATTTCCACCACGAATTGCCAGTATCAACAATAGAAAAATTAAATTAATGTTTTCGGAAATAAATACGGACAGTTTTTACCCAAAATGTATGAACCGTGACTGTTGTAGTTCTGATGCAGGAATGCTTTGATAAATAACCTTGATAAGAGATTACGGATATCTGATTACTGACAGCTGATAACAATTACTCATTAATGGAAGATAAAGCCTGCTAAATCAATTGCATGACTGTATCGTGAATACTTGTGAAGAATGTCAGGAATTCGATGAAAATAAGCTTACTGACAAAACAAATTATAACTGGATTAAAATCGTACTCGAGTTATTGAACTCTGCATTGTACACCTACACCAAACTGTTGATAAATTAGTTAATAAAATTGGGTCCAAAGTTCAAGCATTTCACAGATTAACTATCTACTGATGAAGAGTTAGCGTGTAAACTTATTTAAGTGAAATAAAACAAAGAGTTAAAATAAATACGTAAAGACAACTAACTTGTTGTGACGGTTTCCAAACGGTTGATCCACTAGATGTATGCTTAAAATTTAGTCGACGTACTTTTAATATTTTAGGTGTAACTTGGGAATCATTTAAAGCATTCAATTTCTATTTCTGAGAGGTCACAAGGAATACCCTTAACTCGGCCCATTCTCGAATAAAATATTTATGGTCAGAAAGAGGGTCAATTTTTTCAACAAACTAGTTTGCACAGGAGGAGGATTTAAATTGAACTGATAATTTGTAGCGGCCTTCCGATTTAATTGACCTATTTAGTACACCAAGGTTTTTGTTTTTGGAGCTGAAAATAAATTATCCAAATTCTAGAGGATGAATAATCTTCCCCTTGGTGTAGAAGTAATCTCCGGCGTACCTCAAGGATCATATCTAGGCCCGCTCCGTTTTAACGTATTTATGAACGACTTATTAGTATTTTTTTCTTACACGCGCTTTTGTCTTTTTGCGGATGACAATAAGATCCATTTTTATGTGAATACCTCGTAAGAGTCCAAGCTGCTTACGTCTGGAGCCAGTGAGACTATGGCATCCCCAATTGGGGTAAGTTGTGAGACTGAAGGTAGCGGGGAGAGGAAGGAAATGGTGGAGAGAAAGGTGGGGAAGTACTTGGCTATTCATATCTGGTCACCAAACACGGCTAAAGCCATTTCAAGCAACTTTTCAATTCTGGATGGTGGTCTTACACCAGGGTGATACTGGGAGTATCCTCCACTCTGGGACGTGCCGCCCAAATATGCTATAGGTATATATTTTATTTTTAATGAATTATTTGTGAAATAATAAAAATTAATGAAACGGTTGAAGGAGACCTCTCCAGCCGACCGGGATGGATTCATACGTCCGTCACTCCTGGACACACTGACCACCAGATTCATACCCAACCCCCACATCTCCTTTTCCTTCCCAGAACTTCCTCTCTTCTTCCTTTCCTAAAAAGACCCTCCGCACAGCAATCCCAAAGATGACATAGACCTTGAGGGGAATTATTTTCCTCAGGGCCTTCTGTGTGGAGCTAATGTAAAAAAAGTAAAGTTTCAATTCTGAATAATGGTCTTACACCTGAACGATACTGAGGGTATTTTCCACTCTAAACAATATATAATGAATTAATTGTGAAATAACAAAATAAAATTATTTGTCCACTCCGAGATGCGAGTCAAGAGCCTTACCCATCGACATCTTCTTCTTTCTTTCCTTAAAAAGATCCTCCACACATTCCACACCCAAATTGACATAGGCCCAATTAGGGAATGGGTACCGCCACCCCGGGAACCTTTATTGGATAACCAACACCTGTGCCATAGGTCACCCCAAGTGGTTCGCTACGTTTGGTGATTTAGCAGGGGTTCCCGGGTTCATGGGGTGAGGTTTGCCTAGGTCTTGGAGGCGGATGACCAAGACACACTGAACCCCAGATTCTTACCCACCCCTTAAACCCTTTCCTTCCCAGATCTCTCCTCTCCTTCCTTCCCTTAAAATAACCCTCCACACAGCATCCCCAAAGATGACATAGGCTCTGAGGGAAATTATTTACTTCAGGGCCTCCTGTGTGGAGCTCATGTAAAAAAAAATGCCGACAGGGAATTTTATTTCTCACAGCCTCCTTCTGTGTGAAAATAAAGTTAAAATGGCATTTTTTCATGCCTATCTGAACTCTTTCATTCTTCCAATTGCTTACATGTTTTTCTTCCACTCCTCCCATAAAACTTGTGCAAAGTAACCAGGTAATAACATGTTCATCGCGCATGTACCAACTTGTTATCATAATTGAATCAACCATTACATTTGAGAACGGTGTTGCATCACCTGTTCTCATTGTTTATAAGAGCCAGGAGTCGGTGCTTTAACTAAGATGATGACAAGGTACAATAGTTGATCCGTTCTCATCAAGAACACGTCATGTTGCAAGGAATTGTTACGTGTGCTGCTGTTGTTCTAGTGAAGCATTTTTTTCCCACAAAATGATTAAAAGACTTTAACAAATTAAGAAGCCACTGCTTCTGCTGTGTTGCAAAAATGGTAATATTGTTTTTCGCTAATGCCCTTTCAAAATATGCGATTAAGAAAGCAAATCTTATTTTTACGAGATTAAAACTGACCGTGGGAGTTAGTAGGATAATAGTGGTACCTATATAAGAGACTCTACCTAGTACCTAATCCCAGAATGTGCAGATTTTGAGAACGGCAACAAAAAAGTTGTAGAATTAAGAGATTCTTCACATTTTTATTAACATTTTTTTTACGTTACCTCTATACAGTAGGCCTTCAGAAAAATTATTTCCCTCAGGAGAGTATTTTTATTTAAAGAAAGGGAGGCAGTTCTAGGAAGGAAATAGATACGAAGGTTGGTTAGGAATCTGGAGGTCAGTGTGACCAGGAGTGACGGATGTATGAATCCATCTCTTCAACTGGGGTACAAGGCGATTGATCGAGGGATTCCGGCTGGACAGGTCAAAAGACCTCCTCAACCATGCATCTGCCGCCAAGACCGCCAAGAAATGTCACCCCCGAGAACTGGGCACCCCTATTAAATCACCAAAAGCAGCGAAAAGTCAACTTGGGTTGACCTAGAGATGTGTTGATTATCCAATAAATGGTTCCCGAGGTGGAGGTACCCATACCCGCCTCTCTTCATTTGTTGATAAGGAAGAAATTTCAGTTACTAATAAAGCAGAATTTACATTACGTAACTAGTTGCGCACAAGTTGTTTCAAGACATTAGTTGCACTGCTAGTTTCAAGTGTAAACATATGGTTTCATCATGCATGCATTAGTAGAATGCCATAAAATTAGAATCGCGCTAGCGCGAAATTACGACATCACCTGCTGTATGCAATATAAAAACATGATGCATCTAGTGTCGCGAAACCATTTCAGTTGATCGGGTGTGTGTGTTCCTTGTAACTGCGTGAGAGCGGTGTACAACAACATTTTGCCAGAAAACGCTTTGATTTGAAGGTGGTACTGAAAGTTGCACGACACTAAATTTGCGCAGTTTATACCAACTTTCTGGTGACGTGCCACCATTTGGTAGATGCTTGCAACTAGTTGCAAATTCGGCTTTGTGGAACCAGGATATTTGGCTAAACACCCAAGGACAACACAACACAGTGCATATAATTGAAAAGATTGGGCTAATAACAAAGAAACAATAACGGGGAATTGAATACCATATCGTAGAACCAAAGGACATGGGTAAACACTGAATGATAACCATAATAAACTTCATTGAAGAGACTGGGCTATTGTTGAAGGAATAAGGTAAACACTAGAGATAGCATAGTGAATGTTAGGGCCAATTGCTTACGGGAGCTATGAAGAATGTGTCCTTATCGATAATCATAAAAATACTCTCTGAAGAGAATTGATTGTTGACTCCACTCTGTTATTTACTGTTTGAGTGGTATTTATTTATTATATTTTTGTTTACATTGATATTCAAAGATAACACAGTACACAGCATATAATACAAACTGAGAAACAGTAGAAATTAAAGAAGAGAACGTTGGCACCTACACCTGAACATAGCAGTAAAAATATAAAAGAGCATAAAAGAGCTATCTATATTATTAATACGCAAAGGATACTTTTGTAATTCGGTTTCGAATTCAAGATTCCGTCAAAGAATGGCGCCACTTACGTTAGTATAAGTACTGCAATTTATAGAATTCCTCCTCACATCCTGGAATAAACATTATTATTATTATTATTATTATTATTAAGTATCTCTCCGGATATGGAAAGATTGACGGTAATACTTAGAGTTGTGAATAATAGTATAACTCGGCTATACGTTACATATGACGTCATTGCCTGTCACGGTTACTTTGTCCCGGTGACTAGCTGTCACTGGATCACAGGGGATCCGAGGTACCGGCTAGTGTACCAAGATTACATTAGACAGCATGTGTGGATCCATTTTAAAAGAAATAAATAAAAATAAATAAGTAAACATAAAGATTTTTGCTATAATTGATACCAAGAACTCTAACAAAATGTAAACAAAAACTAAAGAAAACAATGGAACAGATAAGTGGAGGAGACACAACATCGCGAAGATCAGATCTGTTCTGACTAACGGTCCTTGCTTCGTTTACTTTCTTACATTTTTCAATTTGGGAGGCGGGCATGGGTACTACCGCCCCGGTAACCATTTATTGGACAACCAACACCTCTGCCACAAGTCACTCGGTGTGTGGTGATTTGCTACGTTCTGTGACATAGTAAGGATGCCCGGGTTCATGGTGCAAGGTATTTTCAAGTCTTGGCGACGGATGCTTCTGCCCACCTACTGCATGGCAGGCCGGATCGGGAGGGACTGGTTGAGACTGACTGACCTTTTGACCTCTCCAGCCAGACTCTATCGCCTTGCACAGCAGTGGGAGGAATGGATTCATTCGTTATATTCACTCCTGGACACACTGACCTCCAGATTCCATCACACCCCTCATACCTTTTTTTCTCACTAGTTTCCCTAAAAATACTTCCTCAATAACAGGACCCTCCACACCGCATCCTCAAATATGACATAGACCCTGAGGAAATTTTTTTCCTTAGGACCTCTGGTTAGGCATCAAAATTTTTTTTTATCTCGATAATAAATTAAAAATATTTATATTAACAAAGTGGTTGTTTGAAGGTCTCTATGTGCTTACAGAGATATTAAAATATATTGTGAAAGACCACCACAGACCACAGATGGAAAGTAAATTCATCAGTCAATTTTTAGGGTGTTATGCCCAGCGAGTTTGAGGTTATTTACACACCCCAGGCTCACATATTATGATTCAACCTCCTTCGTGGAACTAAAGTAAAAAAAATCAAATCTGTTCTGGCTAAAAGTCTCTGTTTCTTCCACAACCACAAATTCTTATCCATTCCCCTTTATAACATTCTTAAGACTTTAACATGCGTATTATCAAGCTATTTGACCAACAAACCTTGCGCCATATCTTCTTGGAACATTTCCAACTCTTCTCCCATCAATTCTACTAACACAAATTTCTTCGTCCTAACAATTGACAATGAACGTATCTTTTCACTTTGAATTTCTTTGAAACAAAAATATAATTGAAACATTGACCTTTTAAAACACACGCACGTACGGATGCTTCTTGAATTTAAAGGTTAGTGGGACATCTAAACGCACGCTCCGTTAGTTTTGTCACTCTACACAAGAGTGCGTGTCACTAATAGTATTATTTACTTCACTTCAGGCCAGCCAATTTGTTGTAAAGACAGAAGTAATGATTGGTGCACATCGACCAAGAATTATCTAGAAAGGGCGTGTGGACCTTAAAATTAACACCCTAAGCAAACACATTTTTACATTAGCTCCACACAAAAATCCCAGAAGAAAAAACAATCCCTCGGGGACTATATCATTTTTGAGAATGATTTGTGGAGGGTCTTTTTATGGAGATGAGAAGTTCTGGGGAGGAATAAGGTATGATGGAGTGGGTAGGAATCTGCGGTTCAATGTGTCCGGAATGATGGACGTATGAATCCATCCCTCCCACTGCGGAGAGGTCAAGAGGTCTCCCTCAACCAGTCTCTCCTGATTCAAGGTGGGCAAACACATCCCGGCACCGAGACCTAGATAAATCTCACTCCATGAACCCGGGCACCCCTGCTAAGAAACCAAAAGTTGCGAACCACTTTGGGTGACCTATGGCAGAGGTGTTGGTTGTTCAATAGACTGATTGATTGTTCCTTGGAGTTATTGTTCCAAAAATGTTACATGTAGGGATGTAGGTAATATTGACGCATATAGTCAGATATGACAGGTATGGAAAGTAGATTGGATGGAGAAAGGTAAATGTACAACGATATTGACGGCCGGCGTAGTTCAGCGGTAAGGTTCTTGACTAGCATTCCGAAGGTCGCGGGATCGAATCCCGGCGTGGCAAATAAATTTTATTTGATTAATTTGTGTTATTTAAGAATTTATTCATTTAAAAAAAAAATAATAATAATATATAGTATATTTGCGGCACGTTCCGGAGTGGAAGATATTCTCAGTATCACCACCATTCAGAATTGAAACGTTACTTGAAATCGCATTAGCCGTATTTGGTGACCAGATTTGAATAGCCAGGTACTTCCCAACTTTCCTCTTCCCTATCTCATTCCCCTCCCCACTACCTTCAGCCACACAACATACCCCAATTGGGGATGCCATAGTCTCACTGGCTCCAGACGGGAGCAGCTGAGACTCTTGTGAGGTATCACTATAAAAAAATGTACATATTTGCGTCAATAGGTAATTGAGATAATAAAGATGCTGGTGCAGTATTTAGTTTTGCAATAACAGTGCAAGGTGCAACTTACTGATAATGCAGATACTGCAACAAAGATCCCACCTTAGACAATGGAAGAAACTGAAGGTCTGTTTCTTGGTCCGCTTGACTGGACACAGTACCACTGTAGGAGTTGTAGGACACGAAGATGTTCATGATTAGGTCAACTGTGTCATGTTTAATTGGGATGATGTAGACTCGACGTAATTACAAACGCGCAGTTTTTAAAACGCTATGCTACTGATTTCACCGATGCGGAACGAGTTAAAGTTTTAATGAATGGGGTGATAACTAATTGCAATTTTATTTACACCTCACTCATTTTAATGTAAAGCCTTAATTAAATTCAGCTAAGTTACAAACTACTATCTGGGAAATTTCACTATCTGTTAGTAAACTCGCTCAGTGTAATCGTATTACTTGCTAACTACTAGCAGATTGTTGACTATTTTATTTTTATTTTATTTATTTTGGAGAAAGTTGACAGCAGATCATAAATTACAAAATAATAAAATAATAGGATGTTATTTATGCCAATTATAAACTTTCCACTGATGATAATTATAATAATAAAGTGTGATATGTATATGTATATCTACGTAAAAAGTTGAAAGGTCGTCATCTTTACTTGCTACGCGCTAACTCGTGATTGGTTTACTTATGTTTTCAATATGGCTGCCAATAAACAACTGATTTCGACTGTCAAACATCTGACAGAATTAGTTCACGCAGGCGTCGTTATTCTTGCTACTGGCGCTAGCAGCTCAGTTTTCTTCGCTGCTGAGCGAGTGGACAGTTTTGTGTGTCATCATGACAATCTCACTCGCCGATTCACCCGCTTTTAAACTTAGTAGATGGTAGCTTGTAAACTAGCTGCAAAAATATTAAATAAGGCAAATGGTTTAATCACGTCCGAGGTAAGCAATGCATAAAGGAATTTTTCGTGCAGTATAAATGGGAGTAGGAAGGTGTTCGGAAAGTCTTGATGAATAGGAATCCTCAATAATACACCGTGTAAATTTCAAACCTGCCCAAAGAATTTCAAGGAAATTCAAAGAGAAAAGATACGTTCACTGTCAATTGTTAGGACGTAGTTTTTTACATTAGTTCCACAGGGTAGGCCCTGAGAAAAACAATTTCCCTCGGGCCCTATATCTTCTTTGGGGATTGTGAGAATGGTTTTGTTGGTAATCCTGCCTTTTAAATATGCAAGAGCGAGATGGCAGAAACAGTGTATAAAAGGTGTTGAATGTTCCTGCTCGCTCCCTTTAATCACAGACAGCTCCGATAGTTAGCAAGTAGCTTACAACGCAGACTTTATATTGTGCAAATAAATAATCAACTCGTCCACGCGCGTATTATTAAGATCTGCAAGATCTCTCATACCACGCCTACACAAAGTCTAAATAACAAATACTGTGTGGAGGGGTATTTTTAGGGAAAGAGAGAAGAGCAAGTTTAGGGAAG
Source organism: Limnephilus marmoratus (assembly GCA_917880885.1). Classification (NCBI taxonomy): domain Eukaryota; kingdom Metazoa; phylum Arthropoda; class Insecta; order Trichoptera; family Limnephilidae; genus Limnephilus; species Limnephilus marmoratus. The sequence goes on from OU862928.1 coordinate 40,858,218, forward strand.
GAAAAAGGAATGAGGGATGGATTGGAATCTGGGGTCAGTGTGTCCAGGAGTGACGATGTCCAAGGCGATGGGTTGAGAGTCCGCCTGGAAAGGTCAAAAGATCTCCCTTAAGCAGTCTCTTCTGAACTGGTCCGCCTTTCACAATAATGAGGTGAAAAAATGACCCGTTCTTGTGAAGTCAACATCAACTGTGAACGGATGTTTCGTTCGTGTCCGTCTAGTCCGATGAATCAATGCTTCTAGGTACTTAGAAAACCGGGAATCAATGCTTCTAGGTCCTTAGAAAAGGTTCTATTAAAATACCTGAAGGATAGACTGAGCAAGCTCACATTGTGTCTGTTCATTAGGGATGGCAATCAGATGGACCGCCCTCCTTTTCGTGGAGCCCAAAGGTGACTTCCAAATTCGATTGTTGAACGTACTTTGGATTTGTCAACAGCTTTTGGTTAGCAGGTAGTCACTGTTGAATAATCTGCTAGCCCTATACAAGCCCTCTACTGTACATAACTATAATGAATGAGAGTGTAAGAGTACCTAATGAAATGTGATTAAAGAAGGGAATTTTGAGATAGAAGATAAGAAGGTCAAGATTTATTTTGGAGAACCTGAAAACTTGAGCACCAGCAGTTATCAACAGAAAAAGAACCACGAAAGACCCACACGAATAGGCAAAACTTTCAAAAGACCATTTCTTTATTTAGACTGTACAGCCACTGAAGACAGTGATACCAATGATGCAAAAAACTTGGCACAACCACATTTAAAATCCCAATTAGGCCCCCCAGTAATAAGCGTCCAAGTGACAATCTGTCTGCCGACATTAAGCTTAAATAATGACGGAGACCAATCGCAATTAGTTTACACCTACAGCCATTATTTCGACGATTAAATACCCCAAACGACAAACTACGAACAATAAAATCACATTAACTTCAAGGTTAAAGCAGTAAGAATATAATTAATCGTGTGGGTTCGTTGATAGACGAACGTTTAATGTGACCGCACCATGTGTAAGCCCCACTTTATTGTGCAACATTTTAAATCGATTTGAATAACCGAGACATAAGACGCTATTAATAAATATTTATAGGAGCATTAATGCGGGAAATATGCTGTTTAGTTTTGATTGAAGGCCTTTAGATTTAGCAATCGAAATTATTTGCAATGTTAATCGTTTTGAGATCGGATCTTCGCTGCTCAAATTATGGTGAATGAAAAACAATTATGTACATAAGCATTAGAGGAATCCGTTATCTATTGGAGCAATTTTTAAGTTGGTAGAAAATTTGGAGTTATGAAAACGCTGAACCATAATCAAATAATACATCAAAATGGATCTTGATGGACACTGCAAGGCTGGCCGAAACGTGGGCTAACGAAGGAGTAACGCAACAAGATTCAATATCCGAAATTCGAAGATACTATTTACTGGCTTTGAGTGTAATGTATCATAAAGATCTATTTTCGTGCACATATTTTACTAGGAGTCCTTTGGGTGACATGGTCTCGTTTCTAAGTTGTGCTGAAGGTACTTTTACGAAATCATTAGTTTTCAAGAGCTCTCCAGATCAGATCTAACCTTCAGCCTGGAAGAACATTTGTCCTAACAAGTATTATTATGTTTACATTACGTCAATAAACAATCACTGTGTTATAAAGAACCTAAGTCTTTCAATAAGCATCCATATATAAATACCAGAGAATATAGAGATACTACAATGAGAACCTCAAATTAAAACTTATAATGTGTTAAATTGGGCATCCTGTTTTAGGTGCGCAGTTTTTTCAGAAACACAAATAAATGAAAGAGTCGTTGATTGGACAGATGAATTGTTAAAGTCGATAAAAAAACCTCGTCAAGGATTAAGAAATGCCAACCGCCAATATCCGTAAAAAAATTAAGACAAACACTAAGAAAAAGTAGAAGGTCATTCGCTTTCAACGAAAATTATTAAAAAAACGAACAAATTATTGAAATTCTTGCGGTTTGTTGATCTGAAATACGAGTAGATATTTAGGGAGTGGAACTTAAAAATTTAAGCATAAATTGAGGTACGAAATCCATTTTTTTAAACCATGAACAGATGTGGCACATTCTCGAAGGTGCAGCAAGACTTGTTTGCAAAGACAAAGGTGTTTTGTTCTTTACGGAGGAAACCCACTGTCTAAGTCTTTGCATTATTCTACCTACTGTTTGTACTATAGAGTTGCAGAATTCTAAAAGTGTGTTCAAACATTATTTCAACATTTTCATATTTGAATAACAAACGCATCCTACGACAAAAGGCAACTGATTGACTCGGTGCTGGATCAATGAATCAAACGAAGGTTCTTGGCACAGTAATTCACGCGTGACTAATCAACTTTGATCGCGGGTTTGATCCCATTAACGGTAGTAACTAGTAACACGTAACTGGGAACAGTTAATGTGGGAGGTATTGACTGTATTGAGATAGATATGGCAGCGCACCAGATAACCATCTGTAAGGAGAAGCCGACGTTACACAAGGCCATCCCAGAAAACCGGTTCTTCCGCGGAACTGTTTTGACTGGTGGGAGATATTTAACACTTTCGATTTCGTAGTTGGAGTGCTTTGAGGCCGGTGGTTCTTGAATGGTGAATTGTAGAGTAATTGAATTAATTAACCAGAACGAAATGTTGGATAGGTCACTACATGAAAATGCTTCCATTAAAGGCACTCTGTTTGGTAGATATCTTCTTTCTATTACGCTCTTTTGTTAATGTTATAGGTTGGTCGTTATGTTTTCTGTATTAGTCTGTACGGCTTGAAAATCTGCATACTATACGAAGCATTTATACGGAAGGTAAAATCTTTTGAAAACGCCCTTGTCATAGTTGCATGATTCTCCATAGAATTACCAAAAGTTGAGGAGTTTGTTATTGATATAAAGTGAATAATACTCCAATATCTGGGTCATTTCTTGAAGGACGACAAATGCGAAACGACTTAACGGAAATATAAACCGAAGATTGATGGTAATGTAAGGTAACACTGTAATGTAAGAAATTATTTTTATTAACCTATTGTTTATTATCAACCCTTGTGTAAAGTAAAAAAATGTTAACATTATGTACCAAATGTAAAACCCCATTATGTACCAAATGTAAAAAAAAAATGTTAAAAAGTAAAAAAAATGTTAACATTATGTACCAAATGTAAATGTACCAAAAACCCCCATGGGCGTAAAGAAGAATAAATTAACATATTAAAAGATAGAATACAAAATAGAGCAAGCTCATAACTTGGTAACATACGTATCTGTAACGGTACGAGTGCAGTTCCGCATAGTTTTTCTGGGCTGAAGTCTGCAGAGTGAAGATTACCTGAGTACTAGCCAACTTCCGACAATATAGAGCAGAAGCCGTCGGATCGGACCATGTATCGGAAATGTTCAATTTTTTTACATGACATTTGAAATTGACAAAAACTTCTCAAAATTGGAAACTGTGGCACTAAAATAAAAGTGTTTCAATATTTAAAGAAGTTCTTTTCAAAGCACCAAAACCAAAACCGGAAGAAATTTGATACATCAACCAAATTTACATAACATTTTGAATCAACGCTTCAAACACACGAATCTTTTTTGTACGTACTCCAAATACCATGATATACAGGCCGATTAAATATGTGAGCTATTTTCACGACCCACAACAACAACACAGAAAAAACCGGTTTGAGATTACGTATTGCGTCTTGTCCAGTTCCTTTGTCTAAGAAATGTCCCTAGTTTCGAAAATGCGTTTCACTTTACTTCTACCTTTGCTCTCAGCGGGTATTGATCCCTGGATCATCGGCTCTGTTGTTGCCTCTTGTACACCCACACGACCAGGGGACCAAGAAAGACATTCGAACAGCAAAGTCTGAAAGGTAAATGATTGCGACCAGTTCGTAGAAGTCTAACATGAAATTGAAATTATGGTCATTGATCATTCAACATCCTGGGTACGGGTGGTCGTTTTAATGATATTCATTTCCAGTAGGATCGTCATAGATGTTTCTTAGTTTAATCCTTGTTTCTGGGGTTCTATTTTAGACCTTGGTCATTGTCGTCAAATCTATAAACACACAAGTTAATACGAGTGTAAATGGTCAATTAAGAAAAGCATTTTAAGATCATCTGCGTTATAGATTGTATACATTCTGTTACCAAGATGTTTTATGGCAATATGGCATAAAACTGGCAGAGAAATGAGGAATATAGATTTGAATGAAGTTAAATCGATATCTCTGAAGTATGTTTGGTAAAACAATCTATGAAATAATGAATTACAGATGAGGAGATGTAATTTATTTGTTTATTTTTCGTGATCTCCATAAAATAGTTATACATCAATATATTATAGGTTACAAATTTAGAACAAAAGGTAGGTTGCATCCAAGACTGCTTACGAATTACAGCTTCAGATGCACTTGACTGTAAATACTAAAAACGAAACGAGACGACATGGCGTTTGCTGGAATTGGGTGTTAATATGTGTAGGAAAAACAAGTATGCAAGGAAAAAGGATAGACAATCACTTGCCATCTGTATCTCTGCGAAGGAACACACGACACAACCACAATGTAGTCATATAGTTCCACTACCATACCTCGAGGTATTTGTCGTCAGAACATAACTAATGTGTACAAAATGATAATATGTACTTCCGAGATGGTTAAATTCCTTCGCTTCCAAGGTACTCACAAAGTGCATTAAATTTGAACAACAGAGAGTAACAATATTGATGACCTCAAACCCATCGGAAATTCATAATTTGATAGCTTCAACCGACTACTATGCCATTTCAAGACTCATGAAATTCATTAGATCGTGCAACATGGAAAATATATGATACATTGTTTTATAAAGATACATACATATATTAATATTGCAACATTAATATATAGGATATATTTAAAAAAAAAAAAAAAATGAAAACTTAAAATAAATAAAAACAGATGAGGCAAAAAAATGACAGCAGTATGCGAGTCAGAAGCCTCGATTAAATATTATAATATAAAAAAAAAGGTAGTTCCAAATATTCATCTGTTTTAAAAACAAATGCCCTCGAATTTGCACTATTTTTCTTGCCATTGAAAGATTCAAATATTTTTCCAGCAAGGATTTAATGTAGGTCAGGATTAAATTAATATAAATACACGAGAGAGATAGAGAAGTAGGTACAGATATAAAAAGCGAAGTGTGGAAATATGTACAAAACGAGGATTGCTAAGTCAGTTAATTATTTAGATACGAATATCTATTTAATTGCAAAGTATCCCTCAAGGAATCATCGTAGGTCAGTACTTAACCTACATAATTAATAATAAATGCAGCAGCAATTAAACAAGTGACCTCTAATTATTAACAGACTGGGTCGTCATTTGAAGGTCATTAGCTGTGTGCTCCTTGTTCTTATCATCGCTACCTGTGACCTTCACCGGCTGAAGACGACGATAATAATACTAATGGCTTGTGGAAGCAATTACCATTCCATGAAAATACAAGATACACCTTGAGTGCTGGCACGGTGACACTGTCAGGTTATCGGGTGAGTTTTACATAAAATGTACAATCAGCAAGTTCTGCTGTGTAATTATTATTATTAGGCGTAACAGCTGTTCCGTATTCTGACGGCATTATCAAACTTTGGTTAGGCCTAAATTTATATTATTTCTATACATGTACTAATTTTTATTATCCATACCCTTATTGATTTCCAAGTAAAATATCTGAAAGTTTTAATGGTTATTTTAGTTTTAAAGTTTCCCCAATTACTGCATTGTTTAAAATTGACTAAAGGTCGTTAAGTAAGTTATTTCCAAATTATGAATCAGGGGTTTCTTTCTCCAGCCTAAGAAAAATTGAACTTGTCTGAAACATATCTCAGAGTGGCGTGCGAATTATATTTTTTTTGTTCATTTATAAAACTAGCTTTCTAATTATTAGAATCTTTGTTAATTTCCAACTGCTCTAAAAGATTAAGTTTGCGGCCTTTATTTTGTGTGTGTAACGGAGAAGTCTTATTATTTTTATCACTGAGTGGGTGATTTTTATCTAGGAGATGTTTGACAAATTGTGATTTTATATCCTATTTTATTATTATTTTTAAACGATCGCGTGTGTTCTTTGAATCTAGTATTTTTGAAGTAAAACTTCTTTACGCACGCTTGACTTGGGGAGTAAGCTGAAGTAGAGGAAGGCCTTTTCATTTCTCCAGCCGGACTTTCTCGACCCATCGCCATGCAACCACAGTGGGAGAGATGGAGTCATTCGTCCGTTACTCTTGGATGCACTGACCCCAGATTCCTGTCCACCCCTCATACCTCTTTCTAATTCTTTCTTCCCTAAAAAAACCCTCCACAGATGCCCAAAGGTGACAAAGGCCCTAAAGGGAATGATTTTTATAAAAGCTACCTGAGTGGAACTAATGTAAAAAAAATTACATCGTTTTAAATTCTTCAATAATTGCAAAAAAATATTTTATTGTCTGCCTAATACTGGAAAATTGCCAGAATAAAGTCTAACAACCTTTCCTTGAGGACGAATCGTTGTTATTATCCGATACGTCATTCAAAAGAAGATTTACAAGAACCGATGACCTATCGACGGGTTTCAAAGTCACCAATTTTTCCCAAACAACTTACCAAGAATTTCAAACAACCTCAGAAGGACCGGTGGCGTATACGTATCGTGGCGCTAATTGCGAGTTTAATTGTTGTGTGTGGTGTATAGGTTAGTCACGTATTTTCAACACCTTCTACAGATGTCGTTACCATAGTTGGTTATACGTTATTTTGTGGTATCTCAACTGACTGTCAGTTAAACAGTAGTTTAGAAAAGTACCATGTATCGTCGTACGTGTATAATTTTTTTTTTTTACATTGGAGGGCCCTGAGGAAAATAGTTTCCCTCGGGGCCTATGACATCTTAGGGGTGCTGGGTGGTGGATTTTTTAAGGAAAGGAAGAAGAGGACGTTCTGGGAAGGAAATAGGTATGAGAGGTGGATGGGAATTTGGGGATCAAGGTAAGATGTATGAATCCATACCCCCCCCCCCCTGCGGTGCAAGGCGATGGGTCGAGAGAGACCGGTTGGAGAGGTCTAGGATAGGACTCCCTCAACCAATCTCTCGATCCGGCATGCAGTAGTTTGGCAAATGAGACCTAGACAAATCTCACCCCATGAACCTGGGCACCTCTGCTAAGTCATCAAATTGAAGTGTGTTGTCTGTGTTAGTCAGGTAGTTTCAACATTCTTCAATAGATATCTTAGTATAGATAGAGGGTCGCCGAGGGCCTGGTAGGAGACAAATGTCTTGGCTGCGTAATATACGAGAGTGGACCGGCATTAGAAGTGTGGAGGAACTATTCCGGGCAGAGCAAGACAGAGAGACATTTTCAATAGTGATCGCCAACGTCGGGGGGACCTGATACGGCACACAGAGAAGAAGTATAGTTAGTTATATGTAGTTTTGTGGTATCTCAACAGCTGTCAGTTAAGCAATAGTTTAGAAAAGTATCATGTATCGTCGTTCGTGTTTAATGTACAAACGGTTACGATAATAGCCGAAGACATCTGGTAGATGGCTAGACTCCATCAGTAGAAAGCAGCTGATCGGAACGAAAGGATGTCTGATCCAGTTAAATATTCTTTGTAAATTGTATTATAAACTTTACTTTAACATGCGGTGGGTAGTGTTTTTACACTACCGTGATTGTTTTTCTTTGCATTAACGTCTTTCTTTTGCCTGTTTATGTTTTTCTGCTCAGCTAAATTTTTAGAGCACCTCAAGATCTACACGACGGAGTACGAATAACTCATATAACTCTTTCCGTTGCGGAGGTATGATTGATTATTTAGTCGTACAGAGTGCATTTTTAGGTTTTATCTGACCCCCTCCCCGCTCGATGACATAAGAGCCCTAACAAGCAACGGACAACAGTCCACTTTCGAATACACGCCATTTGCGCCACAACCCATGGGCCACGAAATATATTTAAAATTTGGCGACAACAACAGCATTACAAAAAAACAAACCCTTCATAATATTCATAATCGTCTTATAAATACTCTTCCGTTTGACTCTCGACATGACCCAACTCAAGAATTTAATTCACTTGATCGTGCCATATCTTTCTCGGGGTCCCCCGACTTCTATGCTAAAGTTGTTTTGATGAGAACATGTGCATTACGAGAGTTTCAAGGATTTTAATAATCACGATGTTAACTTCAGATAGGATGAGTGATTTCTTATTGTTAGAAGCATAATGACATCATAATAATACTATATCAAGAGTTGATATTTAATAACTTCAAATGGTTCATTATATCCGTTAAAGAATAGTAAAACTGACCAAGTCGATAGTTAGTGGTACATTATCTTACCATACTCGTGAGAATGTAATTTAAATAAAAGGTGTCTGGTACTTAATGGAAACAAAAGAAATACTGAAAAATTGTTAATGAATACCGTACAAGAGTTCCAATGGCTACCGTCTGGAGCCAGTGAGACTATGGCATCCCCAATTCGGGTATGTTGCGAGGCTGAAGGTAGTGGGAAACGGGAGGAGAAAACGGTATAATAAAGATGGGGAAGTTCCTGGCAATTAAGATCTGGTCTCCAAAGAGGGCTAAAGCCGTTTCAAGCAACGTTTCAATTCTGAATGGTGATTTTTCACAAGGACGATTCTGATAGTATCTACCACTCTGGGACATGCCCAACTAAAACTAATTCACTTGTATTAATTGTCAATATTCTTTAAAATAAAATCATATTTTTTATTGACAAATTAGAGTGACGACATAAATTTACCTTCTGGGCGAACTCCGTTAGTAAACTTGAAAAATCATCTGTCAAAAATTTTAACTATTGGGACATTTCAAACATAGGATCATGAATTAGGTCAAAATAATAACACAAACATCAGTTCAAATTTTGAAAAGAGAGATTTTGAAATTGTATATACGACGATCACCAACAACTTGCTTCCAAGGTAGTTCCAAGTCCTGTATTCAAAAGAAATGCACTCAAATTTGCACTATTTTTCTTGCCATTGTTCCAAATCTATCTACATAAATAAAAATGAATTGCCGAAATGTATCTATGCGCATAACTTCCGAACCACTGCATCAAATCAAATAATTCTTTTTTTGTGTTCGTTATTGTTAGGACAAGGTTTGTATAAAACTAAAGATGAGCTTTGGCATTATGAAATGTGTATAAAAAGTTGCAATAAGTAGCACGCGAGCTGTTTGTACCGGGACTGAATGTATGGTATGCAGGAGGGGGAGAGGGAGGGGAACTTGGGTAAGGGGTTCGCGGGAGAGGGGGAGGGGAACCATAGAGGGGGAGGGGAATTTGGGATGGAACTCGGGAGGGGGCTTCACGGGATGGGGGAATGAAGTGGGGAGAGGGAAGGTGGAAGAGGCGGAGTGGGAACGAGAGAGGGGGAGGAAGGGAGGGCGGAAGGGAAACCGGACGAATGGGAAAGGACACGCAGGGAGAAACAATTTCTTTATTAAATGGCATAGCAACGCACGCCGGGTACCAGCTAGTTACAAATACTTTTCCAGCAAGGTGACGGTTAGTGAGAAGTAGGAACTGGATAAATGATATACCAGAATGAATCAAGAATATTCTCATTTCAAAACCAAACAGCAAAAAATCCACAGTGCTAATCTTATTAGTTTAATATTTCGCATCAAGCACCAATCACCCTATACTATTAAAGGTGCAAGCAATTTTGCCATGGCATCATTTGATTGGTATGCACTGATGAGTAAATACTCTAAGACAAAAACAAATAATAATATTGATGACGTATTACAGGAAAAATGTTCTTGAACCCTCCACAAGTCATTTCATTATGACGACGCATTTGTGATTAAAGCAAGGTTTCTGGGAGTTTTATGTATTGATTTAAGGTGTATATAAATAAATTAAATATTGTACATCATTTTGGATGACTTCACTGTAAGATTTATACACACATCTCTTTAAAAACAAACATGTGCTTTACGAAAAAAAAATAAACTTAAGATTTACACGCAATTCCAACAAAGACTTATTGCAAGTTCCAGCGCTCTCTTCCACCTTTGGTCAACGTAGCTTTAGATACTTTACCAAAAAAATATTCAACATTCTCCCAGAAAACATCAAACTGAGTCAAACACAGAAAGAATTTAAAAAATATGTTAATATTTGGATATATTCTAATGATCGAGCCTATACTCATGCTCTCACCAAAACGCCCTGTCATTGTGACAGCTGTTATTGTGGTAATAACCTTGCAGTTTTGGTTTTGTGTAGGTACATGCAAACAATAATGTAATCAAAAATAAAATTTTTGCTGTATAGAAACCTACATTATACATTTATAAAAAACCATAGATAAAATTGTGAGAAACAATTTACAAAAAATTCTGCCTCAATACAGGTTCACCTAGTGAGGCAGACTATGCACAACTAAAAATATTGTATAATTATGCTACTTCTGTGTAACCGATCTTACATTACTTTCTACTTGTTAATTTTTTCGTACGGATGTAATCTATTTGTAATCTACATTGAACATGTACTTTTTTAGTTGTAATGTTGCCAATTTCATTGAATAACGATATATTATTTTTATTTGCATTGTTGAAACAATGGAATCTTAGTTTTGGGAAGTATTTACGAGAGATGGGAAGGCTGATAGAGATATTGAAAGAAGGGTGAATGCAGGTAACTCCATTAATAGAGGACTAAACGCGGTTGGCGCTAATAAAAAACTGTCCAAAGAAACGAAGCTAGCAGTCCACAATGGAGTGCTAGTAACTATCTAACTACGATGTTTGGCAGTAAAAAGTAGTCTGAATGCTGTAGAAATGAGATCCCTGTAAATTCATATATGATTGTGTAAGAAATGTGGAGATCCGCAAAGAATGCAAGGTTGGTGTAAGCGTAATGAGTAAGATTAAGAAAGGGAAGCTCAGGTTTGGGATGTAGAACGAATGAATGAAGAAAGGAGTGTAAGGAAAATATATTATGACGCAAATGTGAATGGTAAAAGACGTCGTTAACGCCCGAGACATGAACGATCAAGCGAATCAGATAATTGTGTCGGGACGTGTCAAAAGTCAAAATAATAGAAGGGCATGTATGAGACGGCTTCTCAATTTGGGAGGCGGGTATGGGTACCGCCGCCCCGAGAACCATTTATGGAATAGAAGAGCATGTATGAGACGAACACCTCTGCCATAGGTCACCCCAAATGGTTCGCTACGTTTGGTGACTTAGCAGGGGTGCCCAGGTTCATGGGGTCAGGATTGTCTGGATCTTGGCGGCGGAAGCGTCTGCTCACCAACTGCGTGCAGGCCGGATCGGGAGTGACTCATTGAGGGAGATCTTTTAACCTCTCCAGCAGGACTCTCAGCAGGATTTGGACCGCAGTGGAAGGAATGAATTCGTTCGTCCGTCACTTCTGGATAAACTGACCCCCAGATTCCTTCCTTTTTTCTTCCAGGAACTTCCCCTCCTTCCTTTCCCTAAAAAGACCCTCCCCACAGCATCCCCAAAGATCACATAGGCCCTGAGGGGAATTATTTTCCTCAGGGCCTCCTATGTGAACCTATGTATGAATGTGAATGAGGCCAGGAGGGTGTTCCAAGACAGAGTTTTTTGGCGGTACGTTCTTGGTTAGTTAGTTTGAAAGTGATACAAAAAATAAAACATTTTTGACAAAGAAGCCGAAAATCCGCGCATAATGAAACATAAAATAATTAGTCCACCTATAACTTAAATAATGAATATCTAAGTAACGAAGAGTCCGGGCGTACTGTACAGGGCCCGCAGATACTTTAATAGTACACAACTGCTGACCCTGTACAAATCACAAGTGCGCCCCACGGTTGAATTTGGCAGCCACCTCTGGTCTGGAGCTCCAAAATACCTGAAATATACCCTCGACTCTGTGTAGAAACGGGCGGTCCGTTTGATAGATTCTCCCATCTTAACAGATGGATTGCAATCTTTAGAGCACAGGCGTCGGGTGGGAATGCTATCCTTGTTCTACCGGTATTATAATGGAAGATGCTCCGAGGAACTAGCATCATTGATCCCTTCGGCACCGGTGCATAGTCGGGAAACACGCCAAACGCGTGCCCAACATTTGCACACGGTTGACACATGAGAACGGGTCGTTTCTTCGATTCGTTCTTGTGTTCAACAGCTCGGCTGTGGAATGATTTGCCGGCCTCTGTGTTTCCTCCTTCTTACAATATGGGTCTCTTCAAGACCAATGTTCATTCCTTCCTCTCCTCAAAAAGACCCTCCACACAGCATCCCAGATGACATAGGCCCTGAGGGAAATCAATTTCCTCAGGGCCTCCTGTGTGGAGTTAATGTAAAAAAAACAATCGCTTGCAGGGCCTAGTGAAATAACTGGTAACAACCCATTGTTAACTGATACGTAGAACAAAATGACTAGTTTAATCGTTTGAGGTTATTTCCTTGCCATAGAAAAACAATGGTGCGTATTTAACGTCTATGAATAATGCTCAGGAATTCATTGTGAACAATTTTACTGTAAACAATTTGAAATGCAGCAACAAACAGAAATTTTCTGTTGTCAACAGGTAAGAAAATAATGGAAAAACAAATGGGTTTTGTCACTTATTGATTATTTGGTATTTGTAAATATTTTTCGCTTTGTGAAACATTTTCTTGCTTAATATGTCAACATTGGCCATTGAAAGGAAAAAGGTTTTTTTCAAATGCTTTAAACATTAGCATTTTTTCGTAATGCGTTGGGTAGGTACTAAATGAATTGATAAAGTTGGTAAACATTTTAAAATGGAAATATCTGAAATCTTTCTACTTTCTTATATAGGCGGAAAATAAATTGTATCCGACAAGTTTATCGAAAATCAATTCATCTCTTTGTCCAAATTTTTATTATCAATTTCTTTATATATAAATTTATTGTGAACTTTTATTGACCAATGCTTTTTTAACTCCCCGGTCCGCTCGGCATTTCTCTCAAATATCTAGAAAATATTTTTTTTCGATAAATTGGCGATTCGCTAAATTGATCATTCGATGAATTGGTTTTCGATGAATTGGTTTTCGATAAACTCGTTTTCGATGAACTTGTTGTCAATGAATTTGCTTTCGATGAATTGGTTTTCGATGAACTCGCCGTGAACCGCGGAAAATTTATGTTACTAGCGAGTCCCCTGGTTCCGCAATTTTTTATACCAATATTTACAACACAATAGCCCCGACAAAATATCCTACGGATAAAAAATCCCCAACTAAATATCTACTAAAACCTAACCTAACCTAACCTAAAAACAAAGGCAAAGCTTAGGTTATGCCATTTCCCTCCATCTCCCGACTTCCATCCCTGTCGCTAAACAATATAAAATACATTGCTTTTCAAAGAACTCGCGCGCCACCTATTGTTCAATTTTAACACATATTTATAACGCCAGAGCTCAACATTATATATAAAAACCTTCTGAGTATGCGCACAATAAATCACAAAAGTTTCATCGCAATCGAATGAATGGTTTAGGAACGAATAAGAAACAAACAAACAAAGATTAATTCCTATATGTGTTTAGTCTGAATGAGTGGAAATTGAGGCAGATGGGAAAGAGGAAGGGCGGAAAGTAGTTGGATATTCAAATCTGCTAATCAAACACGTCTAAAGCCATGCTAAGCAACGTTCCGATTTTTAATGGTGGTCTGTGACCAGGGCGATTCTGAAAATATCCAGCACTAGTGAAATTGCGTTTGAGTTCAGCCTGAGAGCCAGTATTTATACCGATACGCCACTGAAATTGTCAAGAAACATAATATAATAATATCTCTTAAAACAAAAATATATCATACAGGTATAAAAGTACAGGTTTTCTGCTTTGCACAAACATTGAAAATCTATTTAAAGATGTTTTTAATGTCGTTTCTGCAACCTCTGAGAGCCCCAGCGTTGATAACACAAAGTAATTACAAATTTTACAGCCTCCTGTACCTGACTATGTGCTCATTTCACAAAGTTAGCATGCAAGAGTCGGGTACCTACGCAGGTTAATATTTACATTCTGGCAATACTAATCTCTGCGCGCGATAGCAACATTCGTTTCAATAACATTCTGCGGGAAAAGCGCTCGTGAAAACACGCCGCCATCTTGGAAAACAAACCATTGTTTCGTTTTTCATTTGTTTTATGCGATTCCTTATCTACGCGATGATGTCATCTGTGGATTAGAACGTTTATTCATATTTTGAAAATGATATGTGAAAAATATCTTAGAATTTGTTCTTGAATCATAGATTTTGTTAGAGTCGTGATGAACGTGTTTCTTTTAATAGGTATGTGGTATTTGCCTATTTTTTTATTACGTTTGAGAATAGGCCACTTGCATGGATATCATAACGACTTGGAAAAAATTGTGTGGATAGATTTTTTTACTAAGATTACGAAAATGTTAGTCAAATTTTTTAGAAACGTCGAGTTTTTTTTAAAGTAAATAAATCCATTATTTGGGCTCGTGACGTCACTACATGAAAATGTCCTGTCTTCGAAAATTTTCCTTTTTATTTCGTAAAATTCCACACTGGTTTTTTTTTATATGGCAACATTTTGATTTCAGGCGAATTTTTGAATTTGACATTTAACGTTCACTAGATTTATTGTTTGTTCTCTGCGAACTTATCATTTGGTTTGACTTTTTGACAGATGTTATGAAGAGAACCCCGTACATTTCATGCTGTCTGTACGTGTTTTAGAGGGATAGTGGTAATGGTGCTGATTTTAACAAAATCAAATTTTATAATATTCTTATTATTATTATAATTTACAAGTACTAGTATATTACATTGGATTTAGTAATATGGACGTTGAACATTATAATGATTTATGATCAATAAGATGGATCAAGGAAAAAAATATTTACGAGATGTAATATTTTTGCTATGCTTCGTTATGGTCCTGTGCTATTCGTGTGGAAAACGTTATTTTTTTTAAATGAATTTCGGCTATGTAATTATCGTCTTTTTGCACCCATAAAATTATGTCCCGTCTTTCCGGTTTATAAAAAATGGTCTGATTTTTCGAATTGAAATTTCCATAAAATCTCCAGGGTTTCAAAAATATGATTAAAAAAAATACGGAATGTCTTAGAATATTTGTCTAAACCAGATTTTTTTTTTAAATGTGATGTAAGTAGCCTATTATTATTACATAGCTTATTTTGGTATCTGGTCGTGTTGTTGTAATACGTAATTTTTTATTTTAAATATTATGATTAATAGGAAGTTATGTACCGGTCATTAAATTTTTGGTTTTTTTTATCTGCTATGAGATCATTTCCGCATAGAGATGAAAAGAATGCAAGGAACCTAAAACTTGCAATAGATACACGTAAAATAGAAGAAAAAACAGCTTGGGTGAAATAATAACCTTTTATATTATACTGGCTAGTACCCGGCATGCGTTGCAATGCCACTCAAAGAAAGACATTGTTTCTCCCAGCGTGTCCTTTCCCACGCTTTCCGAGTTCCCATTCTCCCTCTTTCGTTCTGCTTCCCCCTCTTTTTATGTGAATAACTCACAAGACTCCCAGCTGCTCCTGTCTGGAGCCAGTGAGACTATGGCATCCCCAATTGGGGTATATTCTGAAGCTGAAGTTAGTGGGGAGATGAAGGAGATTAGGAAGAGGAAAGTGGGGAAGTACCTGGCTATTCAGATCTGGCCACCAAACACGGCTAAAGCCATTTAAAGCAACGTTTCAATTCTGAATGGTGGTCTTACGCCAGGGCGGTACTTGAGAGCGTTTAACCAGCCAGCGGACGAAAATCCACATTTCGTCGAAAGTTGTTCTTACGATCGTGCAGGGCGGTTACAACGAGAAAGATTAATTATTTTCCGTACCAGCTTTTTTAAATTATAACTCAATATCGAATTTATTTCAATTCAAATTAGCTTTAATTTATACCTTCATCCAAAAATGCTGAAAGGCGTGATGATAAAACTATTAAAATAATGTAATTTTTGTAGTTACTTTTTGATTATAAGTATTTATCATTTTTCAATAATGTCTAAATTTAATAAGAATGTTAAAAAAATCTGAAATATATTAGTTTGTAAGTGCGCAAATAAATACACAAACGGACTAATTTTCGCCAAGAAACACATGTACGTACATATTTTTTAATGATTTTATTGAAATTAAAATTAAATTTCTAAAACATACGTTTGCTAGATAATGTATTGATTTATTTTACTGCATGATTTTATTATTTGAAATGGGTGTGGTATAATACAAAAAATTTTTTGAAAATTGAACAAATCTGCCAACGACCTATGGAATAACCTTATTATACTAAAAATTAAAGACATTTCTCAAAATTTATTACATACGAATGCTAGATAAAAGAACAATCTTTCGAAATCCATTTATAATTTTTTGTGGAAAAGAGTCAATACGTCTAAAAACTTTTTTGAAAATGACGTATTTCCGGTTTTCTCTGGTAATGCCCTCTTAAAGTATCTGGGACGTGCCTCAAATATACTCGTACTATAAATTACTTTAAAAGAATTAATTGTGAAATAAAATAAATTAATCAAATAAAATTTATTTGCGCACGCTGGAATTCGATCCCACGACCTTCGGATTGCGAGTCAAGAGCCTTACCCCTCGACCAGGGAGACCGTAAATCGATGGAATCAATGGAATCAAATGTAATGCGAAGACATTTCTCGCGCTGCAAAACATAGAGGTTCTAAGGGGTTAATCAACAAATTACTTATTAGGTATATTTAATTAAATAATATCGTTTTTTCACTGTTTGATTTTGGGGTGTTATGCCGTGTTGCATTACCTCATTATTTAGACAACGTTTCGGCCAGCGTTGCAGTGTCCATCATCAGAGCAGATCCGACAGATCCGGTAGATTTGTCGATCGATCGATGGATGGAGCCCATGGAGCCGATGCCGCCTCGTGGAGCCTCATGAATGAGTTTTTCTTTTGCCCTGTTTAATTTATCTTTGTCTTACTAACCTATTTTTTGCATTTTGTTTATACTGTTAAGCACTTGCATACTGCTTACTAACAACGTATGCAAGGACACTGGAGGTCTAGATTCGTTCAAAATAAATAAATGTAGCTTCGTTTAAGAAAAAAAAATTAGAATCTTGCGAGAGCCTTGAAGGAGTAACCATCAGTTACTTTTATACCAGGGCGGGTAAGAGGTGGATAACCTCCACTGATGATGGACATTGCAACGCTGTCCGAAACGTTGGCTAAAGAATGAGGTAGCGCAACACGGCATAATACCCAAAAACAAACAACGAAAATACTTTTGGAAAATCTAAAAACGTATCCAAATAATACCGTCTTTATTTTTCTCAACTAGGTCGTACATTATTTCAGAACCTTGAAGAATGAAGTATTTCTACCATTATCAATAGAATAACAATATAAGAGTGGAAAGATAAAAGAAAACTTGAAAATGATTTTAACCTGATTTTATTGTTAAATGGGGCACTTAAATGATTTTCAGCATTATAATCACTTAATAAAAAAATTAATTGTTATTACTTTAATACTATCCTGATGATAAAGATTTTTAAATTGTATTTTTATCATTATTATCATTGATACACCAAACACTAAAAAATGGATTTTGCACGAAAGACGAAATGTCGATCGTCCAGTAAGTAAATAATAATTCAGACATTTTCATAAAATTAAAATTTGAGTTAAGCATGCAGTTTTTTTTATTAGTTTTTGGGGTATTATGCCGTGTTGCGCTACCTCCTTCTTTAGCCAACGTTTCGGACAGGGTTGCAGTGTCCATCATCAGGGCAGTGTAATAGTTAGGGGTGATGTTTGTACTTATCTACTTAGGAGCGATACCGTGTCGCCAGCTCCACTCCTCTATGAGCTGGCGCTACAATATACTTCAACATGTTTTTTTGCTATTAGCAATAATTATCAGCCTGAAACACTCATCCACATTGAAAAATCTTCCGAGAAAAGATACATGACGCCAACGGGACTCGAACCCGTGTATGTATCTTTTCTCGGAAGATTTTTCAATGTGGATGAGTGTTTCAGGCTGATAAATATTGCTTATAATAATTGTTACCCTTTGTGCTATGCATAAAAATCTTGTCTAAAAACGTTAGTTTAACAATTAAAAATAATAATTAATATTTGACAAGTTTAAGTATTTCCCCAATAAATGAAGACATAATTTGTCTCGACGCCACCTAGCGACGGATTTAACACTAACAGTGTCTCTCTCGCAAAAATAAAGTTGGTTGTTTTCAGGTGGAAAAAATATAATCAGCAGTAATTGTTGAATGAAACACTAGTATATATTGAATTATTTGGCGGGTATAAGATAAGCCGCCATAGCTCAATTGGGAGAGCAGCTGACCGGCAATCAGAAGGGCACGGGTTCAAGTCCCGTTGGCGTCATGTATCATTTCTCGGAAGATTTTTCAATGTGGATGAGTGTTTCAGGCTGATAATTATTGCTTATAATAATTGTTACCCTTTGTGCTATGCATAAAAATCTTGTCTTAAACGTTAGTTTAACAATTAAAAATAATAATGTTTTTTTTTGCGTTTAGCCTTGATGTAACTGTCAATTACCGGATACCAATAACTATTCAGCTTAGCTCCGTCGTCTCTATTAATATTTATAGGATTTTTGTGAATTTCAATTGCCTCCGTAATCAGGCGTGCTCTATGAGTTTTGGGTCTTCCCAGGACCTCAGGGACAAATCCAAAGTAATGGCCGGTTTCGATTAAGTGCTCGGCGATTGCCGATTTGTCAGGGTGGCCAAGTTTACAGGCACGAAAGTGTTCTGATATCCTTTTGGAGATCGTCCGCTCTTTTTGATACATTTACAATATTATAAAATTTATTTGTTTTAATTTTAAACATTGTTTACTTGACCCATAATATTTTTTCAAAACACAGGAATATTTAAAACATTTTAACGGATATTTATATTTAAATTTTTTCCTTATAAAATAAAATAAAATATTTATTAACACAATATTAATAACATTTAAACAAGCTTGAAATATTGTTTCAATATTTAAATGAAAATAAAATAATCTCAATATTATATTTTTTCGAAATAAAACAAAGCCAGTGTAACGATGTTTTCGATAAATAACAAAGGCGTTTAAACAATTTCATAACAATTACAAGACTTATATTCAATTTTTGTTTTCCATTGTTCAAACAATTTGTCAAACTTTTAAATTTCATAATGTTTGAATGGTGGTATTTTTTTACAAAAAATCTTAATGCTTTTTCGACATCGCGTTTAGGTCTAACTAACTAACCATCACGCCGTTTCTCCGCAGGGGTAGGCAGAGATGACGGACCGCCAAACAACTCGGTCTTGGTACACACTCTTCGCCTCACTCACATTCATACATCGTCTCATACATACTTTTCTGTTATTCTGACTTTTGATATGGCCAGTCTCAAGTATCTGATTCACTTGATCGTGCCATGTCTTCCTCGGGCGTCCCGGACTTATTCTACCATTCACATTTGCGTCATATATTGTTTTTACACTACTTTCTTCGTTCATTCGCTCTACAAGCCCAAACCATCTGAGGGTCCCTTTCTTAAACTTACTCATTTTGCTTACATCAGCCTTACATTCTTTGCGGATATCACCACGCATACGCCTCAGGGATCTAATTTCAACAGCATTCAGTTTACTTTCATCCTTTCTCTGCCAGTTCCATGCCTCACTGCCATATAGCAGGGTAGGTACCAGGCAAAGATTTTCAAATACAGAGAGATATGCTATGGTGTCCGCGCAACTGTCGCCGGACTACGCGCTAATTAGCGTAGTTTTCATACAAAGATAATTTGTTCATTTAGTTGATTTTTCGAAAATGTGCATTAATATTGGTTAACAATATATTTTGAATAAGGAAAGAATTCGTTCATTTAGTTTAACGTTCGTTTGGTTTATTCGTTAATTATTTGTTCTTTTAGTTTATTTGTTAATTGGTAAACAATATCGGCGACACCCGGAAGCGCAGACCCACATAGTAAAAACAGCAGATAGCACATCTACTTATATTTCAATATCTTTGGTACCAGGACTGCATTGTGGACTGCTAGCTTCGCTTCTTTTGACATATTTTTATTAGCGCCAACGGCATTCAGTCCTCCATTTATGAAGTTACCAGCATTTACCCTCCTTTGCGTTTAGGTCAAATTTACCTTTTAAACAAGAAAAGTATTAGTGAAAACGATATAAGCGAAACTCAATCGAAAATCTAGAAACAGAAAAATCATTAAAAGATATTTGCACCCCCGGGACCCGAACCCACGACCTTTCGCTTTCAGGGCAAATGCGCTGACCACTGCGCCAAGGTGTCTATATCGGATTTGGTTATTTTTAACTGTATCATACTTCGACTAAGAACCACCCACATTATCTTCATTTTCTCAAAGTTTATTTTATTAGCCGCGCGCAGTTTAGGGAACGTACCCATACTACGTGACACGTTTAGGGGGGGGGGGGTCTTCAAAATGTCACGCTTGGTACAAATGAGCGGCGGGTTGCTTAGGTTTTTGGTCACCGGGGGAGGGGGGGGGGGGGGGGGTTAAAAATTGTAAAAAGTTGGTCACGTAGTATGGGTACGTTCCCTTATATGTCTCCGTATTAAAACTCATAATTTTTTACAGACCTCTTTTATTTTACTCACACTCTTCCGGTTTGGGAAGAGCCCTTCCTTCGTCAAGAGAATATTAGAACTAACCTACGATATAGAATGTTGACAGACATATACAAATTTTAGGTGTTTGAATGGTTAATTGTTTCTCCCTGCATGTCCTTTCCCGTGCGTCCCTGTTCCCCTTCCGCATCCCCTACCCTCCCGCGTTCCCCTTCCACCTGCTCCGCCCACCTTCTCATCTTTCCCGCTCCCCCGTCCCGCAAACCCCCCTCCCGCGTTCCACATATTCAGTCCCAAATACATTCAGTTTTCAAACAGCTCGCGTGCCACCTATGCCAATTTTTTTCATTTTTCGTATATTACAAATATTCATTTTTGGATATTATAAGAACAATCAATCAAATTTG
This sequence comes from Limnephilus marmoratus, assembly GCA_917880885.1. Classification (NCBI taxonomy): domain Eukaryota; kingdom Metazoa; phylum Arthropoda; class Insecta; order Trichoptera; family Limnephilidae; genus Limnephilus; species Limnephilus marmoratus. The sequence continues at coordinate 40,879,343 of OU862928.1, forward strand.
GTACCTAACATGGTACCTATTTAAAAAATCTATAATTAAAAAAAAATTCAAAGACTACAAAAAAAACAGCTGCCTGCTAAATTTATCAAATGCGCGAACCGTCAAACGTGCGAAGTTAAAATAGTTGTTAAGTTGTCTGAAATATCCAATTTTCTGCGAAATTTTCTTAATTTTTCTTTCCGTAAGAACCTTCTACGAAGTATTAGAAAACTTTAAAAAAAATGAATGAAATAGGTAAAGTCGTTCTGAAGTTGTGGCATGACCAAGGGAAACAGAGATTCATTTTTATATACAGGATGTTAAGGGACGTACTTGACTTACTTTAACCAGTGATTCCTGACATTATTTGGAGTAAAAAATGTAAATGAAATTTTGGTCTCCGGTGACTTTTTTTGATGACTTTTTTTTTCAAAATCAAACAAAAAAAATTTTCTTCCGCACGTCGTCACTGGTCACTCAGCCGGGGGTCTGACGAACCCCTTACCCCGCCTCCAACTGTTCAACAACTACCATTTTTTTATGTTTTTGTAGAAAAAATAAAAAAAAAAAAAAAACATCAAAAATGTCACCGGAGACCAAAATTTCATTTACATTTTTTACTCCAAATAATGTCAGGAATCACTGGTTAAAGTAAGTCAAGTACGTCCCTTAACACCCTGTATATATAGCCACAAAGTTAATGCTTTTTACAAATATTTTAATTTATTCATTGATAATATGTATTATTGTATAAATCGTCGTTGCGCCTGCAAAATCCGACAAACGTTTTTTTTGCAAAATCGGTTTTTTACGCTTTGTGATAGAACGAGACATGGCGGATAGGCCTGTAAAACGCGTTTTCTAAAATTATAGCTAGTTTAGAAAACTGCAAATTCAGCTATGTATTTTCGCTTAAAAAATGGCTTTCAAAATACTCTATGAAGATTCTTTCACATATCGCATTTTGAACTAAAGTAAAACACTTAATATTGCGCCAGTTAATGACACATGGCGGATTTTGCACTGGATTTTGCACATCTTGGTTCAGAACGCACATATTACAAGTCACGTGACTGGACAGTGGACAGTTGGGCAGTTTTGTTATGATATTCAGTATTGGTGCACGTGCCAGCGGATTATTTACATTCATCAAAAAATAATATTTAAGCTTTTAAAACAGTGTGAAATTACATTACAGTGCACGTGCACTCAGCGCACAATAATTTATACATTTGGACATTATTTCTGAAACAGTTTTGGAGAAAGACGTGGGGAATGTATCCCCAGTTGTAATCTTGACCATGAATAATGATGCTGACAGCATACTCAACCCTGAAACGGGACTGTTTGAACGAGTTGCACTTTCAAATTCTAACGAAAAATGTGATGAGGATCAACTGGGCACAAATAATCATAGGTTTATTTTGAATCACGAAACGGGACAATTCGAATGCTCTGATGCTAACTCTAATTCTGAAGACGATCTATTGACTAATGTACCGAACATAAAGGACAAACGAAAATTGAATAAAAATTTACGAATCCTGGGGAAAAAATATAGCGGTATTAAATGAGTAAGTGGACGTACAATTTACGTCAAAAGGGCTCAAAGAAAAATAAAAGAAACACCATGCAATCATCATGGCTTGAATTTATCCAATAGATCTTTTCTATGCGGATTGGTTAATGAACAAGCTCGTCTAGACGTGTTTAACTATTTCTGGAGCTTGTCAACATGGGAAGCTGAGAAAGCCTATATTTTCGGACTTGTAAATATCCGAAGAGTACTCAAGAGGCGACAACGACGACAGCAATTAAAAGGTAGAAGTGCTTGGAAGCGCAAAATTGGAGTCGACTGCTCCTTACCCAAGCTTATTGGTGAAAAAGTTAGAGTTTGCACAGAGTTTTTCAACGCCACATTATGTTTTACGAAAGATACGTTTGCTCAATGGATATCATCAACACAGATTGATAAGGAAGATGAGACTCAAAAAGCTGGGAAACAAAAGATCAGAGTTCCTCAGTCTTTGAGGTCAGATTCCGTTAAAAAACGGTTGGACCTATTGCCTAAAGTTTTGAGTCATTATTGCCGCTCGACTAGTTTAAGAACATACGTGGAGGATTCTTTTAAATCTAAAACAGAAATGCATAAAATTTACAAGTCGTGGTCTTCAGAAAACGGCATAACTTGCGTCCAAAGAAAGAAATTCTGTGATATTTTAGAAAGTAACAAAATATCTATATTTAAACCACGCAAGGATCAATGAGACACATGCGTGTCCCACAAACAGGGAAATCTAAGTGAAGAAGAATACCAAATTCACATTAATAAGAAAAATGAGGCAAGAGATGCAAAAAGCTGGCTAATGCATCCTGCTCTGATCAACATTTAGTAGTAACAATGGACCTTCAGAGCACACAGCTTTGTCCGAAACTTTTAGTATCCTCTCAATATTATAAGCCAAAAATTCAGTTACACGACTTTACCATTCATAAAAACAACACGAAAGATGTTTTTCTGTACTTTTGGTATGAAGGCGATGGAGGTGTTTCAGCAAATGAGTTTGTTTCTTGTATTATCGATTTTATAGAAGGAGAAATTAGAAAGGGATTCAAAAAAATTACTTTGATATCGGACGGCTGCGCTCACCAAAAACAAAAATAAATTCCTCAGCAGTGCTCTGGCAGATATATCGAAGAATATGAATATAGAAATAGAGCAACTCATATTAGAAAAAGGACACACAATGATGAAGGTGGATAGCGTCCACTCGACATTGGAAAAGCTTTGTACTCCTCCATTATACTCCCCAACGGATTATGTGGACCGAATGAAGAAATCTAGACCTTCCAAACCTTACGTTATTAAGTATCTTGATGAAAGTTTTTTAAGGCTTACGATACACTCCCCAGTAATTACTGCACTATTCGTCCAGGCAAAAAGGTTGGAGATCCTACAGTTAACCAGATCAGGGGGCTGCTGTACAAACAGGGTGAGGTTATGTACAAACTCCGACACATTGATAACTGGACAACAAAGGAGGAAGCAAGATTTATACACAACACCAAAACCATTATACACAGAACAGAAAAAAAATGATATGTCTAAGTTTGAGCAATTACAATCCTTAAAATTATATATGCATCGAGATTATCATTCATTTTACAATAATCTTAAACACTGATTTTGTTGATTACTATCATACCTTCTATTTTTATAATATTTTAAAGATCTCAATAGTTATTAGACTAATGTTCAGATTGTTCAGTTTACTAGCAGGCGTTATCATTTTTTATTTACATAACTAAGAAGTTATTTGTTTTGTTTAAAAGTTGTAATTATTGTGATTGTATTATTGTTCAATAATGTTTGGTTTGTAATAAGTAACATACTAGTTACTATCTACTTGATTTTATTCTTCCAATAAATAAAATGTAATAATCTCGAACAGTGGTTTGATAGATTACATTATGTACCTTATATTTTTATAAAATTTTACAGATCTCAATAGTTATTAGTTATTAGACCAGCAGGAGTTATCATTGTTTATTTACATAAATGATATGTTATTTGTTTTGTTAAAATGTTGTAATTATTATGATTGTATTAATGTTGAATAACGTTTGGTTTGTAATAGATGTAATACTAGTTACTACAATCTACTTGATTTTATTCTTTCAATAAATAAAATGTAATAATCTCGAATAGTGCTTTGGTAGATTACGTACGTAGTTTCTGCTTTTTATAAAATTTTAAAGATTTCAATAGTTATTAGACCAGCAGGTTATCATCGTTTATTTATATAACTGAGATGTTATTTATTTTGTTTAAAGTTGTATTTATTATGATTGTATTATTGCTGAACATTGTTTGGTTTGTAATAAGTAGGTATAATACTAATGACTAATGACTCTCTACTTGTTTATCTTCCTTTGATAAATAAAATATAATAATCTCAAATACCGATTTTGTTAATAACTTAGGTACTTTTTATTTTTATAAAATTTTAACGATCTCAATAGTTATAAGACAAATGTTTAATTTGCTAGCAGGCGTTATCATTGTTTATTTATGCAACTAAATTGTTAATTTGTTTTGTTAAAATGTTGAGATTAATTTAAAATGATTGAATTATTGCTCAATAATGTTTAGTTTGTAATAGGTATAATACTACTATCTACTTGATTTTATTCTTTCAATAAATAAAATTTAACGTGTAATAAACTTGTTTTTCCATCTGACTCAAAATATTTTTAGTTCACCTTCACTCGATAATTACTAATTTACAAGTAAACTTTCAGCTGGGAAAGATAAAGATTCGTTAGAAATAGGCTATTGGTTTGTTAAAAATGCTTTACGTACACGTTAGTACATTTAAATTATATGCAATTAAAGAATTAATATCATTTCTTACTAAATGCAAAATCCATTATGTCTAAAATATACGTACATTAAAATCCGCTATATGCTGCCTCTAACACAAAGCGTATTTAAAGACCCATACAAAATCAGCTATGTGTCATTTATTCACAAAAACAAATATTACTACTAAAGTATTAAATATTTAATTGTAAAATATCATTTATACAAAATCCGACGTAAAGATCTAATTTTCTGTTTATTTGGATTGTAAAAAATGCGAGCCATTGTTAAATAAATCAGTTTTTTCCTTCTCCTGAAAAGTTACGTTTTTTAACATAGCGGATTTTGCATGCACAGCGACGAAATATAAAAATTTCTGTCTGGTTTCAGAGCACTCCAAAGCACTTGTGTTATTAATTTGATGAAGTCAGCAAGCGAATGATTGGTTTCCATCACAGTCGTGTTTGCAAATCGCATTGCCCAAGGTCATTGCAACAATAGCTTTTAATGGGCAGACTAATGATTGTGGACTTCAGAGGTTAGTTACAGAAATACTGATTATATCAATGAAAAGAAGTCAAAACAACGATGAAATTTATGACCTATATGTGCAAACACAACAGCTACAAAAATTCTAACGCAATTAAAGCAATGGATCCGGATTACTTTTCCACTAGCTTTTTGCATGTTGTAGGCAACTAATCGGTAAAAATACTAAGCGATTTGACGTTTAAATGTGAATGAAGCAAGAAGTGTATGATCAATAAAATATTTGAAGAAAAAAAAAACAAATTTGAATGTAATAAAGCGAGGAGTGTGCCTACACAAAGGCACAGGTATTTGTACACCTGCTACTGAGCCACTTCGGTCGCCCGGGTCAAGGCGTTCAGTATGGGTCTTTTCCCAAAAAGGGGCCAAAAAGGGGCCAGGGAGCTTATAGATCAAATTTTCACTGTGCCTTTTGGATTGTGTAGGTTTATACACGTAATTTGATACCCATAACGCCTATTTTCCTGATCCAAAGAAGACTCCTTCCACTGAGTCACTTTGGTCGCCGACACTCTTAAAATGGCCCAGGGAGCTTACTGCTCAATTCAGTTCACCTGCTACTGAACTACTCCAGTCGCTCGGCTCAAGGCGTTCAATATTTTATTTTATTTTATTGTAAAATCAACTCCGGATAATTAATCTCTAAATCCGTCATTCTTATCAGCAATCTGAAGTTTGGAGGAATTGAACCGCGGAGGGGGAGAGGCGGGTGTGGAGGGGGACGCGGTAGGGGAACTCTGGAAAGGACATGCAGGGGGGTGGTGGGGGTGAGGCGTCGAAAACCTTCCGATTTATTCGTGCACGAACCAGACGGAAAAACAAAACAATGTTGTGAACCCAAAAGTACTTAAATACAAAGAATAAAAACACTAACACTATTTTCTTTGAGTGGCATTGCAACGCTTGCCGGATAGGTTCTCGATACTAAATTTATTTATTTATTTATTTATTTATTAACGCCCTTTTTCGGGGCTTTTACATATGAAATAGTAAGAAATACACAGTATTTATTGTACATAACTGAACTGCCTTCGTAACAATATTTTATATTTGTTTAAAGATAAATTGAAGATGTCCACTGACTTGGTATAATTGTTTCCCTCCATTAGTATTCTGGGCAAAGAGGAATACATATGGTAGTTAGTTCCAGAATTACTGCACTGAAATAAATCCTGACTCCTAGTATTACGTATTGGAATCCGGAAGTTTATCAATTCGAGCAATATCGGACTGTCAACTAAATCATTTAGAATTTTATACAGAAATACCAAGTCAGTGAAAGTTCTTCTGTCTGACAATTTGAGCATATTCATATCATTCAAAATAGTATTGTAGTTCAACATAATTGCTGGAATACCTATTTTAAAATTAAGAAAACGTAAGAATTTGTTTTGTATTCTTTCAACAGCTTGTACATGTATATTGTAATATGGGTTCCAGACGGGAGAATTGTATTCAAGTTGACTTCTAACATATGCAAAATATAACAGTTTTATACACTTAATATTGTTAAAATTTCTAGTTAGCCTAGTTATAAATCCCAACATTTTTAAGGCCTTATTAGAGATTTCTGTTATGTGGTTAACAAATGAAAGATTAGATTGAAAAGTGATGCCCAAGTCTTTAATTTGTGTTAGTGTCTCCAGAGTATTGTTATCAATGTTGTAATTGAAGATCACTGGATTTTTTATTCGAGAAAATCTAACTATATGACATTTTGAGATATTTAAGTAAAGTCTATTTTCATTACACCAAATTAACAATTTGTTGATATTATCTTGAAGAATGTTAAATAAAACATAAAATTTTGTGATGCTGTGCGGAGGGAAAGGAGATAAGAAAGACGAAGATAGGTTATTAACCGGCTATCTAAAAGGTGGTCTTTCACCAGGGCGGTACTGAGAGTATCTGCCAGTTATATTGGTAATATCCATTGTCTTCTAAAGTTATTTCGTTACGAGTACAAAATAATGGTTATTTTATATCGGGTATCGAATACGCCACGAATCATCATTTGATTCAATCACCTGACTGGATCATGATTGGGACGGTCATCCCGTCATTAGACAGGCACTCATCAACCGCCATCACACTATCATCATGCAGGGCCCGCAAGGTTAAACAGAAAGCATGGTGCGGTCGGAAAACTGCACGTATCATTTTAAAATCGTTAACTTATCGTAATTTTTGTATGAAGAATGGCTTCGGGATGAAAAAGGGAGATTTTTGTTCAAATTTTCGTGCAGTTAAATCCCTAAGGCGAATTCGATGTGTCTCCCTTGCTATCATTGTGAGAAAAATGATCTAAAGGGTGTTAGAAAAAGAAAATGTAATGCTTTATATTCAAATCTAAATTTAATTAAAATATACATCTTTATGAAACCAAAGTTTCCGACCACAATTTGAAAAAAAATTATGATACTTTAGCTGTCTTTTTCATATAGTAAACAGCTGACCTCTGTTGCGACACCTAAAAACTACAGATAACTACTGACACTAACGTCATATGTTGAGAGAAATTGAAACATCATTTATTAGGAAGGCGGGAATGGGTACCGCCGCCACGGAAACCTTTATTGGATAACCAACAACTCTGCCATAGGTCACCCCAAGTGGTTCACTACGTTTGGTGATTTAGCAGGGGTGCCCGTGTTCATGGGTTGAGGTTTGTCTTGGAGTCAGATGACCGGGACATACTGAACCCCAGATTCCTACCACACTTTAAACCCTTTTCCTTTCTAAAACTATCCTCTAGTTAATTTCCTTAAAAAAAACCTCCACACAGCATCCCCAAGGAAGATATAGGCCCTGAGGGAAATTATGTGAAGCTCAAGTAAAAAAAAAAGTAAGTATATACATTTTCACGTACACCATCAAAAATGAATATCTAACTGGACTTAACGTCCATTCTAAAGAATGCTGCGTATTAATCTGGAGCAGGGGTAATGCTCACTGAAGGTGTCCGCAAGTAGATCGGATATGATCGGCTGTCTTCGTAACCGTTCGAGTATTAGACTCGAACGGGCGACCTCTATTGAAACAACGACAGATTAACTACACAAACGACAAAGACAACTACACAAACGACATCTGTCGAGAGACATATTTTCATATTCACTTCAACCATCATGTTTTTATATGGCGAATTTAATAAATTCATTATTAAAATTGAAAATATTTAAAACTTTATTGTTAAAATATTTCTAAATCTAAGGTATGCTTAAAAAATTACCGCTTTATGCGAATACAATCGAAATTTGACCTTAACACCGTTCAGCGGAACACCGCCTTGTTCCACATTATAAAATCAAAGGAAAATTATTTAATTCTCAGCTTCTAGTATACCCTATTATGTTTTTTATTATTCTAATAATCAATGACTTGAAAAGTTTTGCAATACGTCTTCTCTCTTCATACAGACAAGAGTAAAAAAATATCAAGTCAATAATTTATAGTCAGCGATACCTTTTTTTACATTAGCTCCACACAGAAGGCCCCGAGGAAAATAATTTCCTCCAGTGCCTGCGCCATCTTTGAGGATGCTGTGTGTAGGGTCGATTTAAGCCGCCTATACCCGAATATCTACCGATTTCTTACAGGTCTCCCTTATTTGATGCTTTTAAGCTCTTAAAAAATTACATGTTATTTTTTAAGATAATATCTAGACGCGTTCCATGCCGAAACACAAATTATATAAAATTCTCTCCATAGAAAAAAATCGCAAAGCATGTTTTGAAGATTATTATAAATACGTTTGTTTTAGTTATTTCACAAGTTATAGTTGTGAAAAAATCCACAATGTTTCTATGATACTTAAGACGCCTTCCACGAGATTTTTGCTCTATTTTAAACGAGTCGTATTTTATTGCTTTAAATATTAGCGCGCTCCTCTAACATTCGTAATTACATATCTCTCCATCTTATTCTTTTTGGGCGCGGATGCATCGCCTTAATGTAATAACTTGCAGTTAAAATCCCGCTTCACAGGTTTTGCTGCTAGACCTTGCAGACGGCTTTTAAATTTGGCTTCGCCCAGTTGGTGACCATTTTATAAATCCGATAAGAACTAGTTGCAAAAATAGCTGGTTTCTTGGATCCACTGTGATCCAGAGACAGCTAGTCACCGGGACAAAGTAACCGCGACAGGTAATGATGTAATAAAGAACCGCGCGGTACTATTATTCACAACTGCCCCTTGCAATAATAATCACATTTTTGTTAATCTCTCCATATCCGGAGAGATACGAAAAATTACAAATCCGTAGTACTTACGTCTGCCAGGCGATACTAATCACGCAAACTGTTGACGTAAGTGGCGCCATCTTTTAGCACTGCTTTAATCCGGTTCTATTACAAAAATATATTTGTGTACAAACTTCACGTACAAAAACGGTTTTGCGTTAAGCGCGGCATCATAGTCGCATTCTTAAATTTCAACCGTAAAGTCTCTAGCTGGTTAATTAATACTGTTTCATTGTCAACACTCTGTAAATCTTTCAAACAATAAATATGTATTATTTAAGATGAATATATACGTGAAATCCTATTTAGATACTATTTTGATTAATATTTACGACGAATCGGCTGACAGTATGAACATTAAAAAATATGCTACGGATAAATCGAAGCTTTTACTAGCTTTTCTGTGTATTGGAATTATAATAAAATTATTATTTACGTAACAAAAAATATAAGCGTAAACCACAAAAAAAAAAGTTTTTTCATGACTTAACTATGAAGTAACACAAGAAACGATTTTTAAAAAATACCCCTTTATGGCTAAGACTATTTTTGAGCTTTTCCATGTTCTAACTTTTTTCGTTCCTATAAAATTATGCACAAAATAAATAAAAACCATTTTTTCGCTTACTAGCCTCGTGCAAAAAGACCCTCGATTTTAAAATTTTGCAGGCATGAGATTCGAAATATTTCTAGCGTTTATATTCCTCTTAACATGGAAAAATAACTGAACAATATGGCAACACAAACGGAAGAAATAATGATGCACGTGTCAATTTTTTTTTAAATCGACTGGAGGTTTAGAATTAAATTCACCCAGGCTTGACGAAATTTGACAAATTTCAACACGGACAGAATGTTAGCATATCATTGCTAAAATGAATAAAATCACTTTTTTATTTCCTTTCATTCGATAATTAGACGGAAGTTTAATTTAAAAAAAAACGTTATTATGGAAGTGTCATTGCTTACCAAAATTTTTCAAATTTGATCCCATTTCGTTGGAATGTTTTTAATATTTTTAATTGATTTTTTGGATTTGAGAATACATTTGTTTCCTTTCGTAACCACTGTGTATCTATTGATAACACATCGAATAAGATTGGGTTTTGTTGGGTTATGTTAGGTTTCAAACTCTGTCATTTTGATAGCTTTTTGTTTGACAAGCCCCCAAAGGGCTCACAAACTCCAACGGCTGGGAGGGCTTTGAAGCAAAGAATGGACGGTTACCTCGAGAGTGTTTTCTCTTGGGGTAAAAATAATCTCGATGAATTTAATGTTTCAAAGACGCAATCATGTCTAAAAGTCTAAAAGGGGTCAAAATGAAAATCTAGTCTCCTTCAACGGAAGCAATCTTCCGAACAGGCCCTCCATTGATATGCTTGGTGTAACCCTAAGTGACCAGCTCATATATGAGGGCTCCATCGAAGCTAGAGTAAAGTTAGCCTCCCAAAAACTTGTCGTACTGTACAGGGCCCGCAGATACTTTAATAGTACACAACTGCTAACCCTGTACAAATCACAAGTGCGCCCTACGGTTGAATTTGGCAGCCACCTCTGGTCCGGAGCTCCAAAATACCTGAAAAATACCCTCGACTCTGTGAAGAACCGGGCGGTCCGTTTGATAGATTCTCCCATCTTAACAGACGGATTGCGATCTTTAGAGCACAGGCGTCCTGTGGGAATGCTATCCTTGTTCTAACGGTATTTCAATGGAAGATACTCCGAGGAACTAGCGTCATTGACCCCTTCGGCCCCGGTGCATTGTCGGGAAACACGCCAAACGCGCACCCAGTGTACGTACACGGTTGGAATCTGTCACATCATGAGAACGAATCGCTTCTACGACTCGTTCTTGAGTTCAACAGCTCGGCTGTGGAACGATTTGCCGGCCTCTGTGTTTTCTCTCTCCTACAATATAAGCTTCTTTAAGACTTTTCACAAGTTCACTCTTTCCTTTCCTCAAAAAGGCCTTCCACACAGCATCTTCAATGATGACATAGGCCCCGAGGCAAATTATTTTCTATCCTTTGCCTGTTTAACAATTGATCAAATTCTGACAGCTGGACACAATTTGATCAAAGCGTAAAACGGTCCGAGAATCGGCGCATTAGTGGATCGATCAAGCATTGAAATATCAAAACGTTGCTGATTATCAATTTGATGGTGGACGCCATCTTTATTTTAAACAAAACCATTTAACGTAAAAAAAATATCAACCGCTATCTAATTTAACACAAAAAAGCGGAGCTTTCGTGATGATTCTGTTGAGTCTAGCAAAAAATACTAGAAACACCACTACACTAAATTCACAAAACAAAACTTTTTACATTGAAGAAATTACTCTACATTTTTGAGGTTAAAAAATGACCGGGTCATTATTAAGTAGGTACCTACTGTGAGCAGATCGAGCAGATGCTTAGTGGCTACCGAACTGAATTCACAGCCTTCTGTATTTAAAATAGAAACAAAGCCAGTGAAATGGCGGGAACTTCCGCCATTGGATGCATTGTTATTTTTACTTTTTCTCGTGTAAATGGCAGTCTACACAACATAGTGCTGCAAGGCGGTAGGTACCTACTCCAAATTAAGAACTAAGTAGATTTCTGCATAGCTGGGAGTTTATTCGCGAATGGCTTTCTTCTTATTAACATTATTTTTTGACAAATAATTTTTTGTTGTTGATTAATTGACATTAATTAAAAATGGTGGTCTCTGTCACGTCTTTGAGAGGAAGACTCTCTACTATGAATCCAGTGGTCGCGGTGCCGCCTCTGGGACTGACCAGCAGTAGTTACCCGAAAAACGAAAGGTCCTGGGTTCGAGTCCCAGAGATGCAAGTATCTTTTTCTGATTCCAGATTTTCGATTGAGTTTCGCTAATATTGTCTTCATTTAATTAAATATTACAATTTATTTGTGTTTTTCGTGTACGTAATCTCGTTTTTAAATAAAAAAAAGGAATTTTACCAAATTGAAAGTATATACCTAATATCGTTTTGTACTTATTCGTTTTGTTGTGGCGATAATTATCTCGGGTATACTTATTTATTTATTTATTTATTTATTACACGCCCTGATGGGCTTTTACATTATAATTTATAATGGTGGAACTATATAACTGTATTGCGAACGTGTTGTGTCCTCCTGCGCAGAGATATAGTGGTAAGTGATTGGCCATCCACTTTCCTTGCATACCTTGTTTTTCCTACACATATTATCACCCAATACAGCAAACACCATTTCGTCTCGCTTCGTTTAAAGTGTTTGTATTCAATTCGTAATACGATAGCATTTTTTGGATGCAACGTACCTAAGTATACGTAATATTTTAGTTCAAGAATTTCCCCTAGATTTGAAACACTAATAAAAAACGTACCAGACGTGAGAAAATTTCAGAAGCCATTTGCCATATTCTGCATTGAAACCAGAACTGAACGGAATTAATAATTATAACTGCTTTTGGAGTATTGTTTATTTCCCACGTAGTATCTACTGACTATAATTACATGTCCCGCAATGACAGCTAAAACAACGAATCTGTATAACCTTAAAAAATACCCAAATTTATTAAAGTTGCTCATATAAAATGAGGTAGATAAAATACGTCATCCTTTCGAAGTGTGTATTGTTTATCAATTTTATACTTAATATTTAATTGGGGGGGCGGGTTAGGGCACCATCGTCCAGGGAACCATTTATCGGATAACCAACACCTCTGCCATAGGTCACTCAAAGTGGTTTACTACGTTTGGTGTCTTATGGCTTATATTTGGTGCCCATTTTCATCGTGTGACGTGCGTCCAGGTCCGGTCCAAACCAGAGACCGGTTTGAAGAGACCCTTTGACCTCTATCGATCCTTCGTCTTGCAGCGCAGCGGGAGGAATAGATTTACACGTCCGTTACTCCTGGACATACTATATCCCCAATAAACCCTCGTACCTTTTTTCCTCCCAGAACTTCCTCTCCTTCCTTTCCTTAAAAACGCCCTCCGCACATCATCTCCAAAGATGACATAGGCCTTGAGGGAAATTACTTTCTTCGGGGCCTCCTGTGTTTTTTTAAATTATTTTTTGAACTAAAACTTCTTTACGCACGCTTGACTTGGGGAGTAAGCTGGTGAATGCGTGACGAGAGCGTTACGAAAGTGTGATCGGGCGAGGCGAACGGTCGGGCCTTTAAGCACGCTTGAGTTGGGGAGTAAGCTGGTGAATGCGTGACGAAAGTGTGATCGGACTAGGCGAACGGTCGGGCGAGGCGAACGGAAGTTGAGAGGGAGATGTAAGTTAATGAAGTTTTACTTTAGTCGTGTAAGCACACTAGTTGTTTTTTATTTGAATACCGCATAAGAGTCCCAAACTGCTCTCAACCACCTGAGACTGTGGCTTACCCAATTGTGGTATGTTGTGAGGCTGAAGGTATTGGGGAGGGGGAAGAGATGGGGAGAGAAAGACGGGCAAGTACCTGGTCATCCAAATCCAGTTTAATTTGTAACTTAAATTATGGATTTCTCATTGATATTATGTGAATTTGGTCGCTTGTGTGAAGAACCGTAAACTGTGAGATATGATTCTCCGGTAAGTATCTACACTTTAATTTATTCGTTCCAATTATAGAAAAGATACCAACGTGAATAATATTTATTGTGCAACAGACGAAATTTAACCTTGCCTATTGTTTTGTTAACTTCGTTAATCAATCATTCGAGAAAACGTATTGTGAATTGTACAAGAATTTAGGCGTATTCAATATTTAAAGAAACTTAAAGTATAAGTAAATCATTGAAAATGATTGGATTCATCCTTAGAATATCAAAACCATTTAAATACCCCCAATCCATTATAACCTTGTACAACTCGTTGGTCAGAAGTAATTTGGAATATGGGAGTGTTATCTGGAATCCACATTATTTAAAATATTCTAAAACAATTGAATCTGTGCAAAAAAAATTCCTAAGACTGCTATCATTTAAACTTGGATTTAATGCCATACTCCAATCCTATGAGGAACGATTACAACACTTTAATTTTACAACATTGGAAAAAAGAAGACAATTTGCTGACTTAATATGTTTATATAAAATTATTCATGATAAACTTTTAACCACTCATTGTCTGAGCAACATACATATTAAAGTTCCTAATAGACGTAACTTAAGAAGTCAAAATATATTCCATATTGAAATATTTAATAACAATATTGCATACTTCAATCCACTGTCTCGAATGTGTCGTTTGTACAACACAATTGAATGTGACCTTATTGATATCTTCGCAAACAGTCTCGAATATTTTAAAAAACAAATTAAAAATCTTCTACCATGATATGTCATGGAAGAAGATTTTTAATTATTGTTAATTGATGATATGTCAGGATTAATGATATGTCACGATTGTTAATTGCTTTATTATTATGTCTTTTCTTTATTTTAACTTTATTATCCTTTCCAGAAACGTTTCTTTCTCTGTACACTTACCATGTTTTAAATTTCATGTCTTATATTTCTTTTTTATTATTATTATTATTTCTGTTTTCTTTTCACTACTAGCATCTCCGTCTAGCAACAACTAAACCTTAATTACGCATGCTGTGAACATTTCTAATTGGAGTGTTAATATCAGTTCATATTCCAACGTAATAATATTAATGCAATAATTTGTTAACACTCTGTAAATGTTTCAAACAATAAATAAATAAATAAATAAATTAAAGAGATTATTTTAATTAATTTTGAGACGCACGGCAATTAAAACAGTGTTGTGAATAAAATTGAATGTAATTTAACAAAGAATTTGCCAAGATCATTGTTTTCTATTTACTGTTAGTTAGACATATTTTATAATCAAAATATGTGATTTGTATTATAGAGAATTCATTTAAAATTGTAAAATACATTTTGCTGAATCAAATGTGGAGTTACTCGGGGATTAATATTAGGACTACTACTGTTCCAAGTCGAAATAAATTATATGTTTTACCTAAAACGGAGAAATTTCCTTATATGCAGATGACACCGCAATTTTCTTATAAATATCAAATGATCAAATAACGTGATTCGTATTATAGAGAAATCATTTAAGATCATAAAATACATTTTTCTGAATCAAATGTGGTTAAGTTACTCAGGGATTAACATTAGGACCACTACTGTTCCAAGTCGAAATAAATTATATGTTTTAGCTAAAACGGTGAAATCTTCTTATATGCAGATGACACAGCAGTTTTCTTATAAATATCAAATTATCAAATAACGTCATTCGTATTATAGAAAAACATAAGATCGTAAAATACATTTTGCTGAATCAAATGTGGAGTTACTCGGGGATTTACATTAGGACCACTACAGTTCCAAGTCGAAATAAGTTATATGTTTTACCTAAAACGGTGAAATATTCTTATATGCAGATGACACCGCAATTTCCTTATAAATATCAAATTATCAAATAACATGATTCGTATTATAGAGAAATCATTTAAGATCATAAAATACATTTTGATGAATCAAATTTGGAGTTACTCAGGGATTAATATTAGGACCAGTACTGTTCCAAGTCGAAATAAATTATATGTTTTACCTAAAACGGTGAAATATTCTTATATACAGATGACACCGCAATATTTATTGGAAAAACGTGGATATATGAGTAAACCAAACATAGAAAGAGTACACAAATTTAATATAACTTACCCGAATAAATGGATTTTTCTTTGGCAACAGATCATGGGGCAAACTAGACATGTCCCCGGCAAAAGTCTTCAGCTCTCTCCTGATCACCCCCCTCGGTTCCTCTCTTCTCGCCTTATCTTCAGAACTGGGGGTGGGACTGTTAGACTTCTCTAACTCCTCCCCATTGGAGTTCAAATCACCAGATATCCTCGACTCGTTCCTCGAACTCGGTGACAGACTTCTCGAGGGTGGCGACATGTCCCTAGACTCGTCTCTAGAACTGGGCGACATACTCCTAGACAATTCTGACACGTTCCTCGTGCTGTCAGAATGCCTCGACAAATCGTCAGACCTCGTCGAAAACTCATCACGCGAATCGTCATAGGTATGCGATACTTTGACAATATTTATAGAATCGATCGATTTTCCCGGACACGACGAAGGACTCCTAGAATTGATCGACAACTTATCTGAACTCGACGACCCGTTATCGAAACTCAGCGAAATTTTCTCAGAACTCGGCGACAGCTCAGGATTGATGTACACTTTGTTTAAAAACGGCGACTGATTAAAAGAATTGATAGACACGCGCGTCGGGGACATTGGCGAATTGATGTAAATTTTACCGGTGTTTGACGACAAACTGTCGGAAGTGATGGACACTTTACCCGAAATTGGCGACATGTTTAAACAATCTCTTTCCATTTCTAAAAAGTTGAATTTTGCTTCACCCATTATCACTGCACATTATTTTTATACAAAACTTTGCGAATATTCACTTATTATATCTATGGTTGAGAAAATATCATAGATAAAACAATAGATAGGTAAGTCACTTTTTGTATTAGAAAATGCGCGGTATTTATTTACTTTGTAGATAACATCACTCCGTCTTATCTGAAATCAGAGAAAAATATAATATATTAGAGAAATATTAATAAAGCCCAAGTTGTGAAAAATCGAGCAGAATTTAATTTAGTAACCTTGGATAATGTAATTGCATTTATCTTGTTGTGAAATGTATGTTTTGTGAAATCAAATGTAAAGTTGGTTGTCGAGTGCAGAACGTCCAGAGTTTGCGAGGCATATTTTGAAACTGAGTCTCAGGTATACAAATAATGGTTACAAAGGTGAAACAGAAAACATTATCACCATTGTTAGCATTATTGACCATTATTATAAGCAAATCATTTCTGAAAGAAGATTAAGTTATTATAGTTAGTATAGGTAGGCAATGTGACATATTTAGAACATGATGGAGTTTTTTTGACTCCAGGTACTAATATCTACAGTCTGTATGTTTGACGAATATCTACAGCTCATATGTTGAACTAATATCTACGAACTTCAGAGTGTTGACTAATATCTACAGAGCGTAGGTTGGACTAATCAGCTAAATGTATCCAATAGTCCGATATTAGGGATTTTTACATACATACTTACATCATTAAGTTTTTTAAACTGCATACGCAATATTACGTTATTCCAATATGCTATACATAATTGCAAATCCAACCTCTGACAGTACTGTAGATATTCGTCAACACTTTGGTTCTCATAGATATTAATCAACATTTTGAGCTGTAGATATTCATCAACACTTTGATTCCCATAGATATTAGTTCGATTTTTTCAGTTTTTGGAATTCCTGTAGATATTAGTAGACGCCTCCGTTTTTTTATCAGGTATTTAGGTCCTTCAGACCAGAGGTGGTTGCTAAAATCGACACAGGATTTATCGCACTTGTTTTCGATCGATGCAGATTTTATCGGTAACTTGCCATCATTCCCGACCATCACTGAAGATCGCCAACGAACAAACAACAGTTCACAACGACTAAGCCTTCTTAATTCATTCGACGTGAGCTGTTGTTCGTACGTTAGGGATCTGCAGTCGTGCTCGGGAACGATCACAATTTATCGACATCGATCGAAAAGTACTTTTTCGATCGATTGAACTAGGTACCCTGGGACAGCCGTTTATTTTTTAAATTAACTTTATGCAGGGAGTACAGAACTTTTCAATTTTGGAGGCGGGTATATGAACCACCGCCCCAGGAATTATTTATTAGAAAACCAACACCGTCGCCTCAAGTAGTTTAAACGTTTGGTGACTTAGCACAGGTGTCCGGGTTCACGGGGTGAGGTTTGTCCAAGTCCGGATGTGTCTGCCCACTAACTACATGGCAGGCCGGATCGGGGGACCTTTTGATTTCCAGCAGGACCCTTTCGACCCATCGCTAGCACCGCAATAGGAGGAATGTATTCATACATCCGTAATTCCTTGACAAGGTGACCCCCAGATTCCTACCCACCCGTCATACCTTTTTTAATTGAAACTCGATGAAACGAAAAATAGCCACACTAAAAAGAGACAAACACATACATCTATACGATTTAGCTTGCCAGAGAATTGTAATTGGTCTCCTCTTTGTGCGGTGCTTCGTAGTCTTTTTTTATTATTTTTTATATGAATACCGCACAAGAGTCTCAACTGCTCCCGTCTGAAGCCAGTGAGACTATGGCGTCCCCAATCAGGGTATGTTGTGAGGCTGAAGGTAGTGGGGAGGGGAAGGAGATAGGGAAGAGGAAGGTGGGAAAGTACCTGGCTATTCAGATCTGGTCACCAAACACGGCTAATGCCATTTCAAGCAACGTTTCAATTCTGAATGGTGGTCTTACACCAGGGCGATACTGAGAGTATCTTCTGGAACGTGCCGCAAATATACTACATATTATTTTAAATGAATAAATTGTGAAATAACACAAATTTATCAAATAAAATTTATTTGCCACGCCGGGATTCGATCCCGCGACCTTCGGTGTGCCAGTCGAGAGCCTTACCGTTGGACTATGCCGGCCGTCGGCCTACCTGTCTCCTCTTTGTACGTTGCTTCGTAGCTTCCCTACTCCTGTCTCTTTTAATTTTCTGAAGGTTTCACTTCTATCGCGTGTGAATTGCACACTCTGTTTTTTTCTTTCCAGAACTTTCACCCCTTAATTTTCAAAAAAAAATCCCTCCACACAGCATTTCTAAATGTGCCATAGGCCTCGAGGAGAATTATTTTCCTCGAATCGTGGTAAAAATTAAAACAAAAAACGATTTATTTACAGGTTTTAACCGTTAACTTTAACGGAGCATTGACTGATAAATTTTTGTCTTTATTAAAAAAATGATGTTTTGAATTATCAATTAACAACTTCCCGTATAACTTGTTTTAACAGGTCTATTCGCATAAATAGCAATGAGGGTCGTAAACCAATCATTTCTACTTTTATAATTATTATAATTAATAGCATTCTACACGCGATCATATTTACTAGTGATGGACAATAACTTAGACACCATTTTTGAAACGATCTATTAAAATGTCGACGGTTAAATCGAAATGTTAAAAATTCAAGTTTTTTTTTAGTAAGGGGAAATGGAAACTTTTGAAATATTGATTTATGACAGAAAACATTTTTTTAATAAATTACACAGATATTATCTTCTCAATAATTATTTGGAAACTAAGATATCTTGTATTGTATATATGAAATTGAAAATAAAAAATCATGTTTTTGATTTCCCTCTGGGAAGATGCGGTGTGGATGGTTTTTTATGAGAGGAAGTTCTGGGAAGGAAAAAGGTAAGATAGTAGGGTAGTAATCTGGGAGTCAGTGTGTTCTTTAAGAGCGTTTAACCAGCCAGCGGACGAAAATCCACATTTCGTCGAAAGTTGTTCTTCCGATCGTGCAGGGCGGTTACAATGAGAAAGATTGATTATTCTCCGTACCAGCTTTTTAAAATTATAACTCAATATCGAATTTATTTCAATCCAAATTAGCTTTAATTTATACCTTCATCCAAAAATGCTGAAAGGCGTGATGATAAAACTATTAAAATAGTGTACTTTTTGTAGTTATTTTTTGATTATAAGTATTTATCATTTTTCAATAATGTCTAAATTTAATAAGAATGTTAAAAAAATCTGAAATATATTAGTTTGTAAGTGCGCAAATAAATACACAAATGGACCAATTTTCGTCAAGAAACACATGTACGTACATATTTTTTAATGATTTTATTGAAACTAAAATTAAAATTCTAATACATAACTTTGCTAGATAATGTATTGATTTATTTTACTGCATGATTACATTATTTGAAATGGGTGTGGTATAATACGAAAACTTTTTTGAAAATTTAACAAATCTGCCAACGACCTATGGAATAACCTTATTATACTAAAAATTTAAAAAAAATCAAAAAATTTATTACATAACTATGCTAGATAAAAGAACAATCTTTCGAAATCCATTTATAATTTTTTGTGGAAAAGAGTCAATACGTCTAAAAACTTTTTTGAAAATGACGTATTTCCGGCTTTCTCTGGTAATGCCCTCTTAAGAGCAAAACGTTCAAACAGTGAGCTCTGGAATCATGAAAAATTCACAGGTTTTTTCTAACCTGAGTTTAAAGTTTCAGAAAAACTAAATTTATTATCGTGAATGATTTTTAGGTCATTGTGCCTTGTTGTTTGTGTAGATTATGGTGACGTATGTGTTTATGTATGTAAAAGCGATGGATTCAAACGATTCTCAAACGATATTACAAAAACTCTTACGAAACTGTCAACCCTGTCACACATTGAGAAAGACATTTTGCAAACCAGCGATTCAAAATTCAATTTTCGGATAAACTCTTGAAATTAATGCATTTAATTAAAATACTCACCTATGATATTCACCCACATCGAATATTTTGATTCTAATCAAGAATTATATGTATGTACTTTAAATAGGCACCAAATATATATATAAAATGAATGTTTCATTGTTATTTATGCGTTCCTAAACTATTCATTCGATTGCGACGAAACTTTGGTGATTTGATGAGCGCATGCCCGTGATGGGTTCTATGTGTAATAGTGAGGTCTGGCGTTATAAAATTATTTCGTATACTATTCATCCGATTGCGATGAAATTTTGGTGAGTTGTTGTGCTCACTTCCAGGAAGAAGCGAAGGGGAAGGCGGAGAAGGTGGAGGAAAAACGAGGAACAGGAAGAGGATGTGAGAGGGGGAACGGGGACGAATGCGAAAGGACAGGCAGGGTAAAACTATTTCGTCATTTAGTGCCATTGCAACGCATGCCGGGACCTCGCTAGTAAATTACATGTATAACGTCATTGCCTACATACCTACAATAAGACAAGTTGAAAATTTACTGAATACAAAGTCAAGCTTGACCGCTTTCATTAAATTAATGATCATTATAAATTAATGTAATTTAGAAATTTGTGTTTTAATTAATACAATAATTAATAGCAAAACAAAGGTAGCCGACACTATCACAACAATCAAAGAATTAACACGATTTAGAATTTCAAATTAATAAAATAATCATGATTTTTAATTAACTGTTCGAAAATACTTAGTAGTATTCTAGACTCCCCCTTCCCCCTCCCCCCTCCATACCTGTTACATTCATTTTTCAAACAGCTCGCGTGCCACCTATTAAAGCATAACAATCGAACACTCGCAGTTTCGCATCATAATATTAGTATAGATTAGAATAATTTTAACTTTCAAAGGAATCTCTAAAATAACCTAAACAAATAACAAAATGACAGTGCACGTCAAATAATTTTGCTTTTCGTCTGGACAATAAATGTATAATAAATAATTTCATAACGCCAGAGCTTACCAATATATATAGCCTACATTTTTTTTATTTATTTTTTATTATTTCATAAATGATTAAATGTTACATTTTTGGCCATTTTTGACTACCATACTAGGCTATTGCCCGTGTTGTGGTAGTCATACATGTAATATAATTTTATATAAACAGATAATAAAATATAAGAAGAGAAAAGAAAAAATAACATATTTAGGGATAAATAAAACTAAAAACAGATAAAAATATAAGAATTTCAAGTTATCTAAGAAATAAAGAAAATTTAAAGAAGATGAAATAAACATTGGTGAGCATTATTCTTCTTGAAATAAAAATAGAAATAAAATAACATGTTTGTAGTCATTTTTTATATTCGTTCTATGAAAGAAATTGGAAAGAGTGTTAGAGAAAGTAATTTTTTGTTTGATTTTTTTAAAATGCAATATTAAGTTAAAGTAATTGATTAATTAAATTTGTAATTTTTAATTAATATTAATATTATTTGTTTTTTATTGTAATATTAAGCTCTCATGTGTTGTTTAAAGAAATCTCTTCCCTTTTCAAATATCCAAAGATTGATACGGGATTTAAAGAGAGATTTAGAATTATGTGACTTTATATCGACACGCAAAGCATTATACATTTTAGGAGCGATATACCAGAATTGTCGTTGAGCGAAAGAAGTTTGAGTTTTAGGGACCACGCAACCCAGGTTTGCTAAGAAGCGTGTGTGTGCTTGATGTTGCGGGGCCACCAGTAGATTATTTTATTTTTTACATTACTTGCAAATAATGTAACTTTCTATTAGTGAAAGCATTTTTAAAGTCCATTCAGTATATTTTGCGTGAAAGAGTAACAAACATACATCCATACAAACTTTCGCCTTTATAATACTCGTATTAATAGGATTACTGCAAAACCAAAAATCTTACCCTAAAACTGAACGATGAAACAATTAAAAATGTTTTTTAATAAGAGGACAATTTTTATTTTATTAATCTTAAAAAAATTTCCACCTAGGAGG
The DNA here is from genome assembly GCA_917880885.1 of Limnephilus marmoratus. Taxonomy (NCBI): domain Eukaryota; kingdom Metazoa; phylum Arthropoda; class Insecta; order Trichoptera; family Limnephilidae; genus Limnephilus; species Limnephilus marmoratus. Next base: position 40,901,826 of record OU862928.1, read on the forward strand.
TCCTGAGGAAAATAATTTCCCTCAAAATCTAAGTCATCTTTGGGGATGCTGTGTATCATCTTTGTGGTGCCGTGTGGAGGGTCTTTTTGAGGAAAGGAAGGAGTGAACCTGGGACTTGAAGATAATGTAGGAGGGTGGAAATCGTTCTATAGCTGAGCTGTTGAACTGAAGAACGAGTCATAGAAAAGACCCGTTATCGTTTGACAGATGCCGTCTGTATACAAACGTAATTACCTAATGAAATCGGGAGTCGGGTATGGGTGCCGCCGTAAGGGAACCATTTATTGGATAACCAACATCCTTGCCATAGATCGCCTCAAGTGGTTCGCTACACTTGGTGGCTTAGCAGGGGTGCCCCGGGTAAAGGGTGTTCATGGGGTAAGGTTTGTCTAGGTCTTGATGACGGATGTGGTTGCCCACCTACAGCATGACTGGTTGAGGAAGACTCTCTAACCGGTCCGCCACTCTGTAGGTGGGCAAACGCATTCGCTGCCACGATCTAGACAAACCTCACCCTGGTAAATCACCAAACATAGCAAACAACTTCAGGTGACCTATGGCAGGGGTGTTGGTTATCCAATAAATGGTTCACGGGCAGCGGTACCCATACCCGCCTCCCAAATTACGAATCTGAGCCGAAAGACAAAAAAGAGTCAGGACTATAAATTGTCCTACCACAAAAATCTCCATTATCACAACCATTTCTGTTACATTCATCGTTTATAAAAAAAATTGTGTGCACACGCGGTAGAAGTGAAACTTCCAGAAAACTAAATCAGACAAGACTGGGGAGGCTACGAGGCACCGCACAAAGAAGAGACCGATAGGCTGCGAAGCACCAAACAAAGAGGAGTCCGATTAGTCTACCTCATTCTCTCGCAGGCCAAATCCTAAAGATGTATGTGTTTGTTTCAAATAACAACGGTGCTAAATAATTTTTCACTTCAAAAGAAGTGAGGTTACAAAAAAGCTATCAGCGCAACTTCAACTACACAAATAAACTGACAATATGCATGAATGTGGGAGAAGTCAATGCATCTAGGTCACTAGTCCTAGAGTCTAGTGTTGGGCAGATATAATCTGAGACCAGAGAGAGGTGGAAACGTGATTAAACGAAACCAATACGCGGATCCGACCTTTGGTTGAACCTACTCGACCAACAATCCAGTCAACAAACCAGCCAGTCTACCATAACTCAACAACTCTGCCAACGGTTTGGTCTATTGAGCAAGGTTATATCCAATGGCCATTCAATTTCTCTTTAAATTACTGCGAAAATACTGTTATATTATTGTATAGGTGTGATTTATTCAATGGGACTTGTTTAGAAAACCGCCTATTTTCACTTACTTGTAGCTGTTTCAATTAGGTGACCTCTGAAGCGTATTGGTCAGTGTTTATCAAAATAATAATTGTTATTTTTCATATTTAATGAAATGAAGAAAATATTAGCGAAACTCAATCGAAAATCTGGAGACAGAAAAATCAGACAAAGATATTGACTCCACTGGGACTCGAACCCAGGAACCTTTGCTTACATGGCGAGTGCTCTACCAACTGAGCTACGGAACCTATATCCAATTCGATCACTTTTAACTGTATCATACTTCGACTAAAAACCACCAACATTATCATCATTTTCTTAAATGCACATGCACTTGCCATGTGAGCAAAGGGTCCTGGGTTCGAGTCCCAGGGGTGCCAATATCTTTTCTGATTTTTCTGTCTTCACATTTTTGATTGAGTTTCGCTAATATTGTCTTCATTTACTTAAAAATTATTATTATTATTTTTCAATTTGGGAGGTCACCTCAAGTGGTTCGCTATGTTTGGTGATTTAGCAAGGGTGCCCGAGTTCATAGGGTGAGGTTTGTCTTTAGGTCTTTGCAGGAAATGCGTTTGTCCACCTACTGCATGGCGGGCCGGATCGGGAGAGACTCGTTGAGGGAGACCGTTTGACCTCTCCAGCCGAACTTTCTTGACCCATCGCCCTGCGCCGTAGTGAAAGGAATGTATTCATACATCCGTCACTACTGGACATACTCACCTCCCCACCAGATTAAACCCACCCGCTTATCCTTTTCCTTTACACAACATCCTCGCCTTTCTTTCCCTAAAAAGACACATAGCATCCCCAAAGATGACATAGACTGTGAGGGAAATGATTTTTTTCATGCTCTGATGTGTGGAGCTAACGAAAAAAAATAATTGGATAATTTATATATCGCCGTTTTTGTAAAAAAACATCTTAAGAGGGTATTACCAGAGAAAACCCGAAATATGTCATTTTTAAATCAGATTTTGGACGTATTTCCATAAAAAATTTTAAATGGATTTCGAAAGATTGTTCTTTTATCTAGCATTCGCATGTAATAAATTTTGTGATTTTTTTAAAATTTTTAGTATAATAAGGTTATACCACAGGTCGTTGGCAGATTTGTTAAATTTTCAAAAAAGATTTTGTATTAAACCACACCCATTTCAAATCATATAATCATGCAGTAAAATAAATCAATACATTATCTAGTAAACGCATGATTTAGAATTTTAATTTTAGTTTAAATAAAATCATTAAAAACATATACATACGTGTGTTTCTTAATGAAAATTGGTCCGTTTGTGTATTTTTTTGCGCACTTACAAACTAATATATTTCAGATTTTTTTAACATTCTTATTTAACTTAGACATTATTGAAAAATGATAAATACTTATAATTAAAAAATAATTACAAAAAGCACATTATTTTAATAGTTTTATCATCACGCCTTTCAGCATTTTTGGATGAAGGTATAAATTAAAACTAATTTGGATTGAAATAAATTCGATATTGAGTTATAATTTTAAAAAGCTGGTACGGAGAATAATTAATCTTTCTCATTGTAACCGCTTGCTGGTTATTTGTCCGCTGGCTGGTTAAACGCTCTTAAGGCGTACAATTTATTATGGGTTCCTAGTCTATACCTAATTTTATTATTTATTTACAGATCTGATGCAAAAAACATATTTACCACTTTTGATAAACACACTTCTATTAGAAAGCTTGTGTTTGGAGAAGATACGACTTTGCACGCAGAGGACATTATATTTAAAACACTGGACATTGCTTGATTTTACATTTACTACCCCCATTACTCTCGACATTACATTTATGAGAAGATTCGTGGCAAAACCGTTTGGAGAGAGTACAAAGAAAATTTCTTCGATACGTTCAATTCAAATTGAGACAGCCTGTAATTAAAATCCGCTACAATGCATTAATGTCTGATCTAAACCTACCACTACTTTCTACCCGGCGTACTATTAATGACATTCTTATACTTTTTAAATTACTGAACAATCTCATAGACTGCCCTCAAATGTTAAGTGTTATAAATATTCGTGTCCCTGTTAAATCAACTCGACTCCACCACCTTTTCCACAGTGACAATCATAGCACTAACTATTCCTATCATTCACCGCTAGTGCGTTTTCACCGAACTGCCAATACGTATACAGACAGACCTTTTCGACATTTTCAAAACCTCACCGTCTTGCATCAAAGCAAAAATAACTAGTTATTTATGTAACTGATATGTTTGTAAAATTATAAATATTTGTTGTACTAATTTGCATCATATGTATGTACTGTATGTTATTCTATATATATATATATAATGTTTGTAAATGTTCGATACACCTGTATTATGTATGTAATAGCCCTATGTACGGGCGTTTAAATAATAAATAAATAAAAAGTAAAATTGATATTTATTTTGAAAGATCGGAGAATTTATGTATACTTAAGACTGAAGAAATTTTATAAAATGACATAAAATACCTCATTTGCTTACAGTTTTATACTATTAGTTGTTTAAATTGTCGCGGGCTGTGAAGGTGAGGTGAAAGGTTTTCGACTTTAGATACGACTGTCTGAAAAGATGAGTTTTACGTTTCGCTCTAAATTTTGCAGAGTCTGTGATATTCAAAGATATTGGAATTATGTTATCTTTGGTGATAGTGTAAGAAATAAGGTTACGGACTCTTATGAAAATAAAATTTATAGCTGGAATCAGTTGTGTTGTTCTATATTACTATTATAGAAAATGTCGTATAATTTAACAAAATACATGCTCATAAGCAAAAATAACGCATTGGATGAACATCTTTATATTGCTGGAACAAAACTGGAGAAGGTACAAAGTATTGTATACTTGGGCTGCAATGTAAATGATAGATGGGATCCTTCAGTTGAAATCAAATGCCGCATTGAGCAAGCTCGTGCAACCTTTATCCGCATGAAAAAAATGTTCTGCAGTCATGATCTCAACCTTGGATTACGAATGCGAATGGTCAGATGCTACGTATTTTCAATATTATTTTATGGAATGGAAGCATGGACGCTTACTGAAGAATTAATTAGGCGACTTGAGGCATTCGAGATGTGGATCTACAGAAAAATACTTAAAATAAGCTGGATGGACAGGGTCACAAATGAAGATGTTATGGTTCGGATGAATAAAGAAAAGGAAGTTATTAAAACCATAAAAATCCGAAAACTTCAATATCTTGGACACGTGATGAGACATCCAGAGAAGTATGAGATCCTGCATCTCATAATGCAGGGAAAGATTGCCGGAAGACGGGGCCCTGGAAGAAGGAGAACCTCATGGCTGAAAAACCTGAGACAGTGGTTTGGCCAGTCTACCGTGGAGCTGTTCCGGGCTGCAGTAAACAAAGTCCGCATAGCCAACATGATAGCCAACGTCCGTTGTACGGACAAGGCACAACAAGAAGAAGCTACAGAGGTCATGAGTTAAACTCAGCCATAGGAAGAATTGAAAGTAATCTAAGAAATAAAGAATTAAAAGATAATTTAAAGAAGATTGAAATAAACATTGGTGAGTATTATTCTTCTTGAAATAAAAATAGATACAAAATTTGTTAAGTAATCTTCTGCGCGAGGGTACATGTTTGTAATTTTTTAATGTAATATTAAGTTAAAGTAATTAATTAATTAAATTTGTAATAATTTTTTTAAATTATTATTATTATTTGATTTTTATCGTAATACTAGCTGATCCGGCGAACTTCGTACCGCCTCAGAATCAAAAACTGTTGTCAACTTATTAGCTGAATTGATCTAAATTGTTTCTCCCTGTGTATTCTTTCCCCTCTCGCGTTCCCTCTCCCTCTCCCCACTCCACTTCTCCCCTTCCCCCGTCCCGCTAACTCCCCTTCCTGAGTTCCTTTCCCCCCTCCCCCCTCCCCCGGTTCACAGTTCAATATTATACCCCTTACAATATTGCTGCAGTTCTTTCAAAATAGGAGAATTCGTTCCATACAAAATGTATGGGTAAAATAATTTTCTTCGGAGTGGAACATCCTTTACTTTTAGGGGTATGAAAAATAGATGTTGGTCGATTCTCAGACCTACCAGATAAGCACACAAAATTTCATCAAAATTGGTCCAGCCGTTTCGGAGGAGTATGGTAACAAACACCGTGACACGAGAATTTTATATATTACTAGCTGATCCGGCGAACTTCGTACCGCCTCAGAATCAAAAACTGTTGTCAACTTATTAGCTGAATTGATCTAAATTGTTTATCCCTGCGTATACCATACCTTGATCTAAATTGTTTCTCCCTGCGTATCCTTTCCCCTCTCGCGTTCCCTCTCCCTCTCCCCACTCCACTTCTCCCCTTCCCCCCTCCCCCCTCCCCCCCCCTCCCCCCTCCCCCCCCCCCCCCCCCCCCCCCTCCCCCGGTTCACAGTTCAATATTATACCCCTTACAATATTGCTGCAGTTCTTTCAAAATAGGAGAATTCGTTCCATACAAAATGTATGGGAAAATAATTTTCTTCGGAGTGGAACACCCTTTACTTTTAGGGGTATGAAAAATAGATGTTGGTCGATTCTCAGACCTAACATATAAGCATAAAAAATTTCATCAAAATTGGTCCAGCCGTTTCGGAGGAGTATGGCAACAAACACCGTGACACGAGAATTTTATAGATTAGATTAGATTAAGCTCTCATGTGTTGTTTGAAGAAATCTCTTCCCTTTTCAAATATCCAATGTTTGAAACGGGCTTTAAAGAGAGATTCAGAATTCTGTGACTTTATATCGGAACTCGAAGCATTATATATTTTAGGAGCGATGAACCAGAATTGTCGTTGAGCGAATGAGGTTTTAGTTTTTGGGAGCACGCAACCCAGGTTTGATGAGAAGCGTGGGTGTGCTTGATGTTGTGGAGCCACCAGTAGTTTTTTTGGCATATCTCTCTCTCTGGTTTCAATCCTGGGATTGGTTTGCAGCAATTTCATCTATTCGTTTCTTCCACTCTTCCCTGTCTATATAAGGTGATTTTTCACAAAAACGGCGCTCTACAAATTAATTATTATTTTTAATTGTAAAACTAACGTTTTTAAGACAAGATTTTTTATGCATAGCACAAAGGGTAACAATTATTATAAGCAATAATTATCAGCCTGAAACACTCATCCACATTGAAAAATCTTCCGAGAAAAGATACATGACGCCAACGGGACTTGAACCCGTGTCCTCTCGATTGCCGGTCGATTGCTCTGACCACTGAGCTATGGCGGCTTATCTCGTACCCGCCAAATGATTCAATATATGCTAGTGTTTCATTCAACAATTACTGCTTATTATATTTTTTCCACCTGAAAACAACCAACTTTATTTTTGCGAGAGAAACATTGTAAGTGTTAAATCCCTCGCTAGGTGGCGTCGAGACAAATTATGTCTTCATTTATTGGGGAAATACTTAAACTTGTCAAATATTAATTATTATTTTTAATTGTAAAACTAACGTTTTTAAGACAAGATTTTTTATGCATAGCACAAAGGGTAACAATTATTATAAGCAATAATTATCAGCCTGAAACACTCATCCACATTGAAAAATCTTCCGAGAAAAGATACATGACGCCAACGGGACTTGAACCCGTGTCCTCTCGATTGCTGGTCGAATGCTCTGACCACTGGGTTCAAGTCCCGTTGGCGTCATGTATCTTTTCTCGGAAGATTTTTCAATGTGGATGAGTGTTTCAGGCTGATAATTATTGCTTATAATAATTGTTACTCTACAAATTATCCAATTATTATTATTATTATTATAACATTTGCTTATCTTAGTCCCTAAAAAGTTAATAATTTCTTCCCATTAATTAGCTTACATTTTTATGCAATTAGTTATCTAAAATGTGAAGGTGAAGGTGAAAGATGTTTAATTTTAGACAAGACAGTCGAAAAAGGTAAATTTTAAGTTTTGCCCTAAAGTCTTCCGAGTCTGTGGTATCCAGAGATATCGGAATTTTGTTATCTTTGGTGATATCGTAGGAAATAAGGTGACGTGCTCTTATAGAAATTGTTGTTCGATATATTTATTATAGTTGTATATTATTATTATAGAAGGTGCCGTATAATTCCTCTGCCGCGGAGGTCACGAGTTGAACTCGACCACAGGGATATTGGTTCGAATTTTAATTGGCTTCTCTTAGTTAGGTTTAAAAAATCGATTAAATATGCAAAGTAGACTTCTTGACTCACAATCCGGAGGTCGCGGGTTCGAACCCGGCAGGCGCAAATAAATTTTATTTGATTAATTTGTGTTATTTCACAATTAATTCATTTAAAATAATATATAGTATATTTGCGACATGTTCCAGAGTGGAAGATACTATTAGTATCGCCCTGGTGTAAGACCACCATTCAGAATTGAAACGTTGCTTGAAAATGGCTTTAGCCGTGTTTGGTGACCAGATCTGAATAGCCAGGTACTTCCCCACCTCCCTCTTCCCCATCTCCTTCCCTTCCCCATTACCTTCAGCCTCACAACATACCCCAATTGGGGATGCCATAGTCTCACTGGCTCCAGACGGGAGCAGTTGAGATTCTTGTGCGGTATTCACTGTAAAAAAAAAAGATGGGGTTTCGGTAGCGAAGTGGCCGCACATGTGATGATTAAAAATGACTATATGGTTCTGAGATCTTATACAGAATTGTCTCTCTGACAAACTTAACAACAGTTAATAATATTTAATTAAAATAGCTTTATTACAACACCAAGATAAATCAAAGGTGTATATAATCTTGCACCAAGGTGTTCACAAATCGGTTGGTACTTTCTAAAAGATTGTAGGTATCGGCGTCGTATTGAAATCGGCAATTTTTATTTCTTTTATATTTAAATTATATGAAAACATAATTTATAAAAACAGTTTATTTTAAAACAAGTTCTGCTACGTAATTATTATTACGCGTGACAGCTGTTTGGCCCTCTGAAGGCATTATCAAACTGTGGCTATACCACTTACAGACGATATATTTATATCATTACTAGACACGTGCTTCTTGAAAAAAAAAATGCTTTTATTTTTATTACCTACGCCCTTATTAATTTCCGAGTAAAATGATGGGAAATATTAATGGTAATTAATTACCATTTAAAAATTTCCCCAATTACTGCGTTTTTTAAATTTGACCGTCGTTAGTCTAGTCGTTATTTATTTATTTATTTACGCCTATTTAGGCTTTTACATACATATATATAACAATATTAACAAAATTGTACTAGTAATTAGTGCAGGAAACTACTTTTTAAAACACTTGCACAAAAATAAATACAAAGTAAAAATATTATTGAGTTTGAACCACAAAGTATGTAAGTAGGTACAAAATATAAAAAGCCAAAATAGTTTTTTTTTCTTTCAGCCGACTACTGTCAATGTGTTAGTCAATTTTAATAGCTTTATCAAAATATTCCCCTATTTGATGAAAAAAAACTTCAATAAGGTATGCTTATATATTAAAATTGATGTACTAAATATATCAACAACATCGGAGTATTTGTTTCCAAGCTGTTGAATCCGTCGCATAGGAGTGTAATATTGGGTTGTTGACTTAGAATTGCTACAATAATATGGTAGGTACTGTCTTGTGACTGACCTGCCTGGAGTATGAAAAGAGATTACATATAAAAAATCAGGGGTATCAAACATTGAATTAACGATTTTATACAAGCAGGTTAAATCGGAAATGATTCTACGATCAGATAATTTTATTAAATTCAATTAACAAAGTAGGTTATCGTAATTTAGGCATTCACTAGAAATGCCCATTTTAAAATTCACATATCTTAAAAAATTATTTTGGATTCTTTCAATCGCATGTGAATAAACCTCATAATTTGGGGACCAAACCGTGGAATTGTATTCTAAATGACATGTATAATGTTTTTACAGTATTGACATTATTGAAATCACTAGATACCCTTAAAATAAATCCCAACATTTTCAAAGCTTTATTGGTTGTTATTTTTATATGCTTAATAAAGTTGAGTTTCGGGTCAAACCAAATACCTAAGTCATTAATTTCCGAGACAGATACTAACGACATTGACACGTACCTTTCTCAGTTAGCAGAGAAATTCCGTGTACATGAGCTCTCATCATCATCTCAGGGTCCTGCGTGGGATAAAAGAAAGATACTATCTGATGTAAATAAAAGAACTCACATTAAACAAAATGTACTTGTTATTATTGACAAGCAAAAACATAATCTACATAAATACCTTTGTAAACTCAAAAAAATGTAGAGAGAGAGAGAGAGATAATTCAGTTTTTTTAGTAGAATCCACTCCAAATGATCATTCATAGCTTGCGATCGTTAATATAGCGCACCTCTTCTAACCTCATCGACAAGGGCTCCAGATAGCTGGAGAAGAGCCCCAGAGCTGCCGCTTCGCAAGCCCATGACACCGTGAAGCAGCTGAGATTCCAGTCCATCCACAAAGGCCCGCTGATCACAATGCGTCCGATGGCCATCTCTGAGCATTGACAGGATATAACCCGCAGTTCTATATTGTTGATGTCATTTAAGAAGCGCCTGCAGTCTTCATCAAAGTTATCCTCGTTGATATTGGATTGTGTGTGGCAGGCACTGGGTGCACGGAGGCCAACGCTTATTGTTTTCCCCTTCATCATCGACATCCTGCGTGTACCGCGACCCGGTACTATTTAACAGTCTTGTAAAGGCATCACGTCTGTTACACGCATAATATTGCAAATTTACACAATCATTTACGAGTATCAAAACTCCTTATAAATCAAACTTCCGACAAATTCCTTGATATGCCATGACGTCGCCCTTATAACCGTTTTTTTCTCTTTAAAACAATCGAGCAACGTCCAGGCAATTTGAATTTGTTCTCCGTCGTTCCAACGGCACGCCGAAATTAATAATAATCATTCTGAGCAAGAACCGACTGAATAACTACCATGAAAATAATTACGTTACAACATATTGTTAATGGAATAATCGAAAAATAGTGGATTCTTTATTCGATAAAACCTCATAATTTGACAATTGCTTATGATAAGTTGCAAGCGGTTATCATGACACCATATAATAAATCTCAACAAGATATTTGACAATATATGGCAATCATTAATTAAGTTATGTGAGTTATTCCTAAATAATGACTCGTGGGCTTATTTTCCAGCATAATTAAGTATTTGAAATTGGCTTAAACATATCGAAGAGTGGCGAGCGAATTATATTTTTTTAATCATTTATCAAAATCGCTTTCGGATTATTGGATTCTTTTTAAATTTCCAACTGCTCTAAAAGATTGAGTTTGCGTAACGGAGTTGGCTTATTATTAGTACTAAGTGAGTGATTTTTATCTAGGAGATGTGTAACAAATTGTGCCTGTATTTTATTATTATTTTTTAACGATCGCATGTGTTCTTTGAATCTAGTATTAAAGGACCGGCAGTCCAAGAAGCCACGCAGTATATGGGTAAAAGCATCCGCCGCCAATATCTAGACGAACCCCTTGAACCCGGGCACCCCTACTAAGTCATCAGAGGCAGAGGTGTCGATTATTCAATAAATAATTCCCCATGGGTACAGTACGCACATAGAGAGGTTTTATTGCCGTACACTTATTTTACAGTTTATTCAGTGTTTATCGATATATAGTAATTAATTCGATGGTTTTCCACATAAAATAGTGTCACGTGTCTTGTCCGTGGATTGTCTGTTAATTGCCTGTTTCGCGCAATAAGACAAATGTGTTAATGATAATGGCTAAGGATACCGCATTCCTCAGCCGGAACGACACTGCCTTACTGCCAGGCCCGGACTGAGACCATTTGGGGCCCTCCGCTAAAACCTGTAAAGGGGCCCCCTAACGTGGGTGGGGCTTCAAAAACGGGGGGCCCGGGGGCCTCCCCAGATAATTTTTGAAAATTAGGTGCCTGAAAACAATGAAAACGCGTTTCTACGCTATATTGGCATCTATAAAGAAGAAGAAATTCAGATGGGTTTTAATACGAATATTATGATTTTCGACTTTTGTTGACTTTATTATTTATTGAAATAAGAAATTCACAGTATTTTTAGGATACCACAACACTACTTAACACATGCCGTAGAACTGCCAATAATTATAACGGAGTTCAAAATAAAGGGCAGGATTTTATTCACACCAAAGCATTAATGAATTATGTCAAAGTTATTTGTGTATTAAAAATAATGACAAACGGATTTTAGGGATTAGAAAAATTATACTAACATTTTTAAAAAATCCTGTGTGTTTTACAGTTTACAATGTTGTATACCAGAATAGAAGGGGCTTAACTTAACTGAAATGATTCGACATTTTGCTCCCCTAGCCCTAAAGTAACAGTTTCTTTGTAAACAACTCACTTGTTAAAGCTACTTCATCTATTATTTTATATTTGTCCAAATTATAAAATAAATCCCTCTCAATATTAATAAAAACAGACTGGACATATAAGGTCTTGGCCTAAGGATGACCGAAATCGATTTTTGACGACGAGTTGTCTGTTGGACAGTGGACACACGACACACGTCACCGCGCAGACGATGCGGATGACAGTGGATCGTATAAAGCTTTCGTATACACGGCGAGATATAAACAGTTGTTGGACATGTTCTACTTTTGGAAAATGTAATTTTTTTTCGAAAATGTAAACAAAACACAAAATAACTACTAACAAGACAAAAACTTTTATTTTGTACGTTTTGTGGGGCCCCTTCGGGGCCCCCTCGCGCCGGGGGCCCTCCGCGATCGCGGACCTGCGGACCTGGCCAGTCCGGGCCTGCTTACTGCCAATAGAGCTCGCGGCAGTTTTATCGGCTGGCAGCTGGTACAAGATCGGAATAATAGGCATTTGGCAGCCACCCATGCAGATATCACACAAATAACTATGCAAGTCCAGTACTTCCATTTTATACAAAAGGGTGTTATCCTTTCGACAAAAATGAAAAAAATTGTTAATTGCTCGGCAAACTGATGACAGGACTCCAATTTGGAGAGACTTACAGTCCACTGGCAAAGTGTTTCGACAGAATGTAACATAAAAGTATTTGTAACAAGGTGTGTGCACCCTCTTATACACATTTTATTTATGGTTTCGGTGTGTGCTTGCCCATTGACATTTGGCCATTGGTAATATTGCAAGCCCTGCCATATTTTGAAATGTTTCAGTTGTTGATACGGGGCAAATTCAAATCAGCAAATTTTAAAAGAGAGTTTGTGATTCTTTGGGTAGCAGCCGAGAGCTCAGAGCGGTACTCTCGACCGCAACACGATGGATCCTTTTTGAAGATAGCTACGATCGTGATTGTGAATTTTGGACATCATACTCGCCATCTTGATTTAATATGCGATATCGATAGAGATGCAGGATCTCATACTTCCCTGGATGTCTCATCACATGTCCAAGATATTGAAGTTTTCGGAATTTTATAGTTTTAATAACTTCTTTTTCTTTATTCATCCGAACCATAACATCGTAACCCTGTCCATCCAGCTTATTTTAAGTATCTTCTGTAGATCCACATCTCGAATGCCTCAAGTCGCCTAATTAGTTCTTCAGTTAAGATGAAGTCATAGTAAATAATGCAAAATCATATGTTTTTGTTTTGAAAATTTGATCGCTTAGAAGTATTGTAGATGCTTCAATTAAATACTGCGTGTAGAACATACCTTGGCCCTTAAAAATATCGGTCATTTTTTTAATAAGTTTTTTAATAAGCCTATAAAAAAATAAAGTATGAGATCTAAAAAACACACTTTCAAGTCCAAACTCTCCTATTTATAAACCCCTTTTCGGATATGGTTTTATTGTGTAATGTGGCAAATTCAGTTTATTTTATAATAATCGCAAAAAAAGTTGATATTTACACCCAATCTTCCCAAAATAAAATAAAATATGCATTTTCGCGTTGATATTTTACAATACGGCTGCTAGTCGACGAATTCGGTTATTCAAAGTGACCCCTATGGCGTCCACCGAAGAACTACTGTCCACGGCACAGTAGTGAACTAGTGGATCGCCTTAATGCACCCATTCCATAAAATAATATCGAAAACATGTAGCATCTGACCATTCGCGCCTCCGTAGTCCAGTGGCTAAGACTCTTGACTCACATTCCGGAGGTCGCGGGTTCGAACCCGGCATGCGCAAATAAATTTTATTTGATTAATTTGTGTTATTTCACAATTAATTCATTTAAAATAATATATAGTATATTTGCGGCATGTTCCAGAGTGGAAGATACTATTAGTATCGCCCTGGTGTAAGACCACCATTCAGAATTGAAACGTTGCTTGAAAATGGCTTTAGCCGTGTTTAGTGACCAGATCTGAATAGCCAGGTACTTCCCAACCTTCCTCTTCCCCACCTCCTTCCCCTCCCCACTACCTTCAGCCTCACAACATACCCCAATTGGGGATGCCATAGTCTCACTGGCTCCAGACGGGAGCAGTTGAGATTCTTGTGCGGTATTCACTGTAAAAAAAAAAAAAAAAAATTCGCATTCGTAATTTTTTTCATGCGGTTAAAGATTGCACGAGTTTCCTCAATGCGGCATTTGATTTCAACTATATAATAATAAGTATAAGAATATAAGAATCCAGCAACATAAGAAGGTGAAAACCGAATGAAAATCCACTGTGTAGTTTAAAAGATCTAAGCGCACAGACAGCGGGAACGACTTCAATTTATACAATGTAAAGAAGTGTTACGTTTTCGTCAATCGAGTGACTACTGTAAACACGTAGAAACTCTCAGGAATGTGTTCCGCAATGCAGAATATTTACTCACAGAAGCTGTGAGCGCTCGGCCGTATCGTATATAAATTATGAGGAAAACAAGAAACAATTATCTACAGTTCTATAGTATTTAGTACCACTATATCACACTCTGCCCGTGATTGAATTCACTTCAATGTACACAGATTTTATTAACACTGTGTCGTTTTTACTACACCTATGTATGCATTGCCTATATTTTAAATCATGGGTCCCCAAACTTTTTTGCAAACTGGAAACAAAGTAGAAGATACTATCAATTTCGTACTGATCCCCTAGCCCGGGGCTCGGCAAACTTTCAAATGAGAAGAGCCAATTTGTCAAAGAAACAGGATAAGAAATACATCAGAGAGACAAAATTATAACGGAGCGGAGTGGGGTGAGGGGATTGTAATCGTTCTGTGGTAAATGTGGTGGAACGATAATTACGATTTGCTTTGTTTTATGGTTACATCAAATAACTGACGGTTACATCAAGGCTAAACGCAAAAAACATGTTGACGTATATTGTAGCGCCAGTTCGTAGAGGAGTGGAGCTGGCGACACGGTATCGCTCCTAAGTAGATAAGTACAAACATCACCCCTAACTATTACACATCTGCCCTGATGATGAACACTGTAACGCTGTCCGAAACGCTGGCTAAAGAAGGAGGTAGCGTAACACAGCATAATATCCCAACTAATAACAGAAATAGTAATCATCAATATTTTATTATAAAAGAAAGCCCAAAAAAATGTGCGACCCGCAAAAACTCAAAAATGTAACCCGCGTATTCGATTCCTCGGCTGGCTTAAATCCTTTATCACGATACAAGCAACATTTTCCGCTTACTGTGATGGTATTAAGATATTTTCAGGTTATTCGTAAACCGGGAATGTTTGTCTTTCTTTAAAAAAGTAAAAATGTATCCGTAAAAATCAATAGTTTGCCTTATAGATTATGTTATATCGCTTTTTTACATTTTTATATCAATCACAGTTTGGGAATTGGGTTTCTGTTCAAAGCAACAAGATAATATATTATAATATGACGTATTATGTACCGTGCATTGTAAAGTGCACACATTGCTAGTGTTGCAAAATAACATCTCACGCCATACACTCACATTATACAGGTAAAAACACGTGAATAGTTCCTTAGCTGGAGACTTTTCAACATATTAATTGATCGTGGAACACCTGCGCAGTTTCAATATTTCAATTATGATTATATCAACACGACAGTCTATATTTATAAGTATTCACATTCTTAAAAGGAGTACACAAGCCAATAATGCGCACATTCTTAGTGTGCCTTATACCTTTTATCACCCGAATATAGGTAGTATACCTAAAAATCGCCTGGCACACAGCCGATATTAGCGCTATAGTGTTTTTTGTTGATTTTGCTAATAATTTTATAAGAAAGATACAAAATTTGTCAAAGGAATGAGTTACGCCTTTACGCCATTTTACATTCAATTGATAGGTACATGATATTATAAGTATACAGTGGTACCAGGAGATTATCAATAATAACTAAATAAGAATGAACATTTAACAAAGTATGTATGATAAAAGCAAGTATTTAGGAATAGGATCATAGACATCCAAATGGATAGACAAGCAGTTACAGATGAGGGGTAAAACCAAACAATGGAGAGCGAAGAGGGGAAAGATGACTGTCATTCGTTGAACAATCAATCTGACAGTATATAGGCATCTCGCAATACAATATCACCATTTAGTTCTTAAAAGCAAAATCTGCTTTGAATGAATAGACCTTTTTACATGGGAGCGCGAATTGCTTGCCACGTTCAAAACATATTTGCTAAGGCCAAATGCTCGCCCCAAAAAGACTCGCGCCAATACACATATCAATATTTTGTTTCCGTGTTTAGTTAAAACACTTTTACAAATGTTTCATAATTTACTTACCCCTGTAACCAGCGACGAGCACATTGGAGTACCGCCCACATTCGCTATGTGTACATTGATACGTAGATATATTGTATAGCACAAGCTGCCGTTATTTCGTTAAATGTATGGATGTCAGCTTCTCGCTGTTCACGGCAAGAATGATGACGTCACACATTTAGATTCAAGCGAGGCTATATCCCCTCCCCATGGAGCGAGCCGGTTCCAAGGAGGAGCTACAGCCGGCGCCATGTGGAGGGGGAAATAATACGTTTTTATCACTTAGGGCAGGTCCAGATATATTCATATGTCCGTGAATAGGATACTATTACGTGTTACCAGTGGCGTAGCTAGCATGGGTGGCACCCGGGGCGGAAAACGTGGTGTCACCCCCCCCCCCCCCCCATTTGGTAGGCGAATTACCTTAGCTTATGAAACTACCCCAGTGTAAGCAGCTAATCGTTTGATGTAAATACTGTCGGCAGTTGACTTGGTAATCGGTGTAAATAGCGCTTCGTCAACAAATTCAAAACGCATATTTCGAATTCTTAAAAAACGTTTGCTGAAATTCTCCAAATTACTTATTATTCCTTTAATATTTTTTTCATGTACACAAAACAATATAATACAGAAAAAAGCATACAGATCAGTTATCAATCGATTCTGGTGTAATTGTATTCAAGTTTTGCGTCTATTATAAAAGTGAACTATCAAATCCACTTATCTTTTTTTTGTAAATGATCACTCGAGGAATATTTCGGGGAAATCCCCGACCGAGCAATACTTCGAGCTAGGAACGACATTAAAAAATAAAAGCATTTTTTCGGGAATCCCTGACCAACCGAGCTAAATGACACTCAGTGTTCACGTGTAAGATATTTTTGCGGCAATTTCGCACTTTCGTAATTTTTTATTCCACGTTCGAGTGTCACCCCACCCCCCTCGGGTGGCACCCAGGGCGACCAAGGGCGGTCCCCCCCCCAATAATAAAAATGTTATAATAACAGAGAACATAATATTTAAATAGGATTATTTAGAATAAAAAAGATGTAAACAATGGGGGCTTGTCAGAAAAGTTGTCATATATATTAAATTTTATTTGTCATTATTATATTTATACGAACGCATGTAAGAAAAAAAAATTATAGTAGTTTACGCTTATATTTTTTATAAAGTAGTTAACAAATTTATTTTAATTTTACTTGAGGCGAACGATAGGAAAAACTTTAATTAATTCTTAGTGTATTTTTGGTATTCATAATGTGAACCGATCCGTAGTAAAGGTTAAGCGAAAATAGTGATTTTATAAAGGTTTAACGGTGTTATTGTTTTATTTTTTTTAAATAACACTCGACTAAATCAGTGAATAAAATATTTGAATAAGGCCACGTCAAGATTCAGAATAATATAACAGGATGAATGAGGTGGTAACCCGATAGTTAATCCGCCGACAATTAGCCCCCATTATAATTTTTTGTGCATTTTTATTAATTTCAACAACTATGACAACAATAACGCCAACCAAAACGACAACAACAACGAAAACGACAACTACAACGACAACTACGACAACTACAACGACAACGACAACGACAATGACAACGACAAATTTTAACGACTACGAAGGCAACAACAACAACAACAAAATACTAACGATCGATGCGACGATGCAATTGCAACCTCATTCAACCTCAAATACAATCGTATTTTAATGAAAACGGGCACTTACATAATATATGGAATGAAAACAATAATGTTGTGATCAAAAAGGTTTTTTTCTTATTTATTTCATAATTATTTGATATCTACTTACTTTTATATTATGTAAGAAAGAATCGCTTTAAGAGGGCATTACCAGAGAAAGCCGGAAATACGTCATTTTCAAAAAAGTTTTTAGACGTATTCACTCTTTTCCACAAAAAATTATAAATGGATTTCGAAAGATTGTTCTTTTATCTAGTGAAGTTATGTAATAAATTTTTAGAATTACTTTGAATTTTTAGTATAATAAGGTTATTCCATAAGTCGTTGGCAGATTTGTTAAATTTTCAAAAAAGTTTTTGTATTATACCACACCCATTTCAAATAATGTAATCATGCAGTAAAATAAATCAATACATTATCTAGCAGAGTTATGTATTAGAATTTTAATTTTAGTTTCAATAAAATCATTAAAAAATATGTACGTACATGTGTTTCTTGACGAAAATTGGTCCATTTGTGTATTTATTTGCGCACTTACAAACTAACATATTTCAGATTTTTTTAACATTCTTATTAAATTTAGACATTATTGAAAAATGATAAATACTTATAATCAAAAAATAACTACAAAAAGTACACTGTTTTAATAGTTTTATCATCACGCCTTTCAGCATTTTTGGATGAAGGTATAAATTAAAGCTAATTTGGATTGAAATAAATTCGATATTGAGTTATAATTTAAAAAAGCTGGTACGGAGAATAATTAATCTTTCTCATTGTAACCGCCCTGCACGATCGGAAGAACAACTTTCGACGAAATGTGGATTTTCGTCCGCTGGCTGGTTAAACGCTCTTAATATGTAATTGCTCATAAATCTTTGTTTTTTCATTAAATTATTTATATTCATATATATTTTTTAAAACCTTAAGGATTTTGGGAGGCGGGAATGGGTACCGCCACCCTGGGAACCTTTATTGGATAATCAACACCTCTGCCATAGGTCACCACAAATGGTTCGCTGAGTTTGGTGACTTAGCGGGGGTGCCCGGTTCATGGGGTGAGGTTTGTCTAAGTCTTGGAGGCGGATGACTAGGACACACTGAACCCCAGTTTCCTACCCACCCCTTAAGCCCTTTTCCTTCCCAGAACTCTCTTCTCCTTTCCTTAAAAAAACCTTCCACACAGCATCCCCAAAGATGACATAGGAAAATATTTTCCTTAGGGACTACTGTGTGGAGCTCATGTAAAAAAAAGGGCATATTTTTTTAAATTTTCTGTACACTTAGTTGAAAACGGTATGAACTAATGATACAATTAATGATAACATTTTGTTTGATCTCTCAACGCTTTGTTGTTAATTCATAAAAGTATTATTTTTTAACAATGTACCCCCGTTTATCATTTTATTTTTAAATTTTATTATTTTGATGTTCGGTT
This sequence comes from Limnephilus marmoratus, assembly GCA_917880885.1. Taxonomy (NCBI): domain Eukaryota; kingdom Metazoa; phylum Arthropoda; class Insecta; order Trichoptera; family Limnephilidae; genus Limnephilus; species Limnephilus marmoratus. Next base: position 40,920,998 of record OU862928.1, read on the forward strand.
ATGACCAAATAATGGTCGAGATTTATGTGCGTTACTTTTAATAAATTATGAAATTATTAACCCCTATACAGGAGAATCCTAGTAGGGTTAATAATTACATGCTAAAAAATGTTTTTTATTTATTTATTTAAATACATGTTACATAATTAGACATTTACATAGAATTGGATACATTGAATCACCATACTAGGCGGCTGCCTGTTTCATGGTGACAATGGAGGATATTTACTTTAAGTGAAGTCTATTGTTAACATATGGAACTATTAATAATGTAATAATGTTGAAAATTGGTAAAGTTATAATAAAAAACTAGTAAAGAGAAAAAGAATTGGGTAAGGATAAGTTTGTGAGAAGATACATATCCTTATTTTAAAATTTATATGTGTGAGTGCATACGCATACGTATATACAGGTGCACACATCCATACACACATAGGCATATACACACACACACTTACACATATATATGCGTCTAGGTACATGAATACATTAATATGTATATATACGGCCATGGACACAGTACCAACACATTTACACACAGTTGTAATTTTTTTTTTTTTTTTTTTGAAGTGTATGAAGGTGTAATTAGAATGGAGCTTGAGTATTTGCAGTAAGTATCTTTCCAAATAGTATTGAGATATATGTTAATAAAAGAGGTGTTATTTTCTAACATGGTGACAGAATATAATTATTTATTAATGTTTGAATAACTGTACTCATGCTGCTTTTGTAGGTTTATTATAATATTTTTATTAAGTTTATGTGTATGTTTCTTTCTTATCTTTTTTTTTAAAATTACATTATTGTAAAACTACATTGTTGTAAAACTTTGTTGTAAAACTGCACATCTCGATACAGGAATGCCCTAGTGAGATGTGCAGCTTATTGCTATATATATTTCTTATTTTATAAATAGATAAATGAATACAATGTAAATATGTACAATAAATAATTCAGGCATATACTCTTTCTATTATTGAAAAGTTTTGATTCATTGTAACAGTTATTAAAAAAAAAAACATACATATACAAGATAATACAAAAAATGGAAACAAAAAAGATTACAAAAGGCATAGCCTGTTCGACAATATGCGTTGGTATAATTCTATTTTTTAACATATTAATGAAGTGATTTTAAATTAAAACATCATAATATTATAAAGCATTACTTTTATAAGAAAAATTATGTCAAATTGAGCTATAAGCGGGGTAATGTACCTATATAAATAGTGAAGAAGCAATAAATAAATCAATCAAGACCCAAAGCGATGATAAATCATCAACCAACAACAATTTCAAAGAAAATAGGAAATCATTTCTAAAACAAACGTAAAAGTATCAAATCGATTAATAAACAATTAAACCGCCATATTGTGGTTGAATGGCTATGATCCTTAGCCACACATTTGGAGGTCGCGGGTTCAAATCTTTTTTTTTTTTAAATTGTTTAATTTGTTCATTTTATATGAAACGTTTCAGAATGGTAGATGATCTCAGTATCGTCATGGTGAAAGTTGGGGAGGATGGGGGGAGTGGAGTGGGGATAGGGAAGGTGGAGGAGGCGGAGCGGGAACCCCCCTAATACTATACGAACGAAGCCGGGGGCAAAAGCTAGTATTTAAATAATAAATGTTATTGCACTATTCTCTCCGGTATGTGGAGAGAATAGTGCAATCCCAAAAATAAAAAATAAATGTAATAAAATATTTTTTTATTGTTAAGTAACCAAACCTAAATAATTAAAGCCTCTAACCTAACCTGTTAATACCATGAACCGGTTAGAGGCTTTGAAATGTGGCTTCACCGGAGAATGCTCAAGGTCCCATGGACCGACATGATCACCAACACAGAAATTCTCAGGCGGACTAGAGGAGATAGAGAACTGCTTACATTAATAAAAATCAGGAAAATTTCATATCTGGGTCATATACTTCGAGGGGAGAAGTATCACTTGCTCCATTTAATATTGAAAGGCAAGATAAAGGGTCGCCGAGGGCCTGGTAGGAGACAAATGTCTTGGCTGCGTAATATACGAGAGTGGACCGGCATTAGAAGTGTGGAGGAGCTATTCCGGGCAGCGCAAGACAGAGAGACCTTTTCAAGAGTGATCGCCAACGTCGGGGGGACCTGATACGGCACACAAAGAAGAAGAAGTTAAGTAACTTCTATTTGACAATTTGGATATTATCTAGATATATAATAATTATATTGACTAAATCACTTGAGATCAGAAATCAGTCTGTATTATCTATTAAACTAAATAAAACAATGAACTCACTTTAATTATAATATTTCAATAGTGTATCGAATAAACTATATACATATATAAAACTTTAGTGAAGTTGTTTATGTTTATTTTTACTTAGTAAAAATCTACTTAAAAAAGTCACGTACAGTACTGACGATGGGTCAGAGAGGCCCGCAAAAAAATTAAAAGAATTTACGTACAGAAATTTAACTTTTAAAATTTAAAACTTATGGCTCTGGCGTCACTAAATTCAAAGCTACTGGATGCGGCGTCGGCATCCCGCGCGGGGGTGGGGAGTATTTCGATATTATTATTGTTGCTAAGACGAAGCGACCCCCACTCAGCAGTTAAAGGTTAAGTGGCATTGCAACACAAGCCGGGTACTCGACAGTATCAAATAAAAATCATCAAGCATCGTGTAGGTAAGTACACAAGCGATAATTTACAATTAAAATCCATTAAACGCCGTAAAACCACGGCGATCATCGTTAAACCCATCTACATAATTGTTTAAGTAATTAGTGTACCTATAAGCACGTGAAATACATACACACTTGTGAAATAGCCAGATGAGATACGGATAGATATGGGTGCTTTACACGATGCCTTTTTTCATCAAGTATCCATGTATGTCGCCTTTTCCCAACATGGATTCGGGATGAAAAAAAATGACGTGTTTAAGAGAGCGGATATTGTTTAATACCTATCAACTGTCTTTGTTTCACATATATATATATATATATATATATATATTTTTTTTTTTTTTTTTCGAAAAAAACTTCTTCGGAAAGGTTTTCACTTTGTGATGGCATTATTTATTTTAATGAAAGACAAATAACTTTGTTTACATCACTTATATTTGTATACAATCTACATGTTTCGTGAACGATGTTCACATCATCAGGATGTTCAACGATGTTCAACGATGAATCAACGATGTTCACATCATCATAAGTATACATTTGATCCTGATGATGTGAACATCGTTCACGAAACATGTAGATTGTGTACAAATATAAGTGATGTAAACAAAGTTATTTGTCTTTCATTAAAATATTTTATTTGATTAACTTGTGTTATTTCACAAGTAATTCATCTCTACATATTATAAATTAAAGTCCTCCGCCGCGTCTGTCTCTCTGTTCGCGATAAACTCAAAAACTACTGAACGGATTTTCATGCGGTTTTCATCAGTCATCATGTGAGTCATGAGGAAGATTTAGTTAAACAATTTGTCAAGTTTTTGTTTAAATTGGTTTAATTATATAATATATAAAGTAGAATGTCTGTATGTGGTGGACGAGCGGGCTGGCAAACGGGCGATAAGGATTTGATTTGTATGCAAATTAACAGGTGGCGGTGGTTGTAAAGGTTGGGTAAACCATTTAATTCGTTAGCCACAGCAACGCGTGCCGGGTCAGCTGGTTAAAAATAATATTATATAGTTTGCGGCACGTTCCAGAGTGGCAGATACACTCACCAGACAACCATTCAGAATTAAAAGGTTGCTTGGAATGGCTTTAGCCGTGTTTGGTGATCAGATCTTAATAGCCAGGTACTTCCCCACTTTCCTCTTCTCCATATTCTTTCCCTCCCCACTACCTTCAGCTTCACAGAATACCCCAATTGGTTCCAGACGGGAGCAGTTGAGGCTCTTGTGCGTTATTAAAAATGGACACAATGACCCACAGATTCCTACCCTCCCCTCATCCCCTTTTCCTTCCCAGATTTTCCTCTCCTTAAAATAACCTCCACACCGCATCCCCAAGGACGACTCAGGCCCTTAGGGTATTTATTTTGTTCAGGGCCTCCTATGTAGAGCTAATGAAGTTTAACGCCTCACGATTTTTGGGCACCATACCACCAGAAGTACATTGACATGTCATAGCAAATCCAGGAGAAATTCCTCAGGTATTTTTATATGCGGAAGCATGGAACCTATCCAAGTTCATGCACCATATTGACTTACTTGAGGAAACTGATTCTGTGATTCTAGAAACTAGACGGAAAGCAAGTCTTGCTATTCTGTCTTTCAAAATTTGGAACAATTTCATCGATAGCCCATTTCTCTTGGTATGATATGATTTATATGTACCAGACCACTACAGCTGAAGTCGACATCATGACTTATTTAAAGTACCGAACGGCAGAACAGACGTCTTGGCAAAGCATAGCATGACGAGGGGAGTGGTGCTATTAAATGAAATTGCAAACCATTTGGATGTAAGTGACTGTTCTTTATATGCCTTAAAAATATTATTGAAGAGTCACTTGCCTAAATGCTGATAGGGTAACTAAATTGTACTATCATTGGAATTATTCTGTTGCACAATAATAACACGAGAGGTGGGAGGGCTGACAAAGATATCGAAAGAAGGGTAAATGCAGGCAACTCTATTAATGGGGGACAGAACGCCGTAGGCGCCAACAAAAAACTGTCCAAAGAAGCGAAGTTAGCCGTCCATAATGGAGTTCTGGTACCTACCCTGATGTATGGCAGTGAGGCATGGAGCTGGCAGAGGAAGGATGAAAGTAGACTGAATGCTGTATAAATGAGATCCCTGAGGCGTATGTGTGGTAAAACCATGTATGGTCGTGTGAGAAAAGCTGAGTAATATTAAGAAAGGGATCCTCAGATGGTTTGGGCATGTAGAGCGAATGAAAAAAGAAAATAGTGTGGGAAGAATATATGACGCAAATGCGAATGGTAGAAGAAGTCGGGGATGCTCGAAGAAGACATGGCATGACCAAGTGAATCAGATACTTGAGTCGGGCCGTGTGAAGAGTCGGAATAATAGAAGAGTATGTATGAGACGATGTATAAATGTGAACGAGGAGTGTGTGCCAAGATCGAGTTGTTTGGCGGTCCGTCCTCTCTGCCTGCCTCTGCGGAGAAACGGCGTGGTGGTTAGTTAGTTAGTTAGTTTACAATAATAATAAAAAAAATTAAAAAATAATAATGTTAAAAAAAATGGCTTTGTATCACTTTTCAAATGTGTATTAAAGTGTCACTTTTAAGAGTTGTCATGTAATCCAAAAAATACATCGTGCAAATCGTCCATTAGCTAGTAGGAAAATAGTTGGTATGCAAGATTCTCTACTGACCCACTCTCGCTGCTATAATAAGGATGGGATGAGATGAGAATGGTTATTATCATTACCTGAGAATGCAGTCAGGTATATACTATAATAGTTATATTGTGTAGATAGGCACGTACTATTTAGTATACCTGGCCACCATAGCTCACCCGTAAACCTGTTTGCTTTGGGTCTGATTGTAAAAGGTGTCCCGTTTTACGCGTAGTCTTTTTTGATAGAATGTTGTTTTGGTTTGAATCTGTGGTAGATGGCTTGGTGCTGCGCGTTTTCATCCCGCGATAAGATATCTCCAACAAAATATCTACTAAAACTTAACATAACCTAACATAACTATTTCAATTTGGGGGCGGGAATGGGTACCGCCGCTCCAAGAACCTTTATTAGATAACCAACATCTCTGCCATAGGTCACCCCAAGTAGTTCGCTACGTTTGGTGATTTAGCAGGGGACCCGGGTCCATGGGGTGAGGTTTGTCTAGAGTCTAGATCTTGGAGGCGGATGACCTGGACACACTGAACGACTGAACCCCAGATTCCTACCCATCCCTTAAACCCTTTTCCTTCCCAGAACTCTCCTTCCTTTCCTTAAAAAAACCCTCCACACAGCATCCCCAAAGATGACATAGGCCCTGAGGGAAATCATTTTCCTCTAGGCCTCCTGTGTGGAGCTCATGTAAAAAAAAAATAACACAACATAACCTAACAACCTTACACAAGGGGCCATCCATAAATTACGTCACACCTTAAAGGGGGGGGGGGGTAGATAAGTATGACATTGTATGACAAGGGGTATGGGGGGGTTCATCAGCTCTGTGTCGTCACATGTAATAAAAATGTTAACAACTGTTTTGATAATTTTTAGATGTAATATTATGGGGTATGGGTAACTGTTTTGATTATATTTAGATGTAATGTTATGGGGTATGGGTAACTGTTTCGATTATTTTTAGATGTAATATTATGGGGTATGGGTAACTGTTTTGATTATTTTTAGATGTAATATTATGGGGTATGGGTAACTGTTTTGATTATTTTTAGATGTAATATTATGGGGTATGGGTAACTGTTTTGATTATTTTTAGATGTAATATTATGGGGTATGGGTAACTGTTTTGATTATTTTTAGATGTAAAATTGCAAAATATGTGATGTCACACTAGGGGGGAGGGGTCTCATAAATGTGACGATGTGTGACAGGGACTGGGGGGGGGGGAGTGTCAAAAAATCATCAAATTCGTGTGTCGAAATATATGAATGGTCCCTAACCTAACATAGCCTAACATAACCCTACATAACCTAACATAACCTAACACATTACACAACCTAACCCTGTTTTGCATTATAATATGTTTGAATAATTTTTTGGAAAAACTATCAAAAGAAGCGACGCTAACAGACCAAAATGGAGTCCTGGTACCTACCATGATGTATGGCAGTGAGGCATGAAATGAGATCCCTGAGGCGGATGTGTGGTAAAATCATGTATGATCGTGTGAGAATTGTGGGTATTCAGAAATAATGTAAGGCAGATGTAAGCAAAATGAGAAAGATTAAGAAAGAGACCCTCAGATGGTTTGGGCATATAGAATGTAGAGCGAATGAAATAAGAAAATAGTGTGAGTAGAATTAAAGATGAAAATATATATATAAAAATAAACGACGTACCTGAAAAAAGGTGCATTTTTTTAAAATATGATTACCTCCCGAGAGTCTCAGCTGCTCCCGTCTGGAGCCAGTGAGACTATGGCATCCCCAATTGGGGTATGTTGTGAGGCTGAAGGTAGTGGGGAGGGGAAGGAAATGGGGAAGAGGAAAGCGGGGAAGTACCTGGCTATTCAGATCTGGTCACCAAAAGTGGCATTTCAAGCAACGTTTCAGTTCTGAATGGTAGTCTTACACCAGGGCGATACTGTATTTTCCACTCTGGAACGTGCCGCAAAAATATTATGTGTTTTGAAGTAAAACTTCTTGACGCACGCTTGACTTGGGGAGTTAGCTGGTGAATACGTAACGAGGGCGTTACGAAAAGCGAGGTGAACGGTAGTTGAGAGGGATATATAAGTTAGAAAGAGAGAGAGTTACGTTTCGTGCATTACTATAGCGGCAAGAGAGAGAGGTGGGAGCAAACATTTTCTTTCTTTCTCTCATAGCCAGTTACGTTTCGTATATCTAAGACACAGTGCAGGCCTATTGTCTGTATTACAATGTAGGAGCAAGAGAGAGCAGTGCGCGCGCACATTTTCTTTCTCTCTTCCCATATAAATGGAACTAAAGAAGTTTTACTTCAGTCGTGTGGTCTAAAGCACACTAGTTTTTTTTAAATTAATTAATTGTGAAGTAAGAAAAATTAATAAATGAGTTAATAGCCTTACCCCTAGATCACGCCGATCATCAAAATAAATGTGTGTTGATGTGTGTGTATGTGTGAGGGTGTGCATGTGTGTGTTTGTATGTGTTTACTTCCGTAAAATTATAACGATATGACTGCTACGGGTCAGATTCACTTGATTGCGGAAGGTCACGAGTTCAAATCTCTGTCACGACAATAACCTTTTCTCGTGCAATTTTTTTTTATTTATTTCAAATATTTTCCTGATGCAGGTGATTTGATGGCCATCGATATTATTTTATTTTTAAAAATATGAACACCATGTACAGACAAAATGAAGAGTAGGACGACGAGAAATGATTATTGCGCGGATCTGCGAACGGTGTAACCTTTTGCTGATATTTAACGCCGTTTATACCAAATACCGGATAGACTAGAAGAACACGCCATCAGATGATGATGGAGTGGAACGATGATAAAAAGTCAAACAAATAAACAAACAAGAAAACAATAATAATTTAAAAGTAGTTGGGCAGTGACCTGCTAATTTCGCATTCGCGATTCGCGAATTTTTAGGCGAAGTTCGTCATTTTTATGCGAAAAACGCGAAATTTCGTATTTTTCGCGCGATTATTAGATATTTTAAATAAAAAAGTAAACTTATGAATACATCGTACTAAAATTATAAAAGCGAAAGTTTGTATGGATGTATATTTGTTACTCTTTCACGCAAAAACTACTGAATGGATTTTAAAAATTCTTTCACTAATAGAATGCTACATTATTTGCGAGATCTATAGGCTATATATATTGGTAAGCTCTGGCGTTATGAACAATCTCTGGCGTTATGAAATTATTTATCATACGTTTTCTGTCCCTAACAAAATCGATTTATTGCAAACGACAGAACAAAAGCAAACCAATTGTCGCCTTGGAAACGATGTTTTCTTTTTTTAATTAGGCAATTCACCCTAAAAAGAGTGCTTTATTGGCGTCGTACTTAATAACTATCTCTAAAAATAAATCACAGAAATGTATATATGTATTCTTTTTTTAATTGGAAAATTCACCCTAAAAAGAGTGCTTTGTTGGCGTCGTACTTAATAACTATCTCTAAAAATAAATCATAGAAATGTATATGTATTATTTTTTTAATTAGGCAATTCACCCTAAAAAGAGTGCTTTGTTGGCGTCGTACTTAATAACTATCTCTAAAAATAAATCACAGAAATGTATATATGTATTCTTTTTTTAAATAGGCAATTCACCCTAAAAAGAGTGCTTTGTTGGCGTCCTACTTAATAACTATCTCTAAAAATAAATCACAGAAATGTATATATATGTATTCTTTTTTAAATTAGGCAATTCACCCTAAAAAGAGTGCTTTGTTGGCGTCGTACTTAATAACTATCTCTAAAAATAAATCAGAGAAATGTATATATGTATTCTTTTTTAAATTAGGCAATTCACCCTAAAAAGAGTGCTTTGTTGGCGTCGTACTTAATAACTATCTCTAAAAATAAATCACAGAAATGTATATATGTATTCTTTTTTTAATTAGGCAATTCACCCTAAAAAGAGTGCTTTGATGGCGTCGTACTTAATAACTATCTCTAAAAATAAATCACAGAAATGTATATATGTATTCTTTTTTTTAATTAGGCAATTCACCCTAAAAAGAGTGCTTTGTTGGCGTCGTACTTAATAACTATCTCGAAAAATAAATCATAGAAATGTATATATGTATTCTTTTTTAATTAGGCAATTCACCCTAAAAAGAGTGCTTTGTTGGCGTCGTACTTAAGGCTCTGCAACCGGGCCCGAAAAGAAGAAGATGGAGAGATACGAAATTACGAATGTTAGAGGAGAGCGCTAACATTTACAGCGACAAAATCGATGCGAAAATGGCGAAAATGTTTAATAAAACACGACTCATTTAAAATAGAGCAAAAATCTTGCGGGCATTATCTTAAACAGCATTTAATGAAACGCTGTGAATTTTTTCATACATATTACTTGTAAAATAACTGAAACAAACGTGTTAATAATAATTTTTGGAGCATAATTTGCGATTTTTTTCTTTCGGGGGAATTTCATATAATTTGCGTTTCGACGCGGGCAAAGTCTAGATATTATATTCAAGAATAACATATATTTTTTTAAGAGCTTTAAAACTTACCGTGTTTAAGGAAAATATTAAATAAATCGGTACAAATCCGGGTTGCGGGCCCTTAATAACTATCTCTAAAAATGAATCACACAAATGTACGTATGCGCATAAACCCGAACGACTGCACCAAATTGGACAAAGAGGGGGAGGGAGAGGGGGATTGATGGATAAGTGGAGTGAGGAAAGGGAAGGTAGAGGAATGGGTCGAGGGGGAGAGGGGGGGGGGGGTTGATGGGAGGAGTGGAGTGGGGAGAGGATGTTTTTGATAAACTTGAATAATGAATGAACGAAATGATGAAAGAATGAATGATTGAAAGATTTGAAGAATGAAGGAATGAAAGAGTGAAATAATGGAAGAATGAAATAACGAAGGAATGAAAAATTGAAAGAATGAAGAAATGGAGGAATGAGAGTAAGATGGAATGAAGGAATGAAATAATTAAAGAAAAAAGGAGTGAAGTGATGAAGTAACCAAGGAATGAAAGAATTAATGAATGATTGAATTAAATAATGAAAGAATGAAAAACTTTTTTTTCACAAACTCCATACAGGAGGCTATGGGAAAAATAATTATCCTCAGGGCCTGCGTCATTTTTGGGATGCTGTGTGGATGGTCTTTTTGAGGAAAATAAGTGGTGAATATGGGTCTTGAAAACATCTTGTTGTAGGAGGGAGGAAACACAGAGACCGACAAATCGTTCCACAGCCGAGCTGTTGAATTCAAGAACGAATCGTGGAAACGATCTGTTCTCATGTGAGAAATGTCAACCGTGTACATATGTTGGGCGTGCGTTTGGCGTGTTTCCCGATTATACAGTGATACTGAAGGGATCAATAACACTGGTTCTTCGGAGCATCTTTCATTGAAATACCGGTAGTACAGCATTCCTGCCTGACGCCTTTGCTCTAAAGATTGTAATCAGATTGCTAAAATAAAGAGGAATCTATCAAGCGGACCTACTGTTTCTACACAGAGACGAGGGCATTTTTTTAAAAGTATTTTGGGGTTCCAAAAAAGAGGTGGCTGTCGGGTTAATCGGCGAGTGAGATTGTCTTGATGACAAACTGTCCACTCGCTCAGCAGAGTGGGAAACTGAGGTCGCTGCTAGCGCCAGTAGCAAGAATAACGACGCCTGCGTGAACTAATTATGTCAGATGTTTGACAGTCGAAATCAGCTGTTTATTGGCAGCTATATTGAAAACATAAATAAACCGATCACGAGTTAGAGTGCAGCAAGTGAAGTTGACGATCTTTTAACTTTTTTTCGTAGATAGTCAACAATCTGCTAGTTAGCAAGTAATACGATTACACTGAGCGAGTTTACTAACAGATAGTGAATTTCCCAGAAAGTAGCTTGAAGTTCACCCAATGTAATTGACTCTTAAGAGCGTTTAACCAGCCAGCGGACGAAAATCCACATTTCGTCGAAAGTTGTTCTTACGATCGTGCAGGGCGGTTACAATGAGAAAGATTAATTATTCTCCGTACCAGCTTTTTAAAATTATAACTCAATATCGAATTTATTTCAATCCAAATTAGCTTTAATTTATACCTTCATCCAAAAATGCTGAAAGGCGTGATGATAAAACTATTAAAATAATGTACTTTTTGTAATTATTTTTTGATTATAAGTATTTATCATTTTTCAATAATGTCTAAATTTAATAAAAATGTTAAAAAAATCTGTAATATATTAGTTTGTAAGTGCGCAAATAAATACACAAATGGACCAATTTTCGTCAAGAAACACATGTACGTACATATTTTTTAATGATTTTATTGAAACTAAAATTAAAAATCTAAAACATGCGTTCGCTAGATAATGTATTGATTTATTTTACTGCATGATTATATTATTTGAAATGGGTGTGGTATAATACAAAATCTTTTTTGAAAATTTAACAAATCTGCCAACGACCTATGGAATAACCTTATTATACTAAAAATTTTAAAAAAATTCTTAAAATTTATTACATGCGAATGCTAGATAAAAGAACAATCTTTCGAAATCCATTTATATTTTTTTGTGGAAAAGAGTCAATACGTCTAAAATCTGATTTGAAAATGACATATTTCTTGTTATCTCTGGTAATGCCCTCTTAATACACCTCGAAAGCCTAGAAACGTACATAGACCGAGAAAAAATTCAGACACATAAATTGAATCACACGTAATATACTATTCATCCAATCATTTTTATTTTAATCCGGCTCTAGAAGATTTATTAGCAAGTACCTATTTTTAAGGTCGCCAATACGAAGGAACATAATTGTTTTGCATTCTTACAATTTTAATGTGTTTTTTCTAATATGGAAAAACTAGTTTCCATATTTTAATGTGTATACCGAATCCTTCTGAGGTCAGGCTTTGATTTAGAAACTTTTTGTTTGATAGGTTTTCAATATGAAATAAAATAAACATCACGATTATTAATTATTAATATTATCATCATCATCATTCTCTCTCTCTGGTTTCAATCCTGTTTCATCTATTCGTTTCTTCCACTCTTCCCTGTCTTGTGCGGCTCTTTTGAAGTCTGCATATGATAAGCAGCGCACGTCCACCACCAGGTCCTCACTCTCGGCGTGGGCGTCCCCTAGCGTTTGTCCCTTTGGTCATACCCTCCATTATGGCATGCAAGAGGCCTTCTTGTCTTATTGCATGGCCGATCCATCCTGCGCGCCTTTCGGACAAGATCCTGAGCAGGTGCCTTCCTCCTTCGATTCTTTGGAGAACCTCCTCATTTGTGATGTGGTCTCTCCAGGAAATTCCTAGTAGTATTCTATAGGACCACATCTCAAAAGCCTCCGTTTATCTAGTATATATTTATCATTACATAGTATAAAATATAAAGTAAGAAGTCGCTCAAAATGTACGTGCGCGTTAATCTTTTAAACTACCAACGGATTTTCATACAGTTTTCACCAATAGATAGAGTGATTGAAGAGGAATGTTTATATGTATAATACATGTGAATTATATTAGAGAAAAGCCGAGAAATTCAAAGAAAACGTATTTTTGTGCGATTTACAACGGCTGGCGGGCCGTACTATAGTCACTTTTGAAATTCGTTCTATGGAAGAAATTGAAAAATAGATATCCTAGAGTAAGTAGGTATTTGATTTTCCCTTTTCAAATATACAGTGTTGCATTGCAAGCATTGTATAATTAGTGGCGAGTTAATTAGTTTATATGTATAATACATGCTTATTACAGTAGAGAAAAGCCGATAAATTCAAATATTCAATTCAGGTAGCGGGCAGCGGGCATCTGGCAAGCGGGTGGTGTGAATTTTATAAAGATAATGGCGTTGTGTTTCGTTAGCCACAGCAACGTGTGGCCGGGTCTGTTAGTTATTAATAAAACCATTGGTAAAGTTTCAAAAAGCGTTCAAAGGCACCTTTTCGCAAGTTCACAATCAGATCTAAACTAATATAGGCTGGCCCTATCAGCGCATATGTTATATCAAGTCAATAATATGTTCCGTTTATTACACCAGACTCATGTGTTCTCTTTTGGGACCAATTCGTATAGGTATCGTAGAAATCGTTGTGTCTCCCTTACTATCATAATTAGAAATATGACTTAAACGGAGTTAGAAATAAAAAATACTACGCTTTATATTAAAATCAACAACAAAATGTACACGTTTATGAACCCAAAGTTAAGTTTTTTCATTAATTATTTTTTGATGAAACGCTAAAAAACGTTTATAATAATTTGCCTAATAAAATATGTTTGTTTTTTTTCAGTTAGATTATATATAGGTATATTTATAGTATCTAGTATTTTCAGTTTAGAAACTGTAAGCCATTTTTAAAAAAAAAATTATGATTGCATTCAAAATTTTTGTATTTCAAAAATGGTATGTTTATTTCGAATTACAAAATTTGAAATCTTCTTCTTCTTCTGGTAGAAGAAGTCGAGGACGCCCAAGTGAATCAGATACTTGAGTCGGGCCATGTCAAGAGTCAGAATAATAGAAGAGAATATATGAGACGTTGTATGAATGTAATCGAGGCAAGGAATGTGTGCCAAGACCGGGATGTTTGGCGGTCCGTCCTCTCTGCCTACCCCTGCGGGGAAACGGTGTGATGGTTAGTTAGTTAGTTAGTTGAAATCTTTCAAAAACTGATTTTAGTTTTCGGATGCATTCAGAATATTCCATTTATTGGATTTTATTGCAAAGCGGAAATATTTTGACCATCCGACAAAATATACTCGAGGCCTGAGGGGTGAATGTGAATACTGAACAAGACCTGCTCCTGGAGCCGGAAGTGGTAAAGAGGAATGTGGTATTCAAATCTGGGCACCAAACACGGCTGAAGCAATTTCAAGCAACGTTTTAAATCTGAAAGGTGTTACCAGGGCGATACTGAGAGTATCTTCCACTCTGGAACGTGCCACAAATATACTATATATTATTTTAAATGAATTAATTGTGAAATAACACAAATTAATCAAATAAAATCTATTTGGACATTACGGAATTCGATCCCGCGACCTTCGTGATCTAAATAATAAATTGTGAAAGCACAGGACCCAAAAACTCCCCCCCCCCCCCCCGCTAGTGGAACCACCCCATAAGAATGCTTTAGCTACGTCCTTCTATTTATCTATCTACCTACTAGCTGGTACCCGGCATGCGTTGCTATGCCTTTTAATAAAGAAATTGTTTCTCCCTGCGTGTCCTTTCCCATTTGTTCTGTTCCCCTTCCACCTCCCCTTCCTCTCCCGCGTCCCCTTCCCTTCTCGCGTTCCCACTCCGCCACATCCACCTTCCCTCTCCAGACTCCTCTCCCACCCTTCCCCCGTCCCGCAAACCCCCCTCCCGAGTTTTCCTCCCCCCTCCCAGGTTCCCATCCCCCCTCCCAGGTTCCCGTCCCCCCCTCCCAGGTTCCCGTCCCCCCCTCCCTGGATCCCCCTCCCCCCTCCAGCATTCCATACATTCAGTTTTCAAACAACTCTCGCGCCACCTATTGCAATTTTTTTATACAAATTTCATGATGCCAAAGCTCACCAGTAGTTTTATACAAACCTCGTCCAGACAATAACGAACACAAAAAACAAAGAATTATCCAATTTGGTGCAGTCGGTTGGAAGTTATGCGCGTACATACATTTCGGCGATTCATTTTTATTTATATAGATTTATATAGATAGATGGATAGATAGATAGATAGATTTAAGATGTATATAGATTAATATAAAGGAGAATGTCTGTGACGGGATGGAAGCTGCGTGGCGGGCACCGGGAAACCGGTGTTTATTTGATTTTTATACAAATTTACAGTTTTATTCCTAGATTGATGAAATTTTGCACACATGACCCTCAAAACAAGAGGAAGATCAATGTCTAAGTCTGATTTAAAAAACTCTGTGGGGACAACGGGCAACGCCTGGGAAACTAGTAACATATTTTCTATAAATACAGACAAGAGCGCTCTAGCGAGGTGTAACATAAAAACACAAAAATAATTTTATAAACTAGATTTCAACGGAAATAAATTGGTCATCTTCTACCAATAACATTAGTCATAACTTAGCTTTCAAAATGGAGAAATTAACCTCAATATCCTAGTTAATCATCAACCTTTTAGTGCTTTGTACTGTAAAGGAAAACGCACAATTCCGCTTTCAAAGAGGTAATAATGCACACCTTTCCATTAAATTTAACTTTACCTGCTCTTGCAAATAATTCTCTATGAATAATACCATAGATAAACAGCAGAGTAGAAATGCGTATTCACCATTCATTTTCCACTCATTAGAGAAACTATTGCAAGAATTTTCTTGGTCCGTCTGGCTTTCTGCAGTAATTACTGTCTTAAATTCCCTGAAGCATGGAATGTGCTATTAAAATTAGATGTTATGTGAAAAAATTATAATATTATTTACTGTTCTCCATATTGATTGGAGTGGAAATTTTGCATATGCATACGTAATAATATTGTTAATAAACATGGCTAATTAAGTTTGCAATATTAAATAAAATCGGATATATTTATCCGAGACACTGTTATCTAGGTTACAAACCGGTTCTTAGAATACTTGTTTTCAATGAAAAAGGTAGTTGCCAATAAAATGGAAAAAAAAAATCGTTATTTGTTTTTGGGGTGTTATGCCGTGTTGCGCTACCTCCTTCTTTAGCCAACGTTTCGGACAGCGTTGCAGTGTCCATCATCAGGGCAGATCCGGTAGACGAGTTTGGCCGTGAAAATCTTAAAACGTATCTTGGAAAAAAAATTAATCGAAGATAGTATTGTTAATTCTAAAATTTTAAATAATATGAGATTGACAATTATGGCGTTCAAATAAGAGGTGGCAGTAGCCGAATTGGTAAGGCGTTTGTCCCGGTAAGACGAGAGGTTCTAGGATCGAGTTCCGTCGCGACAGTTATCTTTTTATTTTTCTGTGTCTTGTTTTCTTTCGTATTTTAGTTTAATTTTAGTGTTATAATATATTCTTCTTAAATGATAAAAAATTCTATTTAAGTAAATAATAATATATTATCTTATATATATAAAAATCTTGCGTCACGATGTTTGTTCGAGATAAACTCCGAAACGACTTAACCGATTTTAATTAAAGTTGGCTTACTGTGTGTAATTTGGTCCAACTTAAAAGATAGGATAGTTTTTATCTCGATTATTGATCTGAATTTTTATTATTGCAAATTAAATGTTTGTTATAGAACAATGCTTTGTAATTATGTATTTGTAAGTTCCATAAGTTTCTAACAGATGGCGGTGTGAGTTTATTTATAGACACAACATTTCGATATTTGGGTTGGGTAACCATCCAGTAGATGGCGTTGTGTTTCGTTGGCCACAGCAACGCGTGTGTCAAGGTCAGCTAGTTATTTTATATGTGAATATAGCTCAAGAATCCCAACTATTCCCATTTAAGCCAGTGAGACAATAGCATCCCCTATTGGGGTATTTTGTGAGACTAAAGGTAATGGGAGGGGAAGGAGACGGGTTAGAGGTAAGAGATGGCGGTAGAGGAAGGTGGGGAAGTACCTGGCCATTCAGATCTGGTCACCAAATATGGATAAAGCCATTTCACGCAAACTTTTTTGTTGTTTTTGCTGAGGTTTGAACCTCCTTCCCATTGATTAGAATCAACCGCATTACCTATCTTGAAAATTCCGATTTTTAAAACCGACATTTATTTCGCATATAAAGTGCATTAATTTATTATATTTGAATAAGAATGCGTAAAATGTCCGTGAGTTTTTGCGTGATTGCCTCCAAAATCTGATAGAATGCATTGTCATCGGTAATAAGTCTATCTGCTGAGTTTCAGCAAGATGGGATGTCGGGAAGTGGGTTATTAGTCAAACCAACATAAGTGAAATTCAAATAGGTAAAGGTAAAAAATACAAGTGTGCAGTTCACACGCGTTTTTCAAGGGTGGAGAGGCTAAAAAACACCGCACGAAGAGGAGACCTAACATTCTTTCTCATTCTCTCGCAAGCTAAATCCTATGGATGTATAATGTATCTTTTTCGTTTCAACGAGTTTCAACTTTTTCACTTCAAAAGTTGTCGAAGTTATTGGTAATTTCTGGGAATGTTTGCACTCTTGGAAATAACGTACCTATTTCAATAATAATTAGGGAACATAATTGACTGCAAAGAAAATCTCAGAAATGCAAGAAAACTGCACATGGATTTCCCACTAATTTGCAATCGTTGAATAGAATTAGGTTTAGCCAGTTCATTTTTATTACATGACCATTGTAACACTAATTGCTTATTGTGTAGAAATAATAGTTCTTACCTTTAGTACCTAATTACTAAATTTAGCTTTACACAGTACCAGTAGTTATGCATGGTCAAGGAAAAATCGTTTAACCTTGTCAACGCCGCGTGCCCATCGCGTAACATCCACCATTGCAGTTATTAACTTCATTGCAAAAAGGCAACGTTGCAATTTGCAATGTCACGTGTTTCGGAAAACTAACTGTCATGTGTAATTATGACTGTCATTATTATTAACGACTCTATACTGAAGCCGCACAACTCGTAAATATACCTGTTTTTTTTATTTTAATTTGTTATTATACCTGTTGTTTTAATTGAGTTTATTTATGAATTATTTTATGGGGAAAATGTTTTGAACTGAAACCAAAGAGAGAAATTAATTTAGGTTTAAAACCATTTTTAAAACACTGCATTAAACTCAGAATGGTCCGAAGCTGGTGGGACAGTCTCGACGCCTATTTTTTTTTTTGCATGAATACCACACAAGATTCCCAACTGCTCCCGTCTGAAGCCAGTGAGACTATGGCATCCCCAATTGGGGTATGTTGTGAGGCTGAAGGTAGTGGGGAGGGGAGGGAGATAGGGAAGAGGAAGGTGGGGAAGTACCTGGCTGTTCAGATCTGGTCACCAAACACGGCTAATGCCATTTCAAGCAACGTTTCAATTCTGAATGGTGATCTTACACCAGGACGATACTGAGAGTATCTTCCACTCTGATTGCATGAATACCACACAAGAGTCCCAACTGCTCCCGTCTGAAGCCAGTGAGACTATGGCTTCCCCAATTGGGGTATGTTGTGAGGCTGAAGGTAGTAGGGAGGGGAAGGAGATAGGGAAGAGGAAGGTGAGGAAGTACCTGGCTGTTCAGATCTGGTCACCAAACACGGCTAATGCCATTTCAAGCAACGTTTCAATTCTGAATGGTGGTCTTACACTAGGACGATACTGAGAGTATCTTCCACTCTGGAACGTGCCTCAAATATACTATATATTATTTTTAATTAATAAATTGTGAATTTTTTCCTGACTTAGGTTAGGTTCCTAACTAACTAACTAACCGTGACGACATTTCCCCGCAGTGATAGGCAGAGAGTACACACCTTCCAAACAACTCGATCGTGGCACACTCTTTACCTCATTCACATTCATAGAACGTATCATACACACTCTTCTATTATTTTGACTCTTGGCATGGCCTGACTCAAGTATCTGATTCACTTGACCGGCCAGGTCCCTCGGGTGTCCCCGACTTCTTGTAGGTAAAACACTTTAAGTTGGAAGCAATAAAAATGCTAAGTATTGTTGATCTATCTGTGTGAATGTCAAGCGACGCCCACAAACCCGATAAGGCTCTCTGTCTTGCTTACGCCCACTTATTGTAAGTAGTTAGAAGAGAGGCAAGTTTAACGACACCCTTTTGAGGCTGTACTTACAGGATGTTCTATTCTATTCATTCGGTTCGTAATTTGATTTAAACATACGTGCACCTACATTTCGCAAGTGACAAATAATGACAAATTTATAAATTTGAAATAATAAATAGTGTTTGTAAAATGCGCAAGTTTAATATTTATTACGATATCATGGAGTCCTGTTACGAAACGGAACGTGGCTAATCACTGAATGGACCAAATCGTGAAATTTTATTCCGTAAATTTAATTATTTTACTTATTCATAATGAAAAAAAAACGGTGGTCAACTTTTAAGCATAAATGACTTGTATGATTTGACGTCTAAGGCAACTGGAGTATCACAGACTAGTACCTATTTGTGTTAGTAATCTGTTATATTTTAGATAATATACGTATAGATAGTTGCTGATGATGACTGGTACATAATTAAATAATTAGTGTTGCTGATGATTGCGAACACATACTTATAAAAAATAAATAACCCATAAGCAGCCAAATTTGTAAGCCCAGGTTTTGGAAATCACACTTCATTTCAACATTAGGTTCTTAGTTCAGGTAAACCAAGTAATTCATGCGTATTGAGTTTTAAACGAAACTTTACAAATGTCAAATCCGTAAAAAAATGGCGGCAATGGAGATGTTTTATATGGGAATTTTTTAACTTTGAATGAAAACCGAATTTAAATGGAAGTTTAACAGTAGTTTACTTTTCAAAATCGATACCTATTAAACGTGTAGCGGCATGTGGCGGCTTGTCGATTATTTACTTTATAAGATACTAGCTGGTACCCGGCATGCGTTGCTATGCCATTTAATAAAGAAATTGTTTCTCCCTGTGTGTCCTTTCCCACTCGTCCCGTTCCACTTCCGTCTCCCCTTCTTCTCCTGCGTCCCCTTCCCCTCCCGTGTTCCCATTCCGCCTCCTCCAATTTCCCCTCTCCCCTCTCCACTCCCCCTCTTCCCCCGTCCCGCGAACCCCCTCTCCCGAGTTCCCCTCCCCCATCCCAGGTCCCCCTCCCAACTCCCAGGTTCCCCTTCCCCCTCCTTGGTTCCCCTCCCCACTCCCGCGAACCCCCTACCCGAGTTCCCCTCCCCCTTCCCGTCTCCCGATTCCACACATTCAGTTTTCAAATAGCTCGCGTGCCACTTTTAGCAATTTTTTATACAAATTTCATAATGCCAGAGCTCATCAAAAGTTTCATACAAACCTTGTCCTGACAATAACGAACACACAAAAAAAAAGAATTATCCAATTTGGTGCAGTCGTTCGAAAGTTATGCGCGTACATACATTTCGGCGATTCATTTTTATTTATATAGAAGAAGAAGATAGAAGATTTATATAGATAGATAGATAGAAGATAGATATATAGATTATATAAGTATGAATAAATTAATCTTTTTAAATAACATAATATTTTTTTAACCTTGTTGTTATTTATGAATACCCCTTTGAATTCAATCCTGAAGATTATCGCATTTAGTTAATAAACTTATTTTTCTTCCTAAACCTTCAGTATTTCTATAAAATGTTGTAAAACAACATTAGTTTTATGTTACCGATTTAAACACGCTTTGGATTCGAATTCTCAATTGTGAAATAATTATTAATTGCTTTTTGTTAAAAGCCCAAAACGAAACACGCTGTATGAAAGTTTTGCATCTGTGTGAGTACTGTGATGAAGTCAACTTAACTTGAGCGACCTATACCTACCATTCACATTTGCGTCATTTATTCTTCTTGCACTCCTGTCTTCGTTCATTACGCTTACAACAGCCTTGCATTCTATGCGGATCTCCACATCTCTCACTCGATCATATTTGGTTTTACCACACATACGTCTCTAGTATCTCGTTCTACGGCATTCGTCTACTTTCATCCTTCCTCTGGCAGTTCCAAGACGAAAAATACTCCAAATAAACAAAATTTTTAAGAAAACAATAAACGACTTCAAAAAATGCACTAAAAAGTAAAAAAATAATTTCGTATTCTTCTACAACTTTATAATCAACTTACCTTTTCTACTCATCAATATGTACGTACGATTGTTATTTTTGGAGTCGGTGTCGGCGGGAGAGGAGCTGTCAAGTGAACACGCCGGGCCGCGGGTACCTTGGTTGACACCGACTCCAAAAATAACAATCGTACCTACATATTGATGAGTAGAAAAGGTAAGTTGATTATAAAGTTGTAGAAGAATACGAAATTATTTTTTTACTTTTTAGTGCATTTTTTGAAGTCGTTTTTTTGTTTTGTTAAAATTTTTGTTTATTTTTTGATTTTTAGTGAATCTGAAGTAAACTAACTAATTCGATTAAGATTCGGCCGGGTATCGTAAATTTGTTCTTCAGAATTGGAGAGTTCCGTTACTTTGTCATGGATCCCATAATCAGAACCTAACCAAACTCTCATCAAACTACCCTTGAAGTACATCCTTTACAATAAAAAAAGAATCATCGAAATCGGTTGGCGTGATATTGAGTTATTCGTCCATTTGTCGCGCACATACTTGATGCAAATTTAAGACTTGTATGATTTTCTCATGGATGCCATTGTCAGAACTGGACCAAATCAAAATGGGACCACACGGGAAGCACCAGCTTTCAAATAAAAAAGAATCATCAATATCGGTTCACCCAGTCGAAAGTTCTGAGGTAACAAACATAAAAAAAAAAAAAAATACAGTCGAATTGAGAACCTCTTCCTTTTCGAAGTCGTTTAAAAAGTAAACTAATCTGAACATTGATCTAATTTTAAATCTGTCTATTTTTATGACATATTCTGCATTTCTAAAACCGTTACCTGCAGAAAAGCGGTATTTTTTTCCGGTCACTTCGACCACGAAGAATAATTGTAGGTTGACAAAATGATTGAATCACGTGCCTGTAATATGACATGGAAACCCGCCTCTCCAGACCGCAGTCACAAATGGAATACCTTTGTGTACATAACTAATAATGTATAATACGCTTCTTTGTAAGTCTTCGCGGTGGAAAATGCACTGCAAATTACAAGTGACATACATAACGCGAAAATAACGAATAACGAAATGTATTTCAAAGATTAACAACGTTGTTGACAACAACTATCTTCTGGAACACATTAATTTCCACTGTCCAATAAGAAACACAAGGTCAAACCAACTATTCCACATCCCACACCCAAAAACAAATTACACACAACATTCATTTCTCCGAAGGACGTGCACAAAATACAATGATATCTTTTACGACGCTGATATTTTCCATTTGTCCTCAGGCCAATTTATTAAATTCATAATAGAAAAAATCAAAACATAAATTATGAACTCTCCACCCCTGCTGCATGTTTTCCTTCTTTTATAATAATAATAAAAATATTTGGATGATTTACATATCCCACATGCTTTAATTTGTGTATTTTTTTTTTCATTTCTGTTGTACATATATATTTTTTTCTCTTTTTCTACCACTTTATGTTTTCTTTTATGTTTTAATCTATGTTTATAAATATATATTATAAATTTTAGCGGAAACTTCGCTGGTTAATGCAACCATGTAATATGTTACTCTATTATGAAAATATGTATAACTGTTTGTTTCCTTAATAAACTAAAATAAAAATTTAAAAAAATAAAAATAAAAAGATAAGTTAGTAACGTTTTAATGCAAGACTCGAGTAGAAGACTGATTTAGTAAGGGAAGAGAAAAAAATCTATAAACTAGATCATTATAATCAAAAATACTAATTTTGGTTGTGGGTCTGTCTGTGATTGAAACTCTGGTTCAATAAACTCTGTTTTTGAAGTGGAAACTTCTTTAGCACCTGCTCATTTGAAACTTGTGAAAGAAAAATAGCGACACTAAAAATAGACAAGCATATACATCTACAGGATTCAGCCTGCGAGAGAATGAGATAGTATAATCGGTCTCCTCTTTGTGCGGTGCTTCGTAGCCTCCCCATTTACGAGGTTTCACTTCCAAAGGTTTCACTTCTACCACGTGTCAATTGCACACTCATTTTTTAAAGATTATCTCTACACAGGAGGCTCCGAAGAAAAAAAGTCTCTCAGGACCTGTGTCATCTTTGAGGATGCTGCGTTGAGGGCGTTTTTCAGGAAAAGAAGGAGAGGTATGAAGGATAGGTAGGAATCCAGGGACCAATGTGTTCAGGAGTGACAAACGTATGAATCCACCCCTCCCACTGCGGTGCAAGGAGAATCCGGCTGGATAGATCTGTGTAGGTTTGGTAAATCCAGTCCGTCACGCAGTAGTTGGGCACCCTGTTAAGTCAACAAACGTAGCGAACCACTTGGGGTGACGTATGGCAGAGCTGTTGGTAGGTAACCCATAAATGATTCCCGGGGTGACGGTGCCCATACCCGACTCCCAAATTGAAAGTATAACAAAATAATCCACAATAGAAGTAGAAAAATTGAAAGGTTGTTGTTTGCTAAATTCTCCAGAATCAAACTCATATTTTGAACAGTAAAACCTCTTAACAATTTATCATACCACACCACCAAAAGAAATATTATTATATAACATTGATGTAAAAAAATCACATTATCTTCTTTTTGAAGGAAAATATAGCCATATCAGGTAAGATGTATTCATTTAAAATTCTATGGTTATTTCAGGTTTTTGTTGTAGCGAGGTTTTGTTTTCTTATAAGGAAAACTTCTTCAAAAATAAACTCTGAGTATATTTTCCTTTTATGATATTAACAGACGTAAAAGATGCTTTTGGAATGCTAAGATGAGGAACGTGAAAATCTAACAATAGACACAAATACGGCATAGACTTTTGTACAGAAAACTGTTAAAAAGGAACACGATATTATTAACCATTATTATAATTTAAACTTTTATTAACATTTATTTATTACTAGCGAGTTCCCGGCATGCGTTCCCCTTCCCCCTCCTGCGTTCTATACATATTCAGTCCCGGTACATTCGGTTTTCAAATAGCTCGCGTGCCACCTTTTGCAATATTTTTATACAAATTTTAAAACGTCAGAGCTCATAAAAACCTTCGCCAAAGTTTCGCCGCAATCGTATGAATAATATAGGAACAAATTTCATAACGCCAGAGCTCACTATTACATAAAGAAATCATCCCGAGAATGTGCACATCAAATCCCCAAAGTTTCTTCGAAATCTGATGAACGGTGTAGGAACAAATTTCATAACGCCAGAGCTCACTATTATATAAAGAAATCATCTTGGGGATATACCCATCAAATCTCCAAAGTTTCTTCGCAATCTGATGAACGGTGTAGGAACAAATTTCATAACGCCAGAGCTCACTATTATATAAAGAAATCATCTTGGGGATATACCCATCAAATCTCCAAAGTTTCTTCGCAATCTGATGAACGGTGTAGGAACAAATTTCATAACGCCAGAGCTCACTATTATATAAAGAAATCATCTTGGGGATATACCCATCAAATCTCCAAAGTTTCTTCGCAATCTGATGAACGGTGTAGGAACAAATTTCATAACGCCAGAGCTCACTATTATATAAAGAAATCATCTTGGGGATATACCCATCAAATCTCCAAAGTTTCTTCGCAATCTGATGAACGGTGTAGGAACAAATTTCATAACGCCAGAGCTCACTATTATATAAAGAAATCATCCCGGGAATGTGCACATCAAATCCCCAAGGTTTCTTCGCAATCTGATGAACGGTGTAGGAACAAATTTCATAACGCCAGAGCTCACTATTATATAAAGAAATCATCCCGGGAATGTGCACATCAAATCCCCAAAGTTTCTTCGCAATCTGATGAACGGTGTAGGCAGGCCCGGACTGGCCAGGTCCGCAGGTCCGCGATCGCGGAGGGCCCCCGGCGTGAGGGGGCCCCGAAGGGGCCCTACAAAATGTACAAAAAAAAATTGTCTTGTTAGTAGTTATAATGCCCGGTGAAAAATCAAAAGATGAAACTGACTCTATTTCAACATTTCACATTACAAAATTGATGAGTATTGAAGAAAGATTTTGAGCAAACAAAGACGTTTTTACAGGATTGCTCTTGGTTGGACCCAGTACCGGATTATCCCTTAGGCAGATTAGGCAACTGACTAAAACTAACTTGCTTCAATTGGTGAGCAACGAAGTTTTGGAAAAAGTCAGTTTTTCAAGATGTTTTCATTTTTTTTTTATTAGAAACATTTACAGGTTAATAACATTAGGTACACGCATTAAAGAAAACAACAAATTATAATAATAATTAGCTTATAACCCAATAAATAACTAATGTTCATATCATGCACAAACAATAAATAAAAAATCTATAATTAAAACAAATATATAATCGTAGTTGTATTTTACTTTTCTTTCCTTCTTTTTGTTGCAACATTACAACATTAAGTATCTGAAGTGATTGAAGGTGCCGTGTGTGGTTTATATTGGCATTTGTTTTGTTTTATTTCTAATTATATGTTTAAAATATGTACAAGCTTGTACAAGCTTGTACAAGCTTCCCCCCTTAGTGAAGTTGACGTAATTTTACAAGTTTTTTATTCAGTTCACACGGACCTCTGACTCTGGGGGGCCTCTAAACGCCACCATGTTCCCTTGGTCAAATCCTAAACAAGGCTTTAAGGACACTGCAAAAAAAAAATTATTTCATTTTCTGAAAGATGCATTGTTAATAATGCTCTTACTATTTGAGGAAATTGATAAAATTGATGGAGATACAGCATTTTATATGAAACCGTTTTAAACAGTTTGTATGTTGAATTATCCTCAGCAAAACTTTGAAAGCGTTTTTCTCAAGAGTTTTTTAACACGTTTTTCAACCTGGTTGACAACACATTAAAAAAACTATACATTCGATTTGCATGCACCAAGTAACGTAATATGTTTTCCTAGGTAGTCAGAGGGAGTTTTTTTCGATTTATTTTTTTATTTTTGGCAGCATTTTGAAGTGAAAAACGCGATTTTCGCTAAAAAATTTCTGTGAATTTGTTTTTATAAAATGGTAAAAAAAAACTCATCGCATCGGTCAAGTCAAGTCAAGATTTTGAGTTATAATAGTTATGATGTTCACAAACTTCAGAAATATTGTTTGCGAGAAAACCGACCCGAGACGTGTGTTGCCTAGGGGCCCCGACATGGTTAATCCGGCCCTGGTTGGACCCCAACAAGTTTGACTTTATCTTGAAAGTCCAAACATTTCCCACAGAAGCTGTGCACATTGTTTATAAACTGTGTAAAATTGAAAGAAGTCGGCTGTTGATAGAGCTGGGACGGTTTGCACAACAATACAGCAACTTCATAGCGACAGAGTCCACTGAGAACTACGGAGACAGATGCAGTGACGAAGAAGACGATTTGGACCCAACGGCAGCGGAAACAAATGCTGACATTTACTGCTCTGAAAATAGACAATGTTTCCAGTGTTTGACATGTGCTTTTTCTGTTCTGTTTGAACGTACTCAATCTGGACTGTTTACCAACCTGTATATTGTATATAATTTGTTCTTTCCATACCTTGTACCCAAGTCACAAGTGAACGAGTTTTTTCTAAACTTAAAATCGTCAAAAATCGACTTCGGTCGTCCTTAGGCCAAGACCTTATGTCCAGTCTGCTTTTTATTAATGTTGAAAGGGATTTATTTTATAATTTGGACAAAAATAAAATAATAGCTGAAGTAGCTTTAACAAGTGAGTTGCTTACAAAGAAACTGTTACTTTAGGGCTAGGGGAGCAAAATGTCGAATCATTTCAGTTAAGTTAAGCCCCTTCTATTCTAGTATACAACATTGTAAACACACAGGATTTTTTTTAATGTTAGTATTATTTTTCTAATCCCTAAAATCCGTTTGTCATTATTTTTACTACACAAATAATTTTGACATAATTCATTAATGCTTTGTTGTGAATAAAATCCTGTTCTTTATTTTGTACTTAGTTATAATTATTGGCAGTTCTACAGCATGTGTTTAGTAGTGTTGTGGTATCCTAAAAATACTGTGAATTTCTTATTGCAATAAATAATAAAGTCAACAAAAGTCGAAAATTATAATATTCGTATAAAAACCTATCTGAATTTCTTCTTCTTTATAGGTGCCAATATAGCGTAGAAACGCTTTTTCATTGTTTTCAAGCACCTTATTTTTAAAAATTATCCGGGGGAGTCCTCTGGACCCCCCGTTTTCTGGAGCCCCCCCCCCCCCCACCCCACGTTAGGTTTTACAGGTTTTAGCGGAGGGCCCCAAATGGTCCCAGTCCGGGCCTGGGTGTAGGAACAAATTTCATAATGCCAGAGCTCACTATTATATAAAGAAATCATCCCGGGAATGTGCACATCAAATCCCCAAAGTTTCTTCGCAATCTGATGAACGGTGTAAGAACAAATTTCATAACGCCAGAGCTCACTATTATATAAAGAAATCATCCCGAGAATGTGCACATCAAATCCCCAAAGTTTCTTCGCATCAATCTGATGAACGGTGTAGGAACAAATTTCATAACGCCAGAGCTCACTATTATCTATATAAAGAAATCATCTCGGGGATGTGCACATCAAATCTCCAAAGTTTCTTCGCAATCTGATGAACGGTGTAAGAACAAATTTCATAACGCCAGAGCTCACTATTATATAAAGAAATCATCCCGGGAATGTGCACATCAAATCCCCAAAGTTTCTTCGCAATCTGATGAACGGTGTAGGAACAAATTTCATAACGCCAGAGCTCACTATTATATAAAGAAATCATCTCGGCGATGTGCACATCAAATCTCCAAAGTTTCTTCGCAATCTGATGAACGGTGTATTATATTTCATAACGCCAGAGCTCACTATTATATAAAGAAATCATCCCGGGAATGTGCACATCAAATCCCCAAAGTTTCACCGCAATCGGATGAATGGTTTAGGAACGCGTAAGGGACAAACAAAGAAAGATTTATTTTTATATATTAAAGATTAAGTACTAAATTTCATTCATTTTACAGAAAACATTCATTTTAGTAAATTATTATGTATTTCTAACGAAAGGGTTGAAAATTCAACATATTTTTTTCTCATTGTAGTCATTTATTGTTGGGTGTGTTGCGCTACGTCCTTCTTAAGCAAACGTTTCGGAGAGTATTACATTGTCCTTCATCGGGCCAGAATTATAATCGTAATTATGCATTTGTTCTGTTACCGTTATCTGTTATCGTGAATACAAATTTGCCCTGAAGATGTACACATATGGTGTCCGAAACGTTGGCTAAAGAAGGGGTTAGGGCAACACGGCATAATAACTCAATAATAAATCACGATTATACTTTTCGTAGTGAAAATCTCAAATCTTATCATATTTTTTCTCATTGAAAACTGCGAAAAAAATTGTCTATTTTTTGACAGAAGGATATTTCAAAGCGACATAGCTCTTGACGGAAATAATACTGTTAGCTGAATATAGGGTGTATCAAAACGTAACCAAAGCATTTTAGCCAACGATTCCTAAGCACATTTGGAGTAAAAATGTAGATATAATTTTTCTGTCCAAAGATAACTATTTCAATTAAAAATTATACAACAGGTTGGGGTTACAAACATAACATGTGTGCAGTTCACACGCGATACAAGTGAAATCTTCAGAAAACTAAAGTAGATAAGAGTAGGGAGGCTATGAAGCCCCGCAAAAATAGGAGACCGATTATACGAAATCCTATGGATATGTTTTTGTCTCTTTTTAGTGTCGCATTTTAGTTTCATCTAGTTTCGAATCACAACGGTGCTAAAGAAGTTTTCACTTCAAAAATTGAGTAGGTACCTGTAAGGTAAAAATAAAATAAATATTTTATAAGGTGGTATGAATCGTTCCCACAAATGTATGTTTATGAGAGTGATTTGTACCGCTCAACTGTAATTATGTTATACCCAGAACACAAAGTAATAATTGCTTTCAGGTATTATGTACCTATATCGGTATTTCTATTAGACTTCCCGAAAGTTCCACGAAAAACTGCCACAACTGCTATCATTTGGAAGAACCAAGAAAAAACAGGTGGGCGTGTTTCTCCTAAGCTTCTAACCAAATTTGAGGCCAAAATATTTTATTTATTTGTGTTTTAACCCGTCTGCTTGTTTAGGAATAAATACATCCCAAAACACGTAATCGCGCTATACTTTCATAAGACCAAAAATGTCCCAGAGCGACCTTACATTTTAAAAGCTATATATCTCTCTTCCTCTCATGCAAATATATGTATTTCTCTTTTAACCAGAAAGAGAACGAAATAATGCTTCTTATTGTCTTTGAAATATGAAAGCCATCTTGCCTAGATATTTTACAATCTCGATCGAAAGTGACGGTTTCAGAATTCACGCGCGAAACTGAGGCCTCCGGATTGTGAGTTGCGAATGTATTGAACCAAGCAGACGGGTTAAATAATAAAATATAGGCCATTAAAAAATCTAATTTGTGTGATTTAGAGGCAAGTTTGGAATTTTTTGTGAGCAAATTATAATTATGTCTACATTTTATAAATTAAAAGACCTCCGACGCATCTATCTGTTCGCGATAAACTCAAAAACTAATGAACGGATTTTTATGCAGTTTTCACCAATAGATAGAGTGATTCATAAGGAAGGTTTTTAGGTATGTAATTTGTCAAGGTTTTGTGTAAATTGGTTGAAATACATAATATATCTGGCTATGCGGCAGCGGGCAGCGTGGATTTGATTTAACAGATGGCGTTGGTTATAAAGGTTTCATTAGCCATAGGAGCGTGTGTCCGGGTCTGCTAGTATTTTATAATTTAAAACTAAAAACCCAAATAAATAAAGACGCATTTCTTCGTACTACATATTAATTATACCTTTTTGTTCAAAAATAATTTTTCAGTTTGGTTGGATACTTTGGCCTCAAATCTAAAATTATGTTTTTATGAAAAGAGCCTTGCAGCCGTTTTATATGCTTATATTTTAAATACGTGTTTCATAATAAACATTATCATCACGAGTATTTAATAACATACTTACCTTTATACCTACTGTGTGTATATATATGTAACCATGTAGCTACTGTAATCTTCTATATTTATATAACATACTTGAATTGTATATTTAAAGAAAAAAAAAATTTATATCAACCTGTCACTTTCATAATATTTTTCAAAATATTACTTAAACAAAATCATAGATAACCACTCTGTAATTTGCCATCTCAACACAGGCGTTTCACACCTAGTGATATGGGCAATACGTCACTATTATAATGAATGTAATATGAAAATAATGAAATAAAAAAAAATAAATATAATAATTATAAAATGTTTATTTCGATTAAATGAAATGGAGGTATACGATGTCAGGCAAGTGCAACAAGGAAGGAAGCGCGTGCTAATGACTAAATGGGCTAGAAACCAAAAAGGTTTCAATTCAAACCTACGTGGAAGGCAATTCTAGTGTTATATGTATTCAGTGGTGACAATTAACATGCCGTTATCAGCTACCTGTATAGAGGATTACGGTGACTCATCTATTGTAATAAGTATTCCTATATTTCACGTAAACAATACGATGTACGAACCAACGGAAAATAGGTGAAATTAATTTTTCGAACATCAACAAGTCAATTGAATGTGGACACAAATTCGATACTCGGGGTATGTTGTGAGGCTGAAGGGGGTGGGGAAGGGAAGGAGATGAGGAGAGGATGGTTAGGAAGTACCTGGCTATTCAGATATGGTCACAAAACACGGTTAAATAAATTTCAAGTTAATACAAATAAATTTTGAACGATTCTACTTGCTATCAAGCTACATTTTTTTACATATTTTTGAAGTGAAAACTTATTTAGCACCGTTGTGATTTGAAACTCGATGAAACGAAAAAGCGACACTAAAAAGACAAATTTGTAGGATTTAGCCTGTGAGATAGAATAATCGGTCTCCTCTTTGTGTGGTGCTTCGTAGCCTCATCAGTCTTGTCCACTTTAGTTTTCTGAAGGTTACACTTCTACCATGTGTGAACTGGATAATTATGTTTTTTATCTACCTTTCCCTAAAAAAATCTTCCTCACGGCATCCTCAAAGATGACACAGGCCCCAAGGGAAATTGTTTTCCTCGGGACCACATGTGGTAGAAGGGAAACCTTCAGAAAATTAAAGTAGACAAGAGTGGTGGGGCTACGAAGCACCGCACAAAGAGGATACCGATTAGTCTATCTCATTCACTCGGAGACTAAATCCTATAAATGTATGTGTTTCTTATTCGTTTTCGTTGCATCGGGTTTCAAATTACAACGGTTAGAAAAAAAAGTTTTCACTTCAAAAAACTATACTCATTTCGATATGATTTTAGATTTTCAAGGCCAAAAGTATTTTTGTTATTTGTTTTTGGGGTGTTATGCTGTGTTGCGTTACCTCCTTCTTTAGCCAACGTTTCGGACGGTGTTACAGCGTCCAAATGTGTCAAACATCGAGAAGAAGGTAGCGCAACACGACATAACACCCCAAAAACAAATAACAAAAATATACTCATCTCGTTTATGATTATAGAATTAATAAATAATTAATGAGATATTTAATAACATTAATGAATCTAGTAAATCATTTATTCGTGTCTTGCCTACACATATTTTGAATTGGTATATTTTTTAATAATGTATTAGTCACTCTAACAGCTGTGACTACAAAATTAGATAATTTATTCACTTGCATATTTACAATGTCCAATAATGTACGTATTCACATTGTGGATTGTACAGAAATGAATCTAGTTGCGAAGTTATTTGATCTTATGTTTACAATCAAGGTCGAACTTATACCAAATATTATTAAGTATACTTATGTGTATACAGTATGTATATGTACTTTCGAATGTAATGGGCTAGTAATTTCGTCATGTAATCGTTTTGTGTTACGCAAACGTCAAACTGTCAACTAAAACACTGTTTAGTAATTTGTTTTAGACATTTTTTATAGTGAGAAATATTGTCACTGTCAAAAACATTTAATTTTCATGTCAGATTGATTTTTTATTAAATTATTGGTAAGGTGTAAATATTTCAATATATTTACATAATGCAAACGATGAAAAAAAGTTGTTTTTAACAATGATATATTATGTACATAAAATCAAGTGTGCAGTTCACACGCTGTAGAAGTGAAACCTTCTGAAAACAAAACTTCGAGAGATCAGACGAATGCAGGGTATCGGGAGTAGGATAATTGTAGGGTTTATTTATTATAATACTAGCAGACCCGGCCACACCTTTCTGTGGCTAACGAAACACAACGCCATTACCCAACCTTTATAAAATCCACACCACCCGCTTGCCAGCTGCCGGCTGTCTGAATTGAATATTTGAATTTCTCGGCTTTTCTCTACTATAATAAGCATGTGTTATACATATAAACCTTCCTCTTGAATCACTCTATCTATTGGTGAAAACCGCATGAAAATCCGTTGCGTAGTTTAAGAGCTAGTTCAGACACGGCGGATTCCGCGCGGATGCAAACCGCGCGGATCGACCGCGCGGATCTTAATAATATGGCATCCTACTAGAACGTTCATACAATACCGCGCGGACCACGCATCCGCGCGGTAGCCGCCACTCGACCGCCAGAAAATGAATTCGCGCGGACGCCGCGCGGATCTATTTCTATGACGTGCCTTCGGCGCGTTCAGTTGCTCCGTGAAATCCGCGCGTATCGGTCGTGTGACAATGGATCGCTTCGACACCGAATTATTCATTGATGAAGTGGAAAAACTACCAGCTTTGTGGGACATCCAGTGCGCAGAGTATTCCAATAAAATTGTCAAAAATGGTTGTCAGGAGCTAGTGGAATTTTTCGGTGACAAATATATATATGCTGATATTATGTAAAAATAAAGACCTTACCTTAAAGTAATCACGAGTTTTTCTTCTGGTGACACGCTCGACCTCATATGAGTATCAGAAGACGCAATTTGTTCACTGATCGTTTCAAGTAATTCATCAAATGAATTTATAGACATTCTTAAATAGTTAAAAAATTTGGGCTCAAAATTCCTCAACTTTGGGTATAAAGTCATAAACTGACCATGGGTGAGCCGATCACGCAAAATAGGATGCACCCAATACTTTCGTTTTCTTTTTTTTTTAGGAGTAAGTACACACATATTGCTTCTTCGACTTTCATTATTCAGGCTATGCACAACTAAAAATACTGTATAACTATACTACTAGTGTGTAACCTTTCTTACGTTACTTTCTATTTGTTAATTTTTCTGTACTGATTGATGTAATCTATTTGTAAACTACATTGAGCATGTATTTTTTTTATTTATATTGTTGTTATTTCATTGAATAAAGATTATTATTATTATTATTACTGAAATGAAGCGGCCGTCACCCTGTCACCCTACCCCACTCCTCACGGTCACCGCGCGTATCTGAACACTTTCAATCCGCGCGGATGGGAACCTCGCGGTTTGCATCCGCGCGAAATCCGCCGTGTCTGAACTAACGCTAAAAGATTAACGCGCACATACGTTTTGAGCGACTTATTTTATACTATGTAATGTAATGAATGATGACTAATGATTGTTACCAAGTTATTTTTTTTACATTTTACTCTACGAAGCATCGCACAAAGAGGAGGCCGACAGGCTACAAAGGACACCGATTAATCTAATTCCTTCGCGGGCTAAATTTAATAGATGGATGTGTTTGTCTCTTTTTAGCGTCGCTTTTTCGTTTCATCGAGTTTCAAATCACGACGGTACTAAAAAAGTTTTCACTTCAATAAAAAAATCAGTGTGGAATTCACAATTCAAACGCGGTAGAAATAAAATCTTCAGAAAACTAAAGTAGACAAGAGTGGGGAGGCTACGAAGCACCGCACAAAAAGGAGACCGATTAGTCTATCTCATTCTCTCGTAGGCTAAATCATGTAGAGGTATCTATGTTTTTGTCTCTTTTTCGTTTCATCGAGTTTCAAATCACAACGGTGCTAAAGAAGTTTTCTCTTCAAAAAAATTGTGTGCAGTTCACATGCAGTAGAAGTGAAACCTTCAGAAAACTAAAATAGACAAGATTAGGGAGGCTATGAAACACCGCACAAAGAGGAGACCGATAAACTACGAAGCACCGCATAAAGAGGTGACTGATTATTCTATATCATTCTCTCGCAGACTAAATCATTTAGATGTTTGGGTTTGTCTCTTTTAGTGTCGCTTTTTCGTTTCATCGAGTTTCAAATCACAACGGTGCTAAAGAAGTTTTCACTTCAAAAATTGTGTGCAGTCCACACGCGGTAGAAGTGAAACCTTCAGAAAACTAAAGCAGACAAGAGTGTGGAGGCTACGAAATAACGCAAAAAAAGGAGTTTTATTAACCGAATATATATATCTCATTCTCTCGCAGGCTAAATCCTATAGATGTAGAGTGTCGCTTTTTTGTTTCATCGAGTTTCAAATCACAACAGTGCTTTCACGTCAAAAACGACAGTCTTCCTTGAAGCCGTTCGTGTATTTACTAGCCCAACGTGATCGAAATATACACTCCATTGAATGCCCTTTAAAAATAAGGCGACACAGTTTCAAATGGAAAATTACTCGATAACAATCTGATTGTTTAACAACACATAAAACACACATTACTATGTGGACTTACCTAGAGGAAAACTATCGCAGAACAGCATCCATTGACACAATAATAACTTTAAAACATTCTACTTAAAAACTTTGAAATTTGAAATCAGCCAAACTTATAGGCTTCGCAGAATTCAAAATACAACAATAAATTCACTCACTTATGACAAAAAAACTTCAAGCGACACAATCAAAACCACTTCAAATTCACAAACACGAAAACAATAACATAAAATTATCGCTTATTTCACAACAATATTTCCACTGCTAAACTAATTAGATATCATTATTTACTCTCGCGAACTAAAAACCGTGTGAAAATTTATTAAAACCAAGTTAAAACGTATTTTAATTCACCGTTGTTTTGATTTTAAGGTTTATCAACTAAATTAACAGTTGTTAAATCGATCGTTGCCGATTTTTAAGCAGTTGTAAGTTATTATCAACGCGTTGTTAGCAACGAACATCGCCCGGCAACGGTTCGCGCTTTACTGAGTTACGGTCGGTTGGTTCATAATGCATTTTACCTGTGCTAGTAAAGCCTGACTCATACGGCGCAGATAATAAAAGATAATAATAATAATAATATTGTATTATATCTGGTGTCATTTTCATCTTATCTCTTTGATTAGGAGACATTTAATGATTGTAAAATTAATTGGTCATGTTGTAATTTCTCTATAATTCATTGATTTTTGCAAAGATTGTCGATTTTAATGAAAAGATAACACTTGTATGAATCGTTAACAATTTTATCAGTGAAAACTGGTAACAAAAGATTTTATTTTAAGTTCTTCGCTTATTCCGTTTGTGCATTTGATTTTTTAGTGAAAACTCGATGAAACGAAAAATAACACTAAAACGAGACAAAAACATACATCTGTAGGATTTAGCCTGCTGGAGAAAGAGAATAATCGCTATCCTCTTTTTGCGGTGCTTCTTAGCCTTTCTACTCTTGTCTACTTTAATTTTCGGAAGGTTTCACTAATACCGCATGTGAATTGCATACTCTGTTTTCGAAGTGAAAACTTCTTTAGCACCGTTGTGATTTGAAACTCGATGAAACGAAAAAGCGATACTATAAGACTAACGTAAATCTGTAGGATTTAGCCTGCGAGAGAATGAGATATAATAATCGGTTTCCTCTTTGTGCGGTGCTTCGTAGCCTCCCCACTCTTGTCGACTTTAGTTTTCTGAAGGTTTCAATTCTACCGCGTGTGAACTTCACGCATGTATTTTTTAATCAATATTTTGGAAGCGGCGCTGACCAAGTTTCGCGAATAACCGTAGCTTTATCGGAACTATATAGTGTAATATTAACAAACATCTATATAGATACGGGTAGGTCTAGAGATATATCTGCATAATAATATCACAACTGAGGGAGAAAGTAGATACAGTGTCATATATCATATTGTCGAAACTTGCCAAAACTCCATGGAAAGAAGTATGTTAGGGAAAAGACTGTCCGATAGAATAATAATCGAAACCATTAAGAAACAAACAAGAACAAAAGACATCACAAAAACAATTAAAAAGCTAAAGTGGAAGTGGTCAGGCCACACAGTTAGAGGAAATGAAAAATGGTAAAAATTAGTTATGAATTGGTTCACAAGTGACAAGAAGAGAAAACGAGGTAGACCATTTAGACGGTGCGTTGACGACATCAAAGCCATAGCAGGTGGTACATGGACAAAAGTAGCTAATGATAGAGAGAAATGGCGACAGCCAACTGTCAACTATTTGGCTCTGGCCTTTGTCAACTATTGACATACAGACAAGGAGTCGATGCATGATAATGTAATGTAATTTACTGTCTGAATAAAGGCTATTATTATTATTATCACCTTTAATCCGTCAAATGGATGTTTCTTAGCTCCATAGCTCAAAACACTCAAAATCGTCGTCACGTTACAACCTGTAAGCCCATGGGTTGACCTGGATATTCCAGATAAAAAATATTTTGAAAATTCATGCCGACTTCTCTGTTTCATTAATAAAATACGCAGAATTTATTTTAATTGCCTTATCTTACCTATTATTTAACTCCCCCCCCCCCCCCTTTATTTTGCATTTCGTCCCTTTCTTGTCGCACTATCTCACTCATTTATATTGCGTATGCAGGAATTCCCAAAAGTAATCATTCTTTGTTATTTTAGTCGTGGGTTTTAATTCTTTCACGATTAACAAAAGTATTACACGAAAAGAAAGATTTTTACTGTAATACAAATATTCTCAATTTTTGAGTTGCGCCATCTTTTGAGCCAGCTAGTATCTAATTTCAAAGATTTTTTTTTGTTTTGTCTGAGGATTAAACCTTCTTCTCCAGGGACTAACTAAACTAAGTGAAGATCGATGAACACCTAAGCCAAATCTTAATTGGATGCATACAATTTCAATTTTTGTTTTGTTTGACTAAGGATTGAACCTTCCTCTCCAGGGACTAACTAAAACGAAGGAAGACCGCCAATACTTAAGCCAAGTCCTAATTGGATGATACCGACATTTATTTCGTAAGTATGTTAACTGATGTAAACTTTTAAATATATCATCCTATATCATTCAATTTCAGAAAAATGTGTGAACGTGAGTCCCATAAAAACTTGTCATTGACAACGAGTCTATTTGTATATAGTTACAGCTCGATCGGATGTCGGGAAGTGGGTTAATTTATACTTCCAAGATTTGCATTCATTCATTCTTTCATCCAAAACCAAACCGAAATTCAAATGGATGTTGGTATTTTAATATAAACAAATCCCGAGAATGTTTAACTGTCTGAAAAAAAATACAAGTGGGCTGTTCACACACGGTAGGAGTGAAACCTTCAGAAAAATAAAGTAGACAAGAGTGGGGAGGCTACGAAGCACTGCACAAAGAGAAGATCTATTATCACATTCTCTTGCAGGCTTAATCCTATGATGTATTTATTTGTCTCTTTTTAGTGTCGCTATTTTTCGTTTCATTGAGTTTCAAACCACAACGGTGTTAAAGAAGTTTTCACTTCAAAAACTGTTTTTAATAATAAAAATATATTATTGCAGTCTTAAGGGTTCGAACGAAACCTGATCGATGATGAAATAAAATTAACCTACCATTCACCGATGAACCGTGTAACTTCGGCTTTACGGTCCCGTCACAATGGCCATACAAAATGGGCTCAATGTGTTCCTACCTGTCATATTATACCTACACCCGCAACACACTCACTCACACCTACATCTATACCTATATACACACAGACACACGATGTTATAGCTACCTGTCCATTGTATTACACGGTTACTAAACAAACTAACTGACAAACATCAAAGGTAAACAGTCACACACACTTTTAATTTATTTATTTAGGTTTTAGTAGCTTGTTCCCGTGAAAAAATGAATGGAAATTTTGTAACATTTTTTTTGTTAACTCCCACGCAAGAGTCCCAACTACCGAAGACAGTGGGACTATGACATCCCTATTTGAGGTACGATTGTGCGTGCGATTTTCGTTTTGCAATAGGGCTGACGGAATGACGGCTTCCGTCGAGCTTCCTGGTCGAGGGGTAAGGCTCTTGACTCACAATCCACAGGTTGCTGGTTCGAATCCCGGTGTGCGCAATAAAATTTTATTTTTACCGCTATTCAGAATTGAAACGTTGCTTGAAGTGGCTTTAGCCATGTTTGGTGACCAGATCTGAATAGGCAGGTACTTTCCCACCTTCCTCTTTCGCATCTCCTTCTTCTCCCCAGTGCCTCCAGCTTCACAACATATCCCGATTAAGGATGGTATGGCTCCAGACGGGGGCAGCAGGGACTCTTGTGCGGTATTCACATAAAAAGGGCTTTTTAAAGTTACCAACGTTTCTACATTTGAGTAAAGCACCTCACCGCAGTGGGAGGGATGGATTGGATGGATCTCACTCCTGTACACATTGACTCCTACCCACCCCTCATTCCCTTTTCCTTCCTAAAAAGACCCTCCACACAGCAACCCCAAAGATGACGTAGGTCCTGGGGGGATTTTTTTCCCAGGGTCATCTGTGTACGGCTAATGTAAAAAGAATAAATGAAAATAATTTTAGTTGTCATTTAAAAAAAATTATTAATGTATCAAGAATTCAGACTATCCCGTAATTTGTCACGGTTCTGTGAAACACTAATATACAAGATAATACCTTATAAAGTAAACGTATACTAATAAACGTGTTTTAAATTTTACAAACCTGATAAACAATCGTTTAATGTGTGATAAATGGTTGTTTAACAGTTGTGTAAAAAAAAAAAAAACACATTTATTAGTAAGGTGGAATGTGTCATAGCAATTAAGCTTGTAAGGTTAAAACTTAACAGGGGGGAAAAATTAACCCCAATTCGCACGGTTTGGTAAGAATCTTGGAACGTTTGAACCCCATGATTAAAATGCGGACACGCGTTGCCTTTCAAAGTCCAAAGTTTCCCCTACTTACTTTCACCCTTGGGAAGGTGAGAAGGTAGAGAAAGGTTGACTAATACAACCTACAGCCAGGTCAGATTAACTATTGTGATAATTTCTGGGTTATTATGCCGTGTTGCGCTTCCGTCATCTTTATCTAACATCTACGTTACGGACAGCTTTCATCGTATGACGGAGCTGTCTAAACGTAGGCTAAAGAATGAGTAATAAGGAAGTTGAGTGAAATATATTTTGACTTATAAAAAATATGTTCATGTAAATCATAAAATATCGATTACAAATATATAAATATACTAGCTGATCGGGCGAACTTCGTACCGCCTCAGAATCAAAAACTGTTGTCAACTTATTAGCTGAATTGATCTAAATTGTTTCTCCCTGCGTATACCCATACCTTGATCTAAATTGTTTCTCCCTGCGTATCCTTTCCCCTCTCGGGTTCCCTCTCCCTCTCCCCACTCCACTTCTCCCCTTCCCCATCCCGCTAACCCCCCTTCCAGATTTCATTTCCCCCCTCCCCCTCCCCCCTCCCCCCTCCCCTTCCCCCTGCCCCCTCCCCTCTTCCCCCTCCCCCCTCCCCCGGTTCACAGTTCAATATTATACCCCTTACAATATTGCTGCAGTTCTTTCAAAATAGGAGAATTCGTTCCATACAAAATGTATGGGGAAAATA
Source organism: Limnephilus marmoratus (assembly GCA_917880885.1). NCBI lineage: Eukaryota > Metazoa > Arthropoda > Insecta > Trichoptera > Limnephilidae > Limnephilus > Limnephilus marmoratus. The sequence continues at coordinate 40,960,702 of OU862928.1, forward strand.
ATTTTCTTCGGAGTGGAACACCCTTTACTTTTAGGGGTATGAAAAATAGATTTTGGTCGATTCTCAGACCTACCAGATAAGCACACAAAATTTCATCAAAATTGGTCCAGCCGTTTCGGAGGAGTATGGTAACAAACACCGTGACACGAGAATTTTATATATTAGATTTATATACTTGCTGGTCCCGGCATGCGTTGCTATGCCATTTAATAAAGAAATTGTTTCTCCCTGTGTGTCCTTTCCCATTCCTCCCGTTCCCCTTCCGCCTCCTCTTCCCCTCTCGCGTTCCCACTCCGTCACCTCCACCTTCCCTCTCCCCACTCCACACCCCCCCTTCCCCCGTCCCGCGAACCCCCCTCCCGAGTTCCCCTTCCCCCTCCCAGGTCCCCCTCCCCCCTCCCAGGTTCCCCTCCCCCTCCCTGGTTTCCCTCCCCCATCTCTCCCTCCCTCCCGCTTTCCATAGCAATAGCCGCTTCCTCGCGTGCCACCAATAGCAATTTTTTTATACAAATTTCATAATGCCAGAGGTAAACGGAAGTTTTATAAAAACCTTGTCCTGACAATAACGAACACACAAAAAAAGAATTATCCAATTTGGTGCAGTCGTTCGAAAGTTATGCGCTTAGCAACACATTCAGAGATTCATTTTTATATAGAAGATTATTATTCTTAGAATTAATTAAACCGCTATCAATTGCAGAAACATAAAAATGGTCCATTTTTCGACCATAATCACTCCAGTGGGGTACTGTTAAAAGTTGGAAGTCAATTACCTTTCAAATTTTCCTGCATATGTGTATCTGCGTTTGCCAGGTATTTCTCTTTCCTGTTTCTCTTCACAACATACTTCGATTTAGGATGTCATAGTCCTAAGGAACCTGACAGACAGGAGCAGGTTGTGACTCTTGTGCGATTGTCCTTCAAAAATGTATACGAATTCCGAACCTACTGGTAATAGATGAACGAATCTCCCTTAAACATTTGAAGTTTTTAAGCTCTTAAAAATATATATATGTTATTTTTGAAGATAATATTTAGATGCGTTCCGCGCCGAAACGCAAATTATATAAAATTCCCTCGATAGAAAAAAATCGCAAAGTATGCTCCGAAAATTATTATAAACACGTTTGTTTTAGTTATTTTACAAGTTATAGTTGTGAAAAAATTCACAATGTTTCTTTAAATGATACTTAAGATAACCCCCATGAGATTTTTGCTTTAAACGAACCGTGTTTTATTAAACATTTTCGTATCGATTTTATCGCTTTGCATATTAGCGCGCTCCTCTAACATTCACAATTACATATCTCTCCATCTTCTTCTTTTTGAACGCGGATGCGGCGCTACCCGAATTTCTACCGATTTACTACATATCTCCCTTAAACACGTTAAGTTTTAAAGCTCTTAAAAATATATGTTATTCTTGAAGATATCTAGACATTCCCCCGATAGAAAATTATATATTTATGCTCCAAATATTATTATAAACACGTTTGTTTCAGTTTTTTTCAAGTTATATGTATGAAAAAATTCACAGTGTTTCTTTAAATGCTGTTTAAGACAACCCCTGCGAGATGTTTGCTCTATTTTAAACGAGTCGTGTTTTTTTCACAATTTTCGCATCGATTATGTCGCTTTAAATACTAGCGCACTCCTCTGACATTCGTAATTAGTAATTACGCATCTCTCCATCTTCTTCTTTTTGAACGCGGATGCGGCGCCTTAAGAATTATCACAAAGTCGGCGGAATTTAGAGCTAAACTTAAAACTCACCTTTTCAGACACTCGTATCCATAAAGTCAAAAACCTTTCACCTTCACCTTTACTGCCCGCGATATTGTAAATAACTAATTGTGTAAAAATGTTAAAAAATATTATTTGAAGGCTTTTGTAAATGTCATTAATTTCATAAAAATTCTCCAGCCGTAATAAGTCCTAAATTCTACAGTCTTTCAAAATAAATATCAATTCTAATTACCAGGTGTGGATGAGTTTGTTTATTATTTGGGAAGTATGTTTACGAGAGATGGGAAGTCTGATAGAGTTATTGAAAGAATAGTGAATGCAGGCAACTCCATTAATGGAGGACTGAACGCCGTTGGCACCAACAAAAAACTGTCCAGACGCGAAAATAGCCGTCCATAATGGAGTACTGGTACCTTCGTGTGGTAAAACCATACGTATGATCGTGTGAGAAATGTGGAGATCGGCAAAGAATGCAAGGCTGATGTAAGCGTAATGAGTAAGATCAAGAAAGGAACGCTCCGATGGTTTGGGCATGTAGAGCGAATGAACGAGGAAAGGACTGTAAGGAGAATATATATGACGCAAATGTGAATGGTAGAAAAAGTCGAGGACGCCCGAGAAAGACATGGCACGACCAAGTGAATCAGATTGTTGAGTCGGGCCATGTCAAGAGTCAGAATATTAGAGGAGCTTGTATGAGACGATGTATGAATGTGAACGAGGCAAGGCGTGTGTGCCAAGACCGAGTTGTTTGGCAGTCTGTCCTCTCTGCCTACCCCTGCGGAGAAACAGGTGATGGTTAGTTAGTTGATGGTTAGTCTAATTGCCACTAATCTTCTCATAAACGTAATATCTGTGATGGGGGTAGCAAATGTTAAATCATGCAACGTTTTAAATATTATGTCCTCGGCGTAACTTCTCCAAGCATAAACTTTTTAATTAAAGTGTGTTTGCTGAACGTTATCTCTAAGTTATCCATTTTTTATTATTATTACTAGCTGACCCGAAAAACGTTGTTCTGCCAACTAAATGAATTCTAGTGAATATTTTCGTTGTTAAATAAAAAATAACGAATGTATAGTAAGTGTGTGGGGATGGGATCTATGACAGAAAGAGAAATGGAGCGCTGTAGACGATGACCGCCGATAAAAGCAAAAAAACACCAAAGTAGAAAAATTAAATAACGAAAATCAATATGAATTTCGAAGAGCAACCAGCCAACACAAATAAGCTCGATGGTTTGCCCACGCGAGAACATGATGCCGAATGAAATATCAAAATGACGCGACGCTTCTCGTGAATGCCTTGCGTATGTGTAGATGAAAGTTCGATGAGGCGGACGTAGCGCCATCTGTCATTCAACAACATAAATAATTTAGTTCTGTTTGAAATGCGAAGGACGGTTTTTTTTTTAAATTTTAATGGCTTTTCACCCCAAAGGAGTGTTCTGACTAATTTCAAGTGAATTATTTTGTGAGTGTGAGTGTAATTTTGGGTTAATATTAACAAATTTAGTTTTAATTTGTTCATACGAAAATACTAAAATCGCGATTTAAAAATGAGATGGTGGAGGTTGGAGGGTTAAAATTTGGGGTAATGGGTATTTTTTGATGCCAAATAATAAAAAAATACAATAAAAAATTTTGTCAAAAAAATTGTTTTTTTTTCTGGTTAGGGACACCCTAATCACGTAGCGGTATGAAATATACTTTAAAACCTATTCTCATACCTACCAAATATACATAAAAAAATTCATAAAAATCAGTCAAGCCGTTTCGGAGGAGTGCGACCACAAACACCGTGACACGAGATTTTTATATATAAGATTAACTGCACGAATCTCACTACATTATAACAAAACATCGGCTGATCTTTGATCTCAACCAGTAAACTGCACTGTCATCAAATCCATCCATGGATAATCATCGCCTCGCAGTCAAACGTTGAACCTTGCGTCGTCAATGCACGCACATGCACAATCACCCATCATCATTATCATCATTTCTATCTCAACAGACTTCACTCCCCATTGTATTACAAAATGTCTTATATGAAAATAAAGTATCGATATAATAGCAGGCAGGCTTTGTCAGTCGATATCAATTCCCCGTTCACGTTGCATAAGAATTTTCTGTACTTTCTCGTGGACCAATTTCACAATCGGTTTATTATAACCTACTGGTATCAGCGTATATCGGCTGTGATTATATCGCGTCATACCACATAGAAATATTCGCAACGAATAATGAATTAATGATAATAGGTGGCCTCCGTGGTCGAGCGCAAGCACGATTTATTAGATTAGTGTAATGTTGGGTATTATTTACATTCAAAACTATTAGTTCTGTGGGGTACTTCTCAATAACTTTACAATGAGTTTACGTATTTACAATAATAATTCTGTAAGTCATACGACCTGTCTATACTAGTGGCTAATCGAATCTGTCGGGTAAACTGGTCAGAGCCAGTCCCGGTGGCATCCACCTATTCGGGTACCCCTGTCGGCCATTGATAGAAGCCCTGCTGGCGGCATCTGACGACATCACTTAAAAGCTTTTTCAATACTTTACAATAAGTTTGTGTTATTTCACAATTAATTTATTTGAAATAATATATCGTATATTTGCGGCACGTTTCATAGTGGAAGATACTCTCTGTATCGCCCTGGTGTAGGACAACTATTCATAATTGAAACGTGACTAGATCTGATAGCCACTTTCCTCTTCCCCATCTCCATTACCTTCAGCCTCACAACATACCCCAATAGGGGATACTTAGTCTCACTGGCTCCAGGCAAGAGCACCTGGGACTCTTGTGAGGTATTCATAAAAAATTTCAAGCAACGTATCAATTTTGACTGGTGGTCTCACACCAGGGTGATACTGAGAGTATCTTCCACTCTGAAACGCGTTGCAAAAATACTATATATTATTTTTAAAGTAATTAATTGTGAAATAACACAAATTGACAAAAAAAAACATTTTATCTTGCTTCTTCTTCAATGGCGCTACAGCCCATTTCTAGCCTTGGCCTCCTTCAAAATAAGCCTCCACCGCCCTCTGTCCTCGGCCGTCTTCTTCCAATCTGCAACATGGAGTAATCCTCTTGCATCCTTCCTGACATCATCCTCCCATCTCAGTCTAGGTCTGCCCGCCTTTCGTTTACCTCCCGGGTGTCCTGTCAGAACCTTCTTCGGTAGTTTACCTCCCGGGTGTCCTGTCAGAACCTTCTTCGGTAGTTTACCTCCCGGGTGTCCTGTCAGAACCTTCTTCGGTAGTTTACCTCCCGGGTGTCCTGTCAGAACCTTCTTCGGTAGTTTACCTCCCGGGTGTCCTGTCAGAACCTTCTTCGGTAGTTTACCTCCCGGGTGTCCTGTCAGAACCTTCTTCGGTAGTTTACCTCCCGGGTGTCCTGTCAGAACCTTCTTCGGTAGTTTACCTCCCGGGTGTCCTGTCAGAACCTTCTTCGGTAGTTTACCTCCCGGGTGTCCTGTCAGAACCTTCTTCGGTAGTTTACCTCCCGGGTGTCCTGTCAGAACCTTCTTCGGTAGTTTACCTCCCGGGTGTCCTGTCAGAACCTTCTTCGGTAGTTTACCTCCCGGGTGTCCTGTCAGAACCTTCTTCGGTAGTTTACCTCCCGGGTGTCCTGTCAGAACCTTCTTCGGTAGTTTACCTCCCGGGTGTCCTGTCAGAACCTTCTTCGGTAGTTTACCTCCCGGGTGTCCTGTCAGAACCTTGCATTTTATCTTGCACTCCTCAATATTCCGGGAAAAACCGTACAGTTTATTAAATAAAAATATGTAGCACATCTTTAAAAAAAGTCAAGAAATATAATTAGGAAAACATATTGCTGAGTGTATTTCTCGCATTATTATTACTCACATACATACACACACACCTTCCCACTACATACATCACCCGGTAATTACTTAATACGCATACCATAAATAAGACACTACAATGAAACATGTAATAGGTACCCACCATTTTGTAATATACTTATTAATTGTAATTTTTTTTAACCTAAGTATCTAATGTTACCTACTGTTTGTTTCTGTTAATAAATAAAATAAAACATAAATTTTAACAAAACAAAAAAACGACTTCAAAAAATGCACTAAAAAGTAAAAAAATAATTTCGTATTCTTCTACAACTTTATTATCAACTTACCTTTTCTACTCATGAATATGTACGTACGATTGTTATTTTTGGAGTCGGTGTCGGCGGGAGAGGAGCTGTCAAGTGAACACGCCAGGCTGCGGGTACCTTGGTTGACGTTGACACCGACTCCAAAAATAACAATCGTACCTACATATTGAAGAGGAGAAAAGGTAAGTTGATTATTAAGTTGTAGAAGAATACGAAATTATTTTTTTACTTTTTAGTGCATTTTTTGAAGTCGTTTTTTTGTTTTGTTAAAATTTTTGTTTATTTTTTGATTTTTAGTTAATCTGAAGTACACTAACTAATTCGATTAAGATTCGGCCGAGTGTCGTAAATTTGTTCTTCAGAATTGGAGAGTTTCGTTACTTTGTCATGGATCCCATAATTAGAACCTAACCAAACTCTCATCAAACTACCCTTGAAGTACATCCTTTCCAATAAAAAAAGAATCACCGAAATCGGTTGGCGTGATATTGAGTTATTCGTCCATTTGTCGCGCACATACTTGATGCAAATTTAAGACTTATATGATTTTCTCATGGATGCCATTGTCAGAACTGAACCAAATTAAAATGGAACCACACGGGAAGCACCAGCTTTCAAATAAAAAAAGAATCATCAATATCGGTTCACCCAGTCGAAAGTTCTGAGGTAACAAACATAAAAAAAAAAAAAAATACAGTCGAATTGAGAACCTCCTCCTTTTCGAAGTCGTTTAAAAATAAGAACAACGCGTATCTCATTATTTCTCAGTCTTTTTTTAGTATTGCACCGTGAATGTCCTTAAAAATACCTCACCATATGTTTTTAATTAAAACAATTACTTCTCTAAATAACTTATTCCTAATTATTAGTTGACCCTTTTTTCAAAGATGTACTATTTTCATTTAATAAAAATGGGAGTACAACCTACACTACCTATAGCTTCTGCGAGGCTAACTTGACTCTGGCTTCGATGGTATACTCGTACTCGTAACTATAACTATGCATTTCAATGGAAGGCATTTAGGAATATTGCTTCCGTTGTAGTAAAAAAATACAAAAATATAGCCGATAGTCCATTTCATCTCATCCATTACTATCACAATCGCAACACCTGTTGGACACTTTTTAAACTAAGTGATGACAGGTAAAATTCGCTAGTTGATAAGATAAGTATCCGAAACAACAAAATCATAGGGGCAATCAATATACAGGTCATATGTTTCCCTTGACCTTAATATCTTGCCCTTCAAAAGAAAAAAGACAAATAATGGACCAATAATAAAGCGTTTTAAATATATTATCAACTGTTTTCTAAATTTCATTAAATAGCACTATTTCTCTTGTTATGTTTTGCTATTCTCTCGTCTCGAACCCACATTATGAAAGAATATGTATAAACTGTTATATTTTGCATATGTTAGAAGTCAACTTGAGTACAATTCTCCCATCTGGAACCCATATTATAATATACATGTACACGCTGTAGAAAGAATACAAAACAAATTCTTACGTTTTATAAATTATAAAATGGACATTCCAGCAATTATGTTGAACTACAACGCTATTTTAAATTATATTAATACTAGCTGGTTCCCAGCATGCGTTGCAATGGCATATTCAAAGAAATAAATTGTCTCTCCCTGCATATCCTTTCCCGTGCGTCCCCGTTCCCCTCCCGCGTTCCCCTTCCACGTTGCCCACCCACCCTCTCCCCTCTCCCTTCCACCGTCCCGCAAACCCCCTCCCGCGTTCCATATATTCAGTCCCAGTACTTTCAGTTTTCAAACAGCTCGCGTGCCACTTATTACAATTTTTTTATTAAATTTTTAATTTTTCGTATATTACAAATATTCATTTTTGTATATTATAAGAACAATCAATCAAATTTGGTACATAACATAGGTACCTATTTAAAATATTTATAATTTTAAAAATCCATATACAATTATTTCATCAAACGCGCGAACTGTCGAACGTGCGAAGTTAAAATAGTCGTTAAGTTTTCTGAAATTATTCAATTTTCTGCACAATTTTCTTTATTTTTCTTTCCGTAAAAACCTTTTACAAAGTATTAGAAACTTACATGATATTCCTATATAAAATTCTAAATGATTTAGTTGATAGTCCAGTATTGCTTGAATTGATAAGCTTCCGGATACCACTACGTAATACTAGAAGTCAGGATTTATTTCAGTGCAGATATTCTGGAACCAAATACCATACGTATTCCTCTTTGTCCAGAATATTAATGGAGGCGAACAAGTATACCTACCAAGTCAGTGGACATCTTCAATTTATCTTTAAACAAATATAAAATATTGTTACTGAGGTAGTTCAGTTGTGTACAATAAATACTGTATATTTCTTACTATTTATATGTAAAAGCTCCAAAAAGGGCGTTAATTATTAAATAAATAAATTCATCTGTTCTGCCGTGTGGTATCTTGAAAAAATCGTGGGACGACTACGGCGGTATTTGTTAAGCAATAACATACCAAAAGGAATCTTCAACCCATAAAGTTATGCAATTTATTATGGATTAGCATGGATTCGCCGCCCTGATGAGACACCGGGTCCCTGGAGCCAGGATGCGGCTAATGGCCTCCGACAACACGGTGGTGACCGCAGCCTTCCAGCACCATGCGCCACTCCTGAGTGAGCGATGGCCCCGAGCTCACCCAGTCCACACCCAACGTAATACTTGATTATTTATTTTACTTATTATTACTTTTTTTCTATTCTTTGTAAGTACTTGTTTCTTTACTTGAACTGTTGTGTAAATATGTATAACTATATGGGGCGCGCGTGTGGGATTGCATTATACTACCCACACACTGAAAAAAAAACATTATTATTAAAACTAAGTATTGCAAAATTTGTATAACGTTTTTTTACGTGAATACCTCACAAGAATCCTATCGCAAGGTTTACAATGAAAATTTAACTGGATTTGACGTCCGTTCTATTGAAGCCCAAACTGAACTTTAGCCGACACTGGAGTTTACCCGACTGTTGACTGACCGACACTGACTTTACCCGACACTGAACTTTACCCGACCTGAACTTTACCCGATACTGAAGGAGCCCAACCATCTATCGTGTATCGTCGACTATTTCCGTAAGCGTTCGTGCATTAGACATGAACGACGATTGTCGCCACTCTTCTATTGTACTACTTAACTGACATCTGTGAGACACCCCAAAACTACATAATATTATCTAAACTACCGACATTTATTGAAGAATGTTGAAGCTACGTGTATAATTCTATGTACACGGGTATTTACATTAGAAAAATACCAGACTCTATAGATGCGGGATCGTGAACTCGACCATGATATTTAGATTTAGTCATTAGAGATAGCTGTGGCGCCTTTATGCGAGATGCTGGTTCTGATTGAGCTAATCAATAGATTAATTAACAAGATTGTCCATAGACAATAATTAATGTGTAGTCTAACAAGTTCCTTTTCCAACTTATCACTTTCACTACACTGCCATCAATACAGGGAGCCTGGTATTTTGTGAGACAAATTATGCAGAATTTTAAATTTAGAACTTATTTGTTTAAAACTACTTTATTCGGTTGGTCTTAACCTTCATCAATAAACATGTACCTAAACTAAATTATAGTACAGATGAAGATTACAAGTTATACAAGATTATAAGTTATACAAGATTATAAGTTATTTATTTATTTATTTAATTTCAACGGTATACATATACCATAAGAACTGATTACATGTCACAAAATGAAAAATAATAATACAGAAATAATAAAAAAAAAAGTTTAACAGATGATTGTGGCATTTGAATTAGAAATGACACCAGATAGACAATTACATACAAAAATCTATAGTACAAAATATAGAATTAATATTGACTGAAAAGGTTTGATAGCATAGCCCTCTTGTACCTACTTTCCGTGCAGTTAAATAGATCTGCAACATCTGCATATCTATTAGTAACATCATGTAACCTAGGTAAAAGGGAGTGTTTAGTATACTCAGTCTTATTATTGTTACATTTAAACAGGATTTTAGATCGAGTGGTTCTCGTGGGAATATGAAATTCAATGAGCTTAGTTAAATTAGGACTGTCTATTCTACCATTTACAATTTTGAACATAAATATTAAGTCTGATATAATTCTTCGATCTGAGAGTTTTAATAAATTTAGTTCTTTCATCAAGTAATTGTAGTTTATGTTTTCAATGGGAATACCGAGTTTAAAATTAATATGTCTTAGAAATTTATGTTGAATTTTTTCGATTGAATCTGAATGTATTTTAAAATGAAGGGACCAGATCGAGGAGTTATATTCGACTTGACTACGTACTAAGGATGCATACAAAATTTTTATTGTTGAAATATTCCTAAAACCTCTGGAATTTCGAAGAATGAAGCCAAGCATTTTCATTCCTTTATTACCGATTGTGTTTATATTGGTTATAAAGTTTAATTTAGAGTCAAAAATTATGCCCAGGTCGTTAATTTCTTCGACAGAGGTAAGGGTAGTGTTATTAAGTACATACGGATGAATAATTGGTTGACTTATACTGTAAAATCTTATTGCATGACACTTATTTATGTTCAGGAACAGTTTGTTAACAGAACACCAATTAATTAACTTGTGTAAATTATTCTGTAGACAGATACAATCTTCAACGGTGTTCAAAGAGGAAGCTGCCCTGGATGCGTAGCGATACCATGCAGGAGCACTTGTTACATGTTGAGATATTGGCCGACTGTAAGTGTGAGACTGAACTGGACTGAACTGCAGCGGGCGAGCTATCGGCTGCTTATATAGCCGCGGTAGAGTAACTACCTCGCGGTAGGTAATACGAGCCACTTCGAGAATATTCGGCGCCGTACAGATATCGTACGGTGCTGTCTCGAGACCTTTCTAGGCGGGGCGATATTATTATCGTCGGGCTGGCACGGGAGGCGAGAAAGTACATCGCGGCCAGTATAGGTACGAAGGTACCTAGGCAAGTAGGTTTGCCGATGGGCGCGAATGTTAGGAGATGTTTCTCGTCTGTTCTTTTGATGGCGATGATAATAATGATGTGTCGCCACAAATTATTTTAAATATTTTCAAATCATCTGCAAAAAGCAACACATTAACATCTTTATCAAATATATCAACAATATCGTTTATAAACAGAAGAAACAAAATTGGGCCTAAATGAGACCCTTGTGGTACACCACTGGTAGCTATAAATTGATTGGAAAGGAACAAATTAATTTTAACAAGTAGTACTCTATCAGATAGATAGCTTGCAAACCAATCTAAAAGTTTTCCATCAATACCTAGCTTACGTAACTTAACCAGTAGAATTTTATGGCAAACTTTGTCGAAGGCCTTGATGAAATCCGTATAAATAGAATCGACTTGATTTCTGTTGGCTAATGCGTTTGATATATAGTTTTCATATAACGATAGATTTGTTAGAGTTGATCTGCCCGACAAAAATCCGTGTTGATTTGGAACAATGAGATGGTTAATATATGGGGAAATTTGATCAAGCAATAGTTTTTCAAAGAGTTTCGGGATTACAGATAGCTTACATATTGGTCTATAGTTAGTGATATCACTTTTATTACCCTTTTTTAATATAGGTGTTAGATAGCAACGTTTCCAAATGTCAGGGAAGCAACCTGTGTCGAGGGATTGATTAAACAATAAACAAATTGGCTCGGCCAGTGAAGCAATGCAATTAATAAGGATATTGGGATGCACATTGTCAGGTCCGGCCTTCTTGTTTTTGTCTAGGGATTTAATTTTAGTTTTAACGTCATCTATATTGATGTGAACAGCAGGGATATGTATGCTCTCATTAAGGGAAGGAGGTGCTACATAATTGTCTGGGATATTTTCGTCATAGACACTTTTGAAATAATAAGCAAAATAATTAACCTTCACTTTCATATCACTGCTTTTATTTTCTTTTAAGTACATTGAGATGGGTAAACCTTGTTTGTTTTTTCTAAGAGAGTTAACATGTGTGAAAAAGTTTTGTGTATTAGAGGGTATAGATTTTTCGATTTCATTTATATAATTAAAATACGATATTTTTGACAGTTTTTTACATTGAGTTCTGTAGTTGTGAAATATTTTATAGTCGTTAAGGGAGCTGGATTCTTTAAAGTTTTTGTGTGCAATTTTTTTACAGATAACTAGGTTAATTAGCTCACCGCTGAACCATTTCGGGAACTTTGCTTCTTTGAAGTGTGAAAGTGGTACATAATTTTCAATGGCCCTGTTAATAATTGTGTAAAAGTTTTAAGATTATAATTAATATTATTGTTGTGGTGAAGAAATGACCAGTCTTCATTTGCAAGATATAGGTTCATATTAGGATAGTCAGCTTTGGAAAAATTATAAGTAAGGTTAGGCAGAATAGTTGTGTTGTCTGGTGAGTTATTCGTCGTGATGGTTATGCTTAGAGCGGGGTGGTGGCAGTCTAGGGGGAGGAGCTCATCAACCGATTTAACAATATGAATTGAGAGATCACTACAGAATACCAGATCCAGCAGCCGATTATAGTTATTGTAGACTTGATTGACTTGGTGTAGAGAGAGTAAGTTCGTCATATCTATTATTTCGCGAGCATTTTCTGGCAGGTTTAAGTTGGTACAAGAGTTTTTATTCATCCAATCAATGCTATTGTAGTCAGGATATTTGTTTTTGAAGGTTTCGAGGTCGTTTCTGTAGACTGTGATATTGGATCCTGGAGGAATGTAGACACATCCTAATAGAATTTTATTTGATTTAGATTTTAGTAATACGAATACCTGTTCCACGTCTAGATGTTTGCAAATTAATCGAGTGGTCGACAGTGATTTATGAACGGATATGAGAACTCCTCCTCCTCTGGTTTTATTGCTGGTGGCTGGATTTCTGTCAAGGCGGTAGGTGTTGTATGATGTAAATCCAAGTTCCTCGGTATGAATATCATGATCAAGCCAGGTTTCAGTAAGAAGAAATACATCGATGTTTTGAAGTAATGGAATAGTAGTTTTCAACTCTAAGAGTTTGGTGCGGCAGCCCCGGATGTTTTGGCCGTATCCATTGATATATTTGAGTTTTTTGTAGTTGTCTTAAATATTGTCGGCTTACTGTTGATATATTTAATAGTTAACCCAACTTCACCTCCCTGAATCCGACTTTCCATGGTTTGACGTAGGTCCAACAAGTATTTTCTTTGATTTGGTGTTTGGTCGGCAAAAATTTTGACTGGGGAGTTGTTCAGGTAAAAGTTTTTTTTTCGGAGGATAGTCATTGCTTCAGTCGAGTTTCTTAAGATAACTTTAATGGGCCTCGATTTGTTAGGCCTCACTGTTCCAAGACGGAAAGTGTTAATGGAATTTGGATCACTGTTGTTGTCTATTTTCTTCAGAATGGTTGTAATTTGTAAATTGTCATCCTCGATTTTTTCAATTTGGTTTAGTTTTGTGCTTTCGGGAACGTTTATAATTATGAGATTATTTGCTCTGATTTTTCTCTTTTCAAGCTCATCAGCCGCTTCACATGTAGATTCCAGTGAGGTAGGTTTGGAGGTTAATGTTTTGGTTGCTGTTAGTTCACCCTCGAGTGCTGCCATTTTTGCAGCCATTTGAGCAATGGTTCCAAGAATGGCGTTGGTTTTTGGAATCATTTTAGCAATTTGATCCTTGTTAAGTTTGCTGCTTGGGTCTATTATTAATTCAGTAAGAGCCTTAACGGCGTCTCTCACCATACTGATGAATCCCAGTGAGTCCATTTTATTTACTTAAAAAAAAAAAAAAAAATTTTTTTTTTTTTTTGAAAAAATGGATGATGGTTTATTCTGGATTTAAGGTGAAGTGACTTGAGTTACTTGCTACAGTTGGCCGTGTCGCGCGGTAGTAACTTGGGTGACAATATTACTTATTGTTTTGACTTTTAATAATATTGATAATGCTCACTCAGTTAGATATTGGAATTCTGCAGATTTGCACCACAACTTCCTTATACAAGATTATAAGTTATACAAGATTATAAGTTATGCAAGAAAGGAAGTAGAGGGGTAGGGGAAGGGCTGGTAGGAGAAAGGGTGAAGGAGTAAGGGGAATTTTGGTTTCATAAATTTCATTTAATTTAATTTTCATTTCCATCCGTCAAATGAACTCTTTGCAAAAATCAGGGTCTTAGATATTCGACAGCTATTTACTAAAACAAGCATTTGTTATATACGAAAAAATAATCTACTAATTGCTCCACAACATCAAGCACACACCCGCTTTTCATCAAACCTGGGTTGCGTGGTCCCAAAAACTAACACCTCATTCGCTCAACGACAATTCTGGTTCATCGCTCCTAAAATATATAATGCTCTGAGTACTGACATAAAGTCAAGTAATTCTAATTCTCTTTTTATAACACGTGTACAACATTGGATTTTTGAAAGGGGACGAACGCACTTTAAAGAATTCATGAGTTCTAACACTACATTTTAATTATTAATTTTTGCATTTCAAAATTTAAATTTCCATTTGTATTTCTATTTTACTTTAAAATGTTGTTATTTTTTTCTCTTAGTTTTTCACTAAATTTATATATGTTTTTAATTTTGATTTATATAATTATATGTTTTAATTTATACAGAACACTTGAGTTCTTAACATTTAATTTTTATTATTAATTTTTGTATTTCAAAATTTGAATTTGAATTTTCATTTTTACTTTTCTTTAAAATATGATCTTTTTTTTTTCTCTTTAGTTTTAAGTATTTCTTAATATTTTTTGAAATGTTAAAATATTAAATGTACGACTACCACAACACGGGGTTAGCCTAGTGTGGTAGCCAAAAAAAACCCAAATATCTGTTACTAATAAAAAATATATGAAATAAAAAAAAAATAAAAATAAAAAAATAAAAAAAAATAAAAAAAAATAATGAAAAAATCACAAACCTTGGCAAATCTTTGGCAAACATGCACAATTTTACGGTCGATGACTTTTTGGAATATATTACAATTATTTGGAAGTTTAGTAAACTTTTAGATGCAAATAGAGTGTCACGTTGCCTTCTTCTAACAAACACTACATTCGGCATCGGGCTCGGCATTCCAAATTTCTACCATTTTATAACATACTTTCCTTGAACACGTTAATTTTTAAACTCTTACAAAAATAGATGTTATTTTTGAAGACAATATCCATACATTTGTTATGCCGAAATGGTAATTATATAAAATTCCCTCGCTAGAAAAAAAACCGCAAAATATGCTCCGAAAATTATTATAAACTCGTTTTTTCTTGTTATTTCACAAGTTATGTTATGAAAAAAATCACAGTGTTTCTTTACATGCTTCTTAAGACATTTCCCACGAGATATTTGCTCTGTTTTAAACGAGTCGTGTTTTATTAAACATTTTCACAAATTTCACTTAATTTTTATGGTTTTTTATATGAAAGCGAGACATAACCACGTTTATCGGGGGTTTGCCCGAGGCTCAGATTTTAATTTTCGGCGAATTCGTAATTGAATTATCATTTTTATATCCATGCGAACAAGGAATGCGAGTTATTAATACTTTAGATTAATAAAAACAATACGTTGCCATAATTTGTTTTAACGTACAACTTCTATAATACGTTGAACAACTAAAGTTAGTGGTGAGCACCAGATTTTATTTTTCTAGGCGATGAATTAATAACTTCGAGAGGTATTCATTTAGAAGTCTTAAATGTTAGTAACACGTTCTTCAGAATTAATTAAAATGAACCCGGCGGAAAGGGCGAATCTCCAAGCCTGCCAGGATGAATTCGATCATACGTCCGTCTAATACGCCGTGCCGCGGGCGCATATTTGTTTACACGCTTTCTTCACTTACGTCGTTACGATTACCGCATTATTTTTCTTCTTCTTCTTTTCTTTGATAGGGCATATTCGACAGTAGGTCCGTCCAATACACGGGTGGCGAGTGGCAATGTGTATGCACGGCTTCTTTACTTACGTCGTTAAGATTCTGAATATATTTTTGGGTATAGTGTCGTATTAACGCGCTCCCTCTAACATTCGTATTTACATAACGCCCCTTCTTCTTTTTTAACGCTTGCTACCGGGCCTTAAAGCATATGTATCTTGCAAAAGGGAATAGAACGACTTTTAAAGTGCCCTAAAATATCCAAGGGTTAATACTCGTAATTCACCTCTGTGACGGTTGCAAATCGACTACATGTTCATAATGGTTCCATGCCAACTAAGAATGAAACCAACTCAGAAAGATCATTGAAAGCTATGAAAATATAATTTCAAAATAGCCGGTAACGCTAACCTAACTTAACCCATTTAACCAATTTTTTTTAACATCACTCTTAATGACCTTTCTGGGTGTTTTTGAGTTGGTTTCATTCTGAGTTGGCCGGTCACCGTTCATAATATATAAACTCCTTTGTTTGAATAAAAAACTCAATCAATACTATATTTTGCATCTATTTCCATTTAACCTGTAATAAACTTTATCGTGTAATATATCTAGTTTGTCGATAGTCTTCATTTCCTCGATTAATCCAAACCTTGATCTTACCTTTTATGGTTGTTACTTGTTACAAATGTAATTATTTATTTTATTTTATTTTATTTTTATTTATTAGCGTTATAAACAGTCTGTACAAATTCATAAATGACAGTGATAATAATATGTATATCATTGACCAATAAAATAACGACAAATTAATAAAATAACGACAAATTAAATAATATAAACAAAATCATTTTGCGACAGCTTTGCTATGGTTCATAGAACTTTACAATTATTATAGACAGCCCTGATTTATAAAGATTAATTACTATTTCATATACTTACTATTTTTTCCATTAAATTATATTTCAATTCCAGCAACAGTATCAGGACTGGGTCATTTAGATACTCGCTTGTACCTAGGTTGCATGCAGATGGCAATACTTTCAGAGAATATTAGTAGTTGCGGGTATTTTTGCACTTTGGGAGGCGGGAATGGGTGCCGTCACCACGGGAACCATTTAATGGATAACTAATATCCCTGCCATAGGTCACCCCAAGTGGTTCGTTACGTTTGGTGTCCTAGCAGGGGTGCCCGGGTTCAAGGGTGGATTTAGGGGGGGGGAGGCACGGGGGCACGTGTATTTTTTATGGTATTTTTGTGTACTGTGGAGATTCCATCACAGTACATACTTAGAAGCAAAAACTGTCTTTATTTTAAACATTTAATTTTTCTTTTGTGTTAACACTATCATAAACCTTCCTAAACATACTTGAACTTGTAGAAATAAACTTAAAGTATGTACTTCAGGTTTATTTCTAAGAGTTATTGTTGATTTTTTTGCCCGTCCGCCCCTTGTGCCCCCCCCAGAAAAAAATCTTAACAGAAATTGTTGATTTTTTTGCCCGTCCGCCCCTTGTGCCCCCCCCCCAGAAAAAAATCTTAACAGTAATTGTTGATTTTTTTGCCCGTCCGCCCCTTGTGCCCCCCCCCCAGAAAAAAATCTTAACAGTAATTGTTGATTTTTTTGCCCGTCCGCCCCTTGTGCCCCCCCCAGAAAAAAATCTTAACAGTAATTGTTGATTTTTTTGCCCGTCCGCCCCTTGTGCCCCCCCTAGAACAAAATCCTGGATCCGCCCTTGCCCGGGTTCATGGCATGAGAGACATTTGAGGGAGACCATTTGACCTCTCCAGCAGGATTCTCGGAACATCGCCTTACCCGCAGTGGGAGGGATTGATTCATACGTTCGTCACTCCTGGATACACTGACCCCCAGATTCCCACCCACCTTTTTCCTTCCCACTACTTCCTCTCATTCCTTTACCTAAAAAGATCCTCCACACGGCATCCCCGAGAGGAATTATTTTCCTCAGGGCCTCCTGTGTGGAGCTAATGTGTTAATAAAAATAAAATAAATGAGTCCTATAATTTCAATACCGCTATATCCGATTTTTTGACAAAATGATCTGAGTATGGCATCTGTTCAAATTTTTGCGAAGAACAAGATGAACCTGAAATTGAGTTTCAAAACTTCCCTTATCACGACCAAAAACCATGTTAAAACTGCGAGTGAGAAACAAAACCCGCTATATCATTCAAGAAGTTACTAACAAAACCCACCGTATTGGAATTCAACCAATCACGAGCAGTTATTTTGCCAAGATGGCGGGTGTAAAAACACGCCCCTCAGGTCAGTTGAGTTTCAAATTCCATATAAATCACCAAGTGAGAATCAAAATCCGCTATATCCATTTTATTTATCCAAATTACCTAAATATTTCTAGACATACATTGAAAAATGAATTTTCGATTTTATATTACTCCAATTCATTATTTAAAAAAATTAAAAAAAATAAAATTTATTAATTATTTTTTTTTTAATTACATTAACTCCACACAGTAGGCCCTGAGGAAAATAACTTCCCTATGTCATCAAAGGGCTTATGTCATCTTTGAAGATGCTGTGTGGAGGGTCTTTTTGAGGAAAGGAAGGAATGAACACGGGTCTTGAAGAGACCCATGTTGTAGGAGGGAGGAAACACAGAGGCCGTCAAATCGTTCCACAGCCGACCCGTTGAACTCAAGAACGAGTCATAGAAACGACCCGTTCTCATGTGACTAATGTCTACCGTGTACAAATGTTGGGCACGTGTTTGGCGTGTTTCCCGACTATGCACCGGTGCCGAGGGGATCAATGATGCTAGTTCCTCGGATCACCTTCCATTGTAATACCGGTTGAACAAGGACAGCATTCCCACCTGACGCCTGTGCTCTAAAGATTGCAGTCCATCTGTTAAGAGGGTATTACCAGAGAAAACCGGAAATACGTCATTTTCAAAAAAGTTTTTGTATTATACCACACCCATTTCAAATAATATAATCATGCAGTAAAATAAATCAATACATTATCCAGCAAACGTATGCTTTAGAATTTTAATTTTAGTTTCAATAAAATCATTAAAAAATATGTACGTACATGTGTTTCTTGACGAAAATTGGTCCATTTGTGTATTTATTTGCGCACTTACAAACTAATATATTTCAGATTTTTTTAACATTCTTATTAAATTTAGACATTATTGAAAAATAATAAATACTTATTATCAAAAAATTACAACAAAAAGTACACTATTTTAATAGTTTTATCATCACGCCTTTCAGCATTTTTGGATGAAGGTATAAATTAAAGCTAATTTGGATTGAAATAAATTCGATATTGAGTTATAATTTTAAAAAGCTGGTACGAAGAATAATTAATCTTTCTCATTGTAACCGCCCTGCACGATCGGAAGAACAACTTTCGACGAAATGTGGATTTTCGTCCGCTGGCTGGTTAAACGCTCTTAAGATGGGAGAATCTTTCAAACGGACCGCCCGTTTCTGCACAGAGTCAAGGGTTATTTATTATGTTAGTTATTTACGCTAGAGACGTGACAGTTTTTTGCGGTTTTCTCCGAATCAGTAAAAGTTGATATAGCTGATTGAGAAATTGAATGACTCAAATATAGAAAGGATCAAAGGAAGAAGAAAAAGTGTCTGAAAGACAATGAGATAAATTAAGCTACAAAAGTAACATTGGCGGCGATAACTAGTAAAAACACAGCAACTGAGTTAATATATAAAATTTATAAACAAAATATTTTACAAAATATTATATTTAAGGTCAACATTGGTCATATGTATAAATATTTATTTATGAATGAAATCACATAAATTAAGACATAGTAACAGTTCATTGTAAAGAATTTGATAACTGTGACCGTGTACACTGAAGATGTAAATCTTTAGACGTGTGTTGTGAGCATGTCCGCGTGCCGAAAAGATGAACAAATTTTCTTTACTTCTAAAAACATATTTTTTAAATTACTACTTTAATTATTTAATACTTACAGATTTTTGAAGTGATACCTCTTTAGCGCCGTTAGTGATTTGAAATTCGGATGAAACGGAAGTGCTACAACTCAGTTCTACGCAAATACTCGGTTCTAATATAATGTCATTTTGTCACGCGTCATTTTGATATTTCATTCGGTATCATGTTCTCGCATGGGCAAACCATCGAGCTTATTTGTGTTGGCTAAAAATATTTGGACGGACAAAAAATGTCGTACACTCAATTGCTCTTCGAAATTCATATTGATTTTCTTTATTTCATTTTCCTCCTTTAGTTGGTGTTTTTTTGCTTTTTTTTGGCGGTCATCGTCTACAGCGCTCCATTCCTCTTTCTGTCATCTGTCATAGATGCCATTCCCACACACTTACAATACATTCGTTATTTTTTATTAAACAAGCAATATATTCACTAGAAATAATTTATATGGCAGAACAATGTTTTCCGGGTCAGCTAGTTTATTTGTACAGTAGGCCCGAGCACAGTCAGGTTGATGGGCCAGAGAACATCACACTTCTGGGGAATATCTAGTCAGTGTATTAGTTTAAATGGCAATAGCCCGTGGCACGTGACCGGTGTAATTTGATATGGCAACACCCGGTGAATATAAATAACATCAGGTACCTGTATTATAATATAACACGATGATTATATAGGTATTCCAGGTAGGTAGGTATCTGTCTATAGTAATAGAGTCAGAGGAAGGTAGTTACCGGGGGCAGTTCGTTGGCTTCTGTCACTTCCTTATGCAGACAGGATTTTACGGAAACAGTTGGGCCAGGGATGGAAAACCCGAACGTGTATATAATTACATATTAAATTTTCATATTCCGTCAAAATCAACCCGACAATCCGATTTATTTTATTTGCCCTCATCTATATCTATATTAATAAAAATGAATCGCCGAAATGTATGTTCCCGCATAACTTCCGAACGACTGCACCAAATTGGATAATTCTTTTTTTGTTGTGTTCGTTATTGTCAGGACAAGATTTGTATAAAACTACTGGTGAGCTCTGGCATTACGAAATTTGTATAAAAATGAATCGCCGAAATGTATGTACGCGCATAACTTCCGAACGACTGGACCAAATTGGATAATTATTTTTTTGTTGTGTTCGTTTTTTGTCTGGTGAGCTCTGGCATTACGAAATTGGTATTAAAAAAATGCAATAGGTGACACGCGAGCTGTTTGAAAACTAAATTTACCGGGAATTAATTTATTGGGAGGGGGGGGGAACCAGGGAGGAGGAAGAGGAACTCGGGAGGGTTTGCTAGACGGGGGAAGGGGGGGAGTGGAGTGGGGAGGGGGAAGGTGGAGGAAGTGGAGGAGGTGGAGTGGAAACGCGAGAGGGGAAGAGGATGCGGGAGAGGAATGGGAGGCGGAAGGAGAACGGGACGAATAGGAAAAGTCACGCAGGGAGAAACAATTTCTCTATTAAATGGCATAGCAACGCATGCCGGGTACCAACTAGTTTAGAACAAATATTTGAAAAAAATTCCCGATTTCTCGTGTATGTGCACAATATAATACAAAATTTCACAGCATTGACATTAGTAATAACCTAAAGAAATATCTATATGAAGTAACGCGTACGATCGATTATTTAATTGCGTTTCATTTACTTTATACATGTGAGGGAGATTGTAACATATCTATTTCATGAGCAGGTACTGCTCAAAATAGGTACCGTTTATTGTCTATGCTTTATTTATTTTTCTTTTTTTTTAACTTTGTTGGTTGGCGAAACTGCAACGAGACCGGAAACGTCATTCGAGGAAAGATGGCGGCGGACATCACGTAATTTTTTGAGGCGAGAGGAGATTTTTGAGGAGAAGTTTGGTTGTAAAAGATTCTAGTGCAATGTAGCCTAGAAAGTTATTTATTTTTCGTTCTGTGAGTGTGGGACGACTTAAATGGCATAGAAGCCTTATTTTTTTGTTGAATTCCTCGCCGGATGCCGGGAGATTGCTGTATCCGCATGCGGAAGAAAATTTAAACGGTAATCAACGGGGATGTATTGATTACTTGGCTGTTCCTTGGCCGGTGGGATTTTTACACGCCGCTTGATGGGTGTAGATCCGCCGTGTGCCTGATTGTTGGGTGGAATCCCTTTAAATGAAGCAGCTTTGCGACTCTTGAAGAGTGCGCCGACGTTGCTGTTCCTTGGCCGGTGGGATTTTTACACGCCGCTTGATGGGTGTAGATCAGCTGTGGATTTCCTTGAAACTGGTGGCCCCATGACGTGCTGGACGGTGTCTAGGGGTTGGCTGTCGTCGTTTGCAGGAGTGTCACGACTATCACGGCGACGGGACGTGTGCGGAATTAATAATTAAACGTAATTAGCTGACTCTCTCTTTCTACCACAGTTAATAGTTGCTCAAGGTATTTATGTATTGTTTACTTTTCCTTGGTTCAATTTTTCTCTTGCAAAATGCAATAAACTTAACATTAATTTTCACTAGTAAAACCAGCGTTTTTTATATGCATGACCTCAAAATCCTTTTCTCCACTATCCTGCGAAGGAGATCTTCTTGCTCTGGGAAGACAGCGGTCGGATGACAAAAGGTATAGGTACTACCTACACTAAATGCTATTACCTTAAATATTAATTCACATTACAAGATGTATGATAATGATTTTATGTTTCCTTTGGGGGGTGCAGACATACGTTCACCGTTTGTCTCATGGTCGACTGCTTTTATTTAGTGTGTGAGAAAGTGCTGCCGCGTTAAACTTAGCATGTTCAAAAAATAAGTGTACTGTGACCGTAACGGGCGGTGGTTTTTAGCTTTTTGAGGGTTGGCAACAGTGAGTAGTAGAAGGAGTCTCTGGACCAGAACAAGTATCGAAGGAACATTGTAGTACGTAAACTCACGTTGTAGTGTCCAGTTAAAAAATTCCGCCAAGTGCTGTGATCCGCTTTTTATCACGGAAGGAATAACACATACAAAAAAAGGTGAGTCTTTCTGAGCTCTATTATGACTAGAGATGATATTGGGTGACTTATTACACGCCTGGAAAAAAAGCAGTCGTGGTCAATAAAGTGGCGTCACACCAATTCGCCATCTGTCAAAAAATTGAAAACCACAATTTCGGGCAAAAAAATCATGGCCTCAGTGTTATGGGATCTTCATCATTTTGGTCGAATTTCTGCCTCAGGTTGAGACCATCAATGCACAAAAATATTGTGATACCTTAAACAAACTCTAAAGGAGCATTCAAAACAAAAGGAAGGGAATGCTCACCAGAGAAGTGTGCTTGTTTCACGAAAACGTTCGTCCTTATACAGCCCTAGCCACCAATACGCTCTTGGACTCATTTGGTTGGGATGTTTTAAACCATCCCCCGTAACCCTCTGACTTGGCATCTTCAGATTATCATCTTTTCACCTTACCGAAAGCATGTATGGATGAAAAAAAATATTAAACCGACGAGCAGGTGCAGCAAGTGGTCCTGAAGTGGGGGAAGGAGCTGGCGGGAGAATTTTTATTGGAGGGCATAAAGAAACTTGTGCCACGGCTCACCACATGCATTGAACGGGTTGGCGATTATTTGAAAAAATAGTCAACAAGTATATCAACAATATCCTGTAATGTTTTTCTAATACATTTATCAAAAAAAAATCAGTGCACTTACTTTCTGAACATGCCTCATATTATGTTGAACAAAAGCAAAACCATCAGTGTCTTAAGAGCGTTTAACCAGCCAGCGGACGAAAATCCACATTTCGTCGAAAGTTGTTCTTCCGATCGTGCAGGGCGGTTACAATGAGAAACATTAATTATTCTCCGTACCAGCTTTTTAAAATTATAACTCAATATCGAATTTATTTCAATCCAAATTAGCTTTAATTTATACCTTCATTCAAAAATGCTGAAAGGCGTGATGATAAAACTATTAAAATAGTGTACTTTTTGTAGTTATTTTTTGATTATAAGTATTTATCATTTTTCAATAATGTCTAAATTTAATAAGAATGTTAAAAAAATCTGAAATATATTAGTTTGTAAGTGTGCAAATAAATACACAAATGGACCAATTTTCGTCAAGAAACACATATACGTACATATTTTTTAATGATTTTATTGAAACTAAAATTAAAATTCTAATACATAACTCTGCTAGATAATGTATTGATTTATTTTACTGCATGATTACATTATTTGAAATGGGTGTGGTATAATACAAAAACTTTTTTGAAAATTTAACAAATCTGCCAACGACCTATGGAATAACCTTATTATTCTAAAAATTAAAAAAAATTCTAAAAATTTATTACATAACTTCACTAGATAAAAGAACAATCTTTCGAAATCCATTTATAATTTTTTGTGGAAAAGAGTCAATACGTCTAAAAACTTTTTTGAAAATGACGTATTTCCAGCTTTCTCTGGTAATGCCCTCTTAACATTTAAACGACTTTCCAGTACTTTTCGTAACTTAATTGTGACTTTCAGGTAAAAATTGTCACTTGGGCGTTACGTAACGGTTACGGCGCGTTACATGGAGGGGGAGGGGGGGGTCAAAAATCTTAAAAAATTGCGTTACGTAATACTTGAACGCCCCCTTAGAGGAATCAGACCTACGTTCATTGTGTTATCTCATCTTTTGAAAGAGCCGCAGCATTATTGTGTTAAGGAACGTATGTACTATTTTCATGCATTTACGATATTACGTTTACCTACCTAAGAACGTAAGAACCTAATTTAAGTATATTATCTCGCGATCTAAATAATTGTCAACCCCTTATAAAGTGCCTACGGAACCGTCTAGGGTAGGTACCCACCTCGGAAGCACGTCCAGCTGGCTACGAATAATTAAAGAATATATTATTAGCTTGTGTATACAATATTTTTCTTGTAGGGAAGCCATCGCAGTACTTTGGTGCCTACCTCCAGAGATGGGTGTAATATTTTTCAGTGGGTATATATTTAGATCGGACGTATAGACAATAGACAGACCGTTGGAATTACTCTTTATGGCATCGACCACGTGGATATAAGATAGCAATTGTCTGTGCTCACGTAGGTAGGTACTGATTGATTATCTTAATGTACAAAAATGAATGTTTCTTTGTTTGTCCCTCATGAGTTCCTAAACCATTCATCCGATTGCGACGAAACTTTGGGGATTTAATGTGCGCATTCTCGCGATGGTTTCTGTGCGTATAGCGAGCTCTGTAGTTATGAAATTATTTTATATACTATTTATCCGATTGCGATGAAAATTTGGTGAGCTCTGGCGTTATGAAATTTGTATTAAAAAAATTGCAATAGGTGGCGCGTGAGTAGTTTGAAGAATGTGTGTATTTCGTGTGGTTTAGCGGCAGGGAGGGGAGGCGTGATGGGGAGGGGAATCCGGGAGGGCGGAGTGGAACGAAAGAGGAGGGTTCGCGGGAGTGGGATATGGGAGCGGGGACGGCGAGAAAGGTACAGACGAATACGGGGGGGAGGAACGCGTAAGGGGGGAGGAATTCGCGGGACTGAGGTGGGAGAGGTGAGGGGAAAGGCGGGGAAGGTGGAAGGGGAAGGCTGTGAAGATGAAGGGGAACCGCGGGAGGGGAAGGGGCACGAGAGGCGGAAGGCGGAAGGGGAACGAGGACGAAAGGGAAATTAACAAGCAATAGTTTACGAGTATAAGTTACATAAGTACAAAATGTTAATATAAATATGAAAAATAGGTACTTGAAGAATAGAAAATAGTAATAAATTTGGATTTCTCGTAATACACCTCACTAGGCTAGCCTGTGTTGAGGCAGTAATTTTTAAGTTAATTTCTATTACTTATTAAACACTTTTATTACACTTATATTAAAATATAATCACACTTAAAAAAATTTATGTTATCTTTGAAATTTTTTTGTGAATCACATTTTTTTTATTCTATCTGGAAGAATGTTGGAAAGTCTTATTGCAAAGTATCTGAAGTTTCATTGACCAAAAGTAGTATGCGTTATTTATGGGAATATGTAGCAAGTCATTGTTATTGTTTCGTATACTATATTTATAATAGTTTTCTGTGCCTTTATGATTAGGTCTAGTGCAGATGCAATGCCACCTCCCCATGCTATGATGCCATACTCAATAATAGATTGACAGACTGCAAAATAAATCATTTTCAAGTGTCGTGAGTAATATGTTGTAATTGTTGTAAGCAGTGGCCTATTTTCGTCAATGGAAAGACCGTCAGGCACAAAATTCTCACGGGGAGCCATAGAGCTACGAAAATATAAATAACACCGTATTCAATATTTCCTTCGTAATTTTTTAACGGTCGGGTGCGGTGTCACTCCCCCGTCGGGTGGCACCCGGGGCGGTCCCCCCCCCCTGCCCCCTCGCTACGCTACTGCGCACAACGTGATTAAAATTTGTTATTATTCTGGATTATTATATTGGAATAACTTGTGCACACTAGTGAAAAATATTAGGATTATCTGAATTTTTAACAAATCAGTTCCAATTTAAAAAATGGCAAAAATAAATTTCTGCTTAAAAATGTTATATGTATAATATGATAAGTAGGTACTCTATAGCTTGTCTCGATTCTACACACCATCAGTTCCAATTTTGAAAATGACACTTAAATTCTGTGCAAATTTGAGATAAATGAAACAGATTTCACGCTGGACAAACGCACAGCACATACAACCGAAAATGGTATGTTTGATGATGATGAAAAAAACACAGTGTTAACTTTTTCGAATTCTCTGCACACCCTTTGGGGACACTTAGTTATATTGTATGCAAGTAGGTATACCTTATTTTCCCTAAACCGACTGCATATTGTATATATATATATATAAAATGAATGTACATATATTTGCTTGCTTGCGTATATGCATGTTTATTCCTCATGCGTTGCTAAACCATTCATCCGATTGCGATGAAACTTTAGTGAGTTGTTGTGTGCACGCTCGCATTGGTTTCTATATATATATAGTGGTGAGCTCTGGCACTATGAAACTATTTCCTAAACTATTCATCCGATTGCGATGAATCTTTGGTGAGTTGTTTTGAGCATGCCCGCGAAGGTTTCTATGTACGCATGAATTCGAAAGAAGAAGAAGACTAGGGGAAACGGACAAAAGAAAAAGAAGACGGATGAAAGAAGGTATTTATTTTATCATAGTATATACATCGTTACGTTTATAACTTAAAGCAAATCATTTTATAATCACACATTACCTACTTATCTTTTACATTGACAAATCGTCTATACACATTCAAATAAATACACTATTACAATCATTAATTAAACATATATATTCATATTTTCATAACTCACAATCTTTTATTTTTGCATGTAATAATATATCAACTATGAAAATGTAGAAGGGAAAATAAAAACACATTCACATCATTAAGAAATGAAATTAATAATCAGAATTTTGTTTAAAAAATCCCCTTTGAATGATTTTGCGAGAAGTGTTTATGTGTGTGATTTAGGTGCGAATGAATGTCGAAGGACCTTGCGTATGTGTTTTTGTGTGAATGTTAGACCACTGCACAAATAGAAATGAATGCACATAAGAGGAATAGGAAGGAAGGGACTTACTGTAGAACCTTGTGGTACTTCTCCGGTCTCATGGCTTTGTTCATACACTTGTACAGTTAACAATTGCGGTATTTATGGGATTGAGTTATAAAAATGCGGGAGCGGAAAATTATAGTCTTATGCGGCGAGTTTCAATTGATGACACACTGATTTTATTATGGTAACGGTTCGTAGGGATGGGACAATATGGATTGGGAAGGAACTTGCTAGGGATGGGATACATGTGACAATCAAGCTACAAGCACAGAGTCTATGTTATAATGTGTAGATGTATGTAGGTAAGTGTAGCTATGATTGTGTAAACGCCCAACCACCCTTTTTATAATATTTATGTTATTATGTTAGTAGGAATAGCTTTGCGGTCTTTTTTATTATTTTGGGACATATTTATTGCGACGAATTGAATTATTTTAGGAAAGAAAACTTATTGCAAGTTATCCTTTAAAATATTAAAATGAATTACTTGTTTGCACCTGTACACACGCAATGTGAATACGAATAAATATTTTTATCCGTAAACAAACTCAAACCTTTCAAGAAAGGCTAACAAATACAATATTGGATTGAAACAAAGTAATTCGCCAATCAATCGTGCTCTTCATAATATGTTCAATAATATTGGTCTAAATTCTAACATCGATATTTTCTCCGATTCACTGCCTAAATTTAAAAAGAGAATCATGCCAATAATATAATTTGTTCAATGCACATACACACATACATACTTTCACACACACACACATTCCTTCCCATTATGCACATCATTATTATCATCACCCGGTAATTACTTAATATACATAACATAAATAAGACACTACCACGGACATATGAATATATCTGGACCTGCCCTAAGTGATAAAAAAGTAATATTTCCCCCTCCCCATGGAACCGGCTTTAGCTCCGCCTTGGCGCCAGCTCGCTCCATGGGGAGGGGAGAGATCCACGCTTGAATCTAAAATATGTGACGTTATCATTCTTGTAGTGACCAGCGCGAAACTAACGTCCATACGTTTTACGAAATAACACGCCAAAAAACGGCAGCTTGCGCTATACATTATAGGTACATATTATACAGGGTGTCCAGGGGTAAAGTGCATTAACTTCGGGAGGTGATTCTACATGATGGTAGGAGTAAAAAAGATTAATAACTTTTTTCGAAATTCCAGCATTTTTTTTCCCATACAAAAAGATCTACCTACTAAAAATCCTTAGTGTGAGGTACGATCTTACTTGCCGGGAGCCTGCCGGGCGCGATCGTGGTAACAATAAATGGTGGTGACTGGCCCGTATCGTAACAGAGGAAAATAATAAAGCTGGCCGCGCACGCCGGTCAAATTTTACGTTTTTACCACAAAACTACCCCTAAAAGTTGGAATTTCGAAAAAAGTTATTTATCTTTTTTACTTACAATATCATGTAGAATTACCTCCCGAAGTTAATGCACTTTACCCCCGGACACCCTGTATAGACATAGCGAATGTGGGCGGTTCTCCAGCGCCCTCGTCGCTGGTTACAGGGGTAAGTAAATTATGAAACATTTGTAAAAGTGTCTTAACTAAACACGGCAACAAAATATTGCTATGTGAATTGGGGCGAATGTTTTTGGGGCAAGCATTTGGCCTTAGCAAATATGTTATTAACGTGGCAAGCAATTCGCGCTCACATGTAAAAAGGTCTATTCATTCAAAGCAGATTTTGCTTTTAAGAACTAAATGGTGATATTATAATGCGAGATGCCTATATACTGTCAGATTGATTTTTCAACGAATCACAGTATCTTTCCTCTCTTCGCCCCCCATAGTTTGGTTTTACCCCTCATCTGTATCTTCTGGTCTATTCATTCTGATGTCTATGGACACCACAAAGAAACACATCACAGGTACCCACCATGAAATATGCTTATTAAATTAAAAAAAAAAAATTTAATTAAAAATTTATTGTAATTTGTTTTCACAACTGTAACTAATGTATTGTTTGCTTCTGTTTATAAATAAATAAATAAACACTGACGCAATATTGTATTTGTAAGCCATTTAAAAATTGCAAAACGGTGGTCACGTAGTATGGGTACGTTCCCTAAAATGAATTAGTTTCACGAAAACCATATTTAAATACTTTAATTTATTTTCTAGAATGTGTATTTCTTCGTTCCTACATTTTCACTGCTGAATATAATAACTTGCTTTATAATAATAATCTCTCAAATTTAATAATCACTAGAAATCTAATTAAGTACAATAAAATAAACACATTGTTTTTAGCACCTACGAAGTAAATATGTTGAGCATTACATAGGATTTGATTTTGCCGATTCTACTTCCTCTTGTGACAAGATATATATATGAATAAGATATTTAGGGAGGTGACTGCAACATAAATATTATTTTTACAATGAGAGGTTATTTTTCTACATAGAATAGTCAGCTTGCTACATTTTTTCTTTAGCATTAAAAAAACAGTTACTGAACCAAAAACTAGGAAATATTTGGATACTGATCGATTCACAGGATAAAAGAGGCAATTCAATTCAAAGAGATATTGAGAATTCAAGTACATTTATACCTAATATGACTATAGAGCAAAGAGAACACAAATAATTTTGCTGTATATTGATAAATAAAAAAGTTTTATCTTGATTTATTTTTGGGGTATTATGTCGTGTTGTGCTACCTCCCTTTTTAACCAACGTTTTGGACAGCATTACAGTGTTCAACATCAAGGCAGATGTGTAATCGATTGTGGTGAAGTGTGTGTATATGCGATACCATGTTGTCAGCCTATAAGAGCTGGTATTACATTATGATTTAAAATTATTTTGATAATTTAAATAGGGCACCCATCTGCCTCATGGACACTGCTGTCTGAAATATTGGCTAAAGAAGGAGGTAGCACAATACGGCATAACCCCAAAAATAAATCACGATAATACTTTCGGCCGTGAAAATCTAAAATCATAATATCTAATAAAAGTGTTATTTACAACTCTTTGTTAAATTAAATTGGTGAAAAAATAATGCGCACATAGACAAAAATTATACTTATTTGTAGAACAATTATATTAGTAAGAGTGGATTAAATATGAAGGATTATAATTTGATGTTTTTCATAGAATCGGTTTTGAAGTATAAGTTTTACAGTGACATCTCTTGGAGAAAAGGGAAAACATTATCTTCTATTGAGCATTTTTTATTGAGTTGCTGATTATGACTTTATTTCACTAACAACTTAAGTGGACAAAAACGTTCTTTGGGTTTTAAATGATAATAAAATTTGAACAACTTAATAATGGAGAGAATAGTAATATAACAAAATGGGTTATTCACCGTGTTGAATGTACCAAGGTAATCTAACATAGGGATGTTATGGAGCTCCGTAACCGTAACCGAAACTATCGGATATCGAAATAAAAAAATGTCTGTAACGGTAACGGGCGGAGTTTAAATGACAGGTTTTTGTTTGTTTTTCTGGGCCGAGCCGTCACTTTTCACACAAGCCACGCGTTTCTCTTGCAATTTGCATTGTTTATGATTGTGGGTGTACAAACATAGACTAGAAATTAAAGTCAAATCTTGCAATTTGTATTTTGCTTTTATAATTTTAAAATTCTAATACCCGTAACCAAAATTAACCGCATCCGAAACCAGTATAATATTATTCCCATATCCGTATCCGTATCCAGTTTTCAAATTTCATATCCATAACATCCCTAATCTAAAATCAAAGATTTTTTTGTATTTCTTGGACAATTTTTAGACAAGGAGGATGATGTCAGGAAGGATGCAAGAGGACTACTCCATGTCGCAGATTGGAAGAAGACGGCCGAGGACAGAGGGCGGTGGAGGCTTATTTTGAAGGAGGCCAAGGCTCGAAATGGGCTGTAGCGCCATTGAAGAAGAAGATAGATAGATCAAGTATATTGTACTGCATATGCAATTCCTACTAAAGCTTTTTCTACACAGCCTTCTACCGATATTGTCAGAATGAATTTCTATATGAATTCAACAAATGGCAGGTATCATTTATAAGCTGAACTGTAGAACTCATAGCGTCTAACACAGTACATTTATTACAATTTTAAATTTAAGATAGCCACATTTTTAAACACAATATATTATCTTAAGACTAACTTTTTACAGCGTAAATACAATTTGGATAAACCTATTTACGTAAATATCTTTGTCATTTTGTGCATTCTTTAATATACTGTACAATGAACTAGCTTAATAAACACTTCAATCACACTTAATAAACACTTAAATCAACAGGAAAACACAAAACACTTGCAGAAAATATATAGATTTATAACGTAATAGATATGAGTCAAAGAATAACAAAAAAAATGAGGACACATGATCACACTTCTTAGTGAACTTACGAAAAATACTAATTGAAGAAGAAAATATGAAGAAGAACAAGACCCAGAAAATAAAAAGGTATCGGTCGCAACTGGGAGTAGAACCCAAGATCTCTTTCAAGCGCTTCAACCAACTCGGCTGTTGTGACCTCTTATTTTTTTTTTAAGTCATTTTTACCAATCTCATATTGCGAATTCAGAATTATCAATATTATCTTGGACTAATTTTTCCCATATTTTGTGCCTATCTTTTTAAATGATCATCAAGTTTTATTCATATAGGACACTTTTTTTTTTTGTGAATACCTCACAAGAATCCCAACTGCTCCTGTATGGAGACAGTGGGACTATGTCATACACAATTGGGGTATGTTGTGAGGCTGAAGGTAGTGCAAAGGGAAAGGCGATGGAGGGGGAAGGTGGGGAAGTACCTGGCTAGTCAGATCTGGTCACCAAACACATCTAAAGCCATTTCTAGCAACAATTCAATTCTGAATGGTGGTCTTACACCGGGCGATACTGACGGTATCTTCTACTCTGGAACATGCCGCAAATATGCTACACATTATTTTTAATTAATAAAATTGTGAAATAAAACAAATTAATCAAATAAAATTTATTTTAGCACACCGGGATTTGAAGCCGAGAGTCTTGCCCCTCAACCACGGAGGTCATCAACACCAATCGACCTTTTCTAAAAAATTGATCATGCATTCGAGTCCTAATTGCAAACGTTACCATAATATTTTCTGTGTCTTGTTCTTTTTCATATTTTCGTTTAGATTTGTTAGTATTATCTTCTTCAATAATGTATTATTATATTGATGGGTATAACCTTCGAAAGTTATTATAACAAGATAACCAATAAAAATTGAAAAATCAAATACATACGAATTGTTTAGTAAAATTGGATTAAATATTTACGAACCTCGAAAACACCAAGATTATACGATTAAAACATAAAACTGGACGCAAGGAGGTCGGTGACGACAAAGAAGAAGAAAAATTAAAATGAATGACGCGTCAAATCACCTAACTTTAGAAACTTTAGCAATGACGACAATATTTTGGAGAACAAGTTGAAGAACATCTAAGAAGAGCAAATCTATTGACATAAGACTGCCTTTACACTCCTAAGTTTTTTCCCGTAAATCGCTCACATAAGCGGCTTAGGGGACGTTCAAGTATTACGTAACGCAATTTTTGAAGATTTTTGACCCCCCCATGTAACGCGCCGTAACGTTTTTCCGTATACTCCCCCCCCCCCCCTAAATGTTACGTAAAGCCTAAACAATTTTCACCTGAAAGTCCCAATTAAGTTGCGCAAAGTACTGGAAAGTCACTTAAATACCCTTTTTTCTTGTTTTAATCACGTTTGTGGTAATAAATAAAACAAGAGTTTTCGAGAACGAAAAGGATTGCCAAGTTGGAAGATTTTAATTACCTAGTTTTTTTTTTTTATCTAAATAAAGAATACCTCCGAATTATTATATGGAAAAATTGAAAAAAAAAATTAATGCATCTAGAGAAAATTTGCGTAAAACTGGCAGCAAAGTAATCCGAGGTATTTTAAATGGTGCCGTATTGTGGCAAAAAGCTCTCCAGTGGTTAACGTAATTTATAGCAAGTTATAGGAGTTGTTCTTTAACAAGTTTTTTGACAGGTCTAATTGCGTCCGTACGAACTTCCAGCCTTCTCTAAGCTTATGAAATCAGTTTGATAAGTTCAGAGACTTAAATTAAGAAATGGTACCAAAATGCGCGGTTGGGAGCTGTCAAGAATTAAAAGACAGTTGTTTTCGAATGATTTTTTTTCCTATATAACTTTCAGGTGGAAAAAAGTTTTCTGAAAATGAGCGTCCTTCTATTTAATTATCGGTCCAATTCTTTTTAATCTCAAATGTTTCTGTTTATAACATTACGTATTAGAATTCGAAGTCGGTTGCTGTCAGGTAGCTGTCATTCGGATAAAATAAAAGAACTCCATTAATTTCGCCTTTGACGGCACAAAAGCGCGTGGAGAATTGTTTAATTAAAGCAAAATTCTAATTCATCACTTTATTTGGGACTTTTCATCTTTATTAACAAAATCGCTTAAATTTGACAGCAGCAGACCATCGTTGACAGGAAGCCAAATAAATTTACACATGTAAACAATAAACTATTGTTGCTATGACCACTTTCACAAGTTGAACTTCCAAACAACTGCCTTGAGCACTAATTACCACAAGTCGGACGCATATGTAAAAGCTCCTGTGAGTAACTTGTCAAAAACTTACATTAAGTCATAAATTTTACTTGTAGATCATTGATGATAGGAAGCCATCTTACCGCAAATAAATTTACACATGTAAAAGGTCACTATCGTCGCTATGACCACTTTCACAAGTTGAACTTCCGAACAACTTCCGTGAGCATTAATTACCACAAGTCGGATGTATAATATGTAAAAACTCCTGTGAGTAACTTGTCAAAAACTTACATTAAGTCATAAATTTTACTTGTAGATCATTGATGATAGGAAGCCATCTTACCGCAAATAAATTTACACATGTAAAAGGTCACTATCGTCGTTATGACCACTTTCACAAGTTGAACTTCCGAACAACTTCCGTGAGCATTAATTACCACAAGTCGGATGTATAATATGTAAAAACTCCTTAAAGTAACTTGTCAAAAACTTACATTTGTAAATCTATATAAATAAAAATGAATCGCCGAAATGTATGTATGCGCATAACTTTCGAACAACTGCACCAAATTGGATAATTCTTTTTTTTCTGTGTTCGTTATTGTCAGGACAAGGTTTGTATAAAACTACTGGTGAGCTCTGGCATTATGAAATTTGTATAAAAAATTGCAATAGGTGGCATGCGAGCTGTTTGAAAGGGGTGAAGGGGGGGAGTGGAGTGGGGAGAGGGAAGGTGGAGGAGGCGGAGTGGGAACGCGAGAGGGGAAGGGGACGCGGAAGAAGAAGGGGATGCGGAAGGGGGACGGGAAGAATGGGAAAGGACACGCAGGGAAAAACAATTTCTTTATTAAATAGCATAGCAACGCATGCCGGGAACCAGCTAGTTTTACTTATAAATCGTTGATGACAGGGAGTCATCTTACCGCAAATAAATTTATACATGTAAATGGTCACTATCGTCGCCATGACCACTTTCACAAATTGAACTTCCATGAGCATTAATTATCACAAGTCGGATGCATATGTAAACTCCCCTGTGAGTAACTTGTCAAAAACTTACATTGAGTCGTAAATTTTACTTATGAGTGTAAAGCTAGCCTTATAATAAGACATTAGTATCAATATCTCGGAACACATTGTTCAATACAACAGTGACTACATAAATGCATCTAGATTGGTAAAATTAACTGAACACGAGGAATTGGATTAAAAAAATCAGATAAGAAGGACAGTGAGATTTGGCTTTCAATATCTGTCACAACTATAATAAAGTTATATATGCTAAACACTTGAGCATCTTAATTATTGGCACCTCCCATTTAATTTTACACACATTAAATCGCAGGGTAATTACTACAACTTGGTAACTCGGAAATCAGCAATTTTGAGTTACAAAAAAAAACTACCTTTATTTTACATGTATGCCAAATGGGAGAAAAATCACCCCGCGATACACTTAACACTAAACATTAAAGGACCTAACAGAGAACAACCAAAAAAAAATGAGCCGATTTCTATCCTATCGCATTCGGTCATATTTAACTGTATCATACATCAACTAAGAACTACCAACATTATCTAATTTTCTTAATAAATATTACATTATTGTTGTTCTTCAAATGAGTAAACTGTTCTGTAACCCGCGCATAGTAGTAATGTTATATTCTGCATTAGTCAGAAGTACACTGGAATATGCCTCGCCAATTTGGAACCTGCAGTGCAAAGTACACGTAGATAGCATAGAACATATTAAAAAAAAATTTATAAAATATCTTATCTTCAAATTTAACAATAACTTTGAATGCGTATTTCAAACTTTGCAACAAAGGCGAGCAATAGCTGATTTGACATTTGTACACAAAATTTTAAACAATAACATTTACTTAATGGATAAATGTATGTATCCATTTTTATTTAATATGCAACAACTATTGACTTTTTCTGTAAGTCTAGGATGAATTTTTATTTTAACTTAATTAGTAAAACCTTAAATTGTAATATTTAATTTACCACTGGAGCGCTTTTTGCCACAATATGGCGCTATTTAAAATACCTCAGATTGCTTTGCTGCCAAATTTTCCCTTATTTGTAAGTAATTGAGTAGAAGTTTACGATTTTATAATTTTTTATTTATAAATCCTACAAATATATGATAACCGACAAAAGATAGGTGAATTCATTGGCTATATAGAACAATAATCAGTGTGTATGTCTCCTTAATAAAATTCGGAGGTATGATTTTTTTAATGTGGGCGGAAATATTCAACCAAAAAATCTCGAGCAATCGGAGAAAAAGTTTTAAATTGCACTGTCGCTTCAGTGGTTAATGAAGATATTTAATTAATGAGATATCATACATAAAGAGAGCAGCCAATAACACTATGCGTTAAGAAAATGAAGATAATATCGGTCGTTTTTAGTCGAAGTATGATACAGATAATTACGACCGAAGGGGATAGGATCAGAATTAGCTCAGTGGTAGAGCACTGCCCCGGCAAGGCAAAGGTCTTGAGTTCGATTCCTTGACTGTATCTTTTTCATATTTTTCTATTACAAATTTTAGATTGGGAGTTGATTGTCTCCATTAATTAAATAATGTTGAAAACGTCTCTGGAAACAGGTCCTTTAATATTTTGCATGAAGTATAATTCTTTCATTATAAAGCAAAAAGAAACAAATTATTAATTTTAAATAAACAAAGAGATAAGCAAATATGGCCTATCTGTTCTTTGTCTTTTTTCTGTAGTTCAAATTCTTCAACATTTCTCTTCTGGCTACTTCCACTGGACTGTCCTCTACTTTAGTTTGTTTTGTAGTCAGCGTCAAGTCCTCCTTGAACATGCTAGACAAGTCCTTCTTTATTGAAGACCGTGTAACAATAACTTTTGGCGGCGATTCATTATTATTATAATGACTTTTTTCTAAGTTACGATCTCCTAAAGGAAAAAGCTCTGTATGTAAAGTTTGTTCAATTGGTGCAGTTGGCAATACTGTTCCAGTTTTAACGGATCTTTTAACTTGACCTTTATTAACAGACTCATCTTTTTTAACATCAGATATAATATCTTTTCCTTCATTATTTTTTGCTGTTATGTCTAATTTCGTCACAAATCTTGGAGTTGGATCAGTTTTGAACAAGTTTCTGTCAAATTTTAAAGTCAAAAGTGTTGGCATAGTTCTAAGAATTTGAGCATCTTCTGAGCTATGATATTTAGACGTTACATCTAATTCTTTAGGTTGGTCATCTACAACATTCACTGCGTCGAGATTTCTAATGAATTCACTTGGCGTTGCAGGTAGTTTTGAGTCAAAATCAGTTGCCAAAGTTGATTTCAGCTTATTTACTGATGTAGCAAATAATAGAGGAAAAGGTTTCATTGTTTTTGAGTATCGATCAAATATATTTTTAGGAGTCGTCTTAACATAGCTTGTACTTGAAGTATATTGAGCATAATATTTACTTGGTTTCGTTGATACGACATTGGAATATTTTTCTGTTAACTTATGACTTATAAATTTAGAGTTTGCAGTTGTATCTTTGACCAATACTTTTGATTTAGCAGTTGAATCTTGAACTAATCTGGATTGCGTAGTTGGATCTTTTATCAATTTAGATTTCAGAATGATGTCTTTAATCAGTTTAGAATTCTGAGTGGTATCTCTGACTAGTTTAGAGATTGTGGTTGATTTTGGAAGGGTTGATTTGGACTTCTCTGCTGTGATGAAGGTGGGTGCGGTGGAGGAATGGATGATCAGGTCCGAGGAATTGAAGTAGGCGAGAGGATCGTCATTGAGCATGGCCAGCTGGTCAGAGTCATTGGCTCCGATGAAGGTATCATTGCCGATTGGGTCTCGGGAGCAGATTGGAATGGCGTTGGACCACTTGCCGTTGCTGAAATATTGATGAAAACATTACACAAAGTTTTTTATATGTAAGAATACAAAAGAGGTATATATTAGGTTAATGATTGGCTTACCGCAAACAACGCAGCATTGGAGTGCCCCTGAGAACAAGGCCAGACTCGCAAGTGAAGCTGATAGTCTCTCCGATCTTGTAGTAGAATTTTACAGAAGACATTCTTCCAGATATGGTGGTGCCAGGGTAGGAACAAGCTTGGATACCTGGAAACAATCAAATAGTCAAGTCTTTGAGGTTTAAAACTGTGATGTACTGGACTATCCACTGATTAGGATTCATCGAGAGTTTGTTTATTATCGTTATCGTGTTTACAATGAATAACTAATGGGACTCAAACATCCATTCTAAACGGTATTTTGTGTTGATCTGCGGTGCTGATTGCAGCTCAGTAAGCTCCTCGCCTGTCCTTCAGATATCTTTGTTAAGCGTCGATGACACTGAGCGAGTTTACAAGCTACTATCTGGGAAATTCACTATATGTTAGTAAACTTCATCAGTGTCATCGTGTCACTTGCTAACTAGAAGATTGTTGACAATCTACGAAAAAAGTTAATAGGTTGTCTTTAAATATATAACTTTACTCTATATAACTTTACTCGCCACACGCTTACTCGTGATTGGTTTATTTATGTTTTCAATATGGCTGCCAATAAACAGCTGATTTTGACTGTCAAACATCTGACAGAATTAGTTCACGCAGGCGTCGTTATTCTCGCTACTGGCGCTAGCAGGAACCTGCAAGCTCAATTTTCTACGCTACTGAGCGAGTGGGCAGTTTTGTGCATCATCATGACAATCTCACTCGCCGATTTACCCGCTTTTAAACTTAGTAGATAGTAGCTTGTAAACTCGCTCAATGTAATTGACGCTTTACCGTTTGGGTGATTTAGCCCCGAAAGGCAACTATTGTCTGTCTCATGTAGTACTACTACTAACCTCTGTTGAGATACCTTAAAACTACATATAACTACCTATTCCAATGACATCTGTTGAGAGACATTGAAACTGCACCCTCTAAAGACATCTGTTGAAGGATATTGAAACTACATACATGTTCACAAATACTACAAAAACTAAATAACTAA
Organism: Limnephilus marmoratus; assembly: GCA_917880885.1. NCBI lineage: Eukaryota > Metazoa > Arthropoda > Insecta > Trichoptera > Limnephilidae > Limnephilus > Limnephilus marmoratus. The sequence goes on from OU862928.1 coordinate 40,999,586, forward strand.
GCAAATCACAGATCGGAACAGGATTTATTTGTCTGTCCATTACCATACCAATGCAAAAATTATCATCATTATTGGTGCTATGTTGCTTGGAGAGTCATCAATGTTTAGGGCACCAAACTTACCTTCAACAACCGTATTATGGAAAAGCCTATTTCCCATCTTTGCTATATGTCCTGAAAAGTGGAGACATGGCAGTTAATCTTGTTGATGGCTCTAATTAGTTAGATCACTGACTCACATTTGGGTGTCTCTCCGCTCCAGCGGGCATTGTCCTGGCAGGCGACTATGGGTTGCCCCTGCATCATGTGCGCCGGGTTACAGTTGAACTGGACAACATCTCCTGCCCGGAACGGAGCCTTGCCCAGGAGATATCCATTCACAGGTGGCTGGGGTGCAGGACAAGATACTTCTGCAATAAACAAATCTTTTAATTTGGCCTGACAAATAACAGAAGGAAGAATCTTGAATATAACGGTAGGTATTTAAAGAGGAAGATTAAAATTTTCTTTAACTTTTTCCACGCGATCGTAACAACAGTTGATACGGCAAAAGCCAAGCCTCACACGCGCCCGTATCAGCCCTTGTTACGCTAACTTCGACTGCCGATATCACAGCGCTACTATGTAATACACAGTATTTTTTCCCGCTCGCTAGGGCATTTGTGTAACTATCACGATGCTGACATCTTCAGGCATATTTCGAAAGTAAAATTGTATTTCGTAAAAAACATCTATAATCAAGTGAATGTATCCTCGTACCTTTGAATGCAAAGTTCTCAATTTACTCCACAGATGGCGCTAGTAGTTTGCGCAGGCGCTCCATGCGATTCCGACTGACCAAATTGGACAAGCGTCGATAACATTTATTATCGAGATCGCGCGTATTCGCACACGTTTGTTTATGTTGTGAAAGTGTGATTTTGAATTTACATAAAAATTTTATTAATTTTAGTGTCATCAGAAGTTTTAGAACTTGTTTATACGAATTAATTATGAGGTACCACTTGTGTCTATCAACACAGTGTCCTGAGTACACGCACGCGGATAAATGGCGCCGTCTTTAAGATAATATGGGTACGTTTTTTACGTTTTTTGTTTTTTATAAACATCTAGGAGTGTTTACAGACGACGATTTGGTTTCAAATTGTAGATAATAATCTCCTCTGTTTATATAGTATGATAAATCATGCCATAATATGCTGTAATTTGACATAAAATTGGTTGGATAGGTATTTGAAATATGACATATACATGTACCGCGTATGGGTATTGAAAAAACGGAGTAGTTCAACGCGGGGAAAAGGTTAATTTAAACTTTGAATGAAGTTAATCGGATGAAAATTCGATGAGCTACGATTCCAACCAGATTGGAAAATGTGTTTTTGAGAAAAAACGCATCTAAATTTCTTGCTTGTAACTGGGCCACTCCGTTCTCCATTCTACCTGCTTAGAACGCACCGCTCCTAACTCTATTTGAAGGTCGAATTTGATGCTATAACTTTGGAAATGTATTCTCCACATGTAGAGAAAGATATTTAGGCCAAAAGAGTTGAATTTTTGGATCGGCTGGACCAGATTCCGCCGAAAAAATAACAATGAAGTCTGCCAGACCTAAGATCAGCTGTTAAATTTTCATTGTATTGATTTATTTTATTTTTGTTAAAATTAGTCCATAAAGTTAGTAGAGTCAATAATAAAACGAAGTACAACCAAGAGTAGTCCCAAGGCAGTACCCTGTGGAATTCCTGATATGGTACTTCTTTTTTCTACTTGCCTATGCAGGTGGGTGGCGCTGGCACCCACTCTCCGCTGGGCGAGCACACGGTCTCCGAGGGCCCCCGCAGACCCCAGCCGCCGGCACAACTGAAGGCCGCGCGCCCTCCCACACCGCGTGACACGATGGACACGCGAGGGCGCGACTGCATTGAGGTGCTGGCTGGTATGGGAACTTCGCCGCATTCTACACCTGAAATTGAAAAAAAATTTACATGCAGCTCATTCATATAAAACATTTCTGCCTGTACATAGTATAAATAACACAATATATGTTTATTTTTACGCAGCATCACGTTCATTGGTCAAATGCATTGTAAATATAGTTTTGTATTAGTGATCAACGAACCGGTGGCAGCAATCTTTTAGCAATAAGTTGTTATAATGTTTTGTCTAGTCTGTAGTTAGAAATAAGGTTGTAGAATAATATTATAGGGCATAGTTTGAATATGAAAGAATTTGTTCATTTAATCGATTTTTTGAAGGTGTGAAGTAGTATTGGTTAAAAATATCGGCGACGCCAGAAAACACAGTCCCACCCAGTAAAAACTGCGGATAGCATATCTCTTATATATCAATATCTTTGACATAAATCAATATTATGTATTATTACTATAAACCATAATGATCAATAATTGAAAATCAGGGTGGATCAAAGAAAGTGATAATGTTGATGGTAAAATGGAAAAAAAAAAAATTAAAACGAAATGAGCGAGTTCTTCTTGAGGTGGAAACATAAGATCAACGAAAATTTGAAAAGCTGGAAAGTAAAACTTGGTTTAGAAATAAAAAATACAAATGTTTTTCAAGCCTGACCATAAATGAACTAATACCTAGATCGATATCTTCGGGCTTTTTGTACGGAATAGGTGTTGACACTATTTAACCATAAAAAATGAAAATTTCTTGACTCTGACATCACATACCATCGACAAAGATAGAGGAAAGTAAAAAAGTAAGGAAATTGTAAGCTTTCTATTGGTAGTCATTACTCTGACGTCACAAACCACGTGACAGTGATTTGGTCACAAAAAAGGTCAGAGTTATACCCCCCTGAGCCTGACCAACTAGTCAAAGATGAACGGTAACTATACTTACTTTCGCATAATGGAAGTGGCGCACTCCAGTTTCCACTGGGTAAACAGTACAGCTTATGAGCACCTATTAGCGAGTTGCCATTAGCACAAGAGAAAGCCACCTCCGACGACATCTTGGTGGACTGACTGCTGGAGATAAGGCCGCGGCGCATTGGTAGGGGAGGGCAGTGAACGGCTAGAAGAAAATAATTCAGCGGTTGACAGTGGAAGAAATAAACATAATATCTGAAGAACTGTTGTAGAACCTGTTGTAGAGCCAAACATTCAATGACAATCACAGCAAACTTTAGGACCGTCAAAGGAATAAGGTGAAACATGATAACATCTCGAACTAACAGTATTATCCTTAGTATCACATTTTAAAATGTATAATGATTGAATTGGCCTTCAGCTGTGTTAGGACAAAGAAGTATCAATTCAGGAATACCACAGGGTACTGTTCTGGGACCACTCTTGTTTTTACTTTTACGATATGTATTGGCTGATAACATACCATCAACAACAATATCCACGGCATGGTATTGCCTGGCCGGAGTTATGCAGGTGAAGACGCCAGAGTCATCCTGGGTGGCGTGGAAGATACTGATGCGGTACTCCAAGGCGCTGTCTCGACCGGGGTCACTGGACCAGCCCTCGGGGTATTTCCTAAAGTAACAAGCAAACAGTCAAATTATTGTCTAAAATATAACTGGTGGTCATTTCTTTGACTGAAAACTTTTAGAGCAGTTGGTGCAATGGAGGCTTTCTTCAAACAATTTCCACTTTATTGGGAGAAAAAAAATAATCTCAAAGGTTTTCATGGGTACTTGGTAGTGCATTGTTTGTTTGCAAGTTTGCAAAAAGAAAGGGACTGGTATTTGTTCCATGACAGTGGTACAAACAGGAGAGATCTATTATTTTCTATGGGTTAGGTATTGCCCAGTGTAAAAAATAAGATTTTAAAGAGAAATCCTTACATTACAATCTTAAGCTTACCTGTATTCATGGCTGACATTCCACTTGGGGTTTCCGAACTTCCTCATCCAGAGACACTCCATGTGCAGGATGGTTCCAGGGTACACTATCAGTCTCCCATCATTACTCTGAGCTATGGGACCCAGCTGATGTCGAAAGAGTACTGTCGGGGGCTTTTCCACTGGAAAAACAGAAACAAAAATCATTGTAATTAATTGTTACAATTTCTCTAAAGCCATGATGAAGTCTTTCTTCAAATCCTAGTAATCAAGAGTTTAAACGAAAGGATGCTGGTGCAAACATTATATGTGCATAAGTAGACGAATCATAACTTACTGGCGTAGTCATTCTCCTGGTTGAGACCGAAGCAAGAAGGTTTTGGACCATCCCATTCCCCTCCCATACAGTGTCTAGTGTTGGGACCAATCATGGCGTACTTTCCAATATCCACACATCTAGAAAATTATTTTTTATTAATACAAGATTTTTCACACAGCCAATAAGGCCCAGTTTTATGTAACCTCAATGGGAACAGAATCAAATATTAAAAAAAATCCATACATTAAAAAAAAACGAGTGTGCTTTAGACCACGCGACTGAAGTAAAACTACAAGACAAACCTCGCCCCCTGAACCCAGGTATCCCTGCTAAGTTACCAAACAAAGCGAAAGGGGTGACCTATGACCTAGGGGTTACATATGACATTGGGGTGAAATATGACCTACGACCTTGGGGTGACCTATGACCTTGGGGGGACCTACGACCTTGGGGTGACCTACGACCTTGGGGTGAGCTACGACCTCAGGGTGACCATCCTTATCCTTATCACTCCCCAAGTCAAACGTGCGTAAAAGTCCGACCATTCGCCTCGCCATCGATCACCGTTCGCATCGATTACCGTTCGCATCACACTTTTAGTAACAATCACCACTTTTCGTAACGCATTCACTAGCTTACCCCCAAGTCGAGCGTGGGTAAAGAAGTTTTACTTCACAAAACTGTTTTGAAAGAGCGCAAAATGAACATCACCTAATCGTAAAGTCAGAGTTATCACTGGTAAAATCTGTACCTCATGGGACCAAATGGAAAGTAGAAAAGGAATTATGACAGAATGAAGAAGGTTCTAAGAATCATAAAGAGAAGAATACAATACTATGTAGAGAATTTAAAGCAAAGAGAAACTATAACAAAAAATTTATTGGCTTTTTTAAAAAGGCTTTAATGCCATTACCTTGAAATCAGCAAGGAGCCAGCTGGGAACTCTACAATTTCTTCCTTAATCTCCAAGTCATTATAGAAGGAGACAACATTGGGTTCGTTGTTCCTGTAGGTGCAGGTGGCGTTACCCAGTAGGCCCGCAGGGATTGCATCTTCCTCCTCTAGGAAGAAAATATTATGGTTTTATTAACACTTATTAAGAACAACAATAAAAAAAAAAACAGACTGAAACAAACATTATAGGTTGAAGCAACAATTAAAATGTTTCTCTCAAGTCAGGTCCATAGCTTTGAAATTTGCCTTGACAGTCCCATAACAACATCCAATGTTTGTCATCAACATCATAAATATTGACAATTTTTGTTGTGTTTCGAGCTTCCCGTGTTCGACAGAAAACAATTCCTAAACATTCTATCCCGGGTGAAGCGGGAAGGCAGGCGGGGGGGGAATAATTAATTTTTTGACAGATGCCGCGCAATGCGGTCGTGTATGGAGAAACGGAATGGCCTTTTGTGGTTATGTACAATGAGCGGGCATAATCACGAGTTTAAAATATTATTATACCTAAATATAATATAAAAATAAAAAATTTTGATAATGAAATTATAATATATCAAATAATTATAATTATAATTAATTTTCTGATTCAAAATTTAAGTATATTAGATTTGTCAAAGAATTTGTATATAAAAATGCAAAAAGCAGTAATTTTAAATACATGTAGGATTACAAAAGATTTTTTAAATATTTATATTGAGGGATCAGTAGGATTTATAGGTTCAATTAGAAATGCCACAGAGCCGAACCCTCTGATATGAAAATATCTGGAGTCGGTGAATTATATTCCCATTTGGTCTCCAGTAGGTTGACATGTTGTTCTTGTATTGTTTTGTATTTATAATACTTATATAGTGCAATTGCATAACGTGGATTCACTAGATGATCATTTGGGGAAGTGTATGAAAGGGTTTAGTTTTTCCTTCTTTTTTTTTTTTTTTTTTTTTTGGGGGGGAAAATTTAACCCGGACATTTAAATCTGGTGCGTATAATTATAATTATAATTAAATTAATTATAATAATAATTAATATTCAAAAAACTGTTTCTGAAAAAATAAGAAAATACACAGATTTAGGAAATGAGATTAAAAGAATTTGGCATTCTCGGACTATAAAAATATTACCATTTGTTATTTCGGCCACTGGCATAATACCTAGGAATCTGATTAAAAATTTAAGCATATTAGATTTGTCAAAGAATTTGTATATAAAAATGCAAAAAGCAGTAATTTTAAATACATGTAGGATTACAAAAGACTTTTCAAATATTTATATTGAGGGATCAGTAGGATTTATAGGTTCAATTAGAAATGCCACAGAGCCGAACCCTCTGATATGAAAATATCTGGAGTCGGTGAATTATATTCCCATTTGGTCTCTAGTGGGTTGACATGTTGTTCTTGTATTGTTTTGTATTTATAATACTTATTTAGTGCAATTGCATAGCGTGGATTCACTAGATGATCATTTGGGGAAGTGTATGAAAGGGGTGCGTAAATCTGGTGCGTTAAAAAAAAATTTACGCACTCTAAATTCTTAATAGTAACTTTAGGTCGTGCAATAATAGATATTAGTCGGAAATCTTTCCTGATAAATAAATATCTATTAAAATATCTGTGTTTTCTCCCTGATACATCTCTTTTTCATCAGAATGCATTTTAACATTGATATAAATGCCAAAAACATCAAACGTCAAGTGCTCATTGCTTAAGCATCAACACGTCCTTATCGCAGACCACAAGCCAAATTGTGTGTGATCACGCGAATTTCGCACCAATCTTTCAACCGTGTTTAGTGTTTTAACAAACGGAGGAGACAGAAAACAAAAAATGTTTTAGTGACGTTTGAGGGATTATCACGGTAAATGTTTGAGCTTTGGACCTGCCTTTAAATTGGAAAACAACAAACTATGGTATCAATTTGTGTGTAATTTCCAATATTAATAAAACTTAAGACGTGTTGGGTATCTTCTTTGTGATATCTTTCATGTTTTTAGCATTTACAGTAAACAAATAGCAGCAGACAAATTCAGTCAAATGTGGCTCTTATGGTCATGTTTCCATCAAGGGAGATTGAAACCAAGTTTTTTAGGACCTTAAACAAAATGAGTAAAATAATCAAAGCAGTCTTTGAAATGGGGTAGAGGAAATGGCTCACCGCAAGAGACGCTTTTGCCGACCCACTTTCCGGAGTCGCAGACAATCTTCCAAGTGGACTTCTCCCCCATTATGGCCGCGATGCACCTGAAGGTAACCTCCGTTCCGTGAGGATATCGCTGGTGTGAAGTTCCACTGGACGGAGAGCCGTCTCGGTAGATCAATGTTCCCTGGACCCTAGACGATCGAACAATGGATTATTTTTCAACGTAATCCTAACCAAGACTTTTTGTAAAAATATATAACTGTGACATTCCGACAAATACATAAAATACAACAGTGCATTGACAAATACATATTATGCACAAGGGCAAGCTTTCCTTACATAAAACACAAATCTAAAGCCAAAATAAAAGTTCATGCAAAAGGTCTAAAAACTTTGACATATTCCAATATTTGTGATTTAAAAATGCAATCTCCATGAACTAAAAGAGACAATATTCAAGAAACAAAAAAAGCTATAACCAAATTAAAAACTAACAAACAAGCGGCCAGAAACAACCTAATTTCTAAAAATATTTACAACATTCTGAACAAAGATATAAAAATTATGAAACTAAAACCAAATATTCACGAAATACTAGTTTAAAAAACGTCAGAGTCAAATTATAATTTGTCTAATCATAAAGTGTGCTTGTAAACAAACATCCCAAGTGCTCAAAATTCTTAAGTTTATAGGCAAATAAATATTTTAAACCAATTTAAATCTAGGCAAAACACAACGTCATGAACCCTGGCGACTCACCGTCAAGGTAACCTACTTGTCTCAAAAGTGATTGAATGGATTTAATGAAGATATGAGGTTTTGAAACATTCGATGGCATGGCAATTTATGGAAGTAGATTTCTGCAATGAAACACCAATAATTTATCATAATTAATTAATTAGTTTCATAAACTTCAAAATATCTGTACGGTGCGGTAGTGATTTGTGCAAAAGGAAGATAAATTTATTATAAGTTGATGAAATGTGGTAAACTAAAAAGAGTTGTAAGATGATTACGAAGGAATGATAGACTGAAGAAGAAAATAGAAAATGGAACAGAAAGCCAAATTGTGAAGCTGAATGATAGAATGAAGTGATTTGATATGAGAATGAGAAATGATTGAGATAAAATAAATAAATGTGCAAGAAGGATGCAAAAGCAAAACACCCACTTTAAGCTGGTGCTCAATGATTCAGAGGTGCAAAGAAAAGACAGTGAAGAATGAAGAAAATGGAAAGAAGTAGATATGTTGGAGATATTATGAAATCGATAAAGATTATATAAAAATAAAGAAAGGTGCAATGAGATCAAATTGTCAAATCAATCAAACACACCTTTAGCTGGTGCTTTGTGAAGTTTGCCATAAAATAGAAGTGCCAAGTGGTGGTATTCAAAGAAAGTAGGGCTATTAGTATTAAAGAAAGCGTGACACGTGAGTGACCTTACCAGGGTTTAGCGTTGCGGAACGATTGGCTGCCCTTTAGACTGACCCGGCCACGGAAAGCAATCAAACAACCAACGTTTTGCAACTATCTTCATACTAGATCTTCCTCATGATACGACTTCATCGATGAAAGATGCTCTTTTTAACAATTTCCAAGTAAAAAAAGATACCAGCAAGATGATTAGACAATAAAAATCTAATAATAAAATTTGGAGTTCCACAAGGATCGTTATCGATACCAATCTTAATTCTTTTATGCATCATTTTCCGCTAAACTCTTCAACAAAATGAGTTTCTTTGAAAATTAAATAGAGGCATCTTTCATATGTAGTCCATCAAAACACAAATAGGTTTTATAAAAAAATATCATGAAAACATCAACATTTTTGAAGCACTATGAATGCTGCTAGCCAATTAATTTGAACAGGTTGTGATTGCAAAAGAAGCGAATAATTGTAGATTTTTAAAGTGTTACTTGACACATTGAGCACAAAAGCTCTTGCAGTGACTTTTTAATTGCAATATTTTGCAAAAACAATTTAACAATTTAGCAAAGTAAATTGAAGATGCGAAACAAGAGTTTCTTTGAAGAATTGTAAAACAAAAGTTTAAGAAAATAATCGTAATCAAAAGGTCACACCAAGACAAATGATTGTGGAAATAAAATAATTGATCCCAACTGTTTTAAATAGAGCAGGGACTTTCCTACGTACCATTACACAATATCTAAAGCAACATCGCGTCAACATAACTTCAAAAGCAACAAAAAACAGACACTAACAAAAGCACAATGCATCAGAAAATAAGAATTTTATTCAAGCTGAACATTTATAAAATCACTTATTCTTAAAATGTAGCAAATAGCTCACTCCAGGAGCACTCAAGAAATGAATGGCAACAATTAAAAAGTTGAATTTTCTGGAATTAGGTTCCAAAATAAATAAAATAACTTTGGCCAAGACTACATTTCTTTAAGCTTAGACAATTCAATTTCAATCAAATGCTTTGTATATTATTTTAATACTAAAATATTTTAATTAAACATATTCATGTTAAATTCAATTTAATTAATTTCAGTAACAATGGGAAGGACGTACATATTGTTTAGCTAAATTAATACTCCATAGAAAAATTATTGTAATATTTTTTAAACTGAAGAGTAAGAACTGAGAAATGCAGTCCAATACGCAACCCCAGATAAAGTTGGGGAAGCAACCCCACAGGCTGTGCTGAAGTACCACAGAATAGGGATGCCTGGGTCCCTAGCACGGTCAATCGATAAAACCCTATATCAATACGATATTGACTAAATCCGTCATCTGACAGTATTAATAGCCTAGCAACTGTACGGTTGAAATTTAAGAACCCTCGAGTACATCTCTGATGCCATGCCTTACGCAAAACCGTTTCTGTATGTGGAGTTTGTTACTAATCTACTTTTGTAATAGAACCGAATTGATGGTGTACTTAGACAAAAGATGGCGTTATTTACGCTAACGGCTAGCGTGAGGAGCGTTGGCTGGCAGGCGTAAGTACTATTGAATTTGTAATTTTGTGAATTTCTCCGGGTATAGAGAGATGATAATATGAGTAATATTGTAAATGGCAGTAGTGAATAATAATACCACAACAATAAAATCATTCCGAAAGTGTTAAGTTATCAATTTGACCTTGCTAGGCCCCCTGGAGGTGCCTCGTTGAAGACAAGGGAACCAACCAGAATAAAGGTAAGTAGAAGACGATGACAAGGAAAAGTAGATTGATGAAAATGAAAACGTCTGATGAAGGTGGGTGCAGGAACGATGAAGTAATTTACCTTGCAGGAGGCCCACAGTCAGTCCCAGTTGAAGAAGAAGTGGGGTACTCCAGTTCATCAAAGTCTTCTCTCACAATGTCTGAGCCCCCTCTGAAGTCTTGACCTTCGCGGATGTTGGAGATGTTTCCTATCCAGGGAATGAAAATTGGTAAAGTTACTAACATAACCATTACCAGCATTAATTACTGCTGATAGGTCTGTTTACCACAAACCATGTATTTCCTCATCTTCATGTTTTTAGACTTTGTCTTCATGTTTGTTGATTTCCTCTTCTTCATGTTTTTAGAACTCATCTTAACGTTTGATGATTTCTACATCTTCATGTTTGTAGACTGTAGATTGTTGTATTGTTGTTAGGGGGCGTTCAAGTATTACGTAACGCAATTTTTGAAGATTTTTGACCCCCCCTCCCCCCCATGTAACGCGCCGTAACGTTTTTCCGTATCCTCCCCCCCCCCCGAAATATTATGTAACGTCTAAGTGACAATTTTTACCTGAAATTCACAATTAAGTTGCGCAAAGTACTGGAAAGTCGCTTAAATACCTTTTTTCTTGTTTTTTTTTTTTTTTTTTTTTTTTTTTAACTTTATTTATTCTCATTTCTTTGTACATATAATGTATAATAACAAATAGTATACATATAATAACATAATATATAATAAAAAATAGTATTAACAAGAAATGAAAACCCACTAAGGCACTGCCTGAGTGTGGGTAATATTAAAACAAAATTATATTTCAAAGTACCCAAAGTATAAAATAAACTTAAAAAACATATAAAATATAAAGTTAGTATAAAAAGTTAGTATTACGTAGGTAGAAGAAGTGAAAAAAGATTTTTTCAACCATTATAAAAATAAAATAAAAATATGGAAAAAAAATGATTTTTGATTTTTTTTTTTTTTTTTTTTTTTTTTAGTTATTATAAAAAAATAAACAGAAAACATATTGTACTACAGTTTAGAAAATTATAGAAAGTGAGATGTAGTAGGATGGATAAATTTATAGAAAAAGCGTTTCAATATCTACATTATTCAACCATAATTTTACCTCTTTTACATATTTTATCATTTTATTTATCATTTGAGTTTGTAGTGGTAGAAGGTTAAATGAACGAGGACCAATGAAACTGCTATGTGTCTGCAATAATTTAGTATTGGTTTGTGGGGTGTAAAATATATTATTTATTCTTTTGCTCATTCTGTTTTCATTTATTTCGAAATTATTTTTGTTTTTGAATACATATTTCAAAGTTTGTAATATAAATAATTTACGTATATTAAATATTTTAGTTTCTTTGTATAATAAGTTGGTCGAGAATGTTTTAGGTTTGTTATATATGACTTTAATTATGTGTTTTTGAATTATTTGTAGAGGCTTAATAAATGTATCAAGTACCACCCCATCCTATAATGCCATAAGTGATTGATGATTGCACCAGGGAAAAGTAGATCATTTTCAATTTTTCAATGTTTAGTACTTCCTTAAGTCTATAAAATATGTAGGTCAGATATCTTAATCGCATTTGCGGTGATAAATAAAACTAGAGATTTTGAGAACGAAAAGGGTTGCCAACCTGGAAAATTTAATTCCCTAGTTTTTTATCTAAATAAAGAAAAACATGTTACGTAACGCATTGTTCGAACCCACCCCCCCTCGTAATACACAGTAACATTTCACAAGACCTCCCCCTCCCCCCCCCCCCCCCCCGAAGTGCGTTACGTAATACTTAAACGGCCCCTTACTTAATAATTTAGTAAAAACAAAGGAATACAGTACCTATTGCACTTCATTGTGTTGCTATTATACTATGAGCCTTACAATAAAAGTTGTGAATATTTTATTCAATTGATAAACGACCGTGCATGTGAAAAACTTTCTAACTAAAAACTGAAAAAAAAAGGTTCACGGAAAGATTTATCTTATAAATGCTTATCCAAAGAGGGTTGTTTGTCTGTTGTGTACACTGCTAAAAAAATAATTCATCATCGGATTTCCGAGTTTTTCCAACGCAATTTGAATGTTCTGTATATTTCTTGTTTTTGAAGATTTCATAAAAACAATTACCATTATAGAAACTAGATAAAATTATCTTTCAGGTTTTTGTATTTGAAATATACTTTGTCATTTAAAAATCGCCACATTTTTAGCTTCAAATACGAAAAAATAGCTTAGCAAACATTTTTAATCAAAATGTAGAGAAATAAAAAAATAAAAATCAAAACACAGTCCCTTCATTTAATGAATTTGGAAAAAAAATTGTTAGTTCACATTTTTCTTGTTCATATTATGTATATTTTTTTAAATTTTAAAGTTTGCTGTTATCACAAAAATTAACAATAAAAAACTGACATTTTAATGCATTCCTTGCACATCTTAAAACATTAATTTCTTTTATACGTTTTATATTAGACATTTATGTTATAAAAAAACATCCCACTCAAGAGATTCTTAAAAAATAAACACACTGAAAAGCAATTTGAATATTAATACATATAACCAATAAAACCATTTCTGACAGATCAATTTAAAACATACGATTATTATATGATAACTTGACTAAAAATGACGAAAAATAGCACAAATAAGTTGTAAATATAATATAGAATACACGAATATAATAAGAAATGAACCATTTTATGTAACAAAACACAATAAATAAATATCTACAAAAGCAATCATCCGCTGGGTAATTTGCGCAGACGCTGCTTTGGAGGCTTGCGCAATTGTTTTTTAGGTAAGGCCATATTATGAATGCAGTTCCACGGAGTTGTTCCAGGCTATAGAGTGAAATTGCCCTGATGATAGCCAACCTCTGACAGAAGAGGGATATCTTCCACTTCAAATGTTATAACAGTATTTCTTACCTTCAATAGACTGACACGGTTCGGAGGGCCTCATCCTGATGTCCCCCAGAGTGCACTGCAGTACCGCCGGCGGGGAATATCCTCTCTCGCAGTGGATGGACACTGAGGAGCCGTGAGCGGTGGTCAGACCAGCTCTGTAGCCGGAGGAATATACTGCATGCTGGACTGCCGGTAGCTCGCATGGTGCTGATGGAATCGTTAATTCAGAGGCTTTATAAAAATTAGTTTTGTTTTTACTTTAAAAATTGTCGACAATTGAAAGATTCCCTCATTTTTTTTGTTTGTTATTTATTTTTGGGGTGTTTTGCTACCTCCTTTAGCCAACTTTTCAGATGTGGTTTTAATAATCCAGAAACCTTCGCGAGGGTAGAAAGAAGGTATTTTGAAAATTTCAAACATTTCCTATACTTTATAGCAATGCATAGACAACTCACATACATAGAATCAGATTTTTATATATTATATAGATAAGATAATTACCTGGAATGCACTCAGGCATACTTGTGACTGCCCAATCACCATGCCAACATCTCAAGTTACTCGCTCCTTGCACATTGTATCTGGAATAGAAAAAAAAACATTACAGAACTGGTTAAAACTATAATCAAGATAGAAATTAATTGAACCAAAGAAAAAACAGGAAAGACATTAGGTATACAATGACATTACAAAACATTAGGTATACAAAGACACATTGTAGAGATCTCAAAGAGGCAAGCAAAAGATACGGTAATTGCCATCCTTTCCATTTAGTACTGAACCGTCCAGAGTTGCGTGAGGTTGTTTGCTATCTCTAAACAAATTGCATTAACCCCGGGCTAATTTGTTCGATTTTCAGAACAACTCATATGTTTCTCACAGTCTCATTGAAATTGTTGTGTCACCCTCATATCATGGTTAGAAATATGATTTAAACGGTGTTAGAAAGAGAAAACACCACGCTTTATATTCAGATTTAAAAGTTGACCGCAAAATAATTAAAATGTACACCTTTGTGAAACCAAAGTTCCGACCACAATTTGAAAAAAAGTTACGAAACTTTGGGTATTTTTTAATCATTTTTTTTTTCATGAAACGACAAAAAAGTAATATAACTATAGCGTTTATAATACATTTGCGAAATAAAATATGTATGTTTTTTTTTATTTTTTTTGTTACCATTAATTTTAGTTTGAATAATTATAATTAATGGTAAGTTTTTTTTTTTTTTTTTTTTGTTACCATTAATTTTAGTTTGAATTTTAATTTGACGCACCAGATTTAAATGTCCGGGTTAAATTTTCCCCCCAAAAAAAAAAAAAAAAAAAAAAAAAAAGAAGGAAAAACTAAACCCTTTCATACACTTCCCCAAATGATCATCTAGTGAATCCACGTTATGCAATTGCACTATATAAGTATTATAAATACAAAACAATACAAGAACAACATGTCAACCTACTAGAGACCAAATGGGAATATAATTCACCGACTCCAGATATTTTCATATCAGAGGGTTCGGCTCTGTGGCATTTCTAATTGAACCTATAAATCCTACTGATCCCTCAATATAAATATTTAAAAAATCTTTTGTAATCCTACATGTATTTAAAATTACTGCTTTTTGCATTTTTATATACAAATTCTTTGACAAATCTAATATGCTTAAATTTTGAATCAGATTCCTAGGTATTATGCCAGTGGCCGAAATAACAAATGGTAATATTTTTATAGTCCGAGAATGCCAAATTCTTTTAATCTCATTTCCTAAATCTGTGTATTTTCTAATTTTTTCAGAAACAGTTTTTTGAATATTACAGGAATTTGGAATAGCTACATCAATGATATAAGTTATTTTTTTAATTTTGTCATGTAAAACTATATCAGGTCTATTATGACTAATTGTTCTGTCTGTTAGTATAGTTTTATCATAATATATTTTATAAAATTCATTTTCTATAAATGAATTTGGTTCATATTCATAATAAGGTACTACATTACGGCAATCAATCAAGTTATGTTTAATTACCAAACTTTGGTGAATTATTTTTAAAACCTGATTGTGCCTAAATGTATACTCGGAAGGCGCTAATATAGAACATCCCGATATAATATGTTCTATAGTTTCGGGAAAAGCCAAACATTTTCTACATAAATCATCAATTTGATTTATATCTTTGATTATATGCTTTCTATAATTTTTAGTATTAATGACTCTATCTTGAATGGCAAGCATAAATCCTTCTATTTCTGCGCTCAACTCTCCAATACTCAACCATTTGTTTGACGAAAGTTTGTCAACATACGTTTGGTTGAGATAATTGAAGTGTTTTGCGTGAATAATTTTATTTGACCAGGAATCTAATAATTCCTGGTTAGTATTTATAAGAATGTTGGCATTCTCGTCATATAAATTTAAAGGTGTAATATTTCTATCTGCCTTGCAAATTATTTTGTGCATTTCTGAGCTATTAGCTTTCCTATGGAAAAAATTTCTAAGCATTTCTACCTGATTGTGTTTCAAAGATGTTATTTTGACTACACCTCTACCTCCTAAATTTCTAGGTAAATTAATTCGTTCTATAGCTGAATTTGGATGATGGCAATTAAATTTTGTTAACGTAGTTCTAATTAATCGTTCTAAACTATCTAAATCTGTATTGGACCATTTAATTATGCCAAATGAGTACGTTAGTAGAGGTATTGCCCAAGTATTTATTGCTTTTACTAGATTTTTAGCAGATAGATTGCATTTTAAAATTTTTCTGATCCTAGTTTGAAATTTAATCCTAATATCATTTTTAATACTAGTGTGATCTAATCTATTCGATTGCGGGTATCCTAAATATTTATAAACCTCATCCCCTTTCATACTTTGAATTTTGAAATTTCTAAATATACCCTCGTCTCCATCTACAATTTTGCCTTTCTCTATATGGATAGTTTTACATTTATCTAAACCAAAAGTCATTTTAATATCATCTGAAAAAATTTTAACTACCTTAATCATTTTCTCTAAATTTGATTCAGAATTTGAAAATAATTTTATATCATCCATATATAATAGATGTGAAACTATACTACTCTCTCTTGTATTACCCTTAATTTTTATTCCAAACTTGCTTTTAATTAACATTTTAGAAAGGGGATTCAATGCTAAGCAAAACCAAAGAGGGCTCAATGAGTCTCCTTGAAAAATCCCTCTTTTTATTGAAATGCCCGGTACTACTATTTTCTTACCTTTTAAATTAACTAGCAAATCTGTATTCCAAAAGGACATAATATTTTTCAAAAAGCTAATTATAATTGGGTTAACTTTATATATTTTTAATATTTTGATTAGCCACGAGTGCGGGACACTATCAAAAGCTTTTTGATAATCTATATAACAAGTATGTAAATTACGCTTTTGATTTTGAATTTGTTTTAAAATTACAGAATCAATAACTAACTGTTCTTTACATCCCATATGTTTTCTGCGACAACCTTTTTGTTGTTCAGATAAAATATTTTTTTCATCCAAATGAGTATATATTAAATCTGTCAAGCAAGAGGTTAAAATTTTGTATATTGTCGGTAGACATGTAATGGGTCTATATTGAGAGGGATTATTAATATGTTCGCTTTTAGGCAACATATAAGTAATGCCCTTAGTTAGAAAATTAGGAAAATTTTGAGGTTCTCTGACAAGTTTTGAAAGATTTTTTGCAAAAAGAGGATGTAAAGTAGTTAGACGTTTGTACCAAAAATTATGTATCCAATCGCAACCCGTGGCTTTCCAATTATGAGTATTTTTTATAATTTTGGCTAACAATTCAACCGATATATCAGAAAAACTCATTTGTTCAATGTCTGAACAATTGAGTTCTTCATTTTCTATCCAGTTACCTGCCTCATTATGTTTTATATCTTTACTCCAAATGTTTGTCCAAAAATCGCGCATATCTGATTCAGATGGCAACGGAATATTATTATTCGAAATAATATTCTGTTTATCGTCAAGTTTGGAATAAAATATTTTCTCATTTTTCTGAAATAATCTATTATTATTTCTTTTATTATACGTATAATTATATCTTTTTAATCTACTAGCTTTTACACCTAATTTTTGTTTTAATAAATCTAATAAATCATTGATTATATTTTCATTATTATTACTACCAATGCTATAACCAAATTTTCTCCCAATTTCATCTACATATCTCAAAATATTCCTACTTCTATTTCCATTTTTATATTCAATTACTCTAGCTATACTACTTCTTAAAAATACTACATCATTTTCTAATCTAATCTGCCATTCTGGTTTACTATAACTATATGATCTATCATCAGAGGACATTAATTTAACTCCTAACTTATTACATATAGTGATAGCACTAGCGTACACTATTGTATGAAGATCTAAAAAACTAATATCGTCAAATATTATTTTTGGTAAAATTAAATTATTTAATTCAGAAATTAATTTAGATAATTTCTTTGACGTATGCAATTTTGGTAATTTTGGTCTAACTGTGGGCTCTATATCTATATATCTATTTATATTATTTTGAAGCAAGTTAGCTAATTCTATTACATTATCATCTAGTAAGTTTAAATTTGCAATATTGATGTCCCTAAGATTATGAATAATGTCTAAGTTATTTGAATCTACTCTAATATCATTGGATTCTTCTACTAGAATATTATCTAAACTATCTTCATTCAATGCATCTAATATAACATTACTACTCGTATTAATTTGATCTAAATTATTCTCCAATTGCAATCTATCTGCTACTTCTTTTCTTATCTGATTTAATGTTACTACAGGAATTAAATTATTTTTGAAAATTGACCTTTTTTGGTCAGCTAATCTTTGTTCGTTTACTTGGGCAACCGGATAATTTTGTGAGAAAAGTACATGTAATTTTTTCCTATACAATAAAATATCTGTTTCTAGTTTAGTTACATAAAAATATGAACGAACGATGAACATATTGACATCGTTCGTCCATTTCATACGCTGCCTAGGAATACCTGCTTTTGTTTTTTGGGGTCTCAGATTATCAATGTTCATCTGTATAGATGACATAATAAACCCATTTTCATTTCCGTTGGTCGAAAATGACATTGTGTCACCTTTCAAAACAACTTGGAAATGATTTATTAATTATTATTAATTCCTACATTCCAGTAACCAAGCAACTGTCGTCGTTACCTAGTGTCAACAAATAGTTTTCAATATCTCCAAATTAAATATTTTAATGTAAACTACCCTTCAATACTACAAATCTATAATATATATTATATTGTAGAATAATGTTATCAAAATAAAATATATAATTAAATTTACCTACAAAATATATTTCAACGTAATCTCAAAATATAGTTGTTTACCTTGGTTACTGAAGTCCTCACAAAAGGCAAAATTTATATTGTATTTATTTACCTAAATATCCTACGGTTCACTGGCAGTTTATTTATTACGTTATCTAATATACTTATTTTCAAATATTTATATGTTTTGGGATCAAAGCTAATTCTTTTCTATCTGATACAATAAAAAAATCAGAGAGCTAAAATACAAGTAAACGTCAAGGCTTGCGTTGCTAAGCAACCTTTAAATGCACCAGATTTAAATGTCCGGGTTAAATTTTCCCCAAAAAAAAAAAAAAAAAAAAGAAGGAAAAACTAAACCCTTTCATACACTTCCCCAAATGATCATCTAGTGAATCCACGTTATGCAATTGCACTATATAAGTATTATAAATACAAAACAATACAAGAACAACATGTCAACCTACTAGAGACCAAATGGGAATATAATTCACCGACTCCAGATATTTTCATATCAGAGGGTTCGGCTCTGTGGCATTTCTAATTGAACCTATAAATCCTACTGATCCCTCAATATAAATATTTAAAAAATCTTTTGTAATCCTACATGTATTTAAAATTACTGCTTTTTGCATTTTTATATACAAATTCTTTGACAAATCTAATATGCTTAAATTTTGAATCAGATTCCTAGGTATTATGCCAGTGGCCGAAATAACAAATGGTAATATTTTTATAGTCCGAGAATGCCAAATTCTTTTAATCTCATTTCCTAAATCTGTGTATTTTCTAATTTTTTCAGAAACAGTTTTTTGAATATTACAGGAATTTGGAATAGCTACATCAATGATATAAGTTATTTTTTTAATTTTGTCATGTAAAACTATATCAGGTCTATTATGACTAATTGTTCTGTCTGTTAGTATAGTTTTATCATAATATATTTTATAAAATTCATTTTCTATAAATGAATTTGGTTCATATTCATAATAAGGTACTACATTACGGCAATCAATCAAGTTATGTTTAATTACCAAACTTTGGTGAATTATTTTTAAAACCTGATTGTGCCTAAATGTATACTCGGAAGGCGCTAATATAGAACATCCCGATATAATATGTTCTATAGTTTCGGGAAAAGCCAAACATTTTCTACATAAATCATCAATTTGATTTATATCTTTGATTATATGCTTTCTATAATTTTTAGTATTAATGACTCTATCTTGAATGGCAAGCATAAATCCTTCTATTTCTGCGCTCAACTCTCCAATACTCAACCATTTGTTTGACGAAAGTTTGTCAACATACGTTTGGTTGAGATAATTGAAGTGTTTTGCGTGAATAATTTTATTTGACCAGGAATCTAATAATTCCTGGTTAGTATTTATAAGAATGTTGGCATTCTCGTCATATAAATTTAAAGGTGTAATATTTCTATCTGCCTTGCAAATTATTTTGTGCATTTCTGAGCTATTAGCTTTCCTATGGAAAAAATTTCTAAGCATTTCTACCTGATTGTGTTTCAAAGATGTTATTTTGACTACACCTCTACCTCCTAAATTTCTAGGTAAATTAATTCGTTCTATAGCTGAATTTGGATGATGGCAATTAAATTTTGTTAACGTAGTTCTAATTAATCGTTCTAAACTATCTAAATCTGTATTGGACCATTTAATTATGCCAAATGAGTACGTTAGTAGAGGTATTGCCCAAGTATTTATTGCTTTTACTAGATTTTTAGCAGATAGATTGCATTTTAAAATTTTTCTGATCCTAGTTTGAAATTTAATCCTAATATCATTTTTAATACTAGTGTGATCTAATCTATTCGATTGCGGGTATCCTAAATATTTATAAACCTCATCCCCTTTCATACTTTGAATTTTGAAATTTCTAAATATACCCTCGTCTCCATCTACAATTTTGCCTTTCTCTATATGGATAGTTTTACATTTATCTAAACCAAAAGTCATTTTAATATCATCTGAAAAAATTTTAACTACCTTAATCATTTTCTCTAAATTTGATTCAGAATTTGAAAATAATTTTATATCATCCATATATAATAGATGTGAAACTATACTACTCTCTCTTGTATTACCCTTAATTTTTATTCCAAACTTGCTTTTAATTAACATTTTAGAAAGGGGATTCAATGCTAAGCAAAACCAAAGAGGGCTCAATGAGTCTCCTTGAAAAATCCCTCTTTTTATTGAAATGCCCGGTACTACTATTTTCTTACCTTTTAAATTAACTAGCAAATCTGTATTCCAAAAGGACATAATATTTTTCAAAAAGCTAATTATAATTGGGTTAACTTTATATATTTTTAATATTTTGATTAGCCACGAGTGCGGGACACTATCAAAAGCTTTTTGATAATCTATATAACAAGTATGTAAATTACGCTTTTGATTTTGAATTTGTTTTAAAATTACAGAATCAATAACTAACTGTTCTTTACATCCCATATGTTTTCTGCGACAACCTTTTTGTTGTTCAGATAAAATATTTTTTTCATCCAAATGAGTATATATTAAATCTGTCAAGCAAGAGGTTAAAATTTTGTATATTGTCGGTAGACATGTAATGGGTCTATATTGAGAGGGATTATTAATATGTTCGCTTTTAGGCAACATATAAGTAATGCCCTTAGTTAGAAAATTAGGAAAATTTTGAGGTTCTCTGACAAGTTTTGAAAGATTTTTTGCAAAAAGAGGATGTAAAGTAGTTAGACGTTTGTACCAAAAATTATGTATCCAATCGCAACCCGTGGCTTTCCAATTATGAGTATTTTTTATAATTTTGGCTAACAATTCAACCGATATATCAGAAAAACTCATTTGTTCAATGTCTGAACAATTGAGTTCTTCATTTTCTATCCAGTTACCTGCCTCATTATGTTTTATATCTTTACTCCAAATGTTTGTCCAAAAATCGCGCATATCTGATTCAGATGGCAACGGAATATTATTATTCGAAATAATATTCTGTTTATCGTCAAGTTTGGAATAAAATATTTTCTCATTTTTCTGAAATAATCTATTATTATTTCTTTTATTATACGTATAATTATATCTTTTTAATCTACTAGCTTTTACACCTAATTTTTGTTTTAATAAATCTAATAAATCATTGATTATATTTTCATTATTATTACTACCAATGCTATAACCAAATTTTCTCCCAATTTCATCTACATATCTCAAAATATTCCTACTTCTATTTCCATTTTTATATTCAATTACTCTAGCTATACTACTTCTTAAAAATACTACATCATTTTCTAATCTAATCTGCCATTCTGGTTTACTATAACTATATGATCTATCATCAGAGGACATTAATTTAACTCCTAACTTATTACATATAGTGATAGCACTAGCGTACACTATTGTATGAAGATCTAAAAAACTAATATCGTCAAATATTATTTTTGGTAAAATTAAATTATTTAATCCAGAAATTAATTTAGATAATTTCTTTGACGTATGCAATTTTGGTAATTTTGGTCTAACTGTGGGCTCTATATCTATATATCTATTTATATTATTTTGAAGCAAGTTAGCTAATTCTATTACATTATCATCTAGTAAGTTTAAATTTGCAATATTGATGTCCCTAAGATTATGAATAATGTCTAAGTTATTTGAATCTACTCTAATATCATTGGATTCTTCTACTAGAATATTATCTAAACTATCTTCATTCAATGCATCTAATATAACATTACTACTCGTATTAATTTGATCTAAATTATTCTCCAATTGCAATCTATCTGCTACTTCTTTTCTTATCTGATTTAATGTTACTACAGGAATTAAATTATTTTTGAAAATTGACCTTTTTTGGTCAGCTAATCTTTGTTCGTTTACTTGGGCAACCGGATAATTTTGTGAGAAAAGTACATGTAATTTTTTCCTATACAATAAAATATCTGTTTCTAGTTTAGTTACATAAAAATATGAACGAACGATGAACATATTGACATCGTTCGTCCATTTCATACGCTGCCTAGGAATACCTGCTTTTGTTTTTTGGGGTCTCAGATTATCAATGTTCATCTGTATAGATGACATAATAAACCCATTTTCATTTCCGTTGGTCGAAAATGACATTGTGTCACCTTTCAAAACAACTTGGAAATGATTTATTAATTATTATTAATTCCTACATTCCAGTAACCAAGCAACTGTCGTCGTTACCTAGTGTCAACAAATAGTTTTCAATATCTCCAAATTAAATATTTTAATGTAAACTACCCTTCAATACTACAAATCTATAATATATATTATATTGTAGAATAATGTTATCAAAATAAAATATATAATTAAATTTACCTACAAAATATATTTCAACGTAATCTCAAAATATAGTTGTTTACCTTGGTTACTGAAGTCCTCACAAAAGGCAAAATTTATATTGTATTTATTTACCTAAATATCCTACGGTTCACTGGCAGTTTATTTATTACGTTATCTAATATACTTATTTTCAAATATTTATATGTTTTGGGATCAAAGCTAATTCTTTTCTATCTGATACAATAAAAAAATCAGAGAGCTAAAATACAAGTAAACGTCAAGGCTTGCGTTGCTAAGCAACCTTTAAATGCACCAGATTTAAATGTCCGGGTTAAATTTTCCCCAAAAAAAAAAAAAAAAAAAAGAAGGAAAAACTAAACCCTTTCATACACTTCCCCAAATGATCATCTAGTGAATCCACGTTATGCAATTGCACTATATAAGTATTATAAATACAAAACAATACAAGAACAACATGTCAACCTACTAGAGACCAAATGGGAATATAATTCACCGACTCCAGATATTTTCATATCAGAGGGTTCGGCTCTGTGGCATTTCTAATTGAACCTATAAATCCTACTGATCCCTCAATATAAATATTTAAAAAATCTTTTGTAATCCTACATGTATTTAAAATTACTGCTTTTTGCATTTTTATATACAAATTCTTTGACAAATCTAATATGCTTAAATTTTGAATCAGATTCCTAGGTATTATGCCAGTGGCCGAAATAACAAATGGTAATATTTTTATAGTCCGAGAATGCCAAATTCTTTTAATCTCATTTCCTAAATCTGTGTATTTTCTAATTTTTTCAGAAACAGTTTTTTGAATATTACAGGAATTTGGAATAGCTACATCAATGATATAAGTTATTTTTTTAATTTTGTCATGTAAAACTATATCAGGTCTATTATGACTAATTGTTCTGTCTGTTAGTATAGTTTTATCATAATATATTTTATAAAATTCATTTTCTATAAATGAATTTGGTTCATATTCATAATAAGGTACTACATTACGGCAATCAATCAAGTTATGTTTAATTACCAAACTTTGGTGAATTATTTTTAAAACCTGATTGTGCCTAAATGTATACTCGGAAGGCGCTAATATAGAACATCCCGATATAATATGTTCTATAGTTTCGGGAAAAGCCAAACATTTTCTACATAAATCATCAATTTGATTTATATCTTTGATTATATGCTTTCTATAATTTTTAGTATTAATGACTCTATCTTGAATGGCAAGCATAAATCCTTCTATTTCTGCGCTCAACTCTCCAATACTCAACCATTTGTTTGACGAAAGTTTGTCAACATACGTTTGGTTGAGATAATTGAAGTGTTTTGCGTGAATAATTTTATTTGACCAGGAATCTAATAATTCCTGGTTAGTATTTATAAGAATGTTGGCATTCTCATCATATAAATTTAAAGGTGTAATATTTCTATCTGCCTTGCAAATTATTTTGTGCATTTCTGAGCTATTAGCTTTTTTTTTATAACGCACCAGATTTAAATGTCCGGGTTAAATTTTCCCCCCAAAAAAAAAAAAAAAAAAAAAAAAAAAAAAAAAAAAAAAAAAAAAAAAAAAAAAAAAAAAAAAAAAAAAAAAAAAAGAAGGAAAAACTAAACCCTTTCATACACTTCCCCAAATGATCATCTAGTGAATACACGTTATGCAATTGCACTATATAAGTATTATAAATACAAAACAATACAAGAACAACATGTCAACCCACTAGAGACCAAATGGGAATATAATTCACCGACTCCAGATATTTTCATATCAGAGGGTTCGGCTCTGTGGCATTTCTAATTGAACCTATAAATCCTACTGATCCCTCAATATAAATATTTAAAAAATCTTTTGTAATCCTACATGTATTTAAAATTACTGCTTTTTGCATTTTTATATACAAATTCTTTGACAAATCTAAAATTATTATTATTATTAATTATTAATTTAATTTTTAATTTTTAGTGAGCCATTTTTTCATGTTTGCTTTTAAATTGTTTGTATTTATGTAAATTAACCCCTCAGGTCTCGACTGTATTTTGTCAGAGGGTTAAAAATTGCAAAAAGTTGGTCACGTAGTATGGGTACGTTTCCTTAGTATAAGAAGGATAACCCACTGACATTAGTTCGTCTCATACAGCGTTCCGCATTCATCTTAGTGTAAGCGTTGTAATGTCACACCTGTAATTAGAATTAAAATTGCTTACCCGACTTCACAAGAGAACTGAACTACTTGTCCATTCAGGACCTCGCTGGTATCATTGAGCAAGACATCTTCACTGTCAGCAAGAGCACCATCTGCACCCGCCAAAATAAAGACTCCGTTCTCTGTCACAGGGATATGACAGGGCACTGAAACAAATGCACAAGTTATAGTACGCACCATACTTTAAGACAGGCCTGACGTTGATCAGAAAGAGTCGCAACAGGCGAGTTTAAGGACAGAAAAGTGGCATGACCACCAGCCCTCGTCTTTCTCTGTGGCACATATGTTTTTACGCATCTCTTTCGCTTACGTCAGTAAGTAATTAAGTCAGTATCAGGTTCGATTGAACCCCAGGGGTTCGGTGAGTCAGTCTAGCGGGTTCGGCGGAGGTCAAGACACACCCCCGACTCATATGACACGCCCCGCTCTCCAATTAAGAAGGGTTCGGTGAATGCGCATATGAAACTGGTGGGGGTCAGTACCTTAACAAGGTTAAGAACCACTGTCCTAGAAACTTTTCATATTCCTTTCCAAAAAACCAACTCCCTCCAAAGAACCTTCCTTTCCAAAGAACAGTTCTTTCCAAAGAACCTTCTTCCAACTTCTTGTGCGAATCTGTCACTCTAGTGGCAAGATTCCGGCCATATTTAGCCCCCAGATTAAATTTCTTGTTTTAAAGGGAACGGCTGCGAGGCCTTTTACATACAAAATTAAATTTGAGTAGGCCGGGCTACCATTCCTCTTAAGCGTATATGATACCCTCGTAACATTTCGTAATCTGTCAAAATGTGTTTATTTTTACATCGCAAGATGGCACTAGGGGTGTCTTCCCAGATTTCAAAAGGTCAACATTATACTTGCGTTATGATTGTTATGAACATCCAAGCTCAGTATTTTTAAATATCGAAGTAAAAAAACAAACTAATAACAAAGTGTGGTTTGTTTATGGAACTTATTACGTTGGTAGAATATTTAGTATGATCCTTTTTATAAATGTTTCATAATTTGCTTGTTCATGGTCCTTTCAAATGGTCCTTTCATCGTTTCCATAATAAACAACGTTTGGAATCTCGTGGTTAACATTTGGAGTCGATTTAATGAAGTTTTTTTTTTTTTAATTTAACTTCTAAATATTCAGTCGTTAATTGATTTTAAACTATATTTTCTAGAATTCATCATTATTATTACTATCCCCAAATTGGAAACGTATATTTGATAGAATATCTATACATATTAATAACATCATTAATAATATTGACTTCGAGAAATAAAATAAAGTTTCTTTTTTATCTATATACTAGCTGGTACCCGGCATGCATTGCTATGCCATTTAATAAAGAAATCATTTCTCCCTTCGCGTCCTTTCCCATTCGTCCCGTTCACCTTCCTCCTCCCCTTCCTCTCCCGCGTCCCCTTCCCCTCTCACGTTCCCGCTCATTCTCCTCCTCCACCTTCCCTCTCCTCACTCTACCCCCCCTTCCCCCGTCCCGCGAACCCCCCTCCCGAGTTCCCCTCCCCCCTCCCGTATTCGACCAACACACATCAGCTACTAGCCAGTACCTTGGCAAATCAAAACCCGAGTCGGGGGGGGCGGGGGTTGTCGAACTTTGAAACAATGTAAGCAGTCAAATTATTCGAATAATCACATTTACACAAGTACGCAGTCACCTGATATGTAACACTAATCCTCGAAATGGCTCGAAAAAAGTGAGTTCGTGCACGAAGCGGCAACACCGCACAAACTAAGTAGGGATAGATTGCGTCAAATCTGACAGTTGAATCGTTTATTAGGGAGAAAAATTAATCTGAAAATACCGAACCGAAACCGAACAAGGTGCTAAAATACCTGGCAACCCTGGCTACTACAGTGATTATCGGCGTTCCGTTCTCGTCAACATCGCCGCTTTGAATAGCCAGTTTTTTTCTTCGTCGGCTTCCGCAGTCATACTGGTAAATTTGGTTTTCTCCCACCATTCACAAACCTTCAATGGCATTATCCATATTCAGCAACAGATAAGGACTGAACTTCAATGGTGGCACATAACTCTTTCATGCCCGAATAACCCAATCCTATGCTCATTATTCCCGATACAAAAGATTCGTTGATGCCAATACCTTCTTATAGGCTTTCGGACGTTTTTAGTTTAAAAGTTTTACCACATAAAACGCATTTTAAATTAAAAGTAGAGTTCAAACCATTTACATTTTCTGAGGTAATTCGTAAGTGCTCTAAATTGCAGTTAAAAAGGGAATCATGTTGACTAATACATTGGAGTTGCTTAAAAAATAATCAAATTGTACTACTCTCCGCCCTTCTATTAAAATATCATCGTTTTCTTCTATCACCTCTTCAATAGTAAGTTCCTGCTCCGATTCTTCACAGATCCATCATTGGTCTTCGGTCATAGGTAATTTTGCCAAAGAATTGCTGTTTTTTTGCTCCTAAACAATGTAGAAATAAAAACTGATTACCATGCTATTCAATCTGATTTTGAGATTATTAGTGTAAATTTTAGTAAAATACAAACCGACTATTATCACGATATTGGGAACACGCGTCATAAAAATCATAAAAAGTAAAAAAAAAATCTCACCCTTCGACAATATATTTGGTAAATATTTCCCTAACGAGTAGTCCATGCTCAAAACACACTTTAAAAAATTAAAACAAATTGTACTAGGTGGATTAGAGTTAGTATTAAGTAATTTATTAACCGGAATTGAAAATATTGCATTTTGATGGTTATTTTGTTATCTCTAAAAACGCGAAATGTCATTTCGTCTCGCGTAATTTTTCGTGTTTATGAAACCGAACAAAATAATGATTAATAAAATTCATCATTTCCGAAGATTACAATTCGTACTTATTTTGACAGAAAGTGATTTTTTCTTTTAAACATGCGTATTTCATTTCCATAATTAACATGGCGGTCCTTGAAAAATGACATTTCGCATTTTTTAAATTAAAAAAAAAAAAAAAACATTGAAACGCAATATTTTTCAATTCCGGTTACTGAATTACTTATTACTAAACATTATCTACCTAGTACAATTTGTTTTATTTTTTTAATGTGTGTTTTGAGCGTGGAATCGATATGGAAATATTTACCATATATTTAATGAGGGCTAACGCAGTGCATGTAACAAGTGTTCCGATATATTAGGAATAAATGTAAATAGGTTATGAGAAATCGCCTTTTCAAACTTTGACATCTCGTATCTCAGAACAAGTTGTGAAGTTAGAACCCTATCCAAATGAGGTGACGAATAGTAATTGCGAGATATAGACTACCATAGTACAGGCATTTGCCTTGGTAGTCGAAAACCATGTAAAACAAACTGCAACAAACAAAATTAATAAAGAAAAAAAAAATGAAGTCCAATAGGAAGATGCTCCGAGGAACTAGCATCATTGATCCCTTCGGCACCGGCGCATAGTCGGGAAACACGCCAAACGCGTGCCCAACATTTGTACAAGGTTGATATTTGTCACATGAAAACGGGTCGTTTCTTCGACTCGTTCTTGTGTTCAACAGCTCGCCTGTGGAATGATTTGCCGGCCTCTGTGTTTCCTCCTTCCTACAACATGGGTCTCTTCAAGACCAATGTTCATTCCTTCCTCTCCTCAAAAAGACCCTCCACACAGCATCCCAGATGACATATGTGTGGAGTTAATGTAAAAAAAAAAGTATAAAAGTACATTTTCGAGAGTAGTGGCTGATGAACCAATAATAATATCCTAGTACAATCTTCAAGTTGAAGTTGTATTTATTACCAAACACCGCGTACATAATGTACCTACGACAAATGTTTGGCGAGCGAAATGCCCGGATAAGCTAATACCCATATTCCGAAAGACGCCACGAGCCACGATACGTATATTATAGCTGTGTGTGTGTACGCAGCCCAATGAATTCTCACACACATACTTGCAAAACGTGCGCATCGCCACATACGTGAACAACGTACTACCGTTTTCGGACCTGCAACGCACTTTAAACGTTATGTTTTCAATGATTGAAGCAAATATGGCGGTCGAAAAGAAACATTTTGACAGATTTACACCAAAAAAGTGAATTTTCGAGTACCTACTGTTTTTGTAGCTTGCTGAGATTATTGCAATGCTTCGAGTGTGTCGGTATTCTATATTTAGAGGCATAAATGAAACATTTTGATGGCATTTTCAAAATATATACGTTATTAAACGAGGAGCGTACAGTTTCACCGCCTGTCAACGGGAGATCCTAGCCCGGAATGAGTAAAAAGCTCGAACTGTGTAAGAATTTGGTGTAAAATGAAGTATTTATTTAATTGTTAATATCCACAGATATCATAACGATAATAAGAGGCCGTAATTCTACAGATGTATGTATTATATAAATATTTTAAATTTAAAATATTGTGTAAAATCATTATTAATGCGACAATCATAGATTTAAGTTTAAAAAATGGGTTGTATGGTGTATCAATGTTTTTATTTTTCATGGTCAAATGCCTACATCAATTACAAAAAAAAATAAGCAGATTGAAAAATAAAGGTCCATTATTTGGTAACAAAAAATATCAAGTCCGAGAATGACACATGAAAGGTAGTATTAAGCCGTTTTAGAGAGCCGTTTTTCAGAAAATAACCATTCTGCCCCTATAACACACTCTTAACTTGATTTGGCTTGAACTAATTATTGTATTTTGTTTTGTTGTTATTAACATACTTATTGTTTTATGTGTACATATTGTTCTGCACCATTATTGGACGGTCGGTATTTATTCTCCATTAATGGAGGACTGAATGCCATTGGCGCTCATAAAAAACCGTCAAAAGAAGCGAAGCTAGCAGTCCACAGTAGAGAGCTGGTAACTACCCTGATGTATGGCAGTGAGGCATGGAACTGGCAGAGTAAGGATGAAAGCAGACTGAATGCTGTTGGAATGAGATCCCTGAGGCGTATGTGTGGTAAAACCATGTATGATCGTGTGAGAAATGTGGAGATCCGCAAAGAATGCAAGGCTGATTGATGTAAGCGTAATGAGTAAAATTAAGAAAGGGGCCCTCAGGTGGTAGAGCGAATGAACGAGGAAAGGAGTGAAAGGAGAATATATGACACAAATGTGAATGGTAGAAGAAGTCAGGGACGCCCGAGGAAGACATGGCACAATCAAGTGAATCAGATACTTGAGATGGG
Source organism: Limnephilus marmoratus (assembly GCA_917880885.1). Taxonomy (NCBI): domain Eukaryota; kingdom Metazoa; phylum Arthropoda; class Insecta; order Trichoptera; family Limnephilidae; genus Limnephilus; species Limnephilus marmoratus. Next base: position 41,029,975 of record OU862928.1, read on the forward strand.
CCGTGTCAAGAGTCAGAATAATAGAAGAGTATGTATGCAATGATGAATGAATGTTAATGAGGCAAAGAGTGTGCCAAGACCGAGTTATTTGGCGGTCCGTCCTCTACCTACGAAACGGCATGATGGTTAGTTAGTTAGTCAGTATTTATTTTTTGTTATCATTTGTAATTTCTTTATGTCAACCCTACATCTGTTGTATAATAAAAAAATTAATCTATCCCCTTCAATAAATAATAATAATAATAAAGGTCTTTATTCCGGTGATAATGTTCACCGGCATTGGCGCACACACGAGGGGGGTTTTGGGGTTTAAACCCCCCCCGAATTTTGACGACAAGCATATATTATTTTACCAATCAAAAGCAACATACGAAAAGTTTAGATAAATCTGCACAAAACACTACTGTATATAAATCAAGTATTTAGATACAGTAGTGTTTTGTGTAAGTTATTACAGCAAAGAAATATTGATTTTAAAAAGGCAACCAATTTGGCGGAAGATACTGTACTTGAAATTAAAAAAAAATAAGGGACAATGCTAACACAGAATTTAAACTGTTATTTTTAAAAGCTAACGAAAAAGCAGAAAAATTTGACTTTACCGTGAACAAACCAAGAACCACAAATACTCAAAAACAAAGATGTAATGTTAATGTTGCGAGTCCAGAGGACTATTACCGCATCTCAATTTATATCCCATTTTTAGATGCTTCTATAATTAGATCAAAGATTTTCAAAGCATAAATCCATTTTGATCGGATTCCAAAGTTTAATGCCAACAGATTCCACTACACTTACAGATGAAACACTGAACGATTTTAAAAAATTGGTTTCATTCTACAAAAATGATCTGGATGGTGACCTTGACGAACTAATGGTAGAGCTTAAGTTTTGGTACAGAACAATCGCTAGACTGGAAAAAGACAAATAGCCAAGAGATGCTTTAAGTGCCCTGAAGCATTGTGGAGATAATAATATGTTTCCGAATATAAAAACAATGCTGCATATATTAGCAGTATTACCCGTATCTACAGCAGAAAATGGAAGAACATTTTCCACATTGCGTAGATTAAAAAATTATTTAAGGAGTTTTACATTGGAAAATAGGTTAAACGGGTTGACTCTTCTGCATGTGTACAGAAACATGACTCCAGCAGTCAATTCTATTTTACATAAACTGGCAGAAAAACTAAGGAAATTAGAAGTAGAGGGAGTTGAATACATTAACCCATTTTTGGATTTTCATTAGCATTTTTTTTAACTTTATTTTCGTCTTCAATTTCTTTGACTGGTTTATTTTGTGTATTTTTTTCTATTTCACAGCTATTTGTTTGCCAGATTATTTTTGGATTGTTATCGGAGCTTCTTATTTTATGTTAGATAATTTTATAATTATATTAATTGCTGACGTAAACTGTCATGGCTTATTCAGAGTCAAATAATTTCACACCGCGCGAAGAAATGTACTCGTGCCTACTTTCTTGTAATTTAAAATTTAATTTAATGGAGTGTTTTATTTATTTACACCAGTGAGGTGATCCCAAGTGGGGCGATACCGCACCACTGACTGGGGCATTGATGAGCTTCCCCTTGCAAATGTTACGTAACTTTCACATTCAAAAAAATTTCGCCTGCGGCGCATTTTCTATGCGTATTGTCACGCATTTCGTTATAAAGGGGGGAGGGGCGTTGAAGAGAATACTATACTTGGATGGTGCGCAGTGAGCCAGATAAGGCTAGGAACCTCTGATATACACTGTACATTAGTATATAAACGTTTGAATAGATATGGATAGGTACAGCATGCATTTTATGTTTTGTGAAAACCCCCCCCGAATTTTTATTCTGTGTGCGCCACTGTTCACCGGGGTTGAAATTTGAGTATTTGGCTATCTCTCCTAATTCCATAAGTTGGCTTCTCAGTATGATTGCACATTGCCATCGCAGATTGGCATCATACATAACAGAAAAAACAGAATAAGTACTCACGAATCTCGCATAGTGGCTTCATAGGCTTCCATCTTCCTCTGACGCATTTGGCTGTTGCATTGAAACCCAGGTTCAAATCATAACCCTTTCCACAGGCAACTCGTACAACCGTACCTGCTCATATAAGAAATAATTAGGTTAGGTCATTTTTAAAACTAAGAAGAAGGTAAGGGGGAGAGGAAGAGGAATATAGATAACAATAGGAGAAGCTCCCGAATATTCTATTAACTCGTGCGTTAATTTTCGATTATACGCATCACTTCGGTTCAATATTTCTGAAGGATATTTTATAACTAATAATAATGTAAGGGGGAAAGGAATAGGAATACAGGATAAAAATAGGAGATGCTCCCGTGCGTTAATTTACGATTTACGCATTACATCGGTTCAATATTTCTGAAGGATTTTGTTAAGAATATTGTCAATACTACAAAATTGTGCGTAGTACTGAGCACGCATGCAGGGAATTGGAGATTTTTTTCTGAGGTCAATTCTGCTTGCAGGTAAATGAAAAACATTGGGTTTGTCAGGTTAGTCTTGACGGTGTGTGGATTTCTATAAAATTGGTAAGCTCAGGTGAGTCCAGACCATTATTCAGAATTTTAAATAGTAGGACTTGATCGAAAATGAAACATTGTGTTTGAAGAGAGGTGAAGCTGTGGACTTTAATGAAGTCAGTGTAATTTTATTGTCGAATACCGCACAAGAGTCCCAACTGCTCTCAACCATCTGGAACCAAAGAGACTAGGTATCCCTAATTGGGGTATGTTGTGAGGATGAAGGTAGTGTGGAGGGGAAGGAGATATGGGAGAGGAAGACGGGGAAGTGTCTAGCTATTCAGGTCTGGTCTAAACATAGTTAAAGCCATTTCAAGCCATGTTTCAATTCTGTTTGCCATGTTTCAATAGTGGTCTTACACCAGGGCTGGAAAGTGTAATTTTTTTTTTATTTACATCATTTTTAAATAAATACACTGCGAAATAAGACAACTTAATCCATTAAAATTTACTTGCACATGCCGGGACTTGAATTGCGACCTCCGGATTGCTAGTCGAGCTCGACCACAACCCTCGACCATGGTTAATCTAAGTTTTTTTCTTTTTTAAAAGAAAGACAAACATTTCCGGGTTACGAATAACCTGACAATATTTGAAAATCTCCTACTACCATGGGAAGCGGAAAATGTTGTTTGTGTTGTGATGGAGGACTTAGCCAGCCGAGGAATCAAACACGCAAAGCATGGGTGGGACCCTAACGCAGTGCCAACTCAGCCACTGATCGGACAAAGTATAAGTGTAATACATGCATATATAGGATTTTAGGGTTATAAAGATGAAAAGATTAGATTTAAGTTACTTTAGATTTATATTTTGTCGACTTACAACTAAAATTCACTTACCCGAGCTATAAGTGACATTGGGCTCTCTGCCATACTTGACAATCTCCACATTGACATAAGGTTCACTGGTGATGGGTTCACAGGGCCCCTTTACCCTACCTCCCCCCCCACCCCCCCTGCCTCCGCCACGACCAGCGGGTGCAGCTTCTGCAGGACTCGGGGATGATCGAGGGTCTTCAGAAGTCTGCTTTGGACCAGGAGATGGCGGCTGGCGTAACTTGTCTTTGTTGCTATCAGAAAGAAATCAGGCAGAAGTTTATTGTTAGTTTATTTAATCGTTTTGAGTTAACTTGTTATTGAGCATGTTTTGAATTACTTCAGTTAGAAGCTGTATAGAAAAAAAAGGTGTAGAGACCCTACAGAAGTAAAATGAAGCATACACTCTGATATCTGTGAAAACCCAAAAAACTGCAACGAACTGGCCATCTGGAAAGAACAGGACAACGAAAACACTATGCAATGGGGTGCTCCAGTGAAAGCAAGATAGAGGAAGACCAAGAAAACAGATGATAGACTGTTCAGAAAAAGATTGAAGCAAGATCTGGAGATTTGAGGACTGGAGAAGATGGACCGAAGCTAGTGTAAAACATTATTTGCGGAGAAGACCAAAGAGGCTCACCTACATATGAATATTGTTATTATTAAAAGATCTTGTTACCTTTTTGGTACACTAGCTGTAGTCTGATTAAGTTTCTCCGTTTTTCTGCTTGTTCTCTTCATTCTTTTGATCATATCTTCGATGGAAATCTTCGGAAGATCTTTAAATTTTCCTCTGCTGATAACAGACACCGTTCTGCTATTATTTTTTTTAGCCACAATTTCCATTTGAAGCTTAACTTTCTGCAGGTCAGGTTTCGGATCTATTTTCAACTCCGAGTTTAAATGAAAATTTTCGGAGGTTTTAACTTGATCGGATTTTTTGGCCATGTCTTCTTTCCATTCCTTCTTCATTTCGTCAATCTTTTTGGCAATGAAAGAATGGGTTAAACCACTCACATCCCTCTTAGATATATCCTTAGGTTCATTTGACCCATCTTCCTCAATGGTGTTGCTTTGACCAAACTCCTGCTCATTCTGAGCTTCGAATTCCTTCATTTCATTCATCACAATGGTCTTAAACCTGTTGTTTAAAAATGTCCAGTTTTGATCTTGTTGGTCGTACATGTCTGGGTTGGTTTTGGGTTCCTGATTTCTAATTTTGGTATCTCTTCGGGCCCTTGGGCGCAACCCAAAAAAATTATACCCACGAGATCTTCTGGCGTTATTATAATATGGTCTCTGAAGCTCTACCATTCTTTTTCTGATACCCTGATACATTTTGTTTAAATTGTACCATTCAATATCATTCTCATTGTAACTCAAATTGTTTGTTGTGTCTCTTTTTCTCCTCAAGTGTGTTGGGGCTAGATTTCTGAAGTCTTCATTGAGTGACAAATGATCTTTAGCCCAGTCTGGTTTAACTTGAAATGTTTGTCTTTTCTCTCGTAAGCTTTCGCCATTGTTTAAACCAAAGACAATATTCTGAGTAATTGATTGTCCGGTTAGTTGATTGTGCAAATCTAAGTGTCTCAGCAGCTCTTCATGGTGGGCTATTTGCGCTGCTCTTTTCCTAAGCTCATGATGGTATTTTCTCAGATAAAGAGACCGTCTCAACCTTCTCTTGTTCATCTCTATTGACCTCCTTCTTCTGCTCCACCTTAGTCTGGGATGTTGACCAGGAACACAACTAGAAAAAAAAAAGTGTTTTTGAATGAGGAGAAGTGTCACCACCTTTGCAAGTTCCAGTTTTTTTCTTAAATTAGCTCCACACAGAAAGCCCTGAGGAAAACAATTTCCCTTGGGACCTATGTCATCTTTGGGGATGATGTGTGGAGGGTCTTTTAGGAAAAGAAAGGAAAAAAAGTTCTGGGAAGGAAAAAGATACGAGGGTGGGTAGATCTGAGGGTCAAAAGTGATGGGTCGAGAGAGTCCAGCTGGAGAGGGAAAATCCAGTCAACTCCATCTCCATCAACCAGTCTCTCCAGATCCGACCTACCACACAGCATTCGCCGCTAAGACCTGGACAAATCTCACCCCATGAACCCGGGCACCGCTGCAAAGACACCAAACGTCGCGAACCACTCGGAGAATGATTGCCTTAATGTGCAGTTGGATATGGCTGACTTGGGCGGTTTTGCAATGAATATTTCCAAGTCGGTGGTTCACTTTGACCATTGTTCCCGTAAATATATGAAGATAACTCAAGTACCTACTTATTTCTTACCTGGGAAGTTCTCTTGGACTCCATTGTCCACCGATACAAGTGGCACCGGGAGGGCCTTCCAATAAAACATAGCCCTTATCACAGTCATACATTATCTGCTTATTATTCACCACCTGAAATTTATTATCATCAGCGTAAAAACCAAAAGATTTAAAAAAAAAAAACATTAGGTACAGTTTGTCAAATGAGAGTAGAAAATATAAGAAGGCGCCACTGTTGTTCAAATGGAAAAACTAAAAATATAACTCATGGTGGAAATGTTAAGTTGTGTAACCTACATTTTTGTAAAAAATTAAAAAGGCCTAAGTGAAAAAAATATTTTTTCATTGCAATATAGATCCACTGATCTCAAAATTAGAATTGCACATACTCTTAGTATATTATATTATACCTTTGCAATTTGTGTTAACATAATGAAGAATAACGATATTGTAATAAAATTTAAAGCACACTTTAGAAATTGCTCACATTTATTTAATACTAGCTTATGTACCTAGCATTGCCCGAACTTTAGATCATGTCTCTAATTTTAGATCTGAATATATTTAACTCATTCAGATCTAAAAGTAGTGTAACTAAACTCACCATTCGTTATTCTTCCTTTTTACCTACTGTTAAATTCAAATTTATGTTAAATTAAATGAAAGCAAATCACTTTGAAAAACACCATTTAATCAAATTTATGTCATTAAGTAGATACCTTAACAACAGTGCTTGTAGGGGCGTGTAAATAGCCCCTGACACGAGGGAATGACTACCCTATGTAAATTAACGAAAATTGAATTCTTCCCTATGTGACACAAAAACAGTTGACCCAGCAATTCCAAAATCCAAAGTGAAAACAAATAATATTCACTCAGAGAATGCAGCTCATGCACGATGTCCAACACAAAAGACACTTCTTTTCATTAAAAATATCAAGGCGGTATTGCATAATCTTAACAGATGGAACACTTAACACAGCAAGGAAGTTTCAACAATGAAATATAAATCTGCCTATTAATAATACGTGCCAAATCAAATCTTAGGTACAACAATAATTCAATTATTGGGTGAATCATTTGATAATGACTGACCAGGAGTGACATCTGTTGGCCTTCACTAACACTCCCGTCGGAAGTAATTGCCTGCTTCACAGAGGTAAGGAAATGCATGAATATACTGAATTTCAAGTAACATAGGTAAATTCAATACAATACAAAAACCATAGATGGCGCCCTCATGGTCTCATAGCACAAATTATTAATTTAAAGAAATCAATGCCTCAATGGATTCAAATATATTTATGGCGTGTATCCAGTGCTTCTTCGGTTTTAATTTTTTTTCTTTAAGAACAAAAATGTTTTTTTTTAATGTGATTTACAGTGTTCTATATATTCAGTGTCATTGCGCTTTAAAATAATATTTGATAGTTAAATTGGTGTTGCCAGTCTAAATATTTTGTAGGAGAGGTCGATTCAGGCGGTTGCTGATGGTTTCACCTCTTCCTCGCATTCGATAAATGCTGGCGTCCCACAGGGATCGGTTCTGTCTCAGACTTTGTTTCTGTTGCACATCAATGACCTCTTGTCATGTGCACTTGTTACGCGGATGACAGTACAGTCCATGATAGCTTTTTGTTTGACAAGCCCCCAAAGGGCACACAAACCCCAATAGCTCGTAGGGCTTTGAAGCAAAGAATGGACGGTTACCTCGAGAGTGTTTTCACTTGGGGTAAGAATAACCTCATCGAATTTAATGTTTCAAAGACCCAATCATGTCTGATAACGTCTAAAAGGGATCGAAATGAAAATCTAGTCTCCTTCAACGGAAGCAATCTTCCAAACAGGACTTTCATCGTTATGCTTGGTGTAACTCTAAGTGACCAGCTCAGGTATGGGGGCTTCATCGAAATCAGAGTTAAGTTAGCCTCTCAGAAACTGGGCGTACTGTACAGGGCCCGCAGATACTTTAATAGTACACAACTGCTAACCCTGTACAAATCGCAAGTACGATTGGACATTGAATTTGGCAGCCACCTCTGGTCTGGAGCTCCAAAATACCTAAAAAAAAAAAACCTTGATTCTGTGCAGAAACGGGCGGTCCGTTTAATAGATTCTCCCATTTTAACAGACGGATTGCAATCTTTAGAGCACAGGTGGGAATGTCCTTGTTCTACCGGTATTACAATGGAAGATGCTCCGAGGAACTAGTGTCATTGATCCCCTCGTCACTGGTGCATAGTCGGGAAACATGCCAAACACGCGCCCAACATTTGTAATTAGTCATTAGTTACATTTTGACATTAGTCACTCGGCTGTGGAACGATTTTCCAGCCTCTGTGTTTCCTCCCTCCTACAACATGGGTCTCTTCAAGACCCATGTTCACTCCTTCCTTTCCTTAAAAAGACCCCCCACACAGCATCTTCAAAGATGAAATAGGCCCTGAGGGAAATTATTTTCCTCAGGGCCTCCTGTGTGGAGTTAATATAAAAAAAAGTTCCATTTTTAATATTTTCTCCTCTTAACCCCTCCGAATTTTCGCCAATATGCACTTGAGTTGTCTCAAACAAAATGACATTTTACGAAACTTTGTGTTATTACCGCGTCACAATTTAAGCTCTATAAATGAAACATTTTTGTACGTAGCCGAGTAGTAAAAACTGTTTTAGAAAGGTTACAAAATAAGCTTTCAAATTATTATATTACAAATAAATATTAAGATTTGTAAATATAAAAATTTAGCATGCAAACATTAAAAATAGGTAAAAATGACTCGCATGATGTTTTTAATGTGAAAACGGTACTAAAATCACAGATTATGTAAACAACAATACTTATTCTATTGTATATATGTGTAATAAACACTTTTGTCACCTCACTTTTTTATCATTTCATATAAAAATATTTAATAAAAATTAAAAATGTCGAGCGCGGACGAGCTGCCGGTATTAAATTTGCGCGGGAAAATATTTTTGTCTACTACGCGACTGACAGCTGATTCCTGTTATGTATTTCTATAGACAACTTAATAGAGATGTACAGCTTGATCTACTATCGACCTTTTACTTTTTGGTTTAGGGATGTAACTAAAACAATAAAGGAGTTAGAACGATTTCTATGGAAACAGACGCGCTGACGTGTAAACACGCTTATTGTACTTGACTGCTGTCCTATTTCTAACGTTTATATCTGCTTACGTTGCGGGTTAATTGACATACTATGTATGTAATAATTATTTTTAGTGATCTTTACCTTTCTGACGTAAGGTCTGTAATCGTAGAGTCCCATATTTCCAACCAAAAGAACTTTTCCGTGGTCAATATATCCGGGGAACGGGCAGTACACTGAAAATATATACACCAATGGATTGGAAAGCTAGGAAGAGTACTATGAAAGATATTTTATATTAGTTTATTTTAATTTGAATTATTGTATGACAGATTAATCATCCATTTACACTTATTTTAACACTGACTGTCACCGGCATTGCCCAAACTTTATACAGAGTTTTTCAATAGATATCCACTGGAGCGATTTTTGCCATACATTGGCGCCATTTTAAAGGTCTCCAATTGCTTTGCATAAAAAAAAATTAAAAATTTTTGTAGCTCCCACGTTTGTTATTTTGGACTTAAAACGAAGCTATTGAAATGCTTTATCTATTATGATCATAGATGTCGCAAATCCGAACTTCGTAAACTATTTTACAACAATAAAAAATAATTTATTTAAATATTTTTTTCTCGCAGAATTTCTGATTAGCTGTTTACGGTTAAAGTTACGTCTTTTTTCCATAGATATGCAACTTTCATTATCAAGTATACCACAGACAATACATAGAAATTGAAAATATTTTATATTGACTCAAATAAGTACCTCTCACGGCAGTTTCAAAGTAAATACCACGCAGGATTCGCGCGTTTATAAACTTCACGATTTTTTAATATTTTTTTTATAAATCCTACAAATATGAGATAAACGGTAAAATACAGGTTAATTCATTGGCTATAAGTTTTTATGTCTCCATGTTAAAATTAGGAGGTATGATTTTTTTTAATGTTGGCGAAAATTTTAAAAATGATCTTTTGAAAATCTCGAGCAAACAGAGAAAAAAGTTTTAAAACGCGCCGTCGCTCCAGTGGATATAGACAGTCATATTTTTCCTCTTATTTTTTATGTCAAGAGTTCAAATTTTAACAATGTCAAAATTCGGCTTTATAGGGTGAGAAAAGGGGATGGGAGTGGTTTAATCTTGTGCGGACGGTGACCTTTTATTTGCTTTGAAGGTCAAGTGTGCAAAATTTCATCAATCTCGGAATAAAACTGTAGTTTAGTATAAAAATCAAATCCACACCTCTCACACACCACAGACACTTTTCTTTATATAAATAGATTCTTAACAATTGGGAAAATAAGTATACGGAAAAGTTTTACGGAAGTAATTAAAAGCTGAGAGTTCCTACTATATCTACTACGTTAGAAATTTAATTCAATAGCCCATTCCTCTTGTTATGCTAAGCTGTGCTAGACACCTGTTCTGCCGTGTGGTATCTTGATCATGTGATGACGACTACTAATAATAATAATATTTTAAGATACCATAAAAAGGGAAGAACCATTACCTTCCTGACAGATGGGCATTTCTCCAGTCCAGTTTCCGAAAGAGCAGAGCAAGAGTTCAGGACCTCTTAATGAAAAACCGTCTTTACAATGGAATCTCGCTCTCATACCGTGCTCAGTCTTCGGGGCTATCACCATTCCATGCTTCGGTGGCTTAGGGAGCCTTTTACACCTGCGAAAAGTATATTTATTTATTTACGGACAAATAGTCCAATTAACAATATAACAATAACACGAACAGAAAAGAAAAAAAGAGAGATCACAATGAAAGGAGATTACATATAGATGAAGAGCATTGACAAAATACATATAATATAAAAGTACGTAGAGAAGATAACTACAAGTAGCTTGAAGATGGATTTAAAAAGACTTTAAAAAACCACATTGCGTAACGACTGCCGAAAGTCATTTAGGCTTACACCAAAAAATTCAATGCTTTGATTTGTGTTGACAAGTCTCGACATTCTGGATAAAGGAGAATGATATCCATAATTAGTAGAATGTTGATTGAGGAACAGCAATTCATTATTTCGGAGTCTACGGGAAGGAATGTTGAACTGGATGAGTTGTAACAAAGCAGGTGTGTCAGTAATACTGTTGATAATTTTGAAAATGCATATAAGATCAGAGTCCTTTCTACGTTTTTCTGAAGAGGAAATGTTAAAAGTTTGTTCAATTTCATCATACGAGTATTCTCCTCTTTCAAGTCCTAACCTCCAAGCAATTCCTCGTAGGAAGCGATGTTGTACAGATTCGATGTAACAAATGTGGACAGCATAAAAAGGAGACCAAATGACACTAACATATTCAAGGTGAGGGCGGACCAGCGAACAGTAAAGAGTTTTAAGTGTATTTATATGTTTAAAGTCAGAGGTAATTCTATGAATGAAGCCGAGTAGTTTAAGTGAATTTTTTTACGATGTTATTAATGTGATCCCGGAAAGAAAGTTTACAATCCAGAGTGACCCCAAGGTCCTTGATAGATGTGTCAGTAGAGAGACAAACATTATTTAGTTTATAATCAAACTGAATAGGTTTTTTGGTTCTATAAAAGGACAAAATTTTGCATTTATCAACATTAAGTTCCATGCAGTTAATTTTGCACCAATCATTAAATGAGTCAATATCAAGTTGAAAAAGTAAACAATCAAGATGGGAGTTCTTATAAAACATTGACAGAGTGATGACATCATTGCAAAAATATTCATGTTAGAATTTTACCTGGCAGGTTGGCACTTTGGAATTTGCGTCCAAGTTCCATTATTACAAGTGACTGCTGGATTATTTGATAGGAACTCATAGTTCTTTTCGCACAGAACTATCAGAGCTTCTCCTGTAAGAAACGTTGTAGGTACATAATAAAATAAATCGTATAAACATGTTTTAATTGTACACAACTGATACATTAACCACTTGAGAGCTTTCGGCCATATTTTGGCCAATTTGCAAACACTCTTGAGCGTTCGCTTGCCAAAATGTGGCAAAATTGAAGAGATATTTTAAAACATTTATTGAAATTATTTGAAAAGTTCCTGCGCGTTTCTAGAGTAATCACAAAGCTAACTTAGTAGTTTCACACTTTAACAAGAGATGTCTCGCATCTCTTTAGAATTATTATTTGTTATTAACATTTCGCGAACCGAAAATATTGAAATATTTTTTTTAACAAATCATATTTTACGTATTAAAAAAATGCATGTTTGAACTCAAATTTATATCTGTGATTATCAACCAAGCTGCATACAACATTAACCTTTTCCCCGCGTTGAACTACTCCGTTTTTTCAATACCCATACGCGGTACATGTATATGTCATATTTCAAATACCTATCCAACCAATTTTATGTCAAATTACAGCATATTATGCATGATTTATCATACTATATAAACAGATGAGATTATTATCTACAATTTGAAACCAAATCGTCGTCTGTAAACACTCCTAGATGTTTATAAAAAACAAAAAACGTAAAAAACGTATCCATTATCCACTGCGTTGATAGACACAAGTGATATCTCATAATTAATTCGTATAAACAAGTTCTAAAACTTCTGATGACACTAAAATTAATAAATTTTTTATGTAAATTCAAAATCACACTTTCACAACATAAACAAACGTGTGCGAATATGCGCGATCTCGATAATAAATGTTATCTACGCTTGTCCAATTTGGTCAGTCGGAATCGCATGGAGCGCCTGCGCAAACTACTAGCGCAAACTACTAGCGCCATCTGTGGAGTAAATTGAGAACTTTGCATTCAAAGGTACGAGGATACATTCACTTGATTATAGATGTTTTTTACGAAATACAATTTTACTTTAGAAATATGCCTGAAGATATCAGCATCGTGATAGTTACACAAATGCCCTAGCGAGCGGGAAAAAATACTGTGACATAGTAGCGCTGTGATATCGGCAGTCGAAGTTAGCGTAACAAGGGCTGATACGGGCGCGTGTGAGGCATGGCTTTTGCCGTATCAACTGTTGTTACGATCGCGTAGAAAAAGTTAAAAAAGTCATAATATTTAATAATCTCCAAGTAGATGCTACGTTTGCCAATTTTAAAGTAAATAATAGGCAGAAATCAGGATTTTTTATAATTTTTTAACGAATCCTAAAAATATGGGATAAATAGTTAAATATAGGTGCATTCAATGGCTCTGTAATACTATAAGCAGTTTATATATCTCCATATAAAAATTCGGAGGTACGATTTTTTTTAATGAGAGTGGCAAATTTTCGAATTGCTCAGAAATCCCAGACTATGGATGTGTATTTCAGTTACTAACTCAAACTCTCGAGTGGATAATGTATATATATGTAATAATAATAATAATGATTTACTATCTTCCTTTCTTAGTAACATGTAGAGATAATGATATCCTCACTGGGATCTTCCGTGCTGAGAATTTCATTTACATATTATAATTAAATATTAATTAGTTATAAACATATAACATGTAGTATTTTTTTTAAATAATTGTAAAGTAAATAAGATAGTGTTATTTTTTATAATTCAGTTCAGTAGATTCAGTTTTAGTCTGTATTTGTTATCAGTATATTTTCTATTTCTGATCTCCCTACATATAGTATTCAGTTTTTTATTTGAGATTTAAATGTTATAATGTTGAGGTTTTTGAGTGAGAGTGGTATTTTATTGTAGAGTTTAATGCCATAAAATAAGAAGCTTTTTTGCCCAAATGTTGTGTTAGTAGTTACTTGTTGGATATGTTTTTGACCATGAGATCTAGTGTTCCTAATGTACGTGTTAGTTGGTATTTCTTGAGTTTTGTACTTATGAATGTAAATGAGTATAGTTTTAGAATATAGTTGTTTTTGACATCAGTGCTAGTTCTTACAGGAACTTTCAGTATAATTTTCATTATGGCTTTTTGAGTTTTAATTAGTGGGTTTAGTATGTTTTTATTTGCACTACATTGTGAAGTGATTGGCAGAGAGCCATGTAAATCTTGATTAAGTCTTTTTTGTATAGATAGATTAAAGACAAAAATAGGTTGTTTAGCATGTTTACCATGATGCACCATCGTCGAAGAGCCAATAATTTGTGTGGTGGGGGCTGACGATGGGATGGTTTCGTTAGTGTCTTGTGAAACATTGCTCGGCACCAAGATTACCCTTCCCTGAGTAACATGGGGAACAACGCAGGGAGCTGAAAGCGAAACCTTCATTATTATTGTACATAACTTAGATAGCGGCCTTGGTCTAGCACGGTCATATCAACAATCAGTAAAACACTTTGGTCAAAATAAGAATAAGGAACTCTAGTGAAAAATATTATGGCTGATTCTGAATATATAAGTTTTATTTAATAATATTAAACGCAGAGTTTTTAAAAAATTATTAAAAAATCCATTTTTAATCGGGTCGTAGAAACACGCCATCAAGTTGGCATTATTGAAATGTTTAGTGGTGACGTCACTGTTCGTCGTGTTGTGACGTCATCGTAAAGTCATTGTATGGGAATGTAGGTATGTCACAAGCCATGGTATTAATTTATTCATTTATTTACATACTGTTTATAGAGATTTAGTTGTTGTGTTTATTGAAACTTTATTTAGGCCTAAATAATGTTTCAAAAATAAAGGTATCTCTTATTAGTTTATCTCTATTTGAAAATATTCAAAAACTACCGCACAAAAAAAATAGTAATGCTACTTCTAAGGAGAATACTTCGAACAACGAAATTCAAAATGCTGGCAGTTGATCAGCTGATTGCCCGATCCTATAGTAACTTTTCAGGAGTGATGACGTCACACGATTCACCATACATACGGTGGTTTTCAGGGGATCTTGAAAAATTAAAACTTTTGACAATTATTTTAACTATTAAAACTAACTCTAAAAATAAATAAAAATATGCAGTTATTAAAGTTAGAAGATCATTATTCATTAAAAAAAAATTAAAAAATGGTCTGGAGTTCTCTATTCTAGTTTATTTTTACAAATCCCATTTACATGACTTTGCACATTTTAAATCTTCACTGCTAACAATTTACAAGGTTCGGTCCCTTGCACTTCTGCAGGATTTGTTTAAGACGCTGGCTGATTAGAAAAAGAATAAAGAATCTGTTGCAAACATAGTATATAAAAACTAACACAAATTAAAACAAACACACTGATTTATTTATTTTATTTAGGTTCTCCATAAAACAGTTATGCACTAAAAAATTATGGAGAAGATTACAAATTTTTTATGACGTATGTCAAGAGATAGTTACTGAATACTCTGTAGGTGACATTGAAGATGTGGATGCTCAATGCACAGTCGTTAAGCAGTTAAGTCGCCCTGCTTAATGGTGCATTCTGATAGGCAGAAGTTCTCGCTTTCGGAGCATAAAAAAATTGCGTGGGATCTCCTACGAGTATACGCGTTAGGGACATATAAGTTGATCTCTTTCAACATTTCAGATGTCAAGTATGTCACTAGCAAAATAATTAAATAACACTTCCTCTCATTCCAGCAGTACAGTAACATACGAAACAGTGCGTTTATTACGTGATCCCATTGTGACATGTAGAAGTGTGATCAGTGGCGACTAATGATTGAAAAATCTTTTCTTTGTTTTTAAAAGAAAAATATATCATCAGACAAGCAAAATGACATCTATATTTTGTACTATAAATAAACTCAGGAATCGCTGTTTACAATTCTTCGGGTATGTTCTGTTACCCTGTATATGTATAAGTACAGAATCAGCGGTTTTGTATAATACTGTATATGTGCAGGGAGACATTGAAAAAGGTCAATTTGTCTAGTGTTTCAGTAGGTACTCTTAATTGAGGCGCTCAGTGGAAGAGTGGCCCAACCCACATCAGCGAAAACATTATATTGTTTTACATATTTTTGTCATATCGCAGATATATCTGTATATATGGCCGCAATGGCCCAATTTTAGTTTTCACTGATTTCAAAGGATCTTTGAACCAGTGAAAACTGAAATTGGACCACTGTGGCTTCATGATATGACAAAAATATATAACAACGATGTTTTCGTTGATTACGAATTTTCGTGGGTTGGGCCATTCTTCCGCTGAGCCTCTCAATTGATGAGACTCAAGAGTTTGCAACGATCGAGCTCCGAGTTAAGTACTTATAGAAGGAAACTAGTTGTCTTTAAGTGAAAGGATCTTCTCACCCAAACACTTGGGCAGTGGATATCGCCAGCTGCCATCTTGCAGGCAAACAGTGCTGGAATTGCCCTCCATTCTCATACTGTCGTGGCAACGGAAAATGATGGAGGCTCCTTGACCAGTTCCAGCCTCGATGTTTTCCAGCCAACCGTTGTAGAGTCTTCCGGGGTGACCGCAGTTTATTTCTTGGAAATATATGATCAATTAATATATGTATGATGATGAAGAAATTTTTCGGTATTTGAAACCAAAGACAAAGACTCCAAGACTTTTGTGGAAAGACCCAAAACGTATCGAGCACGCCTAATTACGGAGGCAATTGAAATCCACAAAAAACCCACTAGAGCCTCGATGACATTGAGCGAGTTTACAAGCTGCTATCTGGGAAATTCACTATCTGTTAGTAAACTCGCTCAGTGTAATCTTATTACTATCTAACTAGCAGATTGTGGACAATCTATGAAAAAAGTTGAAAGGTGGTCAACTTTACTTGCTACATGCTCAAGATGGCGGCCTACCAACAGCTGATTTCGTAATTGTCAGAATTAGTTCGCGCGGAAGCCGTTATTCTCGCTACTGGGTAGCGTGTGGCGCTAGCGGCGACCTCAAGTTTTATACAAAATGCCGACCGAATTGGATCGCGCTAGAGTCGCTCAATATAATTGAGGCTTAAGATTAATAGAAATGAGAGCTAAGCTTAATTGTTCTTGTTATCCGGTACTTGACGGCTACACCCAAAGATATTGATATACAAGAGATATGCTTTGATGTCCGCCCGACTGTCGGCGGACTACTACCTAATGGGCATAGTTTGAGTACTGAAAGAATTCCTTCATTTGGTTGATTTTTTTTAAGGTGGTAGCAGTATTGGTTAACAATATCGGCGACGTCAGGAAACACAGTCCCACCCAGTAAAAACTGCAGATAACATATCTCTTATATTTCAATATCTTTAGCTACACCAACATTAAAGCTTATTAATTTAATTAATTGTTCTGAAATACCGGCCTTAAGAAGATTGACAAGCTCAAAACGGTATCGCTTCTATATACATAACCACTGCAGCCACATTTTGGCCAATTTGCAAACACCTGTGAGCATCCGCAGGGCAAAATTTGGCCAATTTGAATAGATATTTTAAAACATCTATTGGAATTATTTAAAAAGCTTCCACACGTTTGAATCTTCGTTTAATCGCAAAACTAACTTAATAGTTTCACACTTTAATCAGAGATGTCACACTTCTGAATTACTTGCTTTTGACATATGCGAACCGAAATGATTGAAATATTTTTTCTTACAAATCTGAATTTATATCTGTGATTATCAACTAGGCCATAGACAACACACATGTCATAATATTTAATATAGCTCCAAGTAGGTACCGTAAATGGTGATTTAAAAGTAAATAATATTCAGAGTTCAAGCGTTTATAAATTTAACGTTTTTTTAATAATTTTTTTATGAATCCTAAAAATATGGGATGAACGGTCAAATATAGGTGCATTTAACGGCTCTCTAGTACTATAAGCAGTTTATATGTCACCACCCCATATTAAAATTCGGTAGTATGATTTTTTGAAAGAGAGGGGGAAAATTCCTAACCGAACCCTTAAAAATTTCCAAGCCATCAAGCTGAAATTGATTATGAAGCGAAATGCTCCAGTAGATAAACAAACATTTCACCACAATCTACACATCATGTCATCAGCCCTGATGATGGACACTATTATACAAAGAAAGAAGGAGGAAGCGCAACACGGCATAATACCCCAAAAATAAACAAACACTTGAGTAATGTGTGAATCAGAAATGAGGAAGTATCTAGGTAAGTACCTATAATAATGTATAATGGTTGGGTTAGGTTAGTATAGGTCAAAGAGGATTGGGTTACGTTAAATTTGCTTAGGTTATGTTATGTTAAGTTGGGTTATGTTTGACATGATTTGACATTTTCATGATCAAAAGTATTAATTGTGATTTATTTTCGGGGGTAAAATTGGCCGTGTTGCGGTTCCTCCTTCTTTAGCCAACGTTTCGGATGTTTTCAATGTCCCTGTAGATGTAGATACTATAACGCTGTCTGAAACGTTGGATAAAGTAGAAGGAAGTGCAACACGGCATATTACCCCAAAAATAAATCACTATAGGTTAGGTTAGATAAGTTTAGGTTAGGTTAGATTAAGATTCAGTACCTTTGCAGGTAGGCTGCGTGCCGCTCCACTTTTTATCGGCGCCGCATCTCCTGGTATTATCTCCTACGAGTCTGTAGCCGTACTTGCACTCGTAACTCACGATGGAGTTGTAAGCGCAAGAGGTGAACACCGCGCGGCCGTGGCGCGGTGCATCAGGCGTCGGGCACTGCACGGCCGTCACTACTGCAGTGGGCAAGCGAGCAACATCGCAAAGAATGACTTGATATTTTCACAGCCATAAGTATTATCTTGATTGATATTTGGGATATTATGCAGTGTTGCGCTTCTTCTTCTTTAGCCAACGTTTCGGATATCCCTGCAGTATCCACCATGTATATCTGCCCTGATTATGGACACTGAAACGTTGACTATATGAAGAGTGAGATCAACATGGCACAGTACCTCAAAAATCAATCACAATAGTGGCAGAGAATGTTCAGAAGTTTGTTGAACATCATTGATTGGCAGATGGCATACTCTACACTCTTGGCAAGACTGATAAGGCTGAGGTGACAACCAATAAAAATTCAAGTGAGTTAAAAGTCTCACCAAGAGTTTAGAGCAGCCATAAGATGCAGATGCGAGCAGTAGGTGTTGAAATTGGAAAAGCTTTGCAATTATTTTCTCCCATATTTCTTGGAACTTCATTAGTTTCCTATAGTTTTATAGCTTTACTGCTCTTTGGTTGGTGTCAATGAAAAGACCCTGATATTTAAAAAAAAAATAGTATTTTTACGGCGGACAGTTCCCAGAAAGATATTTAGGCTAGGGTTTAGCTTCCTCATTCACAGCCAATTTTATAAGCAAGTTATATCTGTTTTCCATTTATTTCCATGTCCAATTATGCTGTTATTGTGATAAAGTATTACTATGCCACCTGTGTAGAATTGGATTTCGGTGTACCTTTAGTTCCTTATTTAACTATATCAATTATACAAATCAGGAATAATAGTGGCCCAAGAATGGAGCCCTGTGGTACACCACAGGAATGTGATTTTGGTATATGTTTTGCTAATCATATCTTTTTCCAATAAAAACACCTTCTGCGCGTATGCTTTAAAAAGGCGGTTTTGTTGGTATGGTTAAATAAACACTAAAAATATGAGCGAGAAAATTTATTGTAATGAAATGTTAACAAGTAAGATTGATAGACAACATAGTAAATAACATTTAATTAATTCAGTTTTATTAAAGAGGAAACACCTAGAACTACGATTGAGCATGCATATTAAATCTAATAAAAATTTCTAAAATATAACAACAAATATAACAAGAGTTTTTTTCTATGAACAATGATATAAATTTTAATTAAAAAAAATAGTAAGTCATAAAAAACATGCAATCTAAGTATAAAAAAAGTTTGCATAATTTTGAATCTTCAAAAGAAATGTTTAACAAAGCGAATCTAACAATGAACACACACCTTACTCACATAACTTTATGTAAGTAAAATTTAACTTGGCTACATAATGTTTATTTTGAAATCTAAAATCTAGTTAGGTAAATGGCAAAAGAAATTCGTTCTCGGCAATATTCAATAAAATATGAAAGTGTCAATTAATTACGAATTTTAAAATGTC
This sequence comes from Limnephilus marmoratus, assembly GCA_917880885.1. Lineage (NCBI taxonomy): Eukaryota > Metazoa > Arthropoda > Insecta > Trichoptera > Limnephilidae > Limnephilus > Limnephilus marmoratus. Next base: position 41,049,658 of record OU862928.1, read on the forward strand.
TATCGACTCGAGTCAAGAAATAAGCATTTTCTAAAGAGCATGAAAGCGAGTTAGTGCAATTCGTGAATAATCATAAAGTTACTGTGAGAAATAATACAACGTGGAAGTTGTACACTTTCCATTATTTGATAGAATATCAACACTAGTGCACTGGTGCATACAGAAGTAGTAGGAAATAGTGGAACAGCTATTAGAGTTATAAGTTTATAGGTTAAGTCTAGGTTTCAGTTTCAAGCCGTTAAATATATCTCCAGAAAGACGCTTGTCTCTGTTCACGATTTGTTCGACCAGACAACCCGTCTCTCATGCTCCTCCAATTGGAAATGCAGCACAAAAAAGACACAAATCGATAAATTAACACGAAACGGACAGTTTCACCAAATTCTTTGGACATTGAACAAATGTTGATTACCAGACAAAGGCATAAAGCAAAAGAATGAGTGAATCAAGTGACAAAGGCACCAAATGGATCAAATCAAATCAAATGACCAGTGGATCAATTAACCAATGACCAAAGGAACAAATGACAAAATGACCAATGTACCAAAAGATCAAATGACCAAAGGAACAAATAACCAAATTTAATGGCAAAATGACCATTGACCATAGTAACATACAGCAAAGAACCAAAAAATGACCATATCACTAAAAGATCAAATGATCTAAGCATCGAAAGATCAAAAGACTAAAGGAACAAATTACCAAAATACCTTAGATCAAAGATCAAAAGAATATAGGGTTAAATAGCCAAATGGTCAAATAAATAGATGTTTCATTGAACCAAACTCTTGGTTTAATTCCAAAGATCGAGATTCAAACCGGAAAAACTTGAAAGTATTCTAATGGCAATCTTTTGGCCAAATCAACTGCATGGCTTGAGCCAAGAAATTAGTGAAACTGTCATTCAAATACAGGGTTTCTAACTACATAAGGTTTGCATGCATTCATATTTTTGAGACGACGAACATATTAAAATATAAAAATTGTGAAATTGGTAAGAAAACATGTTAAGTTCATTTTAACATTCAAGTTAATTTGAGAATAAATATAAGGTTCATGTAAGAATCATGATTTATTTATCAATCAGCACTTTCCCAACCAAATTTGACCACATCGAATTAGAATCTTGATAATTTCATTTATGGTAATTGCGAAATCTTTGCCAACAAATTTGACTAAAAAGTGATCCAAATTACAAAAGATACTAAAAGATTTCGTAAACATTATAATGATTTTAAGAAAACCAGAAAGAAGAAAAGGGAAGATGTTTAATAGGTTATTTGTGCGTTAGAGTTGCTTGCACCAAGATAAAAAACGATACGAAGAAAAAAAGAAGACAGACAATATAGATATATGTTTAAGTCACCAACTATATCCTCAAAACGTATTTAAGAAAACCAGAAAGAAGAAAAGGGGGCACAATGAATAAGTTATTTGTACATCAGGGTCTTAGGAGAGGCTTTTTTTTGAACCATGATAAAAAAAGCGAAGGGAACAAAGTAAATAAAATAGACACTAGAGCGATATGTTTGAGTCACTTACGAACGCAGGTCGGTAGTTCGTTGGGGGCCCAGGTTCCGTCAGGTTGGCAGAAGCGTTCCGCCTTGCCGACCAGCTCGAAACCGGCCCCGCAGTGTAGCGCGGCGCGGCATCCGAAGGTGTGGCACTCCGCAGTCACCCAGCCGTGGGGCAGCTCTCCAGGGGGGCCACAAGACCGCGCTAGGAGAAGGAATGGAATGATGGAGATGATTAATCTTACCGGCCAGATAGAATCCCTGAAGACAGTCAATTAGGAATAGGACAACTCTGACTCTTTTTCATAAGCCTCCTGGCGTCCGGCTTTGGACATAAGCCAATTTTTTTCAGAGAACCAGATTAAATAAGGGAAGAAATACAGATTCTGGGAGATTGTTGTTTTTCTCTTTTCTGTTTCCCAGCAAAATACGCATACTGATGCATGTCGGATCCATGACCAACAGCAGGAGAAAATCTTTATTAGCCAAATAAAAAATGGATAAATACTAAAAAGCTCCGAAAATGGGGAATAAATTGAAAAACCCAAATCTGTGGAACATTGGTTCCCAACCTATTTTTGACCAGGGACCACTTTTATTTCATTATTGTTAACAGGGACCACAAGATTCAAAATAAAGAGCTTGCCCTCCCCACCCGTCGGTCACCCGCGCCGAGCTTGCTTATTAACGGCGCGCGTTCATTCAAAGTTTGAAATCTTTCGCGGACCATATTCTAGCTTTTGTGGACCACTAGTGGTCCACGGACCACTGTTGGGAAACCCTGCTGTGGAAAGTAGAGAAGGATGAATAAACATGAATCAAAATTAAAAATCATGGTCTGGTTTTAACCACTTTTATTTTTAACACCCTGATGAGGTAAGCATTGCTCCAAGCAATCTACAAGTGCATCAAAAATAGAGAAATCAAAGAATGGAAAAAAAAATTCTAAAATTGTTTCGGAGACTACTCACGTTCGCAAGTGATGTCCGGGCCGTACCAGGAGGCCTGACCCTCGATGGCAAGGCACTTGGCCCGGGGGAAGCCGTTGGTGACATAGCCAGTATGGCAGTGATACTGGATGGTTGCGTCCAGGTCGAAGGTGGCTTGCTCGGGCAGAGCGGAGTGGCGAGCATGTTCAATGTGCGGCGGGGTCAGGCAGTAGACTGGAGAAAGAAGCGGTATTATTTATTATTAGTATTAGATTCAATCGGAACTTTGTGTTACAATCACATGCTGATACCGAATTCAATATTTTCGCATTTTTCAAACACAAGCCTATTGGATCAATGCTAAAACACTCTGGAGGGAAACCATTCTCATGTTCGGAATGCATTTTTCAAAAAATGTGTTTAATCGCCGTAGAGAAACCATTCCCACGTTCCAAATGCAACATTTCTTCTTCGATGGCGCTACAGCCCATATCGAGCTTTGGCCTCCTGCAACAGTCGCCTCCAACTCCTCCTGTCCTCAGCGGCTGACTTCCAATTTGGTACCTGGAGAAGCTGTGCTGCATCCCCTCTTACTTCGTCTTCCCACCTCAGTCTGGGTCTTCCCACTTTTCTCTTTCCACCTGGGTGTCCAGTCGGACGCGTGTATCCGGCATTCTCTGTACATGCCCAGCCCATCTCAGCCTGAGGAGTCTCATATGTGTTGAGATGCTAGGTGTCTTATATATATCATACAATTCTGTATTGTGCCGGATGCGCCACTGTTCACCCTCTTTCACGGGTCCACATATTCTTCTCAGCACTTTTCTTTCAAAAGTATCCAGCATTTCAGCCATCTTTATCGTCAGTGTCAGCGCCTCACATCCATATGCCAATGCAGTTCTAATAATGGTCTTATTTATGGTTATTTTGGTTTTTCTGTGGACACTACGTGACTTAAACACTGGCAGTAAAGAGAAGTATGTTTTGTTGGCTGCTGTGATTCTCCTTCTGATTTCTGCTGGATCCTCATTGTTCTCTGTCAGACTGGAGCCCAGGTAGGTGAATTGGTCGACCACTTCGTATGAGTAGTTGTCTTTGAATTGTGCACTACTTCTTCTTCTGTGTGAAGGGTTCCTGCTCTGTATCATCATTTTCGTTTTGTTGACATTAACCTGCAGTCCTACTTCTTGTGCTGCTGTTTCTAAAGGATCGAAGACCTCCTTAATGGCTGAAATTGATCTTCCGACAATGTTAATGTCATCCGCATATCCGACAACTTGACTGCTCTTGAAACAAATATTGGAGCCAGTGTCTATTAGCGTTTTTTCTTATTACATGTTCGAGCACAATGTTGAAGAGAGTGGGAGCCAGACCGTCCCCCTGTTTTAGTCCCTGCGATACTGTGAATTCTTCTAACAATTCCCCATCTATTTTGACCTGACATCTTGAGTCTGACATTGTGGCTTTGATGGGCCTAACCAATTTAGGTGGAATCTGGAATTGAAGTAGTATGTCATATAGACACTCCCGATCTATGCTATCATATGCTTGCTTGAAATCTATGGATAGTTGGTGTATGTCTATATCAAACTCCCAGCACTTTGCCAAGATCTGCCTGACCAAATGCAACATTTAGCTTTAAAAATTTAAGACTCAAATGCTTCCGCACTTTGGAGAGAAACCGTTCCAATGTTTTGTATGTAACTGTTCATGTTGTGAAAACATTCAGATCGACAAAAATTTTTTTCTCCAGGGGGCATATAGCGTATTCCGAAAATATCAAAAACAAATAATTGAAATTGACAAATCGAGAATTCGATAGCTTACTATTTTCTTAGCTAACAAGAAACAGGTTGGTCACCCTAGTTCTGTAGTACATACCAAAAGAAGATTCAAACAGGCTAAATGTGAAAAAATATCATTAAATATTCACAATCGGTGTAAACTGTTTTCGGGGGAGGTTGAGCCACATTTACAATTAAAATCATGTAAAAAGGGTGAGTAAGTGTACAACTTTTGGACTTACTGTTCTGCTTGCAGGCTGGGGGTTGACCAGCCCATTGTCCGTCAGCTTGACAGTTCCTGCTCTGCAGTCCCACCACGTGGAAGCCATGTGGACAGGAGTAAACAGCCCTGGAAACAAAGAATGGTTAGAAGATGTCATCTTCGAAACTCATGAAAAATATAATGCTAATACTTATAAACACTTATTCAGATTAGCAAGTTCATTTATTATTTGTAATAGATGGTCTAGGGCCATTATATGGTATTTACGTTGCTTATAACCCGGTGTGAATGAGGTCGGGTATCTCATACCCACCGATTTGTAAAACACTAAATATTTCTAAACTGTATGATTCCTGGAACTCGGCTGACTGATTTTAAGCGACAGTAACGGTGTTGCGCCAGCGGTGGAGTAAACTACGCGTGCGCAAACATAGAGCGGATACGTAATACCCGACCTTATAATCGGTGTCACCATTTTGTGTTACATATAAGACAGATGTAACTATTGTACACGGTGCAACTATTTTGTGTTATTATTTATACAGATTTATTCTTTAATATTGTGTACACAGTTGATCTCAATTTCCCAAATTTTAGATATTAAGTCATAGTTTCTAAATATGGTTGATTTGTGCTTAAAAAAATACTACTTTGTTTTTTATAGAAATATAAACACTTTATAACTAGAACTGGGTTATGTTATCATATTATCTCATTTTTCTAATGCTAATTAATATATTACAGTAATAAGTATTATTCTAAAGTCATTTCAGTTATCAAAATCGATAATTCTATATTAGGGTATGTCATACCCATATCGGAAGTGATGGATAATATTAAGCTAAAGGGTTAAGCTCGGCTTATGAAATATTTACGTTAGTCTAGTTGTAACAATTTTTCACCTCGTTCACGCCGGGTTAAGCTCGGCTTATGAAATATTTACGTTAGTCTAGTTGCTTTCTGGTAGGCACCCTGGTAAGTGAAGTGGAATGATAACATTCCCAAGCATACTAATTACCGGCCCCTAGACATATATGTATGTACCAAAGACATGCCAGGCTATAATAATGAGACAATCTTACATAAAGAGGTTTATCAAAAATAAATAATTTCTTAAATACTAACTTATCCCCGAAAAGTCTTCCAGAAACAGTGACGTCACCCAGCTCTGGTTTGTCCAACTCCGGACATTCACGATCTGCGAATAAAGTGAAAAATAAAATGTGATTACGGGATGGACACTTTTATAGATTTTTTTTTTTTTTCGCTGTGAATACCATTCATGAGTCCCAACTGCTCCTGTCTGGAGCCAGTGAGACTATGGCTTCCCCAATTGGGGTATGTTGTGAGGCTGAAGGTAATTGGGAAGGGAAGGAGATGGGGAAGAGGGGGGTGGGGAAGTACCTGGCTATTCAGATAATATGGTCTCTGGAACGTGCCGCAAATATACTATACATTATTTTAAATGAATAAATTGTGAAATAACACAAATTAATCAAATAAAATTTATTTGTCACGCCGGGATTTGATCCCGGATCCGCAACCTTCGGAGTCTTCGCAACGTTGCTAGTCAAGAGCCTTACTGCTGGACTATGCCGGTCGGCGTATTATTATTATTTCGACACGGACCACAAGCAGTGGCATAGCGAGGGGGGGGGTGTTTCACCTTCCAAGAGCACAATTCTCTAGCCTCCACCCCCCCCCCCCCCCCCCCCCAGAACGGACCAATTTATTATGAAGTCGAAATTTGTGTTCGTCGACTAGGGGGGAGGGGGGTGACACCACGTTGGCTAGCCACTAGTGAAAACGCGCGTTTTTTTTACTTAAAAAAAAAATTTTCAATGTAAAAAAAAATTTTTCAAATATAAAAAAAACGCGATCCATCTTCTCTGCTAACCCTTCTATAATTACGGTCGTCACTCTCAATCAGAAACAGATAGAGCAACGAAGCGCGTAAGGCGACTGAAACGAGGTAGTGTTTGTAAGGTGATTTATGCATTACAATCCCTTCCGCGTTTCAGTCAGTAGCGCGACTGAAATGTGGTAGGGATTGTAAATATGCACCCGGGACGGATAGCACAACGGGAGGGGCGTAATGGGATTGGGACGGGTTCTAACAGAATATTTACCACAACGGAGGGGGTAGAACGTGAGAGGATGGGGTAGGGCGAAACAGAATTCCGTAATGGTCACTGACCACAAGGTACAATAATGATAAACTGAATATAGTTCCGATTTTTTTTATTCAGACTTCTCGACTAGGGACCGCCCGCGCGCTGGCTCGCTTATTGACTCGCGGACCAGCTTCTAGCCTCTCGCGGACCACTGGTTGGGAAACCCTGTTCTAGACCCTTGTTCAAAAAGAAGAAAGAGTTTTTTTTTTACTAATAAATGAAATAAAGCCATATTATGTAACTGTAAAAATGTTTTTGACTTTTTTTTATATGAATACCGCACAAGAGTCCCAACTGCTCCCGTCTGGAGCCAGTGAGACTATGGCTTCCCCAATTGGGGTATGTTATGAGGCTGAAGGTAGTGGGGAGGAGTAGGTGGGAAAGAGGAAGGTGAGGAAATACCTGGCGATGCAGATCTGGTCACAAAGCCATTTCAAGCAACACTTCAATTCTGAATGGTGGTCTTACACCAATGCGATACTGTGTAGTACTGATTGTAGTAGCGAGGAAACACGAAAATCTTTCCATGGATCATATTATATCCCGACATGTACCGGTGCTGAAGGAATAAATGATACTAAATCCTCAGAGCACCTTCCATTAAAATACCGGTAGAACAAGAACAGCATTCCCATCAGACGCCTGTGCTTTAAAGAATGCAATCCGTTTGTTAAGACGGGGTAATCTGCCAAACGGACTGCCCGTTTACGCACTGAGTGAAACACAACGCCATCTACTAAATGGTTGCCAAACCTTTTAATCCACACCGCCCGCTTCATTCTCCTTTAATTATAGGTATATTTCAACCAATTTAGATAAAATCTTGACAAATTATATACCTAAACCTTCCTCATGAATCACTCTGTCTATTGGTGAAAACCGCATGAAAATCCGTTCAGTAGTTTTTGAGTTTATTGTGAACAGACAGACAGACGCGACGGAGGACTTTAATTTATAATACAGGGTGGGGCAGAGAGGAGTTACTGATTTAAAAAAATCACTGAAGGCCCCATAGACCTAGCATAGGGGTAGGGCCGGTGCCGTTAGGTCGGGAAAATGATGCCGTTTATGGTAGTGACCATACCGTGAACAGGTAAGTACCGGGTCTTTGTTGTGGAGACGTTCTTTAAAAACGGGGAAAGCGTTGTGGCTACGCATGGGGATTTCCGGGTCCGGTTCGAGTTAAATCGTAATGAGAGTGTTCCTGATCCTAAAACCATTCGAAAATGGATCAGTAATGTAAGGTGGACAGGAACTGCAGATCCTAAAATACCAGTTGGGTGACCTAAAAGTGTGCAAACACCTGAAAACATCGTGGTAGTAAGAGCGTGAATTGAAGAGTCTCCAACCCGAGCAGCGCGGAAACATGCTGCTGCGCTTGGAATACCGGTCAGAATTACAGGTCAAATCTTACTCAGACCTTTACCTGTACCCCTACAAGATGATTCATACACGGGAATTGAGCCCACAAGATTTTGTGAAACGTAGAGATGCTTGCATTGCAATCGTAACTGCTGTATCCCTCGGCGCTGTTTTGTGCACTAGGGACGAAGGAATAATCATTATCGTTATTGAGTTATTCATCTCACTATTGTGAGATATTGGAGAACCTTAGGCGTCCCAAAATGAAAGAGTATCGCGAGAAGCCTTCTGGTTTCAACAAGATGAAGCCATGGCCTATGCTGTCCATCGTTCGTGCGAAATTTTCCAAAAGCTCTTTTCAGGTCACCTGATCTCTTTGCGGGGGGATATTCCATGGCCCCCTCGCTCTCCTGATTTGCCCCGAGTGATTTTTTTCTGTGAGGATACGTCAAAGCTGAGGTAAACAAACTTCGACCTCAAACACTTGAAGCTCTGAACGAGGCGATTGAGGATGTCATCGTTGGAATTCCGCAAGATATGCTGGGAAGAATGGCCGAAAACTTCTTTGAAAGGCTCAATATGTGTATTGCTCGCCAAGGCTACCACGCCAAACAAAATCATTTTCAAAACATCATGAAAAACGGCATCATTTCCCCGACCTAATGACACCCGCCCCGCCTCTTTGCTCGGTCTGGGGGGCCTTCAAGGATTTTTTAAAACTAGTAACTCCTCTCTGCCCCACCCTGTATGTAGAGATAATTATAAACATTTTATTATAATTACATAATAATACATTTTAATCCTGTTAATGTTCCAAATAAAAGAGTACAATAATTTTTTAAAAAAAGCTAATTTCAATGGAATTTTGTTTTATTTTGGATGGGCAAGTTGCATCGAAAATATTTGAAAGTTACTTTTTAGTTCAAGTAACCTCATTATCTTTTCTAACAAAAATGGATTGTTTCAACTTCGTTTAAAAAAAAGTTAACTCAATAGTTACAAAATAGTTACTTTTTTTTTAACCCAGTGATGTTGAATTTAAAGTTGGATTTTGGTAAAGACGACATCTGTTATCCGTAATGTGACCAGACGTCCCAATTTCACCGGGACAGTCCCGTTTACAGGCAGCCGTTCCTGATGTCCCCGAACACAGCTTCGGGATGCCAAAATGTCCCATTTTCAAAAAGAAAAAAACTAGCAGTAAAATTTTTAAAAAATATTTTGAAAAGTGCTCATGCGTTTTATGCGCCTACACAAATACACCAATAATCCTAAAATACATCTTTACATAGTATAAAATGAAGTCACTGCCGCTGTCTGTGCGCTTTGATCTTTTAAAATACGCAACGGATTTTCACGCAGTTTTCACCAATAGATAGAGTGATTCATGAGGAAGGGTTTTAGGTATATAATTTGTCAATGGGTAAATTGGTTGAAATATATAATATATAAAGGGAGCGGGCTGGCAAGCGGGCAGCAGGCAGCGGGCTGGCATGCAGGTGGTGTGGATTTGGTTTAACAGATGGCGTTGGTTATAAAGGTTGGGTAACGGCATGGCGTTGTGTTTCGTTAGCCACAGCAACGTGTGGCCGGGTCTGCTAATAAATATATAAAATAGCTAACCCTAATATGACATGAAAAAAACAGTTCCAAGCCAATTCAGAATGAAACCAACTCAAAACCACCTCAGAGAGGTCATTAAAAGCTATGAAAAAATAATTTAAATAGCCGGTAACCCTAACCTAACTTAACCTATGCATGTCAACTCGTGCGCGCCGCAATCCACAAAGTGTTGGTTCTTTCGTCGAACACAAAGGGGCGCGCAGTGTGCACGGAGCATCAGTGTGGATGGCTTATTCGTGTCTGTACGTCAGAACGCACGTGAACAATGGAGGACTTGTTCTCGGCAGACGAGCTACTTTCACCGCGCGCATGCCGGAAACAGATGCGAGTAGGTACATGCTCGGTTCGTGCGCGCGCTGCGTCCACACTTATGAAATGTTCCTTTCATGTTACATTGCATGTTACGTTACAGCAATCTGTACCCGCCTTTATATTGTATGAGAGTGTGAGGCTCATAAAACGAATAAGTATATTATTTATATATTTGTACATTTAAGTTTACAAATTTCTAATTAATTATAATATTTCATATTGCAAACTAAATTTTATGTAGTTTTATGTAGCTCCTACAATACGTCTTGAACTTTCCAATTGGTGTAGACTTTAAAGTTTCTGGTAGCTTGTTATATAACTTCATCCCTTTGTACAGTAAACTGTTCTGCGTATTCGCCTTGTCCTTTTTAGAAGCCTGATTTCTTTCCACGTCCTTGTGTTATGTCTGTGAATGTCCTTGTTGAATATAATTTTATTTGAAAAGTATTTAGGTAAAAATAGATATTTTATTTAATTTATTAAGGGGCTAGAATTCCAATAATCCATGTGCTTGGTAGCTGCAAGACGAATTGTGATCCACCCTTCTACTTAGTAAAGTAATTTTAGGCCGATATAGTGGAGCGGTAAGGCTCTTTGACTCGCAATCCGAAGGTCGCGGGATCGAATCGCGGCATGGCAATTAAATTTTATTTGATTAATTTGTGTTATTTCACAAGTTGTTCATTTAAAATAATATATAGTACATTTACGGATCGTGGTGGAAGATGCTCTCAGTATAGACCACCATTCATTCCCACTACCTTCAGCCTCACAGCATACCCCAATTATCCGTATTATTCCGTAGAAGTCTACAAGTCGCATACTGCTTCAATTGATAGTGTCTCTAGAAATGCTGATTCCTTACTTATTTGTGGCGATTATAATTTACCTAAAATATTGTGGCTGAATGACAACCAAGGGGTCAAAACTCCTACTAGTAATCTTTCCCAACAAGCTATTGAAATTGTAATTTTTTTTGCCTTTATGAATATGTTTCAAGTAATCCAGTCACTAACTATCTAGGTTCTTGCCTGGACTTAATTTTCACTAGCATACCTAATGTCATAGTATGTGAAGCTGATGTCTCGTTGTTACCTATTGATAAATATCATCCACCTCTCTCTATTAACATCACAAATTTTTTTAAATTTGAATCTTTGAAACCAAGTGTCTCGTATCACTACAAATATCTTAATGGTGACTATTCTAACATGATTGGTGACATGGTGACTATCTTTCCCTGATTAATTGGGCAAAAATATTTTTAAATTCTGATATAAATGACGCCGTATTTAAATTTAATGAATGTGTAACACGTGCTATAGATTTGTTTGTTCCCAAGGGATGTTACTCTCAACCCAAGTTTCCAAATTGGTTTAGCTCGAAACTTAAGCAGTTAATTATTGAAAAAAAGAAAACTCATAAGATATTTAAAGAAACGGGCAACTTAAAATTTTATCAAAAATTTTCTCAATTAAGGAGACTGTCTAAAATCGAATCAGCCAAATGCTATAAATCTTTTGTTACGGAGACAAAGTTACTTAAAAATCCTAAACAATTCTGGCAATTTGTTGCGCAAAAGCGTACAGATAATGATCTCCCTTCAAGTATGTATTATCATTTATCATGAAACTCACGCTACAAATGGTCACGACATCGCCAACCTTTTTGCTAAACACTTTTCCTCTGTATATTCTGATGCTTCATGCACCATCCCTCCACTTAACTATGACTATAATATTGACTCACTTAAAAATCATTTAAACTACTCGGCTTCATTTATAGAATTACCTCCGACTTTAAACATATAAATACACTTAAAACTCTTTACTGTTCGCTGGTCTGCCCTCACCTTGAATATGCTAGTGTCATTTGGTCTCCTTTTTATGCTGTCCACAATTGTTACATCGAATCTGTACAACATCGCTTCCTACGAGGAATTGCTTGGAGGTTAGGACTTGAAAGAGGAGAATACTCGCATGATGAAATTGAACAAACTTTAAACATTTCCTCTTTAGAAAAACGTAGAAAGGACTCTGATCTAATATGCATTTTCAAAATTATCAACAGTATTACTGACACACCTGCTTTGTTACAACTCATCCAGTTCAACATCCCTTCCTGTAGACTCCGAAATAATGAATTGCTGTTCCTCAATCAACATTCTACTAATTATGGATATCATTCTCCTTTATCCAGAATGTCAAGACTAGTCAACACAAATCAAAGCATTGAATTTTTTGGTGTAAGCCTAAATGACTTTCGGCAGTCGTTACGCAATGTGGTTTTTTAAAGTCTTTTTAAATCCATCTTCAAGCTACTTGTAGTTATCTTCTCTATGTACTTTTATATTATATATATTTTGTCAATTCTCTTCATCTATATGTAATCTCCTTTCATTGTGATCTCTCTTTTTTTTCTATTCGTGTTATTGATATATTGTTAATTGGACTAATTGTCTGTAAATAAATAAATAAATAAATAATTGTGGATGTCATAGTCTCACTTGCTCCAGATGGGAGAACTTGGAACTCTTGAGCGGTATTCGTATAAAAAAAAGTCAAAAACATTTTTACTGTAATATAATATGGCTTTATTTCATTTATTAGTAAAAAAAAAAAAACTCTTCTTTTTTGAACAAGGGTCTAGATTTCCAATCGTCCATGCAATTGGTAGCTGCGAGATGAATTATTGTAATCTAGCCTTTTTTGTACAGCTTGAGGCGATTATTCGTGAAAACAGCACTATACAAGCTTATTATTATTACTAGCTGACCCGGATACGCATTGCTGTGGCTAACGATACACAATGCCATCGACTGGATGGTTACCCAACCTTTATAAACACCGCCATCTGTTAATTTGCATACAAATAAAATCCAAACCGCTCGCTTGCCAAGACATTCTCCTTTAGATATTATTAGCTGGTCCCGGCATGCGTTGCTATGCCATTTAATAAAGAAATTGTTTCTCCCCGAGTGTCCTTTCCCATTCGTCCCGTTCCCCTTCCGCCTCTCCTTCTTCTCCTGCGTCCTCTTCCCCTCTCGCGTTCCCACTCCGTCACCTCCACCTTCCCTCTCCCCACTCCACTCCCCCCCCCCCCTTCCCCTGTCCCGCGAACCCCCGTCTCGAGATCCCCTCCCCCCTCACACATCCCCTACCCCTCCCGCGTTCCCCTTCCACCTTCCCCGCCTTCCCTCTTCCCTTTCCCGCTCCCTCGTCCCGCCAACCCTCCTCCCGCATTCCATATGTTCAATCCCAGTACATTCAGTTTTTAAACAGCCCGCGTGCCACCTTTTACAATTTTTATTCAAATTTCCATTATTCATGTATATTAAATTTGGTACCTATTTAAAATATCTAAAATTCTTGATTCGATTCAAACTATTAGGGGGAGTACCTACATTAAATAAATTTTTCAACTTTTCAAAAATAGAATCCTGATTGAACAATCATTCATTGTTTTGCAAAATGTCATTCTCAAACACGCGAACTGTCAAACGTGCGATGTTTTCGGTTATTATCTAATTTTCTGCGCAATTTTCTTAATTTTTCTCTCCGTAAGAACCATCCTCGAACTTCAAGCAATATTCTAAAAAAAGAATTAGCGAAATCGGTTCAGCCGCTCTCGAGATTAGCGCTTACCAACAAATTTAGCGATTCATTTTTATATTATAGATATATTTCAACCAATTTACACAAAATCTTAACAAATTATATACCTATTTTGAGTTTATCACTAACAGACAGACAGACATGGCGGGGGACTTTAATTTATAATTTATTTTGGGTGAAATGCAGATCCGGGCACCGTCTGGAAATTTAATAAAAAGGCACTTTCTAGATGAGAAAAGTGTGGAGAAGATGAATAAAAAATAAATTAAGGCGCGCTCGGCAAAATTAAGGGAGATACAACCGTTCAAAGTATTTAAAAATTCACTTCGCAAACTGATATTGACAGTTCGTTCGCCATGTTTTCATTGCTTATGTTGGATCCCAGACCTAATACAGAATTAATAGTACGCCAAAATCACAAACCATATTACACAAACCTAGCGTAGCCGCTAAACCACTTGAAAACTGGGATGTTTTTTTGCCGTGACGCGAGCAGGCGCTACGAAGGGGGCACTTTCTTTTCTATCACAAACCATGTTTAGCGTATTAGGTTATAAAAAAATGGCGGGCGGACGCGGGCGAACTGTCAATATCAGTTTGTAAAGTGAAATTTTAAATACTTTGAACGGTTGTATCTCCCTCAATTTTGCCGAGCGCGCCTTAATTTTTGTTTTATTCTGCTTTTCCACACTTTTCTCATCTAGAAAGTGCCTTTTTATTAAATTTCCAGACGGTGCCCGGATCTGCATTCCTCCCTTTATTTTTTTTTACATGAGCTCCACACTCTGAGAAAAATAATTTCAATAATTTTATTCAAATAATTACATAATGTCATCTTTGGGGATACTATGTGGAGGGGTTTGTTTAAGAAAAGGAAGGAGAGGAGAGTTCTGGGAAGGAAAAGGGGTGGGTAGGAATCTGGGATTCAGTGTGTCCTGGTCATCCACCTTCGAGACCTAGACAAACCTCATCCCATGCACCCCTGCTAAATCAGCAAACGTAGCAAACCACTTGGGGTGACCTATGACAGAGGTGTTGGTTATCCAATAAAGATTTCCGGGGCGGCGGTACCCATTCCCGCCTCCCAAATTATTTTGTTCTTAAGATGAAAGAGTATTTTTTGTTTAGTGTACCTAAATAAATTAGGCTTAAAAAAGTAATTTTGTTTTCTACCTTTTATTTAAATTAATAATGTTTAAATAGGTAATACCTACTATTTTTTTTTTAAATATTATTTACGAAGCGATTTACGATTTCAAAAAGCATAAATAATGTATCTGAAAAAAGGAGTGATAATTACGTTATGTTTATTTTTAGTTCAAATATAAGAGATTGCTGATTTCTTTTTTTTTTTACATTAACTCCACACAGGAGGCCCTGAGGAAAATAATTTCCCTCAGGGCCTATGTCATCTGGGATGCTGGTTCCATGTCAACTCATAATGAAACCAACTCAGAAACACCTGAAAAAGGTCATTAAAAGCTATGAAAAAATAATTTTAAAATAGCCGGTAACCCTAACCTCTTCGGTCATAAAACTAGTTTCGGTCGGACACTGTTAAGCAATTTACTTTACTTGTTGCCAAAACGACAAACAAGTGTTTCGGCGTTTATTCAAACTTATATACCCACACTCCTCTTGATAATTTATACTACTTCACTACTACTACACAAACTCCAACAGCTCGGAGGGCTTTGAAGCAAAGAATGGACGGTTACCTCGAGAGTGTTTTCTCTTGGGGTAAAATAATCTCGTTGAATTTAATGTTTCAAAGACCCAATCATGTCTGATTACGTCTAAAAGGGATCGAAATGAAAATCTAGTCTCTTTCAACGGAAGCTATCTTCCGAACAGTCCCTCCATTGGTATGCTTGGTGTAACCCTAAGTGACCAGCTCACTATTATTTTTTATAAATTTTACTCACTTTTGTATCACAAACCATGTTACATAAACCAAGCGTAGCCGCTAAACTACTTGAAAACTGGGATGTTTTTTTGCCGTGACGCGAGTAGGCGCTACGAAGGGGGCACTTTCTTTTCTATCACAAACCATGTTACACAAACCTAGCGTAGCCGCTAAACTACTTGAAAACTGGGATGTTTTTTTGCCGTGACGCGAGTAGGCGCTACGAAGGGGGCACTTTCTTTTCTATCACAAACCATGTTACACAAACCTAGCGTAGCCGCTAAACAACTTGATAACATTGATATTGGTGACCGGTGTACGGCACAACTTTTTAAGACTACGAATTTTCATACTTTTGGTCTAAGAATACGGCCGTTGAGATAGTCATAATTCATCAGGTTAATGTGTTATGTGATGAATTATCATGTGAGGAAGTATCGTGTCGGAAAGTTTTACGTTATTGATATTATTGCTTAATGGTAACACTTAATTTTATGTGGTGTAATATCTTTGGTGTTTTTCTATGACTTGTAGTGTCAGAATGCGTTCAAAATGGCTTGTTTTCCTGTGTGTGTATAGAAAATTTTAAAGTCGTGTAATTCAGTTAATATTGCTTCCCGACGCCTAATTCTTTCAGATTCGGATTTTCCAGCCCATAATTAGTATAAAAAAAATTTATCTAGGACTATCGCCCCTAAACCGAATTTTTTCCTTAAAAAGCGCCAAAATGCCCTCCTGTGTGATGAGAAAATGTTTCCAAACACGCCAAACAGTGTAAGGTGAGTTGGGGTAAATCCGGATTTGGGGGAAGTCCGAAAAACGTGATTTTTGCAGCACCCTGGCAACTTATAACATGTGCAAATATCTCTAGAGGAGAACTATTTCATTGCGCTCCGCCCCCCCTTCAGTCGGCTCGAGAAAGCCAAAGTGAACGGTTGTGTAGCGCGTTTTTCGAACAGTCCAAATTTCTCGTGAAATTGTGAGATAATCGATCTTACCCCCGTCGTAAATATCTACCGATCCAGGTAAGCTATTGAACTGATTTCAAATTAATTATGTATTATATTTATAAAAAAAGTAGTTTAAGAAGACTCCATTGCCTAATATGCTTTGGTTTCGGCTGTAGTCTTCTTTACGATCTTCCCCCTTGACATTTTCCCCGGGGGAAGATCGGAATATGATCCTTTCGATCTTACCCCTTTTCCGATTTCCATACAAAAAGCCACGTATTCTCAAACTTTTAGACACGAACGGGCGCATTTTCGGTAGCGGTGGTGGTGGTGGTGGAACAAGCTATAAGGGTGGACACTGCTATTTCCGAATGCGATAACGCGAGTATCGGTTAGAAGACCAAGCAGTTGAGCTAAAAGGACAAGAAGCGCAGTGTAAGTACAATCTTTTTAGACTATTTCTATAAATGATTTATTGTAAAATTTGGGAGGCGGATATGGGTACCGCCGCCCCCTGAACATTTTTTTGGATAATCAACACCCCTGCCACTAGTCACCCCGAGTGATTCGATACGTTTGGTGACTTAGCAGGGGGGCCCAGATGCATGAGGTGAGGTTTGTCTAGGTCATGGCGGTTAATGCGCTTGTCCACCTACTGCAAGGCGGGCCGGATCGAGAGAGATTTGGGGCGGGGGGGGGGGGGGGGGGGGGGCGAAACGCCCCGGGTGCCGCCCGAGGGGGGGGGAGGGGGGTGACACTCCAACGTGGAGAAAAAACTTACGAAAGACGTAAACTCGTTAAGTGAATCGTTATCTATTGACTGACGTGAATCGTTATCGATCGATAACTGATTTCAGAAAAATGGTCATTCATCTGTATGTTTTTTCTGTATTTTTATTGTTTTGTGAACATGAATAAATATTTAAGGAATAATAAGTAATTTGGAGGATTTCAGAAAACGTTTTTTTAAGAATTCGAAATATGCGTTTTGAATTTGTTGACGAAGCGCTATTTACACCTTTTACCAAGTCAACTGCCGACAGTGTTTATACCAAACTATTAGCTAGAAAAAAAAACTATTAGCTGCTTACACTGGGGTACTTTCGCGAGAATGGGTAATTCGTCTACCAAATGTAACCACATTTCCCCCCCGGGTGCCACTCATGCTAGCTACGCCACTGCGCCCGTCACTCCTAGACACATTGTCCCCCAGACCCTACCACCCCTCATACCCTTTTCTTTCCCAGAACTTCCTTTCCGTAAAAAGACCCTCCACACAACATTCCCAAAGATGACATAGGCCCTGATGGAAATTATTTTCCTCAGGGCCTCCTGTGTGTAGCTAATGCAAAAGAAATAGTTTAAAGTTTAAAAATTCTGTTGCTTTTCACTTTTTTCAGGGTTATCATGCCGCGGAACTATTATAGGAAAACACTGCGAGCAACGTGTTATACCCAAGACGATCTTTTATCTGCTGTTCACGATGTAAAGAAAAAAAAGATAAGCATTTACGCTGCTTCACAGAAGTACGGAATACCAGCTTCGACTCTCCATGACCGAGTTAGTGGGAAAACGGCTACAAAGAGTGATAACCTCGGAAGACCTCCTGTAATTCCTTTTAAAACAGAAAAAACACTGGCAGATGGATTAAAGATAATGGCAAAGTGGGGCTTCGGACTTTCAAGACAAGAAATTTTAACCATAGTAGGACAATATGTAAGGGCGAATAATATTCAAACACCTTTCAAGGATAACACACCTGGTGCAGATTGGTTCATTAACTTTCGAAAGCGTCACCGCCTCTCAATAAAAAAACCGCAAAACGTGGAATATGCCCGGAAAAAAATGACAGACCCTTTTGTGATCGGAGACTATTTCGAAATTTTGAAGGATATTCTGAAAGAACTGAATTTGGAAAACCTTCCAAATCGCATATGGAACTTAGATGAAACAGGTGTGGCACTGGATCCTTCAAAAACGAAGGTAGTAGGTGCAATAGGTGAACCTTGTTCTAGAACGACTAGTGGTCCAGGAAGAGAAAATATAACTGTCTTAAGCGCAGTAAATGCCGCTGGGGATAAAATTGCTCCTTTAATAGTCTTCAAAGGCAAATATATATGGGACCAATGGATGACAAAAAAAAGAAATGAGGACACCTTTGAAATTTCGTATGCGGCAAGCAAAAATGGATGGATGGAAACTGATATTTTTTACAATTATATGCAAAAACAATTTATTCCGAATATTGGTGAAGAGAGACCAGTGCTAGTTATATACGATGGTCACAGCACGCATGTGGATTTGCGGGTCGTAGAGCTGGCTAGAAAAAACAATATTACTATTTTGAAATTGCCACCTCACACTACGCACCTTTTACAGCCGCTTGACTTGGCAGTTTTTAAATCATTTAAAAATATGTGGGATGTAAAGTTAGTGGATTGGCAAAGGCAAAACATAGGTTTAAAATTGCCTAAAAATGTTTTTTCTGAAATGATTGCTGACATGTGGCGCGGAATAAAGCCAGAAGTTATCACAAATGGATTTAAAAAGCAGGTATATATCCGTTTAACTCAAACATTATACCTAAGGAGAATTATGACCCAGCAGTTTATGAAAGATGGGAACAACAAAATTCTAAGAAGTCCTCTAACGACACACCAAAGGATTCAGAACTAAATTCAAACGACGACAAAAAAAGCCAAACCAATCCTATCACAACCTTCTACAAATGCAACTCAGGGACATCAGCAGGATGGGACGAACCAATTTTGGTAGAATCTTGTAACAGCCCTACGAATGTTTCGGAGCTACCTTCAAATGATCAAAGTCAAACAAATTCTTGCGTAGAAGATTACTCAAATCCACCTAACTCTCAATTCACACCGCTAACATCTGAACAATTTCCTAGTTCATATCTAAAAAAAATAATTGGTGATGAAGTCTCAATGAACACGAGTGTCCATCAGAATTTGCCAAGTGATGAATTTTTGCAGTCTCTTAATGATTGTTCACCGGTCGCAAGAAATGCAGAACATTTGCTAGACTACGGCATTGACATTGAGAAAAATAATGAATCGCTGATTGCCTGTGAAAACTTCCAGCCTTGTTCATCGCAAACGCCGCATTCGACTCTTACAGAATATTTCAACGAAATGTGCCAGGAAACTCTACTAAAAGACGACTTTGAGAAAAAATCTTCGACTGTTGACACCAACAAACAGTACTCCCAACCCGGCACAACACAAACACAACATTTGGGGGTTAAAAAAGCTAGTACTTCAAATTCAAAGAAAATACAAATTATTTCAAACATTATTTTGAGACCTCCCAATGATGAACAGGCAAGTCACCATGTGACGTTTGAAGAACTGTTGCTCCAAAAAGTAAAACAGAATAAGAATAACCCAAACATAAAAATTCAAAAACATCGTGTTGCGATGGGTGCAGAAGTCATCACAGAATTGGAGGGTCAAATTATTCTAAGAAACATTCAAAACGAAAAAATAACTAAGTTAAAGCCAACGATGACAAAAAAGAACACCGGCTACAATCGATCCACCAACAGTAGCGAAACATCCGACGAAGACTTAATATACGCAGAATCTGACAAATGTTACGATCAACAAACTTTAATTCTCGGCAATAACAGTTGTACAGATTCTGACGCAGAAAATGATATAAATTTAAACAATATTTTAGTTTCTCCAAACATATGTGTGAAAGTGGGAGATTGGATATTAGTTAAATATTGTCCCAGAAAAATTGAAAAACACTTCATCGGAATTGTAAAAGAGAAAATAGAACCAAATGATGACTTTGTCGTAAAATTCTTAAAATTTAGCAGAGTTCGCAGACTTTTACTGGCCTGAAAAGGAAGATATGGACACAATATCCCTTGAAAATATTATATCTGTTTTGGAAAATCCTACAGAAGGTCGACGTGGAAATACATTTAAATTCAATATTGGTCTTGAAAAATATAATTTTTATTAATGCAATTATTTTGCTATTATTTGCCATTTTTTGTTAATTTTTAACATTTCTTTTTAAATACATTCTTCCTTCATTTCATTATACATCTGTAGTCCTCTGTCATCAGGCAGTTCTGAAAGTTTGATTTTTTTCATATGTGGCGATCTAACACCATTTATGTTTCTGGTTTCGTAATCGTGTATATCTCTATTAAAAATAATTTCACCCTAGTATTTTCGCATTTGGTTTTTCATAACTTTATGCACAAAAATTAACACATTAAATAAACAGGATATTTTTTATTGGAATCCAACTTAACTCCTCTCTCATTTGATTATTTACTTGTAAGCAATAAACAGCGCCTACATAAAGTATAGAGATACATAGGACACGGTTAAATTAACTCAATTCAAAAAGGTCTCCAATGATAAAGTTACCTGGAGATGGAGTTTTATTGTTATACATCTCATACCTCTGTTCTGTATAAGTTTTAGCTTGCTGTTACTATTTGCCCACGTACTGTTTATAACTTTTATTTCCTTCATTGACCAAATATAACATCGTATAGCAGTAATCTAAATGTGGAGCAACTATAATTTTATAAATGACCTCTGAAGTGTTTATTTTGAATTTATTTCTTAGTATTCTAAGAAAATTTACTTTTCTGATACTTTCTTTAGCACATTCAAATTCTGTTGTGAAAGTTAGTTTTGGATCGAGTATTACACCCAGGTATTTGATTTCATTTACTTTTTCAATTTTTTCATCATCAATTGTCATATTTAACCCTGTGTTAAGTGTTATATTGCCTATTTCCATATATTTTGTTTTTTGTTTACGTTCAGTTTCAACTTGTTTAATATGAGCCATTTTGCTATATTTTGTAGATTTTCATTTATTTTGTATGATTTGCAAATACATAGTCTAATTTTGCAATGTTTTATGGTTTTAATTGTAGGTATCTTTTATGTCAATTATGAATGGCATTGGACCTTATACCGACCCTTGCAGAGCACCAAGGTTGTTTTCTATCGGTTCTGATTCTAAACATTCATCTTTTGTTGCCTGTTTTCGTTCTTAGAGATATTCTTTGAATAAATTCAGAGCTACGTCAGTTTACTATGTTTTCTAATTTTTCCAATAGTTTTTGTTTTTCATTCTATCGTTTTAAATGCTCTTTTGAAATCTAAGGATGCTGCAATGGTGATTTTTTGCCTGTTTCTTTCTTCATGGTATCAATCACTATGTTTACCGCTGCTTCGCAAGAGTCATTGTTCCAGAATCCTGATTTCCATTTACAAGCTTGATAATTAATATTACCTTAATATCCTTTGTTTCTTTTTGTTTTAAACGCAGATAGTAAAAATGTACAAACTGCATTTTTTTTGTATTATCTTCTTTAAATAAATAATAAAAAGCACAGTTATGTTTTATTGCTTTACTCCTTCATTACTAAGCTACATTTTCATTATTTATTCTGTTCTAATAGAAAAATGGGTTCATTTTCTTTGGTCCTGGGTTCATTTCCTAGATGTGACCATATATTTTTATTTATTTTTGATTTTTCTGTTTCAAATTTTCGATTGAGAGTCGCTAATATTGTCTTCAGTCATTGAAAAAACACTGTCCCAACAAGTTGCACGAATAAAAATGAATCGCCAAAAAGTATGTACGCGCATAACTTCCGAACGACTGCATCAAATTGCATAATTTTTTTTTGTGTTTGTTATAGTCAGGACAAGGTTTGTATAAAACTACTGGTGAGCACTGGCATCATGAAATTTGTATAAAAAAAATGCAATAGGTGGCACGCGAGCTGTTTGAAAACTGAATGTACCGGGACTGAATGTATGGAATGCGGGAGGGGAGAGGAGAAGTCGGTTAGGGGGTTTATGGGAGGGAGGGAGGGGAACTAGGGCGGGGGAAGGGAAATCTGGGGTGGGAGAGGGGACCTGGGTAAGGGGTTCGCGGGACGGGGTAAGGGGGTCAGTGGAGTGGGGAGAGGGAAGAGGGAAGAGGGAAGGAGGAGTTGGAGTGGGTACGCGAGAGGGAAAGGGGACGCGGGAGAGGAAGGGGAGGCAGAAGGGGAACGGGACGAATGGGAAAGGACACGCAGGGAGAGAATTTTTTTTTTTAAATGGCATAGCAACGCATGTCGGGTACCAGCTAGTACGTTATAAGCATAAACACCACATATATAAAAAAAACCACAAGTGCAGTTTTTGGTTAGCATTATTATTTTAACACAATCCAAAGAAATTTGATGGAGTGATTCATAATTTTCGGCACTTAAAATATATTCTTCTAACCTAACTTTCAAAACACTTTGAGAACTCAAAATTATAAATAGCCTATTTTTTTTGTATAGGTAAACAATTTACGTGTTATAAATGCTAATTTGGTAACAAAAGGTAAGATGAAGTGCCGTTTTTAGTAAATCTTACGGCTAATATGCTAATTTGCAATTTTAGTATGAATGCCGGTCTTGCCCCAAAAATTTCCGATTTAACCCCTCATTGAAAAATAATTTACATGATTTTTTGATTGGCAGTTTTTGAGTGTTTTACAGTGAATAACTCGATAAATAAAAATTTACTCACATAGTTAAGAGCTAAAGGTAACATAAAAAAATTAAAAACTTTGCGGAAACAGCATGAATTCTTCAATAAAAAATTCCAAAGTGGACCAATGATCAAAAAAATTCATCTCATCGAAAAAGCACACGGTCTTACCCCAACTCACCTTAGTAAAATTGAAGAAAAAACATTTATATGTACGGACAAATTACTTATTATTATAAGCAATACAATTAATTTTCATGTTCCCCGCCCCACAATTCTGTGCGTCATTAGAGAAAAACACACATTCTTTGATTGTCTTATGGTACGGCCACACTTCGGCCAACTTCAAACTTTCGGACGATTGTTTAGAAGGGTAGGTAGTTCTTGCGTTGGAAGTTTGGCTTCGATGTGGAAGTAGCATATCTTTTTAATACATGAATTAAATACTTGAATTAGAATGACTTAATTAATTAATTTTGAATTAGAAATTACTGAAAACCGCTGAAAACAAAAGAGTGTTGCTTACTTGCCACATTATTTTGCGAGTATGTGAGACTATGGCGAGTCTATTTATATTTAACGTCATAGATTGTCTCGCGTATAATAGACAGAGTTAGCAGAGCAATAATAGCCCGCCTTCGGCCACAATAAAATAATATCATCTTTCTGCAAATGTTAACGTTTTCAAATCGCAACAATGAAAAAACAAATAACCAATAAACCAATCCCCAAATAACCTATAACCTAAAAAAACTTCATAAACGTCAAACAATGACATTCTAAAAACCGGTGTTGAAACCCGTAAAAATAATTGCTTGTTTATTTTTACTTGGGCATATCAAATCCAGGGAAAATTCGAAGCAGTTTCGACGGCAACACTGGTAACTTTAAACTACCTTTTTATGTTGAAATGCAGCTTTACTTTAGTTAGGGCTTGAACTCAGTTTAAATATTTATTTTTTAAACCTTACCTTAACTATTTTCGAAGCAGTTGTGGGGAAATTGCGGGGTATTTGTTATTTTGTTCTCCCCAACTTGGGGAATTTTATCATTTATTACGGGTATTTTAGAACATAAGCATTGGCAACCTTGGTTATGCTGAAGTCACAAGGATCACTCGGATGAAGGATTACTCGATGAAATGTTCCATTCTCGTTTCACCGAGTGTTCACACGGTTCCTTCGAAGGAAGAGTTCACTCGACATTCTCGCTGCGAAGTCGTCGAGAGTAGTCGCGGCCGCATTGGAATTCGTCCGGCGCTGACGGCTATGTTCGGGAATATTTACGATTTCAATTGACATTTCCGATAACGTCGAACTAAATTACGAGAAATTGGCGATTCTTGTAAACAGTAAATAAATTTCAGCACCATAAAATGAACATATGGTTAAATAATAACCTGAAAACTGATATCTACCACTATTTTTGCACCATGAAAATATTTTTATTCCAAAATAGGCCTCGGCTTGCAATAAAATCCATATAAATGGAATATTTATTAACGTATCCAAAAACTAAAAACTGTTTTGGAAAGGTGATGAAATATGCTTCCAAAATTTATTATTAGAAATAACCACGTAATTTTTTAAATAGAATAATTTTTAATGTAAACTTTTAAAAGTTTAAAAAATGGCTCTACTTGCTTTTTTTCTAACTAAAATTACTGGTAATAAAAAAAATATAAAAACACACACTTATTTTGTTAGACAAATAAATTATAAACGTTTCTGTCACCTCACTTTTTTGTCGTTTCATATAAAAATAATTCATAAAAAATTCACAATGTTTCATTTTTTTTTTTTCAAATTCGATCAGAAACTTTGGTTCCATAGAAGTGAACATTCGTATTCTTTTGTGGTTAATTGTTATATTGAATATATAGAACATTATTTTCTCTTTCCAATACCGTTTAGATCATATTTTTCACTATGATAGTAAGGGAGAAACAACGATTTCTATGAGACGTGTAGGAGTTATTTCGAAAAGCGAACTAAAAGGAGCATTTTGACGTTTAAGCCGCTCCGGCTACTCGTCCTCACGCCAGAACATTTCGGCCGACTGATTTGCGAGTGAAAGACTGTTCACTTGAGTGTTCACACGCATCATTCGCGTCACGTGATGTTAAATTCCGGTTGCGAGTGAACAGTGCCGAAGGAAGCATTCCAACATTATTGGAATGCTTCATTCGGAACTGTCTCTATTCACTTTCGTGTTCACACGGTTCATTTCGAGGGAAAGAGGCGGAATGAAATCACGAAATGAACGATAAATGAATGGTGTGAATGGGCTATTAGAGCGGGGATAATATTTATTTATGGCGGAGATATACGCGCTAACCTTGAAACTGTTTAAAAAAAGATCTAAATTCTTATAGATAAAGCTGAATTGTAGATAGGTCTAATTTTAAACGTCAAACGATTATCAAACAGCAATGAATGTTGTTGACATCGCCAATGGGCATATTTCAATAAAAAATCGTTTACATAAATCTAGAGGTGGAAAAATGATTCATATTTTATTGGGTAGGTTCATCTGTATGACGCTATAGACATTTTACTTTCCAGCGTCCGTATTCTTTGCCAGACCATTTTTTCAATTCATCGGTCGAACGAACCCAGTACCCAAATTGACTTTCAGAAAATAAAAAAAATATTTAAACATGTACCGACTTTTCATTTTTTTAATGTAAGCAGAAAAATGTTAAACTCGTTGTTGTTGAAAACCATAATCATTATTTTAAAATGTTTTCCTTATATAAGAAACTAGCTGGTTCACGGCATGCGTTGCAATGCCATATTCAAAGAAATAAATTGTTTCTCCCTGCATGTCTTTTCCAGTGCGTCCCCGTTCCCCTCCCACATCCCCTCCCCCTCCCGCGTTCCATTTCCATCTCCCCCGCCTACCCTCACCGCTCCCCCATCTCCCTTCCGCATTTCCATATATTCAGTCCCAGTTCATTCAGTTGTCAAACAGCTCGCGTGCCACCTATTACAATTTTTTTATTCAATTTTTCATGTATTACAAATATTCATTTTGTATATTATAAGAACAATCAACCTAACATAGGCACCTATTTAAAATATCTATAATTTAAAAATCCATAGAAAGTTCTTTGTACAAAAAAAAAACAGCTGCCTGCTAAATTCACACTTATCAAACGCGCGAATTGTCAAACGTGCGAAGTTAAAAGAGTCGTTAAAAGTTTTCTGAAATTATCAATTTTTTTTAATTTTTCTAACCTTCTACAAAGTATTAGAAAACTTAAAAAAAATATATGAATGGAATAGGTAAAGACGTTCTGAAGTTATGGCGTGACCAAGGGAAACAGGGACTCATTTTTTTAATATAAAGATTCATGTAAGTAATTTTAGGTTTTTTAGTAACGCTTGATTTTTCATGTCCGCGGTACAATAAGTTTCCGTCTGATAAAACTCCCTCCTGAGAAAATGAGCTGTAAAAAATGATATAAAGCTAATTCCCTTAGAATGGCGTTTTGTCAGATGAAATCTTGTGGCCCTGAGGAAATGTTATGATATTTTCTGCTTTCAAGCATATTTTTTTTAAATAATTTATTCGGCTAATTAATTAATGAAGTAGGTCTACGGTTGTCAAATAAACTTCCTCTATGTTTAGTCTATTTTTGCCATTTCGGTTTATCTGTGGTGAACTTGATGACAAAATTTGTCCCTAGAAAAGGCACGAAGATATCGATCTAGGGAATTGGTTTATTTATGAATTATTATACTCTTCGATTTCTGGATGTGAATTTTTGAATTGATTATTGATTCACAATCAATTTGATTCTGGTTGTGACTGTGACAACTATCGTAATCTGGAGAATAAGATATAAGGAGTTATTCCCGTAAAGGTAAGAACATTGCAAACATAACTATATATCCATTGCAAAGTTTATTGACAGACAATGATTGTTCCCTAGAAAGATAATCTTAATTTTACCTACCTTGAAGATAATCATACGTCTGAGAGACGTAAGAAGTTTATAAGTGAATATTTCACAAATTATCACACTTACACAGTTTAAAGATAGTTGAATAATTAGTTTAGGGTTTTGTACTTTAAATATTTATAATAAAATATATTGTAATTAAAAAAAATAACAAAATTCTGTAAAGCAGTGTTCAGACATCTAATATAACCGCGAGCAGGTATCTGTTGAACCGCGAGCGCTTATGTTTCGTGCCGTTCACACAGCGCAGATAAAATATTTCTTCCTATGGTAGGAGAGGGGGTCAGTTGAATTAGCGAGCGGCCACGGAGTGCGCATTTTTTGTACTGAATCTATGAACTTGACATCTGTCACCCACCGGTCTTGGCAGCTCCGTAATTAAAATGACCCCCTCTCCTGTTTTTGTCGGAGTGGGGGGCGCTTAACTGTTGGCATATCGCCTCAGGAGCGGTTACGGCGTAAGATGTGCATTGTCTATGGTTGATGTGCGCATAAAGCGCTCAGGTGTGAACGGTCTGAAGGGATTGTATGGAGAGCGATATGTGGCGTGCTATGATCTTTTATATTTATATGCTCAATGTGAACGAGCTCTTAACCTCTTACAAATCAAGCAAAAAATATTAAGTCTTTTTTTAAATGAAAAATAATGTTTATTTTAATTTTTTAAAACTTTATGAGTAAAATCTCAAATTATAATATTTAATTAAATGGAGAAAATCTGGACAGAAAAATCAGAAAAAGATATTGGCTCTGCTGAGACACGAACCCAGGACCCTTGGCTTACTTGGCAAGTGCTCTACCGATTGAGCTACGGAACCCATATCAAATTCGGTCACTTTTAACTGTATCATACTTCGACTAAGAACTACCAACATTATATTCATTTTCTTTGCACATATTTTTGCTGCTATCTTTATATATGATTGCAAGATTCAACTCGAACTAAATGCTATTTAAATAATGTCTGGATAAATTTTTATCCATTTATTTTTAATATGCGACATCTATTGACTTTTCTGCAGATCTAGGGTGAATATTTATTTTAATTTTTTAAAACTTTGAGTAAAATCTCAAATTATAATATTTAATTAAATGAAGACAATATTAGCGAAACAGAAAAATCAGAAATAGATACTGGCTCCGCTGGGACACGAATTCAATTGCCTCCCTAATCAGGCGTGCTCTATGGGTGTTGGGTCTTCCCAGGACTTCAGGAACAAATCCAAAATAATGGCCAGTTTCGATTAAGTGCTCGGCGATTGCCGATTTGTCAGGGTGGCCGAGTTTCGGCGAAACAAATCCACAAAATTAATTAATATCAATAGAGACTATGCAAAGAGTATACTATGCACTAATCCAGTTTTTAATTCAATATGGATGGATGGGGGGCAAGGGCGGATCGGGGGGGGGGGGGGGGGGGGCAAAAAAATCAACAATTACAGTTAGGATTTTTTCCTGAGGGGGGCACAAGGGGTGGACGGGCAAAATATCAACAATTACTGTTAGGTTTTTTTTTCTGCGGGGGCACAAGGAGCGGACGGTCAAAAAATCAACAATTGCTGTTAGGATTTTTTTTCTGGGGGGGGCACAAGGGGCGGACGCGCAAAACAACTGTTAGGATTTTTTCTGGGCGAGCACAAGGGGCGGACGGGCAAAAAAATCAACAATTACTGTTAGAAATAAACTTGAAGTATCATACTTCAACTTTATTTCTACAAGTTCAAGTATGTATCTACAGGAACGTTTATGAAAGTGTCAAAACAATCGAAAAATTAAATTAATGTTTAATAAAGACAGTTTTAGCTTCTTAATATGTACTGTGATGGAATCTCCACAGTACACAAAAATACCGTCTGGGGGGGGCACATACAACAATATTCTAACCCCGCGAAATATTATGTTCTTTGAAGATGAAATATTATATTTTTAGATGGCAATCAGAGCACCAGCCATCGGCATTGACCTGGGAACCACCAACTCGTGCGTGGCGGTCTACCAGAACGGCAAGGTGGAAATCATCGCCAACGACCAGGGTAATCGCACCACGCCCTCATGCGTGGCTTTCACAGACACGGAGCGCCTAGTGGGAGAAGCTGCCATGAATCAGGTGGCAATGAACCATCAAAACACTATTTACGGTGAGAATTACTTATTACATTTACTATAATATCTGTATGAGAAGAGTGGGGCGTTTGTACAATACTGTATTTCTGAAAGGTGCCGTACACATTTTTCACGCCAAAAGCCTTTCACAGTGTTAGGCAGCAATCAGTTTATTACTGCATGGAAATGATTTTCATCTCCCAAATACGGGAAAGACTATGAATTTAGTACTGAATTAAAACACTTGAAAATAGGTTTGAACTGACGAGCTATTCCGTACTTTTTGTGAGAACGCTGAAATTCTGACATCGGCCCGTAGAAAAAGCAAATAACAGCCATTGAAAATGACACAAATCTGACAGGAGTTCTTGCGCGATATCGATCTCGTTCTCACAAAAAATACGGAATAGCTCGTCTGGTAGACTTTGGTTGTAGGAGACTGTTACTTCGTTGGTGGTAGATTGTAACTGCCTGTAGCGGGAGAGAGGGCCCTATTTATAGGGACTGACCCGATTTGAACATTTGTTGTAAGAAAACTCCCTGTTTTTTGCAGGGTGTGTAAGTTAGGCAGTTTTCCTGGTCGCTATATTCGGCGATCAGATGTTGCACAATTATGTGCAATAGTTCTCACTAAGTCAGATCAGCTCTTCCAAACCATCGTCTTCCATTATTTTTATTATATTTATAAGAAAATGTACAATGTTTACATATTAGAACAAAATCACAATATTTTTGAATAACATTTTTTCAAAGTGCGGAAAGCACAGGTAGGTTTCAGTTTTCAGGTTATTATTTTAGCACATACTTATTTTTTGGCGCTGATATATTTTTCATATTAGCTTTTATGAAAACCTACCGGCTCAGTAAATGTATGCACTACATTGGAAAAACGTTGCAAGTGGCAGCTTAAGCAACGTTATTCCACATTTTTTTTTGTTTTATGTCGATTATTTCCTTTATTTTAATGGTTTTTTTTTAATATTTTTTCACATGTACCCTTGTTTATGTCTAAGTAATATAAAACTGTAAAAAATGGGATGTTTTCTAATAAAAAATCATTTAAAAAACGTTTTTTCTTGTTTCTGAAAAATCTTGTTTTTGTTGTTTGTTATTCGGGCGATACATTCAAATGATAGTTAGAACAGTTTATATGGAAAAATGAAATTGTTGTTTTTACTATCTTCCTCGCAATTTCTCCATATTTTCTCACCGTTTAAACCTTCCCTGGACTACGACAAACATTTCAAAACCAAAATCAGCTAAATTAGCCCAGCCGTTCTCGAGCTTTAGCGAGACAAACGAACAGCAATAGATATTTATGTATATAGATTATTAACTTGAGGAAGAGCTGTGTTGGAATTGAACAAACATCATTTATATTTGGCGGTCCATGTTAATGTTATCCTTATAATGTACTTATTGGCGTTCTTGGCCTACATCACATTTCCCACTACCCAATATCAATTCTTAAACCTCTTTTTTTCATCAGATGTTAAGCGGCTGATTGGACGCAAATTTGGAGATGAAAATGTCCAGGCAGATATTCAGCATTGGCCTTTTGAGGTTGTGAATGATAACAAAATACCAAAGATTAAAGTTACACACAAAGGAAGCAAGAGGATTTTCTGCCCCGAAGAGATAAGCGCCATGGTTCTAACGAAGATGAAGGAGACCGCAGAGGCATACCTCGGAATGACTGTCAAGGATGCTGTCATCACCGTGCCTGCCTACTTCAACGATTCCCAGAGATTGGCCACCAAGGATGCAGCAACTATTGCAGGACTTAACGTACTTCGTATTATTAACGAGCCTACCGCTGCCGCCATTGCTTATGGATTGGAAAAAGAGAAAATGGATAAGCGTAATATTCTCATATACGATTTGGGCGGTGGAACTTTTGACGTGACTATTCTTACTATTGACGCTGAAGTTTTTAAAGTGCTTTCTACAGGGGGAGATACTCACTTGGGAGGTGAAGATTTCGATAGTAAAATGGTCAATCATTTCATCGAGAACTTTAAAAAGAAACACAACAGAGATCTCACTACTAATAAAAAAGCTCTTAGACGATTAAGAACCGCTTGTGAGCGGGCGAAAAAAACTCTTTCGTCAACCACTCAGACAAGCATTGAGATTGACTCTTTGTACGAGGGTATTGACTACCAGGCCTCAATCACCCGAGCCAAATTAGAGGATTTAAACGCTGAACTCTTCCAGTCCACCCTTCAGCCTATAATTCAATGTCTCCATGATGCCAATATGGACAAAGCTGATATTGATGAAGTTGTGATGGTTGGGGGTTCTACCCGCATTCCAAAGATTCAAAAGCTTCTGCAAGAGTTCTTTAATGGCAAGGAATTGAACAGGTCCATAAACCCCGATGAAGCGGTAGCCTACGGAGCAGCAGTGCAAGCGGCCATCCTCACTGGGGATGATTCTGCAAACGTCGTACTCTATGATGTAACCCCGCTTTCCTTAGGAATAGAAACCGAAGGAGGCATAATGACTATGATCATAAAACGTAACACTCCAATACCTGTCGAAGAGACTAGAGAAAATTTTAGACCCTGTGTCGATAACCAAACCGACTTCTCCATTGTAGTGTATGAGGGTGAGCGGATTCTAGTAAAGGATAATTACTACCTGGGTTGTTTCGATTTGACTAATATACCCCCTAAGCCCCGTGACGAAGTTAAACTACGCGTGACCTTCACCGTGGACGTCAATGGAATACTCACCGTCGCTGCAACGGAAAATATAACCCGACAAAATAAATGTCTGACTATCAAAAACGATAGAGGCCGACTTTCCAAAAAACTTATTAAACGCATGACTTATTTCGCAGCAAAGTTTCGTAAGGAGGATGAGATCATCAGAATGGCTGTCGCTGCAAAGAATGAGCTGCAGAATTACTGTTACAAAATCAAGGCCGTCCTTATGGATAAAGACCATGGTTTATTTGAGAGTGACCATGCAATGATTTTAGATAAATGCAAAGTGACCATGGATTGGGTTGACTCAGATCAGGTGTTTAAAAAGGAAGAATATGAAAAAAAACACAAGGATTTAGAAGCCGAGTACAAACGGTGTATTACAAATAACTCCGGTATCAAATTTGGTGACACTCTTTTTAGTCCCGAATAAGGTATGTATTATCCACTGGAGCGATTATTGCCGCCATTTTAAATATCTCCTACTGCTTTTCGGATAAAAAAGGCAATTATCTCCTTGATTCTGCAATTTTTTTTTTTTTTTTTAATATTTGTAGCTCCCACATTTGTTATTTTGGATTTAAAACGAAGTTATTGAAATGCTTTATCTATTTTGACTATAGATATCGCAAATCCAAACATCGTAGACTATTTTAGAACGAAGTTAAAAATATTTTTTTTTTAAATTTTTCACGCAGAAGTTCTGATCTGCTGTTTATGCTTAAAATTAAGTTCTTTTCCATAGAGACCATAGATATGCAGCTTTCATTATCAAGTAAACCACAGACAATATACAGAAATCGAAAATATTATATGTTGACTCAAATAAGTACCTCTCACCGCAGTTTCAAAGTAACAACCACGCAGGATTCACGGGGTTATAAACTTTACGATTTTTTTATATTTTTTTTATAAATCCTACAAATATGAGATAAATGGTAAAATACGGGTTAATTCATCGGCTATATAGCACAATAATAAGTTTTTATGTCTCCATATTAAAAGTCGAAGGTATAATTTTTTTAATGTTAGCGAAAAAATTTAAAAATGATATTCTGAAAATCTCGAGCAAACGGAGAAAAAGTTTTAAAATGCGCTGTCACTCCAGTGGATAAGCAAATGTGGGAAGTTTTTAAATTTCTGTTGTTTCTTTGATTTGATAACTATTTAGTGTTATCGTAATATTTAATATTACATATATATAGGTACATTTTTTTTTTCATTTAAGTAATTTTAATTAAGTGATATGTACTTATGTATCATGTCATATATTACTAGAGACACTGATTCATAGCTTTAATTTTTAAGAAATGTAGCATTAATTATTGAAAAAATAGCTTTTATAGCTTTAATTTTGTGTTTTCATAGCGTTTATAGCTAAATAGGATAACGTCAAGGAATGGGAGTCGGCAAGAGGGGAAAAACAATTAAATTGGCAAAATCGCTTGAAACATGTTTATTTTATTATTGGTTGAAACTCAACATGGCACATGTTTCTACAGTAGAGTGTGTCATGTTCGTTCTACGATCTGTCAATACAAGATTATAAAATCTTTCTGCGTCAACACTATTCACAGGGGTCCACACAGTCATCAGAGCTGCCTCAGCAAATTCTCTGTGAACAATTTGTACAGCTAAGAGTAACTGAATTATGTCTACAGTGACTCCATCCCTCACTTGCTCTACAAGCTGTCTTTGAAAACACCTGTTACCTTCCAGGAATTTACTGTCATCAACAAATTTAAACGTTGGAGCAAGCCTACTTTTACTTGCTAAAAGAATAACGTCTGATCGCTGGACATTCTGACCTACAATTGAACATTTTACCTGCGTGCTCAAGAAATTGATTAGTGCTGTTGTCTTGACGGTTCAGCATATGAGATGCCAGTTTCACAGAACTCTTCTGACAATTCTCTCTTATTTGAGTTTTTATTTGGGTTAAGACAACCCGGTTCTTTACCTCCTGCACAGCCTTTAAGGTTTTGGCAGGGAAAACACCATCACTCAATGTTTGTAAAGAAAGGCTTAGGGACACCAAGTCCTCCCAAAGCAAATGAGCGTATGGATATTTTGACCTTCTAATACATTTACCAATTTGACAAATTGGCCACACACTTCGTCAACAAATGTCAAATGAATACATATCAAAGTTGCCTTACTACTATCTGCAAACTGCTCTAAAACGTAATCAATACTCGAGTTTTTGGGTTCATACTCCTTCATGAAATGGATGAGAGCATCCTTGTATTCAGCTAGATATTCGACTGCATGCTTGGTTCAAAAACCCGAAATTTGTACCTTTGCTCGCATTACTAAAAAAGTTCACATTTTGTTGAGTTTTGTTGTAAAAATCGCTGCTATTTCGCGTTTTAACGTTTTTATCGCTAAAAACACCATTTATCGCTTTAATTCGCGAATATATCGTTAATGCGATGAATCAGTGTCTCTATATATTAATAATACAATTCAAATGCGTCACTTTTTAGACCTCTAACATGTTTAACGATTGTAACGATCAAAAGTTTTGACGATCCACTCACTTCAAGACATATAAATAATACATAGTTGTCCTCTCCTAAGCAAAAGCATCTGCTTTATTAGGATAGTGTATGAAATATTATGTTTATGTTACGTAAAATTGTAAACACTATAAATATAAAAAAAGACCTAGTTAAGTTTAGTTTTCTTTGGCATTTCATAACATTAATACGATTATGCATATATATATTTTTTAGTTTTTTTTTTAATTTATCATTTTTGCACATTTTTAAAAATCTCATACAAATACACTAAATCTGTATTTTAAAAGATTTTGTAAAAAAAAAATTAAGTAATAAACACACTTTATGTTTGACTATCACAAAATACTCATTTTTGGACTCTCTTTTCTGGGTGTTTTATGAAAAAAATTAAATAGAGTTGGTCTCCGGTGTAGATGTCTTTTTTTTTCAAAAATTATTTGTTCAAAATCTTTTTTTTTTCTTTCACACGTTGACACTGGTCACTCAGCCGAATCACCAATCAACTCTACCCCACCCCTACTTGTTCAATACCCGTTTTTTTTTTTTTTTTAAATAACGCCAGAGACAAAAATTTCATTTACATTTTTTACTACCAAATAATGTCAGGAATCGCTGGTTAAAGTAAGACAAGTACGTCCCTTAACATACTGAATATATATTTTATACTATTAATGATATATTTATGAATATAAATTTAAAGTTTACCAGCTGAAGCCCCTGGCGTCGCCCGGGCTTTGCGCGTTTTTTCTATAGATTTGTAGAAAAATCAAATTCATGCTGCTTGCCCGCCACAGACATTCTACTTTGTATAAATGGAAGATATTAGATAAATGTAACGTTGGTGTACATAAACGTAGACATGTTTTGATTTAGAGTGGGGCAAAAATTAAAAATCTAGAGTAGGAACCGAAAAAAACAGGCTCCTACAACATTTTCATGCTTCAGGCTCTATGAATACAAAGAATATGAACGGAAGAAGGAAAAACAATCCTATGACGTGCTGTAAATTTAAAAACGCGACTTGGTCGGCATTCCCAGAGGCCATGCATCGGCCAGCCAGGGAGGGGCAAACACCCCACCTTGCCAACGCCCATGTTGGTGTAGGTTGTATGTTGCTTGGTAAGAGTCGACCGAGACAGGTTTTTCGTTCTCGGCCGAGACCGAGAATAGATAAATTGAGAAAAAAAATTAAAATGCGCAATTTTTGCATAATATTATTTAAGAATGTAATAAATTATAATAATTTGTTTTAAATAGTTTTAATAATCAAAATTGAACAACATGATGTTGTAGCATATAAAAAGCAATTTTTCTGCTTTTTCACCCTTCAAAGAGCGTCGCATCATGTCGTATAATTGAACAGCAGATCTCAATTATGGCCCAGAATGTCGGCGATTTTTCGCCGAGAACCGAGACAGAGTTCTTGGTAGAATTTGTAGCCAAGAATGCCGAGACCGAGATCTCGGTCGACCCTTATTGCTTAGTTGTAAGTAATATTTCCCTGTTAAAAAATAGTGCCTTTATTATCTCGATGAAGAATACCTTCCAATTCGTTGGTCTGATGACCAACAGGTGTAACTCATATTTTAAATTTTTACGGGAGTATCTCATTTTTTTTAAGAGTCAAAACACTGTTTTCTTTTGCCAGGTTCTTAGACATTTTGTTAAATGTTTTGATAATTTGGTAAAAAAAAATGCATCAATTGTTTTTGTGTCTAATTTGTGGAACTCCATCATAACTAAAGTTCTGTCAAAAAAAATTTTTTTATTGGTTTCAAGGTACAATCCCGTTAAACTGCAATAAAGCAGTTTGTCAACAGGATGTTAATGTTCAGTTACAATTTAAACATACATACATAATATTATTACTATAACTATACAGATTATCACAATTAACACATATGAATTAATATAAATTATCTCTATTAAATTATCTCGACGAGAGTTCAAACGCTTATCACGGTTTCCTGTGTTTTTCCTAAACTTACATGCAACAAAGGAACGTAAAAATATTATAATGCTTTAAAACTGCTACTTTTTGTAAAGGAAGTTTTTCTACCCACTAATAATTATGATTTAAAAATAAAAATATTTAGTTTTTATCCAATTTTTATTTTCATCCAAGTTCACAACCCGTCATCTCCCTTCTTTGCGCCGCCCATAGATGTCACTGCTATGGCCCAGCGCGGTTGATATTTTTCCTATTCCCCAACAGGACGATGGCTATAATGTACATTTTTACAGGTGGCTGCCTACTGCATGGCGCTCATTTGCCAAACAAATTCTCAGAAATAATCATACAATGGACATGTCACATATTATATTATTGAAAAAGTGTTTTTTTTTTATATTAATTCAACACTTTTCCTCCCTGCGGAAAATAATTTCCCCCAGGGCCTATGTCATCTTTGGAGATGCTATGTGGACGGTCTTTTTGAGGAGAGGAAGGAGTGAACATGAGTCTTGAAGAGACCCATATTGTAGGAGGGAGGAAACACAGAGAACGGCAAATCGTTCCATAGCCGAGCTGTTGAACTCAAGAACGAGTCTTTAAAACGACCTGTTCTCATGTGACAAATGTCAACCATGTACATATGTTGGGCGCGTGTTTGGCATGTTTCCCGACTATGCACCGGTGCCGAGGGGATCAATGATGCCAGTTCTTCGGAGCATCTTCCATTGTAATACCATGGATTCATGAGGTGAGGTTTGTCTACGTTATGGAGGCGGATGTCCAGTACACACTGAACCCCAGATTCCTACCTACCCCTTAAACCCTTTTCCTTCCCAGAACTCTCCTTCCTTTCCTTAAAAAAAACCATCCACACAGCATCCCCAAAGATGACATAGGCCCTGAGGGAAATTATTTTCCTCAGGGCCTCCTGCGTGGACTCATATAAAAAAAAAATACCGGTAGAACAAGGACAGCATTCCCACCTGACGCCTATACGACTGACGCCTAACGACTCTAAAGATTGCAATCCGTTTGTTAGGAGAATCTATCAAACGGACTGCCGGTTTCTGCAGAGTCAAGTTTTTTTTTAGGTATTTTGGGGCACCGGACCCGAGGTCGCTGCCAAATTAAACGTGGGGCGCACTTGCGATTTGTACAGGGTTAGCATTGTGTACTATCTTGAGCTGGTCACTTAGTGTAACCCTAATCAGTCAATTTGAAAGGCTCGGAGAGTGAGCATCATTTAAGTAAAATATCTGAAAAAATGGGTTATCAAAATAGTAGGATTTGTGAAGCTGACGTTTTATCTAAAGAATACACAAGGACGATTGCTGAAGATTAATCAAGAACTCTCATTTATTGGATAACCAACACCTCCGCCATAGGCCCCATTAATGTTAAGTTTGGTTACTTAGCAGGGGTGCCCGGATTCATGGGATGAGTTTTGCCTAGGTCTTTGCGGCGGGTGCGTCTGCCCACTTTTTGCATTTCTTTTAAAAGATTAAATGGGAAATTTTGTACTAAAAGTGAAGTAATTCCAATTTGTATTCTTCTTTTTATTTATAGTTTACATGGTAGGTATTATTGTTTTCAATTTAATTTGTAACTTCTCTAGGACAAGCCTGCTTTTGTGGTTAGTTACTCTCTTTGCAAAAAGTAGTTAAAAAATATTGTGAAATGGAGTTTTGTCGCTTATATTATGTGAACTTTCTTTTAGGATTTTATAATAAAACACTAGCGAGTTCCAGGCATGCGTTGCAATGTCACTTACTAAATAAATTGTTTCTCCATGCAGTGGCGGACTAAGCCCGTCAGAGGCCCGGGGCGGCAAAGCTCAATTAGCCCCCCCCCCCCCCCCTAGTTTATTAAAAAGTTGATGTAATTTTATTCAGTTCACACGGGCCTCTGGTCCTGGGGGGCCTTCAAGCGCCTGCATGTTCCCTCAATCAAATCCTAAACAAGGCTTTAGGCACCGGGACACCGTAAAAGTATATATATTTTTAATTTCATTTTCTAAAAGATGCATTTTTTAATAATGCTTTCACCATTTTTTTTAAGGAAATTCGTAAAATTGACGGAGATAAAGCATTTTATATGAAACCGTTTTAAACAGTTTGTAAGTTGAATTATCCTTCAGCAAAATTTTGAATGAGTTTTCTCGAAACCTGGTTGACGACATATTAGAAAAACTATACATCCGACTTGCACGCACTAAGTCACTATCACCATGGCCACAATCGTTAGCGTTCGTTAGCGGCCTGCAGTCGTGCTCGGGAGCGATGGCAAGTTACCGACATTTTCGATAAAACCTATATCGATCGACCATGCTAGGACCCCAGGACACTAAAAAAAATTGACACTTTTTTTATTTAATTTTCCAAAAGATGCATTTATGATGCATGACGGATACAGTTGAATTTTCCTTTAGCAAAACTTTAGTATCAGATTTGCATGCACCATGCACCAAGTCTTAAACTGTTCGAAAATCAAGTAACTATGGCCAGGGCCGTATTATCCATAAGGCAGTCTATGTATATCTTAGTGGCCCCTCTTCGGGTAGGGGGCCCCTAAGGTAAAGGGGCCCCGAGACGTGCATTGCCTAGGGGCCCCGACATGTTTAATCCGGCGCTGGCAGGGCCGTATTGTCCATAAGGCAGTGTAGGCCACTGCCTAGGGGCCACGCATCGGCTAGGGGCCCCTATCGTAAAGGGGCTCCGAGACGTGCATTGCCTAGGGGCCCTAAAATCTTTAATCCTTGACTATGACACCAAGTAGGGATTGCTTTATAAAGAGCCCCCTTCTATTTTTTTTTTTTATTTTTATAAACGTTGAAAATTTTCCTGAAAAATCGAAAATGAAATTCGCTGGTCAGCCATTTTTTCTTTTTTTTTGATACCAACACTGGATTTTCGAACGGTTGATTGGTGCATGCAGATCGGATGTATAGTTTGTTTAATATGTTGTCAATCAGGATGAAAAACGTTTTAAAAAAGTTTCGAGAAAAACACGTTCAAAGTTTTGCTTTCAACATAGAAACGGTTTTACATAAAATGCTGTATCTCCGTCGATTTTTCGAATTTCTTTAAAACATTTGGTGAGAGCATTTTTAATAAGTGCATCTTTTAGAAAATGAAATAAATTAAAAAAGACATTTTTTTTACAGTGTCCTGGTGCCTTAAATCCTTGTTTAGGATTTGATCAAGGGAACATGGAGGCATTCGGGGGCCCCCAGGACCAGGGGTCCGGGGCGGGCCGCCCCTTAGTCCGGCACTGTCTCCGTGCATGGCCTTTCTCATTCGCCCCGTTCCTCTTCTGGCTCCCCTTCCCCTTACGCGTTTCCCCTCCACCTTCCCCGCCTTCCCTCGCCCCTCTTCCGCTCCCCCGTCCCAAACCCCCTTCCCGCGTTACACCCCTCTCCCGTATTCCATATATTCAGTCCCGGTACATTCAGTTTTCAAACAGCTCGCGTGCCACCTATTGCAATTTTTTATACAAATTTTCACTTTTTATACATTACAAACATTCATTTTTATATATTATAAGCAAAATCAATAAAATTTTGGTACCTAACATAGGTACCTATTTAAAATACCTATAATTCTTGATTAGATTCAAAGTATTCGATTTGGGTGAGTATCATAAGCAGTGGCGGCTCGTGATGTTTGAGTGTGCTACAGTGCTAATTTTAAAAAAATCGCATTATAGATGTTGTTGTACGTGAAAAAAAATTTTTTTTCGGTATTAAGATTTTCAGGATATCAGTGCGGCGCACGTCCAAACTGAAATTTTCTGAAATTTTTCATACAAAAAATGGATTTTCGAAAAAAAAAAATTTTTTTTCGGCTACGACAACATCAATAGTGCCATTTTTATACATAAACAACATACATATAAGCAAGCAAGCCTACATTGATTTTTATAAAATACTAGCTGACCCGACAAACGTTGTTCTGCCATATAAATTATTTCTAGTTAATATTTTGGTTGTTTAATAAAAAATTACGAATGTATTGTAAGGGTGTGACAGAAAGAGGAATGGAGCGCTATAGACGATAACCGCCGATAAAAACAAAAAAAAAACACCAAATTAAGTAGGAAAATGAAATAAAAAAAATCAATATGAATTTCGAAGAGCAATTGAGTGTAGGATATTTTTTGTCAGTCCGTCTTTCACCAACACTAAATAAACTCGATGGTTTGCCCACACGAAAACATGATACCGAATGAAATATCAAATTACGCGACGCTTCTCGTGAATGTCTTACGCATGTGTGGATGAAAGTTCGATGAGGCGGACGTAGCGCCATCTGTCATTCAACAATATAAATAATTTCGTTCTGTTTGAAATACGAAAGACGGTTAAATTTGTTATTATTATTTGTATTTTTTGATGCCAAAAAAAATGTTTTTTTTTTCTGGACAGGGACACCCTAATCACCTAGCGGTATGAAATATACTTTAAAACCTATTCTCATACCTACCAAATATACATTAAAAAAATCATAAAAATCGGTCAAGCCGTTTTGGAGGAGTGCGACCACAAACACCGTGACACGAGATTTTTATATAGATTGCAGTGTCGGTCCGTGAGTTTTCAGTGAGCTAGAGAGCTAAGATTGAAAAATACGACGTTATTGATGTTGTTGTAGCTGAAAACTAATTTAATTTTTTTTTTTCAAAATTTCAACTTTAGCTTGAAGATATACTGAAATATGAATGCGGCGCATCCACATTTCGAATACTGAAAATCTTCACATAAAATGTTGAAATTTCTAAAAAAATTAAAAATCATTTTCAGCTACAAGAACATCAATAAATAACGTCATAATTTTCAATAGAACTCTAACTCACTGAAAACTTACGGACCGCCATTGATATATAGATAAGTTTTCTTCATTTTCCTAAAGCATTTTTTGTTAATCTCAATGGAGCTTTACAACGAATAATATGAAGTTTCGACAGCATTTGTGGTCGATTTATCCACCAAACCCGTGTTCAGTAGAAGGCAAGCGGCATCCTACTGTGCACAGGTTTGTAACGCCAATTCCCTTCCCAAAACCGTGTTCAGTACGAGGCACGCGGATAATATGGAACGCTCGTGTTAATACGGAATATTCCTTTTTTGACTAATAGACAGTCAAATATTACATTTGTCGGAAGCACCAATGTTATAAAATAAATTCACGTCAAAATAAAAACATAAAAGTACCTACTTCGAGTTATTGGGTTAAGGTTCAAACTACAAAAGCTGCATGTCATCATAATTTATATATACATCCCAGGTTTTGAATGGTTTGTTTGGCAAAGCAGGGTTTGTTTAGCGGGTGTGTGTAATTATTCTAATACATTTATTTCCATGTTCTGCTGTTATAAATACAGGTACAAACTTGTCTATAATGCATTCACTTAATATCATGAATAAATTATTGTTTTATTTTTTTTTTATTTTTTTTTTATTAGTAATAGAAGGTACATAAATTACAAATAAATTTTATACAGTAATTAATTACATAGTAGATATATTTGATGTACCCCCATAATTAAGCAAGGCTTGTGTGTATGGGGTTATATGGCAATAATATTTTTTATGTTTCACCGCCGAAAACGCGTGCCTCGTACTGAACACGGGTTTGGGAAGGGAATTGGCGTTACAAACCCGTGCACAGTAGGATGCCGCTTGCCTTCTACTGGACACGGGTTTGGAGGAAAATTGGCTTTACAAACCCGTGTTGATTTCGAGGCATGGGTGTGTCGTATTGAACACGGAAAAAGAAATACGCGCCCCGGGCGGCAGTTTTAGGGGGCGCCAAAATCGTAATTCATATTGTTACATAACCACGGGATCGAACCGCCTGATTACGAACAGGTACAAATTAATAATAAATAACGCCACAATGTTCAAGACAAAAAACAATGGTTCAATTTAAATACTTACAAAAACCAAATTATAATACAAACCTCCGGCTAGCTTCTCTCAGGGATGATTGTGTTTTCAGTTCGTTCTGATTTGGGATTCAAAACGATCGTCGCTTTATTGTTGGAATAATTATATGTAGGGTTTTTAATAAATGAAAAGATCTCTTGTCGCTTTTAAATGATTGGTGAATTTATTAATGACTCGACGCTTCTAGGAAAAGCTTTTAAACTCTTTGTGAACTCAAGGTTAATGATTTTAAAGTATAACGTAAGGGTGGAATAGAAAACACAGAACTAAATAAGATTACGTACGTTACAATGTCACGGGCAGCATCGGGCAGAG
This sequence comes from Limnephilus marmoratus, assembly GCA_917880885.1. Lineage (NCBI taxonomy): Eukaryota > Metazoa > Arthropoda > Insecta > Trichoptera > Limnephilidae > Limnephilus > Limnephilus marmoratus. Next base: position 41,092,098 of record OU862928.1, read on the forward strand.
GATCTCGTCCGGAACACACCACTGAGTTGATTTAAATATCAAATTTAACTACAGTTTAAATTACGTGTCCCAACCAAATGTTGGAACCAAAAAGGGTCTAGGCGGCCCCGGCCGAGAAGCCAAGGACCGACCCATAGAACAGTTAAAACCAGAAGAGCCCGCAAGTGGCGGGCTGCAGCCCGCAGCCCCCTCGCTGCTTGCTTCCCCCCTCCCACGGCGAATTCTTGACCAATCAAAAAGATCTAGCCGATGTTGCTAACTTTTAACAACTAGTATTAAATATTTAGTACCTGATGACGGAAATAATCATATAGGGGTGGGAAGTTATAATTCAAGAAAGTACTTCATAACAATATGTTTGATTGAAAAACAAAATTTGATTCACAAAGCGCCTAGCATCTCGACTTAAATCCTGGCGTGCACAAGTAAATTTTATTCGTTTAACTCGATGTATTCATTTAAAATAATATCTATATATATAAAAATTAAAATACGTTGGTTTCTGGGTTTGTATGTATGTATGGACCTATGTACATCCGCTATGCATTGCTAAACCATTCATCCGATTGAGATGAAACTTTGGGGATTTGATGTACGCATGCCCGCGATGGTTTCTGTATACAATAGTGAGCTCTGGCATCATGAAATTATGCATTGCTAAACCGTTCATCCTATTGCGATTAAAATTTGGGGATTTGTAGGGGGGAGCGGGAGGGTGGATTGGGGATGGGGGAGCGGTGAGGGGAGGGGGTAGAGGATGGAGTGGGAAAAGGGGAACTCTGAAGGGTGCCGAGGGGAGGGGGAGGAGGGGAACTCGGGAGCGGTGAGGGTAACTAAAAGTCGCCCGCAGGGCCTAGCAGCAAAAATCTTTTTAACTGCTAGTATAGTATATTTTCGACACATTTCAGAGTGGAAGATACTCTCAGCATCGTTCTGGTGTAAGTCCACCATTCATAATTAAAACCTCACTTGAAATGGTCTATAGCCATGTCAAATAGTACCTCAATTATAATATGTTACATAATACCCCAATTCAGGAAGCCTCACTGACTCCAGACGGTTGGGAGCAGTTAAAGACTCTTGGGCGGTTTCAAATAAATTAAAAAAATATATATTTAAAATTAAACCCGCGACCTCCGAATTCGTAGCCGAAAATCGAACCACTCACTTAAGGGGGCCGTTAAAATAAAAACCGCTACATATTTTATTTTTTTTTAAATCACAGGGGAAAGTTTTTCCTCTCTGACTATTCTATCCCCACGAAATACAAAATTTACAAACACAAGATGCAATAACTAACGTAAATTTGGTTTTACAACTGCGCCGGCTGCGTTTCAAAATAGAAATACTACAAGATGTGGTAAACAGAAAATACACTCTCAGTGGGTTTTGGCTTCCTTTCAATTTGCTTTCCGGAAATCGCAAAAAGAAAGCTCGAGGAAATGAAATAATAGATGTGGGTAATAAATCAATGGGATAAGTATCGCACGTGTTTACCAAAAACAAAGCCAGAAAAATAAGAAATAAAATTAGCACAGAACATTCAAGAACAAATCGATTATATTAGAGATTTAATTTGAGAGGCGGGTATGGATACCGCCGACCCGAGAAACATTTATTGGATAATAATAATAATTGGATAACTTCTATAGCGCCATTTTCGTGAGAAAATCACCTCAAGGGCGGATGGATAACCAACACTTATGCCATAGAAAGCTCTTCGGCCCTCCGTTCATGGAGATACTTACAATCTACGTAATTGTGACGAAACCACAAGTACCCTGCTGATATACTACTTTTTAATCCTAGTCTCCGTACACGGCGCTATCCGAAATATACCGAACTTGATCATTTTTCACGTGCAGCCGTGGAGTTAACACGCTGTCAAGCGATGTCATGTCTTTTTTCCAACATCAATCCATGCCTTCTCCACTAAATCCTTTCTTAAGTATTCTGGTAACGTATAGTTATATAAACTACGACCTCCGTAGTCCAGTGGCTAAGACTCTTGACTCACATTCCGGAGGTCGCGGGTTCGAACCCGGCATGCGCAAAATAAATTTTATTTGATTAATTTGTGTTATTTCACAATTAATTCATTTAAAATAATATATAGTATATTTGCGGCATGTTCCAGAGTGGAAGATACTATTAGTATCGCCCTGGTGTAAGACCACCATTCAGAATTGAAACGTTGCTTGAAAATGGCTTTAGCCGTGTTTAGTGACCAGATCTGAATAGCCAGGTACTTCCCAACCTTCCTCTTCCCCACCTCCTTCCCCTCCCCACTACCTTCAGCCTCACAACATACCCCAACTGGGGATGCCATAGTCTCACTGGCTCCAGACGGGAGCAGTTGAGATTCTTGTGCGGTATACACTGTAAAAAAAAAAAAAAAAATAAAAATAAATAAATAAACATGCATTTTTTCCACTTTCAGAACAAATCTAACATTACTTTCATGTTCCGACGCCATTTCTGTCAAACGTCAAACGAATAAGTATCAGACACAAATGATGCACGCGCCGCGTGCGATCAGCACTGTCGGTATCGCGATACGGATTGGAAACCGACAGCCACCGCGTAGCGCCGTGAACGGGCACCAGTCAAATCGTACGAGGGGCAGGTACTTACGATCGGCGCGTATGATACGCTCACGAGGATCGAGTATCTTGTAAGTATCTCCGTGAACGGAGGCACTTTCTGTTCGCTCCGTCTGTCTGGTGACTTAGTCAGTGGTTCTTAATCTGGGTTCGATCGAACCCCGGGGGTTCGGTGAGTCAGTCTCGCGGGTTCGGCGGAGGTCAAGACACACTCCGACTCATATGATTCGTGATGACACGCCCCGCTTTCCAATTAAGAAGGGTTCGGTGAATGCACATATGAAACTGTTGGGGGTCAGTACCTTTAACAAGGTTATGAACCATTGGCCTAGATCTTGGCGGTGGATGCATTTGCCCACTTAGTGTGTGGCGGGCTGGATTTGGAGAGATTGTTGAGGGAGTCCTTTTAAATTCTCCAGCCGAACTCTTTCGCCTGCAATGGGAGGGATGGATTCATACGTGCGTCACTCCTGGACACCCCTCATCTCTTTTTCTTTCCATAAAAAGACCCTCCGCACAGCATCCCCAAAAATGACATAGGCAAAGGGATTTTTTTCCAGAAAGATGAGGAGCTTATGTATTTTTTTTTTACAAAAACTGTGATTTTACAAAAAAAAAGTAAGGGTAAGTTATTACGAAAATAGTGTCAATCGGCGCACGTTCGGCGGACGATTGACATTTCACCCTGCATTCTAAGGGTTAAACTGTAGCATTTATTTTTATTTACATTTTTTAAATAAAAAAAATTGTTTGCAGTTGGCATGCGGTAGAAGTGAAACCTTCAGAAAACTAAAGTAGACAAGAGTGGGGAGGCTACGAACCACCACACAAAGAGGAGACAGATTATACTATATACTAAATCCTATCGATGCGTGTGTGTTTGTCTCTAATTAGTGTCGCTATTTTAAGTTTCATCGAATTTCAAAATCACAACGGTGCTAAAAAAATTCACCTCAATAATAACGTATGCAAGAGCTCATAAATTTAAATTTTCTTTCATCATTTTATCATTCTGTGTTCCCTAATTTTCAGCTTGAAAAACTTGCAATAACCTTCCCCCATGACACGCGGGTTACGAGTAGGTATTAGAGGGAAATGCAGAACAGGCGAACCAGTCACGTTTTAATGGGAATAAATGGGCTTACATTAATTTTGCATACAGAACTGAATCCGTTTTGTTCTTGTGCACTAGAAACCTCGGAAAAGGTTTACTTGATAACAAGTTGATTTAGGTACTGTGTAGATTGTTTTGAATAATTAATTAGCTAAGTAAAAAAAACAGTGCGCAATTCATACGCGGTAGAAGTGAAGCCTTCAGAAAAATGAGCAGACAAAAATGGGGAGACTACGAAGCACTTTTTTATCACTGTGAAGAATGATTTTTTTCATATTTCTGTCATCGAATTCCAGTGCACCTTTTCCTATACATTTGATCATCTTATTAGTATTTGTGTATTCTTCATCGGAGTCGCTAGATGTCGCTTTCTATTATTTTCTTTTGCCTGTTCTTTTTTGAGTGGTTTGAAGATTGGATATTGATTTTGGGAATCGATGCTTTGTTTTTTATTTACATTAACTCCACACAGGAGGCCCGGAAAATAATTTCCTTTAGGGATGTTATCTTAGGGGATGCTGTATGGAGGGTCTTTTTAAAGAAAATAAGGAAAGGATAATCTAGGAAGGAAAAAAGTATGAGGGTTGGGTAGGAAACTGGGGGTCAGTGTGATTAGAAGTGATGGAGGTGTGTATCCATCCCTCCTATTACAGCAAGGCGATGCGTTGATAGAGTCCGGCTGGAGAAGTCAAAAGACTTCCCTCAACCAGTCTAAAAAATATATCATAAACCGTTCAATTTCCCGCAAAGTTCAAAAAGTCATAAATAAAATTATTAATAACGGGTACTACAGCGATTACCATTTTAAAACACGCAATAGGCCACTTGCATGGATTTAATAACGACTTGAAAAAAATAAAGATGTAAGATTACGAAAATGTTAGTAATTTTTTTTCGAAATGTAAGTACAGTTTTTTTATTTTTAAATAAATAAATCCATTATTTGGGCTCGTGACGTCACTACATGAAAATGTCCCGTCTCCGAAAATGTTCCTATTAATTTTGTAAAATTCCACACTAATTTATTGTTTTAATATGGCAACACTTTGATTTCAGGCGAATTTTTTAATTCGTTCACTAGATTTATTGTTTGTTCTCTGCGAACTTATCATTTGGTTTGACTTTTTGACAGGTGTTGTGAAGAGAACCCCGTACAATTTACGCGGTCGGTACGTGTTTTAGAGGTATAATGGTAGTGGTGCTGATTTTTAACAAAATCAAATTTTATAATATTCTTATTATTTTTATTATAATTTACAAGTACAAGTATATTACATTGGATTTAGTAATATAGACGTAGAACATTAAAATGATTTGTGATTAATAAGATGGATCGAGAAAAAAAATATTTAGATGTAATATTTTTGGTATGCCTCGTTATTCTCCTGTGCCGTTTCTTGTGGAAAACGTTCTTTTTTTTAAATGATTTTCGGCTATGGAATTATCGTTTTTTCGCACCTATAAAATTATGTCCCGTCTTTCCGGTTTATAAAAAATGGTCTGATTTTTCGGATTGAAATTTTCAAAAAATCGCCAGGGTTTCAAAAATACGATTAAAAAAAAATAAAAAATACAGAATATCTTAGAATATTTGCATAAACTGGATTTTTTTAAAATTTGAGCCGATTAAAGTAACCTATTCTTATTTTGCTGGAAAACCAACACGGAAATGGAGCCAATGAACACTCCCGTACTTAATTTTAGTGGTAATGTGTTACAAAAAGTGGTGATACATTACGAAAAGTGTGATGCGAACGGTAATCGATGTGAATGGTGATCGATGGCGAGGCGAACGGTCGGGCCTTTACGCACGCTTGACTTGGGGAGTGATAAGGATGGTCACCCCAAGGTCGTAGGTCACCCCAAGGTCATAGGTCACCCCAAGGTCGTAGGTCACCCCAGGGTCAAGGTCACCCCATGGTCATATGTCACCCCAATGTCAATGTCATATATTCTTTTATAAGTTAGTCGTTTTTCGGCACAATCGTTTTTTTTAATTTTTTTTTACATTAGCTCCACAAAGGAGGTTCTTAGTAAAACAATTCCCTTCGGGGCCTGTGTCGTCTTTAGGGAGGCTATGTGGAGGGTATTTTTAAGAGAGGAAGTTCTGGGAAGGAAAAGGGTAAGAGGGGTGGGTAGGAATCTGGGGGTCAGTGTTTCCAGGAGTGACGAACGTATGAATCCATCGCTCCCACTGCGGTGCATGCAATTAAATAGTCAATATCAAAGATAGTAATTCAAAAAATTATTACTTTAAAAAATTCAGTAAATGCCTTAAAAAATAATTGTCGGCCTTCGGATTTCAGAATACATAATTTCAGAAAAACTTAATATATATAAAAAATATTTTAAAAGGAACGACTGGGCCGTTTTTTTATTAAAAAACTTTATTTTCGGTTTGAGGCCAAAATACCAAAAACAAACTGAATAATTATTTTTTTTATCAAAAAATATAACAAATATCTGATACGGAGATGTACTATTTTATTATTTTTGTTTTAAATTACAAAATATAGGTAAATAAAGTTAAAAAAAAAGATTTTAGATGCAATTTTAGCATTTTTAGAGATAATTAAAATTATTTAAAAAAAATCGTACCTGATCTAATGAGTTCATATAATGTAAAAAAAAATATCATCATTAAAAAAGAATTTCTTTGGGGACAAAAATAATTTATATACCTACGACAAAATTTTATTAACAACGGTTAACAATTTTGTTAATCAATCGTTTGTAATTTGCATTTACACCCATCAAAATGCTTTATATAATTTTTTTTTATATAAAAGCATTTTAAAAGTATTTCATAATATTTTTTACTAGTATTTTTTAAAAACTCACAAAATATTTTTCTTTAATTACCTTTATTTTATAATTTAAAATACAAATAAATAAAGTAGCACAAATGCGAACTAATTTTGATATAACTTTGGATTAAAAAAGGTAATTTTTCAGTTTGGTTAAGTATTTTGGCCTCAAATCCAAAATTAAGTTTTGTATGAAAAGCGCCCTGCAGTCGTTCCCCCTAAGTTCCGTGTACATACAAAGTGTCGACATACAAACAAAATAATTTATAGCAGTAATTCCCGTTTAGCGGTTGTGGGAGATTTTTATCTCCAACAATAAATCAAAACGGCTGTGCATTTTAAGTACGTTTTAGCCACAGAGCTGAGGTTGGCTGCCATGGAGGTTTGTTAAGTGGGAGGAAAATGGGGAAGGAAGGAAAGAGGATGGTTGGGAAATAGGTAGGTAGTGAAAAGTTTAATAATTGTTTGTATGCGATAGAAGATCAATTTGTCTCATTAAGGGTGCTCGGATTCAAGGGATGACGTTTGTCTAGGTATTGGCGCCGGTTACTTTTGGCCACCTACTTCGTGGCGGGGCGATCGGAAGAAACTGGAAGATAGAGACCTTTTGACCTTCCCAGCCGGACTCTCTCGACCCACCACCTTGTACCGCAGTGGAAGGGATGGATTTATACGTCCGTCACTCCTCGACACATTGATCCCCAGATTACTAAACACCCCTCGTATCTTTTTCCTTCCCGAAATTCCTCTCCTTCCTTTTCCTCAAAAGACAAAAAGACCATCCACACAGCATCCCCAAAGATGACACAGGCCCTGAGGGAAATTATTTTCCTCAGGTGCTCTTGTGTGGAGCTAATGTAAAAAAATGTGGTGGACGAGCGGGCGGTGTGGATTTGATTTGTATGCAAATCTACATTTTTAAGCCGAGGTTGAAGAAATTTTGCAAATATGACCTTCAAAACAAGAGAAAGGGCACTGTCTACATTTGATTTCGAAAACTCTGTGTAATGCCTACAATACACGACATTTTTATTCAGCCCGATTCCAATTAGAGACCAAAGTCAACATTTTTCGCTTTACGCTATTCATCAATTGTCATCTCTCTCAAACAACACATGAACCACGCTGTTTGCTGTGATGCCAACTGAAATCGTAGATATGAAAATAGGGATGAAAATAACAATTGCGTAAAGTGAAAAATGTTGACTTTGGTCTCTAATTGGAATCGGGCTGAAAAAAGAGATGGTGTAAAACCTACATAAAGCCCGGGCATCGCCAGGGACTTCAGCTAGTATAAACTGAAATACAGTAGAGAGGGAAAAATTATAAGGTAACAGGTAAATTATAAAAGGACAAAAGTATAAGGTTACATCGAATCTGTACAACATCGCTTCCTACGAGGAATTGCTTGGAGGTTAGGACTTGAAAGAGGAGAATGCTCGTATGATGAAATTGAACAAACTTTAAACATTTCCTCTTTAGAAAAACGTAGAAAGGACTCTGATCTAATACGCATTTTCAAAATTATCAACAGTATTACTGACACACCTGCTTTGTTACAACTCATCCAGTTCGACATCTCTTCCCGTAGACTCCGAAATAATGAATTGCTGTTCCTCAATCAACATTCTACTAATTATGGATACCATTCTCCTTTATCCAGAATGTCGAGACTTGTCAACACAAATCAAAACATTGAATTTTTTGGTGTAAGCCTAAATGACTTTCGGCAGTCGTTACGCAATGTGGTTTTTTTAAAGTCTTTTTAAATCCATCTTCAAGCTACTTGTAGTTATCTTCTCTATGTACTGCTAAGTTCACCTACCTGAGGTGCCTATCTTCTGCCGACAGACTAGCTCAGAAAGGTCAGCAGAGCGGGGGAGACCATCATCAGGGTGGTAGGATCTCTGAGGCGTTTGTGGCGCATCCCTGAAATAAGCTCAAATCCTACGGGCAGGGGGAGACAGTGAAACAAGTGGCTACGATAAATAACAGTTGTATTGGGTAGAATTCTTTCATAAACAACAATGGTACATAATGCAGGCAAGGTTAGAACAGGGTAGCATCAACAATCCTATCTAATTCGGGTGCATTTGGCCCTAAAATCTCTCTGGGGGGCGGTCATTTATCGTCGCGTTGAATTTACAAGGAACACACGCAATAAAGTGGGATCAATAGCTCATGGTACTCACTGCAAACGGCGGCTTGGAGATCGGTGTGGTGAAAGGGAATTTAACCGGGCTTGGCATTCCCGCCCGTCACTAGGCGAAATAACAATCGCCATGCGGCTTCGTGGAATGTTCTGGAACAGTGCAGAACGATTCACGGTACACGTGCGCTTGAAGCGAACTCGGGGACAGAATGCGGGGCGGCGGCTGACTACAACCGCCGTTGGCGCGTGGCAAGCTAGCGGAGAGGAAGCCGAGTAATTTGCTGGGGCGTAGGTGAGTAATTTGCAGGGGTCTATTCGTGCATCGTAACAGTACTTTTATATTATATGTATTTTGTCAATGCTCTTCATCTATATGTAATCTCCTTTCATTGGTGATCTCTCTTTTTTTTCTATTCGTGTTATTGGTATATTGTTAATTGGACTAATTGTCCGTAAATAAATAAATAAAAAATAAACAAAATAAAGGTAACAGGTAAATTATAAGACGACAAAATTAACACAAGAGAAAGAGAAAGCATGTAAGAGAGGTAGAGACCGATCGAAGTGTATAAATCAGATAAAGTGGTTTTAAACAAAGAACTTCTTCATTTGCATCAAGTCAAGCCACAGAGTGTTTGCTTTCATCGACAATTATTATTATTTCACTTTCTACAAAATGAAAAAATAAACGTACTCATTTGTAATGAAAAAGTTCTACGGCTGTATTATTTTAGAGGCGGGTATGGGTATCGCCGCTCCGAGAACCATGTATTGGATAACCAACACCTCTGCCACAGGTCCCCCGAAGTAGTTCGCTACGTTAATTGGATAATACGGGGTGTCCGGTTTCGTAGGGTGGGTTTGATCTGGTCTTGGCGGCTGATGCGTCTGCCCACCCGCTGCGTGGCGGGCCGGATCGAGAGAGACTGGTTGAAGGAAGCCTTTTGACTTCTCAAGCCGGACTCTCTCAACGTAACGCCTTGCACTGCAATTGGAGGGATGGATTCATACATCCATCACTTTTAATCACACTGACCCTCAGATTCCTACCCAACCCTCATACTTTTTCCTTCCTAGATTTTCTCTCCTTTCTTTCTTTAAAAAGTCCCTCCACACAGCATCCCCTAAGATGACATAGGCCCTGAGGGAAATTATTTTCCTCAGGGCCTCCTGTGTGGAGCTAACGTAAAAAAAAATCGAGTACGTTCACACGCGGTAGATATGAAATACATACATGCGTTTCTATTATTCCGACCTTTCACATGGCCCGACTCAAGTATCTGATCCGCACTTGGTCGTGCCATGTCTTCCTCGGGCGTCCCCGACTTCTTCTACCATCCCATTTGCGTCATATATTCTCCTTACACTCCTTTCCTCGTGCATTCGCTCTACATGCCCAAACCATCTGAGCGTCCCTTTCTTAATCTTATTCATCCTTGGATTCTTCGCGGATACCCACATTTCTCACACAATCGTACATGGTTTTACACGTACGCCTCAGGGACCTCATTTCTACAGCATTCAGTCTGCTTTCATCCTTCCTCTGCATGTTCCATGCCTCACTGTCATACATCAGGATAGGTACCAGCACTCTATTATGGACAGTTAACTTCGCTTCTTTGGAGAGTTTTTTGTTGGCGTTCAGTCCTCCATTAATGGAATTGCCTTGTATGCTGATGATGTGGCGCTGATTTCTAACAGTATGGAAGATCCACAGTGTCTCTTGTATAGGATGAACGAAGTGTGTATGAAGAATGAGCTAATGATGAATGTAAGTAAGTCTAAAGTCATGGTATTTGAAAGAAAGTGTATGAAAACATTGTGCAACATAGTTGTGAATGGTGACTACTTAGAAAAGGTGGATGAGTTTGTGTACTTGGAAAGTATGATTACGAGAGATGGGAAGGCTGATAGAGATATCGATTATCGAAAGAAGGGTAAATGCAGGCAATTCTATTAAAAAAAAATACTTAACAATAATAAATACCACAAATAATATCTTACATAACTCGAGACCTTTCTTAATTTGGGGTCAGAATATCTGTCATTTCTGTAGTGGAAATAATACGAGCGGAATTCCTCCGTGAATTGACTGTCTGGCGGATATAAACCCTAGGGATGTGTGTCTACAAATAGCGCAGAGGAAGGACGAGACAAAGGAAAGAGATTCCAAAGGATATATCGAGATATACGCACTGCGCAAGGAACAGGATGCGGTCAAAACTAATACAGCTTTCAGGAATTTTCAGGAAAAACTTTCATGAAACTCCCCAGGACTATACCTAATCATAATACATAGTTTCCGGAAACTCGTAGTACAAACGGGAATCGGGTGAATCTACATCATAAAGAACAAAAAATCTTTTTTTTCAATCAGAGTATTTTTTTCATTTTTTGGGAGAATTTTTTCACAGAAGGCTCTGAAAAAAAATACTTATTTAATTTTATTTTTAACTTATTTAACCAGCCAGAGGCCTCCACATTTTGTCGAAAGTTGTTCTTACGATCGTACAGGGCGGTTCCAATGAGAAAGATTTATTATTCTTTGTACCAGTTTTTTCAAATAATAACTCAATGTCGATTTTATTTCATTCCTAATTTGCTTTAATTTATACCTACATCCAAAAATAGTGAAAGGAGTGAAGCTAAAACTATTAAAATTATGTACATTTCAATTATGTCTAAGCAAAATAAGAATGTAAAAAAAATCTGAAATGTATTAGTTTATAAGTGCGCAAATAAATTCACAAACCGACCAATTTTCGTCTAGGAACACACGTCCGTATATATTTTTTAATGATTTTTTTTATTTTTTTATGTTAACTCCACGCAGGAGGCCTGAGGAAAATAATTTCCCTCAGGGCCTATGTCATCTGGGATGCTGTGTGGAGGGTCTTTTTGAGGAGAGGAAGGAATGAACATTGGTCTTGAAGAGACCCATGTTGTAGGAAGGAGGAAACACAGAGGCCCGCAAATCATTCCGCAGCCGAGCTGTTGAACATAAGAACGAGTCGAAGAAACGACCCGTTCTCATGTGGCAAATGTCAACTGTGTACAAATGTTGGGCATGCGTTTGGCGTGTTTCCCGACTATGCACCGGTGCCGAAGGGATCAATGATGCTAGTTCCTCGGAGCATCTTCCATTGTAATACCGGTAGAACAAGGATAGCATTCCCACCCGACGCCTGTGCTCTTAAGATTGCAATCCGTCTGTTAAGATGGGAGAATCTATCAAACGGACCGCCCGTTTCTGCACTGAGTCGAGGGTATTTTTCAGGTATTTTGGAGCTCCAGACCAGAGGTGGCTGCCAAATTCAACCGTGGGGCGCACTTGTGATTTGTACAGGGTTAGCAGTTGTGTACTATTAAAGTATCTGCGGGCCCTGTACAGTACGCCCAGTTTCTGTGAGGCTAACTTTACTCTGGCTTCGATGGAGCCCCCATACCTAAGCTGGTCACTTAGGGTTACGCCAAGCATTTCGATGGAGGGCCTGTTCGGAAGATTGCTTCCGTTGAAAGAGACTAGATTTTCATTTCGATCCCTTTTAGACGTAATCAGACAAGATTGGGTCTTTGAAACATTAAATTCAACGAGATTATTTTTACCCCAAGAGAAAACACTCTCGAGGTAGCCGTCCATTCTTTGCTTCAAAGCCCTACGAGCTGTTGGAGTTTGTGAGCCCTTTGGGGGCTTGTCAACCAAAAAGCTATCATGAACTGTAGGTACTGTCATCCGCGTAACAGTGAATTGGTGCACATGACAAAAGGTCGTTGATGTGCAACAAAAACAAAGTCAGAGACAGAACCGATCCCTGCGGGACGCCAGCATTTATCGAGTGTGAGGAAGAGGTGAAACCATTGACTATATTTAAACTAAAATTAAAATTCTGAAACACACGTTTACCAGATAATGTATTGATTTATTTTACTGCATTAATTATATGATTTGAAATGGGTGTTGTATAATACAAAATCTTTTTTAAAAATTTAACAAATCTACCAACGGCGGCCTTTATTATACTAAAAATATTAATTATTTCTCAAAATTTAAAACGTACGTTTACTAGATAAAAGAACAATCTTTCGACGATATCAGTTTATATATTTTTGTGGAAAAGAGTCAATACGTCTAAAATCTTAAAATCTGATTTAAAAATCACATATTTCTGGTTTTCTCTTACCCTCGCTACCCTCTAAATGAGTAAAAACCACGTAGGAAAGAATAGAAAAAACTCAAATTATAATATTTAATTAAGGGGATTTTCTAGTTTAGAATGATACAAAAAAATCTACAAATTTCGGTAGTTTCGATATTCAAGAATATCTTCTTAAAATTGTTTTTCAAAAATTCGAATTGTTTTAAAAGTTATATCTATTTTAGTTCGACCGGTTTAGACGGAATCCAACTATAATCTAAATAGACCAAAATTTTAAGTGCGTTTTTTTCGAAAACACATTTTTTGAAACGTTTGCTACAAAATGTCAAGTTTTAATTGACCGATTTTCTTGAAAATTCACATGAATTTTCTTTTTTATCCCTCTACTAGCTGGTACCCGGCATGCGTTGCTATGCCATTTAATAAAGAAATTATTTCTCCCTGCGTGTCCTTTCCCATTCGTCCCGTTCCCCTTCCGCCTCCCCTTCCTCACCGGCGTCCCCTTCCCCTGTCGCGTTCCCACTCCGCCTCCTCCATCTTCCCTCTCCCCACTCCACTCTCCGCCTTCCCCCGTCCCGCGAACCCTTATCCTGATTTCCCCTTCCCCTTCCCGCATTCTATACATTCATTTCCGGTACATTCAATTTTCAAACAGCTCGCGTGCCACCTATTGCATTTTTTGTATACAAATTTCATAGTGCCAGAGTCCGCAGTAGTTTTATACAAACCTTGTCCTGACAATAACGAACACAAAAAAAAAGAATTATCCCATTTGGTGTTGTCGTTCGGAAGTTATGCGCGTACATACATTTCCGCGATTCATTTTTATTTATATAGATAGATAGATAGATAGATAGATAGAAGATAGATAGATAGATAGATAGATAGATAGAAGAAGAAGATAGAAGATAGATAGATGGTAGAAACCAACAAAATATCAACTGCCCATATCATTTTCTGATTTTTCTGTTTTCAGATTTTCAATTGAGTTTCGCTAATATTGTCTTCATTTAATTAAAATATGGCATCTTTTGGGATGCTGTGTGGAGGGTATTTTTATTAAAAGCAAGGATAGGAAGTTCTGGGAAGGAAAAAGGTACGAGTGAGTAGGAATCTGGAGGTCAATGGGTTCAGGAAAGACGGACGTATCTTGTTAAAACATGAATACCGCACAAGAGTCCCAATTGCTCCCATCTGGAGCAAGTGAGATTATGGCATCCCTAATTGGGGTATGTTGTGAGGCTGAAGGTAGTGGGGAGGGTAAGGAGATGGGGAAGAGGAAGGCGAGAAAGTGGCTATTCAGATTTGGTCACCAAATACGGCTAAAGCCATTTCAAGCAACGTTTCAATTCTAAATGGTGGTCTTACACCAGAGCGATACTCAGAGTGTTTTCAACTGCTAAGTCACCAAACGTATCGAACCACTTGGGGTGACCTGTGGCAGGGGTGTTGGTTAAGGGAACGTACCCATTCTACGTGACACGTTTAGGGGGGGGGTCTTCTAAATGTCACGCTTCGTACAAATGAGCGGCGGCGTCCATAGGTTTTTAATCACGGGGGGGGGGGGGGGGGTTAAAAATGGCAAAAAGTTGGTCACGTAGTATGGGTACGTTCCCTAACCTACAAATAATTCCTGGAACTGCGGTACCCAAAAGTTGCCTAAATTGCGTAAAGGATTAAAGAAATTTTGGAGCTTTTTCTACGCTTTGTCGCATTCAAATGGTAACTGACGAGTTCATCGAAAGCAAACACATCGAAACCGAGTTTATCGAAACCGAGTTCATCGAAAACGTGTTCATCGAAAACCAATTCATCGAAACCAATTCAGCGAAACCAATTCATCGAATGATCAATTCATCGATTCGCCAATTCATCGAAAAATAAAGGTTAGGTTTGGTTAGTCTCCTTGTCCAAAGTTTTATTATCATTTTTTTATATATTAATTTATTGTCAACTTTATTGATCAATGCTTTTTTAACTTCCCGGTCCGCTCATATTTTTTCGATGAATTCGCGATTCGCTAAATTGATCATTCGATGAATTGGTTTTCGATGAATTGGTTTTCGATGAACTCGTTTTCGATGAACTCGTTTTCGATGAATTTGCTTTCGATGAATTGGTTTTCGATGAATTGGTTTTCGATGAACTCGTTTTCGATGAATTTGCTTTCGATGAATTGATTTTTGATGAACTCGCCGTGAACCCTTCAAATAGGTAATGAAAAGCTTCGATCGGTTTATTTAAAATTTGACCAAAAATAATTCAAAATTGGGATCTAATTTACTCGAAAAAAGAAAAGCCCAAATCAAAAAAATTATACCACAAAATCGACCACAAATGTTATGTACATTTACCAGTTTTCAGCTGTTCCTACGAGGTTCCCAACACCGTGGATATATTTACTAACACTAGCGTAGAACTGCGAAAAATCACAAGATAATTTGAGTAACTCTAGCTACATAGTTGGTAAATAACACTTTCTTGAAAATGGTAGAAGCTTTGAAAAACAACGAAATCTGACTTTATTTATGAAGATTGGTTCTAAATTTAAATCTAAAAATTTCAAACAATTTTTTGGTGAAAACAGCTTTGAGACTATCCATTTCCCCAAGGTTCTGTTCAATGTATTCATCTCCCACTGTCCTTCTCCTTCTTTATAAAGCCCTACTTGGAAGAAGAAAGAAGATGACTACATTCCTATCTACTTGGCCAGTTCGAAACTTTATTGTATTACAATCATATTTATAATACTTACCCACATTGTCAGTTGAAATATTGTCGCGCTTGTGGTAACAGCAATTATTGATTCTCTCTCGAAACTCGCGTTTAGATAAATTTTATGACACTGACGGTGTAATTGTGCCAATCGAACAGTATTAACACGGTAACGTCTGCGTGGTTGAATTTCAGAACCCAGTTTCAAGTGCATGTCTGATGCCATGCCATACGCGCCGTGCCAAAAATAACATCTGTGTGCGTGGAATTTCACACAAAGCTACTGTTATAAATCGGTTTCGAATTCAAGAATTCGTCACAAGATGTCGCTACTTCCGTCAGCAGGTCGGACGGGGACGTCTCCCCTTAGGTATAACTGCTACGAATTTTTGAACATGTAGTATCTCTCTGGATATGGAAAGATTGACGGTAATACATGTTGTATCAAGCGGCTATATATTAAATATGACGTCATTGCTCTGTCTCGGTTACTTTGTCCCGGTGACGAGCTACACTGGATGACAGCTGATCCGAGGAACGGGCTATTTTTGGAACCAGTGCCTATTGAATTTATAAAGTTTTTACAAAAGCTGCCCGCTAGGCCTAGCAGTAAAAACCTGCGGAGCGGGTTTTTAACAGCTAGACTGGATAATTGTGACTTGTGACTAATATGTGAAAATGTAGGGGTTTTCACGTCATTCTATTGTCCTGTGGTATAAAAACCAAACCAAATTTTCAATAATTTAACCCTAGAAGCCCAATCCAGGTCATTTTTACCTATACGCAAACCAATATCTGCTTTCCCTTTCACACACTTCTTTCGATTGCCCTGATTGATCGAACTAACTTAGTACCCGCCAAGGGCCCACACGAGACGGCGGTGTTGCCTTGGTAAGTCCCTTCTATTGGAGATATCGTACTAATGTAGGTCAATTTGACCTATGTTTAGGCTTTTCGTAATTTGATTATGTGTGTGAAAAGTGTTTTTAAATAAAAAATAATTATATAAAACTGTTTAATTGTTATAAAACATTTATTGGTTAGTAGAAAAAAGATTTTGTTTGGTTTTTTTAATATTTTTAATTTAAAAGAAGCAAACTGAAAGGACCTCATTTTGTTGTTAATAGTAGTTTTTTCTAAGTCTAATAAATAAATATATTTTTTTTTATTTTTTTTTATTAGTAATAGAAGGTACATAAATAACAAATAAATTTTATACAGTAATTAATTACATAGTAGAATATTTGATGTACCCCCATAATTAAGCAAGGCTTGTGTGTATGGGGGGGTGTTATTGTATTGCTTTTTTAATATCATTCAGTTTAAGTTTTCAGTATAATTTTTTAGGTGAGTTTTAAAACTTTTTATATTGGTATTCATGTTTCTAATTTTTTCTGGTAATGAATTAAAAAATTTTGCTCCGAGATATTTATTACTCAATTGTCCAATTTTTTTTTTACATTTTGGAGTGGGAAGTATTGATGTTTGTCTAAGACTTCTGTTATTTTTAAAGGGTGCAACTTGATTTTTAATATTATCTTTATAAATTTGTAATGTTGCATGATAAAAGTATAATGCACTTAATTTTCTGACCTTAAATTGTTTGAATAAAAGTTCTGACGAATGTGAGTAGGGTTTTTTTTAAATTGTTTTTATTATTAGTTTTTGTGATATGTAAATTGTTTGTGTTTGATTTTTATATGTACCGCCCCATCCTATAATGCCGTATTGTATAATTGATTGACAGAAAGCGAAGTATGTGGTTCTAAGTAATTTTTCGTTTAAAATATCTCTTAAACATCTAAATATATATGTTAGTTTCCTTATTCTGTTGTTCAGAATATTTATGTGTGGAGACCATTTTAAACGCTGGTCTATTGTTATGCCCAGGTACTTAATATCAGTTTTGCTTTCTATTTTTGAACATGATATATTACATTTGTGGTTTTCTGTATTTGTCACAGAGTGACAAATACAGAAAACTATATTAAAAATTATAAATTATAAAAACTATATATTATTCTAATTATGCGTTTTTTTCATTTCCTAAATAATTAATATGAATAAATAATCATAAAAAAAAAAATTACACCTAATAAACTGTGTTACAAGTGGATTATTTATTCATGTAGGTAAATTTGACCTATGATTGGGCTTTTTAGGTAGCAAAATATGATTGGGCTTCTAGGGTTAAGTTTTACAGTCCGCTTGAGTTTTGCCATCGAGCTTAACAATGGTTCATATCCCATCCACCTTGTTTACATTATCTATGGTTCTTTTTGTATGGATTATTCTAAGAGGGAGACAGCAAATGGGACTTACCAGGTTTGATGCAGGACATTCCGCAGGCTCCATCGCAGAGGCACTTCTTCTTCTTACTCTTGCAATCCTCGTCTGATGAACACTTCCTTAGACATTTCTGGCCCTGCAGAGCAACAAAGAAATTAATATTAAATTTGATAAACGCGCGCCTAACATATACATACGATTAAAATTTGTCATACGAGAATGGGTCGTTTCTACGATACGTTCTTGAGTTCAACAGCTCAGCTATGGAACTATTTTCCAGCCTCTTTTTATTATTTTTTACTTGAATACCGCACAAGCGCCCCTGACTGCTCCTGTCTGGAGCCAATGAGACTATGGCATCCCCAATTGGGGTATTTCGTGACGCTGAAAGTAATGGAAGGGGAAGGAGATGGGTAAGAGGAAAGTGGAGATGTACCTGATTATTCAAATCTAGTAACTACGTTTTAATCCTGAATGGTGGTCTTAGATCAGGGCGAAACTGAGAGTATCTTCCACTCTTGAACGTGCCGCAAATATACTATATATTATTTTGAATTAATTAATTTTAAAATAACACAAATTAATCAAATAAAATTTATTTGCGCAAGCCGATATTTAAATCCGCTACTCTCAGAGTGCTTGTCGAGAGCCTTTCTTCTCGACCACCGAGGCCGTCGTGTTTGTGTTTCCTCCCTCCTACAACTTCATAAAGGAGGCCCTGAGGAAAATATTTTTTCTCAGGGCCTATATTATCTTTGGGGATTCTGTGTGGAGAGGAAGGATGTAGCATGGGTCTTCAAAAGACCCATGTCGTAAAAGGGAGGAAAAACAGAGACCGGCAAATCGTTCCCAGCTATTAAACTCAAGAACGAGTCGTTGAAACAACACGTAACAAATGACAACTTTGTACCACTACCAAAATCATAGTGGAAAAGTGTTAGTGGAATTTTGGATTATCAGGTAATAGAATCTTCGATTGAATTAATGTCTTTGGAGGGATTTTTGCCGCCAGTGTATTTAGTAAATCACAGTTCTAGGATCCATGTAAAATCATCATACTCCAATCTAAAATATGTGTCCCTTTAAAATCTAACTATCAATAAAAAAACCCATGTTATTATAAATATAATAACGATTTTAATAGACAATAGACACGACAACAATAAAATGGACTGTTAATAAATCATATTAACGTATCCTCCAAACAATATTAAAGTAATAACCCGAGGTAATTATGCCGATTGGTAATACCAAACAATATTAATACTTGTAAAGTATTCCCCAAACAATATCGTTATAAGCTACATATCAGAGGTAATTATGCCTACTGGTAATACCAAACGATATTAATACTTGTAAGGTATTCCCCAAACAATATCGATGTAAGCTACAAACCAGAGGTAATTATGCCTACTGGTAATACCAAACAATATTAATACTTGTAAGGTATTCTCCAAACAATATCGATGTGAGCTACAAACCAGAGGTAATTATGCCTACTGGTAATACCAAACAATATTAATACTTGTAAGGTATTCTCCAAACAATATCGATGTAAGCTACAAACCCGAGGCAATTGTGCCTACCGGTAAAACCAAACAATATTAATACGTGTAAGGTATTCCCCAAACAATATCGAAGTAATAAGCTACAAACCAGAGGTAATTATGCCTACTGGTAATACCAAACAATATTAGTACTTACAAGGTATTCCCCAACAATATCCAACTGGTACTACCAAACCAATATGCCTGCTAATAATAATACCAAACAATAATAATACTTGTAAGGTATTCCCCAAACAATATCGAAGTAAGCTACAAACCAGAGGTAATTATGCCTACTGGTAATACCAAACAATATTAGTACTTACAAGGTATTCCCCAACAATATCCAACTGGTACTACCAAACCAATATGCCTGCTGGTAATACCAAACAATAATAATACTTGTAAGGTATTCCCCAAACAATATCGATGTAAGCTACAAACCAGAGGTAATTATGCCTACTGGTAATACCAAACAATATTAATACTTGTAAGTATTCCCCAAACAATATCGAAGTAAGCTACAAACCAGAGGTAATTATGCCTACTGGTAATACCAAACAATATTAGTACTTACAAGGTATTCCCCAACAATATCCAACTGGTACTACCAAACCAATATGCCTGCTGGTAATACCAAACAATAATAATACTTGTAAGGTATTCCCCAAACAATATCGATGTAAGCTACAAACCAGAGGTAATTATGCCTACTGGTAATACCAAACAATATTAATACTTGTAAGTATTCCCCAAACAATATCGATGTGAGCTACAAATCCGAGGTAATTATGAAATAATGTTTTAAATTATCTAATAAAAAAAACAAAAGAAAAGCAGGGCAACGCCCGCTCTTTAGCTCGTATATTTTTATATGTAAACTGATCACAATCGCTTTGACCAAATTTAATCCAATGAATAACAAGATAAACACCGAGTTGATAAGATGGCAGTAAAATTGTGTGGATTAATAGAATGTAGAGGGAAGATTTCCGATAAAGGAGACTCGTGATAATAAACTAGGCTCATGATGAGAGATATAAAAAGTTGATTGATAAGGGTAGATGAGCGATCAAAGGCCGGGGTCAGGAGAGGGGAAAGAGGAAGAGCAATAAGGGATGATGGGAAGAGATAAATAGCCTCTTCTTATACACAAAGCTATTCTTTCAAAACGAAAAACTTCTTATACAGGTCGAATATATTATAATAATAATAATATAACTTTATTGAACGAAATTTGCAAGATTATAACCATAAAGTACATATTCAGTGTTAATATTTACAGTGGTTTAAAATTACATAAGTACAAAAGAATATCAACAGAAAATAATATAAATATGAACAGCAGATACTTGAAGAATAGAAAATAGTTATAAATTTAGGTTTTTCAAAAATCCGCCTCACTAGGCTAGCCTGTGTTGATGCAGTAATTTTTAAATCAATTTATAATACTTATAAACATAACTACACTTATATTAAAATATAATCACACAATAGATTGGTTAAATTAATAATAATTTTAAATAAAAGCAACTAATACATTGGTTGTACAAGTATATTACCATTGTATAATACCAAATCATTAACGCTCTGCAACCAGGCCCGAAAAGAAGAAGACGGAGAGATACGAAATTACGAATGTTAGAGGAGAGCGCTAACATTTACAGTGACAAAATCAATGCGAAAATTGCGAAAATGTTTAATAAAACACGACTCGTTGAAAATAGAGCAAAAATTTCGCGGGCATTATCTTAAACAGCATTTAAAGAAACACTGTGAATTTTTTCATACATATAACTTGTAAAATAACTGAAACAAACGTGTTAATAATAATTTTTGGAGCATACTTTGCGATTTTTTTCTATCGAGGGAATTTTATATAATTTGCGTTTCGGCGCGGGCAATGTCTAGATATTATCTTCAAGAATAACATATTTTTTAAGAGCTTTAAAACTTACCGTGTTTAAGGGAAATATGTAATAAATCGGTACTAATCCGGGTTGCGGGCCCTTAATAATTTCGAATTTGGGTGAGTACACCGGTAAAGGCCCTATCATTATTTTTTGTCCAAATGTTTATGTTATCTTTGAAATTTTTGAAGTAAAACTTCTTGACGCACGCTTGATTTGGGGAGTAAGCTGGTGAATGCGTGACGAGAGCGCTATGAAAAGCGTGATCGGGCGAGGCGAAAGATCGGGCGAGGCGAACGGAAGTTGAGAGGGAGATATAAGTTAGTAAAGTTTTACTTCTGTCGTGTGGTCTAAAGCACACTCGTTTTTTTTGTGAATCACATTTTTTAATTCTATCAAGACGAATGTTGGAAAGTCTTGTTGCAAGGCATCGGAAATTTCGTTAACCAAAAGTAGTATACGTTTTGGGAATTTGTAGTAAGTCTTTGTCATTGTTTCGAGTACAGCGAGTATTTAATCTTTTTTCATAGTAATTATGCATATTTGTGTAGAGATGATTGAGGATTTTTTTGCGTATATCTGCCGAACGTCAAACACATTCATAATATTCAATATTAAGTTCGAGTCTGTAATTAGAGGTGGTCTAAGGATTATTTTTGTAATAGTTTTCTGTGCCTTCATGATTAGGTCTATAGTCGAACAGATACCAAATGCACTCCCAAAATTTCACACGGGGATTAACGTACAGTCAAAACTCCGAAAAACCCAAACTCGAAAGGCACTCCACCATTATATTATTTACACGTCCCTAAAAAATTCCGAATTTCGAAAATACATTAGTCTGGATTCTAAAAACAATATTTCAGACGATACCTAATAACTACACGCTGCGAAACAAAATTTAGAAATACCAATGGTGGTTATTCCCGTGAATTAGGCGACTAAATCCATTGGAAATTCCATTGTTATTATATCATACTACTTACTATAAAAGCAAACAATAAATGATTCCACATTCAGTAATAAGTACTGTATTGACTTCATAAGATCAAAAACCAGTCCTTTAATTTATTTTCAATTTAATATACTTTATTAATGTCATTTTGACTCCGTTTATTTAATCGGTGTGATTGTAATTACATATTGTGTGATCTAATATCAGTTCGTTTAGTAGATAATAAATATTTAAAATTGTGGATGTAAATCAACGATACGAATTGCAGGCAGAAAAAGGATGTTGTGCGTCGCAGTGTGATGGATTTTTATGACAATGGACAATATCCCACTCTTGCAAATCTTAGCCAGGTTCTGGTGGATATTTTTTTTTCCTGGATCTCATTAGTCATTGCGATATATTTTGCATGACATTGGTTTACAATTCAAAATACGCAAAGATGGAAGAAAGTATTTAATGGGAATATTAGACATTGCTACAGCGCGTATAGACTTTTTGAGAAAAATGAATCAAAATGAAACTGAACTAGCGACGGACGGCAAGTAGTCTATTTGGACGAGACATGGGTTAATCAACACTCGATTACACACATGTGGCAAAATAGTGAGGGCAACGGGGGTTTAAAAGTGCCAGTTGGAAAAGGAAGCCGGCTGATCATTTTGCATTATGGTTCAGCAAAAACGGGTTTTATCACGGGGAGTAAATTTATATTCCGTACGAAAAAGGTTATGTCGAATACAGATTACCATTCTGAAATGAATTCCAAAGTCTTCAAAAATTGGTTTGAAAATCAGTTTGTGACATTCCTCGAAGAACCCTCTGTAATTGGAATGTAAAATATATATTTTTTAAACAAAAATAAAAAATTACCTATGTAAAATGTTCATTGTATTGTAAAAAGTATGTTGTTTTATGTTGATGAGCACATTTAGGTATGTTTGTCTTTAAAAAAATAAACTTGTAAAATACCAGACGGGGGTAAAAACCAAATATTATTAAAATTTAAATATCTCATAAATTTTTCGTTATTTGTTTTTGGGGTGTTATGCCGTATTGCGCTACCTCCTTCTTTAGCCAACGTTTCGGACATCGTTGAAGTGTCCATCATCAGGGCAGATCCGGTAGAAGTGTAATTTTTAGTCGTGAAATAAATTACAAATCTACCGGATCTGCCCTGATGATGGACACTGCAACGATGTCCGAAACGTTGGCTAAAGAAGGAGGTGGCGCAACACGGCATAACACCCCAAAAACAAATAACGAAAATGCTTTTGGCCGTGAAAATCTTAAAACTTATCATCTCATAAATTGGTTACCGCTTTATTAATTAGCATCTGATAAAACCTGTATAAGAATTTTCTTGATTCTGAAATATGTATTATGTAATATGAGTTACCGGACACCCTGTAGGTATTTTTAAACACCTACGCATTTTCATTCAATCCTTATTCAAACTTAAATTCAGTCCCGAATATAATAAAAACATTTTGTTTATTAAAATTAATTTTAAGTCGTGACGTTAAGACCTTCTCGTGTTGCTTTACCTGTAAATTTTATTACTGACTTTGGACTTTGACCGTTCACTTAGTTTCTGTTTGACTATAGTACAGATGCAGTGCCACCTCCCCATGCTATGATACCGTACTCAATAATCAGTGGCGTAGCTAGCATGGGTGGCACCCGGGGCGGAAAACGTGGTGTCACCCCCCCCCCCCCCATTAAATTTTACTTTGAGAAATTTAAAACGCAAATTAAATATAAAAACATTACTAGCTAGTCAAATGTGTAAGCAAAACAAGAAAAAAATTTGGGAATCCCGACCGACCGAGCCATAGAGCTATAAATAACAGAGTTGCGAGTGGAGTCTTCAATTCTAATATGCTGCAAAATTCTGAAGAAAATCATTTGCTCGCATTAAAATATCATTTTAAAAACCCATATTTAAGTTAAAACCAGTTTTGTGTTCTAAGTGTAACGATAAAATTTCAATCGTGAAATAGTAAAGGTGTAGAAGGTCCTTATCTTTAATTATTAATGCACACAGTACACGAAAATGGTTTTCCTTCGATCTTTGCAGCATATAGTCTGCAACTTTCAAATATTGCACGCGGAACTCGAAAATGGTTTCCTTTGAAATTTCATTTGAAACTCTGTTCATCTGCGGACCCATTTCGAAGGAAACCATTCCCGAGTTCCACTATTTCGAGATTTGCCCGAGTTGCAAGATATGAAAGTTTCAGACTACTGGCTGCAAATACCAGTGGAAACCCATTTTCATGTTATGGGTGTAGTTTTAACTAAAACGAGTTACCGAATACAGATTCAATCTTAAATTTCAACCAGTTTTGAAATAATTAAAAAGGTTCAATTTTTATTTAAGCCGGTAGACTCTTACCAGATTAATTCTTAAGTTGAGATAAGTCTTGTATTCAGAATTTCAAAAAAATATCCAAATGCGGATGCATGTACTGACACATTTCGAAGGAAACCATTCTCATTTTCCAAGTGCAGTTAAAAATTTAGTTGCATACTATGTGGTGCAAAAATCTGAGGAAAACCATTTTTGAGTTCTGGATGCAGTTTTGAACCTGGGGAAACGCACACAGAAAGTTAAAACCAGTTTTGTTCTCCAAATGCAGGATAAATTACGAAACCGTTCTAAAGTGGAGTCTTCAATTCTAATATGCTGCAAAATTCTGAGCAAAATCATTTGCTGGTACGAAAATATAATTTTAACTACCCGTTCTTAAGATAACCCAGTTTTGTGTTCAGAGTGTAACGATAAAATTTCAATTGTGAGATAGTAAAGGTGTGAGTGGAGCTTTAATTTTTAATGCACGCAGTACACGAAAATGGTTTAACTCCGATCTCTGTAGCACATATTCTTCAACTTTCAAATCTTGCACCTGGACCTCGAAAATGGTTTCCTTTGAAATTTCATTTGTAACTCTGTTCATCTGCGGACCCATTTCGAAGGAAACCATTCCCGAGTTCTTATTGCAAGATATTTTCTGAGTTGCAAGATATGAAAGTTTCAGACAAAGTGCTGCAAATATCGGAGGAAAACCATTTTCATGCTATGGATGTGGTTTTTTATTAAAACGGGTTATCGAATACAGATTCAATCTTAAAACCAGTGTTGAGATGTGCTTAAAATTTGAGTTGCACACCGTACGCTCCAAAATTCGAACTAAAACCATTTGCTTGTTCCTTGTGTAACTTTTATTCGAGCTTTTGGATTCTCACACAGACTGACTCTTAACTTAAACCTGGAAAAATGTGAGATCAGTATAGGCCGGGTCAATGAATGAATACACCGTCAAGACGCCATACTCACGTAACGTCGCCAATCAAAAAACTTTTTATTTTTCAAAATTAGGACTAAGACAAAAATCTGATTCAAGGATTACTGGTTTATCGATTATACTTATACACATAATTAAATTATTAAAAATATACAGTATCTTTATTTTTAGTAACTCAAACTAGATTTTGGATAATACCCAAGCTAATATTGGATAAAATAATTAAGGTATTATGATTTAAAGCGCTAGTAATACGAAGGTGACCTCTTATCCAAAGAATCGACAACTGATCGAAATCTGAGGGTGCTCTTACATTTGGTAGGCGAATTACCTTAGCTTGCGAAACTACCCCATTGTATAATCGTTTGGTGTAAATACTTTCGGCAGTTGACTTGGTAATCGGTGTAAATAGCGCTGCGTCAACGAATTCAAAACGCATATTTCGAATTCATAAAAAACGTTTTCTGAAAATCTCCAAATTACTTATTATTCCTTCTATTTATTCATGTACACAAAACAATATAATACAGAAAAAACATACAGATGATTGATCATTTTTCTTCAATCAGTTATCGATCGATCCTGGTATAATTGCATTCAAGTTTTGTGTCTATTAGAAAAGTGAACTATCAAATCCACTTACATTGTTTTTTTAAATGATCTTTCAGCACTAATAAAAACGCTAATAGAATAACAACTTTTTCACTAATTCAAGTCAGTCAATAGATAACAATTCACTCCACGAGTTTACGTTTACAATAAAAATAACATTACGAAAATAGAATGATACAAGGAATATTTCAGGGAAATCCCCGACTGTGCAACACTTCGAGCTAGGAAAGAAAATAAAAAAAAAAAATAAAAAAAATCTGGAATCCCCGACCAAACATGCCATAGTGCTAACTGTCAGTGTTCAAGCGTAAAATATTTTTTGTGGCAATTTTGCACTTTAGTAAGTTTTTTCTCCACGTCCGAGTGTCACCCCCCTCGGGTGGCACCCGGGGCGGTCCGCCCCCACCGCCCCCCCCCCCCCTCGCTGCGCCTCTGTCAATAATAGATTGACAGACTGCAAAATAAATCATTTTCAGGTGTTGTAAGTCGAGAAAGTTTCGTATCATTCTGAAAAAGTGCATGGTTTTCTTATTTTGTTTGCAATTATTTGAGTGTGAAGATTCCATTTGAGATATGGATCAATGGTGAGGCCGAGGTACTTCATCTTATATTATACTAGCTGACCCGGCCACACGCTGCTGTGGCTAATAAAACACAACGTCATCTACTGGATGATTATCCAACCTTTATAACCACCGCCGTCTTTGAGTTGATCGCGAAGAGACCGATAGATGCCGCGGAGGACTTTAATTTATAATACGTAGAGATGGTGTGAAAGATTATAATAATGTGCATGAAATGCTTGGGGTAACTAACGTATTTAAGTTAATAAGGATTAATACTGTATCCGTCTAAATAACTTTTCAATTACCGCAATGTACGTAACCATTTTTTAGAAGATAGAATGAGTATTGTAAGCTATCCGTAAAAGATAGATGTATGCCTTCGCGGACTTTTTTTGTAGATCTATAAAAGAGGAATATCCCACCATGCATTGTTTTGTTATATCCCAAAAGGATTAGGCAGCGTTTTCGATGAAAGCTACCAAGCGCTCTGACTTTTTCCGACACTTCTAACAATTGTCGTTATGTTTCAACCAATTTACACAAAGCCTTGACGAATTACATGAATTACATTACCTAAACCTTCCTCACGAAACACTCTATCTATTGGTGAAAACCGCATGAAAATCCGTTCAGTAGTTTTCGAGTTTATCGCGAACAGACAGACAGACAGACGACGCGGGGGACTTTAATTTATAATATGTAGAGATAGAGATAAAAAGGTGACAAGCTAAAATGCGAAAATCATAGAGGCATATCACTTCTATGCACAGCATATAAGATCTACACCATGATACTGAAACAAAGAATTGATAAGTACGCAGAAAACCTACTGGGAGAGTATCAGGCAGGCTTCCGCACCGGTAGATCCACAACAGACCAACTGTTCACCGTCAAGCAGATCTTGGCAAAGTGATGGAAGTTTGATAAAGACATACACCAACTATTCATAGATTTCAAGCAAGCATATTATGATAGCATAGATCGGGAGTGTCTATATGACATACTACTTCAATTCCAGATTCCACCTAAATTGGTTAGGCTCATCAAAGCCACGATGTCAGACTCAAGATGTCAGGTCAAAATAGATGGGGAACTGTCGGAAGAATTCACAGTATCGCAGGGACTAAAACAGGGGGACGGTCTGGCTCCCACTCTCTTCAACATTGTGCTCGAACATGTAATAAGAAAAACGCTAATAGACACTGGCTCCAATATTTGTTTCAAGAGCAGTCAAGTTGTTGGATATGCGGATGACATTAACATTGTTGGAAGATCAATTTCAGCCATTAAGGAGGTCTTCGATCCTTTAGAAACAGCAGCACGGGAAGTAGGACTGCAGGTTAATGTCAACAAAACGAAAATGATGATACAGAGCAGGAACCCTTCACACAGAAGAAGAAGTAGTGCACAATTCAAAGACAACTACTTATACGAAGTGGTCGACCAATTTGCCTACCTGGGCTCCAGTCTGACAGAGAATAATGAGGATCCAGCAGAAATCAGAAGGAGAATCACAGCAGCCAACAAAACATACTTCTCTTTGCTGCCAGTGTTTAAGTCATGTAGTGTCCACAGAAAAACCAAAATAACCATATATAAGACCATTGTTAGAACTGTATTGGCATATGGATGTGAGGCGCTGACACTGACGGTAAAGATGGCTGAAATGCTGGATACTTTTGAAAGAAAAGTGCTGAGAAGAATATGTGGACCCGTGAAAGAGGGTGAACAGTGGCGCATCCGGCACAATACAGAATTGTATAATTTATATAAGGCACATAGCATCTCAACACATATGAGACTCCTCAGGCTGAGATTGGCTGGGCATGTACAAAGAATGCCGGATACACGCGTCCCAAAAAGAATTTTGACTGGACACCCAGGTGGAAAGAGAAAAGTGGGAAGACCCAGACTGAGGTGGGAAGACGAAGTAAGAGGGGATGCAGCACAGCTTCTCCAGGTACCAAATTGGAAGTCAGCCGCTGAGGACAGGAGGAGTTGGAGGCGACTGTTGCAGGAGGCCAAAGATCGATATGGGCTATAGCGCCATCGAAGAAGAAGAAGAAGAGATAGAGATAATATCTGAAAGGTACCCGCTCACTGTTACACAAATATAACGGATCATAATTTATACAAGCCTGCATCGAATACATAATAGTTAACCAAAGTTCAAGTCCAATGACAAGTTCCATGACAGTTGATCCCCCGACAGTTGACCCTCTGGCATACTTTGTACAATATGTAATCGGTTTAGGGAAAATACAGTATTCCTACTTACACAAAATATAACTAAGTGTCCCCGAAAGGTTATGCAGAGAGGATGTACCGCCGAATAACGAAAGCATAAAACATATTTTCATTCAAATGCATCAAGGATAAAACTTGAAAATACTTTTTTTTAATAAACTACCGATAGAAATCAAAAGTACAAAGTACAATTGTTGGACTCAGTGGCGGATTATCCTTAAGGCAAACTAGGCACGTGCCTAGGGGCGCGAGGTTACAAAGGGGCGCCACAGTGGTTGCAAATGCTCATAATCGTCTCATAAATCTGTAACTTCTTTGTTTCTTATCCTAAAAAAATAAAATTTGGTGTACTTACTGATTAAAAACAAAACAATCTTTTACGCTTCAGATTTTATGTCCGGTTTAAATCGTTCCCGCAGGAAAAACTTAACCCTTTTACGCACTTTTCCACAAATGATCACCTAGTCAATCCACGTTACGCACTTGCACTATATAAGTATAATAAATACAAAATAATACAAGAACAACATGTCAAAGAGACCAAAAGGGAAAATAATTCAACGACCCCAGATATTTTCATATCAGAGTGTTCGGCTCTATGGAACTCCTAATTGGATCTATAAATCCTATTGATCCCTCAATATAAATATTTAAAAAATCTTTTGTAATCCTACATGTATTTAAAATGACTGATTTTTGCATTTTTATATATAAATTCTTTGACAAATCTAATACTTAAGCCAAAATTTTTAATAAGAGAGCTAGGTATAATGCCTGTAGCCGAAATAACAAATGGTAATATTTTTATAGTCTGAGAATGCCAAATTCTTTTAATCTCATTTCCTAAATCTGTATATTTTCTTATTTTTTCAGAAACAGATTTTTAAATATTACAGGAATTTGGAATAGCTACATCAATGATATACTTAAGTTATTTTTTAAATTTTGTCATGTTAAACTATGTCAGGTTTATTATGACTAATTGTTCTGTCTGTTAGTATAGTTTTATCATAATATATTTTATAAAATTCATTTTCTGAAAATGAATTTGGTTCATATTCATAATATGTTGAAAATCTAAAATCATATTCTAGTTATAATTTGATTACTGCAGTAACAAACACTTACATGCCGAGTAAAGGCATTCGTTTTTAACGATACAAATTTACTCAGTATTAAACTGCAATAAGCTAAAATCTGTCATTTTAAGATAATCAATATTTTGTTTCTGCGCACGTATGCAAAAAAAATAAATTAATAGTTCTCTGAAATTTCTACACTACCTCAAATAAAAACCCTTGTTTTTAAAACTATCTCACAAGTTATTTGAAATAGTTTATATTGACCGGTCAGCGGTTGAGTGGGCATCGCGTTTGGGTCCCACCCAGGCGTTCCGTGTTCGATTCCTCGGCTGTATTAGTCCTCCATCACGACTCAAGCAACATTTTCGGTTTACTGTGGTTGTAGTAGGATATTTTCAAACATTCCCGGGTTATTCGTTATCCGGGAATGTTTGTCTTTCTTTAAAAAAAAAAAAAAATTGACATTTTTACTCTTATTTTGACTGTAGCTGTTTAAAGTTGGGAAGAGCCGCTTTTGGCGAATTTTTTGATACCCATTTACCCATATCATGTTTTATGGTTTTTCGGACTTTTTCCGTTTAATAGAAACAAGTCCGAAGGGACCTTACTTTCGAAGGAAAGAATCCTGTCTGTCCGCTGTGGGTATTACCAATCGGGGTGCGTTGTGAGCAAAGATATTCAAATACAAAAGAGATATGCTGTGCTGTCCGCGCAACTGTCGGCGGACTACGACCTAATTAGAGTAGTTTGCATACGAAAAGAATTTGTTCATTTCGTTGATTTTTTGAAGGTGTGCATTAGTATTGGTTAAAAATATAGTTTGAATACGGAAATAATTCGTTCATTTAGTTTAACGTTCGTTTGGTTTATTCGTTAATTATTCGTTCATTTAGTTTATTTGTTAATTGGTAAATAATATCGGCGACACCCGGAAGCGCAGTCCCACCTAGTAAAAACTGCAGATAGCACATCTACTTCTATTTGAATATCTTTGGTTGTGAGGCTCTTGGTTAAGGTGGGATATACTAACAAAATACATATCTTATGCGGTCGGCAAAATTGATTGAAACAATAAATTTTATTTAGAATCACAGTTTTTCACCACCTATCAGATATTTTCTTATTTTTTTTAAGAAAGGCAAACATTTACGGGTTACGAATAACCTGACAATGTTTGAAAATATCCTACTACTACCAAAGTAAACGGAAAATGACGCTTGTGTCGTGATGGTGGACTTAGCTAGTTATCTGATACGTGACGCCCAGGTGGGACCCAACCGCGATGCCAACTCAGCCACTGACCAGTTAGTGGTTTCAATACCACAGCACACTTAAGGCTCTGCAACCGGGATCGAAAAGAAGAAGATGGAGAAATACGAAATTACGAATGTTAGAGGAGAGCGCTAACATTTACAGCGACAAAATCGATGCGAAAATTGCGAAAATGTTTAATAAAACACGACTCGTTTAAAATAGAGCAAAAATCACGCGGGCATTATCTTAAACAGCATTTAAAGAAACACTGTGAATTTTTTCATACATATAACTTGTAAAATAACTGAAACAAACGTGTTAATAATTATTGGATGTTGTGTGTTGTGATTGTCCTATTTTATATTTAAATTTATGTAGCACTGAACACTTACTTATCATTTCTTCTAATCTCGATGTGTAGAGCCCTTTATCTTAAATTTTCGCGTCTATGCCACCTCTTACTAAAATATCGCCATAAAATGTCTGTCTAAAATCTCTTTTGTCTGTGGCGCATCAAACTTTCTCTTTCTGTGTCTATAAATGGCGTGTCTTGTCATTCTTGAAAACATTCTACATTCTCAATCTTACAAACATTCTCCCTTGTTATCCTCTCGATTTGCTTAAACTCTGCTTGTTTTGGCGCAAATCAAACCCTCTTTCACTTCTGTAACTTAATTAGTCTAAATTATTGTTGTCAGTCAAGTGCTCAGACCAAACCACTCTGTACAAATTATTCAAAGGAATAAACAGTTGCAAACATCCAGTATCACAACACAAGTGTTTTTTACTACAAAGGATTACCTCAAAATACCTCTCTCTATCACTCATTGTACGGTTCCTCGGTGTGGAACAGAAGGACGTCAACAAAGGCAGCTCAGCCTTACAACCTGACTGCAGACTATCTGGAGAGAACTACACCTGGATCGACGCATTAATAATTTTTGGAGCATACTTTGCGATTTTTTTCTATCGAGGGAATTTTATATAATTTGCGTTTCGGCGCTGACACAGTCTAGATATTATCTTCAAGAATAACATATATTTTTTTAAAGGCTTTAAAACTTACCGTGTTTAAGGGAAATATGTAATAAATCGGTAGAAATCCGGGTTGCGGGCCCTTAAAAAACGAACTAATATAAAAACGGTTTGAACCCTTATAAATAAGTACAACAAAGGTATGATTAAAAAAAAAAAAAAATACTTAGTTTTAACCACTTTTATTTTTTAAGAGACCAACATGTTTCGTAAGCAAAGCTTGCTTTTTTAAAAGATTTCTTTTAAATTTTGAGAATGTTGCTACCAATGAGTTTGTTTTTTTTTTTTGAAGAAATGAAAAGGTATAATTTTATTCATGCTTATTGCTTTTCTGCACAATCAAATTTTGACTTCAATTGAATAACCGAGATAAGTGAACGCTCAAGTAGTGCAGGATGGTATTTTCTTTACTATGCTTATTGCTTTTTCCACTGAACATATTATGATAAATGTTGTGTATATAGCCTTTATTATGGTCTCCATGATTTCCATGGTCATTATTTCCACAGTCGCAATTGTTTTCATGGTTACAGCTCTCCGGCTCGGTGTACCCATTAACCTCTTCACAGCTCTGTGTGAAGCTCTCATTCTTAAAACAGATCTTAGCCAGGTCACTCCAGAACTTCAGCACATCTGCATAAGGAAACGAGATGATGGTACTGTTGCCAGTGAAGTCGAGACCGGTGAGGTTGTTTGCGGATACTGGTTTCCAAACCACATGCATCAGGGGCGTCTCTACTGGGTTTGGATTACTAGAAAGATACGACCATATTAATAAAAATTTGTAGAATGACACAATGGTCGTGGTGTTATTAGTTTATAATTGTTAAGAATAGTGACATCTATGAGATAAATACTGTAGTTAATCACATTGATTTAATTTTTCTTAGCTTATTAAGAGAGTATGAATGTTAGGGACCTCTGGATGAATTTTATAAAAGCTATTGTTACCGACTAATTAGAATGGACCACGTGACCCCAGTAGGTATCTAATACCGGTGTTATTGTTATTATCGTCTTTTTAATAGTCTGAAGGACGGTTTTTTTTACAGTTTTTAGCAGTATAAAAAAGGTGCTATTTAAAATATTTCCCTCTCTCGCATTAACCGATACTTAGAGTACAGACCCCGTACTGCCCAGGCGGGGTCCGGTCCAAAATTAGTTACAAAAAGTGTTGATTTCATTGTAACTCAAAAGTGTTTGTAAATAAAACGACTCTTCATTAAAAAAGTATTTTACAATAAAAAAGTCCACCACCCCAGATGAAACTGAAGTGACTTGACAATAATGTTTATTTTTTTATTATATGTCACTAAAGCCAACCAAATGTTAGGGTTCATATAAAGAACATCAAAACTATTTTATTATCTCGATACATTTATTTTGCTATATTATACCTATGTTCTTCCGCACCTAGAACACGCCTCACAAATTTGGAATCCAAGATACATAACATATGTTCATGGAATAGAACGTGTTCAGGACAAATTTCTCTCTTTAAAATCCCTAAATTAAATTGTAGGAAAATTATTTCAGATCAATTGTTGTTCTATAGAATCCTAACTAATACGATATCTTCCCCGTATCTTTTACAAAAAATAGATATTAGAGTTCCTGGTCGCAATGGCAGAAACGTATCCCTTTTTTATAACAGCCGCTCCAACACCAACTACTTACAAAATGAATTCATACATCGAGCCTGCCACTATCACAACACACCTCACATATACACACATCTTCAACATAACTTTCAACAAATTCAAAACAACACTATTAGATAAGTGTAATGCATCACAACACACCACTTAACATCCATATTTATATTTATTGTATTATTTATCAGATTTCTTAGTTTTTCTTGTCTTGTTTAGCTTTTAGTAAAGCTATTTGTTTTCCAAGATATTATTATTATTATTATTCTATTATTATTTATTAACCGAAATATAAAATATACAAACACATTTTTTAGTGTAAATCACCTTACTGTGGCCTGAACCTGTTCCGAGGAAGCAGGGATTTAATCTAATTTTAATATCTTAAAGAAAATGAGAAGAGAAACAAAAAAAATTATATGGATAACAGAAATTTGAGAAAAAAAAAAATGATATTGTTACATCTATATTCATGGGAACCACATTTAAATAAACAAAATCTTTTTATTACCCATACAATACAATATTTTTAGTCATCTCCATGATTCGTTGTGTCGTCAGGACATCACTCGCGGATACATTTATCTGATTAATTCCATTCATTTGCACGTCAAAACAATAGGCCAGAGAGTCACCGTATCCTGCGCCAGAGTAATTTAAGCCAGAGGTTAGTCTCGTAAAGTCCGCTTGACCTGTGTAAGAATACCTATAAATCCACACACTATTACTGTACTTCTCCAGCAGCCGTACAGATAAAACGTGATTTAGAATGAATGAAATGTCATTATACAAATGGATGAAGCTATCAGTTATAATTTCTGAAGACGGGAAGTATTTTTCGAGAATCTTTGTTTCAATTTCAACTGTTTCATTTTCACCACACTTGGCCAGAATATCATCAGGAATAAAACGTCTCAAATCCGGAACACAATCGTTTATAATTGCTTCGCTAACAGATGGAGATACAAATTGCTTGGTCAATCTACAAACTCCATCATTTGCGGTTAATCCCATTATCACGTTTACCTTGTTAATTTTCCCTGATTTTAAAATGTCTATGGGAGAAGATGTGATAAATGGCTTATTGTATGAGTGATGCTGTTTGTAATATTGGATTGATTCAATTGTTGGGACAAAAGCGAGCTTAACTGGATCAGCCAATACTTCTGAACGAGCTGCAAACACAATATCTTTAGCTGGAATCGTTTTCAAAAACGCAGCAATATCGGTGCTGTTTCCAATTCCCAAAATTTGTGCAAGTTTTTGAGCGTTGCTTTCTGGATTCTTTTGCAAAGCCCATGGAGCTAAGGCTGAACCTGATTGAATGATAGCATTATTGAACAGTCCCTTGCTCAAGGGAGACAGAATGTGATACATGACTGAAGCCCCTCCCGACCCTTGACCCATAAGGGTGATTCTATTTTCATCTCCACCAAACTTTGCAATATTCTTTTTCACCCATTTTAGAGCGAGTACTTGATCTTTGAGTCCAGCGTTTCCTGGAACGCCGGGAGTGTTTAAAGAGAGGAATCCGAGAGCTCCAAGTCTGAAATTTAATGTGACTAAGATGATGCCAGCTTTTATATAATTTTCTGGGCCGTATACAAGGGGGCTTCCATCTCCTACGAGGAAACCTCCGTCGTAGAAATTTATCAGCACAGGCGGATTTTGGCGACCGTTGTGTGTTGGCACATAGATGTTCAGAAATAGACAATCTTCTTCTCCATAGAATTTATTCAAATATAGCTCATTATATTGAGGACAAGCGCTCCCAACTTGGGTTGCGTTGAGAATTCCTTGCCAGGGTTTGGCTGGTTTTGGATTCTGAAAAGAAAAATCATACCATTTTAATGGACAATTTTGATACCTGAATCGTCACAGTTTTTACCTTCCAGGATACCAAAATCCATGAGTTTAAAAAGCGAAGGTTACTGACCTCTAGCGTAACATTTTGAAGCTAGTTTATTATTGCAGATTTCCTACTTGCAACAGATAATTGCACTGATTGAAATGATAGTCGATAAAGCAGATTTCTGTAAATCATACATTGGTAGTCATTCGCTATTGTTTATTTTGTTTTAGTGTTAGTCGTTTTTGGTTATAAATGATGTGTTCTTTAGAGAAAAAGCCTCTTATCTCTTGGAAACAGCTAGAATCAACTAGTTAATGGTCTGAAGACCACTTTAGTGCTTTGTCGGGTCGGGAAAAATATTATTGTAACATGTGATTATAAAAGTTAATAAATAAGTTGAAATTCGCCAGTGAAGAAATATTATCTTTATTGAAGATCTTCTGCCACAAAAAACCAAACTAACACCATGTTTGTTCACCATAATTGTTTAAAGTATCATCTCATACAAACAGAAGAAATGGATGCGTTTTTGTTTTGTTTTTGATCGACAAATTATCGTGCAAATAATCTAAAAGTTTTTTGTATGTTGCAAAATTTTGAACAAAAATACGTGTAAACCTGCCTTGAACCTGCGTTTGCCGATAGGTGGTTTGGCGTACGGTATTCCTTGGAAACTGTTGTATACTATACCAGGCTTTGTTACGGTTTTACCCTCAATTACACCTTGGGCAACTGTTACCCGAGGACCATGGCTGGCTTCACACCTTCTTGAAAACATACAAACAATGAACGTATATGAAAGAGATAAAAATAATTTAATTATTGTACTATGATGTTTCTTGTTGTAAGGGGACATTTTCGCCATAGTTTGTACGTACATTACCTTTTTAAAATGTCCTACCGATTTTGGTGGGATTTTTCATCGTTTTGTATTATAGGATAATAGAAAGAAATGTATTTTACTTATTAGTTATTAAAATAAAATTTTAGGTCTATAAGATATGGTGTTTTAAAATAGCTTACATAATGTTTTCTTGGAAAATATTCAGTTTTTACGTAAATTTGGGCCAACATTAAAAAAAATACGTTTAACATTTCTGGTATAGAATCCATTAGTTCTATTCCGTGTCCATATATACACTGTTTACACCGTTTTTTGAGGCTTTTTTAAATGTTTTTTTTTAATTATTGTTTATTTAAAAGATATTTTCAGTTAATCTATTTTTTTACTTCACCTATTTATATATTTTTTAGCTTTATTTTGTCAAATACAAGTAAAGTAAAATAACAAGTGATTTTATTATTTTAATAACACATTATTTTATAACTTTGTTTACAAAAAAATCAAATACGCATTTACTATATACGAGTATTAACAAGCATTTAACCATTAAATTAATTGGTGACTTCAACACAAAATATTTGTACAAGCAATGAGTTCTGTATCTTATCGCGATTGCCCTTGCAAGAAATAAAAATAATAAAAACATTATGTTTTACAGTCATCTTATAATTTTGGGAGGTGTTTAACGAATTGACCTGAGGCATAGACCGCCACTGATTAGGTTGACATTTTATTCTGAGTTGTGTTCTGTATATAATATTAAAGTCCAGAAACACGAAGATATTAGTGTACAAAACACTTATCAGACCAGTACTTACGTCCGCAGCTGAGACTTGGGTACTAACTAAGAGGAATGAGCGAGCACTGGACGTTTTTGAAAGAAAAAATTTGAGGCGCATCTTCGGACCGGTTCTAGAAAATGGATTTTGGCGCAGACGTTATAACAATGAGCTTTATACTTTGTTTAAGGAGCTAAACGTCGCAAAATTTATAAAACTGGGAAGACTTCGGTGGCTGGGTCATGTGGAGAGAATGACCGAGCATCAAGCACCAAAGTCCCTGTTGAACTCAAGACCAATAGGGCGAAGGAGCCTGGGAAGACCAAGAATAAAATGAAGCGACAACGTCCTCAAAGACATATCCATCTTGGAGCTTCTAAACTGGAAAGAGCTGGCACAAAACCGAGATGAGTGGAGGAAGACTCTTGAGGAGGCCAAGACCCACCAGGGGTTGTAGAGCCAATAGTGATGATGATGATGATGATATAATATAACTTATACTCCTAATAAAATATTTCAAAACATTGTTGGGTTAGTCCACCGTTTGATACATTTTTATTTAATTCCAAGGAAATTCCTTCTCTGAACTCTTGAATCGATTTGTTCTCATGTAAAACATTATTTTTTTAGTTTATTTTCATTTTTTTCAAATAGTTTTTTGTTATTGATGTCATTGACGAAATGGAATAGAAATCGTTACGTTTTACTTAAATATTTTTATTAGCATTCGCTCTATTTTAAATATAGGTATTTTGCCTGCCTCGATTGTGGCACTCTGCGAAAGAGTGGCCCAACCGAAATCAGCGAAAACATCAACATTTTGTATATTTGTGTCATATTTTTGAAGTCACAGTGGCCCAATTTTACTTTTCACTGATTTCAAAGGATCTTTGTGAACAGATAACATTTTTTTTCAGCACAAAGCATGACACTGAAATATTTTTTTTAATTAGATGAACAGATTATTAAAAAGATACATAGTACTTTAATTAAGAATGAAATTGACAATTTTTCCACTAATAATTTATAAGTCTAGTTTTTTAACTGTAAATTCGGATAAAACCGGTCCTGGTAAAAATAAATAAGTGGAAGAAAGTACAAAAGTATTTTAATTTCAAATTCTAATACAATGGAATTCCACCACGAATTAACAGTTCAACAACTAGACTCATTAAAAGCAGCGAATACAGCAACACTGAAGAGACTTTCAACTACCAGTCTGAAAATGTCCGCAATAGGATGAAACCGGTCCTGGTAAAAATAAATAAGTGGAAGAAAGTACAAAAGTGTTTTAATTTCAAATTCTAATAATTTATAGTCGTTATTTTGAAAATGCTTTGAAGGTTTTAAAATTGTAATAAAACGCGAGTACTCAACCCGTATTGGACACTCAGCACATATATTCCCAGGAGGAAACACGATGTTAGCGTCTCCATCGCTAAGCTTGCAGATCTGCCACTAGAAGCTACTGGTTAGTTAGAAACCATTAATATGGCATATCGTTATGCACAAGGTGCATTTACAAAATTTCATGAATTTACTTTTAAAATCGCCTGGAGTTGCACGCTTTCGAGATTTGTTTAAAAAGCGAAGGTTACTGACCTCTAGCGTAACATTTCGAAGCTTGTTTATTATTGCAGATTCCCTACTTGCAACGTATGGTTTCACTGATTGAAATGATAGTCGATAAAGCATATTTATGTATATCACGCTAGTCGATGGTTTCACCTCTTCCTCACACTCGATAAATGCTGGCGTCCCGCAGGGATCGGTTCTGTCTCCGACTTTGTTTTTGTTGCACATCAACGACCTTTTGTCATGTGCACCAATTCTTTGTTACGCGGATGACAGTACAGTTCATGATAGCTTTTTGTTTGACAAGCCCCCAAAGGGCTCACAAACTCCAACAGCTCGTAAGGCTTTGAAGCAAAGAATGGACGGTTACCTCGAGAGTGTTTTCTCTTGGGGTAAAAATAATCTCGTTGAATTTAATGTTTCAAAGACCCAATCTTGTCTGATTACGTCTAAAAGGGATCGAAATGAAAATCTAGTCTCTTTCAACGGAAGCAATCTTCCGAACAGGCCCTCCATCGAAATGCTTGGCGTAACCCTAAGTGACCAGCTCAGGTATGGGGGCTCCATCGAAGCCAGAGTAAAGTTAGCCTCCCAAAAACTGGGCGTACTGTACAGGGCCCGCAGATACTTTAATAGTACACAACTGCTAACCCTGTACAAATCGCAAGTGCGCCCCACGGTTAAATTTGGCAGCCACCTCTGGTCTGGAGCTCCAAAATACCTGAAAAATACCCTCGACTCTGTGCAGAAACGGGCGGTCCGCTTGATAGATTCTCCCATCTTAACAGACGGATTGCAATCTTTAGAGCACAGGCGTCGGGTGGGAATGCTATCCTTGTTCTACCGGTATTACAATGGAAGATGCTCCAAGGAACTAGCATCATTGATCCCTTCGGCACCGGTGCATAGTCGGGAAACACGCCAAACGCGTGCCCAACATTTGTACACAGTTGACATTTGTCACACGAGAACGGGTCGTTTCTTCGACTCGTTCTTGTGTTCAACAGCTCGGCTGTGGAATGATTTGCCGGCCTCTGTGTTTCCTCCTTCCTACAACATGGGTCTCTTCAAGACCAATGTTCATTCCGTCCTTTCCTCAAAAAGACCCTCCACACAGCATCCTAGATGACATAGACCCTGAGGGAAATTATTTTCCTCAGGGCCTCCTGTGTGGAGTTAATGTAAAAAAAAAAATATTATAGTGGTTTGTCATTCGCCATTGTTTATTTTTGTTTGTGTGAGGTTTTTTGACTTATAAATAATGAGTTCTTTAGGTAAAAACGCTCTCTTATCTCTTGGAAAC
Source organism: Limnephilus marmoratus (assembly GCA_917880885.1). Lineage (NCBI taxonomy): Eukaryota > Metazoa > Arthropoda > Insecta > Trichoptera > Limnephilidae > Limnephilus > Limnephilus marmoratus. The sequence goes on from OU862928.1 coordinate 41,132,453, forward strand.
AGCTAGAATTAACTAGTAAATGGTCTGATGACCAGTTTTAGTGCTTGTCGGGTCGGGAAAATATTATTATTGTAACATATACTTATAAGTGAATAAATAAGTTGGAATTCGCCATTGAAGGAATATTGTCTTCATTGAAGTTCTTCTGCCACAAAAAAACAAACTTTAGCAAGATTGAACAATCATTTAAAAAACATGGCGTATAGTTTCTTATTTTCGTGCAGATTCATTTTAATTGGAAAACTCTATAGTTCATGATGGAAAAGACTATAAATAAATCGCATTGTCAAAATTTTAAATTCAGAGCTGATTACAAATATGATAAAGGCATCAGCTTGCTGATCATTGGACTGATTTTGCAGTTGTAATATCGCGACTTTATGGTATAGTTTTTATTTGAATTGACGTAAACAAAATATCTATGCTCAGTAATATACGGTATAATGCTCAAAGCGATGCACGATGTTTGGATTCAGGTCGCTAACAATATCACTCCAAATGTAGAGACCGATAAGGTTCAAATTCGCGCTTATCGCCAGCCGTCTTTTTTGATTTATGCAAAAAAATATATCTATGCTCAGTAATATACGGTATAATGCTCAAAGCGATGCACGATGTTTGGGTTCAGGTCGCTAACAATATCACACCAAATGTAGAGACCGATAAGGTTCAAATTCGCGCTTATCGCCAGCCGTCTATTTTGATTTATGCAAAAAAATATATCTATGCTCAGTAATATACGGTATAATGCTCAAAGCGATGCACGATGTTTGGGTTCAGGTCGCTAACAATATCACACCAAATGTAGAGACCGATAAGGTTCAAATTCGCGCTTATCGCCAGCCGTCTATTTTGATTTATGCAAAAAAATATATCTATGCTCAGTAATATACGGTATAATCACGGACATATGAATATATCTGGACCTGCCCTAAGTGATAAAAACGTATTATTTCCCCCTCCCCATGGAGCCAGTTGGAGCTCCTCCTTGGAGCCAGCTCGCTCCATGGGGAGGGGAGAGAGCCTCGCTTGAATCTAAAATATGTGACGTCATCATTCTTGTCCTGACCAGCGCGGAACTAACATCCATACATTTTTACGAAATAACACGCCAAAAACGGTAGCTTGTGCTATATATTATACCCACATATTATCTGGACGTAGTGAATGTGGGCGGTTCTCCAGTGTAGGGAACGTACCCATACTACGTGACCAACTTTTTGCAATTTTTAACCCCCCCCCCCCCCCCGGTGACCAAAATCCTAAGTCCGCCACCGCTCATTTGTACCAAGCGTGACATTTTGAAGACCCCCCCCCCCCACCCTAAACTAAAGGGGTAAGTAAATTATGAAACATTTGTAAAAGTGTCTTAACTAAACACGGCAACAAAATATTGCTATGTGAATAGGGGCGAATCTTTTCGGGGCGAGCATTTGACCTTCGCAAATACGTTATCAACGTGGCAAGCAATTCGCGCTCCCATATAAAAAGGTCTATTCATTCAAAGCAGATTTCGCTTTTAAGAACTAAATGGTGATATTATAATGCTAGATGCCTAAATACTGTCAGATTGATTTTTTAACGAATCACAGTCATCTTTCCTCTCTTCGCCCCCCATGGTTTGGTTTTTTCTCCTCATCTGTATCTTCCGGTCTGTTGAATTTGGATGTCTATGGGAATAATGCTCACAGCGATGCACGATGTTTGGATTCAGGTCGCTAACAATATCACTCCAAATGTAGAGACCGATAGGGTTCAAATTCGCGCTTATCGCCAGCCGTCTATTTTGATTTATGCAAAAAAAAAAATATCGCCAAAACCTGTGTTTAATATCATTTTACGAAGTTCAGGCACGTTTTAAAAAAACCTTGTCCGGACAATAACGAACACACAAAAAAAAAGAATTATCCAATTTGGTGCAGTTGTTCGAAAGTTATGCGCTTAGCAACATATTCAGCGATTCAATTTTATATTATAGATATAACTGATCAAACAAAATTATTCTTTCGTTCTCCGTGCAGTGTTTAATTATAGCATCGAACATATTTTTAGAAATGGATTAGGCCATCAATTTTTCAAATCAAAAACACAAGAATTTGCATTACTTCAAAATAATGCAAAATGCATCGCCTAAGAAGAAAAGTGTTATTCAAATAGCAACTTTTGCAAATCCTGTAACTTTTTAACTGCCCACCGTTTAAATGACTTCTAGAAGTCGTGTTTTTTAATAAACATTGCGATCAATCGGCTCGGCGTGATAAAGATAATGTTATATGTGTATATAATTACTAAAACGTGTTATTTTAGTAAATTACTGTTTCTTGAGATTTTCATTTGCCGATGGGAGTTTTTTTTTTTTACATTAACTCCACACAGGAGGCCTTGAGGAAAATAATTTCCCTCAGGGCCTATGTCATCTGGGATGCTGTGTGGAGGGTCTTTTTGAGGAGAGGAAGGAATGAACATTGGTCTTGAAGAGACCCATGTTGTAGGAATGAGGAAACACAGAGGCCGGCAAATCATTCCACAGCCGAGTCGAAGAAACGACCCGACGAGAAATGACCCGACCAGAAACGAGTCGATGTCAACCGTGTACAAATGTTGGGCACGCGTTTGGCGTGTTTCCCGACTATGCACCGGTGCCGAAGGGATCAATGATGCTAGTTCCTGGGAGCATCTTCCATTGTAATACCGGTAGAACAAGGATAGCATTCCCACCCGACGCCTGTGCTCTAAAGATTGCAATCCGTCTGTTAAGGTGGGAGAATCTATCAAGCGGACCGCCAGTTTCTGCACAGAGTCAAGGGTATTTTTCAGGTATTTTGGAGCTCCAGACCAGAGGTGGCTGCCAAATTCAACCGTGGGGCGCACTTGTGATTTGTACAGGGTTAGCAGTTGTGTACTATTAAAGTATCTGCGGGCCCTGTACAGTAACACTGATTAAATTGAGAAGTGACACCAGAGATACAATTAAGCGGCCTCCTCACCATCCAATTTCTAGTGACTGCGGCAGCGTGGAGTAGAGCGAACTAGAGCTGTCACGTTTGTTAAAGGGCCGCTAGAACGAGTCAGCGCTAGTTCGCTCAACTCCACGCTCTTTGCAGTCACTGCCGCAGTCACTAAATGCAGTGTCGTGTGTAGGCCGCTTTCCAATCTATAGTATAAATAAAATTAATATTGATTTTAAAAATTTGATAGCATAGCCCTCTTGTACCTACCTTCCGTGTAGTAAAATAGATCTGCCACATTATCTATTAGTAACTTCTTGTAACCTAGGTACAAGCGATACTCAGTCCAGTCCCAGTTCGTATACTCAGTCTTGTTGCATATAAAAAGGATTTTAGATCGAGTGGTTCTCGTGGGAATATGAAATTCAATTAACTTAGTTAAATCAGGACTGTCTACCATAGCAATTTTGAACAAAAATAATAATTTGGATATAATTCTTCGATCTGAGAGTCTCAATAAATTTAATTCTTTCATGAAGTAATTGTAATTTATATTTTCAATAGTAATACCGAGTTTAAAATTAATAAGTCTTAGAAAGAATGTTGAATTTTTTCGATTGATCTGAATGTATTTTAAAAAGGGGGGACCAGAGCGAGGAGTTATATTCGACTTGACTACGTACTAAGGATTTTAGTTACATGATCGTGATGATGTGAAATTATTAACTGTGCGAATTTGAAATATACCTAAACTTTTCTTCCATCCACAATCAAATGTTTTTTTTAATGGAAGGTCGTTTAAATTATAAGTTACAAAATTGTAAAATCTACAGTCACAATTTGGGAGGCCGCCCCAGGAACCAACACCTCTGCCATAAGTCACCCCGAGTAGTTCCCTACGTCTGGTGACTTAGCAGGGGTGCCCGAGTTCATGGGGTGAGGTTTATCCAGGTCTTGGCGGCCGATGCCTCAGCCCACCTGCCGTGTGGTGGGCAGGATCGAGAGAGACTGGTGAGGGCGGTGTTTTATCCTCTCCAGCCGGAATCTTTCGAAGCATTGCCTTGCACCGCGGTTGGAGTCATGGATTTATTTATTTCAATAGATTCACATAGATTCGAAGATACTCTAAAATATTTAAAAATACGCGAATCAAAGATATTGAAATATAAGAGATGTGCTATCCGCAGTTTTTACCGGGTGGGACTGCGCTTCCGGGTATCGCCGATATTGTTAAGGGCCCGCAACCCGAATTTCTACCGATTTCTTACATATCGCCCTTAAACACGGTAAGTTTTAAAGCTCTTAAAAATATATATGTTATTCTTGAAGATAATATCTAGACATTGCCCGCGTCGAAACGCAATTTATACACGGTGTACGGAAACTCGTAGTACAAGCGGGAAACTGGTAAATCTACATTACATTCGGAGTCGATTTGTGATATAACTTTTTTGATTTGAGCTTTCGTTTTCGAATAAATCGTGTCCGAAGTTGGAATTTTTTTGGTTAAATTTGAAAAAAAATTTCACTAGGGGGTTGATTTCAGCTGTGTAATGTCTTATAAAATACATCGAAGGGTAAACCGGGCTCAAAAATTTTTTTAACCCTTTAGTTGCCGAAAAAATGGAAAAACAGAAAAAAAATAATATTAAGATCGAAATGCTCACTTCGAAAAAAATAAGTTTTTTGGGTTCTCTACGTGATGTAGATTCACCAGTTTCCCGCTTGTACTACGAGTTTCCGGACACATTGTATAAAATTCCCTCGATAGAAAAAAATCGCAAAGTGTGCTCCAAAAATTATTATAAACACGTTTGTTTCAGTTATTTTACAAGTGACATGCATGAAAAAATTCACAGTGTTTCTTTAAATGCTGTTTAAGACAATACCAGTCAGATTTTTGCTCTATTTTAAACGAGTCGGGTTTTATTAAACATTTTTGCAATTTTCGCATCGATTTTGTCGCTGTAAATGTTAGCGCTCTCCTCTAACATTCGTAATTTCGTATCTCTCCATCTTCTTCTTTTCGAGCCCGGTTGCAGAGCCTTAACCAATTAACGAATACATTAAATGAACGAATTTAACGAATAAACTAAACGCACGTTAAACTAAATTAACGAATTCTTCCCGTATTCAAATAATCAACACTATTAATGCACACCTTAAAAAAATCAACGAAATGAAGAAATTCTTTTCGTATACAAACTACTCCGATTAGGTAGTAGTTGGCCGACAATCGCGCGGACATCATAGCATATATGTTTTGTATTTCAATATCTTTGGCTTGACGATTCAAAGAGGAAATATGAAGATGTTGATACTTACCAACAGTGTGGCTTGCTCCTCGTCCCTGGGACAGAGGGCGGAGGGCGAGTTGCGGGGGTTCTTGTAGACCCGCCCATCGTCATCCGCCTCCTGCGAGCCCCCGCCCCCGCCCCCAGGTGAGGAACTGGTATCCTCCCAATCATCGTCGTCATCAGGCGACTCGGTCACGGCGGCCGCTGCAGACAAAACAAGTCACTCCATCAGTTATAGTAATCCTTATTCAATGCACAACCAACTGTATATGGAAATCTATCTATATATATCTATCTATCTATCTATCTATCTATCTATCTATATATATATAAATGAATCGCTGAAATGTATGTACGCGCATAACTTCCGAACGACTGCACCAAATAGGATAATTCTTTTTTTGTTGTGTTCGTCATTGTCAGGAGAAGGTTTGTATTAAACTACTGGTGAGCTCTGACATCATGAAATTTGTATAAAAATGAATCGCCGAAATGTATGAACGCGCAGAACTTCCGAACGAATGCACCAAATTGCATAATTTTTTTGTTGTGTTCTTTATTATTTGGTGAGCTCTAGCATTATGAAATTTGTATAAAATAATTGCAATAGGTTGTACGCGAGCTGTTTGAAAACTAAATGCACCGGGACTTAATATATGGAACGCCGGAGGGAGGGGGGAGGGGAATCCGAGAGGAGGGAGGGGTACTCGGGAGGGGAGTTTGCGGGACGGGGGGAAGGGGGGGAGTGGAGTGGGGAGAGGAAAGGTGGAGGAGGTGGAGTGGAAAGGGGAAGAGTACGCGGGAGAGGAATGGGGATGCAGGAAGGGGAACGGGAAGAATGGGAAAGGACACGCAGGAAGAAATAATTTCTTTATAAAATGGCTTAGCAACGCATGCCGGGTACCAGCTAGTAGATAAAAAAAATTATAAACCAAAACAAATATAAACATGATGCCCGAAACTAATGATACAAAATTCATCAGTTTCCTGCTTGTACTACAATTTTCCGGGTACCGTTGTATACATTATTATTCTTAACATTACTTGAGGATTCATTGCGTAATTCCGTTTACATTGCTGCCCTCCGTGGTCGAGGGGTATGGCTCTCAATTAGCGAGCCGGGTTCAAATCCATTTTATTTGTTTTTAATTTTTAACTTGTTATTAAATGTCTTAATTTTGTTAATATTGTCTTCATTTAATTAAATATTATAATTTGAGATTTTACTCATAAGATAAGTTTTAAGATTTTCACGGCCAAAAGCATTTTCGTTATTTGTTTTTGGGGTATTATGCCGTGTTCATAAAGTTAAAAATAAATATTCCACCTAGACTTGCAGGAAAAGTCAATAGATGTCGCGTATTAAAAATAAAATGGATAAAAATTTATCCAGACACTATCTAGATAGCATTTAGTTCGAGTTGAATCTTGCGATCATATATAAAGATAGCAGCCAATAATATGTGCGTTAAGAAAATGAAGATAATATTGGTAGTTCTTAGTCGAAGTATGGTATAGTTAAAAGTGACCGAATTTGGTATGGGTTCCGTAGCTCAGTTGGTAGAGCACTCGCCATGTAAGCAAAGGGTCCTGGGTTCGTGTCCCAGTGGAGCCAATATCTTTTTCTAATTTTTCTGTCTCTAGATTTACGATTGAGTTTCGCTAATTTTGTACTAATTTAATTAAACATTATATTTGATGAAATTGGGTTTTTTTCACAATTAATTAATTTAAAAAAAAAAGTATATTTGCGGCACGTTCCAGAGTGCAAAATACTCTCAGTATCTCTCTGGTGCAAGACCACCATTGACAATAAAAAATATTGCTTGAAATGGCTTTAGCCGTGTTTGGTGATCAGTTATGAATAGCCAGGTACTTCCCCACCTTCCTCTCCCCAACTCCTCACCCTCCCCACTACTTTCAGTCAAATAACATACCCCAATTGGGGATGCCATAGGCTCACCGGCTCCAGACATTTGGGATTCTGATGCAGTGTTCACATTAAAAAAAAACAGCGGTTTGCAACAAACACCACAAGAAATTTTATAAAATATTTTTTTAGAAAGCCAAACATTCCTTCATTACGAATAACCGGACAATAATTAAAAAAAAACCTCTTTTTTTTTTTTTTTTTTACTGTGTATACCGCACAAGAATCTCAACTGCTCCCGTCTGGAGCCAGTGAGACTATGGCATCCCCAATTGGGGTATGTTGTGAGGCTGAAGGTAATGGGGAGGGGAAGGAGGTGGAAAGAGGAAGGTTGGGAAGTACCTGGCTATTCAGATCTGGTCACTAAACACGGCTAAAGCCATTTTCAAGCAACGTTTCAATTCTGAATGGTGGTCTTACACCAGGGCGATACTAATAGTATCTTCCACTCTGGAACATGCCGCAAATATACTATATATTATTTTAAATGAATTAATTGTGAAATAACACAAATTAATCAAATAAAATTTATTTGCGCATGCCGGGTTCGAACCCGCGACCTCCGGAATGTGAATCAAGAGTCTTAGCCACTGGACTACGGAGGTCGTTCAAATTTATTTTATCCCTTATTATTGTTCTTTTAATTGAAAAGTAATGATTAAGGCAAGATTTTTATGCATAGCACAAAGGGTAACAATTATATCTATTATATCAATTTATCTGCATTGAAAAAAACTCCCGAGAAAAGATACATGCCGCCGACAGGACTCGAACCTGCGTCCTTCTGATATCCGGTCGACTGCTCTTATCTCCTACCCGCCAAATAATTCAATATATACTAGTGTTTCATTAAAAACAATTACTGCTAATTAAATTTTTCCACGTACTAACAACCAACTTTATTGTTATATGAGAAAGGCATTGTAAGTGCTAAATCTCCCACTAGGTGGCGTCGAGACAAATTATGCCTACATTTTGGTGAAATACTTTAACTCGTAAAATATTAATTATCATTTTTTAATTGATGATTTTTATGCATAGCACAAAATGTAATAATTATTAGCCTGAAACACTCATCTACATTGAAAAAATCTCCCGAGAAAAGATACATGCTAGAAAAGATACAGGATACTGTGTTTGTACCAGCTCACAGTCTCTCACATAAAAATCGTTGTGTCTCTCTTACTATCAAAGTAACAAATATGATCTAAACGGTATTGGAAAGAGAAAACAATAATCTATTGTATGTATTCAAACCTGAAAATTAACCACAATATAGGTAATTAAAATGTACAGATTAATGAAACCAAAGTTTCCGACCACAATTAAAAAAAATATTATGAAAATCCATGATTTTTTTAGGAATTACTTTTACATAAAGTGAAATGATAATAACGTTTATAATTTATTTGTCTAATAAAATATGTAAGCGTTTTTATTTTTTTTTCGTTTATCAGTAACTAGCAGAACCGGCCGCGTATTTACAAAACCTATACCGATTCAGTCGCGGTAACGACAATTTACATTTTAAATATACCTCTATATTGGTTATTTTTTATCACATTGCAAAAACAAAAATTGTTCTAAAATCTAGATAAAATAATCTTTCCAATGCGTATATTAGAAATTAATAATTTTATTTCTAAATACTTAAATTTTAAAATTGAAAATTTAAAGTGACTGAAACGCGGTAGGGATTGTAAATACGCCAACCGGCCACGCGTTGCTGTGGCTAACAAAACACTTTGTAAAATCCAACCTTTGTAACCACCGCCGTCTTTGAGTTTATCGCGAAGAGATAGACAGATGCCGCGGAGGACTTTAATTTATAATACGTAGAGATGGTGTAAAAGATTATAATGATGTGAATGAAATGCTTGGGGTAACTAACGTATTTACAATTTACACAAATCCTTGACAAATTACATACCTAACTTTCCTCACGAAACACTCTATCTATTGGTGAAAACCGCATGAAAATCCGTTCAGTAGTTTTCGAGTTTATCGCGAACACACGGCGCGGGGGACTTTACTTTATAATATGTAGAGATTTTGGTTAGAAAAAATATAAGGTGAGCCAATTTTTAAAGCTTGCATTCAAAATTTTCATGTATAAAAAATTACCTGGTTTTATATAAGGGAACGTACCCATACTACGTGACACGTTTAGGGGGGGGGGGGGTCTTCAAAATGTCACGCTCCATACAAATGAGCGGCGGGTTGCTTAGGATTTTGGTCACCGGGGGGGGGGGGTTAAAAATTGCAAAAAGTTGGTCACGTAGTATGGGTACGTTCCCTAATTTGAATGTGTAATTTACGACCTTTCAAAAACAGTTTTTATTTTTCGGATAACAAACTAACTAACCATCACGCCGTTTCCCGCAGGGGTAGGCAGAGAGGACGGACCGCCAAATTACTCGATCTTGGCACACACTCCTTGCCTCGTTCGCATTCATAAATCGTTTCATACATGCACTTATATTATTCCGACTCTTCACATGGCCCGACTCAAGTATCTGATTCACTTGGTCGTGCCATGTCTTCCTCGAGCGTCCCCGACTTCTTCTACCATTCACATTTGCGTCATATATTCTCCTTACACTCCTTTCCTGTTCATTCGCTCTACATGCCCAAACCATCTGAGCGTCCCTTTCTTAATCTCCATTCTTCGCGGATCTCCACATTTCTCACACGATCGTACTTGGTTTTACCACACATCCGCCTCAGGGATCTCATTTCTACAGCATTTTTTCGGATATGTTCACAAATGTACCATTTATTTGGATTTTATTGCAAAGCGGAAATATTTTACCTACTGATGAAATATGTCTGATTTTTTAATGTTTTTTTTATAATTATATAAAAATTGCAGTTAATTATAATTTATTACCCGCTAAGCTACTGCAAGTAGCTTATGGTGAAAAACAGTGAAATAGGAAAATACACATTTTTTTAAATATCAAGAAACAGTTGAAAATTCAATACATTAGCAATTATTAGTAGTTAATAACATACTTGCAATTTAATGCATGGTAAGAATGAGCAAAATATTAGGTCCTCACATATGAAATTGGCGTTTTGCCGTACTGGCAACTTTGATCTCAAATATCTTCTCTTTGGTTAGGAATTTCAAATCAAATTTATACAGCTATATTTACTCATGTATTTGGGGTTCGAAAATTATAATTCATTTGTTTTTTCCTGAATTGTTTTTTTTCTTTGCGTCACTTAGTTTACAGAATGGAAAACTTGAAATATCGCGTTATTTACGAGTACGAGTTCCACCGTGGCACCAGTGCTGCAGAAACGGCTCGAAGGATTAATGATGTGTATGGCGACGGTGCCGCAAAAGAAAACACAGTGCGTTTTTGGTTCCAACGTTTTCGTTCTGGAAATTTCGACCTGCAGAACAAGCCCCGTGGACGGCTGGAGACCAAAGTTGATAATGAAGAATTGAAGGCTATTGTGGAAGCGGATCCATCGCAAACCACGTCCGAGTTAGCTGCAGGCTGCGGTGTTAGTGATAAAACTGTTTTAATCCACTTGAAGCAAATTGGGAAGGTGAAAAGCTTGAAAGGTGGGTACCTCACGAATTGAGTGAAGCAAATCAACAAACGCGCGTTGACCGCTAGACCACACACTGCACAACAGACGGCTACCAAATTAGAGATGCTTCAATTGGAATGTCTAAGACATCCACCGTACTCTCCGGACCTTGCCCCAACAGATTACCATTTTTTTCGAAATTTGGATAACTTCTTGCAAGGGAAAAAATTCAACTCCGATGGGGCAGTCCAAACTGCCTTCAAAGATTTTATTGATTCCCGTCCGAATGGTTTTTTTAGTATGAGATGGCAAAAGTGTATAGGTAGCAAGGTTACATACTTTGATTAAAAAAATATATTATATTTTTAAAAAAATCGACTTTATGTTCCTCCCATACAACACGCCAATTTCATATGTAAAGGACCTAATATAATAAGGTTACTCCCTATTAGCCATGATTTTAACATCATGGAGAATTTTGTGAGAGCAATTTTCTATTAATATTAATGGTATAATATATTCAAGGGTACTTTGACCATATTTGTTTTGAAACACAGGTACTTTCACAGGTACGGTTACCACAATTGTAAAAAATGCTCAAAAGTTATTTATTTAAAACGTGAAAAACTTTCTTGACAAATAAAAAAAGCACTTTAAACTCAGAGGCGTCACCATGGAACTATGATTGTAAGGAAGCGGCATAAACATTTCGGAACCTATTATACCGCCAAAACCAGTGTAGCTGTCTCCATTTTTCGGCGGCGGAGAGTGGGGATACAGACGGGGTTACCGCTCAGCGATCGGGGGGAGGGAGAGCGCTTTACAGGGAAGGGCCGAACTGGTAATGGGCTCATTATTTAATTTATTTTTTAATTAAAAAACGTTCCTCAGTTTTTTTTCGTATTTTAAGCACAAAATATAATAGCCCATTACGTATTATTTGCTGAACGAATTTCTTTTTCATAATTAATAGTTTTCTTAGTTTTAACCACGTTTATTGTTTATAAAAAACCGACATATTTCCTGAGCAATGCTCACTTCCTCAGCGTTTACTTAATTAAAAAAAAAGATTATGAAATAACTAAGGTATAAAATTAGAGAGTCAGCAACGCTCTCACAGAACAAGTGTGTTGCTAATTTAACTTTTATTTTTTGATTTTGAAAATTTATATGTATCGGCCTCAATTTGTTCGCAAAATGTAATATTTCATCATTTTGAATTTGATTTAAGCTTTCCAAATGATTCCATTTGGCTTCAATCTTATTTTCATCAACTATTACTTTTTTGGCTTGAAAAGCGTTTCGAACTAATTTTATCATGTGGCAGGCTTCTAAAAATATGCAAACATCTTCTATAGTAGATGGATGTTCGAAAAAAGTTTTTAATTGTGTAGGATCGAACGAACAGCCTAAAATTTTGGCCATAGAATGTTCGCCGGACACCCATCAAACGTTAAAGATACCACATCAATTACCCGTAAGATGAATCTTTTCCAAACATTTACATACCAAATTTGCCCTTTGTTCACCGGAAATTCCATTTACTAAAAAAAATCCAACAGGCAACTTCCAACTATTATTGATTGCCACAACCATTAAGACAAAGGCTTCTTTTGCCCTTGTCAGGCAATCGCCGTCTAACTTAGCACCTATGTCAATAAATCCATGGTAATTGGAGCCATCAAATTCGATCTTAGTCATTATGGCCATTTCATCGATCACTAGTCCGCAGAGTATTTTTTTACTTGAAGCTTCAACCTTCATCTTCAAAGCACGAAATGCTTCCACTGTGAAACCAGCCTGGCCATCAATACTCTCGTACCACTTCCCAAGGGTCCTAGGGTGTGGCAAACATATATCAAAACTTCTTCGTACGTAATCGTTAGCTTTTGGAGAATAAAAATGCAAAGTTAGAGCAAACGATCTAATAAGGGCCGGGGAGAATTTTTTTTGTCGGTTTTCCTTTATTCTATAGCTGCCGGTTATAAAGTTCTCTACTGCTGATTGAAATTGACTCCAAGTCCGTAAACTCGTTTTCATTAACAAAAGATACAAAAAACAAAAGATACAACGGAGAATCGACCTAACCTGCAAATAGGTAAGATTTTTTTTCATAACTAAATTCATTTTAATTAGGGTAGGTATATGTACAAGATTTTTAGCGCACTACCGATATTTGTGAGCATCAGCCGCCACTGGTCATCACTCCGATTTAAGGCATCAACCCACTTTCTTTTTCTCTCAGGGTCTTTTGGAAACCTTTAATAATAAAAAATTATATTATTAAATTTTATGTATGTATATACATACGTTCATACTGCACCCTTGAGGTGAATTTTCAAGAAAACGGGCATTTTAAATCTATATATGCATATATATATATATATATATACATATACATATCACAAGAATCGAAACTGCTTCCATCTGGAGCCAGAGAGACTATGGCATGTATGTTGTGAGGCTGAAGATATGGGGAGGGGAAGAAGATGGGGACGAGGAAGGTGGGGAAGTACCAGATCTAGTCAACAAACACAGCTAAAGCCATTTCAAGCAACATTTCAATTCTAATTGGTGGTGTTACACCAAGGCGATACTGAGAGTATGTTCCACCTGAAAGTGCCGGAAATATATCTTATATTATTTTTAATTATAAAATGTTGAAAACACAAATCAATCGAATAAAATTTATTTGCGCGTACCGGGATTTGAACCCGCGACCTCCGGATTGCTAGTAAAGAGCTTTACCCCTCGACCACGGGGGCATGTCAATGTGACTTTTACATAACAATACAGTGATTACAAATTAACATTGTAAACATATATAAAAGGAGTGTTAAATTATTAGGAAAAAAAACTAAAAATAACAGTGCAAAAAAGACAAAGTAAAAATGTTTAAAAATTAATAAGCTAAATGATAAAAAAGACATACCTATGATATGTGTAAATCTCAACTTTATATTTGTGCGTTATGATTAATAAATACATTAAAAATTTTAGGTAATTATTAATTATTATAATTTAAGTTGACTGATTCGGCCCATTGGCAGTCGGAGTCACGTGTTAATATCGGGCTCATGGCGATCGCGGTTGAAATGAACACGCCGAAAATTATAAAATGTATATTTAAGCTATGTTTAAACACTTACACGTGAAAGGTAAGACCGTCTTTTTTCTTAAAGGTCTTCATAGAACTACTTTTACAGAACTTTACGGCGCACTGGACCATTTTTCTATGTTTTATGAACGTTTTACTGGGAGCTCTATACGCGACCGAGGTGTAAAAGCCAATGTCGGCCGTCTAAAAACAGTTCGGTAAATTTTTTTAAAAATCACACTTCGGGAGGGTGTGCACACTTTACATGCCGTCTCTCTAATATCCATACTCTTAGGGCGTCACGCACTCGGGACGCGCTGCATTGCCAACGGAGACGACATTAAATTCTTTCCATTGTATTTCTCCTCTCACCGCAACATTTATTTTCTTACCCGATGGCGTTAGTTTGTTTGTTTGTTGGTTGCGGCTTTGTGGGAAATACGACGCGGAATAAATCCTCCCGGGACACACTTAATTGTTTCCTCGGCAAAAAATACAATCCAAACACTGCCATTGTGAGCAGTAGCGTAGCGAGAAATGTTCAAGACCGCGTTTGAGATATTAAGATTATTATATTAATTACTAGCGAGTTCCCGGCATGTTACTATGCCACTTAATAAAGAAATTATTTCTCCCTGCGTGTCCTTTCCCATTTGTCCCGTTCCCTTTCCGCCTTCCCTTCCTCTCCCGCGTCCCCTTCCCCTCAAGCGTTCCCTCTCCGCCCTCTTCGCATTCCCTCTCCCCACTCCCTTCTCCCGCTTCCCCCATCCCGCGAACCACCTCCCTAGTTCTCCTCCCGCTGCCGCAATCCATACATACAGCTCGCATGCCACCTAATGCAATTTTTTTTATACAAATTTCCAGAATTTATTACCAGAGCTCACCAGTATATATGTAAAATATCGCGTGCAAGCACACATCAAATCCCCAAAGTTTGTTGTCCCCATTTATTCGTCCAAAAGGATATTTCAAAGTTTTCACCACAATGCAACTACCTATTGTAAACATCTTCAACTTAAAATCCCTACGGACGTATCATGTATCTCGGAACGGCATGAAATACCCTCGGGTCACCTCAATCAGGGCGATTGTCCAAGTTGCCGGGGCACCGCTGCGCCTCTGACTGTGTGGCACCGTGGGCTGCGGTATACCTAAGCCACCCACACGTAGAGGTAGGTGGTTTATCGGGTGGAACGGGTGTCGGTGGGTGTTAACCGGTGGAGGTGAACTTAATAAATTCTCGGCAAAACTACAATATACGGGGTACAGTGTATCCAGGTTGCCAGGTCTTTGTGGAAACTCGGGACATTAAACAAACCGAGCAGTTAGTGGACTGTTTTACTTTATTGCTAATAATTTAACCTCGCCTTTCATGACCTGTTTACATTGTTATTTATTTTGCAATGTATTACGATTGCTGGGAAACTTTGTAATGCATTTAACACAGCCAATATAATACCAAAATAACGAAAACTAAAATGATTTTATCGAAGGAAGCAAACACTTTGTGGTGACATTATATATTAAATGAAAAAATACACTTTGTAAAATACCACTTTTTATTAGAATTAATATTTAACAGGCAATTTAGTAAACTAAATATGCCCGAGTAAACTAAATTGTAATGATTGTTCTGCATTTTACATCGGAAAAACGGCTCGGAACGTAAAACTAAGAATTAAAGAACATCTAAGATGTTTAAATAGAACCTTTCTATAGAAGCAACTAAGCTTCTTGTGAACTCGTATATAGTATCACGTCTTGATTACTGCAATGGCATCTATGCAAGTCTTCCTAAATGTCAAACTGACAAACTCCAATCAGTTTTCAACGCCGCAGCACGACTTATCACTGGGGTACCCAAATTTTCGCACATTTCGGAACACCTCCGAAATCTTCACTGGCTGAAGTGTCCTGAAAGGATCCAATACAAGTTATGCTGGATGGTGTTTAAATCTATCAATGAAATGGCTCCTCCCTATATCTCTGAACTATGCATTCCGGAAAATATTGGTCTAAGGCAGTCAACTCTTAGATCAGCGACATCTTCTGCAATTGGAAGGTTGAAAGAACCTAAGCGAAATCCGAACACTAAGTTTGGTGATCGTGCATTCGCAGTATCCGGCCTTGAAGCTTGGAATAAACTTCCTATGGAATTGAGATGCATAACCAACTCAGCGGAATTTAGATCCAAACTGAAAACTCACTTTTTCCGATACTCCTTTCCATAAATTCATCATTCTATTTAAACCCTACAATTTTTAATAGGTTTTTTTTCTCTTTTCTCTTTGTTTATAGTTAACTCAATCTGTTTAATGTAATCTGTTAATTGTGATACCTCAATCTGTTTACTGTTGAGCGATGAATCACCTTAATGCAGTAAAGATGGACTATTAAATTTATTAATTTATTTAAAATATCTATACCTTCCCGTATATCCAGTTAACCTTCATTATACTTTTTGCACCCGTATTCTCGAATTTAATATTATGTAAAAACTTCCTACTTCTTCTGGCGCTAATCTTAATTGTAAATATGTGTGTTAATAAGTCACCAGTTTTAGGTTAGAATCTATAGGTCTTAGTCATAAGTCACTAGCTATAACTCTTAGAGCTAAGTCACTAGTTATAATAGGCCACTTGCATGGATTTCAGAACGACTCAGAAAAAATCGTGTGGATAGATCTTTTTACTAAGATTACGAAAATGTTAGTAAAATTTTGTAGAAATGTACAGTTTTTTTTATTTTTAAATAAATAAATCCATTATTTGGGCTCGTGACGTCACTACATGAAAATGTCCCGTCTCCGAAAATGTTCCTATTAATTTTGTTAAATTCCACACTGATTTATTTTTTTTATATGGCATCACTTTGATTTCAGGTGAATTTTTGATTTCGTTCACTAGATTTATTGTTTGTTCTCTGCGAACTTATCATTTGGTTTGAATTTTTGACAGATGTTGTGAAGAGAACCCCGTACAATTTAGATGTCGGTGCGTGTTTTAGAGGTATAATGGTTATGGTGCTGATTTTATCAAAATCAAATTTTATAATATTCTTATTATTATTATAATTTACAAGTACAAGTATATTACATTGGATTTATTAATATTGACGTTGTACATAATAATGATTTATGATCAATAAGATGGATCAAGGAAAAAAATATTTATGAGATGTAATATTTTTGGAATGCCTCGTTATTCTCCTGTGCCATTCGTGTGGAAAACGTTCTTTTTTTTAAAAATGATTTTCGGCTATGTAATTATTGTTTTTTCTCACCTATAAAATTATGTCCCGTCTTTCCGGTTTATAAAAAATGGTCTGATTTTTCGGATTGAAATTTTCAAAAAATCCCCAGGGTTTCAAAAATACGATTAAGAAAATAATAATAATGCAGAATGTCTTAGAATATTTTCCTAAACCGGAAAAAAATTTAAAAAAATGTGATGCAAGTGGCCTATTGTAAATTTTAGTTGTAAGCCAGTAATATAAGTAGCCATAAGTCTTAGATGTAAGTCACTAGTTGTAATTTTAAATCTTAGTTATAAGCAAGTAATATTAATTCTTTTATATATTTATTTGTACAGCGCCCTTGAGGTGATTTTTCACGAAAACGGCGCTATATAAATTAGCCAATTATTATTATTATTATTATTAATACTTTTTCAGAATTCGCGAACCATCTACTAGAAACTAACCACTCATTCGATAAAACCTCCGGGACTAAAATATTACATAAAAATGGAATTAGAATTAGGTTAAAAAATCTAGAAGCCCTCGAAATCAAAAAAGCCGTCAATAATAAATCAAACGTTATTAATAACCAAATCAATTTATCTGATATTCCCATTTTTAATTTATTCCGTTAACCTTTTCTGAGACAGTTCCCTCCCTCTCCTTCCCCCCCCCCGTTACTTACCCAAACTGTAATTATTATTTTTGTCTCCCTCTTGTCTATTTGTATCTTTTTCTGGCACCAATAGGTTGTCGCCTATTCTATTGCTATCTCTTTCACTAATTCTCTTAATGTCTTTTATATATGTGTCTGTATCTCATTTACTTCAGTTGATATAATAAGCCCTGATGAAGCTTGAGCTAAGCGAAACCTGGTTGGCTGTTAAATATTAATTCTAATAAAAAGTGGTGTTTTACAAAGTGTATTTTTTCATTTAATATAAAACTAAAAAAATTTCACGTATTTTAGGTGACCCGACAATTGGACCCCCAAAGTAATAATTATCGTAATTTTTTTTGTACATTTTTACCAATTTCAAACCTAAAATCGATTTCAAAAATACCTTTAAGATGAAGCCATAGTAAATAATGCAAAATCATAAATAATCATATGTTTTTGTTTTGAAAATTTGATCGCTTAGAAGTATTGTAGATGTTTAATTAAATACTGCGTGTAGAACATACCTTGGCCCTTAAAAACATCGGTCATTTTTTTTATAAGTCTTTTAATAAGCCTATAAAAAAATAAAGTATAAGGTCTAAAAAACACACTTTCAAGTCCAAACTCTCCTATTTATTAACCCCTTTTCGGTTATGGTTTTATTGTATAATGTAGCAAATTCAGTTTATTTTATAATGATCGCAAAAAAAGTTGATATTTACAGCCAATCTTCCCAAAATAAAATAAAATATGCATTTTCGCGTTGTTATTTTACAATACGGCCGCTAGTCGACGAATTCAGTTTTTTTTTAAACCCTATGGCGTCCACCGAAGAACTACTGTCCACGCCACAGTCGCCTAACCTCAGTCACCACGCCCCGAACTGAACGGGAGATGGACGCGTCGCTCCGCGTCGCTTGATTTCGTGAAATCAATTTTAAATTTCCGTTTTGTTACAATAAACAATGCGTAAAACAGAAATTAATATTTTTTACAGGCCTTTACGAAATCAACCTGTAAAACAAAACTCTCAAATACCTTTTCCAACCTTTCCAAAAGCTTTTTCTCAAGTATTTTTAAACTCCTCCCATAAAGGGCGTGAATTCCTATTTCGATTTTTTCATGAACTAGTGGATCGCCTTAATATTAAGTTGGTATGGATATCTACGAATTTATTTACATTGTCGATGTTTGTACTTATAAGCTGGTATCTCTACATATTATAAATTAAAGTCCCCCGCGTCGTCTGTCTGTCTGTCTGTTCGCGATAAACTCGAAAACTACTGAACGGATTTTCATGCGGTTTTCACCAATAGATAGAGTGTTTCGTGAGGAAGGTTTAGGTATGTAATTTGTCAAGGATTTGTGTAAATTGGTAGAAACATCACGATAATTGTTAAAAGTGTCGGAAAAATCGAGCCGCCTGGTAGCTTTCATCGAAAACGCTGCCTAATCCATTTGGGATATAACATGACAATGCATGGTGGGATATTCCTCTTTTATAGATCTACAAAAAAGTCCGCGAAAGCATATGTATATCTATCTTTTACGGATAGCTTACTATACCCATTTTATCTTCTAAAAAAATGGTCACGTACATTGATTGCGGTAATTGAAAAGTTATTTAGACGGATACAATATTATCCTATACAATCCTTATTAATTTTAATTCGTTAGTTACCTCAAGCATTTCATGCACATTATTTTAATCTTTCACACCATCTCTACGTATTATAAATAAAAGTCCTCCGCGGCATCTGTCTGTCTCTTCGCGATAAACTCAAAGACGGCGGTGGTTATAAAGGTTGGATAACCATCCAGTAGATGACGTTGTGTTTTATTAGCCACAGCAACGCGTTGCCGGGTCAGCTAGCATCTTTATATATACAAAAAATCTCGCGTCACGATGTTTGTTCGTGATAAACTCCGAAACTTTACTGACTGCGTGTAATTTGGTCCAACATACACACGGTCCAACTTACAGTTTTTTCTCGATTATTGACTTCAATAATTTTTATTGCGAATTAAATGTTCGTTATAGGACAATGCTTTGTAATTATTTGTAAGTTCCATAAGTATCTAACAGATGGCAGTGTCAGTTAATTTATCGACACAACACTTGGTTATCTAGGTTGGGTAACCATCCAGTAGATGGCAACGTAACGTCACAGCAACGTGTGGCCGGGTCAGCTAGTATATTATTATAAAATAACGTGTACAATGTGCTTGCCGCTAAAACTCAGAAACGCATCCAGTACGATCAAGAGATTTTTATGGTGTAGTAGCCCTCTATCCCACATCCATGAAGAGGATGGGATAAGAGGATATTTAAAGGGCATGCTTTTGAAGATATAAGGGCTGAAAGTTTTGCCCTCTAGAAGTTTCTAGAACAGTCCAGAACATTCGGGAGTTTTCGAAAGCATTCCACAACATTCCAGAACATCCCAAAACATTCTGGAATGTTCAGGAATAGTCTGGAACGTTCGGGAACATCCCGGCACATTCCAGAACACTCCCGAATGTTATAGAATGTTCTGGAACATTGTGAACTATTCGAAGCTTTGTTGTTTGGGTTACCCATTGGTAGGGGTATATAAAGCAACGTCCGTCGTGGGTTCGAACGTCAGTTCAATCTCATATCAACTCCCTGAGCGAAGCCGGGTACCTAAGTACCTACCCCAGCTATAAATTATTATAAAATTATATTTTCCTGTGCATTATTTACCAATTTCAAACCGAAAATCGACTTAAAAATACCTTTAATAAGAAGTTGGCATGAATAGCAAACGAATTTATTTACACTGTCGATTTTTTTTTGTATTTATAAGCTGGTACATACAGTACATATATAGACAAGTAGTTTTATCCTCGATGCATTTGAATGAAAATATCTTTTATACTTATTCATATGTTATTCGGCGATACTTCTTCTTTGGACACCCCTTCCGAGACACTTATGTAGTTATATTTTGTGTAAGTAGGTGTACCGTATTTTCCCTAAACCGACTGCATATTGTGTATAATTGTGGGGGGCCAAACGCCGGGAGACCAACGGTCATGGAATCGTTTTTAGTAGAGTAAATGTAAAAATAAATTTTAAAAATACCGAATAATAATTTGAATAACGCACAAGAGTCACAGTTGCTAAGAGCCAGTGGAACTATGGCATCCCCAATTGGGGTATTTCGTGAATATAATATTAATAGGCGTTACTTATAACTTTGTTCTTAAAGAAAATGTATTTGTTTGTCATATTAATACAACGTTAATACACGGCAACGGCACAAAAAAGGCAAAAAACTATAGACATATGAATATTACTAGACAGACCAGAACATAAAGGTGAAGGGTAGAAACCAACTACAGCGGGACACAGAGCGGGAAAATGACTTTGGTGATATGCGAATCGTCAATAACTCAATCTGACAGTATATAGGCATCTCGCATTATAATATCACTATTTAGTTCTTAAAAGTAAACTCTGCTTTTGAATGAATAGACCTTTTTACATGGGAGCGCGAATTGCTCGCCGCATAATGAACAAATTTGCGAAGTCCAAATACGGCAAAGTAAAGTTCGTCTATTATCAGAGTCCAATATTTTGTTGCCGTATTTAGTTAAGACACTTTTACAAATGTTTCATAATTTAATTACCCCACTAAACAGCGACGAGCACACGCCATGTATCTCGAGTGATAGTATATGTTGCAAAAACGACCATATTATGTGATATGAATATGCTTAAAATAAAGTAAAATAATGCTTGCCTATGGAAATACGACAGTTGGGTTTATTCTCTTTTTCACTTCTATTTTTACACGTTTTCAAAACACAAGTCACTATTTTTGCTGTGTTATTTCGTAAAATGCACCGATGAGTGCTCGCCCTGGCTCGCAGAAGAATGATGACGTCACATTTTTTTTTATATTCACGCGAAGCCATACTCGATCCCAGCCGGTTCCAATGGAACCGGTATGGGAAGGAGGAAATAATACGCTTTTATCACTTAGGGGAGGTCTAGTCATATTCATGTCTATGCAAAAAACGTATTTCTTTATCATAATAATGCTGCATCTCTTTCTTAGACACTAAATAATAGTGAGACAAACGTACGTATTTTATTCTGCTTCACCCACAGGAAAAATACATTAATTGTCGTGCATCACTCTCACTAGTATTAAAGAAATGCAACGCCGGGTGCGGTTGACGTCACCGTGCCAAAGAAACAAAGTAATAATTTTCTTGCATCTCTCTCACACAACGCACCGTGACGTCTCCGTAGACCCCTACTATACTACTAGCCGTGGCGATAATTTTGAAAGTATGGAATATAGTTACAAGGATAATTTTGAAGTGTGAGTGAAATCCAAAAATTCATCAAATGTCATTGCGCTGATGGTTTTGCTTTTGTTCTTAAACATATAATGCTGCAGCTCTTTCTTACACACTTTTATTTTTATATGAATACTTCACAGGAGTCCCAGCTACTCCCGTCTGGAACCAGTGAGTCTATTGCATCACCAATTGGGGTATGTTGTGAGGCTGAACGTAGTGGGGAAGGGAAGGAGATGTGGAAGAGGAAGGTAGAGAAGTACCTGGCTATTCAGATCTGATTACCAAACACGGCTAAAGCCATTTCAAGCAACGTTTCAATTCTGAATGGTGGTCTTACACCAGGACGATAGTAACAGTATCTTCCATTCTGGAACGTGCCGCAAATATGCTATATATTATTTTATAATGAATTAATTGTGAAATCACACAAATTAATCAAATAAAATTTATTTGTTCACGCCGGGATTCGATCCCGCGACCTTCGGATTGCGAGTCAAAAGCCTCACCTCTAGACTACGCCGGCCGTTCACTAAATAACAACAGGCGAAAATGAGACAAATGATAAACGTATGTCTGCGCCCACCTAAAAGAAACATACAATCATTATCATACTTCTCCCTCAAACGTTTTTTTTTACATGAGCTCCACACAGGAGGCCCTGAGGAAAATAATTTCCCTCAGGGCCAATGTCATCTTTGGGGATGGTGTGTGGAGGGTTTTTTTTAAGGAAAGGAAGGAGAGGAGAGTTCTGGGAAGGAAAAGGGTTTAAGGGGTGGGTAGGAATCTGGGGTTCAATGTATCCTGGTCATCCGCCTCCAGGACCTAGACAAACCTCACCCCATGAACCCCGAAATCACCAAACGTAGCTTGGGGTGACCTATGGCAGAGGTGTTGGTTATCCAATAAAGATTCCCGGGGCGGCGGTACCCATTCCCGCCTCCCAACGTATAAAGAAAATGAAACGCAATTCTTGTCCCCGCGGCTGAACCGATAGTAAGATATATCTGTTTCCTCCAAAGGAAAAAAGATGTGTTTTGGAGGAAACAGTCACACATATTTTGTTTGTCTCACCTTTTCTCTCATAATTTCATGTGTAAGAAAGAGCTGCAGTACTATGGCGATAAGGAAAGTATGTTTATTGCCCTTTTTACCGTCACGGTTCCGTACAAGTGGATCGTCACGGTAATAATAAGTGCGCTCAATGTCACATTATTGAAGTAGGAACAGCTTTTCTATCTGAAATTTCAAATCCAACGAGACAATTTCACCTCACAGTGTCATTTCCATCATTGGTTGTGGGGCTTTTGGTGAGATACCTATAGTATAGATAAAGGTATTTAATTACTTTTTTTAATGTTACGAGTAGCATTGTTTATTAAAATTGTCTGTTTTTTATGTGATAAAGGAATGTGGAAAATTGGGTGAATAAACAGTACATTTAATCAAAAATTTTAATGAACTGTTTAATCTGTTTACGTAATGATTTTTATTGAACCACAAAACGTCTCACCTATTGGACCTTATAGGCCGTCACTACGCTCTATACAGGGTGTCCGGGGAAAAGTGCACTAACTTCTGGAGACGATTACATATATGTATGCTTGAAGTTAAAAAAATAGGTATTCCAATGTTCTTTTGAAGTAAAACTTTTTCACGCATGCTTGACTTAGGGAGTAAGCTGGTGAATGCGTGACGAGAGCGTTACGAAAAATGTGATCGGGCTAGGCAAACGGTCGGGCCTTTACGCACGCTTGACTTGGGGAGTAAGCTGGTGAATGCGTGACGAGAGCGTTACGAAAAATGTGATTGGGCTAGGCAAACGGTCGGGCCTTTACGCACGCTTGACTTCGGGAGTAAGCTGGTGAATGCGTGACAAGAGCGTTACGAAAAGTGTGATCGGGCTAGGCAAACGGTCGGGCCTTTACGCACGCTTGACTTGAGAAGTAAGCTGGTGAATGCGTGACGAGAGCGTTACGAAAAGTGTGATCGGGCTAGGCAAACGGTCGGGCCTTTACGCACACTTTACTTGGGGAGTAAGCTGGTGAATACGTGACGAGAGCGTTACGAAAAGTGTAATCGGGCTAGGCAAACGGTCGGGCCTTTACGCACGCTTGACTTGGGGAGTAAGCTGGTGAATGCGTGACGAGAGCGTTACGAAAAGTGTGATCGGGCTAGGCAAACGGTCGGGCCTTTACGCACGCTTGACTTGGGGAGTAAGCTGGTGAATGCGTGACGAGAGCGTTATTAAAAGTGTGATCGGGCGAGGCGAACGGAAGTTGAGAGGGAGATATAAGTTAGTGAAGTTTTACTTCAGTCGTGTGGTCTAAAACAATCTCGTTTTATTTCATACACAAATATTTTTCCATAGAAGATTTCTTTTCATTCAAGCAAATTCAACTTTTTAACTAAAACTGCGTGGCTTTTTCATTTTGAAAAATCTGTTTGTTATATTATTTAATGTGTGTTCAGATGACTGGAAAAATAATTTTAAAAATCTTAATCACTCGGAAAAATATACCTATTCGTCAAATAAATAATTAACTACAACAAAAAAATCAAGGAGAAAATTTATATTTTATTTGTTTTCAAAAATGGAATATTTGAAAATGGCATACAAAAACATCAAAAAAACTTCGTAAACGATGCAATGTAATGTTCTCCACATCCTTGAAAAGTTATTAAATAATTTTAAAAATTTGCAAAAATACGTTACAGGAAAATATATATTTTTACTACCAAAGGTTTTTTTTCTTTATTAACATGTTTTTGGTGATATTTTATATTCAAAGAAATTCGCAGGTATGTTGTAAGTGAAGTATTATAATATCAATTTTAAAAACATTAGAATTTCAAAATCATTTTTTTACTGGGATTTTCGAAATGAGTTTTTATTTTTAAAGTTTTTTTTTCAATTATTTCTGGATTTCACCCTTCACGGGTATTCTAAGCCATCATTTAAAATAACAGAGAAAGGAAAGGTGAATTTATATATTAACTAGCTGATCCGGCGAACTTCGTACCGCCTCAGAATCAAAAACTGTTGTCAACTTATTAGCTGAATTGATCTAAATTGTTTCTCCCTGCGTATACCATACCTTGATCTAAATTGTTTCTCCCTGCGTATCCTTTCCCCTCTCGCGTTCCCTCTCCCTCTCCCCACTCCACTTCTCCCCTTCCCCCGTCCCGCTAACCCCTCTTCCTGAGTTCCTTTCCCCCCTCCCCCCTCCCCCGGTTCACAGTTCAATATTATACCCCTTACAATATTGCTGCAGTTCTTTCAAAATAGGAGAATTCGTTCCATACAAAATGTATGGGAAAATAATTTTTCTTCGGAGTGGAACACCCTTTACTTTTAGGGGGATTAAAAATAGATGTTGGTCGATTCTCAGACCTACCAGATAAGCACACAAAATTTCATCAAAATTGGTCCAGCCGTTTCGGAGGAGTATGGTAACGAACACCGTGACACGAGAATTTTATATATTAGATTTTAAAAATTTGCAAAAATACATTACAGGAAAATATATATTTTTACTACCAAAGTTTTTTTTTCTTTATTAACACGTTTTTGGTGATATTTTATATTCAAAAAAATTCGCAGGTGTGTTGTAAGTGAAGTATTATAATATCAATTTTAAAAACATTAGAATTTCAAAACCATTTTTTTACTGGGATTTTCGAAATGAGTTTTTATTTTTAAAGTTTTTTTTTCAATTATTTCTGGATTTCACCCTTCGAGGGTATTCTAAGCCATCATTTATAATTACAGAGAAAGGAAAGGTGAATTTATATATTAATTTTGTTTAAATGTGCGAATTTCAGAATTATATGCAAGATTGGAGTCGAGTTTCGACAGAAGAGATGAGATGTTGAATGGAGGGGAGGCAATTTTAGATAACGCTTGATAGAAGAGAGGATATTTATTTAGAGAGGGACAATCAAAAAATATGTGATATAAAGTTCCCACTTCTAGACCACAGAATGTACAATCTGGGGAGTCAAGGACGTGAATTTTAAAAAGGTGAGAAGGAACGGAACA
Source organism: Limnephilus marmoratus (assembly GCA_917880885.1). Taxonomy (NCBI): domain Eukaryota; kingdom Metazoa; phylum Arthropoda; class Insecta; order Trichoptera; family Limnephilidae; genus Limnephilus; species Limnephilus marmoratus. Next base: position 41,158,543 of record OU862928.1, read on the forward strand.
ATGTCCGATTCTCATTCGAATAAGTGAGGAAATTTCTTTTATGGAACGGGGGAATTTTAGAAACCACGGTTTTGATGGGATAGTCCTTTGTGTTGAGGCTCCTGAGGTAGCAGGCTCCCTTGATTGACTAGCAATGTTCCAATACTCTGTCCAAACATTTATTTTTAAAGTTATTATTATTTTTAAAGTTGAATTTTTGAAAAAAGTTATTAATCTTTTTGAAGTAAAACTTCTTTACGCACGCTTGACTTGGGGAGTAAGCTGGCGAATGCGTGACGAGAGCGTTACGAAAAGCGAGGCGAACGATAGTTGAGAGGGAGATATAAGTTAGTGAAGATAGAAAGAAAGAGAGTTACGCTTCGTATATTACTGTAGGGGCAAGAGAGAGAGGTGCGAGCACACATTTTGTTTATCTCTTTCTCTCATAGCCAGTTACGTTACACAGTTCAGGCCTATTGTCTGTATCACACTGTAGGAGCAAGAGAGAGCAGTGCGCGCGCACATTTTCTTTCTCTCTTCCTATCATATATATGGAGCAGAAGTTTTACTTCAGTTGTATGGTCTAAAGCACACTCGTTTTTTTCTACTTGAAATTTTGAAATAAGTTATCAATCTTTTTTAATATTAGGTACCTGAAATATTTTAAAAAGTTATTTATATTATTTACTTGGAATTTCGAAAAAAGTTATTTACCTGTTTTACTTGTACTATCATTTAGAATCACAAGAGCGTCCCTGTCTGTGCAGTATAAATACGGGGAAACTATAATATCGCCACACGGTTGGGCAGCGATGTGAGGGGGGTTAGGATAAGGGTTGTATAAAGGGATTTATTACTGCGAGTCTTGAAGAGGCGCGAATTATATAAAAGGAAAAAATAAAAGCGAAGTTAGTGCACTTTACCCCCGGACACCCTGTATAACGTGATAGCGACCACTTATTCAACAGTAGAGATATAATCATCTGATAAGGATCTAGTAGAAATACCTACAACGAATCAATTTATACTTTCACTGACTGTAAATACTATCGTTTATTTCAAGATCACTTTCGTCAAGATAACAATAGTATTATTCAAACCGGTGAATAATTAATATCTAGAAGAGTGATGTATATAATGATTTGAAATAAATTTTTGACTAATAGGCCCTAGACAAGCCAAAGAAACTAATTACATGTTCAAGAAATTTGAGAGGCGGGAATGGGTACCGCCGCCCAGGGAACCTTTATTGGATAACCAATACCTCTGCCGTAGGTCACCCCAAGTGGTTCGCTACGTTCGATGATTTAGCAGGGGTGCCCGGGTACATGGGTGAGGTTTGTCTAGGTCTTGGAGACGAATGACCAGGACACACTGAACTCCAGATTCTTACCCACCCCTTAAACCCTTTTCCTTCCCAGAACTCTCCTCTCCTTCCTTTCCTTCAAAAACCCTCCAAACAGCATTCCCAAAGATGACACAGACCCTGAAGGAAAACAATTTTCAGGGAAGAAGTGAGAAGTTAATGTAAAAAATGAAAAAAAAATCGATATAGTATGAAAAGTTTGACAAATTTCACAAAATAAAGTAAGGAAAATTTGACCTTACTTCGGGAATACTCCCCACAATTAGGGTTGCCATACGTCCGGAATTTTCCGGACAAGTCCGGAAATGTAGGTCTTTGTCCGGAATGCTGGGTGAATCCTAAACATTCCGGAATTTCTACAATTAAGTGGAGATTGATATAAAAAAATTATATAAATCAAATTATTTTTATTACAAATCAAAGTAAAAACATCACTTCTGATATTTAATGCTCCCAGAAATATTGTTCAACACTTCCGAATCTTTAATAATAGTTTTGTAGAACATTTCACAACTTTTCCTTTCTTTTGACCATTGGGTTCACATTAAGGAAAAGACCCTTTCAACATTGGCATTTTGTGCCTGCATCGCAAGTATATAAGCATATCTTTGTTAACTTCGTAGTCCAGTGGGTAAGACTCTTGACTCACAATCCGGAGGTCGCGGGTTCGAACCCGGCATGCGCAAATAAATTTTATTTGATTAATTTGTGTTTTCACAATTAATTTATTTAAAATAATATATAGTATATTTGCGGCATGTTCCAGTGTGGAAGATACTTTCAGTATCGCCCAGGTGTAACACCACCATTCAGAATTGAAACGTTGCTTGAAATGGCTTTAGTCGTGTTTGGTGACCAGATCTGAAGTCAGTCTGAGATTCAGATAGTCAGGCACTTTCCTTCCTCTTCCCCATCTCCTTCCCTTTCCCACTACCTTCAGCCTCACAACATACCCCAATTGGGGATGCCATAGTCTCACTGGCTCCAGACGGGAGCAGTTGAGATTCTTGTGCGGTATTCACTGTAAAAAAAAAAAAACTTTCGAAAGTCCGGATTTTTTATCAAATGTAAGGAATTTTGTCCGGGATTTTGATTTATTGGTCTGGGAACCCTACCTACAATGCACTTCTGCCAATTTATCTTTCAGGGGAGTAAAAGAAAAGAGATTGAAAAAAGATATAAGAAAATTCCTCTCCATTGATGGATTGTATTTGTGTGGGTGGTCTACCAATGGAAAGGAATTTTTGAACTCTGAGTTTAGGAATTTCCGCGGATGTTATTATTTTCTGCATCGGTGAGCAATCGGAATTTAATGTTCTCCATAGCGGAGTTGTTTATACATTTGAGCTGGCTAAAGAATGAGGAAGCGCAACACGGCATAATAACCCAAAAAATAAACACGATAATACAAATAACCTGAAACGTGCGGAGTCATCTGGATTTGGCATTAGGAAGTCTAGCACGGTCGGTCGATAAAACCATAATATGTCAATATGATATTGACTACATTTTAGTCACCTACTTGCATTAATGGCCGTTATACACGACATCTTTTTTCAGCCCGATTCCAATTAGACACAAAAGTCAACATTTTTCGCTCTACGCGATCGCTATTTTCATATCTACGATTTGAATTGTCATCACCGCAAACAACACATGAACCATGCTGTTTGCTGTAACAAAATTATATAATTTTAATCTTGCATAAACTATAAAAAAAATATATTAATAACACAATATCAAAAGTAGCGAGCTTAACAATATAAAAAGCCGTTTTCAGTCATGCCATGAGTAACTTTTCTATTGTAGTTTTTGTTATGAATTTAGTTTGTTTTATACAATTTCAAATTGAGAGGCGGTTGTAGGTACCGCCACCCCGGGAACCATCTAGGTCACCCCAAGGGTGTGACACGTCTGGTGAATTCGCAGGAGTACCCGGGTTCATTGGTTGAGGATTGTCCGGGTTTTGGCGTCGGATGCGTCTGTCCACCAACTGTGTGGCAGGCCGGATCAGGGGAGACTGATTGAGGGAGACCTTTTGATCTCTCCAGCAGGGCTCTCTCGGAACACAGAGAGTCTCGCCTTGCACAGTAGTGGCAGTGTTGAAATCATACGTCCGTTACTCCTCGTTACATAACCCCCAGATTTGTGTCTTTCCCAGAACTTCCTCTCCTCTCCCTAAAAATAACCTACACACAGCATCCCCAAAGATGGAATTATTTTCCTCAGGGCTTCCTGTATGGAGGTAAGGGAACGTACCCATACTACGTGACCAACTTTTTGCAATTTTTAACCCCCCCCCCCCCCCCGGTGACCAAAATCCTAAGCAACCCGCCGCTCATTTGTATGGAGCGTGACATTTTGAAGACCCCCCCCCCCCTAAACGTGTCACGTAGTATGGGTACGTTCCCTAATGTAAAAAATGTACATCCTGTCTTCTTATTATTTTACATATAATATTATGGTTTTTGTTTTATAAACACCTGTTTCTGTGTTAATTTCTTAAGGCCCGATAGTAGGCGCTCAAAAAGAAGAAGAAGAGGTATGTAAAAACGAATGTAAGAGGGAGCGCGCTAATATTAAAAACGATTATATTTAAGCGAAAATTGTGAATTTTTTTAATAAAACAACACTCGTATAAAATAGAACAATTATCTCGTGGGAAATTTCTAGTGTCCGACCGAAACAAGATTTTCTACCGAAACCGAAACCGAATCTTCGGTATCTGTCCCAGTTTCGGCCGAAACCGAAACGAACCTCTTTTCGACATATTAAAAATCTATTGTTTACTGAAATTTGGCTTATTTTTTATACATACTTATACAGACAGTTAACACGTGTTAAGTGAAATAAAAAAAACAATAAGTAATTGAAGTATGTGAAATTTATAATTTTTATATTACTGCTACAAACAAACAAAACAAGTTAACTATTTCTTGAAACAAAAAATTGTCAATAACCAACACTACCTTGTAAACGATTGGGAGGCGGGAATGGGTACCGCCGCCCCGGGAACCCTTATTGGATAACTAACACCTCTGACATAGGTAACCCCAAGTGGTTCGCTACGTTTGGTGATTTAGCAGGGGTGCCCGGGTTCATGGGGTGAGGTTGGTCTAGGTCTTGGAGGCGGATGACCAGGACATACTGAACCCTAGATTCCTACCCACCCCTTAAACCCTTTTCCTTCCCATAACTCTCCTCTCCTCCCTTTCCTTAAAAAAAACCCTCCACACAGCATCCTCAAAGATGACATAGGCCCTGAGGGAAATTATTTCCTCAGGCCTCCCGTTTGGAGCTTATGTAAAAAAAAAACGAAGTACCTAATTAATTGAGTATTTTAATTTTAATTGCGTTTACAATCACAACATTCTTATTACACGTGTTAAATTAAATAAATAAAAAAAAACAATAATTGAAGTATGTAAAAAAATAATTATTTATTTTTTTGATATTACTGGTATAAAGCAAATAAAAATTATAAAAATTGGCAAACATTGTAACAACTTGTTTACTACTTCTTGTAAGAAAAAATTGTCAATATTCAACACTTACGTTATAAAGAAATTAATTGAGTATTTTGCTGATGATGGCGGGTGACACACGAGCCACGAACTCACCCGAAGTCAGCCGAAACACGCGTAATAATTCACGAACGCAAAGTGTCAGCAGATATTCTGCCGAAACCGAAACTGTTGCCGAAACTAATTTTTTTTTGTCGAAACTTGCCGAAACCGAACTAGAAATTTCTTAAAAAGCATTTAAAGAAACACTGTGAATTTTTTCATACATACAATAAATTGTAAAATAACTGAAACAAACGTGTTTATAATAATTTTCGGAGCAAACTTTGCTATTTTTTCTATCGAGGGAATTTCATATAATTACCGTTTCCGCTCTACAAATGGATATGTATTATCTTCAAAAATAACATACTTATTTTTTTTTACAAACTTAAAAACTGAAAGTATTTAAGAGGAATATGTTATAAAACGGAATAAATTCGGAATGCCAAAAAGAAGAAGATGGAGAAATGGGAAATTACGAATGTTAGAGGAGAGCGCTAACATTTAAAGCGTCAAAATCGATGCGAAAACTGCGAAAATCATTATCATTACATAGGAAGTCGCTCAAAATGTATGTGCGCTTAGATCTTTTAAACTACGGAACAGATTTTCATGCGGTTTTCACCAATAGATAGAGTGATTCAAGAGGAAGGTTTATATGTATAATACGTGTTTATTATAGCAGAGAAAAATCTAGAAATTCAAATATTCAATTCAGGCAGCGGGCAGCTAGCAAGCGGGTGGTGTGAATTTTATAAAGGTTGGATAGTGGCGATGTGTTTCGTTAGCCACTGCAACGTGTGGCCGGGTCTGCTAGTGTTTAATAAAACACGACTCGTTTAAAATAGATCACTAACTTCGTGGGAAATTTCTTAAAAAGGATTTCTTAGAAACACTGTGAATTTTTTCATACATATTATAAATTGTAAAATAACTGAAATAGACGTGAAAATAATAATTTTCGGAGCATACTTTGCGATTTTTTTCTGTAGAGGGAATTTCATATAATTTGCGTTTCAGCGTGGGAAATGTATCTATAGATATTAAATGCAAAAAATGATAAAAAAAATCATCTGCTTATTTCCCAAAGATTAATAAATAAAGAAAGAAAGGCATTACCGTTTCTATGGAAATTTAAGTAGGTTCATATTAGGTACCTACCCGCTTAAAACCACATACATTATTCCATACATAACTCAGCGGGACTATGGCAACCTGTCCCGATAAGAAAATAAATAAACGACCGTGTGGTTAACTGTGAGCTGCGGCTATGAGACCGGCACGCAATGTTCCGAGCGAGTAGGCAGTGCGGCGACGCGGTCACAACTAGCACGCGATGTCTCCAATTTGCAATACAACTAAAATACATAAACACTAAGGCCCTTACTAATGAACATGCTTTCTGTACACAACTGATAAACAACCATTTAAGATACATCATAAAAAAGTGGTTAGATACAAATACGCTCACATTGAACACTGAGAAAACTAAATATGTCACATCAAGCATAAATATAACAGGTCAACCTCATGATGACGCCTCTATTAGAATACACACATGTTTAAATTCCGATGAATCTTGTCAGTGTCCCTACATTGAGCGCACTACACAGATGAAGTATCTCGGCCTCACAATTGATCCATATCTCAAATGGAATATTCACACTCAAATAATTGCAAACAAAATAAGAAAAACCATGCACTTTTTCAGAACGATACGAAACTTTCTCGACTTACAACACTTGAAAATGATTTATTTTGCAGTCTGTCGATCTATTATTGAGTATGGTATCATAGCATGGGGAGGCGGTACTGCATCAGCACTAGACCCAATTGTACCGGACGTAGATTTAAGATTATATTTAAGATTATATTTAAGATTATAATTATGTTTAAGTTTATAATATTTTCATGTTTAAATAATAAAATTAATCAGGGGTCATAGCAGTCGACCTGAGACAAAAGAACAACGCTTGACCCCACCCTCTATGTGTACATACCTACACACCCTTTAAAGTAATTTTACCTTTTTCTTTGCGCGGATTCGGTCTGTGCGAATCCGTTCCTATACAAACCCTCGCGCAGATCCAATTTGCGCAAAGCCTTGCCACTATCGTGAATTAAATCTTACCCTGTTCACTTTGCATAAATTTGCAATTTGTGCAAAGCCTTCTAGCGTTGTACCTACCTACAACCTTTGCATAGATTCAAATTTGTGCAAAGCCTATGTATGCATGCACCCAATTTGTGCAAAAGCGATTTGATTTTAACCTGTAAAAATCTAATCTATACAACACTGTCTATGTTTATAATATGTGCAATATACAAAATAAACGAATAATCGGGGAAGCGTAGAGAGTAGGTCGAGATTGAACGCTGAAGCGTTCTTTGCTTCGTTACGCAAGGGCGGAACGAACGCAGTGGCGCATTCAACTCTAGAGAATGACAATTCCAAGAATTCATCTAAATTCCGAGAATTTCATCTCACGAGATGAGAACAAAGGGATAGTACGGGCAGCCTCCCGTCACTACGCCCGTTAAATAGGCCGATCTTTCGCCAAATTAGTCAGAGTTCCAGATCTCACCGCCTCAGCAACAACTCGCCTTCTCTTCTGCCTTCTCCGATCTACCACTGGAAAACTTGGACTTCTTCTTGGCCCTGGCCGCACCGCTCACCAAGAAGACCCTGCATATACTTTCGAAACGTCTTTATCAAGACGCAGGTTTCCCCTCTACCTCCCTTCTTCCCCTCGCCACCGATCCATTTATCCCTTTCCCCACATTTCTCCCCATTTTTCCCTCACTTTTTCCCCACTTTTCCATCTCCGTACCATTTTTCTCCCTTTCTCCCTAGGCGTCGAAACGGCCAGCCGGCAACTTCCCACTTCATCGTCTGTGCGGCGGGCGACTACAGTGCCTGTCCCGTACACCAATCATAAAGGCACAGAAAACTATTATAAAATTAATTCTTAGACTACCTCTAATTACAGACTCGAACTTAATCTTCAATATTATGAATGTGTTTGACGTTCGGCAGATATATGCAAAAACAATCCTCACTCATCTATATACAAATATACACAAATACTAAGAAAAAAGATTAAATATTCGCTGTACTCGAAACAATAACAAAGATTTACTACAAATTCCCATAACTCATACTACTTTTGGTCAACGAAGCTTCAGATACCTTGCAACAAGACTTTACAACATTCTTCCAATTAGTATAAAAAAATGTGATTCACAAAAATTTTTTAAAAAAAACATAAAAATTTGGATAAAAAATAATGATAGAGCATTTACCGGTGCACTCACCCAAATTCGAAATTAGTATTGAACCAATGCTGTTATTATTGTACCAATATTATTGTTATTATTAATGCAACCATTGTATTGCGTGATTTTATTCTAATATAAGTGTAGGTATGTTCACAGTATAATAAATTGACGTAAAATTACTGCCTCAACACAGGCTAGCCTAGTGAGGCAGGTTACGAGAAACCTAAATTTATAATTATAAATCTCTATTGTTTAAGTACCTACTGTATATATGTATTTTGTTTTCTGTTATTAACTTTTGTCATTATCCAACTTCTAAACTCTACTTTTACTGTACTTATGATGTACTTTTTGTTTTTGTAGTTATAAATCTTAATTTTTTTTTTGTTCAATAAAGATATATTATTATTATTATTATTATTAAGCCTCCGCATTCGGAATTTCTACCGTTTTATAACATATTTCTCTTGAACACTTTAAATTTTTAAGTTTCTAAAAAAATATACGTGGAAGATGCTCTCAGTATCGTCCTCCTGAAAGATCGTAATTCAGAATTGAAACGTTGTTTGAAATGGCTTTAACCGTGTTTGGTGACCAGATCTGTCAAGTACTTCCCATCTTCCTCTTCCCCATCTCCTTCCCATCCCCATTTCCTTCTTCAGCCTCAAAACATGCCCCAATTGGGGATGCCATAATCTCACTGGCTCCGGAAAGGTGCAGTTGGGACTCTTGTGCGGTTTTCGCACATAGAAATAAAACAAAACTAAAGTAGACAAGAGTGGGGAAGCTACGAAGCAGTGCACAAAGAGGAGACCGATTGGCTACGAAGCATCGCAGAGAGAGGAGACCGGTTATACTATCTCATTCTCTCGCAGGATAAATCCTATAGATGTATTTATTTGTCTCTTTTCATCGAGTTTTAAATCACAACGGTGCTAAAAAGTTTTCACTTCAATAAATGTTATTTTTGAAGACTATATCAATACACTTAACGGTAATTATATGAAATTCCCTAGTTAGAAAAAAATGCAAAGTATGCTCCGAAAATAATTATAAACACTTTTTTCTGTTATTTTACAACCTATATGTTTTAAAAAAATCCGACGAGATTTTTGCTCTATTTTAAACCATTCGGCTTAGTTATTATCTTTTTTAATATTAGCGCGCTCTCTCTGACATTCGTATTCACATATCTCCCCTTCTCCTTCTTTTTGAGTGCTTGCTACCGGGCCTTGACCACTGGAACGTTTTTTGCCACATTTTGGATAATTTTCAAACACCCCCGAGCGTCCGCTGGCCAATTTAAAGAGATATTTAAAACCTTTTTTGAATTTATTTTAAACCTTTCTGGGGCCCGCTCCAGTAACAAGCTGTGATAATGCTTTCACCGTTATTGACGAAATATATATTCGTTATTGACTATATAAATATTCTCTATTCAATTAAAATTATTTTAATTAAAGTTGAAAGATTAAAAAAATAAAGTGTTTTTGAACAAAAGTGTATCGGGTCTTATTTTTAAGAGGTAATAAATAACCAGACAAAACCGGAAATATGTCAATTTTAAATCAAATTTTAGACGTAGGTATTGACTCTTTTTCACAAAAAAATATAAATTGATTTCGAAAGACTGTTCTTTTATCTAGTAAACGCATGTTTTAAATTTTTAGAAAATATGTTCATCTTTAGTACAATAAGGTCGTTCGTTGGCAGATTTGTTAAATTTTCAAACAAAATTTTGTATTATACAACACACATTTCAAATCATATAAACATGCAGTCAAATAAATCAATAAATTATCTGGGAAAGCTATGTTTCAGAATTTTAGTTTTAGTTTAAGAGCGTTTAACCAGCCAGCGGACGAAAATCCACATTTCGTCGAAAGTTGTTTTTCCGATCGTGCAGGGCGGTTACAATGAGAAAGATTAACTATTCTCCGTACCAGCTTTTTTAAATTATAACTCAATATCGAAATTATTTCAATCCAAATTAGCTTTAATTTATACCTTCATCCAAAAATGCTGAAAGGCGTGATGATAAAACTATTAAAATAGTGTACTTTTTGTAGTTATTTTTTGATTATAAGTATTTATCATTTTTCAATAATGTCTAAATTTAATAAGAATGTTAAAAAATCTGAAATATATTAGTTTGTAAGTGCGCAAATAAATACACAAATGGACCAATTTTCGTCAAGAAACACATGTACGTACATATTTTTTAATGATTTTATTGAAACTAAAATTAAAATTCTAAAACATACGTTTGCTAGATAATGTATTGATTTATTTTACTGCATGATTATATTATATGAAATGGGTGTGGTATAATACAAAAACTTTTTTGAAAATTTAACAAATCTGCCAACGACCTATGGAATAACCTTATTATACTAAAAATTTAAAAAAAAATCTCAAAATTTATTACATACGAATGCTAGATAAAAGAACAATCTTTCGAAATCCATTTATAATTTTTTGTGGAAAAGAGTCAATACGTCTAAAAACTTTTTTGAAAATGACGTATTTCCGGTTTTCTCTGGTAATGCCCTCTTAAATAAAATCATTAAAAAAAAAGATCCGCTCACGTGTTTTGTGACGAAAATACTTCAGTTTGTCTTTTTATTTATGGTCTAACATATAATATATTTAAGATGTTTTTAAATTCTTACTTTGCTTAGACATTATTGAAAAATTATAAATACTTATTATCAAAAAATAATTTCAAAAAGTACATAATTTTAATAGTTTTATCATCACGAGTTAGGCATTTTTAAATGTAGGTATTTCCCAAAGCAAATTGCGAATGAAATAAAATCGATATAGAGTTATTATGTTAAAATGCTGGTATGGAGAATAATTAATCTTTATCATCGGAACCGCCCTGTACAGTTGCAAGGATACGATTGCAAGATCATCGTTCGACAACATTTAAATTCTCGGCCGCTGGTTAATTAATGGCTCTTAAGTGCGACTTGTGTTCGCGTGTTTTCTATCAATAAAATTACCTTATTTGTGCACTTCTTGTGTAGTTATTCAGTTTGAGTAAGTTATGACGGAGAAACTGATATATTTTTTACTTTCTGTAATGATTTTTAAGTCCGTTATTTCTAAAAGATTAGTAATGTGTAATGTAATAATTTCTGCAATTTTTTATAAGAAAAAAATCTCTTTTTCTAACTTTTTAAGGTTATTGAAGGTGGCAATGTAGGAATTGGTAAACTCACGTCCCGGATAGATGAGAGGTTCTGACTTCTGGGTTCGAGTCTCAATTGCGACCATTATCTTTTTCTATTTTTCTGTGCCTTGTTCTAGTTCTATTATATTTTGCTTGAATTACTAACCTGATTTGTTGTATTATATTTTTTCCTGTTAAACACTTGCATACTGCTTTCTAACAACGTATGCAGGGACACTGGATGTCTAGATTCGTTCAAAATAAATAAATGTAACTTCGTTTAACAAAAAAAAATAGAATCTTGCGAAAGCCTTTGAAGAAGTAACCATATGTTACCTATACCAGGGCGGGTAAGTGGCGGGTCCTCCAATGTGCCTTGTTCTCTTTCATATTTTCGTTTAGATTATTATTGTTATTTTCTTCTTTAATAATTAATTTTATCTCATTTTAAACCTTGTTTCTACTACTATACTACTATGTTATATTAAAACATTTTGTCACAAATAAATAAAAATAGCGGCACTCTATTTTTTTATATTTTGAAGTAGGCCGTCTTTGCAAAACTAAATTTAACTAAATAGCAAATCAACAATGAATGTATCTTTCTAATAAATTATGCACTAGTTTTTGTGGTTAATGTAAAAATATTTCCGATTATAGTGAACTCAATTTTGACATTCCGCGAACCGAAATTATTGAAAAATCTATATTCTATATTCTTATTTATATAAATAAAAACGAATCTTCGAAATGTATGTACGCGCATAACTTCCGAACGACTGCACCAAATTGGATAATTATTTTTTTTGTGTTTGTTATTGCCAGGACAAGGTTTGTATAAAAGAAGCGGTGAGTTCTGGCATAATGAAATTTGTATAAAAAAATTGCAATAGGTGGTACGCGAGACTCCAGATACTAATATCTACAGCCTGTATGTTTGACGAATATCTACAGCTCATATGTTGAACTAATATCTACGAACTTCAGAGTGTTGATTAATATCTACAGAGCGTAGGTTGAACTAATATCTACAGAGCGTAGGTTGGACTAATCAGCTAAATGTGTCCAATAGTCCGATATTAGGGATTTTTACATACATACTTACATAAATTAAGTTATTTAAACTGCATACGCAATATTACGTTATTCCAATATGCTATACATAATTGCAAATTCAACCTCTGACAGTACTGTAGATATTCGTCAACACTTTGGTTCTCATAGATATTAATCAACAGTTTGAGCTGTAGATATTTGTCAACACTTTGATTCCCATAGATATTAGTTCGATTTTTTCAGTTTTTGGAATTCCTGTAGATATTAGTAGACGCCTCCGTACGCGAGTTGCTTGAAAACTGAATGTACTGGGACTGAATGCGTGGAATGCGGGAGGGGGAGGGGGGACGGAAACTCGGGAGGGGAACTTGAGGGGGGGGGGGTTGCGGGGCGGAGGAAGCAGGAGAGGGGAGTGAGGAGAGGGAAGTCGGAGTGGGAACGCGTGAGTGGAAGGGGATGCGGGAGATGAAGGGGAGGCGGAAGTGGAATGGAACGAATGGGAAAGGACACGCAGGGAGAAACAATTTATTTATTAAATGGCATAGCAACGCATGTCGGGAACCAGCTAGTTGTTCTTATATTGAGCGTCCGTTACATAGTATTGTTTATTTTTTTAAGGCGAGAAATAACCACGCTTATCGGGGGTTTGTCCAAGGCTCACATTTTAATTTATTTCCATGCCTCACAAGGGATGCGAGTTATTTATATTTTAGATTAATAAAAACAGTACGTTTCCATAATTTTTTTAACGTACGACTAAAGTTAGAGGTGAGCACCAGATTTTATTATTATAGACGATGAATTAATAACTTCGGGAGGTATTCATTCAGAAACATCTTAAATATTAGTAACACGTTCTTCAGTTATATATTTTAAGGTGTATTAAAATTAACCTGGCGGAAAGGTCGAATCTCCAGGCCTGCTAGGGTAAATTCGACAGTACGTCTGTCCAATAAGCCGTGCCGCGGGCGCATATTTGTTTACACACTTTCTTCGTCGTTAAGATTCCCACATTATTTTTCTTCTTATTATTTTCTTTGATACGGCAAATTCGACAGTAGGTCCGTCCAATGCACGGGTCGCGAGTTGCAATTTAAATATGAAAACTAAAGTAGACAAGAGTGGGGAGGCTACGAAGCACCGCAAAAGAGCAGACCGATAGGCCACGAAGCACCGCACAAAGAGGAGACCGATATGCTACGAAGCACCGCACAAAGAGGAGAGCGATTATACTCTCTCATTCTCTCGGGCTAAAAAGCAAAAAAATGCCCCAGAATAATAAGGCTCAGAGCTGGCCCCATCGCTCTTCAACATCCATACTCGAGATCTTCCTCACACTGAAGGCAGAAAATTTTCTTACGCAGATGACTTCGCCATCACAGCCCAAGCCAAAACCCTCAATGCAGCAGAAGAGATCCTTAATTCTGACCTCAAGGCTGTGGAAGGATTTTTCCTCAATTGGCGACTAAAGCCAAATGGGTCGAAAACAGTTGTGACACTTTTCATCTCAGTAATTCACAGGCAAACGCAAAACTCTGTGTTCAGTTTGATGGAAAAAATATATTTACCATGACCTCCATCCCCGCTATCTTGGAGTAACTTTGGACAGGAGCAGTCCTGGATTTGTCAATAGGCCTTATAGGCCGCGGCCTAGGGGCGGCAGAGTTCAGGGGGCGGCACTCGCTCGTTTTGGTGAGCCGTTAAGTGTGTATACGATGATTAAAAAAAAAAGTCACTGTGGCTAGATAAGAGTTTTCTATCTATAAACCTTTAGACGCCCAGTGGTCCCGTGCGGGACCGCGGAATTGTATCGTTCAATGCCCAACGGTCCAATACGGGACCGGTGGTGTCACAAAAAGTGCTTTGGCAGAGGGCTACCTTCATTGCACGCGGCGCACGAGCGTTTAAAGGGAGAAATAGGTGTAGGACGGCGTATTTTTAGCGATTTTAGCGAATTTTTTTAAAACGTAAGGAATATATGTTTTTCCTTTAAAAGGTCATTTTACTCATATATTCAAGAGTGTATTCTAAAAATTTTTAATTATTTTCCTAAAAAAATAACGGAGATATCAGCTATAGCGCATTGTAAGTCGCCATCCGACTGGACAATTTGTGTAACTCCTGGAGGTCACAATTTTCATCCGAAATAAATTTTTCAAAAATATTTACTTTTTTATAAGTGTTTCTTCTATTTGAACCTCACTCCTTATGGAAAAAAACGAAAATTATTTTTTTGAGACATGTTAAAATTTAGTACCTATGATTTTTACCATTCGTTTTGTGCCATAACAAAACAGTAAAAATAAAGATATTGTGTAGGATTTATATAAATAAACTATATGCTAAGTTTGATAACGATTGAACAAAAACTGTAGGAGCAAGAGGCTACACAAATTCGAAAAAAGTAGTTTCGAGAAAAATGCGTTTGAAAATAAGAGTGGCAGTAAAATAGTGGTAGTTCGACCGAGGGACACTCACTCAAACACAAATAACTTTTAAATGGCGTAGAATTTTGGTTTGAAATTTACAGAATATATTTTTGAATAGTTCTACCATAGATTTATGATTTTTTTTAAGCCTCTACACCTATTTCCCCCCTTAAAGGAATCTTTAAACGCCCTGTAATCCCGTACTGGACCGCGGATTGCGTCGTGCGATTATGGTGCGAATATTTCACAAAAAAAAATGCTTTGGCAGCGGGCTACCTTTATTTGGTTACTAATCGTATTTTGAAATGCTATTTTGGAAAGACTAAATAGAGTGCTCAGATTCAGTGCTCATCTGTTGATGTACTGACGGTATCTGATTTTTATGGATCACTTTCCAAGTTTATTATACCAGAGCAAGAAAACTTTGATTATTTCGAAGAAAGTGCAATTAAAATGCGCGCACTTTAGCAGCGACATTAAGAGTAAGATGACGCTAAGAAAAAAAACTTTAAAGACGATACAATAAATGAGGATATTGAAACAACCTCCTGACTGAGAGGAATCCATAATGCGTATATAAACTTTAAAAAAAATTCATTTAAAAACAAATGGGTGAACTTTCAACACAAAGAGTATCAGAAAAAGCTCCGTCTCTTGTGCGATATTATACAATGATTTAGAAGACGATTTAGTTCAGGAATGTGTACACTTTCAAGGTCACAAACTTGGATGTAGCTCTCCGCGTCGCACTTTGCACTCCAGCCACAAATTGTTCTGGAGAAAGGAGTTTTTTTCTGTTTAAGGCGGGTGAAGAATTGCCAAAGGTCTTCATTATCGCTAGAAAAACTTTACCCTTTGGCTTTTCTATGCATATAAGCAGACCTAATGAATACTATAAACTATGAACCTATTATAGATGCTTTTGTCAAATGAAAAATCCCGTAAAAAATTTCGTTTATTTCAGTTTTGAATTTACCTACTTAACCTATATTTAAATATTTATTTTTAAAATTGTGTGTCACCTGCAGGCAGCATACAAGTTAGTGATTATGACAGGTGGCAACTTCTAAGAAGGAGTAAGGGGCGGCGCAAATGACGCGGCCTATACTAATGAAAAGTGTAAATACGGCCCTGGACAGGAGGAGCCTGAATTACCGGAAACACATGGAAACAGTGGGCAAAAAAACCAGGACAAGACTAAACTTAGTCATAAGCTATGTACATAGCTGGTACGCTAGGGATGCGACGCCAACACGCTCAGAACGGCATCCATTGCCCTGGTTTTCTCAGCAGCTGAATACTATGCTCGAGTATGGGCTAGAAGCGCCCACTCTTCCATGGTCGATGTTCAGCTTAATGCCACAATGCGAACCATCAGCGGAACCTTAAAATCGACTCCTCTTTCTTGGCTCCCCGTACTTGCAAATATAACCCCGCCAAATACCAGGCGAGAGATTGCAACACTTAGGAAATACAAGAAGGCGCTGCAAAAAAGCGAAATACCTTTGCACGATGATATCGTTTCTCACCCGGCATGCCGCTTAAAGTCTCGAAAACCCTTCTGGACGGAAGGAGAAAGACTCCTTCGAACACCTCTCACCCCAGAAGCTTGAGTGGCAATCAGCCAACGTCAAAAACGCCCATCTCGTTCAAGACCCCACTGAGAGACAGCCTGGGTTCTCATTGCCTCGCAAACTCTGGACTGCCATCAATAGGATAAGGTGCTCCCATAGCCGTTGTGCTCACATGATGCACAGATGAGGCCTTAAAGAGTCGGCGATGTGTGAATGCGGTGCGGTGCAGACCACCGAACATGTGGTCAACGAATGCCCGCTCCATTCGGGCGGGATTGACGAAGTCCACAGGGCAACGCCTGAGGCCCTAGATTGGCCCAGACCTAGATGTCCCCCTCTGACCCCCCACCATACGAAAGAAGAACAATTCTCTCGCAGCTAAATCCTATAGATGTATGTGTTCGTGTCGTTTTAGTGTCACTATTTTTCTATTCATCGAGTTTCAAATAACAACGGTGCTAAAGAAGTTTTCACTTAATTAATTTATTATTTACGTGCTTTCCGAATTTTTATTTATTTATTTATTTATTACGCACATTCGACAAAATTAAATAAATAATTTAATATTAGGCAATATTTATTTAAGAAACCGAGCAAAATTTGCGAATTAAAAATAGTAAATAAGTAGACAGGTATTTATTATTCGTATGAAAGAAAATTAATAGTCAACATATAATATAAAGATAATATTAAATAATATGTTATTCATTGTTGTGTGTTATTTTTAATGTTTTGATAAAAACTTTAATTTTTATGAATGTAGGACAAAAAAATAATCGTGAAAATTAGATATTATATCCAAGAAAAGATCTTTGCTAGCAGAATGGTGTATTATTTATATGTTTTTAGTCGTAAATAATCCATGACATCAATAAACAATCAAACAGATTCCGCGAAATCAAAAATAATACAATGAAAAATCTTACCTGTATGGTGGAGAATAAAACAGAGGAACAAAAGCGCTGCCAAATACTTCATCGCTGCAGATTGATTCACACTTTTAGACACGACAAAATAACGCAAAAACAAAACCGTCGGTCTCAGATGCGAACTCTCATCAATGATAATTCAGCAATGGTGGATGGGAGGTGTTTTCTTTACGATTTCATCCGACAGTTCGCCATGTTTTGGCTTTTCTCTGACGTTTCGCGATTCGCGAAAAATAAGTCGCGCGCAATCCAACCCCGGCCGATAACCAGAGATGAAGAAAATCGCACACAGATGCGGAATGGAACGGAAAATGCCGAGGCGGGATTGCCATAGATGCGTCTGACAGATAGATTGGTGAGTTTCGTTTTATAGTGACGCTTATACACACAAGTATGCTAACCATTTTTTGTTTTGTTTTTTGAAGTGAAAACTTCTTTAGCACAAGAAATTTTGAACTGAATAAAACTGTTATTTTAAGCTTCTTTTATGATCTCGCCCCACGTAAATAGCAATTTCTTGTAGTAAATAGGTTGAAACAAAGTGTAATTTCCATTATTTGAGCCTATTAAAAGTGCGTGGTAAGATAAATATTTACAGAACCTGTACCAAAGACGTTATATACTGTAGACGTGGGGTAGAAATCTCAAAGTGGGAAGCCAAAAGCAAGGCAATTGCACGTCTCGATTTCTATTAGTTCTAAACTGTCACTGGTATTAGTTCATTTTTGCTTTCACTTGTCGAGTAAGGTAGTAAGGTCGTGTCTTACCAGTAGGAAAATTGCATTTAAAAAGCGCCAAAATGCCCTCCTGTGTGATGAGAAAATGTTTCCATTACACGGCAAACAGTGGTAAAAGTGAAGAATTAACATTTAATTTATAAGTACACAAAAATTACTTATTATTATCGATTACAATACAATACAATTAATTTTCATGTTCCCTGTCCGACAATTTTGTCATTAGAGACAAAATACATTCTTTGATTGTCTTATGGTACGGCCACACTGAGGTCAATTTCCAACTTCAAACTTTCGGATGATTGTGTAGAAGGGTAGTTCGTGCGTTTGAAGTTCGAGTTGGAAGTTTGGCTTCGGTGTGGTAGTAGCATATATTTTTAATACATGAATAACTTTTGAATTAAGAAATTACTGAAAACCGATACGGTTTTAGATTTTCACGGCCAAAAGTACAGTTTGGCAAGAAAGTGTAGAAAATAAATGATGGCGCTGCGATCGTTTTCTAGTTTTAAATGGCAACACCAAGATGGCTCATAAGACAAAGAACGTATGTTTTAAAAAAACACTTCTGGCAAAATGCATATTTCATAGCGTATTTGTATTTTCAAAAAATTTGCACAAAAAACTGTAATTTAATAGAAGCAAAATAAAACAAAACAAGTTTTAAGTGGGCGTTTATTTCGATATAAACGTAGGTACTTAAAAATTTAAGTCTATTAATTCAACACCCGACATGTAATTATTGTCTTCGTCCTCGTGTGATTCTTCTTCTTCCGTATCTTCATCTTCATCTAAACGCAGTTCATCGATATCATCATATATAACTGCCTCGTGCATAATATTCTGCCTCAATTTTCATCACGTGTTTGCAACAATTTTTCCAATCATCAGCACTTATGCTATTACATATTATTTTATTATGCCCATTTTCCGTTTTCCCGGTGTTTCAAATTTTCCATCTGCCTTTTCCCCTTCCTTGACGATTCGTCTTACCGTTGTTTCAGATTTACCTGTGTGTGAAAAACATCATTAAAATTATTATTATGGAAGGTAGTTTTAAAAACACACACTAGATAATATTCACTTAGAAAGAAAAAAAGAGAAAACGAGAAAAAAGTAACTTTTCTACGAGTTTAAAGAAGTTGTATATTATTATTTTTTATTGAGTTATTCCCTTTTTCCTGTGGCCGCATATTAACTGTCAAATTGAAATGTCAAATTCAAATTTTTTAACATAACCTCAAATCAGATTGTAATGGTTATTATCGCTCGAAAATTGGCATAAACCTTGTAATACTAATGAAATTTATTAAACAAACTATACTACGTACCAGTCATTTCTGCAGTTTTGTTTCATCATCTTTTAAATTTGACAGAATCTTCTTCGCGTGACACTCGACTAGGCAGCATTGAAAAACGCAGAATATAACCCCTCTTGTATCACTATGTAATAATTTATTCATTTTAATTAAATTCAGGAAAACAATGAATAAAAATATTATCAAATCAGCGATATTCTACTCAGATTTAAGACAATAAATCAACCGTAACACGCATTAACATGACAGCCATAGGAAACATCATATAATTCGGTGTTGCCATAGTAATGAACACGTTTAGTTCCAAATGATTTAATTTCTACACTTATTTGCCAAACTATATTTTGTCCATCATCAGGGCAGATGTGTCCTCACATCGGCCCTGATGATGGACACTGAAATGCTGTCCGAAAGGTTGGCTAAAGAAGGAGATAGCGTAACACGGCATAATACCCCAAAAACTAATAACAAAAATTACTGAAAACCGCTGAAAATAAAAGAGTGTTGCTTACTTGCCACATAATTTTGCAAGTATGTGAGACTATGGCGAGTCTATTTATATAACGTCATTGACCTGTACCTGTTAATAATTGTTACCTACTTCACTCAAGTGAAATTGATCAAACATTTTCAAATAACAATTTTTTTTTCTTGAACAGATAACTAATATTATCATTGAGCTATCTGGGGCCGGCTAAAGTTCGGTTTACGGGAGATAGTCCTAGATAATTTTTTTTTTTTTATACTAATTATGGGCCGGAAAATCCGAATCTGAAAGAATTAGGCGTCGGCAAGCAATATTAACTGAATTACACGACTTTAAAATTTTCTATAAACACAAAGGAAACAAGTCATTTTGAATGCATTGACATTACAAGTCATAGAAAAACAAGAAAGATGTTACACCACATAAAATTAAGTGTTGCCATTAAGCAATAATATCAATAACTAATTTAAGTAATTATTTTTTATAAATTTTACTCACTTTTGTATCACAAACCATGTTACATAAACCTAGCGTAGCCGCTAAACTATTTGAAAACTGGGATGTTTTCTTGCCTTGACGCGAGTAGGCGCTATGAAGGGGGCACTTTCTTTTCTATCACAAACCATGTTACACAAACCCAGCGTAGCCGCTAAACTACTTGAAAACTGGGATGTTTTCTTGCCTTGACGCGAGCAGGCGGTATAAAGGGGCACAAACCATGTTACACAAATCTAGCGTTAGGTTAGGTTAGGTTACGCATTTTTAAGACTACGAACTTTCATACTTTTGGTCTAAGAATACGACCGTTGAGATAGTCATAATTCATCAGGTTAATGTGTTATGTGATGAATTATCATGTGAGGAAGTATCGTGTCGGAAAGTTTTACGTTATTGGTATTTTTGCTTAATGGCAACACTTAATTTTATGTGGTGTAACATCTTTCTTGTTTTTCTATGACTTGTAGTGTCAATGCATTCAAAATGGCTGGTTTTCCTTTGTGTTTATAGAAAATTTTAAAGTTGTGTAATTCAGTTAATATTGCTTGCCGACGCCTAATTCTTTCAGATTCGGATTTTCCGGCCCATAGTTAGTATAAAAAAAAAAAAAAAAAATTATCTAGGACTCTCGCCCCTAAACCGAATTTTTTCCCTGGGGCCTATAAAGGCCTAAAGACGCCCGATAAATTAAAGCCATAGAGGTAAATTTTCTCAGTATCACTCTGGTGAAAGACCACCATTCCATTTGAAATGTCGCTTGAGTTTAAAGTACTCCGCTTATTTCCAAATAGGCCCGTAATCAGGGCTGGGCAGTATTTGAATTACTTGTAATTGAAATACGTATTTGAAATACAAATACGTATTTTGTATTTGTATTTCAATTACTTCCTAAAAATGTATTTTGTAATTGGTATTTCAATTACCCGCTGCTGAGGTATTTTGTAATTTGTATTTCAAATACTTATGGCTTCAAAATACATTTTCAAATACATTTAGCGATTTTAATAATGATAATGAAAAATAAACTGAGATAGATAATACATAAGACTAAAAACGCTAGAATCCTGTACTATTGTCCTATTTTCCTGTGCTATAGCACTCTTGCTAATAATTATGGTAAATATCGGTTCGGATTGGCCACGCTTATTACGAATAATTTTTAGAAAAAAACTTTAGATTCGCCTTAATTACTATAAAAGGAAACTTTTTGGCTTTGGGGCGGCGGAAAATAATGCATTTTAATTTTCAATTGCATAAAACCAAAATTCACTTCGCGAACCGACGACGCAGCGAAAATCCGCAGCCGTAGCTGTCACTGTTATGGACTGTAGCTGACTTCGTGGGATAAAGCGCGTAATTATGAAATTTCTCTAGCGGGCTTGTTTGTGTAACATGGTTTGTGATACTAAAAGAATGTGCCCCTTTATAACGCCTACTCGCGTCAACGCAAGAAAAACATCCCAGTTTTCAAGTGGTTTAGCGGCTACGCTAGGTTTGTGCAACATGGTTTGTGATTCGCGGTATTTCATGCAGGTATCCCACGAAGTCAGCTACAGTCCATAACAGTGACAGCTACGGCCGCGGATTTTCGCTGCGTCGTCGGTTCGCGAAGTGAATTTTGGTTTTATGCAATTGAAAATTAAAATGCATTATTTTCCGCCGCCCCAAAGCCAAAAAGTTTCCTTTTATAGTAATTAAGGCGAATCTAAAGTTTTTTTCTAAAAATTATTCGTAATAAGCGTGGCCAATCCGAACCGATAATTACCATAATTATTTGTGGTTCTCTTATCATTGCTTTATAATGTACTGTACATTTTTTTATGTCATGCTAGTTATTATTATTGTCCTGTGCTATAAATAGCACTGTTATTGTATATTTTGTATCATATATTATACTCATTGCATTGTATTGTACATTTTTGTGTCATGATATTAGATCAAGCACTACAGGAATAATTTGACTGAATAATAGATTATTTTTAAGTTAACCCATTCATGACGAACTATTTTTTTCTCGAATTTCTTGTTGAAATTTCACAGGGGGGTTGGTTTTGGAGGTAGAAAATGGACGTTTTTTTCAGAATTTAAAAAAAATGTTTCTTTACCCCCCAGGAAGCTAGAGAAGGGTGAGTTCCATATGGCACTTTCGGCAAATAACTAGTCGGAAATTTATTTTTTTCAACTTTATTCTAGATAATGTAAAATTTTGAACAAACTTATTTATTGAGGTAACCCTCGAAGCATTTCACGCATAGTGCAACCATACAACGTGGTCCATTCTATCAGTTCCGCCCAAAAGGAGGTTCCTTGGTTCCCTGAAGGTCCCACGAGGGAAGAAAGCTTCGTCCCTCCTCTCCACTCCTTAGTTCCCCGAAGGCTCCACAATGGAGAGTTCTCCTCCATTTGGTTCCTTAAAGGCCTTACAAGGGAAGAAACCACTCCACCTTGGTTCCCCGAGGACCCCAGGAGGGAAGAGGACTTCATCTTCACTCCTCCGTGGTTCCCTAAAGGCCCCACCATGGAAGAGCTCACAGAGGTTGCCTCATTTCTCCTCTTCACCCCTACGTGGTTTCCTGAAGGCCCCACATGGGAAGAGGATATTATCTCTCCACTTCACTCCTCCTTGGTTTCCCGAAGGCCCCACGCCGGCAGAGTGCACTTCCCCTTGGTTCCCTGAAGGACCCACAAGAGGAGAGGTCGTGGAGTTTCTCGGCTTCTCCTCCTAGTTTCTCCTGCAGGCCCCGTGAAGAAAGTCCAGAGAGGTGGCCTCAGCACTTCTAATTTTTCCAAAGGCCCCTAGTTTTTGAATGGTCTAATTTTTTGTCCACGAGTGACCAGGGAAATAGAAGGTCCACACCAGCAGAGCCTTGGGGCTCTTGGGTGCTGGAGTAAAATACTCCGAAATGCGACCCTGTTTCTCGGAGGCACCGTTCGTGACACCGTGACATGACATTCAGCCTGAGTACGGTAGCACACACCTTGGCTTGGGATCTATTGCAGGTTTGTGTTTCCACTCCCTGAGTGATGGGTTCGTCACACTCCCTACGCTCCATAAGTCGAGGTCACCGCAAGCTGAGTCCAAGGGCACATCTCCTAAATGCTCTAGATCAGGGTTCTCTGGATCTGAATCAGAATCAGATGTACCTTTTACCGTTTTGTGTCAACGACGCCTAACAATTTGGCAATTAGAAAATAATTGTGCTCGAGAGATACTGGCAATTATTCCGCCGTCATCTTCATTAGCTGAATCTGCTCCAGACAAGTCACTCTCAATTGGCGGCTCCACAAACACATCCACTACTTCATCATCATCCAAATTCGTATCCAATTGTTCTTCAAGCAGTAACATCACGTCTTCAACAGTCAAACCCCTAAAACACACGAAAAAACAATGAAATCTTTGAAAAATTACATTTTATGTATAGTGAGATCTGCCGAAAGATCCATATGGAACCAATAATCAAAACCTTTAATACACAGTACTCGTTTTAATATAATAATGATTATTTTTCTGACAAAATGTTTGTAAATAGGCAGAGAATTTCATTCTCTACAAATCATATTCAGTTTTGGAGAAAAAAATCAAATCTACTATATAAATTTAATGGATTACTTACTTCACTTGTTTTGACATTTAGAAAAAATTGCTTTTTTTTCTAACTCAATAAAGACACGTCCGTCCACGTCGGCACACACAAACGAACTGAACGCAACCAAGACAAATGTGTTCATACATGCCTGTAGACTATGTCAAACTGTATTTGGCACCACTATTTTAACATATCGGCATGATGTGACTAAATGAATGCCTATACTTTTTCGAGTTCCATATGGAACCTTCGTCATGAATGGGTTAATAACTGTAGAGCGTACTTGAATTGAAATAACACAAAACTGTGCTATACAAATGCCATCTATGTATATAAAAATGAATCCTTGTTTCTCTTGGTCACGCCATAACTTCAGAACGACTTAACCTATATCATTCATTTTATTAAGTTTTTTAATAATTTGTAGAAGGTTCTAACGGAAAGAAAAATTGAGAAAATTACGCAGAAAATTGGATAATTTCAGAAAACTTAACTATTTTAACTTCGCATGTTTGACAGTTCGCGCGTTTGATGAAATTGAATTTAAAAAGAATTGTCTATGGATTTTTTAAATTATAGATATTTTAAATAGGTAAGTACCTACTTATGTTAGATACCAGATTTGATTGATTGTTCTTATAATATACAAAAATGAATATTTTTAATATGTGAAAATTTTAATAAAAAAATTGTAACAGCTGGCACCCGAGTTGTTTGAAAACTGAGTGTACAGGGACTGAATATATAGAACGCGGAGGGGGGTTGGCGGGACGGGGAGCGGGAGAGGGGAGAGGGTAGGCGGGGAAGGTGGAAGGGGAAGGTGGAAGGGGAAGGTGGAAGGGGAAGGTGGAAGGGGAATGCGGGAGGGGAAGGGGATGCGGGAGAGGAACGGGGACGCACGGGAAAGGACATGCAGGGAGATACAATTTATTTCTTTGAATATGGCATTGCAACGCATGACGGAAACAAGCTAGTGTTATTATAATAATAATTATTATTATCTAACACCAAGTCCTATACCACAAAACTTAACAAGTAGAGCGGAGACGTGATGTGTCTTCTGAGGAATGTAATTGGTCAATTTTTGCACGTCTCTGTTTCACTCTGTTTAGCTTTGCTTCTATGGAAACGTACCATTAGATAAGGTCACTTACCCACGACAATTTATTGCAACCAAAGCCAAATGTATTTTGTATTTGAAATTAAAAAATGGTTAAAATACTGTATTTTGTATTTCGTATTTCAAATACACGACATAAAAGTATTTTGTATTTCGTATTTTAAATACATGCGAAAAAGTATTTTGTAATTTGTATTTCAATTACAGCAAAGCATGTATTTTGCCCAGCCCTGCCCGTAATATTGAAATAGCACTTTGTTTCAACTTAATTAGAACAAAACAACTATTTGGAGGAGATGAAAAAATATATGTACAACATCTTTTACTCTTACATTATTATTAGGTACTTTATCCACTCGAGTGATAGAGATTTCAGGGTGCTCGATTTTCGATTCGGCCATTCAATTTAATTAATATCATACTATTTTATGGTTCATGGGGTGAGGTTTGTTTAGGTCTTGGCGGCACATGCGTTTGCCAACTTACGACTTGGCGGGCCGGATCGGAAGAGACTGGTTGAATGAGACTCTTTACCTCTTCAGCCGAACTCTCTCGACCCATTGCATTGGGAGGGATGGATTAATACGTCCGTCATCACCCCTGGACACATTATCCACCCCGATACCTTTTTCCATCCCAGAAATTTCTCTCCTTCCTTTCTCTAAAAAAGACCCTCCACACAGCATCACAGATGACACAGGCCTTGACGGGAATTATTTTCCTCAGGGCCTCAGCCTCCTGTGTGGAGCTAATGTAAAAAAAAACGACATAAAATTTTATTTTTTTATTTTATTCAAATTTACATAATTACTAACATTGTTTATTGTAGCTTTCAACATCCAAACGGATATTTAAAAAATTTACAAGAAATTAAAGAATATTGGATTAATTATCACAAGTTATTAGAGATGGCACATTATTCTACATGGTGACGTAAGTCGGGGTGGTCTCCACTCCGCAGTTGTTGTTCTTGGCAGACATGAGAATGTAGCCGTCATTGCCCCAGTAGTTGGACCAGGAGTTCTTGATCAGCCAGTAGTCCTCTCCGTTCAGCGTGCCGTAGCCCACTGCCAGCACGGCGTGGTCCAACTCATCAATCTTGTTGTGGCTGGGAAAAAATATACATTAAAATCGGTTCCATTTCAGAATAGAACAGTGACAAAGCAGAAAATTGAAGAAAGAAATCGAAAAAAACAACACAACAAAACAAACCTATTATGGTTATTAGAATAACTCTTGTTATAATAATTTTAGAATGTTAAGGATTCTACTAAAAAATGAAGTAAAACAATATTGCAAGAATATTACCACTTGGGATCGTAGTAGACACCGTTGGAGTAGAAACTGAAGGTCTTCTGGGAAGCATCGATGGCCACCGAGATGGGCCCGTGCTTGAAGATGGCCAACTATAACAAACAAACAATTATATATTATTATTATATTGTTACTCATAACATCAAATAAAAATATAGTCTGTCAATTAAGAGTAGAAAACATAAAAAATGGACTAATAAAAACTACATAATTTGTAGGCTGGCAACACCAAATTACCTGTCAAATATTCCTTTAAAGTGCAATGACACTGAAAATATAGAATGCTATATACACATTTAAAAAAACATTTTTTGTTCTTAAAATGAAGAAGAATCACTGTTGTTAAGATACCCACTTAATAACATAAATTTGATTGGTGTTTTACAAAGTGATTGGCTTTCATTTAATTTAACAGTAGGTAAGTAGAAAAGAAGAATCACTAATGGTGAGTTTAGTTACACTACTTTTAGATCTGAATGAGTTAAATATTTTCAGATCAAAATTTAGACATGATCTAAAGCCCGGGCAAAGCCAGGTACTTAACTCGTTGAATGCCGCGAGTAAATGGGATTGATTGTAACCAATTAGCGTTCGCAAAAAGCGGCAGCCATGACACCCAATGTCCCGCGATTCTGACAGCGTCCTTGAGAAATTTCGTACATAGAAAGGTCAAAGTTCAAAACCAAAGAATTTTTCCCGCGCATGCGCAAGAACTGCGCACGCTCCCGCGCTCCGGTAAATCATTAATATAAATTATATGGAGTCACCAATCTAATTGCGGTTTTCTCTAGGTAAAGAGCGATAATAGAGCAAGCGATTCTGACCGTGTTCTTCATACACTTTCTTTATACGTAAGGGTCAAAATCGCGTGTAAAGTCTCATGATACGCCGGCGCACGAGCGGCAAATGACAGGTTAAGGGAACGTACCCATACTACGTGACCAACTTTTTGCCATTTTTAACCCCCCCCCCCCCCCCTCCCCTCCCGGTGACCAAAAACCTTAGCCCACCGCCGCTCATTTGTACCAAGCGTGACATTTTGAAGACCCCCCCCCCCCTAAATGTGTCACGTAGTATGGGTACGTTCCCTAAGCTAGTATTAAATAAATATGAGCAATTTATAAACTGTGCTTTATATTTTAAAACAATATTGTTATTCTTCTTTATGTTAACACAAAATTGCAAAAGTATAATAATAATATTCCTATAACAATAATATTATTAATAATATTCCTATTCCAAATTCCTGTAATATTCAAAAAATGTTTCTGAAAAAATTAGAAAATACACAGATTTAGGAAATGAGAATAAAAGAATTAGGCATTCTCGGACTATAAAAATATTACCATTTGTTATTTCGGCCACTGGCATAATACCTAGGAATCTGATTCAAAATTTAAGCATATTAGATTTATCAAAGAATTTGTATATAAAAATGCAAAAATCAGTAATTTTAAATACATGTAGGATTACAAAAGATTTTTTAAATATTTATATTGAGGGATCAGTAGGATTTATAGGTTCAATTAGAAACGCCACAGAGCCGAACCCTCTGATATGAAAATATCTGGAGTCGGTGAATTATATTCCCATTTGGTCTCTAGTAGGTTGACATGTTGTTCTTGTATTATTTTGTATTTATAATACTTATATAGTGCAATTGCATAGCGTGGGTTGACTAGATGATCATTTGGGGAAGTGTGTGAAAGGGTTTAGTTTTTCCTGTGGGGAAAATTTAACCCGGACATTTAAATCTGGTGCGTATAAAAGGTATCTGTATTGCAATGAAAAAATATATTTTTCACTTTTATGCCTTTTTAATTTTTAATAAAAATGTAGGTTACACAGTTCAGATTATTTATCACCATGATTATATTTTTAGTATTGCCATTTGAACAACAGTGGCACCCTCCTATGTTTTCTACTCTTATTTGACAAACTGTACATCGGCCGGCGTAGTGCAGCGGTAAGGCGCTTGACTCGCATTCTGAAGGTCGCGGGATCGAATCCCGGCGGGGCAAATAAATTTTATTTAAAACTAGCTAGTTCCCGGCATGCGTTGCTATGCCATTTAATAAAGAAATTGTTTCTCCCTGCGTGTCCTTTCCCGTTCGTCCCGTTCCTCTTCCGCCTCTACTTCCTCTCCCGCGTCCCCTTCTTCTCTCGCGTTCCCACTCCGATCCACCTTCCCTCTCCACATTCCACTTCTCCCCTTCCCCCGTCCCGCGAACCCTTCTCCCAAATTCCCCTCTCCCGGGTTTCCCTTCACCCTCCCGCATTCCATACATTCAGTCTCTTTTTCAAACAATTCACTTGCCACCTACTGCAATTTTTTTATACAAATTTCGTAGTGCCAGAACTCAATAGTAGTTTTATACAAACCTTGTCCTGATAATAACGAACACAAAAGAAAAAGAATTATCCAATTTGGTGCTGTCGTTCGAAAGTTATGCGCGTACATACATTTCGGCGATTCATTTTTATTTATATAGATTTAATAAAACAAGTGTGCCTTAGACCAGTGTTCCGCAAAGTGTGTGCCGCGGCACAGTAGGGTACCATGGTCGGTAGCTGGTGTGCCTTGCCAAATCCCATCGGTGGCTCAAAAAGACAAAGCCTTTTTTCAACGTATGAAATACCAGTCTAAGAAACAGGTGACTCTCATGAGTTCATCTTTCAAAACATCAAACAAAGCAAGCTATGTGATCGCTAATATGCTAGATAAATCCAAGTAGCCTCATTTTCCATCAAGGATCCATTCTAAGGTAGCATTTCCCTTGGACACTTAACCGATAAACGAACAGGAATAATTCATGGAGCTAAAATCTGATCGGACATTAAAACTAAAAATTTCCGAAACAGAACTAGCACTTTTTTGGCTGCATATAAAAAATGGGTATCCACTGCTTTCAAAGTGTGTTATTGCAATTCTCTCACCATTTGCCACAACCAACTTACGCGAAGCGGGGTTTTCAACTCTCACTACGATTAAATAAAAAAAAAGATCGCCTGAGGACCATCGACGAAGAGATCTCATCCAAATTTTTATTGCCTGTGCTTATAACCAGGTTCACATTTCTCCTTAAACATCTTTTCATATTATACCGATTTTGATAATTAATATTAAATAAACATTGGTTTTTTCTTTGGGGTGCCTCTAAAATTTATTGATTTGGTAGGTGTACGCACACGACTGAAGTAAAACTACAAGACAAATCTCGCCCAATGAACCCAGGTATCCCTTCTAAGTTACATATGACATTGGGGTGAAATATGACCTTGGGGTGACCTACAACCTTGGGGTGACCATCCTTATCCTGATCACTCCCCAAGTCAAGCGTGCGTAATGGCCCGACCGTTCGCCTAGCAATCGATCACCGTTCGCATCGATTACTGTTCGCTTGACATTTTTCGTAACAATCACCACTTTTCGTAACGCATTCACGAGCTTTCCCCCCAAGTCGAGCGTGCGTAAAGAAGTTTTACTTAAAAAAAAAATTAAAAACCCAGAGAGGCAAGTCGAAGAAGAGGTGGATAGACTGTGTGTAAGAGTATTGGAGCAGGTCGGGAAGACAAAGGAACACACCAGGAGAGAGCATTGAGATGAAAAAGTATTGATGAAGAATTAGTTAAATTGACACCTACCCTGAGAGCATCTGGGTTGTTAGCCGTTACATTGACGTATCCAGTGATGGGGGCCAACAGGGTTACATTTTCAGAGTGGCAATATCCATCCTAAAACGATAAAACATTCAACAATGTTAACGGGGAAAAAATCACACACAAACCACAAACTTGTAATCACTTTTATAATTTTATTTGATTAATTTGTGTTATTTCACAACTCATTAAAAAAATAATGTATAGTATACAGTACTGTGCGAATTAATGTGAACACGTGATAATTAGCACAATTACACTTGTTCTTGCAGTTGTATGTAGCATTTTTTTTTTTTTTTTTTACAGTGTATACCGCACAAGAATCTCAAGTGCTCCCGTCTGGAGCCAGTGAGACTATGGCATCCCCAATTGGGGTATGTTGTGAGGCTGAAGGTAGTGGGGAGGGGAAGGAGGTGGGGAAGAGGAAGGTTGGGAAGTACCTGGCTATTCAGATCTGGTCACTAAACACGGCTAAAGCCATTTTCAAGCAACGTTTCAATTCTGAATGGTGGTCTTACACCAGGGCGATACTAATAGTATCTTCCACTCTGGAACATGCCGCAAATATACTATATATTATTTTAAATGAATTAATTGTGAAATAACACAAATTAATCAAATAAAATTTATTTGCGCATGCCGGGTTCGAACCCGCGACCTCCGGGATGTGAGTCAAGAGTCTTAGCCACTGGACTACGGAGGTCGTCAATAGCATATTGTAATAGCGGCCATTTTATGTTTGTGTTCTATCATTCAGTGAGTTATGAGACACACCAAGCTTCAGACGCGTTAAATTTTGTAATTTTTTTAGAATTACAGTTTTTTTGCAGAGGTAAACTTAACTAAAGCTTTTTGTTTCTTATTTTTAAAGATGGATATTTCTCTTTAAAAACGCACAAAGATTGTTAATATTTCAAAGACAAAAAAATTACATACGTTGAATAGCCAGGTAACTTTCCGGATCCTAATCCAATTGAAAATCGGTGGGCTATAGTTAAAGCAAGACAAGCACAACAAAAACAAAGCTGATTGAGGCAGTAATTTAGAGACACGCAAATATCAGAAAATTGTAAAAAAAATTGTTGATTCTATGCCAAACCGTGTACAAGAAGTTATAAAAGTTAAGGTAGGACACATTTCGCATTTTAAAAAAAATTTATTGTAATTGTTTCTCTTTTTTTTTTAATAAAGAATATATATTATTTTTTCTAATTCTACACTTGTGTTCACATTAATTCGCACAGTACTGTATTTGCGGCACTTTCCAGAGTGGAAGGTACTCTCAGTATAATTGCCCTGGTGTAAGACCACCATTTAGAATTGAAACATTGCTTGGTATGGCTTTAGCCTTGTTTGGGGATCATATCTGAATATCCAGATACTTCCCCACCTTCCTCTTCCCCATCTCCTTTCCCTTTCCACTACCCTCAGCCTCACAACATACCCCGATTGGGGATGCCGTAGTCTCGCTGGCTCCAGACGGGAGCAGCTGGGACTCTTGCAAGACATTCAAATAAAATAAAAATAAAAATTACTTTCAAAAACAGTATTTCATTTTGGGATACATTGAAAAACAGCTAATGTATTTGAAATTGAAGGTCAAGTGGGAATATTTATCTAGTTCTGAAGACTCCAGATACTAATATCTACAGCCTGTATGTCGGACGAATATCTACAGCTCATATGTTGAACTAATATCTACGAACTTCAGAGTGTTGACTAATATCTACAGAGCTAAGGTCGGACGAATATCTATGACGGTCCCAGTGTTGACTAATATCTACAGAGCGTAGGTTGGACTAATCAGCTAAATGTGTCTAATAGTCCGATATTAGGGATTTTTAAGTACATACTTAAATAAATTAAGTTTTTTAAACTGCATACGCAATATTACGTTATTCCAATATGCTATAGATAATTGCAAATCCAACCTCTGCCAGCGCTGTAGATATTCTTCAACACTTTGGTTCTCATAGATATTAGTCAGCAGTTTGAGCAGTAGATATTCGTCAACACTTTGGTTCTCATAGATATTAGTCAACAGTTTGAGCTGTAGATATTCGTCAACACTTTGGTTCTCATAGATATTAGTTCAATTTTTTCAGTTTTTGGAATTGATGTAGATATTAGTAGACGCCTCCGTTCTGAAGGGCTAAACATTGTAATCCCAATAAGTAGTAAGTTAGTTTAGTCACCTGTCCCAAATATCCTCCGTATTCATCTTCCAATGGAACTCCACCATGCTTCATTATCCACTGGTAGGACCTGAAGTCCTCGCCACCATCACACCCATTGTTTCCAAAACTGCAAATAAAACATTAAAATAAATAGACATGATTTTACATTTTCAAGGCTAAAATTATTTTCGTTATTTATTTTTGGGGTGTTATACCGTGTTGCACTATCTCTTTCTTTAGGATATGTAACTTTTTTTTTTTTTTTACATGAATACCGCACAAGAGTCCCAACTGCTCCCTTCTGGAGCCAGTGGGACTATGGCATCCCCAATTGGGGTATGTTGTGAGGCTGGAGGTAGTGGGGAGGGGAAGGAGATAGGGAAGAGGAAGGTGGGGAAGTACCTGGCTATTCAGATCTGGTCACCAAACACGGCAGAAGCCATTTCAAGCAACGTTTTAATTCTGAATGGTGGTCTTACACCAGGGCGATACTGAGAGTATCTTCCACTCTGGAACGTGCCGCAAATATACTATATATTATTTTTAATGAATAAATTGTGAAATACACAAATTAATCAAATAAAATTTATTTGCCACGCCGGGATTCGATCCCGCGACCTTCGGAATGCTAGTCAAGCGCCTTACCGCTGCACTACGCCGGCCGTAATGCAGTAGTGCTTCTAGTGTTTCTACATGCTGAGTCTCATCACCACCCAACTCAGAAGAGAGGACTTGACCTGTCCATACGTTGGTGACCCGAGCGACCAGAATATGTGAAGAACCAAAAACCGGAGCAGAATTCAAACTAAATACAACTACTACAAAAATCAAGTAACTTGTATGTGTCACTTTGTTACTACAATATTTTCAAAGATACATTACCTATATTTTTAAACTTCCACTTTGAAATTTACATTTTTTACTTGTACCGCCAACTTATTGGTGTAATTGAGCACTTTAGTTAATATTTTTTTTTTTTTTTACATTAACTCCACACAGGAGGCCCTGAGGAAAATAATTTCCCTCAGGGCCTATGTCATCTGGGATGCTGTGTGGAGGGTCTTTTTGAGGAGAGGAAGGAATGAACATTGGTCTTGAAGAGACCCATGTTGTAGGAAGGAGGAAACACAGAGGCCGGCAAATCATTCCACAGCCGAGCTGTTGAACACAAGAACGAGTCGAAGAAACGACCCGTTCTCATGTGACAAATGTCAACCGTGTACAAATGTTGGGCACGCGTTAAGCGTGTTTCCCGACTATGCACCGGTGCCGAAGGGATCAATGATGCTAGTTCCTCGGAGCATCTTCCATTGTAATACCGGTAGAACAAGGATAACATTCCCACCCGACGCCTGTGCTCTAAAGATTGCAATCCGTCTGTTAAGATGGGAGAATCTATCAAATGGACCGCCCGTTTCTGCACAGAGTCGAGGGTATTTTTCAGGTATTTTGGAGCTCCAGACCAGAGATGGCTGCCAAATTCAACCGTGGGGCGTACTTGTGATTTGTACAAGGTTAGCAGTTGTGTACTATTAAAGTATCTGCGGGCCCTGTACAGTACGCCCAGTTTTTGGGAGGCTAGCTTTACTCTGGCTTTGATGGAGCCCCCATACCTGAGCTGGTCACTTAGGGTTACACCAAGCATATCAACGGAGGGCCTGTTCGGAAGATTGCTTCCGTTGAAAGAGACTAGATTTTCATTTCGATCCCTTTTGGACGTAATCAGACAAGATTGGGTCTTTGAAACATTAAATTCAACGAGATTATTTTTACCCCAAGAGAAAACACTCTCGAGGTAGCCGTCCATTCTTTGCTTCAAAGTCCTGCGAGCTGTTGGAGTTTGTGTGCCCTTTGGGGGCTTGTCAAACAAAAAGCTATCATGAACTATACTGTCATCCGCGTAACAGTGAATTGGTGCACATGACAAAAGGTCGTTGATGTGCAACAAAAACAAAGTTGGAAACAGAACCGATCCCTGCGGGACGCCAGCATTTATTGAGTGTGAGGAAGAGGTGAAACCATCAACTACCGTCTGAATCGACCTCCCCCTCAAGAAGTCGGCAATCCACGTACACAAGGATGCGGGAAGTCCGTAAGAATGCAGTTTGTTGACAGTTTGTTGTCGACATATTACCCACACACAGGCAGTGTCTTAGTGGGTTCCCATTATCTACTTTTGTCTTATATATATTTTTTACTTTTTTACATTATTTTTATCAGTGTTATGTTATATATATTTAGAAAATATGTAAAAATTACTTTTGAAAGGTATCAAGATATAATGGGAAAAAATAAGGAACAAAATAAAATAAAATAAAAATTACAAAGCTGACTAATGGTAAAGCTGACTGAGCGTATGGTTATCCGGCAAGGCAGACAAGGCAAATCAAAGAGTTAAATCTGCACCAAACGAAGACAGAATTGAACAAGAATCAAAAGGCTACGCTTTCCTGCCACACACAATGTCCTGCCTGTTCACAATGTGACGGACCGAATTGCCAGGCTATTGAGGAAAAAAAGCATCAAGATTGTCTTCGGAACCAGAACAAATATACAAGACCTACTGAGGTCTGCAAAGACTAAGTTTTCTTTGGTAAGCATAATTCACACCTGGCGGGTGCAGCGAGCGGAAGCTTCATCGCGGATGAGTGCCATGCCGAGAATAAGCGTCAGAGAGAGTGCAGCGTGGTGGGCATTTGTCTTGGGGAAACCAGGCTACCCGCCAGTGTTGCCGGATCGCTCGTAAAATCGTTCCTCGTGACCGCAGCACCTTATTTTACGGACAGCCCTCGTAGTTATAAACCAACTCAATGAATAATAAAAAATAAAAATAAAATATTTACCCCCAAGAGCAGTCAATCAGAACTTGTTGACTTAGCCTCTTCAAGTGGCCCCCGTTCTTGAGGAAGAGTGCGCCCTCCACAGTGCCGATGGTTCCAAAGGACCAGCAGGACCCGCACACCGATTGATCTGATAGATAACAAATAATACGAACATTCAAATGCTTGGATATATTCAAGATTCACATGGCCAATAGTGATAGACAGAAACATTGACAATACAGGAAGAAATTTAGTGTTTTGAATAGCAACTTTTCATAACTATTTTTACTTTTTTACTTGTGATGATTCACAAGACCGTCTCGTCTGTACAGTGTAAAGACGGGGGAACTATTTCGCCTCCCTGGTGGACACCATTGTGAGGCGCGTTAAGGTAGGGGTTGTAGGAAGTGATTTATTAATGCAGGTCTGGATTATATGAAGGAAGAATAATAGATGCCGGTAGCTCGTTCTGTATTAGAGCCGACTTACACAAAACAAATTGAAGAAACGACCCATTCTCATTAAGTCAACATCAACTGTGAACGGGTGATCCTCTCGTATCTGTCACAGGGCTAGCTCCTTAGAGCAGGCTCAAATAAAATTCCTGTAGAACAGACTCAGCATGCCTACATTACATCTGTGCATTAGAGATGGTTATTAACGACGGATTGTCAATCAGACGTGCCAGACAACCTTAGATTGGCAGATATCAGGAAAGTAGTTCAACCCCAACCTAAAAAAGTGCCCATGTAATGAATCGGAGCTCTAGAAACGTAGATATCAGGGATCGCAGTTCGACCCCAACCTTGTAAAGTGCCCATGAAATGAATCGAAGTCTTAGAACGGCAGATATCAGGGAAAGTAAACGGTGGGTGTTTTAGGGCTCCAGCCTGGACTCTAACTTAAGGAATATAATGTAGCGTAGGGAGTTTGGCGAACCCATCGCTCAGGGAGTGGAAAACACAAACCTGCAATAGCCATCCCAAGCCAAGGTGTGAGCTACCGTGCTCAGGCTGAATGTCCTGGGGAACAGCGTCACGAACGGTGCCTCCGAGAAACAAGGTCGCATCTCGGAGTATTTAGACCTCACTCCAGCACTCAGGGCTCTGCTGGAGTGGACCTTCTATTTCCCTGGTAACTCGTGGGACAAAAAAAAATTGGACCATTCGAAAACTAGGGGCCTTTTGGGAACCTAGGAATGCTGAGGCCACCTCTGTGGATTTCCTTCCTGGGGCCGTAAGAGGAACCAAGAGGAGAAACCGTGGAGAGGTGAGCTGAGGCCACCTCCATGAACTCTTCCCTTTTTTTTTTTTTTTTTTACATTAACTCCACACAGGAGGCCCTGAGGAAAATAATTTCCCTCAGGGCCTATGTCATCTGGGATGCTGTGTGGAGAGTAAGATGCCTTGTGGGGCCTTTGAGGAACCAAGGGGAAGGGCACCCTTCCAGCGCGGGGCCTTTGTGGAACCAAGGAGGAGTGAAGTGGAGAGATAATGTCCTCTTCCCATGTGGGGCCTTCGAGGAACCATGTAGGAGTGAAGAGGAGAAATGAGGCCATCTTGGTGAACTCTTCCTCTGTGGGGCCTTAGAGGAACCAAGGAGGAGAGATGAAGTTCTCTTCCCTCCTGGGGCCCTCGGGGAACCAAGGTGGAGTGGACTCTTCCCTTGTGGGGCCTTTAGGAAACCAAGGGGAGGTGGACTCTCCGTCGTGGAGCCTTTGGGGAATTAAGGAGTGCAGAGGAGAGATGAGCCCTCTTCCGTCGTGGGGCCTTCAGGGAACCAAGGAGGAGTGAAGAAGGGAAATGAGACCTGGGAAGACACATTGTCGGACCAGAAGATATAGCTTCATTTCGAATGACAATCCTGGTGAACTTTATAAAAGGGACTGGGTTACTGTCAAAGAAATGAGGTAAAATGGGAGATAGTACAATGGGTCTATGGCCTAAGTGCTCTCGGGAACTATATATATGTAAACCGTCTCCGATTATTTAAAAAAAACAAAAAAAATAAGGAATATAAACACTCAGAACTAAACTACAGAAGAAAGTGACATAAACAGTCCAATTATTAATGTTGTTGAAAAATTATGATAGATAGAAATCTGGGGGTCAGTGTGTCCAGGATGACGGACGCGTAAATCCATGCCTCCCACTGCAGTGCAAGGCGATGGGTCAAGAGAATCCAGCTGGAGAGATCTAATGGTCTCCCTCAACTGGCCTCTCTCAATTCGGCCCGCCACGCAGTTGTTGGGCAGGCTCATCCACCGCCAAGACACGGACAAACATAGCGAACAATTTGGGATGACCTACGGTCATCAGAGGTGTTGGTTATCCAATAAACGGATCTCAGGGCTGCAGTAACCATGCCCGCCTCCCAAAATGAAGATTGTCCCATTATCCAGCTGGAGGATTTTTTTTTTAAATTAGATCCGTACGGGAGGCCCTGAGAAAAATAATTTTCGTCAGGGCCTATGACATCTTGGGGGATGCTGTGTGGAGGATTTTTTAAGGAATGGGTAGGAAACTAGGGGTCAGTGTGTCCAGGAGCGACGGACGTATGAATCCATCTCTTCAACTGTGGTTCAAGGAGATGGGTCGAGGGATTCTGGCTGGAGAGGTCAAAAGATCTCCTCAACCAATCTCCCTCGAATCGGCCCGTCATGCAGCAGGTGGGCAGACACATCGGCTGCCAAGACCTTGACAAACCTCACTCCATGTACCCGGCTAAGTCATCAAACGTGGCGAACCAGGTGACCTATGGCAGAGGTGTTGGTTATCCAAAAAAGGTTCCCGGGGCGGAGGTACCCATACCCGCCTCCCAAAATGCAAAGATGCAAATTGGTGCCTCGCCTCTCCTCTCGTCCTGGCTGTAGTCTCAACACCAGTGTTAAATGAACCCACCTTTAACGGGGGTGACGGCCCCTTGCAGCCTCCAGTCCCACTCTTTGGGCACGGCAGCCCTGAGGCTCTGCAGATGGCCGTCGTTATATGGGAAGGGGGAAGCCCCGTTGTCCAGCTGGGAGAACTGGCGCCCGCGCAGGTACGCCCTCTCCTTGTCAGACCTGTCAGCCAGGTGGTTCACGGTCAGGGTGAAGCCCTTGTTGGCCCGGTTCAGGGAGTTGATGTACCTAATAAAGAAAATCAAAACACGCTATGTTAATTTGAAAAAAGTTCAAGTGTTTCACATAAATTAAAATGATTTATTTGATTATTAACCCGTCAGGCTAATTTGTTCGCTTTTCGGAACAACTCATATAGGTCTCTTAGAAATTGTTGTCTCTCTTACTATCATAGTGAGAAATGTGATATAAACAGTGTTAGAAAGAGAAAACATCATGCTTTATCTAAACCTAGCTCAAATCTAAAAATTTACAACAAAAGAAGTAAAATACTCGTATATACCTTTTTTGAAACCAAAGTTTCGGATCGCAATTTGAAAAAGATTGGGAATTTTTTATTAATTATTTATTCAAAACGATACAAAAGTGAGGTGATAATAATGTTTATAATACTTTTTTTCTTCATCATCAGTAATTTTAGTTAGCATAAGGTAAGCCATTTTTTAAACTTTTTTATATTTGCATGCAAAATTTTTGTACTTCAAAAATTATATGAGGATCATTTGTAAAGTAGTATTCGTTTAAGCCGCGCGGAGTGGGCGAATAGAGTAGTCGCCGGACAAGTACTAACACGTTCAGTTGTATTTCTACTGTCTGTATGCAACGTTACATCTCGCTGGTATTGACTGTGTTGTTTCTGAGAGTGTTTATAATGTTCAAGAAAATATAGAACGCCGCCAGTTGTGAAGTTAGAGCGGCGATTAAATTTCTCAATGCAAGAAATGTGTAAACTTTAATATATATTGGCTCTTCGCAAGTACTTTTTCAAAATAAACAAGAGTAAATTAGTTATTGAGGTCTTTAGTCATATTTCAATAACTTATGTTTCTCCTAACTTATGTCTCTTCAACATAAAACGGAATAAATTGGTCGTGTCTTAGATGAATTATTTAAATATAAGAATCGCATATATGATTTTTTTCAATTCTAAGGGCTTCCCTAGTTCACCTCCAATCATTAATAAGCCAGTTATTTTGCCTAACGAATGACATTATTCAAAATGTATTGCATGTTGACAGCTTATCTTAAAAATGAATCACAATCAGAGAAATCCTTGGAAATGAAGTATAGTGCCTACCTAAGATTCTGTCTGAAGATCTCCTTTCTCTGAGCGTGCTCCTTGGAGTGTTTGTAATGTTTCTTATGTTTGCCTGTGAACCTGAAACCAGAATAAATAAACAATATTATGTATACATGTTATGCAGGTACATACTTTCCTTGTGTGTAACATTTTCAAAATTATAATTAATGTGTTTTTTTTTAAGAAATCAAATTTCCCAGGTTACGAATAACCCGACAATATTTGAAAATCTCCTACTACCATCGTAGAAAGTACGGAGGACTTAGTCAGCCGAGGAATCGAACACGCAACGCCCGGGTGGGATCCCAAGGCAGTGCCAACTCAGCTACTGACCGGTCAAATGTATATACAGTACAATCTCACTAATCCGGTATTATTAAAAACCAGAGGGTGCCGGATTATTGCAATGTTCGGATTACTGGATTATAGAGAAAAAATCATAATAAATAAAACAAAGCATTTCATCATTTCATAAAGAGAATATACACTATTCACACTTCAAAACAACAGGTAAATAATACGTACGCACGTGCACATGAGATAAGTTTTGAGGTTAGACTGTTAGACGACGACGCGGCGATGGAGCGCACAGGCGTAAAGGGGCGAGGGAGGCGCGGGCGGAGGGTGCCGGATCATTGGACGTATCGGTCTATTGAAGTGCCGGATTAGTGAGATTGTACTGTACATATCTGTTGTATTTTGATTCTTTAGAAATCTCAATGGAAAAATTCAACTATCTGCCTATTGTGGATGCCTATCTCTTCCAGAATGGACACATTTGTGTGTCTGACTATCCATGGATTTCTGAGCGCATTTTTCTCCAGCACTGCATTTCGAGGGAGTCTATTCGCTTTCTTTCGCAGGCTCCAAGTGTCCATGTTTCACACCGTATAAAAATAAGGGGAAAATCAACACCCGGACGAGTCTCATCTCGGTGATCCTCGTATTCCTTAAAACCATAACCATTGGAGCGACAGCGCAATTTAAAACTTTTTTCCCCGATTGCTCGAGATTTTTTGGTAATCAATCATTTTGAATATTTTCTGCCAACATTAAAAAAATCATTCCTCCGAATTTTAATATGGAGACATACAAACTGATTATAGTTCTATATAGCTCAAAGGGTAACAATTATTATAAGCAATAATTATTCGCCTGAAACACTCATTTACATTGAAAAAATCTCCCGAGAAAAGATACTTGCCACCGATGGGACTCGAACCCGCGTCCTTCTGATATCCGGTCAACTGCTCTCGGTCACTGAGCTACGTCGGCTTATCTCCTACCCGCTAAATAATTCAATATATAATGTTCAGGGCCGGATCTACGAAATCGGGCGCCCTGTGCAGTAGGTACCGATGGCGCCCCCCCCCCCCCTACATTTTTATTTTGATTAAAAATTCGTTCACCCCAATTTTTTTATTTTTTTATTTAATTTTTTTTTTTTTACACCAATTTATCAAATAAAATTAAGAGATATAAAGGGTGTAACTTTTCCAAGTGACCTGGCGGTAGCTCTCACACTCGTTTTTTTTTAAAGAGAGAATCGCCAGGAGCCCTATACTCTCTGAATCTATTGGGTAAACATAAAATTATGGTGCTATTTTAATTATTTTAGGAAAAACTCTTCGACGTACAACACAAGAATAGCATCTACAGCTTCTGACTAATAAGAATATAACCTCAAATTTGTACCTTGCATTTCCCGTGTTGAGCAAACAAACACCAAATTGAGCGAACAAACACCATACAAACACTAAACACTGACGTATGGTATTAACGGCTTACGAAAGACGCTTACATTGACACCGCAAAATAACAGATCCAACAAATCTAATAGATATTTATTATACACTTTAACTTTAAATAATATGTCAAATCAATGATCTGCAAAGATCAAACTGTCAACACGTAACACGTTGCAACCTGTAAACCGTGCGATGTTTTTGTTAATGGAATTTAGTGAAGATTTCATAAGAAAATGGTCTTTAACTACCTTCTCCTAGAGACTTAAATCGTACAAAATAAAACAATAGCGAGCGTACGCTAACTTCAAAGGCGGTCGGTTTGTTTGTTCTCTTGAACAAAAACATCGCGCTGTGATTGGTTATTGAATTTGGATCGCACCCATTCGTCGTAAAAGAGGGTAAAAGATATATGGAAAAATAGATCTTACGTTTAAACTAAATATATGGAATTTGTAAAAAAATTCTGTAACTGACTATAAATTCGTAAGCCGTAAACCAACCTGATGCGTGCGCATGACTGGTTTATTTATGCGTTCGCATTCTGTTTCTTTGGAAAGTGTTGCTAGAGCGTAATAATTATTTCGTACTATGGGTAATTTTGAAACGATTCAGGGAATATTATAACTAAATTTTAAAACAATATTTATTTTCTCACGGCGCCCCTTCGGAGTTGGCGCCAGGTTTTTGCACGTTTTTGAACGTATGGCAGATCCGGCGCTGATAATGTTATGATAAAATATTTGTCAATATATCTCGCAGTTTATTTTATCATAGATTTAGGCAAGCAGGTACCTAATTTCAAGAAGTGATTAAATAATATTTAAAAAAAATAATAAACTTCAACACAAATTTATTTTTTGAATTTTGGAAGTAAGATCATCCAATTATTTCTTTTTGAATAGGGTATAAAAATCGAATAATTTGCTTAGAGCCCACTGCTGAGTATTCTGTCTAAGGTGGTGGATGGATTACTGAAAAGTCTTACGTGATTCTTATTCACTTATTATTTCGTTAATAATAATATAAAAGTAAAACGATTATTTATTTATCCGAAATGGATCTTTATTAAATAGGCCGCGACCAATTTAAATCGTGGTGCCGATAAGTGTTCTAAATACATATTTCTGTCATCGTAATAACCACAGAATATAACCAAAGGATAATTTGAATTTACTTGCCAAGTAACAAAGCAATTTATTTTAAAACATGGATTAATAATCACAAGAAGTCTAATCTGTCTAAATGACGAAGGAATTATAATCTCGCCTGGAATTACATAATTTTCATGGCTGGAGTTTGATGTTGGAGCAAATACTGTTTTCGGCTGATTACAGTTCCAGGTATTTTGTCAGACTCTACTTCAGGAGAAAAACCAGAAGCTCAAGTTCGTAATTTAGATAGTTAGAAACTTGTATTTTGGGTCGATCCAAGGAAGGTGAGTTTTAAGATCTGTTAATATGTTTTATTGTCCCAATTAATTTTATTATGTTATAATAAATCTTTTATTTCGTATTTCTTATCAACACTGTCTATTTTATTTAAAAATCCTTCTATTTTAACCGTAAAGCTTGCATACCAAAGGCCCTGAGAGAGGATTATTGCTTTCCTATCTGCTAGCCTGGTTAATCAACCAGTGGCGCCCCTTTAAAAATAAAGCAGGCAGATGTTTTTTTACCCTTTAACATCATATTTTATTAAACAATTATTACACCTGTGATCCATTAATCATGTTAATATTTGCGTAACAATGTATACTAGTGTTTCATTCAACAATTACTGCTTATTACATTTTTCCACCTGCAAACAACCAACTTTATTTTTTTGTGAAATACTTTAACTTGTCAAATATTAATTATTATTTTTTAATTGATAAACTAATGTTTAAGACGAGATTTTTATGCATAGCACAAAGGGTAACAATTATTATAAGTAATAATTATTCGCCTGAAACACTCATTTACATTGAAAAAATCTCCCGAGAAAAGATATATGCCGCCGACGGGACTCGAACCCGTGTCCTTCTGATAGCCCGTTTTACCAAGGCAACACCGCTGTCTCCTGTGGGCTCTTGGCGGGTAGTAAGTTGGTTCGATCAACCAAGGCAATCGAAAGAAGTGTGCAAAAGAGAAAGCAGATATTTGTTCGTGTATAGGTAAAAATGACCTAGATTGGACTTTGTTATGATAAAATATTTGTTAATATTTCTCGCAGTTTATTTTATCATAGATTTAGGCAAGCAGGTACCTAATTTCAAGAGGTGATTAAATAATA
Organism: Limnephilus marmoratus; assembly: GCA_917880885.1. Classification (NCBI taxonomy): domain Eukaryota; kingdom Metazoa; phylum Arthropoda; class Insecta; order Trichoptera; family Limnephilidae; genus Limnephilus; species Limnephilus marmoratus. The sequence continues at coordinate 41,201,841 of OU862928.1, forward strand.
TTTAAAAAAAAATAATAAACTTCAACATAGATTTATTTTTTTTAAATTTTGGAAGTAACATCATTCATTTTTTCTTTTTTGAAAAGGGTATAAAAATCGAATATTTTGTTTAGAGCCCACTTCTGAGTAATCTTTCTAAGGTGGTAGAGGGTTTTACTGACAAGTCGGTCGTGATTTCAATTCATATTATTTCGTAATAATTATATAAAGAAATACGAATATTATTTTTATACGAACTGGAACATAATTAACTAGGCCGCGACTAACGTATTCGTAGTGCCAATAAGTGTTATAAATACACAATTCTATCTTCGTAATTTTCACCGAAAATAACCGATGGACAATTTTGAATTTAATTGCCAAGTAACAAGCATTTTATGTTAACACATGGAAGGAATCTCACGGATTTTAATCTGACAATTAACGAAGGAATAATTATTCTCGCTTGGAAATACGAGATTTTCATAGCTGGAGATTAATTATACGGGACCCAATACTGATTTCAGCCGGCTTCAGGTAATTTATTTGTACAGACTCTACACTTCAATGGCAAAACCAGAAACCCGAAGAAATAATTTATTCAAGATCGTAATTTAGATAGATAGTTAGAAACCTATATTTTTGGTCGTTCCAAGGAAGGTGAGTCCATGTTCTGTTAATATGTTTATTTGTCTCAGTTAATTTTATTATGTGATAATAAAATCTTTAATTTCATATTTATTAACAATACTGTTTATTTTATTTTAAAATAATCCTTCTAATTTAATCGTAAAGTTAGCATATCAAAGGCCCTGAGAGAGGATCATTGCTTTACTATCTGCTAGCCTGGTAAATTAACCAGTGGCGCCCCTTTGTAAAAAAAAATAAAGCTGGCAGATGTTTTATTTTAACAACATACCCTTTAACATATTATTATACTGGTGATACAATATTTATGTGATAACTTCTTTTTGTACTAGTATCACGAGGTATTCGCATAACATGTGACCCAGACCGGGATCACATAACAACTTCTCGAGTTAATTAGTTATAAATAAGGGAAAATTTGCCAAATTGGCAGCAAAGCAATCCGAGGTATTTTAAATAGTGCCGTATTGTGGCAAAAAGCGCTCCAGTGGTTATCAGATTATTAAATACAACTCACCTGTTGAATTCATCTTCCACATGCTCAGTGTGGGCGGGGTGGACAAACTCCATCATGGGGTTGAATGTGTACAAGTGCTTGACTCCAGGGCCAGGGAAGTTGACGCAGGGCAATTCTGCAAATAAACAATGTATGTACATATGTATACGTAAATATGATACATATGAAGCGAAAATGAATGGTAGGAGAAGTTGGCGACGCCCGAGCAAGATACGGTATGACTAAGGACGGGTTGTTTAAAAAAATTTGATGAATTCATCAAATATTTGAAGTTAATTTTCACTTTCTGTGTAAGTTCCATTCAAGTTCTGTGATTATTTCAGTTTCATGCAGCAACTGTCCTATAGTGATATATTAATAGAACTTGAATAGAACCTCCACAGAATGTGAAAATTAACTTCAAATATCTGATGAATTCATCAAATTTTTTTAAGCAACCTGTCTTTAGTGAATCTGTTCGGGCATAACTGATAAATAGTATCCTATTTCATATTCCCCACATTCCATACTGTCTGACCTACCTACAAAATATTACCTACCCATTCACCCAGTCAACGGGAGAAGAATTGTCCCGAACCAGTGCAATTTCTACCGCGATACAAGACGTACATGGTCTTATGCAAGGGCAAGAGTTTTTTCATGGTGATAACGGGCAAAGCAGTTTTTTACGTCCTGCAGTTCTAAGGTAGGACTCTCATTATTCTGGTGACATCCTCTCCCAGTTCATTTTCGTTCCCAATTTTCTTCCAGAGCTTACATAAAATTCACGCGGCCCAAAATCGCCATAAGTTTTCATGAGCTATCGAAACAGAATCAAATACTTGAATCGGTTCATGTCAATGGTAATTTATTTATTTTTTTACATTATCTCCACACAGGAGGCCCTGAGGAAAATAATTTCGTTCAGGGCCTATGTCGTCTTTGGGGATGCTGTGTGAAGGAAACGGAGGGATAGGAAGATTTAGGAAGGAAAAAAGTATGAGGGGTTATTAGGAATCTAGGGGTCAGTGGGTCTAGGAATGATGGATCTTTGAAGTCATCCCTCGCATTGTGGTGCAAGGTGATGGGTTGAGAGTCCTGCTGGAGAGGTAAGATCTCCATCAACTAGTCTCTCCAAATCCGATCTGCCACACAGTGAATGGGCAGACACATCCGCCGCCAAGATCTAGATAATCCCCACCTCATGAGCCCGGGCTTTCCTTCTAAGTCACCAAATGTAGCAAACCACTTGAGGTGACCTATGGCAGAGGTGTTGGTTATCCAATCCCATCCCAGGGCGGTATCCATACCCATGTCCCAAATGAATTCATTTTGATAATGAATGGATGGATGGAAAGAGAGGCTGGAAAACCATGCACACTCTATGTATACCTACTCTTGTCTTCCTTTAATGGCATCTCTCTCATACAAGACTTCAGTCGCACAGTCTTTAAAGTTACATAGTTAGTTGTGGTTGTATTTGATCTGATCTGAGATAAAGACTTACTGGTGTCCGGGATGAAGACATCCTTGGGAATATCATCCACACTGTATTCATCATAGTCCAGATAATAGTGATCGTAGTGGGACCCCAGCAGCGAATTGAAGCCGCGCATCTCATACCTGAAGGAATACAGTACAACAGACATTGATTAATAATATCTCCCTATTAAGGAATTCAATACCTCTCTGAATAAAGAGCCTCTTGCAAGATGCACCTTTGAATGATAGGTGAGACTAAATGCTCTGGTAAAAGTCAGGACTATACATTTCAAGACATTGAAATGAAGCTGTTTTCGTTGATTCCATTCTGAAATGTTATCAATGTCAGCTTGAAGACGCAGGCAATCACCAATATTTCTAAACATTAGAAATAATTTAAGATCATTAGTGAAAAAAAGAAAAGGAGAAAAACGGATGACTCCAGCAATGTCATTAATGAAAATAGAAAAGAGAAGAGGCCCTAAGATCGGCCCTTGGGAACACCAGAAAAAAAAAACAAGAAACTCAGGGAATTTGAAGATTCAGTGTGTGACAAATTACTTTCTGTTCTTGAGTGTGGTTTTTCTTAATGTTCTTTCTCTTCTTAATTTTAAAAAACTTTAGCATCCGAAGGGAAAATCTATTCGGGCCATTACATAACGGAAATCAAGTACAACAAAGTAGGTTTGAGACTGATCACGTTTATGTAACCTGACATGGTAAAAAAAAATTCTCTGGTTGTTGTTGCAAGTGTTTGTGCATGTTATTTATTTCATTATTTTGTTGTTATTTTTATATCATTATTTTTATTTATTGTATAATATATGTCAATTTTTTCACAGTACAGCAATTTTTTCACCAGGATTGATAAAATTACTTAATGAACGAACTTCTAGACTTAGTTTGCCATTTCGATTCTGCTCAATTGTGCTGTATATATATTATTTTTTTTACATGAGCTCCACACAGGAGGCCCTGAAGAAAATAATGTTCCTCAGGGCCTATGTCATCTTTAGGGATGCTGTGTGGAGGGTTTTTTAAGGAAAGGAAGGAGAGGGTAGTTCTGGGAAGGAAGAGGGTATAAGGGGTGGGTGGGAATATGGGGTTCAGTTTGTCCTGGTCATCCGCCTCCAAGACCTAGACAAACCTCCCCCGTGAACCCGGGCACCCTTGCTAAATCACCAAACGTAGCGAACCACTTGGGGTGACCTATGGCAGAGGTGTTGGTTATCCAATAAAGGTTCCCGGGGCGGCGGTACCCATTCCCGCCTCCCAAATTGATATGGTCCTGATGGTTAATTAATAGCCTTCACCTAAATTCTAAAAGTAAAATAAGAATGTATGTTTGTCTATTGTGGTCACCTGACAGGGATGGGCAGAGGGTCTGAGATCTCTCCGGAGGGCCTCCTGTACTTAATCCAGATGGTGTACTTGTTGGTCTTCTCGCCAAACGTCTCCGTCATGCGCCACTTCTGGGCCTGCTCTCCTCGCATTGTCTCTTCACCTGTAATTAGAAAGCCTTTACAACCACTGACATTACAATAAATAGACCTGCATTAAAGCCAAATGCCCGTATCTGTAATCAAGAAAGGGAATAACAAAATATGCACTCTAAGTGGCATTTTTATGTTGTCGTGAGATTGCTATCCGAGTTCAGTGCACTGGGATATTATGTTAACATAAACAATCTTCACCATCAACAAAAATATAAACAAAAGAGAATAAAAGGGGTCTTATCTTCTGAGAATTTATCTCATTGATTTGATGCCTTTGTCAAATCCTTTGTGTTCGCTCAAAATCATTTGCAAACTTTGGCATTTTTACGGCTGTTACAACAATGCAAAATCTAAATTAATTTAATTATAAAGCTATAGAAAAAGTAAATGTCAAAAGAACCCGTTGACAAACTGATATCAATCAGTTTAACGGGACTTAATTTAAAAATGTAAAAAATTGTAAATAAATAATAAAGGAATTCATTAATAAAAAAAAATTTAAAATAACTAAAACGAGTCTTTTGACGCATTTTCAAAAAGATTTGACCAAAGTGGCGCCTGTGTGTTTTTGAAATGATAATATCCTATTCCTACCCTCCCTAACCATGTCACCTTGCTGAAGAAAGTATTTTGAAAAAAGAAACAATAACAACTGAATTGAAGTGCATTGTGTGAAAAAACCAGAAGACTTGTAACATTTGAAGGAACTGGTTTGTGATTTTAGTTTTGTGTGTTGTGTTTGGCTTCTCATTGGTAAGTGATTGGTTTTCCCTACTTCCTTTGTAATTCATAATCTTACCATACATATATAATCATCCAATTTCAAACAAACACAGTTAGTTTCATATAATTTACAGTCCAATTTTGCCTTTTGCATTTGAAGCTGTAATTCGAAAACATTTTCGGATACAACAGCCCCCGATACAAAAATAATCACATATAGCAACAAAAACACAACATATAGGAACGAATTGCGGTAGCTCTCTCTACTATCCTCCCCACATCCTAGAATAAAAGTATTTTATTATTGATTGCTGCATTATCCTCACCATAGTATTCGAATCCCGTCAAATCGGGCAGGATAGACTGTACCCCGACGGTTGTCTCGTCGCTGCCGTTGACCTGGAGGCAGGTCTGCTGGTTTAGCTGCTTCTCCGTTGTGACGGGGGCTATCTTGAAGGAGGAACCGAACTTGTAGTCCCCACTGGGCCCCACTTGATAGGTCTTCACCATGCCGCCGTAGTAGTCAATCCGAGACACAGAGTTGGGTTCGTCATACCTGGTGACAATCACATTTTATATAAATTAAACACAGTTGATTCTGCTTAACGCCTCAGGTCTTGGGGATATATTCTGTCAGGAGGTCAAAATATTTCTGCTTTGCAATTAAATCCAAATAAATTGAAAATTTCTGAACATATCTGAAAACTAGAAATGATTTTTGAAAGGTGATAAAAATATGTTATCAAATTTTATAATTCGAAATAAGGAAATAATTTTTGAAATATAAAATTTTTTAATGCAATCTTAAAAAATTTTAAAATACCTCACCTAAAGTTTTATCTAACAAAAGTTACTCGTAATAAAAAAAAAAAATAAAAACACCGACATAATTTTTAGACAAATGTATTATTAATGTTATCGTCACCTAACTATTTAGTCTTTTCATGTAAAAATAGTTTTTTTACATGAAAAGTAAAAAAATATTTAAAAACAATTAAAGTATGGATAAAAAGCAGACAATAAAATATAATTAAAGATGAGAATATAAATATGTACGAATAGCAATTCTAAGAAGATTAAAAACTATGTAATAATAAATAATAAAAGAGATAAGAACACTGACGAACCGAAAAATAAAAACAGACAGACGTCTGTTAGTGACTTCTACAGTCTTAGAGGTCAAACTCGTGAGCTGTGATAGAATGAAACAATTAATATAATGAAGACGGGAATTGCTGTTAATGATCCTATAAATTACCCTACAAGGTTCAGGAATTTTTTTAATGTGAATATTGCACTGAGTCCCATCGTCTGGAGCCAGTGAGACTATTGGATGCGCATTTGGAGTATATTGATCGTGTAGTTTATTAGTCAGACATCTCTGAAAAATCAAAATTCGAGTTGAGTATCTCTACATATTATAAATTAAGGTCCTCCGCCGCTTCTGTCTGTCTGTCTGTTTGCGATATAACGATATTTCATAAATAACTAGCTGACCCGACAAACGTTGTTCTGCCATAAAAATTATTTCTAGTGAAAATTTTGGTAGTTAAATAAAAAAAATAACGAATGTATTGTAAGTGTGTGGAGATGGGATCTATGACAGAAAGGTGAATGGAGCGCTGTAGACGATGACCACTGATAAAAACAAGAAAAAACACCTACTAAAATAGGAAAATGAAATATGAAATTCGAAGAGCAATTGAGTGTATGATATTTTTTGTCAGTCAACCCAAATAAGCTTGATGGTTTGCCCACTCGAGAACATGATGCCGAATGAAATATCAAAATGACGTGACACTTCTCATGAATGTCTTGCGCATGTGTAGATGAAAGTTCGACGAGGCAGACGTAGCGCCATCTGTCATTCAACAACATAAATAATTTTGTTCTGTTTGAAATATGAAAGACGGTTAAATTAATTTTTTCATATAAAAATACTAAAATCACGATTGAAAAATGGGAGGGTGGGGGTAGGAGAGTTAAAATTTGGGGTTATGGTATTTTTTGATGCCAAATAAAAAAATATCCAAAAAAAAATAATTATGTTCTTTTCTGGACAGGGACACCCTAATCACCTAGCAGTATGAAATTTACTTTAAAATCAATTCTCATACCTACCAAATATACATACAAAATTTCATAAAAATCGGTTTCGGAGGAGTGCGACCAGAAACACCATGGCATGAGATTTTTATATATAAGATATGATATAATGTATGCATAATGTATAAAATGCATGCATGCATGCACATGAACAACCATACAAAATTGCCAAATAAATTAGTTAATTATTTTTTAACTTTATGAGTAAAATCTCAAATTATAATATTTAATTAAATATTAGCAAAACTCAATCGAAAATCTGGAGACAGAAAAATCAGAAAAAGATATTGGCTCAGCAGGGACTCGAACCCACGACCTTCTGCTTACATGGTAAGTGCTCTATCAACTGAGCTAAAGCTGGGTCCACACATGTTCTTTTGTCCGTTCCGTTCCTCCGTTCCGTATCAGCGTCGCGATCAAGAACGCTAGTTTGGACGCCCGTTCGGAACGGTACGGTGTTACGGCGGGACGATACGGGTCGAGGTACGCCCCGATCCATCGGGAGTCGGTTTATTCGGCCCGTTCAAAGGCGATGCGATACGGCCGATACGGGTATGCGCCAGTCTGGACGTGATCGCGGCATGCGCAGGTCGTTCTCTCTGTCGAATGGAATGAACACGCGATGCCGATGATCGCAGCGACGTTACGGAGGTACGGGCTATTTTTACTTGCGTCCAGAGTTTTTGATACGGAACGGAGGTACGGAACGGAGGAACGGAACGGACAAAAGAACATGTGTGGACCCAGCTTAGGGTGTCGATATCAAATCCGGTCACTTTTAACTATATCATACTTCGACTAAGAACTACCAACATTATCTTCATTTTCATATATAAAGATAGCAGCCAATAATATGTGTGTAAAGAAAATGAAGATAATGTTGATAGTTCTTAGTCAAAGTATGATGCAGTTAAAAGTGACTGAATTGGATATATTCACCTTAGGTCAGTTGTTAGAGCACATACCATGTAAGTAGAAGATCCTGGGTTCGAGTTCCAGAGGTGCCGATATTTTTTTCTGATTTTTCTGTCTTCAGATTTTCGATTGAGTTTCGCTAATATTGTCTTCATTTAATTAAATAAATAATAATAGATTTATGGTGAGCATTTGAATATTGCTTGCCTCATTATCTCAGTAAAACTTAATATTTGGAGATGTCTGACTAATTAACTAGACCAGTGTTTTTCAACCTGTGGGTCGCGACCCCCTGGGGGGTCGCGAAGCCTCTACAAGGGGGTCGCAGGGGGTCCAAAGTAAAATATAAAAAAAAAACAATAAAGCTCGAAAATATTTTAATTATGAAAATATTAATTATAGGACATTTTGAAGTTAACATGAAATTTAAATTATAAAATTTCTTTGGGTCAAAAATCCGTTAAGTCTCATACACATTAATGTGAAGGTTGCGCCTGTTTTTCGTCAAACAATTTCTGCCATCGCGGATCTGTTTTTGCAACATTTAGAATTAAGTCGTTTTCTAAATTTAATCGATTCCTCTGTTTGTTTTTTATTTGGGCCATTGACGAAAACGTCAACTCGCACAAGTAAGAGGTGGCAAATGAAATCAAGCACTTCAAAGCTTCTGTGGTCAGTTCTGGGCATTCTAATTTTCTTTTTAACCAAAAGTTATCCAATTTAACAGACTTGAATTCCAAGTGCAACATTTCATCAGCAGATAATTCCAGCAGATTTTCTTTTAGGTTGGTTTCTAAACTTGCCTCATCTATAGCTACATTCAAAAACTGGTTTTGTAGTCTTGAGTCGGCATCGGCCCGGCCTGTATGTTGTACGAATGGGCGATAGCTCTACCTACTATTCCTTGGAGACGTTTGGCGAATTAGTTTGACAGCAATTTCCCTGACATGTCCGAAAATTTAGCGGTCTGTCAGAGAAATTGGACATTGTCAGGAATTTTGAAAAATATTAGAAAAAAATTTATAGAATTTTGTGGGCAACGGAATTCACAGGATTACGGATTTCCTGACAGAATCAAAAATAGAATGCCAAAACATGATTATACAGGCGAAATTGCCCTGAAAAATTCACAAGCTGCTCAAATTCTCTAGCCACCCTCCTGTTGGTGTACACTGGGATTTCATTCAATTTGTGATTCCTGAATTTCTCTAGCCACCCCCCCCCTCCCCCGCCCCCCCAGGAACCATAGTCGTCAGAGGTAAATTGCAGGCAAAGTGTAGGGGGTCACGAAATATTTTTTACATAATAAGGGGGTCGTGCCATGAAAAAGGTTGAAAAACGCTGAACTAGACGATTGATATCGTAATGCCTGTATGTATTATTTTATAGCGTATTTAATATGTAAAATCACATACACGTGTAAATAATATTAGATTTATAGCGATCATAAAACTTAGTATTTGGAGATGTCTGACTAATTAACTAGATGATTGATATTGTCATTTTATAGCATATTTAATGTGTAAAACACAGACACGTGTTAATACTATTTGATTTATGGCAAGCATTTGAATATTGCTTTCCTAATTATCTCAGTAAAAATTAGTATTCTATTAATTGGACGATTGATATTGTTTGACTTTTTTAGGTGAATGCCTCACAAGAGTCCCAACTGCTCCCGTCTGGGGCCAGTGAGACTATGGCCCCATTTGCAGTATGTTGTGAGACTGAAGGAAAGGTATTAAAAAACGACCAAGTTTATTTTGATTTATACAATTTGAAAACATGTTTAATCACCTTTCCAAAACAGTTTCTAGTTTTCGGATACATTCAGAAATATTCCATTTATTTGGATTTTATTGCAAAGCGGAAATATTTTGACACCGACGAAATATGGCCGAGGTCTGAGGGGTTAAGTTATTTAAAATATTAAATCTATATATATATATATATAAATCAAAATATGTTTGTATATATTGAGATACCTTTGCGTTGGTTTTCATATATAAGGAATGAGACGAATGGGAAAGGACACGCAGGGAGAAACAATTTCTTTATTAAGTGGCATAGTGTAGTGTCCGAGGTACAGTATACCCGCGGGGGGACCGGGTGCCGGAGTTGGCCGAACGTAGCCGAAGGTTCCCGATCCCACCCAGACAGAGGTAGTGGAAAGGCAGGCGAGAGGCGCCGGCGGTACAGCCGGCGCCGCTCATTCCGTCGATTACCTTATCAGAGTAAACATTGTACATCTTTCTGAATTGACTTATAATAAATAATCATTTGTATAAACGAGACCTTTTTAATAAATGTATTTGTAAGTGTCACGGACATTACACATAGCAACGCATGTCGGGAACTCAGAAGCAAGCATATTTTGATTTTTATATATATAGATTTTCCCCCTAATGCCATGCGAGCGAAGCCGCGGGTAAAAGCCAGTATAATATACTTTCATCACATAAAAAATTCAGAATAACCCTCTCAATAAAAAAAACGGTGTGTGCAATTCACACGTAGTAGAAGTGAAACCTTCAGAAAACTAAAGTACACAAGAGTGAGGAGACTACGAAGCACTTTTTTTTTTATCAATGTGAAGGATGATTTTTTTCCATATTTTTGTCAACGAATTTCAGTGCACTTTTTCTTAAACATTTGGTTGTCTTATTAGTATTTGTATTTTTCTTTCTTTAGTGTTTTGTTTGCCTGATCATTTTGGAATGGTTTGAAGATTGGAGATTACAAAAATTAAAATGAATATTTTTTTTTGATTTCTTAGGATTCGACCCCTGGTGTCGGACCCTGAATGTCTGGCCGCTAAGGTTCGTCAGGAGTCTTGCATGGTACCGTGGATTTATCGTATTATAGGTAGGCGGGTATGGGTACCGCCGGTCCGGGAATCATTTATTGGATAACCACCACCCCTGCCATAGGTCACCCCAAGTGATTCACTACGTTTGGTGATAGCAGGGGTGCCCGGATGGATTTATGTGGGTGAGGTTTGTCTAGGTCTTGGTGGCCAATGTGTTTGCCCACCGACTGCATGGTGGGTCGGATTGGGAGAGTTTGGTAAATCGCCTTGCAATATAGTGGAAGAGATGAATTCATACGCCCATTACTCCTAGACACATTGACCCCCAGATTCCTATCCAGTCCTCATAACTTTTTCCTTCCCAGAACTTCCTCTCCTTATTTTCCTTAAAACGAACCTCCACACAGCATCCTCAAAGATGACATAGGCCCTGAGGGAAATGTTTTTCCCCAGGGCCTCCTGTGTGGGTCTAACGTAAAAAAAAAATGTTGGAACCGAGTACCCGTGAAATAAATAAATATTTTATTGCAATCTCTCGCAGGCTAAATCCTATAAATGTATGTGTTTGTCTCTTTTTAGTGTCGCTCGCTTCCGTTTCATCAAGTTTAAAATCACAACGGTGCTAAATAAGTGTTCACTCCAAAAAATAAATTCCCGACTTTGAAGAATCTATGTTAGGTCGGGGAATATTCTCGAGTGTATATCTTAAAGTTCCGAGCTTGTCACATAGAGGGCAGTGCTAAGAGCTGTCCCGAAAGTCTGATAGATGGCAGTTAGTTTAGTTCAGAGTTAGGGCACCAGGGGGGCCAAGGGCCCGGGCGCAGTCTACAGGAGTTCATTCGATTTAGATTCCATTTAGCCAGCTTCCAGATAGGTCGACTATCGTGGTCACCACTACTTGTACACGCAAAGTATTAAATAAATCGCAGATTAACATAAAAGAACTCTATTCTTTCCAAAGAAGTAATCTGCTCCCAAGACGAGTCGGACACTACTCAAGTCACATTTCGATTCTGAATGGTGTTCTTTCGACAGGGCTATACTGAGAGTATCTGAAAAAACTACAAAGATAATCTTTACATAGTGTAAAGAAAAGTCGCTCCCGCTGTCTGTACGCTTAGATCTTTTAAACTATGCAAGGGCGGCTGGTTGAACAGTGTGTTTGTGTGCAGCACTGGTAAATTATATTGTCTAAAATTACTTTATAATATCTTACCGAAAAATATAAAATCTATGAATTTCATTAAAAATATCACATACGAATATAATGCATAATATAATATGAATCAGGGAGAGCAAATTCTCAAAGTTCCGCGCGAATTCACCCTGTCCGGTGTGCAGGCCGTTTGCAAGAGGAATGAATTATGTTTTGTATCGAATATCCCAAACATCGCCAGCGCGCAACGCCGGCCATATGTATGAAAAATTAAGCTATATCGGTGTGCCACCCAGCGGCCTTTATCATACAAACTTAAATTTGGATTTAAGGCCAAAATACTTAACCAAACTGAATAATTCTTTTTTTAATCAAAAGGTACAGCAAATACCTAAATTTTACATATATTTGCTTTTTAATTGATTGATGTTTTAAATTATAAAACGCAGATCATTAAGGAATACAATTTTTTCATAGGTAACTTTGACAATTTTGCCCTCGTGCTGTTTATACATTGTTTATAAATACTGTTTGTATCCTGTTTAAAATGAAATATAAAACTAACTAACCAACCATCACGCCGTTTCCCCACAGGGGTAGGCAGAGAGGACGGACCGCCAAATAACTCGGTCTTGGCACACACTCTTTGCCTCACTCACATTCATACATCGTCTCATACATTCTCTTCTATTATTCCGACTTTCGACATGGCCCGACTCAAGTATCTTATTCACTTGCTCGAGCCATGTCTTCCTCGGGCGTCCCTGACTTCTTCTACCATTCACATTTGCGTCGTATAGTCTTCTTACACTACTTTCAAATTTATTTTATTTTATGAAACATAAAATAAACTAAATTAAACATTGTAAAAAAAAAAGAGTTTTTTGGGTTGAAATTTAAGATTTATTTACGAAGAAATAGTATCTATTGTGTTTTTATTTTCTTAGTACCGAAAAATAAAAATTTTAATTAAAAGGCGATATGTAGAAGTTTTCGCACTTCGAAAACAGCTTAAAATAGATCTTCTCTCCAAATAAGATTAGTGGGATCATTTTTACCTAATGTTGCTTAGTAATCGTTATATCATAGTTACGGATTATCAGTGAACCACCACGTTTTTAGGGCAGCGGCCGCCACGGAAACTATGCAACGGATTTTCACAGATTTTAACGGATAGAGTGATTCATGAGGAAGGTTTAGGTATATAGTTTGTCAAGGTTTTGTGTAAAATGATTGAAATATAATATAATATCTAGCTGACCCGGCCATGCGTTGCTGTGGCTAATGAAACACAACGCCATCTATTGAATGATCACCCAACCTAGACAACCAAGTCGATAAATTAACTCACACCGCCATCTGTTTACAAATTACTTACTTACAAATATTTACAAAGCATTTTCCTATAACAAACATTTAATGAACATTTAATTTAAAAACTATTCTATATTATAAATTGGACCAAATTACACACAGTACGCCAAATTTCATCAAAATCGGTTAAGTAGTTTTGGAGTTTATCTCGAACAAACATGATGCGAGATTTATATATATATAGGGATTAAGATAAAGATAAAGGGAGCGGGCTGGCAAACGGCGGAGTGGATTTGGTTATAAAGTTATGTTTGGGTAATGGTGTTGTGTTCCATTAGCTACAGCAACGTGTGGCCGGGTCGGCTAGTATCATAAATAAATAAAGCCCTGTTTATTATAACATCAGTTTTCAAAACACAAATAGACTGTTTTAATTATCTAACGCATATGTTGACTTAATCAATACACGCTTTTTATTTGGAGCAAAGGGCATAAGTCAAACTTGATAACAAGGTGTCAGCTGACACTGACTTGTCCATTATACTCCCGGGATTTATTCTTTTGTTCTGGGTGTTAATATTTTAAAAACAGAAATGTGAAATTTGTTATGAAAGAAAATGTGTTTTCACTAAATATTAACTTGCTTTGCTTTTCAGAACAACTCGTATTTGGATTTTATTGCAAACCGGACTGGAAATTCTGACTTTCCAACAGGATGCTCAAGGGGTTAAACCCAAAATGTAAATTTCACAAAAGGTCCATGATAGTGGAGTATGTTTGTTTTAACAAAATACCTGCTGTTTTGATTTATAATAATTTGGTATATAATCGTTGCTTACACTGATTTTTTACATACACCAGCTCCACACAAAAAGCCCTGTGAAAAATAATTTCCCTCGGGGACTGTGACATCGTTGGGGATGCTGTGTGGAGGGTGTTTTTAAGGAAAGGAAGTTCTGGGAAGGAAAAAGGTAAGAGGGGTGGGTAGGAATCTAGGGTTCAGTGTGTCCAGGTCATCTGCGGCCAGATCCAGACAAATCTCACCCAATGAACCCGGGCACCCCCGCCAAGTCATCAAATGTAGCGAAACACTTGGGGTGACCTACGGCAGAGGTGTAGGTTACCCAATAAATGGTTTTCTGGGGCGGCGGTACCCATTGGACACTTGCCCGGTATTTTGGGCGGCGGATTAGTGAGCGAATATTGTATATGGTATTTTTTATGTGAATACCGCACAAAAGTCCCAACTGCTCCCAATTCCGGAGCCAGTGGGAATATGGTATGTTGTGAGGCTGAAGAGAGAGGGGAGAGGAAAGAGATGTGGGAAAGGATGGTTGGGAAGAAAGCGGCAACATTGCAGCTCCTCCAGAATGCTGTCAATGCACACTCACCAAGCATAGAAAGGTTCCCTCAGCTCGGCGTAGGGAATAGTCAGTATGCCCTTGACGGTGTAAACTTTGCTCCATACCGGCGGCACTTTGATTGGATCACGTTGGTGAAAATCTACAATAAAACAATATCTTATTTTAATTATAAACAAATAGCAACACATGATTATGGCAATGATGGTAGTGATAAGAACATTGGAAGAAAGGAAATATGAGAAACTAAACATTGCGTCGATTAACCACTCCAACCCGTAAACGTGTTTAAACGACAATATAACAAATCGTTATAACTCTGTTATTGTTCTAGTGACAACCCTAAACCAAAAAGTAGAAGATTCATATTGAAACAAGCTTCACCTCTCTATTCAAAGTTGTCCACAGAAGTACATAGAAACGATTTATTTTGTAGAAACAGTTTTCACCCACCAAACCGCATAAGTGCCGTTAGACATTGTTAATTTTTTATTAAATATTATTGTATGAAATTGTAAAAAAGTGAGGTGACAAAATTGTTTATCATATATTTATACAATAGAATAAGTGTTTTCTTTACATAATCTGTGATTTTAGTACCATTTTCACATAAAAACATCACGTTAGTCATTTTTACAATATTTTTATGTTTGCATGCTAAATTTTAGTATTTACAAATGTTAATTTTTATTTGTAATATAACAATTTCAAATCTTATTTCATAACCTTTCAAAAACAGTTTTTAGTATTCGGCTACATTCAGAAATGTTTCATTTATAGTGATTTAATTGAGAAGCGGAAATAACACAAAGTTTTTATAAATCTGACTTCGTTTAAGACAAAAAACTTGCACAATCGCAAAATACCTGAGTGGTTTAACAACTCTATTCTAAATCAATACACCTTTACATTCATAAATACAAAACACAAGAAATAATAACCAACACGCACGCTAGAAACACTAGATCTCAGTCTCCAAAGACTAAGTTTCCCCTGGAAACAGATGGATATAAACTCAGCTGTTCTGGATATGACAAGGTTTATGTAGGCCAGACAGAGAGGACTATCTCTAAAAGGATAACAGAACACTTTCGATCGTGTAAACTCGGCCACCCTGACAAATCGGCAATCGCCGAGCATCTAATTGAAAATGGCCATTACTTCGAATTTGTTCCTGAAGTCCTGGGAAGACCCAAAACTTATAGAACAAGCCTAATTACGGAGGCAATTGAAATACATAAAAATCTCATTAACATTAATAGAGATGACGGAGCTAAACTCAATAGTTATTGGTATCCGGTAATTTACAGCTACACCAAAGCTAAATGCAGAAAACCATGTTGAATTATTCTGGAACATCAACTCGTAGAGGAATGGAGCTGGCAACACGGTATCGCTTCTACATACATAACCACACGCTTCACCACTAACAATTACAATTAATTAGGGTTTTTAGATAACAATTTTTCCCTACCGATGAAACACAAGGCCTTTAAGTCTATAATAGCCAGGTAACATTTTTAAATACCCACATGAGGTAAAAATTGCGAGGCGCAAATGACGCCGTTCTATTTATAAGGAACATTAACTTTAAATTCAGTAAATTTAAATCATTCATCTCTTCAAGAAATATAAGAATCTAGTAAATGAAAAAAAAAACTAACAATTACACATCTGCCCTGATGATGGACACTGTAACGCTGTCCGAAACGTTGGCTAAAGGAGAAGGTAGCGCAA
This sequence comes from Limnephilus marmoratus, assembly GCA_917880885.1. NCBI lineage: Eukaryota > Metazoa > Arthropoda > Insecta > Trichoptera > Limnephilidae > Limnephilus > Limnephilus marmoratus. The sequence goes on from OU862928.1 coordinate 41,218,063, forward strand.
CATGGTGTAACATTCCAAATGAAGAAAATTGTTTTAGCCGTGAAAATCTAAAATGTCAGGGAGGGGGGGGGAGTGGAGTGGGGATAGGGAAGGTGGAGGAGGCAGAGTGGGAACCCCTCTAATACTACGCGAGCGAAGCCGGGGGCAAAAGTTAGCAACATTTAAAATAAAAAGAGCTAGTAAAAGCTAGTAACATTCAAATAAAAAGCTGGCTCCAAAACATAGGGAGAATAATTAAATTCGTACAAATGAAAATGTGTGTATTTCATATATTTCAGCGGCAGGGAGGAAAGGCAGAAGGAGTTTGTGGGAGAAGTGACGATGGAGGGGACATGCAGGGAGAATCAATTTATATCTTTAAATGGCATTACGACACATGCTGACTACCAGCCAGTATATTTATAATTCTTTCAGTATCTTCATTGACATATGAATATATATAGACCTGCCCTAAGTGATAAAAGCGTATTATTTCCCCCTCCCCATACCGGTTCCATGGAACCGGCTGGGCTTACGAAAGTCTCGCTTGAATCTAAAAAATGTGACATCATCATTCTTGTCCGGACCAGCGTCGAGCTCTCATCGTACATTTTACGAAATAACACGGCAAAAATGGTAGCTTGTGCTATACATTATACCCTAAAATATATCGATCATAACGAATGTGGGTGGTTCTCCAGTGTGCTCGTCGCTGGTTACAGGGGTAAGTAAATAATGAAACATTTGTAAAAGTGTCTTAACTAAATACGGCAACAAAATATTCGTGTGTGAAAAGTGGCGAACTTTACTTTGCCGTATTTGGACTTCGCAAATATGTTAATAATGTGGCGAACAATTCGCGCTCCCATGTAAAAAGGTCTATTCACTCAAAAGCAGATTTTGCTTTTAAGAACTAAATGGTGATATTATAATGCGAGATGCCTATATACTGTCAGATTGATTTTTGAACGAATCAGTCATCTTTCCCCTCTTCGTCCCCCCATAGTTTGGTTTTACCCCTCATCTGTATCTTCTCGTCTATTAAATTTGGATGTCCATGAGCATCTTCATATTATTCATATAATTAAATTTTAATATGTTTATAAATAAATATGTTTATATGAAATCCTTAGCATAGGAAATTGGGATATCATTGTCTCTAAATGTTACAAAAAAAGAAGATAATAAAACATTTATTATTTTTATTATCACTAATGAGGACTGAATGCTGTTAACTTTTTTCCTTTTATATATTCAATAATATTATTACTCAATTTATAAAAAAACAGTTTATTTATAAACAAGTTCTGCTGTGTAATTATTTTTGAAGGCATTATTGATCTGTAGTTAGGCCACTTACAGACGATAAATTTATATTAGTTCTATACTAGCTGACCCGGCCACGCGTTGCTGTGGCTAACGAAACACAACGCCATCTACTGGATGGTCATCCAACCATTTAACTCACACCGCCATTCGTTAATTTGCAAACAAATCAAATCCATATCGCCCATTTGCCAGCCCGCTCGTCCACCACATACAGATTATATATTTCAACCAATTTACACAAAACCTTGACAAATTATGTACCTAAACCTTCCTCATGAATCACTCTATCTATTGGTGAAAACCGCATGAAAATCCGTTCAGTAGTTTTTGAATTTATCGCGAACAGGCAGACAGACGCGGTGGAGGACTTTAATTTATAATACGTAGAGATTCCCTTATTGGCTCTACAACCCCTGGTGGGTCTTGGCCTCCTCAAGAGTCTTCCTCCACTCATCTCGGTTTCGTGCCAGCTCTCTCCAGTTTAGAATCTCTAAGGTAGGTATATCATGAGGATGTTGTCACTCCATCTTAATCTTGGTCTTCCCAGACTCCTTCGCCCTATTGGTCTTGAGTTCAGCAGGGACTTTGGTGCTTGATGCTCGGTCATTCTCTCCACATGACCCAGCCACCGAAGTCTTCCCAGTTTTATAGATTTTGCGACGTTTAGCTCCTTAAACAAAGTATAGAGCTCATTGTTATAACATCTGCGCCAAAATCCATTTTCTAGAACCGGTTCGAAGATGCGCCTCTAAATTCCGAGGCTTGTCTTGAGGTATCGTGACATGTATGTGTCATGACACATACGTGAAAATGTATGTGTCATCATGTAATTTATAAATAAAATTTCCCCAATTATAACATTGTTTGAATTTGACTAAAGGTCGTTAAGTGAGGTGTTTCGAATGGTGACTCGGAAGTTCTAAAAATTAAACTTGACAATAAATAAAATTCATTTCCAAAACTTAATTTCTCTAAAAAGACCCCACACACAGCACCCCCAAAGACGACATAGGCCCTGAGGGATTTTGTTTCTTCACTACCTCCTTTTTTTACATTAGCTCCATACAGGAGGCCCCGAGGAAAATAATTTCGCTCAGGGCCTATGCCATCTTAGGGAACGCTGGGTGGAGGGTTTTTTTTAAGGAAGGTAAGGATAGGAAGTTCTGGGAAGGAAAAGGTATGTATGAGGGGTGGGTAAGAATCTGGGGGTCAGTGTGTCCAGGAGTGAAGGACTTTTGGAGAAGATAAAAGACCTCCCTCAATCAGCCTCTCTCGATCCTGCCCGCCACACAGCACGTGGGCACACGCATCGGCCGCCAAGACTGGACAAACCTCACCCCATGAAACCCGGGCACCCCTGCTAAGTCACCAAAAGTAGCGAACCACTTGGGGTGACCCAGGGCCGTATTTACACTTTTCATCAGTATAGGCCACTTCATTTGCGCCGCCCTTCCTCCTTTTTAGAAGTTGCCACCTACCATGATCACTCACTTGTAGGCTTTTATTGGGTGACGCACAATTTTAAAAATAAACATTCAAAAATACGTTTAGTAGGTATTCAAAAATGAAATAAAGAATGAATTATTCGTAAAATAAAAGTGTAACATGAAACAAGAATTACAATTTTTTAAGGGATTTTTTATTTGATAAAATCATTTATATTAGCGTCATGGTTGCTTCTATGCATAGATGATCCGAAGAGTGAAGTTTTTCTTGCGATAATGAAGACCTTTGGTATTTCTTCACTCGCTATAAACAGGAAAAACTCCTTTCTCCAGAACAATTTGTGGCCGGAGTGCAAAGTGCGACGCAGAGAGCTGTATTCAAGTTTGGGTAAACGTTGCACAGAGATAGTTTCCTCAAAAAGTTTCCTTAAAAAGATTCAGTAATGATGTAGATTCAGGTTTCTCTGCCGTCTTATTAAAGGAAACGTGACCTTGAAAGTGTACCCATTCCTGAACTAAATCGTCTTTTAAATCATTGCACAAGAGATTGCTTTTTGTGAGACTCTTTGTGTTGAAAGTTCACCCTTTTTTTAAATATTTTTTTTATTTGAAGTATTATGCTTTCGGATATGCCTTCTCTCTAATTCAGATCTCAGTCAGGAAGTTGTTTCAATATCCTCATTTGATGTTTCGTCTATAAAGTTTTTTCTCTTAGGGTCATCTTAATCTGAATGTCGCCCTGATATTGCTAAAGTGCGCTCATTTCAATTGCACTTTCTTCGAAATATTGAAAGTTTTCTTGCTCTGGTATAATAAACTCGAGAAGATATCCATAAAATCAGATACCGTCACTACATCAACAGATGAGCTCTGAATCTGAACACTCACTTTATTTAGTCTTTCCAAAATACGATTAGTAACCAAATAAAGGTAGCCCACTGCCCAAAATTCCACTCCATTTAAAAGTTATATGCGTTTGTGAGTGTCCCTCGGTCGAACTATCACTATTTTACTGCCACTCTTATTTTCAAACGCATTTTTCTTGAAACAACATTTTTCGAATTTGTGTAACTTCTAGCTCCTACAGTTTTTTTATCAATCTGTATCAAACTCAGCACATCGTTTCTTTACATAAATGCCTCAAACCTAAACAATTTCTTTATTTAAAAAATCATAAGTACCTACCTAGTAAATTTTCACATAAGATCTCAAAAAAATATTAATTTAGGTTTTTGTTAGAAGTGGTTCAAATAGAAGAAAAACTTATAGAAAACAATTTCATTTTGAAAAATTGATTTTGGGTGAAAATTGTGACCTCCAAGAGTTACACAAATTGTCCAGTCGGATGGAGACTTATAATGCGCGGCAGTTGATATCTCCGTTATTTTTTGAGGAAATATTTGAAAATCTTAGAATATACTCTTGAACGTAAAATGACCGCAAGGTATAAATAAAATATATGTATATTTATTCCTTACATTTAAAAAAAATCATGAAAATCACTAAAAATACGAGGTCCTACACCTACTTCTCGTGCAATAAAGGTAGCCCACTGCCAAAGCCTTTTTTGATAGAAATAGATACAATCTATCTGTCCACAGTGACTTTTTTGTTGTTGTTAAAATTAACGGCTTATCAAAGCGAGCGAGCGCCGCCCCCTGAACTCTGCCGCCCCTAGGCCGCGGCCTATAAGGCCTATTGACAAATCCAGGACTGGGGTGACCTATGGCAGAGGTGTTGGTTATCCAATAAATGGTACCCGGGGCGGCGGTCCCCATACCCGCCTCCTACCTCCTGTGTGGAGTTGATGCAAAAAGAAACCTTTCTTATAGGCACACAAAAATAATGTCAAATTATTTTTGTATACAAGTTAGTTTTTGTCACAGAGGGGGTTTCCTTCAAGTGGAAAGAGGCCCAATATTAAAATCTTATATTTTATACAATAATATTTACAATAAGTGTTTGATTAACAATAACAGTACTATAACAATCTGAAGATATGTTTTGTTTACTCTATGTAAACTACAAGAAATAACTGATATCAAAATAATAACTGTGTTAAGTGGACAGACTATAATAATTTACGTAAGCAATAATTCTCAATGATGCTTTGTATTTATTTAACCCAAGGAGTAGTGAAGTGGGTGGTAGCACTTCAAGGGGTGTTGTGTTCATTTTCGTCTAAAGTGTCGTTGTTCCAAATAAATCTAGGGATCGTTGAGCCACAATTTGGCCCAGAATACAACTTGACTGTGTCCAAAGCGGCCTAGCCAAACTTAAGCAAATTAATGCACATAAGTTAGATTACCAATTTTTACTGTGTAGGTACTGCAGACTAGAGGTGAAACGGATAGTTGTTTAGCCTGATACCGGATAACCGGCGAGCTGCGAGGCCGGATGGCCGGATATCCGGCGGCCGGATATTCGGCCCATTACATAAATCGCTTGTTGCCTGCGAACGCTGAAAATTTAGTCTTTATTCACCATAACTTACCACTTGTTAATTTCGAGTATTAATTCAAACTATTCTCTTCTATAAGAAGAAGAACAAGAGGTATATTATGGACCTTATATTATGGTGCTTCAATGTCAGTATTTAATCATTTCAATAATCTCTCTGTTTTTTACGATTTTTAATTCACGTATAATGGTGATTGTGATTAGTTAATCATGTTAATTTAAGTTTTGGCTACTCTGCGAGGTTTTTGAAAGTTTTTACTAAAAGTTTTTAGTTTAGATATTTACTATTTATGTATTTATCATTATAGCCCCTCCAGACTCACGGCGAGAAGCCCCGAGAACACCCGAGAAGCGTGAATGTGATGAGTTTCTCCCATTCTCTTTCACAGGCTCGCCTGTTCTCGGATCACTGTCGGTAAATTTGGCCGCTTCAAAGGATTTCTCGGGCGAGAAGCGAGAAGACTACTACACTCACGTTTTGTCTCAGTGTTGTTTAGTGAGCGATTGAGAGTAGACGTGCCTTATATTTTTGTTTTTGTTTCGAAAATTTTGTTTCCTTGTGTTAAAAATGTGGAACAATCAACAAGAGTCGCAATTTATCGCACAGAGCCAAACCTGCAGCATTTTGAATATCGTCTGTAATGTCGTCCATACCGGATGGGAAACAGATCACGAGTGAGAAAAATGAGAGTGTGGATAAGTGCTTGTTCTTGCGAGAAGTCTCGGCGAGAAGTTCTCGACTTTAAATAGAAGCCGTCATAATTTAAGCCATTTTTAAATTGTCGAAGTTTTTGAATATCCGATATCCGGCCGGATATTGAGTTACTATCCGGTATCCGGCCGGATAGTAATTTTGGGAGGAATGCAGATCCCGCCAATGTGGGGGATTTTAATAAAAATGCACTTTCTAGATGAGAAAAGTGTGGAAAAGTTGAATAAAAAACAAATTAAAGCGCGCTTGGCAGAATTGAGGGAGATACAACCATTTAAAGAATGAATAAAATGACACTTCGTAAACTTATACTACGCCATTTTGTTACTATTATGTTGGTATCTCAGACTTGCTATTAACGAAGGTTGATACGATTGTAGCCAACTTCATGTGATAGATGCGTAATTATGAAATTTTTGTAGCAGACTTTTTTTCAACGATTTTTTAAACTGTTTATCACCTTCCGAATTAAAGTAACCTAATCTAAGACTACGCTAAACATGGTTTGTGTAACATGGTTTGTGCCCCTTTATAACGCCTACTCGCGTCAACGCAAGAAAAACATCCCAGTTTTCAAATAGTTTAGCGGCTACGCTAGGTTTGTGTAACATGGTTTATGTAACATGGTTTGTGCCCCTTTATAACGCCTACTCGCGTCAACGCAAGAAAAACATCCCAGTTTTCAAGTAGTTTAGCGGCTACGCCAGGTTTGTGTAACATGGTTTGTGACCATTATTAATTCTGTTTTTCATAATTACGTGTATATCACACGAAGTTAGCTACAATCGTATCAACCTTCGTAAAGCAAGTCTGAGATACCAACATAATAGTAACAAAATGGCGTAGTATAAGTTCACGAAGTGTCATTTTATTCATTCTTTAAACGGCTGTATCTCCCTCAATTTTGCCGAGCGCGCCTTAATTTCTTTTTTATTCAACTTTTCCACACTTTTCTCATCTAGAAAGTGCATTTTTATTAAAATCCCCCACACTGGCGGGATCTGCATTTCACCTGTAATTTTAGACCGGATAGGCCAGATACCGGATATCCGTTTCATCTCTACTGCAGACAAATTATTTAACCCCTAGGGCTAATTTATTCACTTTTGGGAACAGCTCTTATAGGTCTCATAGAAATCGTTGTGTCTCCCTAACTATTTACAAATCTAAAAATTAATCAAAGAAGAATTAAAATGTTTACATATACAACGTGTCCCAAAATTCAATGATAAGCGGGCACCAGTGGGTGGGCCTGCTCATGACTCCTCCAGAAAAAAATAGAAAAAAAATATTTCAATCCTTTGAAAATTGACACCTCTTAAGATATTTTTAACTACCATGACCACAATTTTTCAAATATTTCAGATTTTTTTTGTATCGGCAACCTAAGTAGCACGGCTATCCACCACAAGCCTTAAAAATCCATGAATGCCTTTAGTTTTTACACAAAAATCAATCAATTTTTTTACACAAAAATCAGTTTTTCTAAAAATTATGAAAGATTTTTATTTTTAGTCCACTTTCACTCATCGTGGTGTAAAAAAAAGTATGAACACTACTATGGCAAGTTTTTTTAAAAGTTTACGCATCTAATCAAGATTCCTAAATGGTATAATACTCTGAAAACTAGCCACAAAAAAAATAATATTATTAATATCAATATGTGTACAGTGCCTACTGATAAAAACATTAATGTATAATAAAAAAATTGAAAGAAATATTTTAAATATAAAATAAGAAAGAAGCGGAAATAACAGTTAAATTTTAGTGATACATGTTTTATAATGATTCAATAAGTCTTGTGATCTAATATTTGTTGTAACAAAGGAAAGTGGATGTAAAGCAGCAATGACTAAATAAATTATCCTGGGTATTTTGTTTAGTCATTGAATATAGTGTGAATAATTGGTTTTGGCACAAGTTAAAAGAATAAAAAATGTGAAAACAGATTAAATAATTAAAGAAAACTTTGAATGCAACGATTATTACCTGATACTGCAAATCCCGTCAGCAGGAATATACTAAATAAAAACAAAAACATCATGCCGGCGACACTTCACTTCTATAATTTAATTAACTGTGACCTTATTATCCTGTAACACGCGCGTCCCGCTCGAAAGACGCAGACAGAATAAGAGGAAATACGAATATTTGTAGTAATAATCGATATGAAGTAGTTGTTGCCAATTTTAAGTATCGCGGGTAATCAGAAAATACGCAAAATGAAATTTACAAAGAGTGACGTTTATTGAAGAACAAAGTACTTTATGGACGTTCAGTGAAAAAATTGCTAGGCATGGAAACAAAAGTCAGTTGCGTGTAGCAAGTGTGGCGATATGGAAGAATTGATTTTACAATACGAATCATGATTTTTATGTTTTCTGTTTCGGAGACCGAAAAAAGTTTTAAAGAAATAATAGGTGAATTAAAAAAATAAGTTTCATTTGTTATCTCGTGGGTAAATATGGAAATTTGAGAAAGTTTTTTGAAGTAAAACTTTTTTACGCACGCTTGACTTGGGAAGTAAGTTGGCGAATGGGTGACGAGAGCGTTACGAAAAACGAGGCGAACGGTAGTTGAGAAGGAGATATAAGTTAGTGAAGATAGAAAGAGAGAGAGTTACAATTCGTATATTACTGGAATGTAAGAAGAATAATATATGACGCTAAAGTGGATTATGGTAGAAGTCGGGGACGCCCGAGGGCCCCGAGGAAGATACTATGGGGCGATCAAGTGAATCAGATACTCGAGTCGGGTCATGTCAACAGTCAGAATAATAGAAGAGTGTGTATGAGACGATAAATGTGAATGAGGCAAAGAGTGTGTGCCGAGGCCGAGTTGTTTGGCGGTCAGTTTTCTCTGCCTACCCCTGTGGAGAAAAGACGAGATTGTTAGGTTAGTTAGAGAAAATTTTCTTTATTACATAATATGTGTTGGAATGGGTTTTATTCGCATGATTTTTGCCGCTAGGTGCCGCATCACGAAAAACGGCGTCATTAGGATGGGAGAACTCTCAAATAGTAAATAAAACATAATTTGAACAATATAAGTTTGCAGTTCAAACGCGTTAGGAGTGAAACCTTTAGAAAATTAAAGTAGACAAGAGTGGGGAGGCTACGAAGCACCGCACAAAGAGGAGACCTAATATTCTATCTCATTCTCTCGCAGGCTAAATCTTATGTGTTTGTATCTTTTCAGTTAGCTTTTTCGTTTCATGGAGTTTCAAATCACAACGGTGCTTAAGAAGTTTTCACTTCGAAAATAAATGCTAATTTCAATAGAATTTTGTTTCTTTTTGGAGGTAAAGGGAGTTGTGGGGAATAGGGCAAAATCACATTTTTTGTTGCCAAAAATTAAAGAAAAAAATTACAAACTGGAATATTAAAAAAAAAATTACGTTAGGAATAGTCCTTCAACAAAGTTTTGAATATTCACATTTCAAATTAGGGCTAAAACGCCCTCTTCGCGCGGTTTTGTCTTGTGTCACTGTCACTGCGCACTTTTTGACAGCTGACATTTGTCGTAATCCAGTAAGGGAACGTACCCAAACTACGTGACCAACTTTTTGCAATTTTTAACACCCCCCCCCCCCCCCCCCCCCCCCCGGTGACTAAAATCCTAAGGAACCCGCCGCTCATTTGTATGGAGCGTGACCTTTTGAAGACCCCCCCCCCCCCTAAAAGTGTCACGTAGTATGGGTACGTTCCCTAATCAGTCTTCATTTGTTTTTCGAAGAAAATGTCTGTAAATACTGTTTATTTGTCCGTAAATACTGTTAATCTTAACGTCTCAAATGATGTAATTATGTGTAAAAAGCGGTGTCATGCGATGAAAAGGTGAATTAAAAAACTGCCATCATAATCGCGTCGAATTTTGGCAAATTATCAGATTGTCCTCGTAGAAAACCACTGTCTGTCATGATAATTTGTATTTAAAATATATGTTTTATACAAACAAATGGGTTTATGGTGCGTAACTAAACTATTATCACTATCAAACTTATTCAAACCAGCAACCGAAACAAAAACAACTTCACGTGGCACTCGGTGGACGGTGGGTGCGTTGTGAGTTGTGAGCATAAATATACTAACCCCGTTGTGAGTCACAACGCACCTTCGGATTCGGCTTCCTTGTGACGTCACAACTTGTGACGTCACAAGGAAGCCAGTCAATCATTACTCGTTTTTGGTATTTGAATTTTCATACAACTTTAAAAGCGAATTAATTTAATATTTTTTGGGGAGATTTTAAGTACGATATTTGAGTTTAGTTAATTCTTTTACATATATTAAATGCGGTTCCATGGCCGGCGGTAATATGAGAACTCACCATATGAGTTTTGGGAAATGAACGTTCTCGGAAAAGACACTTCCTCAAATCATAATTCATATCGTCATAACTCACCTTAGTAACGATTCATATCAACACTGATTCACGGTTACCAACCGACACGCGCGAAAGTGAATTAGTTGGTTCCATTTTATGGCTATTCAGCTTATCAAAACCAAAACACGAACTATTTAGAACGTACGTACTTTCTTACAATACCATAATATCGCGTGAAAATTGCGAATTTCGCATTATTTGCGTGAAAATGACAAAATTCACGAAACCATTTATCGATAAATTGATGCATTTTGCTTAAAAATTTGCGTTTTATTCTTATTAAATCTCGCCATTCTATTGATGTTCCAAAGTCTTGGGTACTGTGATGATACATTAGTAGGATGTTTTGTAAACCTTCACAATATGAAAAATGATTCCATCGATACGGGTGGAGAACTTCATTGTAGTTTCCTTCACGCACAAGAAGGTTGAAAGTGACACCCTTTTACTCCTGTTTGTGGGAAACGGCTTGAGCAGCAGATTTACATGCTTTTACATACAGGATTATTTTTTGGGCAATACATATACAAATATTGGACGCCAGTTGTTTCAACATGATAAAAATTTTCTCTTAAAGTATTATTTTAGTTTTTTATACCTCTGTAATATTTTTAATGCCGATGTTAGTACGTTTACAACTGGTAAAACATACCAGGCGCAATATCAAATCGTTCATATCTCTGTAGGTACTTTATAATGTGTAATTATGTGTACTTTCACTAAGCTTATATCTTTTTACTGGCCATCAGCTGGAGCTGGAATAGTGTAACTTGAGGTCAGCGTACTTCTCGAGGTTAGTAAAAGCAGTTGTAGATTAAGAATAAAAGGTTGTATCTTTATATTTTAAAAGGTATCACGGGTTGCTTCGGTAATTTTTCCAAAATATCACCGTTTAAAATCGATAAAATATTTTTTCCAATGTTTACATTTGATATAAACAATACAGTGGTACCTCGAGAGACTCCAGATACTAATATCTACAGCCTGTATGTCGGACGAATATCTACAGCTCATATGTTGAACTAATATCTACGAACTTCAGAGTGTTGACTAATATCTACAGAGCGTAGGTTGAACTAATATCTACAGAGCGTAGGTTGGATTAATCAGCTAAATGTGTCCAATAGTCCGATATTAGGAATTTTTACACACATGCTTACATAAATTAAGTTTTTTAAACTGCATACGCAATATTACGTTATTCCAATATGCTATACATAATTGCAAATCCAACCTCTGCCAGTGCTGTAGATATTCGTCAACACTTTGGTTTTCATAGATATTCGTCAACAGTTTGAGCTGTAGATATTCGTCAACACTTTCCTTCTCATAGATATTAATTCGATTTTTTCAGTTTTTGGAATTCCTGTAGATATTAGTAGACGCCTCCCCTCGAGAAGAGTACCCTAACATATGCTAACATACGAGATATTTGAGGTTCGAGCCGTCGAGCGAGCCCATAAATATACAAACCACAGCGAGCCTCTACACAACGTATATCTTCGCTTCGAGCTGTTGAGTTTGAAAATTCGCAAGTCGCGGGGATGATCCGTGATAGCGATCCCTGCCTTGCCGACCGAGATGTGAGCAGCGCCTCTGCCGGCGGTTCCGCAAACGAAGTGTAGATCCCTGCTTGGCTGACAGAAAAGAGAGTAGCGCCTCTGGCGGCAAATCAAACTTAACACTGTGGCGGCAGAATTTGAATATGCTGCTAACAGTATATTATATACAGATATTACTACCACTGCTATACTGCCATTACAAGCAAAATGCAGCTGGGAATTTGCTGAGGTCGCATTCTAATATAGGTATTTTTTATAGTGAGTCTCCCAGCTACCCTTTTGCTTAATAAAAATTAAAATACTACAGTACAGTACCTATATCATTAATGACATTTCAATAGAAAAATGTATCTTATTACTTTATTACATATAATGAAAGAGTTCATTGGGGCGTACATACTGTGGCGTAGCGAGGGAGGGGGGCGGACCACCCCGGGTGCCACTCGACCAAGATACTGCATACACATGAACACGGTCCATTATTTATATTTTCGTAACTCAAATTTTATGTCGGTCGGTCTTTTATAGACAGAATAGCCTATATTCTGAAATTCTTTAGCCACCCCCAGGATGGACCAATTTTATGAAGTCACTACGCCCAGGGGGGTGACATCTTTTTTTTTTTTTTTTTACAGTGAATACCGCACAAGAATCTCAACTGCTCCCGTCTGGAGTCAGTGAGACTATGGCATCCCCAATTGGGGTATGTTGTGAGGCTGAAGGTAGTGGGGAGGGGAAGGAGGTGGGGAAGAGGAAGGTTGGGAAGTACCTGGCTATTCAGATCTGGTCACTAAACACGGCTAAAACCATTTTCAAGCAACGTTTCAATTCTGAATGGTGGTCTTACACCAGGGCGATACTAATAGTATCTTCCACTCTGGGGTATCTGCCCAGGGTGCAACACATGCTAGCTACGCCACTGCGAACATATAAATAAGTCAGTACTCAAGTTCTGTTATCGTTTAATTATTAATTTCGTTGCTTAATTTTTATGCTTTTATAAAGTAAACAATTTCATGTTTTTGTTATTTTTTTTTTAGTCTAATGTTTTCTTTCCGTCGTGTATGGTATGTGTGGAAGTCTTTGTAATAATGCAGTTCTCTAAAGTAGTAAATTGTTAAACTTTGAAAATAAAAACTTAAAATTAACTTGTAGATAAAAATTAAAACTTCATTGAAAATTCTTTGTTTCACTCATTATATCTAATTCCTTAAGCATTATCATTAAATAAGCACCAACTCATTGCTACGGTGACGACAACACCACTAACGAAGGTAATCTTTTTGACAAGCCACCTTTCCACTTATAATGTCCGAACAGTTGAAAAGTTTTGAGACAAAAAGTTAACCACCACCTCAAGGATATTCACACCTAGGGTCAGTTTCAATGTCTCAAAAAGTCAAGCTTGTCTGATTTGGGTAAAGAAGGAGATCAGTGTCTGGTGCAATTTGATAAGGGCACCCTCCCCAATAAAATGCTTGGAGTAAGTATATCAGACCGGCTCGGCTCCATAGAAGCCCCAGTAAATCTGACTTCCAAGAAACTTGGCATCCTTGTCCTGTACAGGACTAGCAGATTCTTCAATAATGACCAGCTGCTGCTGCTAATAAATGCTTGCTGTAAAAAATCTTAAGTACGTCCAATAATTGAATTTGGGAGCTACGTATGCGCTGGAGCCCCAAAATTCTTGATAAACGTACTTGATTATATGCGAAGAAGGGCGGTTCGTCTGATTGACAACCCATTGTTCACATATAGAATGCCATCTCTAATACACAGATGCAATGTAGGCGTGCTAAGTCTGTTCTACAGGAATTTTAATGACACAAGCAGAACACCCATTCACAGTTGATGTTGGCTTCATGAAAACAGGTTGCTTCTTTTACTCGTTTTAGTGTAATTTGGCTCGAATGCGGAATGAGCTACCAGCATCCGTTTTTCCTCCATCATATAATCCGGCCTCTTCAAGACCTGCAAATAAATCCCTTCCCACAGCCCCCACCTTAACCCGTATCATAAATCACAACCCTTCTTAACCAGATAACGACATAGTATCCATAGATAGGGGCGCTCTTGTGAGGTGTAACATAAAAACAACAAAATCTCTTTTGATTTATATTTCCATCGTGTTAGGTATAAAAAAAAAATTTCATTTATTAATCCATTTATTTTTTCAATATCTGACAAAATATTCAAGAAGTATCAAAATGAAAAATCAAATATATGTATTTCATTTCAAAATAGGCAGCAATTTATAAGAGTATAACTGAAATGATTATTTTTTTACAATTTGTATTTGAAGTACAAGGTACAAGTTAGCGAAGTGTGATGTAGGATCAGAGGATATACACTTCAACATATTTTATGATGCTGTGTGAACTTGTACTGTACTTCTTACAGTACAAGGTACCTTACTACAATTCTTGTCATCATCTAGACCAGGGGTCGGCAGTTTGTCAAGTGAGAAGAGTCAATTTGTCAAAGAAACAAATATATCAGAGAGTCATATTATAATGGGGGGAGGTAATCGTACTGTGGTAAAAATTTGGTGGAACAATAATTTCGATTTGCTTTGTGTTATGTACATTCTTACTGTAATATCACACTTCTGCCCGTTTAAATATTTCTATAAACAGACTCACGCATAGATTCCTTATTAAATTAAAACGAGTGTGTTCGGAATGCAAAAAAAATAATCGTTTGGGGGCTCCATCTCATAAGGCCGGTTGAGGGTCCATCCATGAATTATGTCACACAAGAGGGGGAAGAGAGTAAAGAAGTGTGACAAGGTATGGGGGGTCATCAGCACTGTGATGTCACATGTAAAAATTTAAATATTTTTATAATTTATTTTTTTTTACTACTGTTTTGATTATTTTTAGATGTAAAATTGCAAAATATGTGTCGTCACACTAGAGGGGAGGGGGTCTCACAAATGTGACGATGTGGGTCAGGGACAGAGGGGGGTCAAAAAATTATGAAATTCGTCTGACGTAATTTGTGGAAGTTAATTAAATTGCAATTGATGTCTGAGGAGTCGAAGAGCCGCAGACGTCTATGCAAAGAGTCGGCTCGCAAGCCGCGAATTCCAACCCCTGGTCTAGATAAGTGTGCGGCTTTTGCGTAGGCGTTTGCGGCTCTTTAGATATTAACTCCTTTTCACCTCTACTTGCCTCCACTCAACCAGCCGCCATGAGATAGAGCCGCTGAATGAACTTTGACTTTGGAAGTCAGTGCACGGTATGCTCATTATGGTACCATTACAGGAGTCAGTATTTGTATGCCATGACACGATCTCAGTATCTGACGTCAGTATTGTTGCAAATCCCACACAAGACGCTTTTAATGTAGTGGTTCTGAAAAAGAAAAGCCTGTTGTTATAAATTTGGTGTTGAGCACAAAGAAACGAGTGAAATGTAAGTGATGGATGGATGATTCTCAAGAAAAAAAAATCTCACACTTTAATTTTGCTGACTGATCAGAAAAAGGTATTTGCACCTCTGGAACTCTTTTTTTCTGTTTCCAGATTTTCGATTGAGTTTGGCTAATATTGTTTTCATTTAATTAAATATTACAATTTGAGCTTTTACTCGTAAAAAAATAAAAAAAAAATATATATACATATATATAATTTTATGGTTATTTCCTTTTGGGGTATTATGCCCACTGATGATGGACACTGTAACGCTGTCCGAAACGTTGGCTAAAGGAGGAGGTAGCGCAACACGGCATAATACCCCAAAAGGAAATAAACATAAAGTTTTTAGCCGTGAATATCTAAAATCATATCATATATATTTGTTTTTATTCCAGAAAAAAGAACAAAACATTTTCACTTATTTAACTAGAAATAACTGAAATAATTACATTTTACATTAAACTACACGAAAAAACATTATTTAACGTCCATTATTTTGTTGATTACCTTAGAAAAGAATTAATTTTTTTTTAATGTACACAGACTTTTTTAATTTTTTATAAGGAAATTGTATAAATTGCTACCCTGAGGATGAGCAATGAGAATTTCAACAAATTGCTAGATATGGTAACTACATACATATATTTTGAAAGAAAATACAGCCACGAGAGCTTCGATCTTGCCAAGAGAAAAATTAGCTATAAATGTTTCTGTGCGACCAGCAGAAGCTTTGAGAATTCAATTTTTTTTTTTAGGTTCCTTCCTATAAATATTTTGCAACATATTTATTTTCTTGCAGACATCTTCCCGTGTAATATTAGGGTTTGTAGTTATCAATATTGCCTATAATTCGTCCAAGGCCCAATTTCTTCTGAGAAGAACTACATAAAAAATAGTTGTTGTGAGTCGTGTTCCACATCTTAACTCATGTAAAATGTCCCACATATGTTCTACAGATCCCGTGTTTTGTACGCCTCGGTAAACGTCGCAAGGAGGCGCTTTGGCGGTGGAGGTAGGAAGCTTCGGTGGCGGGGATGGAACATCGCTGTCTAGTGTAGCTGGTGGCGATGGATGCGTCAGAGCACTATGCTCTGTAGACAAGGCAGCACCGTCTTCCAAGGCACACAAGACATATTGATGTACTGAGGGGACGAGCACACACACGCATGAGTAAGCGCATCAGGATTCAAATATCTATATAGCACGATTCAGTACTCACATCGGTGAGGATTAGATAATTATAGTAATATATATAATACAAACTGTACATTTTTTTTTATTACTTTGCCAACTCTGACAGAAATATAGTTTTAGGTGAATGAAACATAGTTGCTTGAACACACAGCCTCTTTGCGGCTTTTCCTCCACTGTGTCCACTCCATGATCTGCTCCCGGAGTTCGTCGTAGGACTTGATTTTGGGCTCAATTGATGTTGGACTGGTCTAGACCGACACTGAGGGGGGATCAGTTGAATGGGTCGGATTGATCACTGAGGAGATGACTGCAAGTACAGAATGGTTAATGTAAATGTGAAATCACTTAACAAATATTTAATGAATGTTTCCACCTCACAGATATTGCAAAAAGAATGGAAGAACTGAAATGGGTACGGGCACTGGGCAGGGTGGGAAGCAAGGAAATAAATTGTTGATGCAAAACTCTGATTGACTGGAGACCAGAAGGGTTGCAATTTGGGAGTCCGGCCTGAGTACCGCCGCCCCAGCAACCATTTATTGGTTAACCAACACCTCTGCCGTAGGTCGCCCCAAGTGGTTCATACGTTTGGTGACTCAGCAGGGGTGCCCGGGTTTACGGGGAGAGGTTTGTCCGGGTCTCTACAGCGGATACGTCTGACCACCAGCTGCATGGCAGGCCGGATTGGGAGAGAATGGTTGAGGGAGTCCCCTTTGACTTCTCCAGCTATTCTCTCTCGGAACATCGCCTTGCACCACAGTGGGAGGGATAGATTCATACGTCCTTCACTCCTGGACACCCTGATCCCAGATTCCTACCCATCCCTCATACCCTTTTCCTTCCCAAAACTTCCTCTTCTTTCTTTCCCAAAAAGACCCTCCACACAGCATCCCCAAAGATGACATAGGCCCTGAAATAAATTATTTTCTTCAGGACCTTCTAAGTGGTGGTGCTGTTGTAAAAAAAATTACTGATGAAGGAAGCTAAAAAGGAATACCCTGAGGAAAATAATTCCCCTCGGGGCCTCCTGTAGGTAAAAAAGAAGAAGTAAAAAAAAAATAAGGAAAAATGCCACCAGGAAGCCCACAACAGAGATGAAGCAATGATTTAAAAAGATACGGAGGGCTAAAATGGCAAACCCTGGCCTAACACATTAAGGAGGCTTTTCATATTAACCACATTCTTCTCAAGTCATTCTAATCCTCATTGCTGAGGATCGTGAACCCTACTACAATATCCAGAGGACAAAGCTCCTTCACTCCTCATGGTTCTGCACTGCATGGACACTCTAGTACCAGACACCAGGGATACGTCACTCTATGGCTGCGGTGACCTTCCTCTGCTTCTTCTGCCAAACATTGAGCTCAGTGACTATGAGTTTCTCCAAGATGGAGTCCTCAGTTTGGCAACATGCCCCAAGTACTTTAGAAAAAGTTGTGGGCAGATAGTTAAAAGCCTATTGTGGATGCCTAACTCTTCCACTCTACGAGGCCTTAAGGTTTCCCTCAGGCCTATCTAAGAGCCCGCGCAGACAGCAAGCGTTCCGCGTTCGGCGTTCCGCGTTCTGCGTTCTTTGTAAGTAGTTGACCACTATAGCGCAGCGCAGACACAGCAGCAGTCAGACCGCGCCGGTCAGTGTGAACGCTTACGTTTTTGCGTTCTATTGTCAGAATTACAAAGAACGCGTGGAACGCCTCGCTAGCAAGATGACCGACACCGAAAAATTAATTGATTTAGTAAGGGAAAGGCAGTTTTTTATATAATCTTAGTGACGCAGACTGTATAATTATAAAAATATTTTTTTATACGCACCAGATTTAAATGTCCGGGTTAAATTTTCCCCACAGGAAAAACTAAAGCCTTTCACACACTTCCCCAAATGATCATCTAGTCAATCCACGCTATGCAATTGCACTATATAAGTATTGTAAAAACAAAATAATACAAGAACAACATGTCGACCTACCAGAGACCAAATGGGAAAATAATTCTATAAATAACTATATATTTATGATTTTATAATTATATAATTATAATTATATTTATTATTTTTTTTATATAATTATGCAATTCATTAAAGCTACTTATTGACATTCGGAAGTAAATAAAAAAAAACGTTCTTCATCTTTAAGTAATTCAGGAAAAATACTGAACTCTCCTTTTCATTTCGCTCAGTGTTAATTGGATGCACCCAGTGACTTCTTTTCTTTTTACACTCTTCCAAAGTCAACAAAAGCAATGCTTCGTCTTCTGAAGACGAACTATCAAAATACGTGTTTCAGGTACAAGCTTTTTAGGAAAATGGAACGCAGAATATTTGACCGTGTGCTGTGTGAGTTAGAACTCCCGTAGAACGCAACCGACAGAACGCTAGGTGAACGCTGAACGCTTAGCTGTCTGCGCGGGCTCTTATATTTGGATATGCTGCGCAGGGGACCCATTCCCAGTGAGTGGGAAATATGAGCATATTTCCCAATGCTGCATTGAAATATGTAATCATATTTATGAGAATATTGTCTCATAAATATGATCTCATATAAATATCTTATAATAATAATAATTGGATAATTTGTAAAGTGCCGTTTTTGTGAAAAACCACCTCAAGGGTACTCCAATTAGAATTTAAAAAAGTATTTGTTTATTCGAGCAACCTTGCAGTGGTAGTCCTAGAGCTGGGCAGGTTGACGGGGCCCAACATGAAGGTGTTCATGATGGGGTCCAGGAACTTCTCAGGAGCATCAGCTAGCGTCTCCTCGTCCTCCAGCGGCTTACATGCCAGGTATGCCTTCTACTCCACTATAAACAAATAAGAAATGTTCAATATTTTTACAAGAAAAACTCTCTTTTTATAACTTTTGGAGGTTATTCCCACCAATGTATTATATTAATGAAGAAGAAGATAACAATAAGAATCTAAACAAAAATATGAAAGAGAACAAGACACAGAAAAAAAAAAAATAATGGTCGCAACTGGGACTCGAACCCAGACCTCTCGTCTAAACGGGACGTGCGCGTTAACCAATTTCGCCATTGCCACCTTCTGTCAAACCGTCATATTTGTCAATCTCATATTTCAAATTTTAGAATTACAATATTATCCTCAACTAATTCTTTTTTCCATATTACGGGCAGCTGCCCTTTTTATTGGAAAAAATCATTCCAAGAATGTTTTATGTAATCTGGGTAGCGTCTCGGATAATGGATCTCGGAAGATGGCAATGGTGAAATTGGTTAATTGGCAGAGCGCTTTCACACATACTGCGCATCCCCCACCACTCCCCTTATCTCACCCCGAGTGCCACTGACATATGAAAAATTAAAACACCATACGCGATTGAATATGGCATACATACACGGCATGGACACGATACACATGCTCCTGGCAAGCTGAAGGCCACTACTAGCATGCTTTTGATCGAGATAATAGCATGTGTATCTGCAGCTTAACTACTCGAACCCAAAAGCTTGTTTTCACAATAATATAACATTACCAGACATATGTATGACGTATGGGGCGTACCTGACTTATTAAAGAATAACACAAGAAATGTCTTGTGGGTTTCTTTCACGGTCCAAATTTTACCTAATAGAGGCCTAAATTTCCAATACAATACTGTGTTTACGAAATCCAAACGGGGTGGATGTAAGTGAGAGTGATATACGTGAGAGTGAGCGCTGGGCTATTGGGTTAAACGGAACATTGTTTCCATTCATATTTGTATGCAAGGCATTTCCAGTTTTCTTTTTTATTCTCCTTTGAATTATCCTGGTGATCCCAATTTGAAACTATTTTTTGTCTGCACTTTCTAGAATGACTGTACTGTACTGTACTTCGTAAACACTTGCTCAAAATATTCAGCGTGATATTGTCTAAAATAATGCAATGCAAGAATACCTTGAAGATGTTCTGATTGGGCCCCACCAGGTGAAGGAGGAAGTAGTTGAGCATTGAGGTGATGCCGCCGACCATGGTGGAGTGGCTGAACAGAAAGTGACTTGCGTTGGTCGGTGATTGATTGGTCTCCAGAGTGCGCGTGGTGCCCCTGCCAGGTGTCAGGATGCCAGGATATTGCCAAGTGCGCCATGGAGTTCAGACTTGCCATTCATTGTTTTCACTAAAGAACAAGGACAATAGTTACAAAACTGCACCAGAAAGCTCTGCCTCAAAACGGGAATGCCTCCCAATGAGATAGGCATAGTAAAAACCATAGTAATATTAAATTTGTTATTAAGATAAATCAATTTAGGAGGCAATGTGGGAGGCGGGTATGGGTACCGCCGATCTGGGAAACATTTCATGAATAGCTAAAATCTCTGCCACAGGTCGTACGTTTGGTGACCTAGCAGGGGTGCCGGGATTTGTGAGGTTTTTTCATGCCTTGGCTGTGGATGCACTTGCCCACCAACTCCAGGGAGGGTTCAGTTGAGGAAGGCCCTTTGTACATAACACTTGACCTGTCTAGCTGGACTCTCTTGACCCATCGCCTTGCACCAGTGGGAGAGATGGATTCATACTTCCATCATTCCAACACAATAAACCCAAATAATTTCTACCAACTCCTACCCTTTTCCTTCCCAGAACTTACTCTCCTTAAAAGGACCCTGCGCACAGTATCCCCAAAGATGACATAAGCTCTGAGGGAAATAATTGTCCTCAGGGCCAATGAGTGAAGTTAATATAAAAAAGCAATGTTTTGATTCTGAATGGTGGTATTCCACCAGGAAGATACTGAGTCTTTAAATGTGAAAGAAATCTGGATCCGGAGGCCGGTCCCGGGAGCTTATTGAGACTGTTGGTGTGAGTTACCATAATATTTTTTCTCTTTAGCGTTATTGATTATAGATCATTTAATTTCAGAAGAAATCTGTAAATAAACTTACTTAAAGCACAAAAAGCTACCTTGTTAATTATAAAACTGAATAGACATATGGAAAAAAGAATTAGTCTCAAACCGCTCTCAAAGAGCGTATGTGCGCCATGTTGCTCAGAGCCTTCCAATACACATTCATTTCACAGTACAAGCCACATCTTCCATGTTGGCTTCAAGCGATCGAAAAAACAAACTTTGTGAGTTTCACTGGAACTATTTAATAAATGTTAATAGTTATTTAGCATACTTGAAACAATCTGTGTTCTTTGATTTTCCACAAGAAATCCATCACCAGATGCAGATACGTGTGCCGCCTGTGGTTAAATTTAAGGTCAGATTGAATGCTTTGACGTTTGACCTGTCACTTCTATGTCAACTAACACGTCCAGCAGACTTGGGACAATCTGAAAAACCAAAATTTGAAGGTTTAGTTTTAGAAAGAATACAATATTACAAAGTTACTGAGAAAGAGAAATGTTATTTTAACATTCTAAACATAATATATGACCGTCTTACTGTACTGCTCCTGCTGTATGTGTAATGTTTTTGAATATGGATGTTCCCTGAACAGCCCTTCTCTGCTATATAATCCGAAAGGCCACGATTTCAAACGGTTGAAATTTTGAATGCATCGCTCTTCATGCAAAAAGTTGTCTTTTATAGTAATTGATGAATCAAAGGGTTTTTTTACAAAAGAAAATATTCTAGGTGCACACCAAAATATCTCCCATGTGTCAAAAACGTAAAACGTTCAGAGGGAGCTAAAAACTGATTTTTGAGTACAGATTATTTAACAAAAACACTAAACTTTTAAAACGAAAACTACAAAGCGTAATATTATCAAAGAAATAATGAAATTACTGGGTTCATAAATTTTTTAGGTTAATTTGTATGTTCACTGTTTATATTTTATGTAAATGCCTACCATTATAAACACATCCCACGAGTAGATAATATTTACAATTTGGACTAGTATTGCGTCAGAGTAAATAATACTTTTTATAATGTAATTTCAAATTACAAATGATAATTCTTCCAGTAATATCATCTTGAAATTTACTACATTTCAACCATTTTACATCATGTCAGCTTGTCAATCATGCTTGTTTAGTATGCTATGATGTTGGTAACATTGACAAAATTCATATTATTAAAAATCACAATTTTCAGTTATTACCATATGAATTATGACAATCTCTAGGGCCGAATTATTAGGACAACATTACGAAAACTCACACGTCTAAAAAGTTGCCACTTAGTTGTCTGGTCACCATTAAATGCATTGAAACAAATGTGAAAACACACACACATTGGGAATTTGAATAGCCATCGTGGGTATTTTAGAACATGTGCATTGGCAACTCTGTATCTGTCTATTTATGTATTTATGTGTCTATGGATGGTCTATGGTGTCAGTTGGTTTATTTATGTTTATCCGGGTGTCAGTTATTACAATTTTATAAATATACTTTATTCAAGTTGTAAAGCATATTGGGTTTATTTTATTTATATTCTAAAGGTACTTAAGGTTTGTTCCCGCACACGCAGCTTGTTAAAATACCGTAAGTGTTTGTTTTTGTTAAATTTGTGTTGCACATTTATTTACATGCCAGCAATGACGTTACATACTATATTAGACGAGGGGTAGAAATCTCAAAGTGGGAAGACAATCGCAAGACAATTGTACCGGTCTCGATATCTAGTACTTTAGTACTAAACTGCTACGCGTCGAGTAAGGTTGCGTCTTACCAGTACTTACCAGTAAGTAGATTGCATTTTAAAAAGTGTCAAAATGCCCTCCTGTGTGATGAGAAAATGTTTCAATTACACTGCAAATAATAGTAAAGGCGAAGGAATAACACTTCATTTGTAAGTACACGCAAATTACTTAATATTATCGATTATTATAAATATTACAATAAATTTTCATGTTTCCCGCTCGCGGTTTTACACGTCATTACGAGACAGAGAACGTTGCACCAAAAAGTAACGAGTATAACAAAGACAACCTGCTAACAGTAGGTCGGTTCACACAGCGTCCCGCACAAGTTTTCTTCTATTGGGAAAGATGGGGTAAAACGTACGCAGGGTAAATCGTTAATTAATTTAATTATGTTTGAATTGTCATAACTCATAACGCTCGAACCGAGCTTCCTTGCTGACAATGACAAGACACTATAATTTAATATACGTAAACACGCTAGTTGTAGCTCTATTAATAATTATAATTTACGCTGTGACTTTATAAACGTAAAATGACAATTAATTCAATATAAATTTATTATGACTTATCAAATATGAATTTTAGGTTTCCCCGTGATCAACTACGACGACAGAAATGGACCACTGTTGTTCGCATTCAAAGATGCGAACATGATTGGACACCTTCGCTTTACAGCACAATATGTTCAGTTCATTTCAATAAAGACGATTTACATACCACGGTCAAAGGAAAGCGTTTTATAATGTCGTTGATGAAAATTGTAAATAGATTTGTATACTCATTTGAACCTATGACCTGTACTGTATAATAAAATATGTTTTTAACAATACTACTATAATAGTACCAATATTGTATTACTAATTATAACTCATATAAATATAATTAAAAAAATATTTGCCCGTGTGTCTTGTTTTACCCGCCTTTACCCTCCCCTGTGCGTAGTGTAACCGAGTGAGAGTATCTTGTTATCTCAGTCACACCCGTGATGTGAAAGCAGTATTCAGCGAAGAAATTAATACGCCGCCCGCTAATGTATCCGTGCCATTCATACATACGCATTATTTAATTGTCTATCTTTATCACACAGGAATAAACTTTTGAATTAAAGAAATTATTGAAAATCGCTGAAAACAAAAGAGTGTTCCTTACTTTCCACATTATATTGTGAGTATGTGAGACTATAACGAGTCTATTTATTTTATATAACGTCATTGCATGCCAGTGTATTCGTAATTTAATATTTAACGTGTTTTCAACTCATGTGATTTAAAAAATAGGGTAAATGTTTACAAAATAGGGACACGCTTAATGTTATTATTGATGTAAATTATATTATACTTATTTTGTAAATATTAGTTACTTTTATTCCCTTTTTTCTAAACAAAGTACGAGTTTTACGCGACATTAGTTTTCAAAGTTTGTATTTTTTCTATAAGCCTACTTCATGTGTGAGTTTGAAATATAATAATTAAATTAAAATGATATAACGAAGAAATAAATATTAATTTTATTTAGGTGGGATAACTTTTAGCCCAGTAAATTGAAATTCAATTATTAGTAGTGATTTCAGGAAAAAACCTCCATTTTTTTCAATATTAGAGATTATAAAGCTTCGGGAGGAATGCAGAATACGCCAATGTCAGGGAATTTAATAAAAATGCACTTTCTAGATGAGAAAAGTGTGTAGAAACTCATTAAAAAAAGAATTAATGTGCGGAAAGCAAAATTGAGGGAGATACAGCCGATCAAAGTTTTATAAAATTTCACTTCGCGAACCGATACTATGACAGCCCGCCCGCCATCTTTTGTCACTGTTAGGTTGGTATCCCGGACCTGTACAAACAAGAGCCTAGATACCCAGCGCCGGATCTGCCCGCCCCCCCCCCCCCCATAACCTAACCTAACCTAACCTAACCGAACCTAACCTTTCTAGCGGGCTTGTGTATGTTAACCCAGCGCCGGATCTGCCCGCCCCTCCCCCCCCCCATAACCTAACCTAACCGAACCTAACCTAACCTTTCAAGCGGGCTTGTGTATGTTAACCCAGCGCCGGATCTGCCCGCCCCCCCCCCCCCCATAACCTAACCTAACCTAACCTAACCGAACCTAACCTAACCTAACCTAACCTAACCGAACCTAACCCAACCTTTCTAGCGGGCTTGTGTATGTTATCTTTACATTAAAAAACAGCCTACATTTTTAAATGGTTTGTCTGGCGGGATTCTCCATTCCAGTGCCTATTTACATTATATTATTAATTCTGTTTTTCATAATTACGCGCCTTATAATTTACCCCACGAAGTCGGCTACAATCGTATCTAGGCTCTTGTTTGTATCAGGTCCGGGATACCAACCTAACAGTGACAACGATGGCGGGCGGGCTGTCATAGTATCAGTTCGCGAAGTGAAATTTTATAAAACTTTGATCGGCTGTATCTCCCTCAATTTTGCTTTCCGCACATTAATTCTTTTTTTAATGAGTTTCTACACACCTTTCTCATCTAGAAAGTGCATTTTTATTAAATTCCCTGACATTGGCGTATTCTGCATTTCACCCAAAGCTTCAACCACACATGAACGCGGAATTTTTCCATTTGTAATTAAATTTTTTCAAATTTGTACAGAGTACAGAACCAGCAACCGTCCCATATACCGCGGCGCAGTTTTTTTACAAAATATGGTAAACTTTCGAAATCACCAATTATTGTAAAAGACAATTTTTTGCATGCATTCGGGTCGATGGAAAATACTGCATTCAAAATTTGCTTTCTTCATATAAAGCCTCAATTACATTCAGCTAGTTTATAAGCTACTGTCTACTAAGTTTAAAAAAGGGTGAATCGGCGAGTGAGATTGTCATGATGACACACAAAACTGTCCACTCGCTCAGTAGTGTAGGAAACTGAATACTAACTAGCGCCAGTAACAAGAATAACGAAGCCTGGTGAACTAATTCTGTCAGATGTTTGACTGTCGAAATCAGCTGTTTATTGGCAGCCATCTTTGAAAACATAAATAAACCAATCGCAAGTTAGCATGTAGCAAGTAAAGTTGATGACATTTCAACTTTTTTCGTAGATAGTCAACAATCTGCTAGTTAGCAAGTAATTCGATTACACTGAGCGAGTTTACTAACAGATAGTGAATTTCCCATATAGTAGCGTGTAAACTCGCCCAATGTAATTGACTCTTAAGGTTGCTGCCACGCGGCGGAAAGCAAATTTAGAATGCAGTATTTTCCATCGCCCCAAATGCAAATAGTTGTATTTTATTGTCATTAGGGTGAATCAAAAGGTTATTTCTTAAAAATATTCATGCTGATCTTGTCCAGTGATTTCGAAAGTTTACCCAAAATATAAGTACCTTT
This sequence comes from Limnephilus marmoratus, assembly GCA_917880885.1. Taxonomy (NCBI): domain Eukaryota; kingdom Metazoa; phylum Arthropoda; class Insecta; order Trichoptera; family Limnephilidae; genus Limnephilus; species Limnephilus marmoratus. The sequence goes on from OU862928.1 coordinate 41,244,509, forward strand.
TTTATTTTTATATTAGCTCCACACAGGAAGCCCTGAGGAAAATAATCTTAGGGGATGCTGGGTGGAGGGTCTTTTTAATGAAGAAGGGAAGGATAGGAAGTTCTGGAAAGGAAAACGTGAGGGATGATTAGGAATCTGGGGTCAGTGTGTTCAGGAATGACTGACGTACGAATCCATCCCTTCAACTGCGGTGTAAGGTGATGGGTCGAGAGAGTCCGACTGGAAAGGTCAAAAGGCCTCCCTCAACCAGTCTCTCGATCCGGCCTGCCACGCAGCAGGTGGGCGGACGCATCCGCAGACAAAACCTGGTCAAATGTCACCCCATAAATCCGGGCACTCCTGCTAAGTCACCAAACCTAGCAAATTGAGTGACTTACGGCTGAGGTGTTGGTTATCCAATAAATGAATCCTTTGGCGGCGGTACCCATATCCGCCTCCCAAATTATGTACCTAGCTAAATGGAGTATTTTTTAATATATAATATGTAGCGCACCGATGACTGGACGAGGAAAGGGCAGAGGACGAGGAAGGGGCAGAGGGAGAGGAGGGGCACCAGCTGCAGCAGCAGTAGCGGATGGTGCCAAACTACCTGCATCGGTTGCAGGACGAGGTCGAGGACGTGCTCCTGGAGCTGCAACTGCAGTTCGCTCTGAAGCGTTAGTATTTTTTTATATTTTTAAAGTAGGTACTTTGCTACATATCTGTGTTGTGCTCATCATATTTATTTATTTTAATATTGATTCTGCTATGCTAATGGTGCGGGAGGTCTGCACCAGGGTCCGAAAGGGAGTTAGAGCCATTCCAACTAGAATTAGAAAGCCAGAAGTTCCAGAAGCAGGCGGCGCGGAACTTGCTTCCCCCAAGAAAAACTAAAAGATATGTAGCGACACGTCATTATTTTTTCACTACTGAAAGAACTCACGAGATCTATCCACATAGCCGGCTAACTGCTCAGGTACCTATCTACTTACCTCTGCAGTGCGAGCCGTCGTCACCGGTACCTACGCAGAGTACATAGTACATTTGGCCGCTTACTGTATTGCCACTTACTGGAAAGTTCCAGCGCTAGAACGCGTAGCTCACTGTATAGCGCCGAAGGTTCGTGAACCGTCGAGTGGCACGTTTTGCCTAACTACCAGTATTTTGGCTGCTACCTGAGAGGTTGCCTATTTAAGCGAGAGCGGGCCTGCTGTCCGGGAGTAATTAATTAACCTGCAAACGTACATCTATTCAGTGTATACCACTCGCCGTGTCGCTTTACGTTTGACGTAATGTATTCACTATTGTTTACATCGCTCTTGTTTGTTTAAATAAATAAACCAGTGGTAAATAAATAAATAGTGTTTTTTATTATTGAACACGCAAGGTATGATTTAAATCATACCACTAAAGATATTATAATAAACATAAAACAATAGTAGTCATGTCGAATATAACTCCTCGATCTGGTCCCCCCCATTTTAAAATACATTCAGATTCAATCGAAAAAATTCAACACAATTTCTTAAGACACATTAATTTTAACCTCGGTATTCCCATTGAAAACATAAATTAAAATTGTAAATGATAGAATAGACAGTCTGATTTAACTAAGCTCATTGAATTTCATATTCCCACGAGAACCACTCGTTCTAAAATCCTTTTTAAATGCAACAATAATCGGACTGAGTGTACGAAACACTCGCATTTACCTAGGTTGCATGAAGTTACTAATAGATATGCAGATGTGATAGATCTATTTAACTGTACGGAACAAGAAGGCTATGCTATCATATTTTTTTAATCACTATTAATTTTATTTGTATTATAGATTTTTGCATGTAAATGTATCTCTGGTCTCTGGTGTCACTTCCCAATGTAACGACACAATTAACTGTTATACATATACTATTTTATCATTACTTTTATTTTGAATATGAATTTGTAACATGTAATTAGTGTTTTTGGCATACTTATGCCGTTTGTATTAAATAAATAAATATTATCGTTTTTCCTGAGTGTTCTGCAACAGTGAGAGTTGGATCAGTTCTATGGTTATCTGTGCATTATGCACATGTAGAATTGGCGCTATTCCATGACACTGATTCTTATTGTTTATTTAGTTATTGTACGAGACATGGGAAGGCTGATAGAGATGTTGAAAGAAGGGTAAATGCAGGTAACTCCATTAATGGAGGACTGAACGCCGTTGGCTCTAACAAAAAACTGTCGAAATAGCAGTCCACAATGGAGTTGCTGGTACCTTCCTTGACATATGGCAATGAGGCAGGATGATAGTAGACTGAATGCTATAGAAATGCGATCCCTGAGGCGTGCTTATGGTAAAACCATGTATGATCATGTGAAAAATATGGAGATCCACAAAGAATGCAAGACTGTTGTGAGTGCAATTAGTAAGATTAACCCTACGATGGTAACATAATTTAAATTATCACGCATGGTAACAGGGGTGCCGCGTCACCCCGTAATAATAAATTGAATAAAAAACTTTTTGTTAATGAAAAATAAAACTTTTTATTATTGATACTAACTAAAGGAACACTCTTCTTGAGATCTATTAGGAACTAAATGATACTAGACTTTAAAAAATAATGTTTTTGGCAATTTGAACACAATTGAGACAAATTTCCACACAATGTTCAGGGCACGCAGGTTTTTTGCATTTTGAACAAAAAATCTTCACTTTTTTGTCATTTATTTTATTATTCAGGTACCGCTCAAGCTCCTCATCATTACGAAAAGCCATAATGAACTGAAAATAACATAATAAAAAAATATACTAACAAAAGAAAATACCAACGTAAATAGTAACAGGGGTATAGTAATAGACGCAACACCCCACACATACCTGCAGAACGTTATCGACGTGTTGCCGCTCCCACCGCGCAATCGGCACTGACGGCTCACGGGAAGACAAATGAATACATGAAATGCTAGAGCGAGATAGCGAATATTTTTCGATAAATCGGCGTGTGATTGCTCGCGTGGGGTGATGGGGCACCCCTGTTACCATCCCAAGGTTAAGAAAGTGACGCTCAGAAGGTTTGGGCATGTAGAGCGAATGAACAAGGAAAGGAGTGATAAAGAATACATGATGCAAATGTGAATGGTAGTAAAACGCCCAAGGAAGACATGGCCCGATCAAGTGAATCAGATATTTGAGTCGGGTCATGTCAAGAGTCAGAATAATAGAAGAGCATGTATGAGACAATGTGTGAATGCAAATGAGGCAAGGAGTGTGTGCCAAGACCGAGTTGTTTGGCGGTCCGTCCTCTCTTGCTACCCCTGCGGGGAAACAGCGTGATGGTTAAGTTGGTTAGGGAACGTACCCATACTACGTGACACGTTTAGGGGGGGGAGTATGGGTACGTTCCCTTAGTTAGTTATTTTGCTGGGTTTTACAGATGCCTTGATGCATCTGTAAAAATGTGTGAATGGGAACTTAAATCCATTAATGTGATTTATGTATATGTTTTCAGAATTCCACCTCCGGAGAAAAAAGCGTGTACTTTGTCACAGTGGATTCCTGCAACTTTACCATTGCCCTTTCCCCCAACATGGCAGTCCACTCTAGCACCGACCGAACCAACGACACCCACCGCACCAATTGTACACGCACCAATGCGGGCAGTATCTGCGGAGCCGTTACCTGGGACATCACTGGGTCGGGAGCCGCAGTGGGGAGAACGTACCTCTACGGAGCCCAGCTATAATAGCGAGCTGTGGGACGAGCCGCTCTGGCAAGAAGTGTCTGCGTTTAGGAGCGGTAAGTTTATTTTTTAAAAACGTATTTCCAGATAGAAATATAGACACAATAAATTAATTTGTGTCTTCTATTGTTTCAGAGACAGACATGGGCAGAGTGAGCGACACAGCAGCTCTCTATCATGAAGAGTCGGCACTTGGGAACCGTGAGTTAAAAAACTAACTAACTAACCATTACGTCGTTTCCCGCAGGGAGGATGGACCGCGATCGGTCTTGATAGCACGTACTCTTTGCTTTATTCACATTCATACAGCGTCTCGTACATACCCTTGTGTTATTCCGACTATTGACATTGCCCGACTTAAGTACTTGATTCATTTGGTCGTAACATGGACGGTCCATAATTGAAATTTCTTCTTGTGCCCTGTTCGTTCAACAGATGTTGGCTATCATGTTGGCTATCCAAACCACTGTCTCCTTGTTATTATTTATTCCTTGCTTTGAAAAACTGTGCGGAAATCATCAAGCTCACCCGTCACATTGATTTGACTGAGTAATTATCGTATTTTATCTTTTTCTTAAGTCTTTTTTGTTCTCTGTTCCAATAGGCCACTTGCATGGACTTCATAACGACTTGGAAAAAATCGTGTGGATAGAGTTTTTTACTAAGATTACGAAAATGTTAGTAAAAAGTTATAGAAATGTACAGTTTTTTTTATTTTTAAATAAATAAATCCATTATTTGGGCTCGTGACGTCACTACATGAAAATGTCCCGTCGCCGAAAATGTTCCTATTAATTTTATAAAATTCCACACTGATTTATTTTTTTATATGGCATCACTTTGATTTCAGGCGAATTTTTGAATTCGTTCACTAGATTTATTGTTTGTTCTCTGCGAACTTATCATTTGGTTTGATTTTTTGACAGATGTTCTGAAGAGAACCCCGTACAATTAATGGCTACGGGGTTCTCTTCAGAACGTGAAGAGGATGTCGGTACATGTTTTAGAGGTATAATGATTATGGTGCTGATTTTAACAAAATAAAATTTTATAATATTCTTATTATTATTACAATTTACAAGTTCAAGTATATTACATTGAATTTAGTAATATAGACGCTGTACATTATAATGATTTATGATCAATAAGATGGATCAGGGAAAAAAATATTTATGAGATGTAATATTTTTGGTATGCCTCGTTATTCTACTGTGCCATTCGTGTGGAAAACGTTCTTTTTTTTTTAAATGATTTTCGGCTATGTAATTATCGTTTTTTCACACCTATAAAATTATGTCCCGTCTTTCCGGTTTATAAAAAATGGTCTGATTTTTGAGTTGAAATTTTCAAAAAATCCCCAGGGTTTCAAAAATACGATTAAAAAAAAAAAAAAAATACAGAATGTCTTAGAATATTTGCCTAAACCGGAAAAAAATTTAAAAAAATGTGATGCAAGTGGCCTATTCTGAATTCTTATAAATATAATAAAACTCAATTTCATATTGTGTTTTTTTTTTTAATTTGTGTGCCTATCTACCTAACTACTATTATTGTAGGTACCTATTTCTTTCTATTCCAAATAGCTTACTAAAGTAGGGCGCCGTGACAAAATACTAAACTTGTAAGTGCGCCGCTGGCTGAAAAAGATTGGGAACCCCTGCTCTAGAGCTAAAAAAAATATGGCAGGTGAGAATTTATTTTTTATTACTCTTTACAAAAGGCGTGCTTCGATTAATCTTAATTACTATTTATTTTAGTTATTGGAGGCGGAACTATAAGTGCAGTTTATAGACGTTTCGTTCAAATCAAATATTTGTTTTTTTGTAAATTTCTGTGAGTATTGTAGATTTCTGTTACCGGCTTTACGCTAAACGTCAACATGTCGGAGCTCGAATTCACGTCAGGTTTATTATATTCAGGTCAAAATCTTCATTATTAACTTCTAGCTTGCCGCTTGTCACCTGGTTTCACTTTGAAATGCAATTTTGACCCTTATGTATAAAGAAAGTGTATGAAGAACAAGGTCAGAAACGCTTGCTCTATTATCGTCCTTTACCATAGCGAAACCCGCAATGCGTCTAGTCACTCGGAATAATTTATATTTAATTTGCAGTAGCGTGGGTTTTTGCGCATGCGCGGGGAAAAAATACGTTTTTCTGCGATTTTGACCCTTCTATGTACAAAATTTGTATAAGGACAGTGTCAGAATCGCTTGCGCCAACATTCCCCATGGGATGGGTAAAGATTTCATTCACCTTGCAACCCCAGAATATTTTAAAATAATTTTTATCTCTGACATCAAAATGTCAGATTTGCCGCTATTCTTTCGGTCAAAGTCGATGCATGTTATTTGACGAAAACATCGTAAAACCTATCAATTTATGTAATTAACGCAAGTAATGTTGTTTTGGTACATAGTTTATTGTTCTAGGAATGTGTTTCGGTCAATAAAATATACGATAGCTCAAAATTAATCCAAAAAACATTCAATTCAAATTCAAGGTCGTGAAATTTCCGTGTTGTTCCTCGGACATTCAACAAGTTAATTGGAGATTGATGTCTCGCTCCATGTTTTTTTGTATTTATGCAATAATAACATGACTGAGAAGAGAGGCACCAATGTGAGGTATTCGTTTGGAAAATTAAATTAAAAAATTGGAGTAGTATCTTTTTTTGTTCAGTGTTACGTGGGAGGTCGTTGTATTATTGTATTCAGCCATGTAGTGATTTCTTAAAAGTTTTTTTTTTACTTATAGATGTGCGCACAGGTAGTGGTGCAGATAAAATGCCTACCTTGTGGTATGCCTTCAACGAAATGGGGAGTTTGATGGAGATGAACATACCACAAAGGACGTATTCGAACCTGGGATATTTAGAGGTAAGTTTATTAAATTAATTAACGTACGAGAGTACAATTTTTATTCATGTTGTTTATTTATCTATTTTTTCCCATAATTTTTACAAAATAAATGCGACATGATATAAATGAATAGTTTACAGAGCAATTGTTATTGAATAGGAACCCACATAAATATGCACTGCTTATGTGTTGGCAAATAGCCTAGTGTATTAACAATACGCCCAACTCCAGTAAAATATAATATATTCATTCATTTAATGTATCGGTGATTTAACCGGTGGGAGGCCGGGACCCGGAATTTGCGGGTCTACAATGCGCATGCGCGAGAAAATAATTCAAATATTTGAATAATATTGTCGATGAAAAACTTTTGGTCTGCGATTTTGACCCTTATATGTACAGAATTTGTATGAAGAACAGTGTCAAAATCGCTTGCGCCATCATTACTCTAGGTGGTGTTGAAAGTTTCATTGACCTTGTCACCCTGGAAAAATTTTAAAACGATTTTTTCCATGACAATCCGCTGTCATAATTTGCCGCGGAATTAACGGTCGCAATTACTGCGTGTATCGCGAATAAAACGTCGTAAAACCTATTAATTTACGTAATAAATGCAAGTAATGTGATTTTAGTGGATAGTTTATCGAGTTGTGAACGTGTTTTAGTCAATAAAATATACAATAGCTTAAAATTTATCAACAAAACATTCAATTCAAAATTCAAAGTGGTGGTTTTTTGGTGTAGTTCCGCGAATTTCCGCGAAATGTTCCGACATCTGACCGGTTAATCCAATATTCTATTTATGCCTTTCGAGAAAGAATTGAGTTTTTTGTATGGACAAAACTATGTACGGGTGCAAACAAATAAATAGAGTAGATTCTGAATTCTTTTTAAGTATAAATCAAAATGTATGAAAGAACACAACCCGCCAGAATGAATGCCAACACGCACCGCTAGGAGGCGCTAGTGTACCCATTAGAGTGGGCCGAAAATACTTTTTTTTGGATTTCGAAGTTGTAATAGCGCGGAAAAGTTGCGAATTATATAGATAAAAAATAATAAAAAAAATTAAAAAAATCGGATGACATCTTCCATTCGCGCATAGGCCCTAAAGTTTGACAAAATATGAAAAAACCTCATTTTTGCGATTATTTTAAATTTTTTTTTTATTAAATGTTTTCGTAATGTAATAGTTTGTAACATCTTCAGATAGAGTCTATAAACATTTTGTTTTAATTTGGTTTATATCAATTGACATCTTCCGGTCGCGCATAAGCTCCAAAATTGTCCAAAATATTGAATTTTTTTAATTTTTATTCATTTTTTGGTATTTGATAAGCAAGCCAGACAACGTCACTCGCCTACTTGGGACGAACGACCTCCCCTCCACTCTCCGTCCATTGTTTTGTCAGTCTGCTTCTGTCAGTTGTGCAGTGCGTTTGTGTTTAGTTCGACCCGTTGTTTTCGTTCTGCAACTCTTGGCGTTTTGTGTTATCATATTGCTGTGTGTTGACTGTGTGATATAACGAAACGGTGTGGCATCATGGCTGTGCCGAAGAAAGTAATAACAAGACAGTTTAAGACAAAGTTTTTTCGGCCCACTCTAGTACCCACACTGCACTGCCATCAGAATGTTTGGGAAATATCACAAGTTGGAGATATTATAACTATTCTGAAGTATTAGTTTGGGTGGGTAACATAAATTATTTAAGAAATTTTACTAGCTACAATGTTAACGTTTTATGAAATTTTAAAGTTACAGTGATACTTAGAAGCGAATATAAATATTTACAATGAATTTATAGAAATAATGTTTTTTCATTATCAAAAATTTCCACCTGGTGAATATAGATCTGCACTGGTCTTATTTCGCCTTAAATAATTATGCAAGACGACGCAAGCTAAAACCACTGGAATAACAGTATCCACTTGCACAGGCAAGGGTTTCTTGAATACTTGAAATACCGATGCCATTATGCCAAACGCATTCTCAACAATCCTTCTGGCTCGACATAATCTGTAATTAAAAATGCGCTCTCTTGAGCCCTGACGAAATTGACCACTGTATCTTCATTAAAGAAAGTGGAAACGCATCATCGCCTATGATAACATATGGTATAGGCTGGAGTCTTCCTGGTAATGGTTCGTTTGCAGGAATGCATAAGCTTCTATTATTTAGCCCTCTGCTTAGGGAGCAATTCCTAAAAACGCCGCCATCAGATATTCTGCCTTGACAGTCGACATCCATATAAACAAAATCGTACTTATAGTCCACCATTGCAAGCAGAACTACACTAAATGTTTTTTTATAATTATAATACAAGCTCCCTGTATTTGCTGGAGCTTGCATGGTCATGTTGCACCAATGGCATGAGGGAAATTCCACCTGGCGTCAAAACCTCTAGATATTATTTTCCATTCATTTTCAGCTGTAGGTACCTGTAAAAAGGGAATAGTAATTTTTAAATTTAAAAAAACTTTATTTCAGAGTGAAGGATCCACACCACCACCACCTCGACCACTGTCTACACCAACAACGCCACCACTGCGACCATTCTCTACACCGCTACCACAACGACCACTCTTCGCGTCCACTCAACGTCGCGGTGATGGCATAGAGAAGCCATCACAGCGACCACTCTCTATGCCATCACTGCGACCACCCTCTACGTCTACACCACTGCCATCACGACCATTCTCTATTCCAACGCCGCCACCACGGCCACTCTCTACGCCAACGCCACCACTACTGCGATTACCCTCTACCTCTAGTACTACAAGTAAACGCCAAAGAATATCAAAAAATATGATACATGAAAATGCCATGAAAACAATTAGCCAAATCAGGCAAAGAAAAAATGATATGGTTTGTAAACCATCCCCATCACCATCGCCATCGCTATTGCCATTGTCTTCCAATATGTTATACGGATCGTACATAACTTCACGCCTAGACCAATATAGCGTGCCCTTGCAGAACGAGGCAAGACTTCGGATTAGTGAAGTTTTGTACGATTTCGATATGAAAAGTTATCATGCCAATTTATTACGGTGTAGTACTGTTGACAATCGAGAAATGTTCGATGAGCCCGATGTACAATTACAACAAAATAATCAATCAATACCAAATGTTTTTCAACAGCGAAGTGTCGAAAATGTGCAAATTTTAAATAACGAAAGATGTCATTATAATTTAAATAATGAAGAATGTTGGTCAGATGGGTCCGAAGATGAACTTAAATTCGACCAACCGATGGAAGAACAACCAACTACCTCGGAAAATAAGAAAACAAAAAATCCATCCAAAAAAGAAGTTTAATAAGTGGTAGTTGGTTGTTTGGGGTATCTATCCCCTGACCCAATCCACTGTATTCTTCATTATTTAATTTTTTTTGGTAAATTTTCGGGATTAGTGTCCATGGTTATTAAGAATAATTTTTAGAAAAAAGCTTTAGATTCGCCAAATCACTATAAAAGGAAAGTTTTTGCATCACGGCCGGCTGAAAATAATGCATTTTAATTTTCAATTGCCTTAAATAAAATTTCACTTCGCGAACCGATACTATGACAGCCCGGCGACCATTTCGTCACTGTTATGTTGGTATCCCTGATACAAAGAAGATACGATTGTAGCCGACTTCGTGGGATTCATAATAAGGCGCGTAATTATGAAAAACAGAATTATAATGTTAACCTTTTCCCAGCGTTGAACTACTCCGTTTTTTCAATACCCATACGCGGTACATGCATATGTCATATTTCAAATACCTATCCATCCAATTTTATGTCAAATTGCAGCATATTATGGCATGATTTATCATACTATATAAACAGATGAGATTATTATCTGCAATTTGAAACCAAATCGTCGTCTGTAAACACTCCTAGATGTTTATAAAAAACAAAAAACGTACCCATATTATCTTAAAGACGGCGCCATTTATCCGCGTGCTTGTACTCAGGACACTGCGTTGATAGACACAAGTGGTACCTCAATCACTTATTATTATCAATTCGTATAAACAAGTTCTAAAACTTCTGATGACACTAAAATTAATAAAATTTTTATGTAAATTCAAAATCACAGTTTCACAACATAAACAAACGTGTGCGAATACGCGCGATCTCGATAATAAATGTTATCAACGCTTGTCCAATTTGGTCAGTTGGAATTGCATGGATGCGCCTGCGCAAACTACTAGCGCCATCTGTGGAGTAAATTGAGAACTATTTAGCATTCAAAGGCACGAGGACACATTCACTTGATTATAGATGTTTTTTACGAAATACAATTTTACTTTCGAAATATGCCTGAAGATGTCAGCATCGTGATAGTTACACGAATATCCTAGCGAGCGGGAAAAAATACTGTGACATAGTAGCGCTGTTATATCGGCAGTCGAAGTTAGCGTAACAAGGGCTGATACGGGCGCGTGTGAGGCATGGCTTTTGCCGTATCAACTGTTGTTACGATCGCGTGGAAAAAGTTAACAAACCTCTATTCGTATATTAGAATGAATTGTTTGGCAAAGCAGGGTTTGTGTAGCGGGCTTGTGTATATTATCTTTGCTTTAAAAAACAGCCTACGTTTTTAAATGGTTTGTCTGGCAAAGCAGGGTTGGTCTAGCGGGCTTGTGTATGTTATCTTTACTTTAAAAAACAGCCTACGTTTTTGAATGGTTTGTCTGGCAAAGCAGGGTTTGTCTAGCGGGCTTGTGTACGTTATCTTTACTTTAAAAAACAGCCTACGTTTTTGAATGGTTTGTCTGGCAAAGCAGGGTTTGTCTAGCGGGATTGTGTATGTTATCTTTACTTTAAAAAACATCCCAGGTTTTGAATGGTTTGTTTGGCAAAGCAGGGTTTGTATCTACCTCTTGTTTGTATCAGGGATACCAACATAACAGTGACGCAATGGCCGCCGGGCTGCCATAGTATCGGTTCGTGAAGTGAAATTTTATTGGCAATTGAAAATTAAAATGCATTATCTTCCGCCGGCCGTGATGCAAAAAGTTTCCTTTTATAGTGATTAAGGCGAATCTAAAGTTTTTTTCTAAAAATCATTCTTAATAACCATGGACACTAATCCCGAAAAATTACCATTTTTTTATTATTTATTTCATGGAAAAAAAAGTACATTGCACAAAAGCAAATACTGTCAAAGGGATGTCCCTGTGTAATTGTTTTGCATTCTTCGTTACTTTTAATCTGTACATTTTTGACAATGCGTTGTTGTAAATTAATCAAATTTCATATAGCATTATATTGTTGGTTAAGGTAATTGTTGTAATTGTACATTAGCACCTTCCACACGCACACTTCGGAGCGACCGAGTCCCGCGCCACCTCAGGCCGCTGCGCAGAAAAGTCTCACAATGAAGTGCGCTGTAAGCCATTACCTTACCATTGGTCTTTACTATTCTGCGCGACGGCCTGATGTGGCGCGGGACCTGGTCGCTCCGAAGTGTGCGTGTGGGAGGCGCTATTGCTAAATTCATATTCCTTGGCTTTCCATGTCTAGCATTGTATTGGATGACAATGGTGATATTATGTCGATTTGTAATACTAAAATCTGAGTCTTTCATTTGATTTCAAGAACAGTGTTTTATTTTGAAAAGTTAAAAAGCAGCAAATTTATCTGGAATCAAATGTAATGCGAAAATATTTTCTGCACAATCTGTATTCCGACAGTAGGCCACTTGCATCACATTTTTTTAAATTTTTTTCCGGTTTAGGAAAATATTCTAAGACATTCTGCATTATTATTATTTTTTTAATCGTATTTTTGAAACCCTGGGGATTTTTTGAAAATTTCAATCCGAAAAATCAGACCATTTTTTATAAACCGGAAAGACGGGACATAATTTTATAGGTGAGAAAAAACAATAATTACATAGCCGAAAATCATTTTTTAAAAAAAGAACGTTTTCCACACGAATGGCACAGGAGAATAACGAGGCATACCAAAAATATAACATCTCATAAATATTTTTTTCCTTGATCCATCTTATTGATCATAAATCATTGTTATGTACAACGTCTATATTAATAAATCCAATGTAATATACTTGTATTTGTAAATTATAATAATAATAAGAATATTATAAAATTTGATTTTGATAAAATCAGCACCATAACCATTATACCTCTAAAACACGCACCAACATCTAAATTGTACGGGGTTCTCTTCACAACATCTGTCAAAAATTCAAACCAAATGATAAGTTCGCAGAGAACAAACAATAAATCTAGTGAACGAAATCAAAAATTCACCTGAAATCAAAGTGATGCCATATAAAAAATATATAACAGTGTGGAATTTTACAAAATTAATAGGAACATTTTCGGAGACGGGACATTTTCATGTAGTGACGTCACGAGCCCAAATAATGGATTTATTTATTTAAAAATAAAAAAAACTGTACATTTCTACAAAATTTTACTAACATTTTCGTAATCTTAGTAAAAAGATCTATCGACACGATTTTTTCCGAGTCGTTCTGAAATCCATGCAAGTGGCCTGTTCTCTGTATTCTCTGTATTCCGACAGTTCTCCAGCACAATCCGGCTGAAAGTCCCTGAAAAGAGTGTTTTTTTCTGACTTGAGTAAATTTTCTTGTCGTTAAAATAATTCTGACATGAAAATAATTTGTTTTACATCAATCTGTCTTATTATCTCTACATATTATAAATTAAAGTCCCCCGTGTCATCTGTCTGTCTGTTTGCGATAAACTCGAAAACTACTGAACGGATTTTCACGCGGTTTTCACCAATAGATAGAGTGTTTCGTGAGGAAGGTTTAGGTATGTAATTTGTCAAGGATTTGTGTAAATTGGTTGAAACATCACGATAATTGTTAGAAGTGTCGGAGAAAATTGAGCCGCCTGGTAGCTTTCATCGAAAACGCTGCCTAATCCTTTTGGGATATGACAAAACAATGCATGGTGGGATACTCCTCTTTTATAGATCTACAAAAAAGTCCGCGAAGGCATATATCTATCTTTTACGGATAGCTTACTATACCCATTCTATCTTCTAAAAAAATGGTCACATACATTGCGGTAATTGAAAAGTTATTTAGACGGATACAGTATTCATCCTTACTAATTTAAATATGTTAGTTACCTCAAGCATTTTATGCACATTATTATAATCTTTCACACCATCTCTACGTATTATAAATAAAAGTCCTCCGTGGCATCTGTCTGTCTCTTCGCGATAAAACTCAAAGACGGCGGTGGTTATAAAGGTTGGATAGACATCCAGTAGATGACGTTGTGTTTTATTAGCCACAGCAACGCGTGGCCGGGTCAGCTAGTATCTATATATATATACAAAAATTTAGGTTCCGTATGTTTGTGTCTGCAAATCTCGGAAAGTAATCGATGAATTGACTCAACATTTTTAAAGAACTTGCTTGTTTCTATATATGTATAACGGTAAGCTCTGGCATTATGAAATTTGTATAAAAAATGTACTAGAGGTGGTGCGCATGGTGGTTTGAAAATGTGGGTATTTCATATATTTCAGCGGCAGGAGGTGGAGGTTAACGAAAGTGGTGGGGTTCGTGGGAAGTGTGAAGGGAGAGGGGAAGGTGGACGCATGGAAGTGGACATGCAGAGAGAAACCATTTATTTCTTTGAATGCAACGCATACCGGGTACCAGCTAGTTATAATATAATGCTTTTAGTGTCCGACCGAACTTTCGGTTTCGGTTTCGGCCTAGTTTCGGCCAAAAAACGAGTTTCGGTTTAGTTTCGATTTCGGCCGCCATCCAGCCGAAACTACGGCCGAAACCGAAACTGAATTCGGGAGGTTTTCGGCCGAAACTGAGTTTCGGCTTCGGTCTTAAAAACTAGTTTCGGTCGAACACTAAATGCTTTCTGTTTTATATTATTCCATTAATTTCTTATCATGAGAAAGTAATCTACATTTCATTCAATTTGTGGTATAATGTATAAAATGATAAAATTCAACTTTATTTCACAAAGATTAGTAAATAAAATAAATGTTCCATAATTATAGCCCTACTCCACCATGTAACATAATAATATTACAACTCCGTTTTCCACAACTGTAATTTAGTATAAATTGTTCCTGCGTAATGTACATAATAAAGAATATACTTTTAAATTGTCTTGTGTTATTATTTTCTTCATTAATTCTAAACACCTGGAAAGGTGGAGAAAGATTCTGGAGGATAATGGCCTAAAAATTAGCAAGAAAAAGACTGAATATTTGTATTTACCATTTGAAGACACAAATGCTGTAACTCCTTCGATGCAACTGGATGGAGTAACATTAGCCAACTGTGATTCATTTAAGTATCTGGGCTCACTAATCCACAGAGACGGAGGATGTGCAGCGGATGTCATCCATAGAATAGGTGTGGGAAGGATTAAATTCAGATCCATAACAAGAATATTGTGTGACTCCAAAATGCCTGTAAAACTTAAAGGAAAAATATACCAGACTATTGTAAGACCCGCAATAATGAATGGCTCCGAATGCTGGACTATGTACAACTCCTACTCTAGGCAACTCGAAACAGCAGAAATGCGAATGCTTAGACGGTCGGTAGGAGTATCACTAAAAGATAAGATCAAAAGTTCACGCATTCGTGGTAGCCTGGAGCCTGGGTGTCACAGACATAAATAGTAAGCTGGAGGAACTACAGTTGAGATGGTATGGACACATAAGACGGAGACCATCAGACCACACAGTGAGGCAGGCAATGTCTATGGAGCTTCATCGACAGTCATCCAGAGGAAGACCGAAGAACTCCTGGGTGACTCAATGCTCCAAAATTCTTCAGAGAAATGGCCTGGATGAAGGCGATATCCAGAACAGAAGAAATTACAACCTGAGAATGAGAAGAGCCGACCCCAACAGCCTACCTAGGCAATGAGTTGGGACAGCGCAAGGAAGAAGAAGATTAATTTTAAACACAGCCTCCTGAATTTTTTTTTTTTCATATAGATCTTTCTTCCGGGGAGGTTTTCAATTGTTGATTGATACTTTTTTACATTAACTCCAAACAGGAGAGCCAGAGGAAAATAATTTCCCTCAGTGCCTATGTCATCTTTGGGGGTGCTGTATGGAGGGTTATTTGAGGAAAAGGAGTGAACAGGGATCTTGAAGAGAGAATCAAAGACCAGAGGTGGCTGCCAAATTTAACAAGTTGCGATTTGTGCAGGGTTAGCAGTTGTGTGCTATCTGTGGGCCCTGTACAGTGTACAGTGTGCCCAGCTTCTGAGAGGCTAACGTGACTCTGGCTTCAATGGATGCTGCTTTTTAATCAGCGAAAATGATGAAACAAAAAGCGCAATTGCGTTTTAGATAGTCTTAATATCTATATTGTAAATAAATAATATCAATGAATGATTATATACTATCTCGAACTCACCTTTAAATAAAGTCCTTTGAGTCTATTATGGAGAGCCCAACAAACCTCAGGAATGATTTTTGATATCTGCTGTTTGGAAATTCTCAAATGACACATGAGGCTTGTGTACGAATCCCCAGTCGCCAGGAATCTTAGCGTTACACCAAGTCGCATTTCTGTTGAAATCACGTTGCTTCGCCACATTGTTTTTTTTTTCAATATCTGGCCGAATAAATGCAATTAATTCTTCGAAATCAGTTTCCGAGACGCGGAAGAAATTTCCCAAATCTGTCTTCAATTTTTAATTCTTGGTAAAAATTAAAATTTTGCTGTCGAAGGTACGGTCGTACTTGAAATCGGCGTGTCCGCCCTGATGAAATTGTCTCTACGACCGCTAAAATCGCAAGAATGTCTTCCTCGTCAGAGTTCATTTTTTGACACTTGCAGTTATGTAGGTACGCAATCCAAATTCAATAGTAACTTTAGTAAACGTCAAATATCAAATATTCACATGGACGTCCGTATTCCAGACCACCTGTCAAATTGTGTGGACTGCACGAACTTCACCCCAAACGGAGGAGACAAATGTTTGAAGGTCATTGAATTGGTCTTTCAAACAATTAATTACACCAACATTTGGTCGCTGGAGTCAAGGCTTAATTGAAATTTATTCACCTTCAATTAATTTGTGTTTTCTGTTTTCAGAAATGGACATGGGGGAAAACAGCGCAAGCGACATGGACGATGAAGCTAGCGACGTCGACCATGATGAGGATACTCTACGCGTGCCACCAGAACCTTCCCATAATCTCGATGTTACCCTTAACCCCGATATGACCACAGAATTTACGAGACAAGACCAGGACGATAGGGAGGCATTGCATTCGATTCTGCCGCCTGACGGTTACTCTTTCAATTGGTCCAGAGATATCTCGCATTTTAACGGGATAAGGGAAACATTCACAGGTACACCAGGACCCACTTTCAATACTGACGAAATTGGCAAGCCTGTGGATGCTTTCCTTAAAATCTTGGATGCAGATTTCATTGAAATGATTACGAGAGAAACCAACAGGTACGCCGATCAATACCTTGCCAAGACACAATTAAAGCCCCATGCGCGTTTAAAAAAATGGGCTCCCACGAATAAAGATGAAATGTATGTATTCTTGGCACTTTTAATGCATCAAGGTAACTCTCCCCTTACCATTGAAAAAGACTACTTCTATTCCCAAAGAATCACCGCCGTGCCTTTTTTCAGCCGGGTCATAAATTATAGTCGTTTTCTTCTCATTAAAAAATTCCTTCACTTCACCGACAACGAAAGTCTTTCTTCTGATGCACCGTTATCTGCGCGAAGATTACATAAGATTCAGTCCGTCTTGAACCACCTCTCAAACAAGTTTGAGACTCTATACCTGCCCGAGCAAGAGATCTTTCTGGATGAATCCTTACTCGGCTGTAAAGGCCGTTTGGGGTTCGCACGGATGATCAAAACCAAAGCAGTCGGCGCAGGTATGAAGTCTTACGAGCTTTGTGAGATCAAGTCTGGCTATCTTTGGAAATTTCAAATTTATGCGGGGAAGACCATTTCTAATCACGCTGAACCGACAAATCACGACAAAGACATGACGCAGGCCAACTTTTCTGGTGTTCACGATAACCGCCGGGCCGCTGCAAAGATAGTGTACGATCTCGCCAGCCCTCTATTTAACAAGGGGCATACGCTAATTATGGACAATTCTTATAACAGTCCATTATTGGCGCGATGCCTCAAAAAGAGTGGGATGGACTGCATGGGCACGTTGCGGTTGAACCGAGAATTTGTACCCAATGCACTTAAGTCCCATCTCAAAGCAAAAATGAAAGAAGGTGAGGTCGCATTCTCGAACTGCGGAGACCTTAATGTTATGGTTTGGTTGGACAAAAACTTGGTAAGTATGTTGTCCACCTATCATAGAGCAGATATCGGGGAAATTGAAAAGTTTAGTGCCTGGACGTACAGACCCGAACTGGTACTAGATTATAACATGCTAATGGGGAGCGTTGACGGAAAGGATCAACTTTTGGCAGGCTTCCCCATTGAACGACGGGGAAGCCAGGTCTGGTACAAGAAGCTTTTCAGGAGACTTCTGAACGTTTCGGTGCATAATGCGTACGTGTTGTACAGCTCAAAGCTCCGCAAGGAAAATAAACACATTTTGTACCGAAACTTCAGGAGTGAGGTTGTAGAGGATCTCCTCCATCTATTCTGTCCCAGCCAAATTGACACTCTGACAAGCACAGTCCCAAAGCCGGGTGGAAAGACTCCGCGACCAATCCTGAAAGGCAATCACTTCTTGGTTTATAACGGGAATAGGATAACTTGTACGTGGTGCAAAATTATGAAAAAATATAAAAGGACCGCAACAAGATGTAATGTGTGTGATGTGGCATTATGCTTCGAGTGTATGATGCCATATCACACAGATTTATTGAATCGTTGAAGATCCAACCAACATTACAAAGGACATTTATGTGAATTTCTTTGGAAAGGGTCACTTCCTAACCATTGAGAGACTTCATTCCTTCTAATATTATCAGCAGTATATAATACAATCCATATAATGATGATACGCAGAGTTTGTTTTTATTTTGAAAAAAAATATTTTGTTCGGTTGGTACTTCCGACAAATGTTGTATTTGATTAATATGAAATTAATCTGAACTTGAACATTTTATTTTTTTTTGTTGTGCGAAGGTCATATTATATTTTTTTTAAATTTACCTTACCTCTGTCAATAATTTTGGCAGCAGGGTCAAGTCTCAAGTCCTTTCTTTCTGGAAACTAACATCTTGTAAAAATGTGTTTATCTTATCTTGTTACAACAGAGACCCCCTAAGGTTCGATTTTTTGAGAAGTTTCGGTGGACATTTTACATGTATATTTCAATTCTGATCATTCAAATATCTGTACTTATTAAACTTGCATTAGTGTTCTCAATTGTCCTTGTGTTTTACACATTAAATTCCTTGTTTTATTTTTATGTTTTAATTATATTTTGTCAATACCACTAGTAATGTGGTTCTGAAAAAGGTTCGGTGGACATTTAACATGTATATTTCAATTCTGATCATTGAAATATATGTACTTATTAAACATGCATGAGTATTCTCATTTTCCTCTGTTTTGGACACATTAAATTCCTTGTTTTATTTTTATGTTTTAATTATATTTTGTCAATACCACTGAAACGTGGTTCTGAATAAGGTTTGGTAAACATTTAACATGTATATTTCAATTCTGATCATTGAAATATATGTACTTATTAAACATGCATGAGTATTCTCATTTTCCTCTGTTTCGGACACATTAAATTCCTTGTTTTATTTTTATGTTTTAATTATATTTTGTCAATACCACTTGTAATGTGGTTCTGAAAAAGTTTTGGTGGACATTTAACATGTATATTTCAATTCTGATCATTGAAATATATGTACTTATTAAACATGCATGAGTAATCTCATTTTCCTCTGTTTTGGACACATTAAATTCCTTGTTTTAATTATATTTTGTCAGTATCACCAGTAACGTGGTTCTATTGGAGAAGGTTCCGTAGACATTTAACATGTATATTTCAATTCTGATCATTGAAATATATGTACTTATTAACCACTAGGTATTTTGCGATTATGCAAGTTTCATAAAAACTTTGTGTTATTTCAGCTTCGCAATTAAAACTCTATAAAGGAAACATTTCTGAACATAGCCGAATACTCAAAACTGTTTTTGAAAAGTTATGAAATAAGCTTTCAAATTGTTATATTACAAATAAATATTAACGTTTGTAAATATTAAAATTTAGAATGCAAACATAAAAAAATTGAAAAAATATTTAATAAAAAATTAAGAATGTCCAACGGCATATAAGCGATTTGGCAGGTGAAAACTGTTTCTACAAAATAAGTTTTTTTTTTTGTACTTCTATGGACAACTTTGAATAGAAATGTAAAGCTTGATTTAATATGGATCTTCTGGTTTTTGTTTTAAGATTGTCACTAGAAAGCCGGGTCCATTGCTCTTCATTTGCCTTGACAGTCCCATAACAAGTCAATGATTGTCATCAGTTTGTTAATAAATATTGTCAACTTTTGTTGTGTTTCGAGTTTAGTTGTGCTTCCCATGTTTGACGGAAAACATTTCCTAAACACTCCATCCCGGGTAAAGCGGGAAGGCAGGCGGGGGGAGATTCATTTTTTGACAGATGCCGCGCAATGCGGTCATGTGTGGAGAATTAACGGAACGGCCTTTTGTGGTTATGTGCAATGAGCGGGCATAATCATGAGTTTAAAATATTATTATACCTAAATATAATATAACAATAAAAATATTTGATAATAAAATTATAATATAATATCAAATATTAATAATTATTCTGTTTTTGACGTAAATATTTACGCACTAATCGATATTAGTCAGAAATCTTTCCTGATAATTCAAGTTAGCATGGTCAACACAATTTGACAAGTAATCTGGGGTAAGGACCTGTCGCATTGAACATATGAAAACTTGACGTTTGGTGTTTATTGCACGTCGAATAGTAACCAGAATTTGGATTGCGTACATAACTGCAAGCAAGTGTCAAAAAATGAGTTCTGACGAGGAAGATGTCGAAGACGTTCTTGCGGTTTTAGCGATCGTAGAGGCAATTTCACCAGAGAGGAAACGCCGATTTCAAGTACAACCGTACCTTCGACCGCGAAATTTTAATCTGTATCAGGAACTGAAAATTGAAGACAGATTTGGGTTGGGAAATTTCTTCCGCATCTTGGAAACCAATTTCGAAGAGTTGATTTGTTTTATTCGGCCAGATATCCAGAAAAATGTGTGTAAATATTTACATCAAAAACAGAATAATTATAAATATTTGATATTATATTATAATTTTATTATCAAATATTTTTATTTTTATATTAAATTTAGGTATAATAATATTTTAAACTCGTGATTATGCATTGCACATAACCACAAAAGGCCGTTCCGTTAATTCTCCACACACGACCGCATTGCGCGGCATCTGTCAAAAAATGAATCCCCCCCGCCTGCCTTCCCACTTCACCCGGGATGGAGTGTTTAGGAAATGTTTTCCGTTGAACATGGGAAGCACAACAAAACTCGAGACACAACAAAAGTTGACAATATTTGATGACAAACATTGACTTGTTGTGGGACTGTCAAGGCAAATGACGAGCTATGGACCCCGCTGAACAATAACAGAGTTATAATGATTTCTGTGGGAATACATGTATTGTACTTGACTGCTATTGTTATATTGTCGTGTAAACACGCTTACGGGTCAGAGTGGTTAAACAAGCATGAGTATTTTCATTTTTCCTTATATTGTACACATTAACTTCCTTGTTTTATTTTTATGTTTTAATTATATTTTGTCAATATCACTAGTAAAGTCATTAAATGTAACTAAGCCAATGTTCAATTCTGAATGGTGGTATCACTCTGGAACAAATATAAATTGATTAAATTTTTATTATGACAAAGTGTGTTTTAAATGTAAACATTTTTTTAAATCAATTTACCTAGAACTATTGTTAGTACACAACTGTGATATTAATTTAATTGATATAAATAAATAAAGAAATAAATTATTTGTTCTATTAATTATTTCCTCCCCACTATTTTTTTGAAGTCACCTTTAATTCTAAAAATTTTACAATAGGTGGCGTGAGAGGTAATGAGTGGTTTGAAAAAGGTGTTTTTCATAAAGTTTAGCGACAGAAGGGGTGGAACGGTGGATGGGGGAAGGGTGGGAGTGTTCGTGGGACCAGGAGGGGGGAAACGACGACGCATGGGAGAGGATAAGAAGGGGAGGGGTGGCGAAGAAGAAGGGATTGAAAAGGAGACATAGTAGCGGTAGGGGCAGGATACATTTGGAAAAATCCAGGTTTCTCACACGGACAGCTGTGTTTGTGACCTGCTCACTCACACTTCTTATGTATTCGTGTTGGCACCAGACGAAAAACAAAAAAAAAAGCAATTCAATAAACAGAATTGCCAAATCTTTAAAATTCGGAAACACGTGTCCACCCCTATTATTAAATATTGGAACACAGCAACAACTTCTAGGATTCATCATAAGAGTTACCAAACCATTCAGGTCACCACACATAATCAAAATACTGTACGTCTCTTTTGTTCGCTCAATATTAGAAAATGTATAACTGTTTGTTTCCTAAATAAACTAAAGAAAAAAAAGTTAAACTTTTAATTGTCTCAAATGGCGTTGAAATCGTATGATATTTGACAGTTCTACGCGGTTCTAATGAGACCGTATTTTCGATTACGGCACCTAGCGGGAAAAAATCATGTGAAAACAATTTAAACCTACACCATTTTCTTCGGAAATGCTGTGTAGGCAGTGCAGGTTTTTCTTTTTACATTAGCTCTACACAGCTAGGAAAATAATTCTCCTCAGGGCATCTTTGGGGATGCTGTGTTGCAGGTCTTTTTAGAAAAGGAAGTTCTGGGAAGGAAAAGTTTATGAGGGTTGGGTAGGAATCTGGGGTCAGTGGGTCCAGAAGTGACAGACGTATGAATCTATCCCTTCAACTGCGGTGAAAGGCGAAGAGTCAAGGGGTTCTGGCTGGAGAGGTCAAAATACCTCCTCAAACGTCACCCCATGAACCCGGGCACCCCTGCTAAGTCACCAAACATAGTGAACCACTTGGGGTGACCTATGGCAGAGGTGTTGGTATTCCAATAGATGGTTCCCGGGGTGGCGATACCCATACCCGCCTCTCAAAATGCTAATTATGAAATTATATGGTAATTTGCTACTATGGGATATATCTATTATTTCAGTGATTTATTTTGTTATTTATGCATTTTAGTAAGGAACTCCAGTGAAAAATATTATGGCTTTAAAAAATTTGTTCATATAGACCAGAGGTTCCGAAACTTTTTTTTCTCATAGACCACTTTCAAAATTTTACTGGTTTCGGTGGACCCCCTGCTGCTACATTTCTACCACATTCCCAAAACTCGTCAAAAAATGTGAAGAATCGATCTAACGATGGAAATTTGCGTCGCGGCTGAGTTCCAACTCTAACCTAACCCTAAATTCGAAGTGGTAAAATAAATAAAAAAATAGAATATTTTCTTGTGTTGTATTTATTAAAGTAATATGATTATATAATAGAATTTTTCAAAATACAGCCTGTCAAAAATCACCGAAAAATTTGCAATTTATTGCTCCCTTAATTTTATTTTTTTACGTTTGCTCCATACA
This sequence comes from Limnephilus marmoratus, assembly GCA_917880885.1. Classification (NCBI taxonomy): domain Eukaryota; kingdom Metazoa; phylum Arthropoda; class Insecta; order Trichoptera; family Limnephilidae; genus Limnephilus; species Limnephilus marmoratus. The sequence goes on from OU862928.1 coordinate 41,267,747, forward strand.
GGAGGCTCTGAGGAAAATAATTCCTCTCAGGAGGTGTCGTCTTTGGGGATGCTGTGTGGATGGTCGTTTTAGGAAAGGAAGGAGAGGAAATTCTGGGAAGGAAAAGGGTATTAGGAGTGGGCAGGAATCTGGGGGTCAGTGTGTCCAGGAGGGATGGACGTATGAATCCGTCCCTCCCACTGCGGTGTAAGGCGTTGTTCTGAGAGAGTACGGCTGGAGAAATCAAAAGGACTTCCACAACTATTCTCTCCCGATCCGGCCTGCCTTGCAGCTGGTGGGCAGACGCATCCACTGCCAAGATCCGGACAAACCTCACCTCATGAACCCAAGCACCCCTGCTAAGTTACCAAAAGTACAACAACTTGGGGTGACCTATGGCAAAGGTGTTGGTTATCCAATAAATAGATCCCGGGGCGGCGGTACCCATACCCGCCTCCCAAATTGTAAACTAAAGACTAGTTTTTGAGTTAACTGCCTACATTGATAGGTAAAGCCAAGTCAACATTTTTGTTCTTTAATATCGAAACCAAATAAATTTTCGTGGACCCCTACTTACACTTTGCGGACTCCCATTTTTTAATACTTAGGTATTAGGTCATTTATTCATTAAAAAAATTGGACTGGTGTTCCTTATTACAAAAATGTTTTTTTTTGTTTTTTTGGATTCATTCGTAATCCTCAATAAAAAAATATATATATCGTTTATAAAATAAGGAACTATCCCCAGTATAATATGTATGTATAGAAAAAATTCCTTTCTGGGTATACTACTTTTCAAAAATTGTTTAAAAAACATGCTTCGTCTCTGGTCCAATTTATTGTTTGTGGTCTGTTTTTCGAGTTTGACAGTGACAGTTTGCGTCACGAAATTCCTATTCGGTGAAACATTGTGCAGATAAACTAAAAATGGTAAGCAATACATTCTAAACGACGTTCAATGTATGTTTTCTAAGTTATATTATTATAATTCCGACGAATTTCTTCCAGGCTACTGAAATAGAAGATACCTTAAAGCGAATTCACGCCCATAAAGGAGTTGTCGGTACGATCATCGTCAATTCGGAAGGTTTGTTCGATATTGTTTTTTACACCGTTTCTGTCCGTTGCTATGGGTGCTGCGTGCATCGATATTCTTTTCGAACGTTTCTAACCTCAATTCTTAAATCGGTTGCAGCTCTCTGTAAGAAAAAATGAGAGCTTTGTTTGAACTAATTCAAGCCTCTCAAAACAACTGTTATGTGTGCCAATTTTCAAACTAAATTGACCCCTTCTGAGGTACCCATAAAATTTTACAAAAATCAATTATTTGTATTTGGGTGAGATAATATCGGGTGAAATGCAGATCCCGCCAATGTGGGGGATTTTAATAAAAATGCACTTTCTAGATGAGAAAAGTGTGGAAAAGTTGAATAAAAAAGAAATTAAGGTGCGCTTGGAAAAATTGAGGGAGATACAGCCGTTTAAAGAATGAATAAAATGACACTTCGTGAACTTATACTACGCCATTTTGTTACTATTATGTTGGTATCTCAGACTTGCTATAAACGAAGGTTGATACGATTGTAGCCAACTATATAATAAGGCGCGTAATTATGAAAAACAGAATTAATAATGGTCACAAACCATGTTACACAAACCTGGCGTAGCCGCTAAACTACTTGAAAACTGGGATGTTTTTCTTGTGTTGACGCGAGTAGGCGTTATAAAGGGGCACAAACCATGTTACACAAACCTAGCGTAGCCGCTAAACTATTTGAAAACTGGGATGTTTTTCTTGCGTTGACGCGAGTAGGCGTTATAAAGGGGCACAAACCATGTTTAGCGTAGTCTTAGGTTAGGTTACTTTAATTTGGAAACAGTTTAAAAAATCGTTGAAAAAAAGTCCGCTAGACAAATTTCATAATTACGCGCCTCATCTATCACATGAAGTCGGCTACAATCGTATCTAGGCTCTTGGTTTTATCAGGTCAGGGATACCAACATATTAGTGTCAAATGGCCAGGGATACCAACATATTAGTGTCAAAATGGCTGACAGTATCGGTTCATGAAGTGACATTTTATTCATACTTTAAACGGCTGTATCTCCCTCAATTTTGCCAAGCGCACCTTAATTTCTTTTTTATTCAACTTTTCCACTCTTTTCTCATCTAGAAAGTGCATTTTTATTAAAATCCCCCACATTGGCGGGATCTGCATTCCTCCCATAATATCATAACCTCAACGGTTTAGTATAATTTTGAAAGAAATGCGAAAATTACGAATAACCTGACTATATTTTAATCATTCCTATCATCATTATACTGGGAAAATGTTGCTTGTGCAATGATGAAGGTCCAGCTAGCAGATTATTGAACTCATGAAGCCTGGTTGGAAATCAATAACCTTGTACCACTCAAAAAACTAGCGTAGGCCGAGCATTCAAATATTTTGTTGATTCTTTTTATATTTATTATTTTCAACGTTTCCAGGAATTCCAATAAAGACTTCTCTGGACAATGCCACAACAGTTCAGTATGCTGGTCTCATTAGTCAACTGTCTGACAAGGCCAGGAGTGTTGTGAGAGATCTGGTGAGTTATAAGAATCTACACAGTCCAATTATTTTATTTCATTAACCCAAACATTTCTTGGTCAAGGGGTTTTACATTTCGGAACTCCTTAATGTTGCGCAATTATGTTTTGTTTTGTATTTTTTACACTTTAGGCTAAATTACACATTAAGGAATACATTGGCTACGATTAATGCCCTGTGCACACGAGGCTAGTATTGCAAGTCAGGATAGATAGCAAGCTATTTTTTTTTAATGTCTTTGGTAGTAACCTAGTATCATCAGCTCTATGTAGACAGCACTAGCTTTGCTTTTAACCCTTCGAATAATAAGAAAATAATTTTCTGTCAACTTTTGCCTGTCAAAGTTTGCGCGCAAAATTCCTGGTTCTTGCCATGCATTTTAAATGTTCCTATTTATTAGTTTTTTTTAACGCTTTTGCAAAAATAAAAATTGTTCTAAAATTTAAGTAAAATAATCTTTCTGATATGTTTATTAGAAATCAACCTTTTTGTTTATAAATATTAAAATTTTAATATTGGAAATGTAATTTGGCTAAAAAATGCATACCTGCGAATATTTGAATTAAAGTAATTAAAATAGAATAAACTTCAAATTTTAAATTCTGATTCCTTTTCTGAATAAAATTTGTAATAAAACTGTCACCTCACTTTTTATCACTTTCATACAATTTTTTTATAATTAAATATGGATTATGTCACAAATAGGTGCAAAATCAAACCGTAACTTTTGATCAGGTTTGTAAAATATCTGAACAACCTAGCTCATATAATTCTAAGACAATGAGAAGCATTATTTCTTTCCGTTTCTAACATAAAAGAAATCACAAATATTCGCATTACAGAAAGAGAGATATCTAACTTTTAATAATGCACGGTCGCCCTGGGTCTCCTGTTATTATAACGGCATATGATGTTTTGGGACAACTTGGGTCTCCTGTGATTAAACGGGTTAAGCTAGAGAATCCCAGTGAGCTATGTGTCTCAAGACAGGATAGTTTAATTATTATTTTTAATTGGTAAACTAACGTTTAAGACAAGATTTTTATGCATAGCACAAAGGGTAACAATTATTATAAGCAATAATTATTAGCCTGAAACACTCATCCACATTGAAAAAATCTTCCCGTCCCGTTGGCGGCAAGTATCTTTTCTCGGAAGATTTTTTCAATGTGGATGAGTGTTTCAGGCTGATAATTATTGCTTATAATAATTGTTACCCTTTGTTCAGGATAGTTTAATACAATGATACTCAACCTTTTTTCTCTTCGGGCCACATACATGTATTTGTAAAGTTACGTGGGCCGCAACACTCTACTGGTATGACGAAAAAAATCATCAACCCCCCCCCGCCCCAACAAAGAAATATTTTTCTTCCCAATTTGTCTTGAAACACTGTCTTTTCGTCGGACATTTTTCGATTGCATTTTGAAGACACTCCCGCCATTATGCGTATTTATTATTAATTACAAAATAATACCATATGCATCAGCAAGATATGCTGTTGAAAATTTTGCAACTAGGTACCTGACTAACCAGTGACATTAACCAGTTTTTATGTATTATAATGCGGTGGTTTCTAGAGTGGCACTTTTATTTATAAATTATTTGCGCGCATACTTGTGTGTAAAATATTTGTTTTTTGGGAATAAATCTAGCGTGTGCAATAGCAACACTCTTACACATCTGTCCTGATGATGCGACACTGTAACGCCATCCGAAACGTTGGCTAAAGAAGGAGGTAGAGCAAAACGGCATATCACCCCAAAAACAAATAATGAAAATACTTTTGGCCGTGAAAATCTAAAAAACGTATCTCACTCTTATAGTCTTATACCAGATCATGTGGACCATAATGACAATCCTTTTCGGTTGTCACTATCTGTGCATAAAACTCGAAACGAATTTCAAGATATACGAAATTTAGAATGATAGATTTTTTTAAATCGAGTTCCTGACAATAAAGTGTTAAGGGCCGCGCACAAAAGCTTGGCGGGCCGCAGGTTGAGTATGGTTGGTTTAATAGGATGTGGTTCGATTATCTGAGCTGTGGTCCCTCCCCTCCTACCAAAGTTTTTATCCTTGCTTCGTGTGGCCTCCCAAAGCTAGTACGTGATCCGTAGTGCACGGTGATGATGCACTGTGTTTTTTCAGACACCGTATTATAATATTATGATTCTAAAAATGCCAAAACTCAGTAAGAAGATTAATTTAAAGTTTGTACAATTGAATCGTGATAAAGATTATCTGTGGAAGGCAAATATTCCATCTTATAAAGATAATTGGTATAATAATGACCTTTTATGTTTTTTCAACACTAACTGTTAATTTTTCCCTATGGACAGAAGCTTGGTTACCGAAGTCACTGCAATGATACTGGCTTAAAATTTCATAGCATCGTGTAAACTGCTCTAGTTTGCGCCAAACCAGGATCTTGCCAGGACATGACACCAGCATACTAGCTTGCTATACATGCCTGGATCACACGCACTGAGTAGAAGGGCGAGACAGTCCTCCGGCCGAGTGCTCAGTACGTGTAAACACACATTTACACGTACCGAGCACTCGGCCGAGAGTGCCGTCTCGCCCATCTACTCGGTGCATGTGACCCAGGCATTAGAGATAAGGCAACAGATGGTAGTGATTTATTTTTCCGCCTTTAGTGGTAATATTTTTGTCAGTTTTATGCACCCGTGCACCTCAGATACAGAAGTGGTGATGTTTTGTAAGGTTTTTAGGAGAGTGGTACACAATCTATTGAAAGTTTTATGAAACTTGTTTGTCCAAATGTAATTGGGTTTATATTATTTTTTTTTTTATGTTTAGCAATAGGTTCTGGGCTGCAGCCTGTAGGATGAAGAGTGTCCTGGTGATATCCAACCTCCGATAGGAAGCCAAACAAAGCTTATAATATAATGTTTTATTTGTCCACAGGACCCGACCAATGATCTGACCTTCCTGAGGGTGAGAAGTAAAAAACACGAAATCCTCGTTGCTCCAGATAGGGAATTCATACTCATGGTCATACAGAATCCAACGGATTAACGGCAGGCACCAAGGCTTTAGGATATCTATATTATCAAATAATTCATTATTATTACAATATATGCACATTAACACCACAAATGTCGTTTCTAATCATTCTTAGGTTGGAGTGTTTCAAATAGGACAGTTTTGCTCAACAACCGATCACTATTTTGATCAAAAGAAACAGTCCGAGAACCGACATTTAACAGATTGTCAAAAATGATTGATTGTTGCAACACCGCAGCCTAAATTCCATGTGAATGATTATGAAATTTGCAGAAATTAATTGCATTTTTTGTTTCGCTTTATAAAATAGGTACTCTTCGCACTTGTCGGCTTTTTTTCATCTTCATTTTGTACTACTAATGTTTATAAAAAGTATGTTGTAAGATGCCGTTCATACCTGTTGCAAATTATTACAAAATTTACATAACAGATAAAACTGTTTGCTTTTCTTCTAAAAAAAGGTGGAATCAGTTAAAAATTTTCTCAATCTTCGACGATATATTTTTCTTTAAATATCAGCTTGCATTTGCATCTAAAATGTTGTTTTAGATAAAATAGATTATCAATGGAAGTAAGCTTAAAAAATGGAGTCGGCATATTTTTGTAAAAATTTTAAATCCATCTCGAAATAAAAAAAATATTTTAGCAGACCTAATGAAAAGATTTTCAAAACACCACACTCATTTTGGGTCTTTTCCCTTCTCTCAATATTTTATAAATATATTCTGAATTCATCTAATATTTTACTTAGCCAATTGCGCGGTAAAAGCATAGCTTCTGAAGATCTTCAAATGATTGTTTGCTGTTCAGATGACACTATAGATTAAAAGCTGTCATCGTTTGTGATAATGTCAGAGAATTTAATTATAATTTATGTACTAATTTTAAATTAATAAATAATATTTTTTCTGTCATATTTAATACATTTTTGATTTATTAGCACATTAGAAACATTATTTATATTTGTGCAAAAAATATTAAAATCTCAATTTGATGATTAAGTTCTGATGGAAAATTGAGGAATTAACATTACTACTGAAATAAATTATAATAAAACAAAGTTTTTTTTTAATATAAGATGCATTTATTTTATTGAAGTTCACATATGAGAAAATACCCACAACCCAATAATGAAACCAGAAAAATGTCATCATTACCTTCATCAGCATAAAAAAAATGTAAGAAGCAAGTCATTCTCTTCATTTGTCAGTATCGCCCTGTTAACGCTGTTTGAGCAACGAATATGACAACTTTAAAAACTGGAAATCACCAAATGATATTTGTAAAACTACCTCTGAGCAGATAAGATTCTTGAACATACGGCAAACCTAACATGACAACTTTTTAGCCCGTTTAAACGTAATCTAACACAGTTACTCACTAAAAACCCGAGAGATTGACAAAACGCGTTAAGCATTTCAAAATATTAAAGTTTATTTCAAAAAATATAAAGTTTCTAAAATGGTATTTGTTTTTATGACAAATTCAAAAATAAGAATTATATAGCGCATTTAAAATACCATGAAAAATTTCGCTGTCATTGAGAATTGTAGGTAAAATATTTAAAATTCTGAAGGGATAAATTGACCTTCAATACATAGACAAGCATGTTATGTTAGCAGCTGAAAGCTATTTTTAGGGATTATTTTATGGCTAAGCAATAGAAGCTAATATTTTAATAAACATCTACCGTAAGGCAGAATGGATAAAGTCACATTCGATTTGAGATTTTCACGACCAAAAATAATATCACAATTAATTTTTGGGGTATTACGCCATGTTGCGCTTCGTTCTTCTTTAGCCAACGTTACTGCGTCCATCACAGGGCAGATGTGTAGAGATTGTAGTGAAGTGTGACTATGTATGTAGAAGTGATACGTTGATAGTTGCGCGCGTATTTGTTTTTGATGGTTGTTTTCACAGGGCTGATATTTGTTTTTTTTTTTACATTAGCTCCACACAGGAGACCCATGTCATTTTTGGGGATGCTCCGTGGGGGGTCTTTTTAGGAAAGGAAGGAGAGGAAGTTCTCATAAGGAAAAAGATGTGAGGGGCAGGTAAGAATCAAGGGGTCAGCTTGTTCAGGAATGACGGACGTATGAATCTAACCGTCCCACTGCGGTGCAAGATGTTCCGAGAGTCCTGCTTGAGAGATAAAAAGGTCTCCCTCAGCTAGTCCCTCCCAATCTGGCCTGCCACGCCGTAGGTGGGCAGACACATTGGCCGCCAAGACTTAAACAAACCTCACCCCTGCGAAGTCATCAAATGAAGCGAACCACTTGGGAAGACCTATGGCAGAGGTGTTGGTTATTGGCAGTACCAATACCCGCATCCCAAATTGATGCATGTAGAAGTGATATTTGTTGCTCAAGTATATCCTCCCAGGGCTGGTATTTCATTATAATTAGTTGGTCGTTTTTGGCGTCTAGTTCTGGTGCTGCCATGTAAAAGTTTTTTTTTAAATTTTCTCGCAGATTGTTACAGAGAATGCAAGCGAAAAAAGCAATAAATGAAACAGATAATGCTGAAAAAAGATTTTTATTAGACACATTGAAAATTCTCTTAAACAAATATTTTTTTAGAAAAGTTATGTCTTGAAGTTTTATCATCGGCGTCACTGGTGTTTTATTTGGTTTTATTTCTTTTGACCTTCGACACAAACTTACCTGATTTTGTCATTTTAGATGAGCGTATATTTGTTTTATTATTTTTGTGTACTTCCGCAGACCTTTTTTTACACTTTTTAAAATTAATTTCAACGAAGTTTACTCAAAAAAGCATATTGAAACTCTGTCGACGATTCGAAGATCAAACGATGAACTTTCACATTACAGAAGACAATCAAATACGTTTTAGATAATAGTTTTAGATTAATTTGGTAATTTTTAGATTCCATAGATAACGCTCAGTTGTTTGTCTTTAGTAAAAGCAAAGAAAAACGGGTAAAAAATATATTCGGGAAGATTTAAATTGCGCAGTAAATAAAATTGAAAATTTGGTTAGATTACTTTTATTACTGAATAAACTCTTATACATTAGTGATTTAGAGAAAATGACACTTATTATTTTTTATAAAAGCGTTGAAACAAATTATTTAAAACATTTGAAGAAAAAAAAAAGGAGAGAAAACAATATATTTGTTCATTCATAAAAGCGGTTTTAAATGCTGACTTTTATTAACTAAGTTTTATATAATATTATTTCGATCTTAAATAGAGACTAATTTACCATTGGTGTACAAAGAAATACTGAGAAATGTTTATTTTAAACGTTGAACTGTTTTTTTTTTTTTACCTATAATTAATTTATTTAACATTGTAATTACTACAAAAGCCATTTTAATTAAGAAAGGCGTGAAATTAATCAAAATGATAGATGCCTTATTAGTTAAATAGCTTAAAAAAATGTTTATTTTTTAAGACTGTTTGTTTTTTCTTTGCGTTTGGTGAGTTTAGTTACAGGAGACAATTTAAAACTTTTAATCACGAAGTGATAATTATTTTTCGACAACAATTTGAACTCTTAATGTAATTTACGACCAAGTCATTTTATCAGGCAATGTTTTTGAAAATGTTTGGTATTTTAGGTCAAAAAATCTAATGAATAAGATTTACATAATATTTTTAGAGTCACTACACTTATTTTCTAAAAATTCCACTGTCCGTTTGAAGCTCTGAAATGATTTGTACATTTCGTTACACTTACTTAGTCATATTTTTATAAACAATTTAATTTGTCCATTGTTCAAAAGATTTTCAATACTTCGTACAACCTCTGCGATCAAAACTTTCAGAAAAACTATATATACATAAAAATCCGCATCACAATGTTTGTTCTAAATACTCCAAAACTACTTAACCAATTTTGATGAAATTTGACTTACTGTGTGTAATGTGGTCCAACTTAAAAGATAGGATAGTTTTTATCTCGATTATTGACCTCGATATTCATATTGCGAATTAAATGTTTGTTATAGGAGAATGCTTTGTAATTATTTGTAAGTTCCATAACATTTTAACAGATGGCGGTGTGAGTTAATTCATCAACACAAAAATTGGTTATATAGGTTGGGTAATCATCCGGTAGATGGCTTTACGTTTCGTTAGCCACAGCAACGCGTTTTATATGTTATATATAAAAAATACTAATTTCTATATTTTAAAGTTTGAAATTCGTCGAGGTTGCACGGTATTTCTTACTCAAAACAGTTTTTTTTTTTATAGACATCAATGGTTTACAAGATAAGCACTCTAAGACATTCTAATTTGGAGTCACACATTTTATAAAAACTTCAAAGTTATTATTTATTTTAAAGAAAACATGTAAAAGTTTAACATGTTATTGTTAAATTACGAACTACGCTCAGGGAAGCTTAGGTAATCCACAATATTGACTCAAGATTTTCGAAAAATTAAAAAAATTATGATTAGTTTTATTTTTTCCATTGGAACAATAATTTATCATATTTGATGCAATTTTTATAGTTTAAATTCCGTTTAGGATTAAAAGTGCTGCTTATATAAAATAACGTTTTTTAAAACACAGATTGCACTTTTTATTTTTATTCATCTTTGGTGTTTTGTTGTGTTTTACTGTGTATGTAGTACATCAATAATTTTTAAAAAACTTTTGCCAAGTCGGCGACATTAATATTATTATAAAGAGAACGTTATTTCTAACACATAGAAACATTTTTAAAAGTGAAAATGTTAATACTTAGAATTTAAAAGCACTATAAGATAGATTTTTTTTAATGTCAGATGAAAATAGTTGATATTATTAAAAAGTTGAAAAAGTTAAGACATTGTTATAGAATACTATAGATCAGCCTCTGAGGCGTTCAAAATTACCCTAAAACCATCGAAACTTATTGACGACAAACTCTAGGGCCGGAGTAGTTTATAACTAAATATATATGCGCTCTTACAACGCACAATAAAAAAAAGGAAAAAAAATCAAAAGATAGATATGGGTGTTAAAATCAGTGGCGTAGTGTAGGGGGAGGCGGCCCGCCCGGACGGCACTTTTAAGGGGCGGCAAAATTTCACAATAAATAATAATAATATCTTGTAAAAATTCTAACCACCTCATTTTGTATTTTTGTCACACTACAACACGGGCATGTGCCTAGTGTGATGGCCAAAAAATTATCCATTTACTGTAATATATAAACTTTACTGAATAAAGAACATTAAAAAAAAAAAAAAAAAACTTACGATTCAGACCAATTGAAATGAGCACAGAATTTTTGATTACGTATTCTGTGACAAAACCGGGGAATCCCCTTTCGTAAATGAATGTATGACAACGACATCTTGCTCATTGTAGCGACTGGCAACACCGTATGTACTTAACTGCAGGAATTCCCCTATTTTATTTTGTGTTTGGATTATTCACGACATTTTGACTAATATTCAGCGAGAATTACTTGAGGGAAGTGAAGTCCGTGAGTGATGCTTTGACAATTATATGTGTAAGAATTTTTCGTAACAAATGAAATTATTTTATTGTAAAACTGTATGTACATACATGATTTTTTTATTTTGTAACCTGTACAATACAAAATAATGATGACTGTTCTTGCCGAAAAGTTCTTTAGAATTACTATATATTATAGTATTTTAAATTGAAGGACCTAAATAAGGGGATGGTGAAATTTTCCACCGTCCCGGGGGGCTGACACCCACGCTACGCCACTGGTTAAATTCGTTTTAAATGCTATCCAAAGGGCTTAGCACTATGCATTCTATACCAATGAATAAAATATAGGGTGGTCTAACACTGATCAAGACATAACTACTCTAGGGAACTCTAATAACACCGCCGAGGAAATGTTTTTATACTTAAGTAAAATATTTTTATTCGTGGACCGTGTCCCTAGAGTATGCATGTTCATTATTGGTGTTACCTCGTGGTGCGGGTAAAGAAATGGGGTAGCAAGTTGACTGACTACCAGGCCACGGGCACGGCAACAATACTCACCCAGCGGGGTTTTTGTCCAGGTGTAAAACTTACTTGTACCACTTGTCACGCGAGTCCTTTAGTCCGAGGGTTGGATGCCTAAAGATCTGCCTGTTGAATGAAACTGACATTAAAACAAATGGCAATACAAGAAGATGCGACACCAAAAAAGAATTGATAGTTTTTATCACGCGAATAAAGCATATATATAATGATAGTGGAACTATGGCATCCCTCTTCAAGACCCAGATTCACTCATTCCTTTCATCAAAAATACCCTACACACAGCATCCCCAAAGATGACGTGCAGTTTGGGAGGCGGTTATGAGTACCGCCGCCCCGGGAACTGTTTATTGGATAACCAACACCCCCATCGTAGGTCACACCAAGTGGTTTGATACACTTGGTGACTTAACAGGGGTGTCCGGATTCAAGGGTGAAGTTTGCCTATGTCTTGGCGGTGGGTGTGTTTGCCCACCTACTGCACGGCGGGCCGGATAGAGAGATTGGTTTAGGGAGGCCTATTGACTTCACCAGCCAGATGTTCTAAACCCATCGCCTTGCACCGCAGTGGAAGGATTGGATTCATGTGCACATCACTCCTGGACACACCGATGACTTCTAGATTCCTACCCACCCCTCAAACCTTTTTCCTTCCCAGAACTTCCTCTCATTCCTTTCCTTGAAGACCCTACACGCAGCATCATCTCATAGGCCCTGAGGAAAATTATTATATACCCAAGGCCCTGAGTGAAGCTAATGTACAAAAAAAAATAAAAAGGTGATTCCCTGAAAACTGGATGTTTTCCATCACAACTTTTCTGAGTGTTGATTGATGGATTGGTGATATTCTGTGGACGTGATTTATTAGTAGTTTGCTAGCGCTTATTGGTAGTTTTCCAACACCTAGCATCGTTCCAGACATCACTTGGGATCAAGTCTAATGATTTTGGTCAAACTATAGTTAGAGGTTATTAGTAAAGTCACTTACTCAGCTATTTGTTGGGACGCGAATACGGGCTGGAGCGGTAGCGCACGTCGCGCGAGGCGGAAGGCGGCCGGCGCAGAGACTCGCTGCGCGAAGCTGAAAGCCCCTTGTAGGAGCGATGGTGAGAGGAAGAGGTGCTGCCTGGAGGAAACAAACCAACTGCCAAATTAAATTGACATTTAATATATGTAATAGATATGGCTGTGCTAGGCCTCCTGGGTTTAAAAATTGAAAAGCAACCCCTTGTTTATTTCTGGTTCTATGTTAACACATAGAGGTTGCCTTTTCAATTTTTAAACACTGGCATGGCCATATCAACAACCGGGTTCTTGCATGGAATAAGGTTGTATAAAACAATATTCTTGTTCTGAGAAAAAGAGAAAACAGTAATGTTTTATAACATTTTATATTTAAAATACAATAAACATATAATTCTTAACCTGTTATTTGCCGGAGACGCGCGGAAAATTTTTTATTTTTTTTTTTAATGCGATTTTGACCCTTCTGTGTACAGAATTTGTATGAAGGACAAGGTCAGAATCGCTTACGCTAACATCATTGATGATATAGCCACAAGTTTCATTCACCTGGCGACACCAGAATATTTTTAAATGATTTATCTGTGGAATCGAAATGTCAAATTTGCCACGATTCAAACTGTCAAAGTCCAATGCGTTATACTTGGACAAAAACATCGTAAAACCTATCAATTTAGCAAATTAACGCAAGTAATGTTGTTTTGATAGATAGTTTATTGTACTAGGAATGTGTTTCGGTAAATAAAATATACGATAGCTCAAAATTAATCAACAAAACATTCAATTCAAAATTCAAAGTGATGCTTTGCATAATTTCCTTGCTTCAGGGGGCGAGGCACGTCACAGGTTAAGATAATCAATTAGTCGCTAGTATAGACAGGTCGTGTGACTTGTAGCATAATTATTGTAAATATGTAAACTCATAATAAACCAGTTTGAATCAATGAACTATTGTTATTGAGAAGTACCCCCACAGAACATATTAGATAGTGTTTGAATGTGAATAATACCAAACATTTGTAGAGTAATCGAAACGTACCTCCATATTCATGCTCCGGCGGTGGGTGGGCGTGATGCCTGGACGGAGGCTGATAGTGATAGGCGTCCTGGGGCGGCATGCCCTGCGGCGGGGCGTGCTGCGGAGCCCCCTCCCCGCGGTGGCGGTGATGCGGAGGAGGGTAGTGGTGCGGCGGGTACTCTCCGGGGTGGATGTGCGGCGGCGGCGGGGCCTCCTCGTAGTAGTAGGGGTCCTCGTCGCGACCGCCGGGGGAACCCTCGTAGCCTTCTTCGTAGCTGTGGACAAATCAAAATAGATTATTATTGACGGAGCGTAGGTAGTCAATATAATTTACTGTATAACCAAAACCTCTGTCATAAGTAACCCCAAGTGGTTCGCTAAGTTTGGTGTCTTAGCAAGGGTGCCCGGATTTATGGGTGAGGTTTGTCTTTGTCTTGGCGGCGGGTGCATCGGCCTACAACTGCGTGGCAGGGCGGATCGGGAAAGAGCGGTTGAGGTAAACCTTTTGACCTTTCCAGCAGTACTGTCATAGAAAATTGCCTTGCGAAGCAGTGGGAGGGATAGATTCAAACGTCCATCACTTCTGAACACACTGATCCCTAGATTTCTACCCAACCAACCCTCACACCTTTTTCCTTCCCAGAACTTCCTATCCTTCATTTCCGAAAAAGATCCTCCATACAGCATCCCCAGAGAAGACAAAGGCCCTGAAGAGATCGCAAGGCCTCCTGTGCGAAACTAAAGTAAAAAAAAAAAATTCGGTAAGTCCTCTGCGTTATCTAAAATTGCCTCCCCTCCATTTAACATTTCATCTCTTCTGAATTCGACTCCAATCTTCCATAAAATTCTGAAATTTGCTCATTCAAATAAAATTAATATATAAATTCACCTTTCCTTTCTCTGTAATTTTGAATGATGGCCTAGAACACCCTTGAGGGGGACAAGAAAAGCAAAAATTATTGAAAAAAAGAAAAAAGTCCTCCACGTATTCTAGCAACAGTCACACTTTTTTTGTTCGTTTCGTTCTGCCATGTTTGTTGTTTATCTTAAATTTAAACCATAAAATTGAAATTTTACTAAAGATCCAATAGCACTGTTCATTTTGTTTTTACAAAACAAATTAATGTTATAATTTTGAGCACATTTTGTATGCACACACTATAATCCGCCGTTTTCAGTAATTGTAAAATTGCCCGGTTTTGGGAATGGCGGATTAGTGAGAGTATTAACCCACATTAGTTATACCAACACCTAGTCCCCCTACCTACATAGGTAAAATCACAAGGTCAGTGCAGTGACAATCTTCAACATAACAGCAGTGTTCTATTCTCAATATCTTGACTGCGATTGATAAAATTACCTCCAAAATGAAATTTATAATCTGTGCCAAGTGGAAAGTGTCATTGGACAAGGGACATATTTATCCCGTCTTCCACAAGTTTTTATGCTTGCTTTTTCCTTCCCTTTCAGAAAGTTCCCACAGAGAGAGTAGTGTACTTTTAGAGTATAAAAGTATGTTTGTTTGTTACCCATAAGTTTCCTCCATGGCCACCCTGGCCTTGTCCAGGATGCTCATGATCTTGGTCTTGGCGGGCATGACGCGCGGGGAAGGTTGCGGATTACGCACGCTGCTCACTCCGCGCACGCCGCCACCCCCGCGGTGCGTCACGTGCGCGGGAGGCCTGCAAACAAACAAACACACATACCTCGCGTTAGATTCACATTATGCACTCAGAATTCTAGAAATTCACAAAACTACTGGCATTTTAAAAAATGCAAATGGAAGCTGTAAAGAAAGAATTTGGGTAAATGAAAAAGCTCTAACTAATACAATGTTTCCCAGGCTGCAGTCCGCAGGGTCAAGATTGCCCCGATGATAGCCAACCTCTGATAGGGGAGGATACCAGGAGAAGAAAACACTCATACCTCACTGTAAGACTATCAATTTGGGAAGCGGGTGGGTACTGCAGCCCCAGAAACCATTTATTGGGTAACCAAAACCTTTATCATAGGTCACCCCAAGTGGTTCGCTATGTTTGGTGGCTAAGCAGGCGTGCCCGGATTCATGGGGTGAGGTTTGTCCAGATCTTGGCGACGGATGTGCCTGCCCACTTGCAAGATGGCGAGCCGGATTGAGAGAGACTGATTGAGGGAAGCCTCTTGACCTTTCCTTTTGACCTTTCTAGCCGGACTCTCTCAACCCATTTCCTTGCACCGCAGTTGGAGGGATGGATTCATACGTCCTTCACGTGTCATGGACGTACTGTCCCCCAGATTCCTACCCACCCCTCATACTCCTATCCTTCCCTTCCTTAAAAATACCCACTACACAGCATAAGATGCCACAGGCCCTGAGGGAAATCATTTTCCTCATGTGTGGAGCTAATGTAAAAAAGGCTGGAAATAGTGTCAAGCCTACCGTCTAACCACGGACGATCGACGATGTAGCATTGACGAGCTGAAATGATGATCTTCATATACAGCGCATGGTACTACATCTCTTCATTAATTCACTTAGATATTACCGCAAGCGATCAACGAATGCGAGGCACTATTTTTAGCCAAAGACTGGTCCTTACATGATTTTCAGCAATGAGGAATGACTAAACATGTCTATGAAAAACACACTTTCATCATTTACCCAGACACTCTGAGTCTTCCCTGCTCTTTCACTCGACATGTTCAAACCATCTATGCAACATTTTCCGTTTCTTATTCACAGCACGGCTGTACAAGGATTAACCCTTCAGGTCTAGACATAAAAAAATATCATGACATCAAATATTTCCACTATGCATTCAATTTAAAATAGATTTGTCTTTTGTGAATGCACCCCAAAATGAAAGCAGACGAAAGACTTTCACATTTTATATCACGAACAGACGTATTGCAATTAAAATCTTTAACTTAAATACAGCTTTATATTTTATTGTTAACAGTATTAACCACTTTATACGAAACAAAAAAACTTTAGTTAGACAAAATATTATAAAGTTTTTGAAAAAAAAAAAATGGCAACCTTGGCTGGGGTGAACTGTGTTTTCTGTTTTATAGAATTATTTAAAATAATATGAGCGTCTATGGTAACCTTTTAACCTGTTAAAGGCCAGGCCCTTTCACGAAAATTCACTAAAAAAGCGCCACAAATTTTGAATTGAATGTTTTGTGGATTAATTTTGAGCTATCGTATATTTTATTGACCGAAACACATTCCTAGAACAATAAACTATGTAGCAAAACAACACCACTTGCGTTAATTGATAGGTTTTATGATGTTTTCGTGAAGTAAAATGCGTCGACTTTGGCAGATAAAATTCGCGGCAAATTTGACATTTTGATGCCACAGATAAAAATCATTTAAAAATATTCTGGGGTTGCAAGGTGACTGAAATTTTTACCCATCTTATGGGGAAATGTTGGCGCAAGCGATTCAGACCTTGTTCTTCATACAAATTCTGTACATAGAAAGGTCAAAATCGCAGCTAAACATATTTTTTTCGCACCTGCGCACAATAAGCGCACATCCGCGCATCTCCGGCAAATAAGAGGTTAAAAGCAAAGAAAAAGCTTGGCTTTCTCTCTTTACAAATCTGTTTGTATTATGTCTGAGCATAAAATAAAAGAAATTATGAGGATGAATCATTTGGTGACATATATAGCACATACATAGCTGTGACCCGAGTGGTTAAGTATATAATGCTTCAGGAGTCCCATTTACAATAATACCACTAATGTATACCAAACTACTCATTAACTCACCAATCCCTTACCTTCTTTTTCGTATGGTGGGGGGTCAGAAAGGTAGTGTGTCGTCCTGTCGACATCATAAATATCTGTGGGAATTAATGGAGCGGGCATTCGATGACCACATATTCGAGATTTGCAGCACATTCACTGCAAGCTGACTCTTTAAGGCCCCAAATATGCATCATGTGGGCACAGCGACTGCGGGAGCATCTTATCTTATTGTTGACGGACCAGAGTTTACGAGGAAGAATGTCTCTCAGTGGGGGGTAATGTACCAGATTCCCACGTTGGTCAATTGCCACTCAAGTTTCCACCTTTCTTCTGGAGTGGTAGGTAATCAGAGGAACCTCTCTCCTTCCATCCAGAAGGGTTTTCGGCTAGTCTTGGTGTTCGTTAGATTAGTTTATACTTACATAGAGTGGGGTGCATTGTAGCGGGTCTGCGGCGCGTTGAATCTTGGGGGCATGGGAGGCTTGGGGGGCGCCGGAGGGGGCAGTGCGGGATCCAGCATCATGCGCAACTGCTCCTGACGGATTATGTCATTGCTGTCCGGTATCAGGTACTTGCGAACCTATTAGACAATTACCTTTGGCATTATTATCATAACAGAGAACAACATTGAGGGCACTGCAATCGTTTTAATGGCAACACCAAGATGGTTCGAGGACTAAAGGATATAAAATTTAAAAAAACACAAAAGTCCAGGTGATGTATTCAAATTACTATATTTACTATGCAGTTTTCAGAAATTTGTGGTAGTTTTGGGAAGAAAACAATTTAACATCATATTCTAAGACAATTGTATTATTTAAAGCTTTGCAAGCCAAATAAAAATTGTTGATTTTCTGAAAATTATCTATGTAACAAAATAGCTATTTAATAGACATTAAATCAAATAAAAAATATCTAAAAATCCATTTAAACAAGAAAAAACACATTCAACAGCACAAAGCATATTTAAAAAAAAATTAGAGTGTGCAATTGACCTCTCAAACAGGACTCTTTCGACCCATTAACTTGCATCGCAGTGAGAGGGATAGATTCATACGTCCTTCACTCCTGGACACATTGACCATCAGATTCCTAAGACGTACGAATCCAACCCTCCCACTGCAGTACAAGGCAATGTTCCGAGAAAGTACGGCTGGAGAAGTCAAAGGGACTCCCTTAACCATTCTCTCCCGATCCGGCCTGCCATGCAGCTGGTGGGGTAGACGCATCCGCCGTCAAGACCCGGAGAAACCTCACCCCATGAACCCGGGTACTCTTGCTAGGTCACCTAACGTAATGAACCACTTGCTTGGGGGGCCCTTTTTGAAGGCAGGCTGGTTGACTCACCTCAGCCAGGGCGAAGGCGATGCGGGCGTGGGCTTCAGCCGGGGGCCCGAGGGCGCTGATCTCCACGTGCAGGTCATCAGACAGATGGGCGTACTTGGGATCCAGGGCCTGACGCAGTTCCTCCTCCTTCTGCCTGGGGAAATAAACAGCAGATTCATTAAATTATATTGACTCATTACTTTCACATTGATGTGTTTAATCTAAGGCTCATAGTCAAGTCAGGTGGAGAAAACTAGATTAGGGAAGATGAGAAAGAAAGATATGAAAAAGGTTAATAGTCAGGGGGTCGAAATATTTCCGTTTACAAGAAAATCCAAATAAATGGAATATTTCTAACGTAGCCGAAAACTAAAGACTGTTTTTGAAAGGTGATGAAATAAGTTTTCAAATTTGTACATTATAGTACATTTGTGGCATGTTGCAGAGTGATAAATATTCTTAGTATCACCCCGATAAAAGACCACCATATAGAACCGAAATGTTGATGTTGCTGGAAATGGCTTTACCGGTGTTCGATGACCAGATCTGAATAGCCAGGTAGGTACTTCCCCACCGTCCTCTTCCCTATTTCCACTACCTTCAGCCTCACAACCATGGACACCCAAATTTAATAGACGAGAAGATACAGAAGAGGGGTAAAACCAAACTATGAGGGGCGAAGAGGGGAAAGATGACTGTGATTCATTAAAAAATCAATCTGACAGTATATAGGCATCTCGCATTATAATATCACCATTTAGTTCTTAACCTCTGAGTGGCCTGGCCATTTCACGAAAATTCACTAAAAAAGCACCACTTTGAATTTTGAATTGAATGTTTTGTTGATTAATTTTGAGCTATTGTATATTTTATTGACTGAAACACGTTCCTAGAATAAAAAACAACATTACTTGCATTAATTACGTAAATTAATAGGTTTTACGATGTTTTAGTCGAGGAACATGCGTAAATGGTGACGGTTAAATTCGCGGCAAAAATGACATTTCAATGTCATAGACAAAATCATTTTAAAAAGATTCTGGGGTTGCAAGGTGAATGAAACTAGTGGCTATATCATCTATGATATTAGCGCAAGCGATTCTGACCGTGTTCTTCATACAAATTCTGTACATAGAAGGGCCAAAATCGCAGACAAAAAGTTTTAGTCGAAAATTTTATTCAAATTTTCGAATTATCTTCTCGCGCATTAGAGGTTAAAAACAAAATCTGCTTTTGAATGAATAGACCTTTTTACATGGGAGTGCGAATTGCTCGCCACGTTATTAACATATTTGCGAAGTCCAAATGCGGCAAAGTAAAGTTCGCCGATTTTCACAGAGGAATATTTTGTTGCCGTATTTAATTAAGACACTTTTACAAATGTTTCATAATTTACTTACCCCTGTAATCAGCGACGAGCTCATTTGAGAACCGCCCACATTCGCAATGTCCACATATTTTAGGGTATTGCATTTATAGCACAAGCTCTTATTTTTGCGGTGTTATTTTGTAAAATGTATGATGTGAGCTCGGCGCTGGTCAGGACAAGAATGATGATGTCACATTTTTTAAATTCAAGCGAGGCTCTCGTAAGCCCAGCCGGCTCCATGGAACCGGTATGGGGAGAGGGAAATAATACGCTTTTATCACTTAGGGCAGGTCCAGATATATTCATATGTCCATGCTCACAACATATCGCAATTGAGATGGTTGGGAGCAGTTAGGACTCTTGTGTGATATTCACATAAAATTAAAATGAAAAAAAAGAAGACATTTTGTAGATTTAACATGTTGTTTGTCTTACCTATCCTTCATGGACCCTCGACCCAGCACTGCCATTTTGCACATGGTCTCTTCTTGCAGACGCTTCATGGAGTTACCCTTGGGACCCAACAGCTTGCCAACAAAGTTGAACTGCAACAAACAACAATGGTTCAAATGTGTCCCTGACGAAGTTATGGTCGCGCTGAAACCTGGTTGGCATTACTATATTCACTTATTTATTATTATGGTAAAAAACAGGAATACATATTAGCAAAAGTGATTCAACATGAAGTAATATTTCTTTACATTATTACATCTTAATATATAAAACCAAGTCGGGTTAGTTACACCATTTATAACTCGAGAACGGCTGGACCGATTTTTATGATCTTTGATTTGTTGGATTTGTCTCCGCTCCGAATAGCAGAATAGCTATTAAAAATTGGAAAAATTCACAAAAAAAAAAATTATGAAGAAAATTCTTTTCCTCGTACAATTTGTATGGAACGAATTCTCATCTTTTGAAAGAGCTGCAGCAATACTGTAATAAGTATAATATTGAATAGTGAGTGAATTCCAAAAATTCAAAAATGTCAAATATCAATGCGCTGATTGTTTTCTTTTGTTTTTAAACATATAATGCTGCCCCTCTTTTTTACACACTAAATGTCAACAGTCAAAAATGGGACAAACGGTGAACGTATGTCTGCACCCCTCCAAAGGAAAAATACAATAATTATGATAAATCTCCCTCACACGTATAAAGAAAATGTAACGCAATTCCCATAAGTAAGCGGAAAAGGAAGAAAATAAAAAAACATATATCTGTACACAACGCCATCTCTGATATTGACAAAAACAAAACACGGACAGTTCGGCATCGATAATAATTGCTTCATTGTATAATTATCAACATAATAAAAAAACTGAATTTAATTCAGCTAATAAGTTAACTATTGTTATTGGTTATGAGGTTATTATGTTATTGTTATGATTATGAGTTATTGATTCTGTGGTGGTACGAAGTTTTCCGGGTCAGCTAGTTTAAAATAAAAGACAATCGTATCATTGGAAATGCATACTTATAAGTGCAGGCACAGTTTACAACAAAATCAATTTGTAACAAAAATACAAATAACAACAAATGTTACATACTTATAAATTGGTTTTGATACAATTTTTGGTGTTAGATCTGTCTTGGTTGATGATCCAAGACTTGGTATATTTAAAATAAGTTGTGTTCTGTCTAATTGCCAGTCGAAATGCATTGTATAGCTTTGTTACAAAGTATCTAAAATTTCTTTGGCCAAAAGTTGTTTACCGGAAGGGATAAATAAGAGATTATGCCCTTTGGCTCTAGTATCTCGAGCAGTTTGGACATTGTCAAAAGCAGTTCTGTGTTTGAAGAGATATGCTAGTATATTTGATAACAACTGCATGTTTACACAATGTAAACATAACAATATTATGATGTGCTAAATCTCTTAAACACACACAGTAGCTTTATCAAGTAAAAGTAATCAGACTAACTAACTAACCATCGTACCACAGGGATAGGCAGAGGAAAGACTGCCAAACCATCGGTCTTGACACACACTCCTTGCCTCATTCACATTCATACATACTCTTCTATTATTCTGACATGGCCTGACTTAAGTATCTGATTCACTTGACCGTGCTATGTCTTCCTCGGGCGTCCCCGACTTCTTCTATCATTCATATTTTAGTCATATATTCTAATTACATTCCAATTCATTCACTCCACATGCCCAAACCATCTGAGAGTCCTTTTCGTAATCTGACTCATTTCGCTTACAATAAGCCTTGCATTCTTTGCAGATCTCCACATTTCTCACATGATCATACATGGTTTTACCACACATACGCCCCAGAGATCTCATTTCTACAGCATTCAGTCTACTCTCATCCTTCCTCTGCCAGTTCCATGCCTCGCTGCCATACTTCAGGGTAGGAATCGACATTCAATTGTGGACTGCTAGCTTCACTTGTTTGGACAGTTTTTTGTTAGCGCCAACGGCGTTCATTCCTCCATTAATGGAGTTACCTAAATTAAATTGTCAACCAGTCAGGCCTCGGGCCCATTTTTTCAGAAAGCCAAAATATTTTGCCATGCAATGAAATCCAAATAAATGGAATATTTCTGAACGCATCCGAAAACTAAACTGTTTTTGAACGGTGTTCGAAATAAAAATATAATTTTTGAAATATAAATTTTTTGAATTAACTAAAATTACTGATAACAAAAAAAAATAAAAACACATATATTTTATTAGGCAAATGTATTATAAACGTTACTGTCAATTCACTTTGTCATGTTATGTAAAAACAATTAATAAAAAAAACCCAAAGTTTTAAATTTTGGTTTCATAAAGTGGTACACTTTAATTATTTTGTGCTTAATTTTTACGTTTGAATACAAGCGTGTTATTTTCTCTTTCTAATACCGTTATAGTAAGGGAGATACAACGATTTTTATGAGACCTATATGAGTTGTTCTAAAAACCGAACACATTAGCCTCAGGGGTTAAACCCTAATTATTAAAGCCATCAGGGTTGTGTACATTTATAAACAATGAAAATTATGGGTTTTCGAGACATGCCAATGAAATTGAGCATTTATACATCAGCCTTGAATTCTTTCACTTGGTGGAACCGTGTCTTCCTCGTGCGTCCACCAATAAATTATTATTCCAGTTTCTTATCTGGGTAATCCAAAACACATAAAGAGAGAACATGATTTATGTCTCAACATGCGCCGGTAATAGGGCGTGTAATAAAGTGTAAATCATTCACTTGCACCTTTTATGGTTTTCTTTATGTTTTATATGGATTTTATTACATCCTTATAGTGTTCATATTTCATACAGCCAAATATTAAAATATTTCCAACTGTGAACTGAGTCCTATAATTTCAATACTCGCTATATCCGATTTTTTGACAAAATGATCTGAGTATGACATCTGGTTCACACTTTTGGGAGGAACAAGAGGAACCTAAAATTGAGTTTCAAAACCTCCCTTATCACAATCAAAACCCTGTTAAAGCTGCGAGTGAGAAACAAAACCTGCTAATATTCAAGAAGTTATTATCAAAACCCACTATATCGGAATTCAACCAATCACAAGCAGTTATTTTGCCAAGTTGGCGGGGTTTAGAAACTCGCACATCAGGACAGTTGAGTTTCAAAAGCCTCTATATCGTGAGTAAATCAAAGTGAGTATCAAATTCCGTTATATCCATTTTATTTATTGAAATTACTTAAATTATGCTAGACACACAATATGATACGATTGTACCACCCCCTGTCCCGGTGAGACCGGTACACCAGGGGGTAATGATTTGTTAGGACTAGGAACACGTGCTCTGAGGATAGGGAGGAGATTGGAGTTTAATCGACCGGTATACATGGCAACCTAATAAGCCAATATTGGAATTTAGGATCGGCAGGACCAAAGGAATGTAGAAGAAGTCGTGGACGCCCGAGGAAGACACGGCACGACCAAGTGAATCCGATATTTGAGTCGGGCCATGTCAAGAGTCAGAATAATAGAAGAGCATGTATGAGACGATGTGAACGAGGCAAGGAGTGTGTGCCAAGACCGAGTGGTTTGGCGGCCTATCCTTTCTGCTTACCCCTGCGGAGAAACGGCGTGATGGTTAGTTAGTACTTTCAAAAGTGCCTACCTTAGGGTGTTCCCGCACGGGCACCAGGACCTTGACGGAAACCTTGATGGGCTTCTCCCTGTAGATGTCCACATAGCGGAACTCCTTCGTCGGGACGCGGCCTAGAGATTGAACCCTTGACACCTCTGCAAAGGAGAAATTTGCACTGTTATATCATGGTTCTCTGCCTCCTCCATATTGCGACTGTTAATAGATGAGAAGGAATAAGAAAAGGACTGTTAAAAGAATAAGGTGACATGTGCAATGATGTTACCCTATAGAAATCTCAAGGGGGCAAGCCAAAAACAAGTCAATTGTGGTTTTTAAATTCAGAGTTTTAGTACTAAACTGCCATGCGACGCATAACGTATTGTGCTACCTCTAAGAAAATTTCATTAACTCTCCCGCAGCGAACTGGGGCCGAAGGTAGACCCCAAAATAACCATCCTTCTTATATCTACTTAAATACATGAAATATATTTTTAGTATTTTAGGTATTCCTGCGCAGAGGATTAATACATAATATGCCATTTAAAAAAAAATGTGAAAAAATAGTTGATCGCAGGAAAAAATATTTTGTCAAATATAGGTAGGTAATATTCCCTGCAAAAACATAAATAACAAAAAAATATATATATATCAAAAAAAGAAAAAGTGTTTTCTTTGGTTTAAAAGTTTAGAAAAAAAAAAAAAAAATGGGATCATCAGCCGACCCCCATGGTTACGGACGTCATGTTTGGCATCTTGGCCTGTCGAGAGTTAAAAAGTGCCAAAATGCCCCTGTGTGTGCGGAGAAAATGTTTTCATTACTCGGCAAATACTAGTAAAAGCCAAGGAATAACATTTCATTTGGATTGTCTTGAACCATAGTATAACCTCACTCAATTTTTGAAATTTCTGAGTTAGGGCTGAGGGCTCCAAATCACAATCTAGCTCTGCCAGAGAGAACAACAGAGAAATACTGTCTTGACCAATCCATATACAGTTTTTCTCTGATTGGTTCACACTGGCGAGCTAGATTATGATTTGGAGCCCTCATTTCAAGCTCTAACTCAGAAATTGCAAAAAGTGAGTTAGTACACTAGAGGCCATCCATAAATTACGTCACACCTTAAGAGGGGGGGGGGGGGGGGGTAGAAAAGTGTGAATAGGGGTATTGGAGGGATTATCAGCTTTGTGACGTCACACACACAGAACGACTGCGACACATGCGACTGCCTATTATTTTTACATGTAAAATTGTAATTTATGGATGATTTTAAGACAATCTGTTCATAAACGGATGCAAATTAGTTATTATTTTCCATTATTATTAATAATACAATTAGGTTTTCGCCCAAAGATTTTATATTTCATTAGAGAATGCAAGGCCTACTTGAGTACTAGGTCTGGGCACGTAACAGCCAAATTACGAAGTCAGTGCTGTCGTTAAGTAAACTTTACTGATTAAAAATAATCTGATCATTCTGTTTATTTATAATATGCTTGCGGTAAAATAACAAACAAATCAGCAATAACAAATACAATAACAATCGTAGTCATTGCTAACTGTTGTTTCTCTATTTTAATAGCTTGATTTTAATATTTTAAATCTCAAAATCGCCCAGGCATTGATCATGAGTGTTTCTTATTTGACACATTTAATTCTGAGTTTGTGGAGACAGTAGCACGTCTATATGTATTGTAACGTCATTGGATACGTGGGAGATAGAACAATGGATACCACAGCTATGAACAATAAATGCCTACATTTACAGAAATAAAAAGGCATTATAAAATTGTAAGTTATTGGTAGTGTAGTGTATTTTCATCAGAATATTTATTGTCTCGGAATGAAGTGAGGATATTTATTATAAATAGATTTATGAAAGAAATTTACAGTGGGTAAAATCATCAATCTCAAAGTCAGACCACTGCAGTTAAATGTGTAGATTGGGGCTTTTTATGTATAGCAGGTGTTAGTTAAGTCTTCTGTTACAAGGCAACAGTTGGCACTACCATTTCACACATTTCAGAGTGTGTAAATAGAATTTCAAGCCAAAAACCACATAATCAAACAGAAAATTGAAGTTCTAATAATAGAAAATGAAATCTCAAGTGCTGCGTGCACAAGCATTTGAATTGAAATGTTTTTTTGTAAATAACGAAGCTAATATGGAAGCACAATTGGTTACCAACGGACGATCGATTAATTTATTACAAAAATGCAAATTATAAACACGCAGTATGAATGATAATAAATTGGTGTAAGCGGGCGGGAAGCGACATAATGAAAATAGCTTTGATAAGAGAAGCTTGCATGAAATAATGCGATATTAGGGTGATCATGGCGTCGAGGACGGTAGTTAGATATTAAACCTTAAAAAGTAATATTCAAAATAATTATTCTATTAATCTATCGTCAGTACGCCTTCGTTCCGCCAGCAGGCGTCGCTAAAAATGATGCATGGAAATTCACGATACCTTCGCGCGTTTTGGTCGAAATGACAATATGATAACGCTGATAAAATAATGAATATGATATTTACGGCTGCTTACCTTGGTCTATAAGTTTTATGGAGATCGGGAATTTCTGCTGGTCTATCTTGAGCTTCTCTCCTAACAGCTCGCGCATATATTCGCCGGCTTTGTCGGCGACCACATTACTATCGTCGCCATCTTGCTCGAGGTCTTCATGTTCGACTTTATGGACATGTTCCAGGGGAGCGTTTCGTTTGAAATCACTGCCGGCATACCCGTTCTTGTCGTACTTTTCAGCCATCATGAGACCGCTTGAGATCACGCGCTTATAATTATCACAGAATTTAGAGAATATTCAACCACAATCGAGCGACGAGCCGGCCTCTCGACCAAACGCCAAAAAATTATAAATGCGAAGGCGGCTCGGTTGGTGCGCCTGTATTTTCTGGAATAGACAATAATATTGTTGAAGGATAGCATAGAGACCGGCGTGAATTACTAATGAATGTGGGAACTAGGAACTGACGTGGAAGACAAGAATGTAGCTAGTACTCCAGATACACACGATTTCTATATTGTTATGCTTGTAAATTAAACTAAACCTAATTATTTTAACAAAAAGTCTATTGCTTCAATAAAGAGTTCCGGTTTATTATTTACAGTATTAAAATTTTTTTTTTTTTTTTTTTTTTTTTTTTATTGAAATTTTTTTGATACAATACATATAATACATACATGAAATAATGAAAAGTATATAAAAAAACTTAATATAATTAATGTATGAACAAAAAAATCCCACAAAGGCAATGCCTGTGCGTGGGTATAATATTGATTTTTTACTTTTATTTCTATGGTTATAGTGAATATTTTAAGTATACATAAATAAGGGATTTAAAAAAAAAAGTAACTGAATAAATGCATTTAAAAACTACAGCATAATAACAGCCTGCACTGTTATTATTGTATTTGTAAGTTTTGTAAGAATAGATGTTACAAGTGCAATTTAAAAACATAAAAAAAAACAAACAAAATAAACTAGCAAACAATATTATAAATCTTCTCTAAAAGCTGTCCAATGATAGATATATTTAATGGCTTTATTTAAACTTATAAGAAAAAAATATCTGTTTCAGTGTTTTTTAGCCACATTTTGGTATATTTTTTATAAGATTGAAGATTTTGACATATGTTCTCTTTAAAGGTTGTACATAGTAAATTATACATTTTTGGAGCTATAAAACTAATATGCCTTTGGGACAACCTAGTTTTGCAGTGGGGTACTGCATACTCACATGTGCCACGTCTTTGGCTGGTACGATTTGAATTTTTTAGAAAGTTATTTGGACGCATGTAAATAAATTTAAGACATTGAAGTCCATAGGTCTGTCTAAGGTCCAAAATATCAGTTTCCTTAAACAATTGTTTGGAGGGATACGATTTATTTTTTTTGTACATAATCTTAATAATTGATTTTTGGGCAATTTCTAAAGGTTTTACATGATTATTGTAAGCTCCACCCCAGCCAATTATTCCGTAGGAAAGAGATGAATGGACTAGTGCATCATAAACTAGTTTTATGGTTTTTATATTTACTATGTTACACATTCTTTTAAAAATATAATTTAAGTATCTGAGTTTGTTAACAGTATTTTCTATATGGTTGGTCCATTTAAGTTGACAATCTATGGTTACACCTAAGTACTTAATCATTTTTCCTGATTTCATCTCTTCACAGTTAGAGCATGTGGTTGGGTTACAATTAATATTATGAAACTTTAAATTGAGATTAGTTTTGGGAGCTGACTTCTGTGTAATATAAAAAGGAATACATAGAGTTTTTTCGTAATTTAAAGTAAGAAGGTTTCTATCTAGCCATTCTTTGACAATAGAAATACATTTGTTAGCTTTATTAGTTGTATCTTCCCATGTCTTTCCTTGGACTGTTATTGCAGTATCATCAGCAAATGAGAATATTTTACCAGGTATAACAATATTACACAAGTCATTTATATAGATTAAAAAGAGCAGCGGCCCTAATACAGTCCCTTGTGGAACTCCATGTTTTACTGTGTCAAAATTACTCAAACATGTTCCAATTTTTGTACATTGTTGCCGATTTAATATGTAATTTTGTAACAGCATGAGGCATTTATTTTTAATTCCAATGTTGGTCATTTTCTTTAAAAGAGTTTTATGGTTGACTGTGTCAAAGGCTTTCTTTAAATCTAGAAAAATGGTTAGAGTTTTAATGTTTGAGTCTAGGTTAGAATAAATATTTTTGGTTAAATTAAATATAGCATCATCAGTACTGAGTTTAGTCCTGAAGCCATATTGGTTAGCTGATAGGAGTGAATGAGATTCTAGAAAATCGATGATTCGTTTTTTTAGACATTTTTCTAATATCTTAGACAATTGAGAAGTTAATGTGATTGGTCTGTAGTTGTCTGTTTTACATCGAGGTCCTGATTTGTGTATGGGAATGATGTTAGCAAATTTAAATTTATTCGGAAAAATACAATTACTGATGCATGTGTTAAATATATGGTGTAGTGGTCTGACTATATGTTTTTTCATAGATTTAATTGTAGCATTACTTAAGTTATCAGGACCATCTGCAGACCTAACGTTTATGTTATCAATATGGTTTGATATTTCGACTTCTGTTATTTCAATAAATTCAGATAATTCAGAGGTATAATTTTTAGTTTCTAAAAAGTCTGAGGGTACATGCTGAGAGTGTAAGCTAAGAGACGGGTTATTGTCTATTAGGGTAGAGGCTATGTTAGTGAAAAAGTGATTGAAATTGTTTGCAATGTCTTCAACATTCTCTAAGATTATATTGTTCTCGGTTACAATTTTTTGAGGAATTTTGTGTTCCTTTTGATTCCTGTTTGAAATCTCATTTATGATGTTCCATGTTTTTCGTGAGTCATTATGTGCTTTTTGGAGTTGCTCAGAATAGTACTGGTGTTTGCATTTTTTTATGAGAGTGTTTAGGTAATTTCTGTATATAATATAATCGTTCCGTTTGTTATAATTTTGTGTTTCATTGTTGGATATGCAATGGTTTTCATGAGTTTTGTAAGCTTTAAACAGTTTATTTTTGTGTTGAATTGAAATTATTAGACCACGTGTAATCCATGGTTTTATGCGTCTGTGTTTACTTTTTGGTGCTGTTCTTGGTTCATAGCATTTTTCAATATGATTTTGAATGATCTCATAAAAATTGTTTAAAGATATATTTGGATCATTAACAGAAAGCACTGAGTCCCATGTTTCGGTTGTCAGAGAGATGTCTAGAGATAGGTAATTAATTTTTTTTGTGATTTGCTGATGATTATTGGGATCTGTGTAGCTTGGTGATTTTACAATACAATGGCCGTAGAAAGTGGGGTAGTGGTCTGTAATGTCAACTTTTAAGGTGGCAGATATATGAGGGTAAATTTTGTTGGATTTCAGAAAAATGTGATCCAGACATGAATCATTAGGGTAATTGGGCCTAGTAGTACTGTTCACGTAAGACAGGTAACCTTTACTGTACAGTAGGTTTAAGTATTCATTGGCAGTTTGATTTAATAATGCGTTTTGAATGTTTATATTGATATCCCCAACAATGAAGGAAAAATCGAATTGGTTCATATTAATTTTAGTTATAAAAGATTCCATTTCGAGAATGAATTGACTAGTGGATAAAGAGGGAGATCGATATATGGCCAAAATTGAATATTTTTTTCCCTTTAGGGTAAAAGTTACATGGACAGCATTTGAATAATTGAATTTTAGTGTATTTACGTTAATGTTGGATACAGATTGGATATTATAAAATAAGGTGAGGCTATCATGTGAGGTATGTCTAGAAGGTATCGATAAGGTATTAAAATTAGGTAAGCTGAAAGGAACACATTCTCGCATTTGAGTTTCAGTGAGTATTATTATATCTAGCTGGAAAGATAGAGAATTGAGAAGGATACATAATTCATCAAAATGTTTTCGGATACTTCTTATGTTCATGTTCATCATGGTGAAGTTAGTATTGTCGAAAATTGTATTTATTTCATTACAATTATCGCATTCACGAGTTTCAGGAACAATGTTATTGTTTTCGTCAGCCATTTTAGTGTCAATGCCAGAGTGATTTTTCCTGTATGGTACCCGAATTATTGTAGCGGAATATCAATTGCGTCCTTCACGTATATTATAGGGGAGTCTTGATTTTTTCTAAGCATTACATTTCCATTTTTCGTCCACGCAAATTTGTAGCCCAATGATTTGGTTGATCGAGCTAGCCAGAGAAGTTGGTTGTTGGCGGGCGTAAGCTTTTCATTAATGTAAATCTTCTTTTCCGAAGAGGAGTATTTCAAATCTCTTTCGGAAAATAAACCCACTTTCTTTTTTTGGGAAAGAATTTTGTCTTTAGCTTCTTTGGTGTTCATTTTTAAAGTGATAGATTTTTTTGTCGAGTAGCAACTTACAATATTCTTGTCTAATAGTAGTTCTTCGCACTCTAATTTTTTAAGAATGAGTTCCACCGGTATGTTTGGGTTTTCGTTTTCTTTTATTTCAAGCCCATATATCTCTAGAGAAGTCTCTAGAGCATTTTGTTGTATTTTATTCATCATTATTTTAAGATTTTTATTTTCAGTTTGAACATCTTTTATTTTTTGGTACATTTTTTTCTTTTCTTCCTCGTAGTCATCAATTTTTTTTGAGAAGAAATCAATTGCTTTGCTGACTTCAGTTAATTCACACTTCAGTAATTTTTTCATTTCGGCGCTCAGCTTCTCTATTAGTTTTTCATCATGATTTGTAGCCGTTTTTGGTGTGAAGCAGAGGTCGCATATAAACGATAAAGTATGTGCCGACTTCGCCGTGATCGACTGTAATTCGGCGCGAGTTAGCCCACTGCATGTAGTGTGGAAGTACATATTACATTTTGCACAACGTATATCTTTTTCACTATTTGTTGCCTTTTTACACTGTGAACAGTGAGTTTTGTCGAAAA
The DNA here is from genome assembly GCA_917880885.1 of Limnephilus marmoratus. NCBI lineage: Eukaryota > Metazoa > Arthropoda > Insecta > Trichoptera > Limnephilidae > Limnephilus > Limnephilus marmoratus. The sequence goes on from OU862928.1 coordinate 41,299,330, forward strand.
GAGGCATATTAAATGTTTATTAAAGTAATTTCACAATATGGAAATATTATTGTTGTGATGGTTATTTGTAGCTGTCAGTCTGCAACTGTTTTTTGCCACTTTTGCAGTCCACTGTCATGCAAATGTGAAAATCCACAACACTCAATACAGCTTTTAAAGCACTATTTTCACTGATGCAATTGAGCAAAAAATGGATTAGTTAATCGTTTTTATAATGACTTTCTTAACTGGAGCAATTACTTAGCAACTTGTCAAATTTAACCATTACAACAAACATTACTCTTGAAAGTGACTTTTAAATATTAATTTAACCACTCTTCGAAAAATTAGAGTAATGATTATAATAATATTATAATGAATATTTAGAAAATATATTGCTTCATGGTTTTTTAAGTTAGGATCGGATTATTACTCTCTCCTCGGGATGATTTCGCGGCAGACATATTTAAGAAACAATTTTTATTAAAAAAAAAAATAATGCATGTGCACCACCAGTCAGACCCAGCGTCATTTGTTCGTCGCTTTAGTTCGTTTTACTCCAACAAACCAAAACGTAAATCGTGAGAAACAGCGCTTTAAAGTTTTTTTTACGAAAAAGGCACATAAAATGAAATTAGCTAAATTGTAAGTCTACTATAATGTTTTAAGGTATTACAAATTGTTTTTTTTAAGTACAATATGTTCTAAATGTATAAAATTACGCAGAAAACACGTTTTTAATTTGGATGTTGGCCAAAGTGACGAATTCTTGTTTGCGAAAGTTGGATATTGGACAAAGGACACTGGATGTTAGACTCTTGCGTGAAGTTACTTTATCTAACGTGCTTGGTATTACAGGGAGATCGGAAAGTATTTCAATTCATTGAACTTTGATAGGTACTTATGGATTTAGCTTATGTGTCCTATGTTTTCGCGGTGAGACCTAAATATTCGGGTGTGATTTTTAAATAGTTTCTTGTAACATTCGACATTTTTTTAGAAATAATTTGTTTCTTGGTTGGGAAACAAGTTTCAAGAGTAAGTTTTTGTAAAATAATAACATAGTAAAATCATCAATGAAAACGTACGTTTTCAGACAATTATACTTATTAAATAATGTTTCAGGCGTGTTTTATTGTTGGCTGCTAGTCATCAACCGTTAGTCATCAGATAGGTCCTACGTTTATTAGTTATTATTTGAGAGGCGGGTATGGGTACCGCCGCTCCGGGAACCATTTATTGGATAACCAACACCTCTGTCATAGGTCACCCCAAGTGGTTCGCTACGTTTGGTGACTTAGCAGGGGTGGCCGGGTTCGTGGTGTGAGTTTTGTCTGGATCCTGGCGACGGATGCGTCTGCCCACCAACTGCGTGGCAGGCCGGATTGGGAAAGACTGGTTGAGGAAGATCTGTAGACCTCTCCAGCAGGACTCTCGGAACATCGCTTTACCCGCAGTGGGGAGGGATTGATTCATACGTGCGTCACTCCTTGACACACTGACTCCCAGATTCCTACCCACCCCTCATACCTTTTACTTCCCACAACTTCCTCTACTTCCTTCCCAAAAATGACATAGGCCCTGAGGGGAATTATTTTCCTCAGGGCCTCCTGTGTGGAGCTGTGAAAAGGTCTCCCCAAGTGGTTCGCTACGTTTGGTGACTTAGCAGGAGTGCCTGGGTTCATGGGGTGAGGTTTTTCCAGGTCTTGATGGCGGATGAGTCTGCCCACCAGCTGCGTGGCGGGCCGGATCGAGAGAGACTGCGTAAAGGAGTCCTTTGGACCTTTCCAGCCGGACTCTCTCGACCCCACTGCCTTGCACCGCAGTTGGAAGGACAGTTTCTTACGTCCGTCACTCCTATACACCCTAACCCTCAGATTCCTACCCACCCCTCATTCCTATTTCCATCCAAGAACTTCCTATTCTTTCTTTTCTACGGCATATAAATCGGAGATTTAGTATGATCAGACCCGAAAGGTTGGATTGATTTACGTGACTTTATTTTTATGTTAATACTGCACAAGAGTCCCAACCGCTCCCAACCGCCTGGACCAAGTCAGGCTATACATAGCATACCCAATTTTGTGAGGCTGGATGTAGCGGGAAGGGGATGCAGTTATGAAGGTTTATGAGTACCTGGCTATTCAGATCGAGTCAACAACCAGGGCTAAAGCCATTTCAAGCAATGCTTCAATTCGAAATGGCGGTCTTACATCGGGGTGATACTGAGAGTATCTTCCACTCTGGAACGTGTCGCAAATACAGCATGTATTTATATTTATATGTATATTTTTTTTATTGATTTGTGTTATTTCACTATTTAAACATACAAAAACACATATACATGTACGTTTTTTTAATGGTTAAAGTTGTGAAATATGTATATATATTTTTAGATTAGCTCCACACAGGTGGCCCTGAGGAAAATAATTTCACTTTGGAGGAGTCTTTATAAGGAAGGTAAGGATAGGAAATTTGGGAAGAAAAAGGGTATGAGGGGTGGGTAGGAATCTGGGGGTCAGTGTGTCCGGGAGTGACGGACGTATGAATCCATCTCTCTAATTGCGGTGCAAGGCGAGAGTCGGGAGAGTCCGGCTGAAAAGGTCAAAAAGTCTCCCTTAACCAGTCTCTCTCTCGCCACGCAGCAGGTGGGCAGTCGTATCCGCCGCCAAGACCTGGACGAACTTTACCCCATGATCCCGGGCACCCTTGCTAAGTCACCAAACGTAGCGAACCACTCGGGGTGACCTATGGCAGAGATGGTGGTTATCCAATAAATGGTTCCCGGGACGGCGGTATCCATACCCGCCCCCCAAAATAAACAAATCTATCAAAATAAAAATTACTTGTGCACGATGGGATTAAAATTTGCTACTTCCGGATCGCTAGTTGAGAGTCTTACCCCTCGACCACAGGAGGCCGTCGTGTGATAACAGAAGTGTAGTATCCAACATTTTAAAATAAAAAGTTAACTCGAAGGATTTTGAAACACAATAGATAGCTACAAGATCTTTATAAATGTGTAAAACAATAGACGACGAGTTCTTTTTAAAAATGATCCTATGTTCGAACACATGGGATGTGATTTACGTCTATTACACAATACAGACTTGTAAAAAAAGAGGTCATAAAATAATCCTAACCACTAACCACATTTTTAGCTTCATAACAAATGTATTCCATTATTTGGGGTACCACTTAGTTGGGCCAAATTATTAGAAGGGTTACAAAAGGGGCTGAAATAAAAGAACTGGAAATTGATCTAGGTAAAAAAAGTCAAATGAATGGGATACCTAATCATTAAAAATGTGCGAATAGTAATAACTTTTTTATTGACAATCCAAAGCTCGAACAAAATAAAACTCGAATAGGTAAGAAATAAACAAACACATAAGAAATATGAGGCACTCAATGTATAAAATAATAGAAATGCTTTCATTGTTATTCGGTGTACAATTCCCCCATGAAGATTTCAATAATAAGATATTTATAGGTACACAAATACAACTGTTCTTTGGCACTAAATATACCAAAAATGTTTTCATTGTTACACTAAGATTTGTTTGATTAAAATAATAAGATACTTTAGGCATTAAATGTACCAAAAACAAAAACTTCTTTATTTCCTCATTCTAATAATTAACATGTTTTAAATATCTCAGGTAGAATTCTGACACAAATATTTGGTAGATAAACACATAAATATTAGGTACTAAAAGCAAAAAAAAAAACTCCTGGATTGTCTTTATTTTAATAATTGTGTTTTGTATTATCAATTTGGGAGGCGGGATTGGGTACCGCCGCCCCGGGAACCATTTATTGGATAACCACCATCTCTGCCATAGGTCACTCCGAGTGGTTCGCTACGTTTGGTGATTTAGCAGGGGTGCCCGGGTTCATGGGGTGAGGTTTGTCTAGGTATTGCAGGCGGATGACCAGGACACACTGAACCCCAGATTCCTACCCACCCTTTAAACCCTTTTCCTTCCGAGAACTCTCCTCTCCCTCCTTTCCCAAAAAAACCTTCCACACAGCATCCCCAAAGATGACATAGGCCCTGAGGGAAATTATTTTCCTCAGGGCCTCCTGTGTGGAGTACATGTAAAAAAAAAAGTAGGTATTCTTACACAAAGATTAAAATAATTAGATAAAGGTAGATAAACATGAAGCTATTACTCACCAAATGTGCCAAAAACAGAAACTCCTCCGTTGTACTTATTCGAAAAATTGCCTTGTTTTAAATATCATAAGTAGAATTTTTACACGAAGATTTGGCTGATAAATATACAGATATTTTAGGAACTAAATGTACCGAAAATGAAAACTCCTTGATTTCCTTATGTTAATAATTGGCTTGTTTTAAATATCATAAGTCGAATAATTACATGCAAATTTGGTTGATAAACAAACAGATATTTTAGGAACTAAATATACCGAAAATTAAAACTCCTTCATTTCCTTATTCTAATAGGCCACTTGCATCAAATTTTAAAAAAAAAATTTCCGGTTTAGGCAAATATTCTAAGACATTCTGTATTTTTATTTTTTTTTAATCGTATTTTTGAAACCCTGGGGATTTTTTGAAAATTTCAATCCGATAAATCAGACCATTTTTTATAAATCGGAAAGACGGGACATAATTTTATAGGTGTGAAAAAACGATAATTACATAGCCGAAAATCATTTGAAAAAAAAAATAACGTTTTCCACACGAATGGCACAAGAGAATAACGAGGCATACCAAAAATATTACATCTCATAAATATTTTTTTTCTTTGATCCATCTTATTGACCATAAATCATTATAATGAACAGCGTCTATATTACTAAATTCAATGTAATATACTTGTACTTGTAAATTATAATAATAATAAGAATATTATAAAATTTAATTTTGTTAAAATCAGCACCATAATCATTATACCTCTAAAACACGTACCGACATCATCTGCACGTTCTGAAGAGAACCCCGTAGATCATTAAAAGTACGGGGTTCTCTTCAGAGCATCTGTCAAAAAGTGAAACCAAATGATAAGTTCGCAGAGAACACACAATAAATCTAGTGAACGAATTCAAAAATTCGCCTGAAATCAAAGTGATGCCATATAAAAAAATAAATCATTGTGGAATTTTAAAAAAATAATAGGAACATTTTCGGCGACGGGACATTTTCATGTAGTGACGTCACGAGCCTAAATAATGGATTTATTTATTTAAAATTAACAAAAACTGTACATTTCTAAACAATTTTACCAACATTTTCTTAATCTTAGTAAAAAGATCTATCCACATGATTTTTTCCAAGTCGTTATGAAATCCATGCAAGTGGCCTATTGTTGGCTTGTTTTAAGTATCTGAAGTATAATAATGCTTTCACTAAGATTTGGTGGATGGACACATATATTAGGTACTATAAAACTTCAGTCCTTATTCTAATAATTGTGTTTTTTGAAATATCACAAGTAGGTATTTTTTTGAACAAAGATTTAAATAATTACGTAAAGGTTGATAAACATACCGATACTACGCATTAAATGTGCTTAAAACAAAAGCTCATTCAATGTTCTTATTCTTATAATTGTTTTAAATATCATAAATAGGTATTTTTACACGAAGATTTAAATAATTACGTATAGGTAGATAAACATACCGATACCTCTTCATACACATACGCCTTAAGGATCAAATTCCGAGTGTATTCCGTATAATGTCGTCTTTAATTGATTGATTTTAATTGTTAATTGATTTTTCTTCAATTTCAGTCAATTCGTTTTAATATTTTAATTGTTAAATTAAATTAAAACAGTGACGAAGGTTACTTCAATTTTTAGTACGATATTTCACCACAATATAGAACTTGGCATTTATTACAATATTTTCTCAAAAAATACACAACTTTATTATAACCACCCTGTAACGGACGACAAGTTGAAACAATTTGCTGAGAAAATATTGTAATATTAATTATCTGTTATGTTTTCCTTAAAATTTTTTATCCTTTTCCACAGTTTACATCTTTATGCATTTTGTCTGAAGAAATCTCCTAGAAAACCACTAAAGTAACTTGGTAACTAGCATAATCATAAGTGAAGATATTTATTTTCGTGGCGCTAAACGGACGAATGTTTGGAATGAAAGCAATCACGTGGTCCTCCGCTGCGCTGCTATTGGCTGTGTGGTCTGTTAGAGCAATACGCCCGGAACCGAGAGTTTGAATTTCGCACGTTGGCTAAGATACAGCTTGGATGTTGGAGAAATTCCTATGAAATTTGACTGAACGGCCGGTTTAAAAACGGGAGTCCTTTTGGCCAACGTGTGGATGTTGGATAAATACGCTCGAAATGTTGTTTCATTTTGGAGGACGTAAGACAAAGTGCGTTTTAAAAACCCCCTACATAATTTTTTTATTTTTTTTTTTCACTTGCATTCTATACATAAAGACTTTCTGAGAACTACTGCATACTTAACTCAATTTCGCTAAAAATGGTCTGTTGGAGTAAAATGAACTAGAGCGACGTGTTGTCTAATAAACATCTCCAGTCCATTTTATTACATTTATAAAAAAAATCAATATTTACCTTCTCACAATACCAATACATACACGGTATTCGGAAATTCAGTGTAAGCGGAAAACTGGTGAATCTACATCACAAAGGGTACAATTTTTTTTGTTTGTTCAAAGATTTCATCATGTAGAATAGGCGATAGGTCATGTGTAATGCATTTTCACAATCTCTCTTGGTTGGTGTCCATCAAAATCTCACGTTACTTGAAAAGAATAAACGAATTGGCTTAAATTTATTACACCAAGGGGGGGGGGGTCTAGATTGGAAGAAAAACTGCTGAGTTAATTAATGTATGCCCCCTAATAATATATTACAATCATATTATATGTATTTAGAATCGGCGTATGTTGATATATTTATATGAATAGGTACCTATATTTTTTAGCCATAATATTTTTCTGTGGAGTTCCTCATGCTAAAACCACATTGTTGATTGTTCGTGTAGTTTCAGCTTCCTTCAATAGATGTCGATAGCATTGTTAATAATACGAAGTTCTGCTGCATCCTACCAGACGGCAGTTGAGTATGATATCAGAAGAGTACCATCTACCGTCGTTTGTGTCTTAGGTACGAAAGGTTACGATGATTGCCGAAGGCATCGGCGAAATGGGGCGGGCTTCTACAGTCCATTCGCAGAAGCCGCAGAATTTTTTAGAGCCTACCTAGTCTGGTAGGGACGTCCGTCCACTTTAATGTTCATTATAACTTTTACGATAACTTAATAAAACTAGTACCTAAACACACAGCCTATAACTTATTTGGAAGATACCCAACACAATATCTTAAGTTGTTTTAATATTGGAAATTAAGAGACATAACAGACTGTCACTGGGTTTATATCAAAAATGTCATTTTGTGTGTCATATATTTTTTATTTTACAAATAATAAGATTTACATTTTGTCACATTGAGAAAAAAGGTACATCCATTCTTAAAAGGTTATTTTTTTACATACCCTACCGATTCTTTTCAAAGTTAAATAATCTTTACTCACACGATATTTTTCAAATATGTACTTGTACATTTAAAAATAAACAGTTCTTGTGCAAGTATAATAATTTATTAGCTAAAAAGGTGCATAAACTTTTAGAAAATTTATTTATTTTTATTATTACAATGATTAATGGTATCTTAAATGTACAAAACGAGGCCATTCTTTGTGGCGTGTTGAGATTTCGTGCAAAATGGCGTCCTAAAAAAATTACAAAAACCATAGATTATTTTATGAAACTTTGGTGTAAGTAAGTAAGTACTTAAATAAATTTGTATGCATTTATAGCATACAAATTTTGTGTTTTTTTTTAAATCCTTGAAAGCTCGTAGATCATTATTGTATAAAGTAAAATAACAAATCAATTTAATGTTATTACCTATAACTTTTAGTATTTTAGTTTTGATAAATGTATTCTTATAAATATTTTTTTCATGTTTAAGTGTAAGATTATTATTGAAAAAGAAAATATGTTTTATTTTTTTTTTGTTTCTTTTAGAGCATTATGAATTTAAGCGCACCTTAGAGCTACTTATTATAGGATATATGTCAATATATATGGTATCTACATGAAAGTTAGTAGGACTACAGAAAAAACACATACAAATTTTAGAATACATTAAAAACATTTGAAATATACAAGTTAAACTAATTCTCCACAAACAAATAACGAAACAAAATAGTGGTGCTTAGTATAAAACATGTCATTTATTAGTTTCATATCTACCAAATCTGAAAGCAGTCTAAAGGCAGCGTTGTTCAAAATCAATCAAACAGTATTACTAGCCTTGCGTCTGCGCGGTTGAAATTTAAGAAACCCGTCTTCGATTGCATGTCTGACGCCACCCCGTGCGCGCCGCGCCACAGAAACATCTCTGTAAGTGAAGTTTCAATAGATATATAAATATAGATATCGACCACTAGCGTGTCAGAACGTTTTGCTTTTTGGATAAGTTACTTCTTGTAGGAGTTAGGAGTTGCCTGGTTTATACGCCATCAACAGACGTATACACACTAGACAACACTTTACAAAAAAAGCCAATCAGTGGGTAAAATAATCTTAAAAATCGGTCCAGTTTTGGAGGAGAAAAATGGGGTATTCAAAACACACTACGATTTACTATCCACAGTTCCACAGTCTCAACTACAAACTAGCGACCCTACTAGTACCTAGGTACTCCATTTACAGCGGTAGACGTGAAACTAATAAGATCTCGCACCACTAATAAACATTCTGTAAATTTTATTAACGTTAACAATAGGAGTTTTGTTTTTTTACAACACAAAGCATTTTGGTCCCGCATTATTTTTGGGACAACCCTTTAAGTGTTTATTTTTTATTTTTGCGAAAAATTATCATTCGAAGAATTTTTACTTTATTTGATAAAATGATATTTTTGAAAATCGTATTATTTCTTTTCAACTGTCATATTTTTTTATAAATCAACGCAATATAGGTACATTTTTACATGTCGATACACTTATAAAATATCGTTGAAGAAAAAGATAATACTAATAAATCTAAATGAAACACGAAAACAAGACAGAAAAATAAAAAGATATCGGTGGCCACTGGGAATCGAACCCACAATCTCATGTCTTCCCGGGACACAGCGTCTTAACCAACTCGGTCATTGGGACCTTAATTTTTTTAGTCATTTTTGTCGACCTCATATTTCAAATTCAGAAATAACAATATTACCCTCAACCAATTTTCAACAAAAATGACAAAAAATATTGGTCCCGATGGCCGAGTTGGTTAAGGCGCCGCAACCGCGCTCAAAAAGAAGAAGATGGAGAGAGGGATGTAATTACGAATGTTAGAGGAGCGCGCTAATATTTAAAGCGATAAAATCAATGCGAAAATTGTGAAAATGTTTAATAAAACACGACTCGTTTAAAAAATGCAAGTCTCGTGAAAGGCGTCTGAAGTATCATTTAAAGAAACATTGTGAAATTTTTCACAACTATAACTACTTGTAAAATAACTGAAACAAACGTGTTTATAATAATTTTCGGAGCAAACTGCGATTTTTTTCCATAGAGGAAATTTCATATAATTTGCGTTTCGGCATGGAACGCGTCTAGATATTATCTTGAAAAATAACATATATTTTTTTTAAGAGCTTTAAAACTTCAAATGTTTAAGGGAGATATGTAAGAAATCGGTAGAAATTCGGGTAGCGGTGGCTTAAGGCGATGTCTCCCGTTAAGACAAAATACCTTGTTTCTAGTTTCAGTTTTGAATTTTCTGTTTCTTGTTCTGTTTTATATTTATTTCAGATTTATTAGTATCATCTTCTTCTTCAATGATATAATAAATATATTGTTGGGTTTTACCTTAAAAGTTATTTCAATAAAAATTGAACACTTATAAAAACATTTATATTATTGTAAGTTTAAATCTCAGGGGTGCTTGTAAGTAAGAATGAGCATAAAATGAAAAACAAATAGAAAACTATATGTTAGATCGACATAATAAATACCTACTATTCTAGAAACCCTGGCAATACAAGCCATTACTCAAAATTAGTGACAAACCTGGCCCATTGAGTTCAATAAATACATCAGACCTGGCCCATCTAACACAGTGTCAAAATCAAATGTCAAACGTGCGAAATAAATTAATATAAAAACTATAAATATATATTTATGAGAGTAGGTAGGTACCGCACTAGAGTCAAACCCTTCCCAACCGTCAGGAGAAAGACTATGGTATCCCCAATTGGGGCATGTTGGGAGGCTGAAGGTAGTGGGAAGGGGAAGGAGATGGAGAAGATGATGGTTGGGATGTACCTGGCTCTTCAGATGCGGTAAAAAAACACGGCTAAAGCCATTTCAAGCAAGGTTTTGATTGTGAATGGTGGTCTTTCATCAGGGAGAAACTGAAAGTATCTACCACTTTCGAACGTGCCGCAAATATAAGTTCATATTGTTTTACTTGCACATGGGGGATTTGAATCCGCGACCTCCGGATTTGTAACCAAGGAACGTATCCACGGAATCCCGGAGGCCGTCAAGAAAGAGACGTGGTAGAACACGAACTTTTGCAAAGAGCATAATAAAGTGATTTTAGAAGTAAAGTAGGTACCCACACAATTACATTGACCTAACCATTAATTGTAAAACACTTGTTAGCCATTTATTCGAAATATAAACAAAAATCTTTTGGTAGATTTGGTACCTACCCACATATTTAAAAATAATTTTGTATTATCATGTTGGTAACTTCGTGTAATAGGGATGGTACACACTTTAAAATCAACAGAATAAAATTGTTTCGAATTTTGCTTTCATTCTTCCAAATTCGAAGTAGATTCATTCTCACATGGTAATTAGGGAACGTACCCAAACTACGTGACCAACTTTTTGCAATTTTTAACCCCCCCCCCCCCCCCGGTGACCAAAATCCTAAGGAACCCGCCGCTCATTTGTATGGAGCGTGACCTTTTGAAGACCCCCCCCCCCCCTAAAAGTGTCACGTAGTATGGGTACGTTCCCTTACCTACTTTTATAAACAAATCGTTGATGTTCAATAAATTCTTATAATTACAATGATGGTTTTATAATGATGAAGAACAAAAATTTATTACCCGTGGCTCTATCCTACCGACTTTCTTTTGTGTATGCTCGGAATGAACCATCTACGTGTCAGAAGGGATGTACACCTTGCTACGCATTTCTTCAGATTGATTCGCGGATGGTTTGATAACTCAGCTATCTTGGAGAACATTCATTTTTATGTTCCCGATGGTTATCTTCGCCATCGACAGCATAGGCTGTTCTATCTTCCGGCCTGCAGGACTAACTTGCCAATGGTCATGCCGGTCGGGAGAGCAATCTTACTGTTGAACAGAATTAATTCGGATATCGACATATTTAGCGTCAGTGAAGCTGTCTTTAAAAGGCAAGCCCAATTGATGCTTATATAGTTTTTTTGCCTACTATTTATATTTATGTTTAATGAAATACTATTACAAATATATTTTAATAACGCATTAAAATTTTAAATTTTGTAATGTTTTTGAAAGAATAAATAAATTGAATTGAATTGAAAAATCGATATTCAGAAATGAAACCCTTTTTTAATATTCGTAAACCGATTTACTGAAAATGTATTTTTTAATGCGGTCTTCGATTCTGCATATCAGCAATTAATATTATCGTAAATCATGTGATAGCTAAGTTTATTTATTTAAAGTGACTTACAATAACTTTAATTTCATATTTTAAATTGTCATCTTATTTTAAGAATTGACTCATTTTATCAACTAGTTACTTGTAATAATAATTAATTATCATGTACCAACTATTCTATAGTGTGACATAAACTTGCATAAATATTATTCGAATAAAATACACCGATGAAATTGATAACATTAAAAATAAAGATTGCAATTCAATTCATAGACAAAATAATAACATTCGTATTATGTAGATGTAATTTTGTGAATATTATAAAATCATGAACATCTATGCACATTATGGTGCGTTATTAACATAATATAAAAATATGCAAATATTATCTAACTTATTGAATATAATGTTCATAACAGTTACATATTAATCTCAATTAAAACAATTGATAAGTTAATTTATTTTCTAAGGACATCAAAATTTCGACATCTCGTGTTATTTACATCGGTTTTTTTCATTATAAATCGTACGCCATTAAAAATAAACGTACAATTTAGGCTCTCTATAAAATACATCTTAATAAATCTACATTGAAAAGAAACACGGCAAAAAAAGATGAAATTATTTTTACATACAAAAACATCTAAAACACATTTTTTGTTGTTTTTTTGGCCACTAATCGTACAAGCTCGTTTAAAATAAATAATATATTATTTAGAGACAACATTGAGCTACATTATAATGTAATAAATGTAAAAAATAAACAAATTCAAAGTAATTTTTTCGTTTTTTTTTTAAACATCTAAATTTACAATAATTTACAGATTCTTTTGCAAAATAATCACAAACATATATGCACACTAAAACAATACACTGGCTTACACAGTAACGATTACAATCTAATATTATTATTATAATATTATGTATGTACCTTTTTGGAAACTTGTAAAAGCTGATAAATACATTGAATAAAGATTAAATTATTTGTCATTCTACCTCGTAGCCCAGTTGTTGCCATTGAGCGTAATATTTTTTTGACATTTGAACACCGATTTTAGATGCTTTCCAGTGTTCTATCAAATTATGATAAGCTGTCAAGTTAAACAACTTGATAGTTGTCCTGCTCTGCTGGTTACAATTTGTTCAAAAGCTGAAACAGACTTGGTATCGGCATTTAACGGGAACCTTTCAACTGTCAAAAAAACAAAATGGCGCTGAATGGTCAGTTTTAAACTTTTTCAAATGTGAATTTCTGCGAAACAACTGGGTTAAAACAGGTTTGATTTCTTTTTACTACGATTTTGTTTAGTAAAATATCGTTTTTTTGCCGCGTTCACTACGAGTTGCCATCTAAACTCATAATTTTCTCCTCTTTTTGAAACTATTAGAATGATTTTGGAAAGAAATTCTGTAATTTGATTGCACTTATTTATTTGAGACTGGACCGGTTACACCCTACTACAGATATCTTCAGACTGGCGACCAAAACTCACAAACACACGGACATGTTTAAATTTTTACTAAATTAAAGCCCTTGATATATGAAATAAATGTCGGTTTTAAAAATCGGAATTTAGCAAGGTCGGTAGCGTAGCTGATTACGATCAGTGGGAAGGAAGGTTCTAACCTCAGTCAAATAATTTTTTTCGAGTTTTAAAAAATATTTAGATGAAAACAGATGTTTATTAGAATATGACAAAGTAAAAAAGTTTTTTTTTTCTTAAATTTTCTCGACAACAAAAAACAAACAGTGAAATATCCTATGATTTTATTGAAAAGTTTTAACATGTGTATAGGTACCATTATTGGTAAAGCGCCTTCAGTTCAGAAAAAAACATTATTGCAACGGAAATATACATTTTTTTAAATATACATAAGAGTCCCATTTTCTCCCGGCTATCCGGTGATAGTAGGACTATCGCATCCCTAATAATGGGGGTATCTGCTGCGAGGTTGAATATAGTGGGGAAGGGGAAGAGATGGGGAAGAGAAAGGTTGGGAAGTGTTGTTAAAAGATATTTCTTTTAAACTTAGCGCTCGCTCAATTTTGATTGGTGAAAGCGACCTAAATCGATACCTATTATAATCGCTATCGCACAGGTACATACTTCTTAAGTTATATATTTATTCGGCATAAGTAGTAGATCTAGGTAACATAGATATCTCATTAAAATGTTTCACAGAAAATTAATTGTAACATTATCATCAAAAATTCAATCAGCGCCATTTTGTTTTTTTCTTCATTTTAAACGTCCCCGTAAAACGCCGATGCCAGGTCTGCTTCAGCTTTGAACAGAAAAGCACAACAATTCAATCGTCAATGTGCTTACGTCATTGTCAATGTGCATCGAAGTACCCACGATTGACGGAACTTCAATCAATTCGTCAATAACTCCGCTTTATTTATTTTTTTATTGAAAGAATAGATAATACAAAATATAATCAACAAACAAGTCCTTGTTCAGTTGGACTTGTTCAGTTGCTTTGTTGAAGTCTGCGGAAACAATAGCTAAAGTGTGCGAATACAGTAACTATCTTTTGATTTTATTTTCCATAAATCTGGAAAATTATGACATAATGTAATTATATGTAAAACGAAATCGCGTTCCGCGATGAAACTGAATTAAAAAAGGGATCGATAAATAGAGTAATTGAATGAACGATTGTCAATAATTGTCAATAAAGAAACGATCTTCATTGCTTTAATTCTCAATCATCGACCAATTAGCAATTTTAAATCGCATTAATCACGTAAATTGGCGTAAATATTGAAAATTGAACATGGCAACCACTCAATATGGGCAGTGCACTCACTGAGGGAACTGGTAGGACTACTGTAATGGTGTAATGTATCACATTAGTTTATGGCTAGGTCTCATATTACTTTAGTTGTCTACGAGCTCTTCGGGTCACATGGTCTCGTTTCCGAGATGTGCCGAAGGTAACCGAAGGCAGATGTGCAGAGCTCAATGCCCCGCTCTGATGTGAACAAGGCTCAGATATCTGAGAAGACACATTGTGAAACCTGGTGACTTAGCCGAAAATCCAATGACAACCCTTGTGAACTTTAAAAAATTCTAACTTCAAAGGGACCGGGTTACTATTAATGGAATAAAGTGAGGTGGGAATTAGAAATGGGAGGTCCGGTTAATAGATTCCCCTATCTTAACAAGCGGATTGCGATCTTTAGAGCCCAGACGTCAGGCAGGTATGCTGTCCTTGTTCTGGCGGTATTACAATGGAAAATGCTGCAAGGAACCAGCGTAATTGATGACTTCAGCACCGGTGCATAGTCTGGAAACACGCCAAACGTGTGCCCAACATAGTATGTACACGGTTGACATTTGTCTCTACGAGAACGGGTTGCTTCTAAGACTCGATCTTGAGTTCCACAGCTCGGCTGTCGAACGATTTGCTGGCCTCTAGGTTTCCTCCCTCCTACAACATGGGTCTCTCCTCAAGACGGCCTTTCACATCTTCATATATGGCTCTGAGGAAAATTATTTTCCCCAGGGCCTTCCGCGTGGAGTTAAAGTGAAAAAATACAATAGGCGCATGGCTCACAGAAACTAACCTTTATGTTTGTCAGCTGATCACAATTTTATAGAAAGTTGAATCGAATCTATAATTGGAGTTAGGGAGACCATTCAAATGTCAAAGAAATAAAATGGCGCTGATTTTCCATTTGATGACAATGTTACATTTGAATTTTTGTGATGCACTTTTAAATTAATTCTGGACAATCGCAGTGAAAGAGTTTCGGTGTCTGGTAGTTGTGAGGACACTGGAGGTAGAATGAAGTTTCGCAGGAGATTTACGCCAAGTTGATGTTCACCCCCACTCCTGTGACGTAATCCTCTCTCAGAAGAGAAACGAGGGTCTGTCTGTAACAAAAAGAAAAGCTTTTAATAAATAATATAATCAGGTAAAATGGGTACATATATGGATGGGCACTGCAACGATGTCCGAAACGTTGGCTAAATAAGGAGGTAGCGCAACACGGTATAACACCCCAAAAACAAATAACGAAAATGGATACATATATATTTATTTTAAAATATGACTGAAAGTTTCAGTTTACTGGCCTACTTAATTGAACCAATTTAAACCATTTAAACCAATTTCAACCAACTTGAGCCAACGTGAACCAACATGAACCAACTTAAACCAACTGAAACAATTTAAACCAACTTGAATCAACTTAAATCATCTTAAACCAACTGGAAGAAATTTATACCAACTGTATCATTTTAAATCAACTTGAGCCAATTCAAACCAACTTAAACCAACATGAACCGATTTAAACCAACTTGAGTAACTTAAACCAATTTTAACCAACTTAATCCAATTTGAACCAACTTGAACCAATTTAAATTAACGTGAACCTGCTTGAACCTACTTAAACCAACTTGAACCAATTTAAACCAAGTTGAACCAATTAGAACCTACTTAACCAACTCGAATCAACTTAAAGCAATTTAAATCAACTTGAACCGCCTTAAACCAACTTGAGTCAACTTAAATCAACTTGAACCAACAGAAAAATTATAGCGTTTGACCTTTTCGTTCTGAGAATTGATTGATGCTTGCATACAATATATCCATTTATTGGATACCCAACACCTCTGCCTTAAGTCACCTCAAGTGGTTCGCTACGTTTGGTGGTTTAGCAGGGTATCCGGTTTCATGGGGTGAAGTTTGCCTAAGTTTCGACGGCGCCATATTGTTTTGGTTTAACATTTTTTTATTTATTGTATAATACTCGAAACAAAATAAAAACAGAAAATGTTTCGAAATTCAGGCAAAGCCGGTTAGTAGGTACCTAGGTATTTTAGTTAGATATTTTCATCCGTCAAGTTGATCTCTAAAAGGAGCCCTGGCAACACATGCTAGTGATATCATTATTAAAAATATATATATTATATAGGAAAGAGATTTTGTGGCAACACTGACAACGAGGAAACGTAATAATATTATTTTATATTAATATTGGACATTGGAACTCAGCATTATGAATCGCGTAGTACAAAACATTTTCCATTTTCTTGTATATGTAATAACCTCCTCGTGTATGTTTCCTTCAATGGGATATTTATTCATTTGCGCCTTCTCGATGCTTCATGACTGACGCTGAGGGATTTGCCGTTCGCAGCTTCGGCACCATTTTGTTTTATTATTTATCGTTGTCGTATTTGATGCTATGTACACACGCCCGATCATGTTCGATAGTATTTACGTCCATTCGAACATGTCTTAACGTGTACACCGATTCGCTTGATGCTTTTTTGTTCGATATCGAGCTAACAACGGCTCGATGCAAAAAAGATTCAAGGTTTGTAATTCTTGTTGATATTCGACAGAAATTCGGTTGACCACGTCTCAATGTATACACAACGCATCGAACATGTTCTCACCAAATGTTTAAAGAAAATTCGTAAAATTGACGGAGATGTATTTTAAATGAAACCGTTTTAAACAGTTTGTGTGTTGAATTATCCTTCAGCAAAACTTTGAATACGTTTTTCTCGGAGCTACGTTTTTCAACCTGCTTGACAACACATTAGAAAAACTATACATCTGATTTGCATGCACCACGCACCAAGTCTTAAACTTTTCGAAAATCCAGTCACTATGGCATTATGACACCACGTAGGGATTGCTTCATAAAGTGCCCCCTTTTATTTTTTTTAATTTTTATGAACGATGAAAATTTTCCATAAAAAATTGAAAACATATTTCACTGGTCCGCCATTATTTTTTTTTAGATATCTAAATTCCCCTACATGGTGCCGTAGATACTGAGTTTTCTGATATCTTTGCCGGCACGAGATGAGCGCCAAAGGTTCGTAGAAAATGCGTTAAACAAGTTTAGCTCATACGGTCCTTTTTCCAAAAACAGCTCATCGGGCCGCTTTCGAAATTTCGAACGCATGACGTAGCTTGATGACACACTGCCGCTTGTATTGCAGTTAATTCAAATCTCCCAGTGGAACACGGACTTCACCCCACGTCACGAATTTTTAGCCAATCACCGCTCTACCCCCTCGATGAGCTAACCTTTTAACGCATTTTATACCTTGATGAGTGCTGCTCGAACGTGCGGACGCAACGACGAGCATAGTTCCATCGAGCCAAACCGTTAAAAATAAACGGGCGTGGGTACAAGCCTATACACGGTGTCCGAAAACTCGTAGTACAAGCAGGAAACTGGTAAATCTACATCACATTCGGAGTCGATTTGTGATATAAATTATTTTTTGAGCTTTCGTTTTCGAGTAAATCGGGTCCGAAGTTGGAATTTTTTTGGTTAAATTTGAAAAAATTGTTTACTAGGGGGTTGATTTCAGTTGTGTAATGTCTTATAAAATGCATCGAAGGGTAAACTGGGCTCAAAAGTTTTTTTAACCCTCTAGTTGCCGAAAAAATGGAAAAATAGAAAAAAATAAAATTAAAATCGAAATGTTCAGATCGAAAAAAATAAGTTTTTTGGGTTCTCTACGTGATGTAGATTCACCAGTTTCCCGCTTGTACTACGAGTTTCCGGACACGTTGTATAACACGTTCGTGTGAATGTTTCGTTACGAGGGGCTAGATGTGCCGGCAGGTCCGAGCAGCCGGCACTCGGAAACATGCATTAGTAAACAGGTACTTTATATCTGTCTGAAATAGAGGGAAGCCATCCATTACGGAGAGTTATTTTATGAAAATACAATGAGAAGTTGACAAAGTAAAGGGAAGTACGGATTAAGTCGTCCATAAATGAGACTTGATGTAATTACAGGCAGCGCCGGATCTGCCATACGTTCAAAAACGTGCAAAAAACCTGGCGCCAACTCCGAAGGAGCGCCGTGAGAAAATAAATATTGTATTAAAAATTTGTTATAATATTCCCTGAATCGTTTAAAAATTACCCATAGTACGAAATAATTATTACGCTCTAGCAACACTTTCCAAAGATACAGACTGCGCACGCATCTGGTTTTAATTCAACGAAATTCAACGATTTACGAATTTATAGTCAGTTACAGAATTTTTTTACAAATTCCACATATTTAGTTTAAACGTAAGATCTATTTTTTCATATATCTTTTACTGTCTTTTACGATGAATGAGTGCGATCCAAATTCATTAACCAATCACAGCGCCGTACTTTTATTCAACAGAACAAACAAACCGACGGCGCCTTTCAAAGTGCTTTTGCACGATTTAAGTCTCTAGGAGAATGTGGTTAAAGACCATTTTCTTATGAAATCTTCAGTAAATTCAAAATTCCATTAGCATAAACATCGCACGGTTTGCAAGGTTGCAACTTGTTAACAGTTTCATCGTTGTTTTGATAGTTGAAGTTCCTTAAATGTACCTATAATTAATTTCTATTAGATTTGTTATTTTACAGTCAGTAATAATCAGTGTAAGCGTCTTTCGTAAGCCGTTGATACCATAGATACGTTCGTGTTTGTTCGCTCAACACAGAACACAGGGGAAATGGAAATGCAAGGTACAAAATTAGATTTTTTAATTAATAACTACATTTCTATTGGTTGTTAGAGGTTGTGGATTGTGGATTACAATGAATAGAGCAATAATTAAAAAAAACTTTCAGGCTCGCAGAATCTAAAACTTAGAATTAAAGAGCATAATGACATAAAAAAACTCGTTTCCATTGGGAATTTTTTTATTCCAATTTCTCCAGCACCGATAAAAAATGATGTCCCGCGCAATGACGTTACAATGGTCCCGAGCACATCTAAACAGATATCTATCGCACAAATTCCTCCGGTCGAATTATTAGAAGATAAAAATAACGTTACTGATAGCAGTTTAAATTTAATTCTGTTTTCAGAGCTTGAATTGAAAGATCCCGGATGCTGGCCAAAGTTATCTCAAAATTCCATTAGTTTATTAGTTCAGGAAGGTCCTGTACAATTGAAAGGTTTTGATTTTCCTATTACGAACAAGCGTAAATTTAATACTAAGTATTATTACAAGAAACTGCCTAATGGAGAAGAATTACATAGATCGTGGCTTATTTATTCGAAAACTTTAGATAGGGTTACACCCTTTATATGTCTTGATTTTATTTGATAAATTAGTGTAAAAAAAAAAAAAAAAATTAAAAAAAAAAAATTGGGGTACTTAAACGAATTTTTAATCAAAATAAAAATGTACAGGGCGCTAGATTTCGTAGATCCGGCCCTGATTACAGGTGGAACCACGCCTAATAAGTTGACAACGCTTGCTAACATGTGCAAAAAACATTCAAGCGATTTTCAAGCCTGAGAGGAAAACTTAAAGTTTATGAATATGAATTACTTATTTGGGGCGTTGGGTGATGTGTGAGATTAACGTGGTGAACAACAGCGAAACGATTCCATCCAGTTGAACCCCCGACATCCCTTCAAAATTATAATTCAGAAAAAAAGAAAATAAGAAATTATACCCTGCCTAATGAAATAAACTCATTTTTTCAAATAATTTGCGCGCCACCTATTGCATAATTTTTATACAAATTTCATACCGCCAGAGCTCACCAGTATGGCTAGTAAATAGAAACCTTCGCGGACGTGCGCACAACAACTCACCAAACTTTCTTAGCTATCGGATGAATAATATAGGAAATAATTTCATAATAACAGAGCTCACTATTATATACAGGGTGTCCCAAAAGAAAGTTGATACCTATTTGTTTTGCTTTCTAGTCTGACTCTTGGGAATTTTGTCGCTATGAAGCATTTCTCGGGAGCGACCGCGCGTTGTGGGTGCGTAAGTTTTACAAAAATGGTGATTCGGCGATTGTAGCGCTTAGAAGATTCTGCAATATTTGAGGTTTTCGTCAATTCAATGATGCGCCAAGCATTCTTCTCATTCGAAAATGGGTCAAAAAGTTTGAAGAGATCGGTACAACGCTGGCAAAACCAAAATCCGGGCGACCAAGGCCATCGAGAACGGTAAAAAACGTAGAGAGTGTTTATCAGTCTTTTCGTGACGACTCAAACTTTTCGATTCGGAAACGCGCAAGTGCTTTAAATGTGCATAGACCATCGTCACACAGCATTTTGCACAAAGACCTAATGCTGCACCCAGTGGCGTAGCGAGGGGGCGGACCGCCCCGGGTGCCACTCGACCAAGATATTGCAAACACGGTCATATTCTCTAGCCACCCCCCCCCCCAGGATGGACCAATTTAATGAAGTCGAAATATTATTTGTACTTCTCAAGTCAACTTTCATAGGGGTGGGGGGGGGGGTCAATACGTCTCTGCCATGAGTTAGTAAAATTTTCCCTGGCAAATTGATATCCAGGAGAGGTGACAAAATTGGCCTCCTCGTGGTCCTGACCTTACCGCTATGGACGTTTTCCTGTGGGGTTATCTCAAATCTAAAGTGTTCGCCAAAAATCCGACTTCCCTGATGTAATTAAAAGAAAATATCCGCCACGAAATGGCAACCATCACGAAGCCTACCTGGCAAGCCGTCATAAGAAATTTTTCTCTTCGATTAAATAATGAATGCCGCGAACGTGAGGGTTTACATTTTGACGATATTATTTTTCCGAAATAAATTCCCAAAGTGTGTATTTTAGCACTTAATAAACATTTTTTTCGATAGAACCCTTACACTTTTTTTTTTAAATCGATCCACTAAATATCAACTTTCTTTTGGGACACCCTGTATAGAGAAACCATGTGCACATCAAATCCCCAAAGTTGCATCGCAATCGGGTGAATGGTTTAGGAACGCATAAGGGACAAATCACGAAACATTAATTTTTATATATTAAACAGTCAATCAAATTTGGTACCTAAAAAAAGGTATCTACCTATATAAAATACCTATTATTCTTGATATTATAATCTAGATTTGGGAGAGAACTTCAATAAAATTCATTGCTATAAAAGGTTTATTTGAAAAATTTAACAATCGATGGTTTGCAAATTGTCATTCTCAGAGTCGGACATGGTTGACAGTTACATTTGAAAGAGTTTTTGTAATAATTAAAAAACTTTTCAGATGTATTGTCATGTGGTTGTAACAATCCAGAAACCTTCGCGCGGGTGGAAAGAAGGTATTTTGAAAGCTTCAAACATTTCCTATGCTTAATATAGTAATACACAGACAACCAACAAACAAGCAAGCAAACATACATTCATTTACATAATACACCAGCTGGTTCCTGGCCACATTCAAAGAAATAAATTGTTTCTCTCTGTATGTCCTTTCCAGTGCGTCCCCGTTCCCCTCCCGCATCCCCGTTCCCCTCCCGCGTTCCCCTTCCGCCTTCCCCGCCTACCCTCACCCCTCTCCCACTCCCCCGTCCCGCCAACCCCCCTCCCGCTTTCCATATTCAGTCCCAATACATTTGGTTTTCAACCAGCTCGCGTGCCACCTATTAGAATTTTTTTAATTAAAATTTTCATTTTTTTATATTAAAAATATTCATTCTTGTGTATTGTAAGAACAATCAATCAAATCTGATTCCTAACATAGGTACCTACCTAATTAAAATATCTATATTTAAAAAATCCATAGACAATTCTTTTGTTACAAAAATAAAACAGCTATCTGCCAAATTCAATTCATCTGTCAAACGTGCAAAGTTAAAATATTCTTTGAGTTTTCTGAAATCATCCAATTTTCTGCGCAATTTTCTCAATTTTTCTTTCCGTAAGAACCTTCTACAAAAAAGCATTAGAAAACTTAAAATAAAAAGATGAATAAAATAGGTAAAGTCGTTCTGAAGTTATGGTGTGACTAAGGGAAATAAAGATTCATTTTTATACATATATATAGATTAATTATTGTATGTTTGCTTGCTTTTTTGTTTGTCGTTTATGTATTGCTATACATATTATATTAATAAAACAAACGGGAAAAAAAGACAGTAAAAAAAAATTATAGTTTACAAGAGCTGACGCGTATCTAGCCGCTTGAAAATTTCGCGGGAGATTGCAATGCACACAAATACATATATAGTTTCCCGCCTTTTCCCGCCGTTTCATACTCGTATATGTATAATATTATTCGTCGGATTGGAAAGTGCAAAATGTCCCGTCACGCGCCGGGTGCCGGGTATTATGTCTGCGGTTGTGTCAGAAGTAGGAGTTTAATATTTCCCGGGATTGGACGGAATTGAAAATATTGCGAAGACCGTTTTGTACAACCGCGTATTCAAATACAAGCAAGCGTGTTGCAGTATTTGCAACTTTTCACAAACCGACGAATAAAAATGGCGTCGATGAAAAGGATTACTCACGGAACATAAACGTTCATTTTCGATAGTTGTTTTTTCAAATGGTTACTACCTAATTTTTTTTTAAAGTGAAACTTCTTTAGCGCAGTTAGTGACTTGAAATTCGGGTGAAACGGAAATACGTCACAACTCAGTTTTACACAAATACTCGGTTATAATTTAAGGAGGTAAATTCGCACCTCGGCGCGTGCCTTTCGTAGTGTAGCTGGCAAGGTGCATGATAAGTCTCAGCGGTCAGAGAGACAGACATCAAGCGACATCCAAAAAAGACATTTTTATTTTGTGAATTCAATAACCAATGTTCAAACCACTTAAAAAAAACAAGCATAAGAAAAGAAAGCGACATCTGGCGACTTCCTAGTTTCACTTCTACTTTTTTTATTTATATAACTCCACACCCGAGAAAAACAATTTTCCTCAGGGCTTATGTCATCCTTAGGAATGCTGTGTGGAGGGTATTTTTATGAAAGGAAGGAGATTACGTTCTGGAAAGGAAAAAGGTGGGTAGCAATCTGGGGGCAGTGTGTCCAGGAGTGACGGACGTATGAATCCATCCCTTCCAATGCGGTGCAAGGTGATGTTACGAGAGTGCCCTGCTGGGAAAGTCAAAAGGTCTCCCTCAACCAGTCATTCCCGATCTGGTCTGCCACGCAATCTGTAGCAGACGCATTCGCTGCCAAGACCCGGATAAACGTCACCCCTTAAACCCGGGCATCACTGCTAATCAAAGTCACCAAACGTAGCTAACCATTTGGGGTGACCTATGGCAGAGATGTTAGTTATCCAATAAATGGTTCCCGGGGCGGCGGTACCCATACCCGTCTCCCAAAGTATCTAATTGTTTCTTCAGTTTAGATTTTTAGGTTAGATTAGATTTTCAAGTAATCTCGACTTAAAGTAGATACACTCCATACTTACTTACTTGACGCTTAAGGAGCCATGTTTTCTTGAAGTGAAAACTTATTTTGCATGGTTGTCGAGTACACTATCTCATTATCTCGCAGGCCAAATCCTATACATGTATGTATTTGAATCTTTTTAGTGTCACTATTTTGCGTTTAATCGAGTTTCAAATCACAACGCTGCTAAATAAGTTTTCACATCAATAACAACAAATCACCATTTACATAAATTGCAACATTCAAACAATTTATTCTTTACGTAATTAAGAGTAGGTATTCATTATCTATGACTTTACTCAAGTGTGACCAACCTTCAGAAATCAAAATTTAATAATATTTTCTCCCAACCGCAATAAATAAAATGGAAAAGATCTGCTCCTGAATCTGACAAGAAACATCCGATCTTAAAATAATTAGAATTCGTAAATAATTCAATTTGTGTTCTTTTGTGCTTTTGTGGAAGGAATTTTACCAATTTGAATATTCGAACGAGAAATCTCAAATAATATAATCCTTTGTCTATTGGTCTTGTTAAATCGGATGAAAATTTCTTTATTTCGCGCTGAAATTCAAACCCTTTCATTTTGCGTAATGAGGCGTTATTCCCTTTGAAGAAAAATGGGGAATTTCGAAATCAGGGAAAAAAGAATGGTGTCTCGTCGCGGTTAGGGAAAAAATACGTGACGTAGAATTTAATAGAAAATCAAATGAATTGCAATTTTATTAACATCTTTTTCAAATATTGTAAACATTTCTAGATAATTAGCACTTATGAAAACTTTACATATTCTTAATAGAAAATCTAGCATCTTGTTGGATTTTGATATAATTTGTTCGGTATGTTTATCAAAAATTATTAATGAATTGCAATTTTTTGCGTGCGGTTCTACTTTTGACTTTTGATATACTGGCTACAGAGCTCCGGACCAAATAAGGCCCCTTTTTCTTTCATCATGAATTTATTAAGGTTGTAGAATAGAGATTTGTAATTGTAATTTGTAATTCGTGTTTGGTAATTTTTTTTATTTGCAAAGGACATGGCTGCAATATGGGGGAGGATTTTTACGGAGGAGTTCTTTGATGTTTGATTTCTTTTTTACAACGGGGCGAGGGAACAACTGGGTGGTTACCACTATTTGAGGGGCGGGGGGAGGGGTAGGGGGGCTTTGCGGGGAGGGGAAATTTAGTGGGGTAGTGGTTGGTCGGGGGGTAGTACGTTGTGGGATGGGGGTTGCGTTGATCTGGACGAGGGTGTTGGGAAGAATTGGGGAGAAAAGTTTAGGTGTTAGAAGGGAGATTTGGGGGGGGTTGGGGGAGCCGAAGAGTTGGGGGGTGATTGGCGGACTAGAGGTGAGGGGGTAGTTGGTAACGGAAGCTGTGGGGGGGCGGACGGTTTGGGAGGCGGTGGGGTCGCTGTCGGTTGGAGGGGCGAAGGGGGCGCTGTCGGATGGGGGGGCGATGGGGGCGCTGACGGTTAGGGATGCTTTGGGTGGGTGATCGGTATTGAAGGCGGGGAGAGGGAGGTCAGATTGGGATGGTTTTCGGGACGGTGTGGGGGAGATTGGTGCGGGGGGCAGCGATGGGGCGATCGGTTTGGTGGGTGGGGGGGAGATTGGTTCGGGGGGCAGCGATGGGGCGATCGGTTTGGGGGGCGGTGTGGGGGTAATCAGTTTGGGGAACGGCCAGGGGGCGATCGGATGAGGGGGCAATTGTAGGGCGGTCGGTATGGGGGGCAACTGGGGGGAGAACTGTTAGTGGGGTGGTGAGGGGGGGTTTGTTGGAGTGACAATGCATGAATCAGGCTGGAGAGACTTGGGGGGGCAGAAGGGGCAGAAGGGGTAGTAGGGGTCAGTGGCATGGGGAGGGGCGTGGTGTGCACGTAGCAATAATTCGAAGATGCGAGTTTTTTCATCTTGAGGAATGGTGTCAAGGTCAGGGTGGTCGTAGAAGTAGTTGGATATTTCGAGGGAAAGGTGATCATATTCTTCAACTGACATTGGGCTGGGTGAGAGGGGGAGGGGGGAAGCCATGGTAGTTGAGATCGGGGGGAGAGTTTTGAGCGTTAGAATTTGAAAGATTGAATGCAAGATTTGATGTAAGTGAATTTACGACTTGGAGGGATCTGTGCACCGAGTAATCAAAAGACTTACGTGGAGGAGTGTGGCACGCTGGGGCTGGTCTGTTGTGTGATGCTCGGCTGTGATGCTGGACTGGCGGGTGGTTCAGTGATGGTTTCGTGTCGGGACTGTTCTTTGGCGAGCGATGAGCCCTACTTCGTCTTTTAGGCGGATCAGCTCAAGCCGCAAACACGGGGATAACAAGGGGGGGACACGAAAGTTCAAAAACACTGATTGTCTGAAGATGTTGGCGGGAGAAAGCACTGAATGTTGAGTGAGTGGTAGAACGAGGAGGTGGGCGGGAAGACGAGTTCACGAGTCGGAAAGGGCGGGGGCGGGGAAGACTGTAGTTGGGAGACGGTTGGTTTGGCGGATGGCGGTTGGAAATGGCGGGAAAAATGTGGAGACTGTGAAAAATGTGGAGACTGTGGTGGATGGTCCTTTACTGGGAAAGGCACTTGTGGTTTTCACGAACTAGTCGAACTGAGGTGAAGCACTACAAACGTAGGCGGTGGGGAATGACATTTTGGCAATTTAGTTGGTTAATATTTTTTCTTAATATTTTTTTTGTTAATATTTCTTTTTGCGTGCGGTTCTATCGGAGGATGGCTGTCATCGGGGTTTCTTATCCTATTCCCTACCCAATTTAGCACGCGCTCTGTCTTTCTTACACTGCATGAAATCGTATATCGCCGTTACGTTTGATTTTTTACATAATGCTCCACACAGGAGGCTCTGAGAAAAATAATTCCCATCAGTCAATGTATGTCATCTTTGGGGTTGCTGTGTGGAGGGTCTTTTTAGGAAAGAAAGGAGAGGAAGTTCTGGGAAGAAGAATATATGAGGGTTGGTTAGGAATTTGGGGGTCAGTGTATTTCAACCGCGGTGCAAAGCGATGGGTCGAGAGAGTTGGACTGGAGAGATCAAAGTCCTTCCTCAAGCAGTCTTTCCCATCCATCCGCTGCCAAGACCCATGCAAGCCTCACCCCATGAACCCTACCAAACGTAGCGAAACACTTGGGGTAATCTATGGCAGAGGTGTTGGCCATCCAATAAATGGTCCCCAGGACGGCGGTACTCATCTCCGCCTCCCAAATTGACCGCCCTGACTCCGAGGAAAGTATATTTTATTGTTAAGCTATTGCGATTGTTATTTTTCAATTTTCAACCTTTACGAAAGTCTTGATCTTTTAAAAATATAAATCACAATGGAGTTTTTTCTCGTCTTATTTTGAATGGAATCTAACAAGAGAATTTTAACATTGTGCCTGAATACTCTCGTCAGATTTCATTCTTAGGTAAACAGCCTATGAAAATTTCATTGTACTAAATAAACTTTCTTTTACGAATGGAGCTTAATTTTATTTTATAATATATTATATATTTTTTTACATTAACTTCGCACAGGATAATATTATATAACAAATTTTTATTGTTATCGAGTTTAATTGGACAATGATGTTTAATTTAATACGTGAAAAAGAATTTACTAGTGTATTAAAAACCGTCATAGAAGTTTCTGAAAAATCTTACCCGAACCAAGAATTCGCTGTAAACTTATCCATAAAAAACTCAATAAAGAAGTCGCTGAAAACTTATCCCCTTCCTAGTGAGGAAGACTACAATTATAATCTATATATATTTTATACATATACTAGCTGACCCGATGAAATTTGCACCGCCTCAGAATCAATAACTGTCTTATAAGCTGAATTAAATTCAGTTTTTTTTTTTAATTAAGTTAAAAATTAAACAATGAAGCAATTATCGATGCGCAACTGTCCGTCTTTTGTTTTTGTCAGAATCAGATATTCCGTTGTTTACGTTTTTTTTATTATTATTTTTCCACTTACTTTCGGGAATCGCATTTCATTTTCTTTATACGTGTGAGGGAGATGTATTATAATTATTGTGTTTTTCCTTTGGAGGGGTGCAGACATACGTTCACCGTTTGTCTCATTTACGACTGGTGACATTTAGTGTGTAAGAAAAAGAGGCAGCATAATATGTATGCTTAAGATCAAAAGCGAACCAATCAACGCATTGACATTTTACGTTTTTGAATTATTGGAATTCTCTCACTGTTCAATATTATGTAAACTTATCACAATATTGCTGCAGCTCTTTCAAAATATGACAATTCGTTCCATGCAAAATGCATGAGGAAAAATGATTTTCTTCATAACTTTTTTGTCGTGAATTTTTCCAATGTTTTAGTAGCTAGGCGGAGACAAATCCAGCAAACACATTTTTTAAATTTTTTTATTTAAGTTTTCTTTATTCATTGAAAATTTTTTTTTTTTACAAATGTTGGGGATTTTTCGACCACCATGCTAGGCACATGCCCGTGTTGTGGTGGTCTATTTTTTTATACAGTAAATTAACATATGCAATATAAAGAATGTGTGAGAGTATTAAGAAAATATATACATAAAATAATATAATAATAAAGAATATTATAGAATACAAAATAGTACAAAAGAATTTAATTTAAAAGAGTATAAAATCAGAGTGAGTACTATATGGTAAGCAAATGAGGAAGGATTTTTATGTTGAAAATCTACGTTAGGGAACGTACCCATACTACGTGACACTTTTAGGGGGGGGGGGGTCTTCAAAAGGTCACGCTCCATACAAATGAGCGGCGGGTTGCTTAGGATTTTGGTCACCGGGGGGGGGGGGGGGGTTAAAAATTGCAAAAAGTTGGTCACGTAGTTTGGGTACGTTCCCTTATTTAACACCAATATTTGCACAATTAAATGTTGGGCTTTATTCTTCAAGTCCGGCGAATTACATTGAACAGCTGTACAGTAAGTATGTAGTATACAGGGGCGGCCCTAGGGCGGTGCGAGCGGTGCGACCGCACAGGGCGCCGTCATAAGGGGGTGCACAGTGGACGAAATGAAGAAAAAACACGAATTAATTCCTTGCTGACTGAATATTAATGCATTTTTTTTTTTTTAATTTTATGAATGAATTATAACTATTTTGAAGTAAAAATTATTAATTTACTCTTCCGTAGAAATTTACAACAACAAAATAATACATTTTGAAGATATACAAATATCTAGGCTAATAAAACATATTAAATTTTACAAGAAAAACTCTCTTTTCATAACTTTCGAAGGTTATTCGCATCATGTAATATATCATTGAAGAAGATAATAATAAAAATCTAAACGAAAATATGAAATATAACAAGACACAGAAAAATAGACGAGAGGTTTTGGGTTCGAGCCCCAGTTGCGACCATTATCTTTTTTTGTTTTTCTGTGTCTTGTTATCTTTCATATTTTCGTTTTGATTATTATTATTATCTTCTTCAAAAAAATATCATTTTAAATATTATATTTGACATCTTTGAACACAGAAAGATAGAAAATCTAAGTGCTAAAGGTGGCTCCGTTGTCGTTAGAGTCTAAATCACAAAAATTTCCAGAACCATTGGACGAATTTTTAGTAGGCTTAAAACTTTAGGAGGTGAACAGAACCTTTTTTTAGGAAGTGGTCGGAATATGCAAATTTATTTCTTATTATATCGGTATTATTATCTTTAAATTGTAATCTAATTGGTTTGCAGTACCTTGTAGATAAAGACCGTGGGTTTTGCCATATAATAGTCTTGCTTCTTGAGTTTCCTTCGCTGTAGAGCTGAAGTGGCACCTACGACGTTGTAGGGAGATTAGAGTCATCATGATGTTCTCCATCACTATACCTTTACTTGTAGTGACTGTGACTACCTAACCATCGAAGCCCCATTTTACATTTGTGCAAACTCACATCTGCTGCTAACTGGAGTTCATCAAGAATGTGTGACTCTTAACAGATCGTGCACTTTTTTCTTCCTTGATCTAGAACCACTTTCTTGAAATAATTTTATTAGTCTACCGAAAGATTTGGAGACAACTATCATTTCTTGCAACTAAATTATGTTTTTCAAACCTCACAATAATAACGGCTTTTACTTCATTTCTTCATCGATTGTAGGGAAAAATACTGTACAGTTTTGTAAAATGTAGGGCTTAAAATGTTCGAACCTGCCATCATTTGGTATTTTTGTGTTAGGTAATTAATTAAAAACTTCTTCTATTTCACAGAAGTGGTATTTAATATACCCCGTGCATTTAATACCTCGAATAATTCTCTCCGGGGAATGCATACAGGCCTTCCTGAAAATAAAAACTTTGTTCAACGAAGGACAAAAGATGATTACAATTTATACATGACATTAAAGGTGAAACTTCAGTCTACAATATGTTTATATTCATTAATGGGTACAAACGATATTTTGTTTCTAAATGCTAATTGAAATAAGCATTTTAACAGTAAAAAAATATAAAAATAGTGGAAAATTAGATGTTAGTTCAAATCTCACACACATGTGATATTGATATATAATTTAGTAAATTAAATAGAGAATACCATAAAGAATGTCAGACAAAATTAACTTTTGTATATATATCTAAACGTTACTTAATACACAACCGTATATGCTCACGCGTAGGAGAGAACGGAAAAACGCGATGTCGAACATCAAATTTACGACACACTTTGCGGCCTTTTTTTTTTTTTTTTAAAAAGAAAGACAAACATTCCCGGGTTACGAATAACCCAACAATGTTTGAAAATCTCCTACTACCACCACAGAAAGCCGAAAATGTTGCTTGTGTTGTGATGGAGGACTTAGCCAGCCGAGGAATCGAACACGCGACGCTCGGGTGGGACCCAAGCGCTATGCCCACTCAACCACCGACCAGTCAAACGCTTGCCAAACTTCCGTCAAGCGCTATTGACATATTTAAATAATCACATAAAATGCAGAAACTATTTAACTATACTAAAAAAAATATACACATTTAAAAAATTAACTTTTGCAAAAACCACTTAATTCCACCGTGGGGCGCCGAAAACACCCGACCACTGATCGACTATCTATCGATCGTGCGATTAAATCATGTGGTCGGTGCGGGAGCAAGCAATGTTGCCAACGTAGGCGATTTTTCGAAATTTAGTCTACTCAGAACGAGAATCGGCGGCCAAAAAAATCTAAAAGGCGACTGGTCGCCTATTAGGTTACTTCAGAGACAAGTTGAAGGTCTGAAAGGTGTTGTCAGTCTGAAACTATGGACTTAGCAAACGCATCGCAATTGCTGAAAAACTGCTCGAAATTTGTGAAGCAGTACCGGACTTTTTCGTTTTCTCAAATAACAGCCAAGAAAATAGCTTCCAGTCCGATCCCGAAGAATGAAGCGATTATTTGAATATGAAGCTCAGACGAGACACCAACAAATCCCGAAGAACTGTTTAAAATTAACGTCTTTTACCCTATGATAGATACAATTGAAAACGCATAGGACAATTATCTAAATTCAATGATTCATGGTCTTTTTGTATAACATCAAAATAGGTAATTCCTGATAAGTCTTCATTAGAAAAAGCCTGTGCAGATTTGCAAGTCATTTTAACCGATGGGGAAAAATGAGATGTCTCTAGTCGCGAATTGGTTGAAGAACTTTTGAGCCTAAACCCATTACTAAAAAATCTTGACTCGGCAGAGCCACTACAAGTTCATCCAACTTATAAAAAAAATGATTGGCAGGATATATTCCCGAACGTGTGGACAGCGCTTCGGATTTTGCTGACCATCCCTGTAACTGTCGCCAAAGCTTTAGTAAATTAAAACTAATTAAAACGTACTTACGTTCGGCTATGTGTCAAGAAAGACTATCAGATCTTGCAATTTAATCAATTGAGAATGATATTGCCCAAGTAAAAAAATTCGCAAGCGCAAAAGCAAAAAAAGTTCTGTTCTAGTGTTTTTATTGTCGCAGATTTAATTAAATAAATGTAATCAAACATATTTTTTTTCTAGGTACTTCAATTAAAGTTGCATAACTGCATAGAAATAACTCTATTTTTTGTTAGGGGGGGGGGGCGCCAACAAGAGATTTCGCACCACCTAATAATTTAGCTAGGACCGCCCCTGGTAGTATACAGGGTGTCCGGTGGTAAAGTGCATTAACTTCGGGAGGTGATTCTACATGATGGTAGGAGTAAAAAAGATAAATAAATTTTTCCGAAATTCAAACTTTTAAGAGTACTTTTCAGGTAAAAACGTAAAATCGGTCCGCTGTGTACTGCCGGCGTTACTATTTAGCATAGTTTCCAAATCTACCGTCCCGCGCCCCCCGCGCTCAATGAACTCCCCGCTACCCCATTCCGTCAGTCAGCTGTTGATATTTAAATACGCCGCAGATGCTTCGCGATGAATTTTACCGTTTATTCGCAAATACAATGTATCTTGCAGTGTTTCTCTGTAAGAATTGTGTTATTAATACTCGAAACTTGTTACATTAGTGTGTATTTATTGACTTAAAAGAACATGTTTGTTCAACGCGTGTTTCTTTTCTTCTTGTCAATGACGTTTCAATACTTGCCTGCAAGCAGAAGGTGGACATTTTAAAAATTTGTTAAATTAGTGAAAAACGATGATATTAGTTAAGTGTTCAATTAGTTATTAATAATTTGTATAGTAAAAAGTGGAAATTCATATGAATATTGTTATTTTAGTGCAGTTCTCAGTTGAATTTGGTTTAAAACATTATAAAACATACGATTTTGTTGCACATTGTAAAACGGCGAACTGTCAGTCTTGTTATTGTTTACAATTTACATGTTGTTTCCATGGATACGTGCCACTCATAAATATGCAACGTTGCCACATTGACACTGTCAACTGGTAAGTGTGTACCTTCACTAACGATTTTTAGTAGGTATATCTTTTTGTATGGAAAATAAAAAGTTGGAATTTCGGAAAAAGTTTTTTATCTTTTTTACTCCTAGCATCATGTAGAATCACCTCCCGAAGTTAATGCACTTTACCACCGGACACCCTGTATAGTATAGTTGTTCATGTTTCAGTCCGGCGAATACTAAATTATAATTATTGTTACCATGGTTATTGCTGGGAAGTACATATGGGACTTGGTCGGATTCGATCTTAGAGTAATATTGTTACTCTAAGGATTCGATACACAGTGGTGCCAAACAGTTTTAAGTAAATAGTTTAATAAATGAAAGATCATAAACATTGGTCCAGCCCT
Source organism: Limnephilus marmoratus (assembly GCA_917880885.1). Classification (NCBI taxonomy): domain Eukaryota; kingdom Metazoa; phylum Arthropoda; class Insecta; order Trichoptera; family Limnephilidae; genus Limnephilus; species Limnephilus marmoratus. Next base: position 41,332,375 of record OU862928.1, read on the forward strand.
TCTTGTGTTATAAATGGTGTAACTAACTCGACTTTGTTTTATGTATCAAGGTTAATATAAAAAACACACTTGGATTTAGGGAACGTACCCATACTAAGTGACCAACTTTTTGCAATTTTTAACCCCCCTCCTGGCGACCAAAAACCTAAGCCCGCCGCCGCTCATTTCTACAAAGCGTGACATTTTGAATACCCCCCCCCCCCTAAACGTGTCACGTATTATGGGTACGTTCCCTTACCTATGGCACAGGTGTTGGTTATTCAATAAATTATATAGTACACGGGGCGGCGGTACCCATTCCCATCTCCCAAAGTTATACGTAGTTTTATTGTATCTCAACTGCTCTTAGTAGTTTTGTTGTATCTCAACTGCTGTGTTATTTTAGAAGAGCATCAACTATCGTCAAAAAAAATAATATGTCAAAAATTATCGTTTAACACTAGTCACATTATCTCGAGAGCTTTGCGATAGAAAAGGGCTCTGCAAAATATCTCAGGGAGATAAATCATTAATGGAAGACCGGTTTTATTTATGAAGAAACGTTCATGAAAAATCTGCTAGCGAAGTGTTGAAAATAATTGAAGACCGACCTTAACCTGTCATTTGCCAGGAACGCGCCGGCGCGCGAGAATCGAATTTCAAAAATGAATATTAATTCAAATAATTTGGATGCGATTTTAAATTTTATTCCATTAATTTATAACATAAAATAAAGCTTAAAATAGCTTCCTCCATTCTTGTTCTTAAGGTAATTTAAAAAAGGTAAGGTAAAAAACCCTGGCCTTTGACAGGTTAAGAAAAGTCCAGAAAAGAGGAGAGAAAAAAGGAAGAAAAAAACACATTTGATTCGATTTGAAAAAGTTTCTGCACAAAAGGAGATAGTAAATTTAATCAGTTGTTCCTCGGGAAGTGTTTTCATTAAAAATGTGCAGCGAACTTTATGTTTCGAGTGCACTTCACATTGAATTTAAGTAGATTCAATCAGAACTTTTATAATGCAGAAGTGACCGTAATAAAATGTAAAGAATTATTAAATTTGAAACTTTAAAGTGAGAAATTTTACATCGTAGTTATTCAAAGTATGGCGTGTGATTTGCTACTTTATTTTAATGTACGCTTTTATTATAACCGTGACGTCAAAAAAGGCAATACACGTATTATGTTCCTTAACACCATAATGCTGCAGCTCTTTCAAAAGATGAGATACACAATGTACGAAGGTCTGTTTCCTCCAAAGGAAAAAGTCATCATTCTTTTGCGTCTCTCACACACCGCACCGTGACTTCTCCGTAGACCCCTACAATACTACTAGCCGTGACGTCAATTTTGAAAGTATGGAATATAGTTACAAGGATAATATTGAAGTGTGAGTGAATTTCAAAAATTTAAAATCGTCAAATGTCAATGCGTTGATGGTTTTGCTTTTGTTCGTAAATATATAATGCTGCAACTTTTTCTTACACACTTAATAACAACTAATCGAAAATCCGACAAACGGTGAACGTATGTCTGCACCCCCCCAAAGGAAACATACAATCATTATCATCAAATTAATTCAAACACATAGCAGTTTTATTGGTCCTCGTACATTTAATCTTCTACCAAAACACATTCAAATGACAGATAAAATATCACTTTATATAAAAGAATTAAAATTATGGCTAAATGATGCAGATGTTGAAACACTTTATTTATAAACTCTATGTAAACCTTCATGATTCACTTTTACAATTCTACTGTAACTTCAAGACTTACTCTATTTATCTTCTTGAAACCGTAACAAAAAATCAACTAACTTGTATGTGTCACTTTGTTACTACAATATTTTCAAAGATACATTACCTATATTTTTAAACTTTCACTTTGAAATTTACATTTTTACTTGTACCGCCAACTTATTGGTGTAATTTAGCACTTTAGTTAAAATTACCCACGCACATGCAGTGTCTTAGTGGGTTCCCATTATCTACTTTTGTCCCATATATATTTCTTACTTTTTTACATTATTTGTATCTTGTGTTATGTATATAGAAAAAAAAATATATAATGATTTTTTTATATTCTTGAATAAAACAAAGGCGTAATTGCGTTTCTCTATGAAAACAAAAGATTTATTGACAATACATATTAGTCAATTCGCCTTATTGTGATTGTGGTTCAGAGGATACTTTAGACCATAATTTTTTTGAGTGTCCTATCAATTACCAATTTCCAAATTTCATACCTGAATTGTTAAAACTTAAAATTGAATTCCCTACCAGTGTACCCTGCCTTCTTAGTCTCAATTCTCCTGAAATTCACTATTTGATAGCAAAATTTATTTACAAAAATGGCCTCAATATTTAAGCATCAATCACATTTCTTTCTCTTCCCTACGTATACATTTGTTTCTTGCAGTGTTATTATGTACAGTTGCACAGGTTCCTTTTTGTGGGAATCTGTACTTCTTCCTACCCTTCAATTTTGTAATGACTATTAATATCAACTCTATGTGTTACTCTGTATAAAGATGGAAGTATGGAAGATGTACAAGTTCCTATTTTTGGGAACCTGTACATCTTCCTTCTCTTTAATTTTTTAATTACTATTAATAATTTTTTAATTACTCTGTGTGTGCAGTTGTATAGGTTCCTATCTTTGGGAACCTGTACATCTTCCTACTCTACAATTTTCTAATTACTTCTAATACCAACTCCATAAAGATAACTAATTTTAAAAAATGTATGAAAATGTAACTAATTTAAACAAACTGATTATGTATCTAATTTTAACAAATCTGAAAATGTAAATAATTTAAAAAAATTGATAATGTAACTAATTTACAAAAAAAAATAATCTGGAAATGTAAATAATTTTAATAATATGTAACTTACTTTAATACATGGCCAAGATCACCCTTAATGGGTGAAAGCCAAATAAATAATTGAAAAAAAAAAAACAATACGTATTTACAACTCTTAAAAATTATATTATCGGTTAACAAAAGATTTACTTACCTATAAAAACAAAAGAAACAACCTTTAAAGCCCTTATTTCAGGTTTCTTTAATAAATAATAAATAAAATAAGATAATATTTTCAGGAATTGTTAATCCAATAATTCTGACAGTTATATTTTCCTAACTCGATTCATTTGTTCTGATATCTAGTGGGCCACTAACTAGCTCAGTACTTACTCAGTGACGCAGCAAATACAAGCTTAAGGAAAGCACTCATAGGTGGTTTTCTTTACATATATATATAGAAAATGTGTAAAAATTACCTTTGAAATGTATCAAGATATAATGGGAAAAAATAAAGGAAAAAAAATATTTACTAAATTAATTATAATGTATTACAAAAACATGGTAACCATACACATCAGAATATTCATATGTCCGTGATGGTAACACATTATTCCCAATGAGTTAAGAAACAAACTCATTACGGGAAGGACAGACACAAATAAGTACCATAACTTCCCTCATGTATATAAATAAAAAAAATAGTACTTTGGAGGAAACAGTCACACGTATTTTGTGTGTATCACCATTATTTAATGTGTAAGAAAGAGCTGCAACATTATAGCGATAAGGAACGTATGTTTATTGTCTTTTTTTGCCGTCACGGTACTGTGACCGAGAAATGTCACGATAATTATAAAAGAGCACAATAGGTCGTTATTTTTAAAATGTGATAACCTCACACGCACTCCCCAATTGATATACGTTGTGAGGCTAAAGGGAGTCGGGAGTTGGGAGAGAAAGAAGATAAATAAGATGTGCGTTTATATGCCTGATAGAGTATTGCACTCACCGCTTAGTTCGGCTGAAATAAACAAACTTATTATTAATATTATTCAGTTACAAATCGACATCAAAAGGGAAACAAACAAAAAGGGGTATAACGTACCGGGGTTCCTAAAATATATAATGGTGAGCTCTGGCGCTATGAAATCATTTTCTATACCATTCATCCGATCGCGATGAAACTCTGGTGATTTGTTGTGTGCACGCCTGCGAAACTTTTTGTATATAATGGTGAGCTCTGATGTTATGAAATCATTTCCTATACCATTCATCCGATCGCGATGAAACTTTGGTGATTAGTTGTGCGCACGCCCGCGAATCTTTTATATATAATAAAAGATTTTATATATAATAAAAGATCCGCGAATATTTCATAACTGGTGTTATGAAATCATTTCCCATATCATTCATCCGTTCGCGATGAAACTTTGGTGATTTGTTGTGCGCACACCCGTGAAACTTTTTATATATAATGGTGAGCTCTGGCGTTATGAAATAATTTTGTATATTTTAGATATTCGAAAAATGTGTGCGTTTCTTATAGTTCTGCGGCTGGGAGGGAAGGTAGGTGGGGGAGGGAAGTCTGGGAGGGGGAAGGAGTAGGATCGAGTTTGGGTGGAAAGTAGGGAAGGGGGAAGGAGAAAACAGAAGGGGGAGGGGAAGGATTGAGCAGGGAAGGGAGGGTTACCAGGAGGCGGGAAATGTGGTAGGGGAACGCGGGAGAGGAAGGGACCGCGGGAGGTTAAAGGGTGCGAGAAAGGGGAGGGGTGACTTAGGGATCTGGTCGAAGGAGGGGCAGTGGGAGGGAATTCAAAGGGCATATCGTAGCAATAGGGAATAGCCGGAAGTACAATTTGAAAATTCATTCTTCTTTGAGTGGAATTGCAACGCATGCCGGGTACTCGCTACTTAAAAATAAAAGTCTAATTTGGTGATAAAAGGTGTACTTAAATTTCCTTCATTACAACAACACATAAACTACACGAGTTTTTTGCACATCCTGCATAAAATAAAATACGTAGAATACACTTTATTTACTGAAGCAGGCTAAGGAGGTAACGTATGGCTCTAGACCTAGACAAAGTGAACTTCCTGTTTTTAAGAAACTTTCCTAGTACTTACTTAAGAAATAGTTAAGTACTTCTATTTACGGGGTAAACTACTAAAGCACGATAACCATCTTGATAAATGTTCCCTTGTAATTATCTCGCCTAGTTTGGTAAAGAGGGAGCTAAGTTTAGGCGTTAGGGGGGTCTTGTTATTAGACGTTAAAGGCATGTAAAAATAGTGCGCTCCGAGTTTATAATTCTTTGAAAATGAATGGTTTAAGTTTTGAAATCTTTGAAACTAGAGTTTGAAACTTTAAAGTAGGCACTTTAATATGGGTCATGCGCGGGCATAGATAATTTTAATATAAAAAGATACCTAATAGGTACGCAAGGTTCGTAGAAAATGCATTTAACAAGGTTAGCTCATCGGGGGGTAGAGTGGTAATTGGCTAAAAATTCGTGACGTAGCTTGGAGTCCATATTCCACTGGGAGATTTGAATTAACTGCAATACAAGTGGCAGTGTTTTACTTCAAGCTACGTCACGCGTTTGAAATTTCGGAAGCGGCCCGATGATTTTTTTTCGGAAAAGGTCCTTACGAGCTAACCTTGTTAAACGCATTTTCTACAAACCTTGCCTAATACTTATAAATCTAAATGAAACGTGAACACTAACTAACCATCACGCCGTTTCCCCGCAGGGGTAGGCAGAGAGGACGGACCGCCAAACAACTCGGTCTTGGCACACACTCTTTGCCTCACTCACATTCATACATACTCTTCCATTATTCTGACTTTTGACATGGCCCAACTCAATAAAAACGTGAACACGACATAGAAAATTTAAAAAAAATCGAGTGTAGTTCCTACGCGGTAGAAGCGTAACTTTACCAAAACAACCTCAACCAATAGGAGTCTTGAAAAATGAGGTCATAGTCAGACCTATCGTAATTTTCGTTTCATATCCCAACAAATATGAGCCTTGAAAAAATCATAATCAAAGCGGCCAATGAGCTGTAGGTGCTGAAATGCGTCATTTCCGTTTCATGCGAATTTCAAATCACAACGTGGCTAAAGAAGTTTCACTTCAAAAGAAAACGGTCGATCTCTTGTCCTAACGGGACACACGCCTTGTCCATCTTGTCCACACGCCTTGTCCATGTCCTTGTCCACACGCCTTGTCTCCTCAGGCCTCGACCATATTTTGTCACGGATTCAAAGTAAAAAATTGTTTGAAAACATTTTTTTTAAATGGCTCATCTTACGTTTTTTCTAACTAAAATTACTGATAACGAAAAAAGAGAAAAACAATAGTATTTTATCAAACAAATGTATAAACATTTCACATCACTTTTCTGCCATTTCATAAAAAATATAATTCATAAAAAATGCATTAAAATTTTTTATAATAAAAAAACACATAAATTTGTTTAAGACCACTTTTATTTTAAAACACTCTACCGGTTTCAGAAGCACCCTTCCTTCGTCAGGGGAATATTATAACTAAACTATGATACAGAATGTTAGGTGTTTGAGTGGGAGGTGAGCAAAGGGGTGGGGGTAATTGCGGGATTTCCGGAAAGAACAGAGCGGTTAATTGGAAAAATATTTAGAATGGGACTGAAAGATTAATTAATTTGGTTTTTCAAAATACTAGCATTATTATTTAGGGATTTTATTTGTTGTAATTTTTTTATTGTAAATTATGGCGAGCCACAAAGTTAGTGCTTTTTACAAATATGAAAAATTTTTATGTTTAAAATTTTAAATGTTTTTTTTTAACTAGCTGGTTCCCGGCATGCGTTGCTATGCCATTTAATAAAGAAATTGTTTCTCCCTGCGTGTCCTTTCCCATTCGTTCCGTTCCCCACTCCCCTCGCCCGCTTCCACCGTCCCGCGAACCCTCCTCCCGAGTTCCAACCTCCCGCATTCCATTCATTCAGTCCCGGTACATTCAGTTTTCAAGCTCAGCAGTAGTTTTATACAAACCTTGTCCTGACCATAATGAACACAACAAAAAAAGAATTATCCAAATTGGTGCAGTCGTTCGGAAGTTAAGCGCGTACATACATCTTGGCGATTCATTTTTATTTATATAGATAGATAGATAGAAGATAGATAGATAGATAGATAGAGATAGATAGATAGATAGATAGATAATAACATATGAAAAAGCGTATTTCACCACCTTTCAAAAACAGTTTTTAGTTTTTGGATACATTCAGAAATATTCCATTTATTTGGATTTGTTTGCAAAGCGGAAATTGTCTGACCTTGTGACAGAATATTTCCGAGGCCTACAGGGTTAATTTTAAGTACTGCAGTTAGGTACATTAAAATATTTATAGATACACGGATTGTTCATTTATTGGCCACGACGTGACGTCATTTTGGCGCAGATACTAAAAACTTTTGATCATAGTTTTAATACGTCATAAACTATGATTCGGTTCATTGCCAAAATGCAACGTAATGGCAATGAACTTCGATCAAGTATATTATTAGCAACGAATAAATTTTAGTCACATGGACGGCATGCTCTGACGGCGCACATAGAGCAGAATTATCAATTTACGACGACATAAAATAATATTTATATATTCTGATCAGAAAGGCTTATGAAGAAACTACGTAAGAAAATATTAAAAAAAAATACCTAATTAGCCACTTGCATCACATTTAAAAAAAAATTCCGGTTTAGGCAAATATTCTAAACTTTTAATCCGAAAAATCGGACCATTTTTTTATAAACCGTAAAGACGGGACGTAATTTTGGTGAGTAAAAAAATAATAAGATGACAACGCGTTGCAATGAAACTTTGGGGATTTGATGTGCGCTTGCCTGCGATGGTTTCTATATACAACTATATATATAAAAATTAAAATACGTTTGCTTCTGGGTACGTATATATAAACATATATGTGATTATTTTAGACTACTATTTATTACTAAACAATGAATGAATTAAGCATTAAGAGGACATAACCAGAGAAAACCAAAAATATGTCATTTTTAAATCAGATTTTAGACGTATTGACTCTTTTAGACAAAAAATTATAAATGGATTTCGAAATATTGTTCTTTTATCTAGCATTCGCATGTTTTAAATTTTGAGAAAAAATGTTTATTTTTAGTATAATAAGGTTACACCATAGGTCGTTGGCAGATTTGTTAAATTTTCAAAAAGATTTCGTATTATACCACACCCATTTCAAATCATATAATCATGCAGTAAATTAAATCAATACATTATCTAGCAAACCCATGTTTTAGAAATTTAATTTTAGTCAAAAATCATTAAAAAATATATACGTACATGTGTTTCTTGACGAAAATTAGTCAGTTTGTGTATTTATTTGCGCACTAAATAAACTAATATATTTCAGATTTTTTTACGTACTTATCGTGCTAAGACATTATTGACAAATCATAAATAAGTTTGACCGAAAAATAATTTTAGGAAGTATTTAATATTAATTAATTTACAGCTTTGCATTTCACGATTTTTATCATAGCGCCGTAACACAAATGTCACAGTTCATTACGGCCCGAAAAGCGGCCAGAAGAGGACGTGTCCATGCCGCTCTGAATCACAACAGTTTCCATGCTAGTGGCCTATTAGAGTTAGTTGGGGTCAAGTTTCTTCTTCCGTATGGTGCGTAGTATTCTAATTTAAAAAATATATATTTTAATTTTTTTTTTCTGTACTTTGAATTAATAACTCCCCTCAGGGCCCATGACATGTTTGATGGGGATGATGGATGGGGTTATATTATTCTTAAATGTTTTTTGCTTTCACCCTTCTAGGTTGTTCTAGGCCATCATTTGAAAGTATAGAGAGAGGGATGGTGAATTTATATATTTTTTTTATTAAAATAGGCAAATTTCAAAATTATATGGAAGATTGGAGTCGGGTTCAGACTTAGGAGAGATGAAATGTTGAATAGCGGGTAAACAATTTTAGATAAGGCTCGATTAAAGAGAGGAATTTTTACGTTAGCTCCCTTTGAAAATTTTTATTTTCTATGTAACTACTTAATTTAAAAAAAAATTTTTTTTTAATAAAATTAAAGAAATAAATGTGTGTAGAAAATAAAACTTTTCAAAACAAAATACATGATAAACGTTAGTAGTACATGTTAAAACATTTTAAGCAGTCAAATTATTCTAATAATCACATTTACGCTGACTGACTGTAACACTAATCACAATACACTAACAATCTGTAACACTAATCCTGATATATGTTTGTTTAACACTTGTTGCTAAGTAAAATAATAATTTCCAAGTACGTATACACTTACCACTCATTAGAAACGGAATTCCAAAAAAAATCAACCGCATTCACCGAAAAAACGGATCTTAAAAGTTAAATTATTTTATTTCTTTCAGAGGTCCCCATTTATCTTTTTAGATACATAATATCATGATATCATTTTGAGATGTCAATGTTACAAATAACATTATCTTAACTCTCCTTATTTTAATATTATTGATGTTGATATTTTAACTTTTCGGGGGGGGGTTTGAACCCCCAAATCCCCCCCCCTGGCTACGCCCATGGAAGGGTGGGTAGAAATATAGGGGTCAGTGTCCAGGAGTGAAAGACGTATGAATCCATCCCTTCACCATTTGGGGGCGACCTATGGTAGACGTATTGGTTATTTAATCATTTTTTCCTGGTGAGGCGGTACCCCTAGCCGCTTCACAATTTTTTTTAGAGAGGGACAACAAAAAAATATGTGTTCTAAAGTTCCCACATCTAGACCAGAGAATGAACAATGTACAATGTACAACCTGGGGAATCAAGCACTTGACTGTTAAAAAGATGAGAAAAAACGGAACAAGTGATGAAATTTGGAATTGTTGGAACCACGTTTTTGATGGGATATTCACTGAGGCATAATCCCTTAGATTGTTTAGCAATGTACCAATTCTCTGCTGAAAATTGCTAGATCTATCTTTGAGGACGTAAAAAATGTCAAATAAGGGAATGTGGTTCAGGGTAACAATAGGGTTTGATGCTCCTTGTTTTACCAAGAATTAGCAATATCGTTACCCACGATGCCATGTCTACTAATCCAAATCAGAGTTACGTTTTTTCCAGAGCTTTGAATGGAGGCTATCAGCAATCGTACAAGTTCTACAAATTAAGAACTCTCCAATCCCCAACGCCGTTGAAGTTAATTTTTTGGGATTAAAATTTGATAAGTAATATACCTAGTTACTACATCTACCATGGGATACGCATGTCAAAGACATATACTCACTGACACAAATTCTTCCCTTTACCATTCTGCCAAAATATAGCATCACCACTGCCATCCTACAAATAATTCAACACTCGTCACACACCAACACTAAACCAGCCTTTAATTCCGATATACACCAGCACAAAACACGATCACAAAATCAAATACACCTATCGTCATCTACACACACAACTAAATTTGGAATTAACTCCTTACAATACATCGCACATACGCAATACAACGCATTACCTAATGTCCTAAAACTACCAGAATCAAACAAAAAAATATTGGCAAAGGCTCTAAAAGGATATTTTCTCAGCAACTTTATTAACCAGTGACGAAGTTATCTGTCTTCCTTTGTAACTCTTATATATTCTTCAATTACCTGTATCAAGTGTGTCTAGTCCATTTAAAAATCTATGTATTGTTCATTGATTTCCGTGTTCTTATGTAAAAATAATTTTCCTTTAGATGTATAATATTGTCCTTCCCGAAATGAGTTTTATTAAACTCATTGGGAGTAATGTATTATAAATTTTATGTAATAATTTTGTAATATATTATCTCTAATAAATAAATAAAAAAAAATACATGCGAAAAAAATTCAAATATCATCAGATCACTATCTTGCGTTTGGTGGGGTGCTCACCCTACTTGCATTAAATTGCTTTACAATGCACTTATTCGAAGCCATCTCGACTATGCCTGCCCACTCTTTAGTACTGCACCAAAAAGTGTACTCAGTAAATGCACTGGTTTATAAAGAACATTTTAAAGGTATTTGTGATTAGTTTGAAGACAATTATTTTACTTATTTTTGGCGTCGTAATTTACTTTGGCCGTCCTTATGTGCGGCGCACACTTTAATAAAACATTAATAATTTCTCTTAATTTAACGTAATGAGATGCTGATAATTTCGCGTCGTTTGTTCGTATGTAATTTAATTGTGATAAAATGGAATCTTTTAACTGTTTCGAAAGATAAAATATTTACAACAATTCAGAAATCATCTCGAAAAGTCTGTTCGCAAAGAGATAATTAATATGTGTTATGAAGGCCTGTGTTTATAATGTTATCTAATCCAGTCCGATATAAAGCGAATTCTACGTTGGTTTATTATTTGACTTCAAGTATGCAGAAAAATTAGTGTTAGGATTTGCCTAATCATTTTTACATGCTAAAAACATTAACGATTATTTGACCTTAAGTCATTGTTATGATTTTGATTGTGTGAAATATGTTGAAGAATAGTTACTTGTGTTAAATGTGGTCAACTTTGATTATGGCATATTAATTCAATTAATTATAGTATGTTCGGTTAAAACTGCGTAATTTGTGCTATTTTCCAAGTGAAACTGAATAATTGGATGTTGTCGAGTTGTATTAAATATTTTTTTAAAGCGATGCACTGCAAAGTAATGCAAAATCAAGTGTTTTTGGTTTGAGAATTAAAATTATATCATAACTGCGATTTATATAGGGTATCATGCCATGTTGCGCTATCTCCTTCTTTAGTCTTTTCTTATCCAGCGTTACAGTGTCCATCATCATGTCACGCCCTGATGATGGAGACTGCAACGCTGTCCGAAACATTTGCTAAAGAAGAAGGAACGGCATAATACTCCAAAAATAACTGACTGTAAAGTTTTTTTATAAGCCCGGTAAAAATAAAGTATCAGGCCAATAAGAAATGCTTTAAACTTCAAAATCTCTACTTACGAACCCATTTTTGGTTATAGTGTATGGAAAATTAAATTATTAAATTTTTTTAATTTTTTTTATTAATTATTGAGTTAGTTTATACTACATGCATATAAACTAATAAGCACAATGTAACATTTCATTTGATAAATTTAAATATTTTTACAGTAAGCATAACATTTCTTTTTAAATACGTTCATTCTTTCTTCATTCTTCATACTTTCAGGCATTTCATCATACATCTTTAGTCCTCTGTACATTAGGCTGTTCTGTGATTTTGATTTCTTCATTTGTGGCAATCGAACTCTGTTTACATTTCTTGTTTCGTAATTATGAATGTCTCTATTAAAAACAATTTCATCCTTAAAATATTTTGGCATTTGGTTTTTCATCATTTTATGCACAAAAATTAACACGTTAAATAGTAGTCTCTTTTTTATTGGAATCCAATTTAGCTCCTCTCTCATTTGATCAATCCTTGCGTATTTGCCTTTTCCCAGTATACATCTCATAGCTTTGTTTTGTATAACTTCTAGTTTGTTCAAACTTCCTTCATTGGCCAAATATAACATTGTAGAGCAGTAGTCCAAATGTGGAGCAACGATAGTTTTATAAATGAGCTCCGTAGTGTTTCTATTTAATTTACGTCTTAGTCTTCTAAGAAAATTTACCTTTTTTGATACCTTTTTTAGCACATATTCAAAGTTTGCTGTGAAAGTCAGTTTTGAGTCGAGTATTACACCCAGGTATTTGATTTCATTTACTTTTCCAATTTTTTCACCATTGATTGTCAAATTTAACCCTGTGTTACATGTTTTATTGCCTATTTCCATATATTTTGTTTTGTTTACGTTCAGTTTCAACTTGTTTAATTTCAGCCATTTTGCTATATTTTGTAGGTCTTCGTTTATTTTGTTAATTGCTTCTATGTAATCTTCACACGAAATATAGATTAAGGTATCGTCTGCAAATAGTCTAATTTTGCAATGTTTAATAGTTTTGATAATATCATTTATGTAAATTATAAATAGAATTGGACCTAATACCGACCCTTGCGGAACACCAAGGTTGTTTTCTATCGGTTCTGATTCTGAGCTTTCAACTTTCGTTACCTGTTTTCTTTCCTGGAGATATTCTTTGAATAGATTCAGAGCTACGTCAGAAAGACCTATGTCTTCTAGTTTTTCCAATAGTATTTTCCTTTCTATCGTTTCAAATGCTCTTTTGAAATCTAAGAATACTGCAATGGTTATTTTTTTTTGTCTGTTTCTTTCTTCCATGTATCAATCACTATGTTTATCGCCGCTTCGCAAGAGTTGTTGTTCCGGAATCCTGATTGCTCCTCACATAATATGTTATGTTTTTCCAAATACTCAACGAGTTGTTTTTTTATTACAATTTCTAGTACCTGTTCGTATTTTGGTAACATATTTATTGGTCTAAATTCTTCACATTTTCCGGTATTAACAACTTTCGGAATCGGGATCACAGTAGATGTTCTCCATGTGTTTGGAAATTTTCCACTTCTTAATGATTCATTTATTATATCCAGTAGATGAGGTCCTATCACTGGCATTGCATCTTTCAAAACTGTAAAACTTATTCCATCTGGACTCGCTTTTGATTTGGTGCTGTTAAGAATCTGTAAAAGATATGTTTCATCAATCTCTTTAAACACAAGTTTTTCTCGGTTTAGCCGATCATTTCTCGCGTAGATGTCTTTCTTCAGTATTGGTATACTCTGATGCAATTCTATTATGCTGTTTACGAAATATTTGTTGAAGCAGTTCTGTATGGTACCCTGTATCTGATGTGGGAATTCAATGTCGTATTTCATCTCTTTATCTTCGGTTTGTAGTAATCCTTTTATAGTTTTCCACATTTTTTAGTGTCTCCTTTTTCAGAGATAATTTTGTTTTTGAAGTAATCGTTCTTACAAGTTTTCAATTGTTTTTTGTATTTATTTCTCATATTTTTGAATGCTTTCCAGTCTTGAGAGTTTCTTGAGATTTTCGCAATTTTGTACAATCTATCTCTTTCATTTTGTATTGTTTGTAGTTCTATATTATACCATTTATTTGTTCCTCTTATTTTAGTAGTTTTGATTGGTGTTAACTTATCAATTACTTCTTGTAGATTATTTATTAATGATTTAGACTTTTCATTGTATTCCATTTGATGAAGTTCATCCATATCACCCAGAAGTTCAATTAATCTTTCGCTGCTATATTTTTTATAGTTTCTGTATTTTATTATTTTGCTGGTTTTCGTCTTATTTCTTTTTATGTTATCTGTAATGTGGATAAGGTTATGATCGGTTATTTTTGGTTCATCAAGAACTTTTACGTTCAAATCCAATCTATTTGATATGTTAAATTTTCTATTTAAAATCTTATAAGATGCTAGGTTTTCTATTAAGAGTATGTAAAGTTTTTAAAAGTGCTAAGACTCTGGAAATATTATTCTGTTCATTGGTCAGAAGTCCACTGGAGTATGCTTCCACCATATGGAATCCTCAATATAAGGTATACATAGACTTAATAGAGAGTATACAGAATAAATTTTCGAAATATTTACTCAAGAAATACAACAAAACTTCAAATAATATGTTATCTTTACAAAAAAGACGCACACTGTCAGATCTGATATTTCTACATAACCTGCTTAACAATAAAATAGATAGTCCCGAATTGCTATCTGTCATTGGTTTAAATGTTCCAATGAGGCGTACCAGGCACACTTCACTTTTTCACATAGGATCCAATAATACTAATGCAGCACAAAACTCACCAATCTCTCGCGCAATCACATCTTATACACACTATGAAAAATTATTACACTTAGACATTTTCCACAACTCCCTGCAAACATACAAAACTAATTTACTAAATTTGTTGGCGTGATATAATTAATTTTAAAACTTCTTATTTACACTTATATTTTCATTAAACTTTAATTACTACTCATGAGCATGTATTTTTTATTGCTATAAAAATACTCATCTTTTCACTAAACTAATTACAATTTGTTAGCATGTAATTCTTGTTCTAAAAAAAAAAAAAAATCTCTTTTATCTTTGTATACAATTTTCCTTTATATTATTCTTCTCTTTCATTCATTAGTTAAGTTTTAAGAACTGTTCAAATCCCAGGCGTATTATCCCAGATATTATACGGACTTACGTAATAGGTACTAAAGCATGTAATTACTTTATTTAACATTCCTTATAACTTGTAAACTTATGTACTGTGTATGTTCCTAATAAACAAATAAACAAATAAACAAATGACAAGGTCAATTAACGTACTGGATTTATCTGTTATTCGTGTCTCACTTTTAACAAGTTGTTTCATTCCCAAAGTTTGAATAATTTGTTTTAGTCTTTTAGTATATGTATCCTTAAAGTTTTTGAAATTTATATTGAAGTCACCAGTTAAGATATTATCTTCTTCTTCTTGGAGATTTAGGTTGCACCAGTTCTCTATAAATGATAGAAAGTCTTTGGTACTTGCATTTGGAGAATGGTAAATTACTCCATAAACACCTTTCTTATATCCCGAAATTATCCTTATTGCTAGTATCCAGCAATTCTTTTCGTACTGTGTGTTGGAAATTACTTCATATATTATGTCTTTTCTAATAATTATCACTGCTCCCCCTGTATGTCTACTATAGGAATCACAACGTACTGTAGAATATCCCTGAAAAGTTATTTCACTGTCTTCAATGTCGCATGTTACGTGAGTCTCGCTTAACATTACCATTGTGGGATTATTTCGTTCGATCAGCATCTGGACCTCCTCACTATTCGATATCAAACTTTGAATATTTAAACATAGAATTCCTTGCAGCTGGTTGCTTTTTATAAAAAATTGACCTTTTTCTTCTCTAATTCTAATTTTCTCTTACATACCGGACATTCAAAGCTCCACGCCGGATGATTTGACTCTAGGTTTATCTTCAGTTTGTTTTTGGTATTGATACAATTTATACACCTTTCCATTCCTCTAATAGAAGTACATGCTTCACTTCTGTGACCTCCTGTGCATTTAGGGCATAAAAACGAGTCTTTTTTGCATTCACTTCCTTTATGGTTGAACCCGTAGCATTTGTAACACCGTTTAATATCAAATGCATCAAATACTCGGACCCTTTCCCATCCAATATTTATTTTTTGCATTTGTAACATTGTTCCATGTGTTTGTGAATCTACTTCCAAATAAATTATGTATTCTTCTCCTGTTTTTGTTTTTTTGTGTTTTATTGCGGATACTTCCATTTTTTGTGGTTCTTCTGGAAACTCGTTCTGAATTTTTATGTTCTGAACAATTTCTCTTTCATCCATTTTGTGTGTTATTCCAACGACTTTTATTGATGGGAATCTTTTTTCCGGGATCTTCGTTGTATATTTTTCGCAGAACTTTGTTTTTATGTCTTCCTGTAGTTTTTCAATGTGCTGACTGTTTCTGCATGTAACAACAATTTTCCCATCTTTTGCATTTTTTATTCCCATCACTCCGGTTTCAATTGGGTTAATATTTTTTTTAATGTCCTCTTCGGTTTTCTCCGTTGTCTGTTCTTCTTTCGGAGAGATAATAATTTTTTTTTCCCAAATTTTGACATTGTTTATTGTTTCCCGTGATTTCTTTTAATATTCTATTTTCCCCAGAAATTTCGGCAATTTTTGCTGCCATTTCGCTTATGACCCCCAAAATTGTAATTGTTTTCGGGGTTAATTTACTAATTTGTTCTTTGCTAAATTTAGTTGCACTGTCATTGATGCAATTTTGTAGTTTTTGAACCGCTTCTGTAGCTTTATTAATAAAACTTTTAGGATCCATCTTGACTAACTTTTTTTTTTAAATTTTAAAATTCACTGAAAACTAAATTTTATATTGTTGATCTCAAGTCATCGGTCTATTTTGGTGCGTGTCTATGGTTTCCTTCTGTCAAAAACTTTTTAAAACGATAAAACGCACTTTGTTTATTTGAGATATGGAAAAACTAATTATTTCAGTAGATTTATCTACTATTTCTCCGTAGAATGAGGTATTGTTTGAATATATTTAAACACTATTAAATCACCTTTTTGCTTAAATTTGTAGATAACTTTATCGTTATGTTCACTGTTTAAGATTTCCATAGATTGGTTTATATCTTTATATCATAAATAATGATTGTAAAACGTTTAAGTATTTGTGCCTGAGCATATTGTGCCATTTAAATAAGAAGTATTATTGTTAACGGCCTGATCTTGAATATTACACGACGTTGTGCATTGTCATTACAGTGGTATTTGAGTAGCAGTAAGTGTTATAAAAAATGTGATATTAGTGTAATAAGCCGCTTTTTGAAAATGTGGTATGGTGTTCTTTTCAATAAAAAAAAATTATATTAAAAGTGTTAATTTATCAAGTTACATTTATGGCAAATTAAAGCTAAAATCTTTGATCGAATCCCTAGGTATCAAAATTATTTCACAAGATTTTAGTCGTTTGTATGGAATGTCGTCAAATTAAAATCTCGTAACTCCAGCATAAACGGTGATATCAACAGTGATACACCATTAAGGGTAATTTTGAAATAATTCATAATCTGCTGGTTCATAGATGGCGGTAATTTAATTATTTCAGGAAAAAAAATTGCGCGTTAAGCTGTGAAATATTCAGTAGAATTGTTTGTTGGCGCTAGTAAAACCGCAATATTAATATGAATAGTTTAACATTGATAGTTTCGGCATGTATAAACTCAATTCTTCCAAGAACTGCATGCAAATACAATATTGGATTGAATCACCGATACAATATTGTTTTGTATGCCTTCCTCGAAAGAATTGGATTTTATACTAACGAAACTTTTGTTGGGTTTCGAAAGAAGAGTAAATGCAAGTCCATTAATGGAGGACTGAGCGCCGTTGGCGTCAATACAAAAAAAAAACTGTACAAAAAAGCGAAGCTAGCAGTCCACAATGGAGTGCTAGTACATACCCAGATGTATGGCAGTGAGACATGGAACTGGCAGAGGAAGGATGAAAGTAATAACAATTCATCTTCATATTTTAAAGCATGACTTCATACGACAAACAATTCATCTTTATATTTTACAGCATGACATAATATGACAACCAGTTCATCTTTATATTTTACAGCATTACTTAATATGACAAACAATTCATCTTTATATTTTACAGCATGACTTAATATGACAAACAATTCATCTTTAGATTTTACAGCATAACTTAATATGACAATCAGTTCATCTTTATATTTTACAGCATTTATTAATATGACAAACAATTAATTTATATATTTTACAGCATGACTTAGACGAACAATTCATCGTTATATTTTACAACATGATTTAATATGACAAACAATTAAACTTTATATTTTACTGCATGACTTAATACTGACATAAAGGATTTCTTCCTCAAATAATCAAATCACCGCCTTCCATGAACGAGCAGATTATTATGAATTGTTTAAAGTTTGCCCTTAAGTGACAATCTACCAAAAATCCAACACAATAGGTGCAGAATTGAAAGTGCACCATGGATTTCCTCATAGGCGGTACGGCGGCTATGATTGCAGTCCTTTTCAGCAACCCCCTGGACGTGGTGAAGACGCGCATGCAACTACAGGGAGAACTGAAAAGCCCGGGCAAGTACGCCGTACATTACCGCAGCGTGCCCCATGCCGTCTACATGATAGTCAAGAATGATGGACTACTGGCACTGCAGAAGGGTCTGGTACCTGCCTTGGGGTTTCAGCTCGTTTGCAACAGCACAAGGTAGACATTGCTTATTGCTTGTTCCTTTTTAACCCACATACCTACCTTACCAACTTTGGTTCCGAAAAAAAGTAATTACAAGTAATCACAAAGTTTAAAAAATAAGATCGTCTATGGCTTGTGTTACCATAAATATTATTTTAACATCAAACAGCAAACTTGTGGTCGTTATTTGATTAAAAATTTAATCGAATTTTGCACCTCACAAAATCGAATAACGTGTCTTTTAGATCTAATAAAAAAAACACACTTAACGACCGTTAAACGGTGTTTCTGTAAGATGCTAATAACATAATGACTTTTCTGTGTTGGCTGCATTGAACTCTTAATTAATAGATTTGCGCAAGCGCAGCAGCAGCCATGTTGTTTTTTCATTCACCGCCAAATTTCTTTTGTGCTTTAGTCGCTTTAATAAAGTCATGTTGTTAATTTAATTTTGTTTACATAAATTTTTTTGGTTATTTTGGATACCTTGTTTTTTAAAACTTCCATAAAGTAATGTTATTTATTTAATAACATAAATGGCTTGTAAATAAATAATAAATTAGAGTTGCCAATGTTTAAATAGTGACAAAATGAATCCAAAATCAAAACAGGCGACTGGTTACTCCCGGGAAATAATTCTAATATTTTTTTATAATTTTTAATATTTTTTTAAAAATGAGTATTTCAAATTTTTTTTCTGCAATTTTGATTAAAAATGTTTTTGGTAAGTTTTTTTAAAAAAAATTTTCAATGTTTGAAGTTTAAAATATGACAATTTTTAAATACTTAAGTATATTTACAATACAAATATCTAAAAGGTAATTCTAGTTTCTATAAAGGTTTTTACGACACCTTAAAAAATAAGTTATATACAAGACATTTAAAATACGTTGAAAAGATTCCAAAATTCGTTCATTGAAGTACCCACCACTGTCCCACCCCGGTATAGGCAACTTATGGTCGCCCCTTCGGAGTTCTCGCAAGAATCTAATTTTTTTTGAATAAATGGCTCTACTTTTAATGTAACGAATCTAGACCTTCAATGTCCCCTCATACTGTGTTAGGTGGCGGTATGCGGGCGCGCCTACAGGACTGTACTGTAATGGTCAATCTCTACAATTCTAAAGCCCATGGAGGTGTCAATGCAAAAGCAGTGAGCCTCATGGACAGTCGAACAAGTTGTTAGTAACATCAACAAAAAAATAAAGTAATCAAAATGACAGCAGCCGTCATGAGTAATTAGCTCATGACAGTGGGAGACATGACCATACATAATCCGGCGGGCGGCACCGAGCACTGTACGTTAAAAAGAAGGAAACAAGTAAAATAACATATATACAGATAAGAACCGGTGTCACCGCAACCTGGCTGCCGGCAGTCCAAAATTCGTTCAGAAATTATTAATAAAACAAGCATATATACAATAGGGTGACCCGACAATTCATCCGGCGACAGTTCATCCTGCGACAGTTCATCCGGCCGACAGTTCATCCTGCCGACAGTTCATCCTGCCGACAGTTCATCCCGCCGACAATTCATCCGGCGACAATTCATCCTGCCTGATCATTTAGAAGATTTTTATTAAGTAAGTATGCAGAGAGGATATACGGCCGTACAACCAAAATCGATATACTTATATCTGAAGGCATCTTGAGTGGAAATCCGGTGTAAAAATATTTTTACTAACAATAATTTCGACTCTCCGAAGAAGCATGCGGGAATAACAAAATACGACATACTTATAGGTTATACTTATAGGTTAGGTTAGGTTAGGTTAGGTTAGGTTAGGTTAGGTTAGGTTAGATTAGGTTAGGTTAGGTTAGGTTAGGTTAGGTTAGGTTAGGTAAGGTTAGGTTAGGTTAGGTTAGGTTACGTTAGGTTGTCGAGAGTCGAAATTATTGTTAGTAAAAATATTTTTACAGCGGATATCCACTCAAGATGCCTTCAGATATAAGTATATCGATTTTGGTTGTAAGGCCGTATATCCTCTTTGCATACTTACTTGAAGAAAAAATCTTCTAAATGATCAGGCAGGATGAATTGTCGCCGGATGAATTGTCGGCGGGATGAACTGTCGGCAGGGTGAACTGTCGGCAGGATGAACTGTCGGCCGGATGAACTGTCGCAGGATGAACTGTCGCCGGATGAATTGTCGCAGGATGAACTGTCATGGAACCATACAATAGATAAATAACCTCCTCTGGCTTTGTTAGCAATGTATATCTTTCCATGAACAATTTTTTATCATTTTTCAATTAGTAATATTTTCACATCCACGGTCGTTTATCAATTGTATAAAATTTTCGCGACGTGTTTAGTAAGGCTGAAAAAGTTTATAAAAAAGGGTTTTACGATATATATGGTTTATCAACATGTAAATTACTTTTTTTTATATTGTAACCAAAATCACAGGTAACAAAATTTGACAATACTTTTCGTCTATTTTTTTGTTACAATTTTGGTGCGGTAGGGATATGGGCGACCGACGTGTTTTTTAAAATTCTTTATCAGTTGCTTGCCAGTGCACCAAAAACTCAATTTTTTTGAAAGAAAGTGATGACGATTTTTTTTTTTACAATAGCTCCACACAGGAGGCCCTGAGGAAAATAATTTCCCTCAGGGCCTTTGTCATCTTAGGGGATCTTGTGTCGGGGTTTTTTAAGGAAGGGAACGATAGGAAGTTCTGGTAAAGAAAAAGGTATGAGGGAATGGGTAGGAATCTGGGGGTCAGTGCGTCCGGGAGTGAAGGACGTTTGAATCCGTCCTTTCAACTGCGGTGCAAGGCGGTCGGTCGAAAGATTTTGGCTGGAGAGGATAAAAGACCTCCCTCTATCAGTCTCTCTCGATCCTGCCCACCACGCAGCAGGTGGGCACACGCATCGGCCACCAAGACCTGGACAAACCTCACCCCATGAACCCGGGCACCCCTGCTAAGGGAACGTACCCATACTACGTGACCAATTTTTTTTGCAATTTCTAACCCCCCTCCCCCCGGTGAGCAAAAACCTAAGCAACCCGCCGCTCATTTGTACCAAGCGTGGTGTTTTGAGGACCCCCCCCCCCGAACAGGTCTCGTAGTATGGGTACGTTCCCTAAGTCACTTGGGGAGACTTATGGCAGAGGTGTTGGTTATTCAATAAATGGTTTCCGGGGCGGCGGTACCCATACCCGCCTTCCAAAGTATGTCGTGAAAAAATAAGCAAAATTTTCTATACGACCTAATGAAGGCCAGTTCTGACCTCACTGATCTAGATTCTGGTGATGAAAATGGAGGCGTCTACTAATATCTACAGGAATTTCAAAAACTGAAAAAATCGAACTACTATCTATGAGAATCAAAGTGTTGACGAATATCTACAGTTCAAACTGTTGACTAATATCTATGAGAACCAAAGTGTTGACGAATATCTACAGTACTGGATTGGATCAGAGGTTGGATTTGCAATTATTATTATTATTTTTTTTTTATTAGTTTTTATATACATATACAATTATACATGTAATATAATCATGAGTAATTACATTTTCAGGTTACAAACGGATTAAACTCAAATCATTAAATAGCATAGCATTATTATTCCAATATGCTATACATAGCATTATGTATAGCATATTGGAATAACGTAATATTGCGTATGCAGTTTAAAAAACTTATTTTTTGTAAGTATGTATGTAAAAATCCCTCATATCAGACTATTGGACACATTTAGCTGATTAGTCCAACTTACGCTCTGTAGATATTAGTTCAACACTCTGCAGTTCGTAGATATTAGTTCAACATATGAGCTGTAGATATTCGTCCGACATACAGGCTGTAGATATTAGTAACTGGAGTCATGAAAATGAAAATTTACCGGGACCACAGTTTCAAAATGAAGCAATTGTGGAATATTTCGAAAATGACGAGTGGTCAAATGATGACGATATTCAATTGTCAGATGTTGCAAGGAAAAAATATAACCTTGTATTGTTGTTGGATATTTATATATCTTCTATTTTCTACCTTGGAAATCTTTTAACAGGTATCAATGGAAGTAATTTTTCGGGATTTGCATCGAGACCGGTTTCGAAACCAACGGTTCATCAGGATAAAATTAAAATAACGTAAATCACAAAAGACAAACAAGAATTGATTTTTGTGTTTCAAAAACTGAATTGAATATTTTCAATTCGGTTAAGTTTGGTATTGAGGACTCCGACAGACGTTACAACAATGAGCTATATATTCTGTTTAAGTAGCTAAACGTCAAAAAATTTATAAAACTAAGCCTGGGAAGGCCAAGATTAAGATGGAGCGACAACTTCCTCAAAGATATAAGGAGAGAGCTGGAACAAAACCAAGATGAGTGGAAGAAGACTCTTAAGGAGGCCAAGACCCACCAGAGGTTATAAAGCCAAGAGTGTTGATGATGATGATTGAGGATTCCAAATGACAGGTGCAAATTCGTGGGTCAAAGGTTTATTTTAATGATTTTGTGAAGCGCGTGTAGATTGAAGCTCATTATTGTAACATATCTGGAGTCCACTGACCAATCAGCATATTTTTCTGTTCAGATTAGGTCTCTACCAAACCGCAGAATCCAACAACCTGACTACGGGTCCCTCCGGAGAGACTGACTTCCTGAAGAGCATATTTTACGGGTCCATCGCCGGCGTCCTCGGTGCCTTCCTCTCCAGCCCCCTCAACCTGGTGAAGACACACATCCAGTCCTCCTCCAGCGAGTCCATCGCGGTGGGTCACCAGTACCACTACTCCGGGACCATAAGTGCCTTCAGGGAGATCTACAGGAGTAATGGGTTGGTAGGATTGATGAGGGGGTGGGAGTGCTCTGTGGTGAGGGCCGGGATTGGGAGTGCCATCCAGTTGTCGACGTTTTCAAGGTGATTAAAATTTTAATAATTCATGAGTCAATAATAATGGTATAAGCATGAAACTAAGGAACCTAAATTAAACAAAGAATCAATTTTTAACCGACAATATACAACTGATAGAGATCTCCTAGATCGAATTTTTAAAAATTTAACCTAATTGATTACAATTCCGGAATTTTACTTGAAAACAAAAGCACAAAAAAAAATTCCACAAAATCTACTCTAAATGTGATGTGGATTTTCCAGTTTCTGTGTAAAAATATAAGCACATCAAAATGCTTTTTTCAATATTTGAATATATTTGACGACCTCCGTAGTCCAGTGGCTAAGACTCTTGACTCACATTCCGGAGGTCGCGGGTTCGAACCCGGCATGCGCAAATAAATTTTAATTGATTAATTTGTGTTATTTCACAATTAATTCATTTAAAATAATATATAGTATATTTGCGGCATGTTCCAGAGTGGAAGATACTATTAGTATCGCCCTGGTGTAAGACCACCATTCAGAATTGAAACGTTGCTTGAAAATGGCTTTAGCCGTGTTTAGTGACCAGATCTGAATAGCCAGGTACTTCCCAACCTTCCTCTTCCCTACCTCCTTCCCCTCCCCACTACCTTCAGCCTCACAACATACCCCAATTGGGGATGCCATAGTCTCACTGGCTCCAGACGGGAGCAGTTGAGATTCTTGTGCGGTATTCACTGTAAAAAAAATATATATCTATATATATATTTAAATAGTGGGTAATTTTAAAAAAATATTATAATATATACGTAGTAGATATTTGGTATAGTTTTTGAAAAAATGGCCTCAAATCAATTAAAATTTTGCATGAAAAAGGTCGCCCTGCCATTCCCCATAAGCTTATAAGGCTTTCTACAACGTTAACATTAGGGAACGTACCCATACTAAGTGACACGTTTAGGGGGGGGGGGGGGGTCTTCAAAATGTCACGCTCCATACAAATGAGCGGCGGGTTGTTTAGGGACCAATGAATCCCCACGGATCATACAATATAAAACTTCAAAAAGAAAAGTAATAAATTTACCAATATATTCATAAATGTTCAAAAGCCTTTCAATATTCTTTGCAGATCTAAGGATGTCCTGAAAAGCCACGGTATTCTAGTGAATTCTCCCATAGCCTGTGCTTTTGTCGCCAGCAATATAAGCGGATTGGTTTTGGCTGTTTTTATGTGTCCACTTGACTGCATGTCCACGAGACTTTATAATCAAGGTAAATCGTTTTATTTTTTAATTAGTTCGTTTTTATCCACTAGAGCGTTTTTGGCCAAAATTTGGACAATTTGCGAACAGCCTCGAGTCCGCCGTCCTCAGTCCTCAGTCCGCTGGCCAAAATGAGACCAATTTGAAGAGATATTTGAAAAATGTAATAATATAATTTATTGAAATATTTGAAGACATTTATTGGATTTATTTCAAAAGCTTCGATTAATCACAAAGGTGACTTTGTAACAAAGATAAAGTTTTACTTTTTAAAGAGAGATGTCTCGCATCTCTTCTGAATTATTTGTTATTGACATTTTGAGAATCGAAATTCTTGAAACATTATTTTACACACTGACTACATCCAAATATTCCTATTTAACTGTTGTTCACGTGCATACATACATTATATCATATTATTTACGAAATATAATCGTTATTTTTTCAGATACCGACGCTTTAGGACGGGGCAAAACTTACAGTGGAATTATCGACTGTGGAGTTAAAATAGTGAAATCTGAAGGGGTATACGGTCTCTATAAGGGGGTTGGTCCCTTGTACCTCAGAGTCGCTCCCCATACCGTGCTGTGTCTTATTTTCTGGGACTATCTTAAAAAATTATACGAGAATGTAAGTAATCGTAGTTAATCAGTAAAATACTGTTTAAAAGAGTAAACCGGTATAATATACTGATTTTATCAGCCAATCCGTATTCTTGCTATGTACGATATTCTTCGCTCCAATTTAAGCGGGCTAAATCTAAAGCTCATGCTTTGATAAGCTGCAGAATAGTTCCTATTTTAGACGCCATGACGCTAGCAGGAACATGACAAATCGGATATTTACGTAAATAATATTTGAATCAGGATTGACAAAATTCATCATTTAAAAAAATCATAAAATCGGATTTATTTGATTTAAATCAGTTTTTTTTTGATTTTTTCATTATTTCGCCTTAACTCGGAAGTCGGTCAATCTTAAAAATCAATGTTGTTTTCATTTTAATTAATAATTTATAAATTTAATATACCAGTCTTTCCAAAATATCATTATTTTGATTTATCTATTCAACATTTTACTGTACGCAAACATTTTTGAACATTATAACATTAAAAAATTAACACAAAGCACAACAAGTAGGGGTGTGTCTTTTAAAGAATTTTTTTCCACCCCACCTGCAATAGGAATGTGCTTGGAGAGATTATTTTTTTCAGATAAAAAATCAACAACTAAGAAAATGAAAACACTTGAAAACACTTGAAAGGAAGAATATTAATAATGAAAATAAACCATTTGGGTATCTTGTTTATATTTGTTTTCTGATATGTTCAAAATTAGTATTTTTAAAAGGAAAACTAATTTGCTCACCTTCTCATTTCTTAATAAATCTATTGAATGCCGAAAATAATCTTTCAAATAATGTCAGACATCTCTAAAAAATCAGTGTGCAGTTATATGTGTTAGTGTACCCTTTATCTGGTACAATACTCAGATTACTCATAAATACCACCAACATCAATTATAATATAGTGAGTACTTGTGAATTAAACAAAATATTGATGTTTTTGGGTAACTAGTAGGATATTTCAAAATGTAATACCAATATAATGACCGTTATGCCTGCGGCATTATTTTTTAGCATATTTTATTTGTAAAACACGGATACAAGTAAATAATATTTGATTTATGATGAGCATTTGAATATTGCTTTCCTCATTATCTCAAAACTTGGTATTTGGAGATGTCTGACTAATTAACTGAACGATTTAAAAAACAGTATTTCATTTTGGGATAAGTTAAAAATTCACGAATCTGTTTGAAATTGAACATCCAGCGAGAATATTTGAGAACGTAATATTTTTGTCCGGACCGGAGGAGTTAACACTAAACATACTAATAACTGTTATAGAATTGTTATAAACTTGAAAAATATATTTATTAATTTTATTGTTGTTATTTTCTTTTAGTCGCTTGAGGCTAGCAGTCTGTTACAGAGTTGTGATACCAATCCTGAAGTAACTATTTGAGAGGCACGGAATGGGCAAGAGTGCAGACAATATTGGATTATGGAGAACTGAATACAGTAGTATCATATTCTAGGATTATCTTATACAATGATGTGATAATGTTTAGAGACAAATAAGTTCCATTAAAATATTTATTTATTAATTTATTTGTTTTGATTTCGCTCCTTGGGAAATTGGTTAGAAATTTAAGATGTGGCTCTCAGAGGTGTGCATTCCATATTATAGGCACATAAGTACTGTTTACCCAATATTAATCAAATAAATAAAAAAATACGATTTCCTTCAACAGATGTCATCGATTTCCTTCAATATTTGTCAATCTCATATTTAAAATTTTAGAATTAACAATTGGAAAAAGAATTAGTTGAAGATAATATTGTTATTTCTAAAATTTGAAATATGAGATTGACAAAAAATATGACGGTTTGACAGAAGGTGTCAATAGCGAAATTGGTTAACGCGTCCCGGTTAGACGAGACGTTTGGGTTCGGGTTCCAGTTGCGACAATTGTCTTTTTTATTTTTCTGTATCTCTTTTTCATATTTTCGTTTAGATTATTATTATTATATTCTTCAATGATATATTTAATTTTTAAAACCTAGGCATTTTAAAATAGGGAAAACAAGATGAGTTTAGTTATTCCAAATAACCAGTATGGGCTGTCTGAAAGAAAACTCAACTTTGCGCTTTGCACCGGAAATAATTGGGAGGCGTTCACAAAATAAATTCTTGCGGTTCACTTCGAACTGGTTCATAATGAAAATATTATACTAACTATATCAGTACTGCATACTGCTTGCTAACCCCGTATGCAGGGACATTGGAGGGTCTAGAATAATTATACATAAAAATATATAGATTCGTTTAATAAATAATAAGTAAAATTTTAAGTAACCCCCGACACAAAAAAGAAATGATGACCTTCAAACGCCTGAATAGATTTTTTTGATGTGTAGCTAAGAACCACAAAAAAAAAAAAAACGCGCACATGATCGGTTCATTCGTTTAAGACAGTGATTCTTAACCTTGTTGGAGGTACTGACCCCCACCAGTTTCACATGCGTATTCACCGAACCCTTTTAATTGGAAAAATAAAAATGATTTTTTCAAATTCAAAACATAGGTACTTAGGTACATATATACTTAGGTGCACAAAATGAACAAAACCATTAAATAACAAAACCTTAAGAACAAAAAACCAAACTATTAAACCATGATTTTCACACAAAAACATAATAATGAATATCATACGAGTCAGAGGTGTGTCTTGATCTTCACGAACCCGGGATACTGACTCTCCGAAACCCTGCCCTGGGGTTCAAGCCAAGGGAGGATCCAGGATTTTTTTCTGGGGGGGGGCACAAGGGGCGGACGGGCGAAAAAATCAACTATTACTGTTAGAATTTGTTTCTAAGGGGGGGGGGGGGCAAAAGGGGCGGAAAAAATCAACAATTACAGTTAGGATTCTTTCCTGAGGGGGGGCACAAGGGGTGGACGGGCAAAATATCAACAATTACTGTTAGGTTTTTTTTTTCTGCGGGGGGCACAAGGGGCGGACGGTCAAAAAATCAACAATTGCTGTTAGGATTTTTTTCTGGGGGGGGGGGGGGGGGGGGGGGCACAAGGGGTGGACGCGCAAAACAATCAACAATTACTGTTAGGATTTTTTCTGGGCGGGCACAAGGGGCGGACGGGCAAAAAAATCAACAATTATGAACTATGATACTTCGAGTTTATTTCTACAAGTTCAAGTATGTATCTATAGGAAGGTTTATAAAAGTGCCAAAATTTATGTTTAATAAAGACAGTTTTAGCTTCTAACTATGTATGTACTGTGATGGAATCTCCACAGTACACAAAAATACCTTCTGGGGGGGGGGGGGGGGGGGGGGCACGTGCCCCCGTGAACCCCCCTAAATCCGCTACTGGTTCGAGCGAACCCAGGTTAAGAACCACTAGTTTAGGAGCTACAATGCCACAGACAGACACACAGACACGTCAAACTTATAACACCTCTCCTTGCGTCGGGGATTTAAAAATAGATTTTTGACTTGTTTTCCTAATAACGTCGTTGGGAAAGTTGCTGGGTCTCCTCCAATGGTTCATAACGAACATTTAAAGGTATTTATGATCAGTTTGAAGACAATAGTTTTACCTATTTTGGCTCCGTAATTTACTTTGGCCGTCCTTATGTGCGGCGCACACTTTACTAAACCATTAAATTAATCTCTTAATTTAACGTTATGAGACGTTGATAATGTCGCGTCGTTTGTTTTATATAATTTAATTGTGATAAAATGGAATCTCTTAACTGCCTTAAAAGATAACGGAGTGTTTACAGTAATTCAGAGCTCGAAAAATCAGTTAGCAAAGAGATAATATGTTGTGAAGGCGTGTGGTTATAATGTTATCTATCACAGTGTGTTATAAAGCGAATTCTTATTAGTTGACTTCAAGTTATGCAGAAAAATTAGGGTTAGGATTTGCCTAATCATTTTTATATGATATAAACATTTCCGATTATTTGACCTTAAGTCATTGTATTGATTTTCATTGTGTGAAATGTGTTGAAGAATAGTTTCTCGTGTTAAATGTGGTCACCTTTGATTTTGGGAAATTTGTTCAATTAATTATGGTGCGTTCGAATAAAAGTGCGTGATTTATTCAACTTTCTAAGTCAAGCAGAATAATTTGATGTTGTCGAGTTGTATTAAATATTGTGGCAACGCTTTACAACGTATGCAAAATCGAGTGTTTTTGGTTTGATAATTCATCTAAACGCGTGCCCAACACACGACTATGTACACGGTTGAAATTTGTCACACGAGAACGGATCGCTTCTTCGACTCGTTCTTGTTTTCACAGCTCGGCTGTGGAACGATTTGCCGGCCTCTGTGTTCCCTCCTTCCTACAACATGGGTCTCTTTAAGACCAATATTCATTCCTTCCTCTCCTCACAAAGACCCTCCACACAGCATCCCAGATGACATAGGCCCTGAGGGAAATTATTTTCCTTACGGCCTCCTGTGTTGAGTTAATGTAAAAAAAACAAGGATATTTTTTTAGTCGATTTTCGGTTTGAAATTGGTATATAATGCACAAATATTATAATTTTATAATAATTATAACTTCGGGGGCCAACTGTCGGGGATCAACTGCCGAGTACCACCACAAACAGTGAAATCATTTAAGGGTTAACTTAAAATAATTCATAATTTGCTCGTTCATAGATGGCGGTAATTCAATTATTTTATGAAAAACCCCTTTTGCAAGTTATGCTGTAAAATATTTAGATGAATATTGTTTTTTTGCCCACGTAAATAGTCAATATGAATATGAATAAATAGTTTCGTACTTGGAAAAACTCAATCCAATTTGGGAGGTAGATATGTGTACCGCCGCCCCGGGAACCATTTATTGGATATCCAACAACTCTGCCATAGGTCAACGCAAGAGGTTCGCTATGTTTGGTGACTTAACAAGGGAGCCCGAGTTCATGGGGTGAGCTTTGTCTAGCTTTGGTGAGCTTTATCGGACTCTTTCGACTCATCGGCTTACACCGCATTGACGGAGGGATAGATTCATACGTCCGTCACTCCTGGTTACATAGACAATTTGGGAGGTGGGTGTGGGTACCGCCGGACCACTTAAGTTAACCAACGCTAGGTGTTGGTTATCTTAAGTGGTTCGCTACGTTTGATGACTTAGCAGAGGTGCCCGGGTTCATAGGGTGAGGTTTGTCCAGATCTTGGTGGCGGATGCATCTGCCCACCAACTGCGTGGCAAGCCGGATCGGAAGAGACTGGTTGAGGGAGATCTTTTGACCTCTCCAGCAGGACTCTCTCGGAACCTTGCCTTGTACCGCAGTCGTAAGGATAGATTCATACGTCCGTCACTCTTGGATACACCGACCCCACATTCCTACCCACGCCTCATACCTTTTTCCTTCCCAGAACTTCCTCTCCTTCATTTTCCCATAAAGACCCTCCAAACAGCATCCTCAAAGATGACGTGGGCCCTGAGGGGAATTATTTTTCTCAGGGCCTCCTGTGTGGAGCTAATGTAAAAAAAGACCGCCAGATTCCTACCCTCCCCTCATACCATTTTCCTTTCCAGAACTTCCTCCACTTCCTTTCATTAAAAACAGCCTCCACACAGCATCCGTTAAGACGGCATAGGCTTTGGCGAAAATTATTTACCTCGGAGTCTCCTACGTGGAGCTAATATAAAAAAACATCAAAATACGAGTATATTTCAGCATGACTTGCAAAAATGATGTTTACTGCAAATAATCAAATAACCGCCATCCATGAACGAGCAGATAACGAATTGTTTAAAATGAAACCGTAAATGACAATCTACCAAAAATCCAACAGAATAGGTGCAGAATTAAAAGTGCACCATGGACTTCCTCATAGGCGGTACGGCTGCTATGAGCGCAGTCCTATTCACCAACCCCCTGGACGTGGTGAAGACGCGCATGCAACTACAGGGAGAACTGAAAAGCAAGGGCAATTACGCCGTGCATTACCGCAGCGTGCCCCATGCCGTCTACATGATAGCCAAGAATGATGGACTTCGGGCGCTGCAGAAGGGTCTGGTTCCTGCCTTGGGGTTTCAGCTTATCTGCAACAGCACAAGGTAGACTATGCTTACTCCTCTTTGACCCTTCAAACCTCGAGTATATTCTCTCAGAAGGTCAGCGCATTTCCGTTCTGCAATTAAATCCAATTAAATGGAATATTTCTGAGCGAATCGTAAAACGGAGTGAAAAATGTGGAGATCCGCAAAGAATGCAAGGCTGATTTAAGCGTAGAGATGGTTTGGGCATGTAGAACGAATGAAAGAAGAAAGGAATGTAAAAGAAAATATGACGCAAATGTGAATGGTAGAAGAAGTCGAGGACGCCCGAGGAAGACATGGCACGATCAAGCGAATCAGATCATTGAGTCGGTCCACGTCAAGAGTCAGATTAATAGAAGAGTATATATGAGACGTTGTATATATGTGAATGAGGCAAGTAGTGTGCAAAGACCAAGTTTGTTCGGCAGTCTGTTATCTCTGCCTACCCTTGCGAGAAACAGTGTGATGATTAGTTAGTATAGTGTAAAAGGTTTATTTAGGTCTTGCTGTTGGGATGTGAGACATGGACTTTGAAAGTAAATACCATGAACACGTTAGAGGCTTTTGAAATGTGGCTTCACCGTAGAATGCTCAAGGTCCCATGGACCGATATGATCACCAACATAGAAATTCTCAGGCAAGCTAGAGCAGATAGAGAACTGTTAACATTAATAAAAGTAAGCAAAATTTCATATCTGGGTCACATACTTCGAGGGGAGAAGTATCACTTGCTCCAATTAATATTGAAAGGCAAGATAGAGGGTCGCCGAGGACCTGGTAGGAGAATGTCTTGGCTGCTAAATGTATAAACGAGAGTGGACTGGCGTTAGAAGTGTGGAGGAGCTATTCCAGGCAGCGCAAGATAGAGAGACATTTTCCAGAATGATCGCCAATGTTGGGGGACCTGATAGGGCACACGAAGAAGAAGAAAAGGTTTATTGAATGGTTTTGAGAAGGGTGCGTAGAATGAAGCCCATTAATTTATTTATTTATTTATTTACGGACAAATAGTCCAATTAACAATATAACAATAACACGAATAGAAAAAAAAAGAGATACAATGAAAGGAGATTACATATAGATGAAGAGCATTGACAAAATACATATAATATAAAAGTACATAGAGAAGATAACTACAAGTAGCTTGAAGATGGATTTAAAAAGACTTTAAAAAACCACATTGCGTAACGACTGCCGAAAGTCATTTAGGCTTACACCAAAAAATTCAATGCTTTGATTTGAGTTGACAAGTCTCGACATTCTGGAAAAAGGAGAATGATATCCATAATTAGTAGAATGTTGAATGAGGAACAGCAATTCATTATTTCGGAGTCTACGGGAAGGAATGTTGAACTGGATGAGTTGTAACAAAGCAGGTGTGTCAGTAATACTGTTGATAATTTTGAAAATGCATATTAGATCAGAGTCCTTTCTACGTTTTTCTAAAGAGGAAATGTTTAAAGTTTGTTCAATTTCATCATACGAGTAATCTCCTCTTTCAAGTCCTAACCTCCAAGCAATTCCTCGTAGGAAGTGATGTTGTGCAGATTCGATGTAACAAATGTGGACAGCATAAAAAGGAGACCAAATGACACTAGCATATTCAAGGTGAGGGCGGACCAGCGAACAGTAAATAGTTTTAAGTGTATTTATATGTTTAAAGTCAGAGGTAATTCTATGAATGAAGCCGAGTAGTTTAAGTGATTTGTTTACGATGTTATTAATGTGATCCCGGAAAGAAAGTTTACAATCCAGAGTGACCCCAAGGTCCTTGATAGATGTGACAGTAGAGAGACAAACATTATTTAGTTTATAATCAAACTGAATAGGTTTTTTGGTTCTATAAAAATTTTGAATTTATCAACATTAAGTTCCATGCAGTTAATTTTGCACCAATCATTAAATGAATCAATATCAAGTTGAAAAAGTAAACAATCAAGATGGGATTTAATTATCTTAAGAATCTTATTGTCATCGGCAAAAAGCCAAAAACGTGTGTGAGAAAAAACTTTAATGATATCGTTAATAAAAAGGTTAAAAAAAAGCGGGGCCAAATGGGCTCCTTGCGGAACGCCGGAAGTTTCATCAATGTTAAAGGATTCAAAGTTATTTATTTTAACCCTTTGTTTTCTATTACTCAAGTAAGAGTGAAAGAATGATAATAATGGGTCTCTAATGCCTACAGCATAAAGTTTGGCCATGAGAATACGGTGATTAACTTTGTCGAAGGCTTTGGAGAAGTCAGTGTAGAGGACATCAACCTGAGTGTTATCTTCTAAGGCTTTAAGAATGGTATTTATAAAACAAACATCTGTCACTCAAAGTTATTGTTACATATGGAATTTAATGTAACATATTCTCTAGTCCCACTGACCAATCAGCATTTTTTCTGTTCAGATTAGGTCTCTACCAAACCGCAGAATCCAACAACCTAACCACGGGTCCCTCCGGAGAGACTGATTTGCTGAAGAGCATATTCTACGGGTCCATCGCTGGCGTCCTCGGTGCCTTCTTTGCCAGCCCCTTCAGCCTGGTGAAGACACACATCCAGTCTTCTTCCAGCAAGTCCATCGCGGTTGGTTACCAGCACCACTACTCCGGAACCAGAAATGCCTTCAGGGAGATCTACAGAAGCAATGGGTTGTTAGGGTTGATGAGGGGGTGGGAGTGTGCTGTGGTTAGGGTTGGGTGGGGGAGTGCCATCCAGTTGTCGACGTTTTCAAGGTAATTATATTGATAAATAATTAGTCTTCTGAATAAATGGCATAAGCAGTAAACCAAGGAACCTTGTAACGGGTTGATTGCATTATGAATCACCGAACCCCGCATACGATGCATCATAACATAAATAGCGGAGAGCGTCACCTCATCCCTAGTGGTGATCATTTGACAGACCAAGCCTTTTGCGGGCAACGTCAGGCAGCACGAGACAATATTCCGGGTAGGAACTCTTGATATAATTTGAAATGCTTGAAGCATGTAGCAAACTGCTATAACCTAAATCTCACAGAGGATCCAACACGCAAATAAAACATCTTTCAAATTTTTCTTGGCAACCATAGGGTCAAAAAAACTTTAAGAGCAGGGTCTACGCTTCAACGCATTTTAAAGGACAAGCTAGTTAGCTAGTGGTAGAGATCGTTTTTTTTTCAAGTTTGACCCAAAAAATTCCAGATACGAAAATAGATTTTCACGGCCAAATGTATTTCTGTTGTTTATTTTTGGGGTGTTATGGCGTGTTGCCCTACCTCCTCCTTTAGCCAACGTTTTGGACATCGTTACAGTGTATATCAACAGAGCAGATGTGTTTGCTATTGAGGAGGTAGCGCAACACGGCATAACATCCCTACGAATAGTCACTTCAAAGACCAATATAAAACTTCAGAAAGGAAAACGATCAGTAAATGAACATAATAAGTCTTCCAATATATTATAATAACTTTTCAAAAACCTGTCAATGTTCTTTGCAGATGTAAGGATTTATTGAAAAGACATGGCATTCTCCTGAATTCTCCCATAGCCTCAGCTTTTGTCGCCAGCAATATAAGCGGATTGGTTTTGGCTGTTTGTACGTGTCCCTTCGACTGCATATCAACGAGGCTTTATAATCAAGGTAAATCATTTTATTTTTTATCAGTTTGTGTTTTTCCTCCACTGAAGCGTTTTGGCCACATTTTGACCAATTTACAAATTCCCGCGAACGAAAAATGTGACCAATTTGAAGAGATATTTTAAAACATTTATTAGAATTTTTACAAAAGTTTCCGCGCATTGTAATCTTCGATTAATCACAAAAATATCTCCGAGTTTCACTTTTTAATAATAGTTTTAAAAAGTTTGATAATTTCGTAAGCAAGGAAAACTAACTAACTAACTATCAAACCGTTTCCTCGCGGGAGTAAGAAAAGTGGATAAAACGCAAACAACTCTGTTTTGGCACAGACTACACGCTTCATTCACATTCAAACGCTGACCCGAAAGTTGAACCACGATAGTTGGCCCTCTAAAATTATAATTTTTGTGGAATTAAAATGTCTTGTTTATTATTTACCAATTTCAAACCGAAAATCGAATTAAAAAATACGTATATTAAAAAGTTGGTATGGATATCAAACGAATTTACATACATACAGTGTTGATTTTTGGTTACGTTTTAAGATTTTCAAGGTCAAAAGTATTTTCGTTATTTGTCTTTGGGGTCACTGCTTGTCACGGTTATTTTGTACCAGTGGAGCTGGCGACACGGTTTCGCTTCCAAGTAAATAAGCACACATTTCACCATTAAAAATTACACATCTATCGGATCTGCCCTGATGATGGAGACTGCAACGCTGTCCGAAACGTTGGCTAAAGAATGAGGTTGCGCAACACGGCATAACACCCCAAAAACAAATAACGAAAAAGTGTTGATTTTTGTACTTTTACACTGTTATTTACAGTATATAGACAAGAAGTTTTTCCTTGATGCATTTGAATGAAAATATGTTTTACACTTTTGTTAATCGGCGGTGTGTACTTTCTACACACCCTTTCGGGGACACATAGTTATATATTGTGTCAGTAGGTTTACCGTATTTTGCCTAAACCGACTGCATATTGTAGGCCGGTAGGCCAACTGTCCGGGGATCAACTGCCGTGGAACCCATTCAAACATACCTATTTAACTGTTGTTGTTGTGCATACGTAAATACTGAAATATAATTGTTATTTTCTCAGATACCGACGCTTTAGGACGGGGTAAAACTTACAGTGGAATTTTAGACTGTGGAGTTAAAATAGTAAAATCTGAAGGGGTGTACGGCCTCTACAAGGGAGTGGTTCCCTTGTACCTCAGAATCGCTCCCCATACCGTGCTGTGTCTCATATTCTGGGACTATCTTAAAAAATTATATGAGAATGTAAGTATTAATCAGTAAAATACTGTTTAAAACGGTAAACCGGTTTATGAACCAATCCGTGTTCTTGCTACGTACGATATATAGATATATGGGACCCAGGCTATGCAGTGCACAAAAATAGAATTGAAAGCGTTCAAAATAGCTTTTTAAGGTACCTCAATTACCGCTCTTTTCTATCTCATGTTAGTAATGAAGGCTCTGCAAAGTTCTTCAAAATACAGACGTTAACTAGTCGAAGAAATTTAGCAGATTCGGTAATGTTATTTAAAATTACACATATTTACCACTGCAACATTCTTCAAGATAATATCAACAAATTGTTAATTTGGTGTAATGACTTTACTTAAATATCTCAAAATGCCAAGTGGTTAGATTTTCTCGAATAAAAAATCCAGTGATCTTTAATTACAACATTGATAACAATACTCTTGAGACATTAACACAAATTAAAGACTTGGGCACCACTTTTCAATCAAATCTTTCATTTGTTAACCATATAACAGAAATCTCTAATAAGGGCTTAAAAATGTTGGGATTTATAACCAGGCTAACTAGAAATTTTAACAATATAAAGTGTATTAAACTGTTATATGTATTTTGCCTATGTTAGAAGTCAATTTGAGTACAATTCCCCCGTCTGGAATCCACATTATAGTATACATGTACAAGCTGTTGAAAGAATACAAAACAAATTCTTACGTTTTATAAATTTTAAAATGGGTATTCCAGCAATTACGTTGAACTACAACACTATTTTAAATGATATGAATATTCTCAAATTGTCCGACAGAAGAATTTTCACTGACTTGGTATTTCTATATAAAATTCTAAATGATTTAGTTGATAGTCCGATATTGCTAGAATTGATAAGTTTCCGGATTCCACTACGTAATACCAGAAGTCAGGACTTATTTCAGTGCAGAAATTCTGTAACTAACTACCATATGTATTCCTCTTTGTCCAGAATACTAATGGAGGGAAATAATTATACCAAGTCAGTGGACATCTTCAATTTATCTTTAAACAAATACAAAATACTGTTACTGAGGCAGTTCAGTCATGTACAATAAATACTATATATTGCGTTGCAAAACCTATTATATTTCTATGTTAAAGAAATAGTATTTATATATAATTTAATCATAGTGTAATTTGTAAATTTCATACTTATGTAAAAGCCCCGTAAAAGGGCGTAAATAAATAAATAAATAAATAACTTAATCGATTGTCCTGATCTTCTTCAACGCCTATCATTCCATGTTCCAAATCGCAACAGCAGGCAGACGCTTACCTTTAATCTCCCTCTTTGCAAGACCAACTCCAAGCAGAACTCATTTATCTACAGATCCACACACTTATTTAACTTAAATTATTATCACATTGACATTTTTAACTCGACTTTACGTGACATAAAACGAAAACTCACCAAGCAACATGACTCAAACTAGAAAGCTAAATCCCTATATATTCCCGTCCTTTGCCTCTTAATCCTATTCGTATGTTCCTCCTCCCCCCCCTTTTTATATATTGTAACTAAAAAATAAATTAATTAAGAAAATACCCTATCATCAGTGGAAAGTTCATAATTGGCATAATTAACATCTTATTATTGTATTATTTTGTAATCTCTGATTTGCTGTCAACTTTCTCTAAAATAAATAAAATAAAATAAAATATTCCTCGCTCCAGTTTAAGCGGTTTCGTATTTTTTGTATTCGCCCACGCCCTCACTGTGCCATCTCAACGCCCTCTAATTTTCTCTAGGCCTTCTACTGCCCCTCTGAAAGTCTCAAACGCGCATAAGGGGGCATTATCGTCCGCTTTGAGAACCTATGACGTACTGTATGCACGCGTTCAAAATCGAGTTCGCCCCTAAGAACAAACCTCACCCCAAAAATCCGGGCACCCTTGCTAAATTACCAAACGTAGCGAACCACTTGTAGTTTGAACTATGGCAAGAGTGGTGGCTTTGAATAATTGGTTGGCGGTACCCTTACCAACCTCCCAAATTGAATTACCCCCACTACCTCCAGCCTCACCCTAATGACATGAGGATGCCATAATCTCACTGGCTCAAGACGGGAGCAGTTGAGACTTTTGTGCGGTATTCACACAAAGAAAAAAATGTTTAGACAGTCTTAACGAAAACTTGAACGGAGAGAGTAATTGCCTTTTGCAAGTTATTTTTCAATCAATTTGTTGATTTCTTCTGCGTACCCTGATCCAAAACTCTGTGCAAGCAACCGTAGGTCCTTTTTCGTTATTTGTTTTTAGGGTGTTGTGCCGTGTTGCGCTACTTCCTTCTTTAGCCAACGTTTCGGACATCGTTGCAGTGTCCATCATCAGGGCAGATCCGGCAGATCCGGTAGATGTGTTTCACACTGCAACGATGTCCGAAACGTTGGCTAAAGAAGGAGGTAGCGCAACATGGCATAACTCCCCCAAAACAAATAACGAAAATGATTTTGGCCGTGAAAATCTTAAAACGTATCGAACTGTAGGTCCTGATAACAAACCTACGTATAAATATTTGAGTGAGGCATGGAATTGGTACAAGTATTCTGGACATAAAATAAAGAGCACAGAAGAAAGAAGACCACGAGAAATTCTTTCCATATAGATTTTTCTCTAAATATTTGAATTCTATTGGAAACCAATGTCGCCAATGTTCCACGATTTTACTTGGTTCTAGCCCATCTCTGTTTCTTTCACATCAAACTTGCCTGACATCCCATTTGGTTATGGTGAAACACAGTTCTGCATATGGTATATTAATAATATTATTAATAATAATATTTGGATGATTTACATATCCCACATGCTTTAATTTGTGTTTTTTTTTTTCATTTCTGTTGTACATATATATATTTTTCTTTTTTTTCTACCACTTTATGATTTCTTTTATGCTTTAATCTATGTTTATATATACATATATTATAAATTTTAGCGGAAACTTCGCTGGTTAATGCAACCATGTAATATGTTACTCTATTATGAAAATATGTACCTATAACTGTTTGTTTCCTTAATAAACTAAAATAAAAAAAAAAATATGAAATTTAAGCAAATAATGGTCAGACTTTTGAAACCTGAATCACGCTAACTTCGTATTTCTTGGGCATTGCAACTCATAAACTTACGAATACCCACAGTAACAACACGACAAAATACGCATTTATAAATTAATAGCTTACCCGGCGAACTTCGTACCGCAACAGAATCAATAACTGTTGTATTCACTTATTAGATGAATTTAATACAGATTTTTTGTCAAGTTAAAAATTACCATGTTTTGTTTTCGTCAGTATCAGAGATGGCGTTGTGTACGGATTTATATTTTTTATGATTTTATTACTTTTCAACTTACATACAGGGATTGCGTTTCATTTACGTGTGAGGGAGATTTATTATAGTTATTGTATTTTTCCTTTGGAGGGATGCAGACGTACGTTCACCGTTTGTCTCATTTTCG
The DNA here is from genome assembly GCA_917880885.1 of Limnephilus marmoratus. NCBI lineage: Eukaryota > Metazoa > Arthropoda > Insecta > Trichoptera > Limnephilidae > Limnephilus > Limnephilus marmoratus. The sequence continues at coordinate 41,372,060 of OU862928.1, forward strand.
ACTATTGACATTTAGTGTGTAAGAAGTGTGTGATAATAAGATACATAGACAAATACAAACGTCATTGTAAACCGCGTCCACTCTAAATTACCTAAAACAGTGTATTTAGCAAAAAGTGAAGTGATATTTTAACTTAAAACATAGTATTAATTAGCTAAAATCACAGTGAATTAATAAATTCAATACAAACGATTGTTAATAATCATAAAATTCAATATATCATATTCAATAGTGCATTGTGTTGACGTGTGTCGTGTAGGTACACCGCAGTGACACCGTACTTGATACCGATACAGGCCGCGGCACCTAGCCGTTCGTACCGATTGAACTCGCTACTTGGAGTTTCATTTATACTCGCTACCTAATTATTCTCGCCACTCACCGCTCGCTACTGGGATATTTATTTATCAATTATATATAATAATTGCCACTAAAATGGCTTCAACAAGATCTACCTTGGAGCAACAAAAAATCGTAGACTCCCTCACGGACTACATTGACCGTAAACTGGGTGAGTTGAAAAAACAAATGTTCTCAAAATTCGAGACAGAATTAGCAGATTTAAAAAAAACAACACAATTCGTTAGCGACAGATATGATGAAATTAATGAAAAATTAAATTTAATTCTTGAATTACCGAAACAGCACCAAAAAATTTTAGAGGATCTAGAAAATAAGGAAAAAAGAATTGTTGCCCTCGAAATGAAAATAGCTGCAACAGAACAAAATGAATTGAAAAATAGCGTGGAGGTAACAGGCTTCAAAATATCGACTGACGAACCACCTCAAGTAATTGCAAACAGAATCACTACTGCCTTCGGAGTAAGCCTAGAACCGGAGGACAAGTACAAATTTCTAAAACCGACAGACACAAAACCTCCGCGATTAATCTTAAACTTCAAAGAGGAAAATAAAAAAATCACTATGATGATTGGCAAAAAAAAATACCAATGTATCCCTTCAGATTGCAGACGAAAATAAAAAAATTTACGTAAATGATACCCTGACGCCATATTACAAAAATCTCTTATGGATGACTAAAAAAAGGGCCAAAGATAAAAATTTTAAATTCATCTGGTTCAAAAACGGAAAACTACTGGCTCGAAAATCTGAAGGCTCACCAATTACTGAAATAAAAAATCATTATGAACTTGAAAGTAAAATCATATAATCTTGCCACTTTCTCGATAACCTAACCTAATCTACATTATAATATACACTTAACCAGAAATGGATCAATTAATTGATATAGAATTTGATAACCCTTCACCCGATACCAGCACTACTTCAACAACTATAGACAGATCACCCCTTCCCCTGGATGATGAGAAAACCCCACCACGAGATGTAAGGAACGTGTACCAAATTGGAGACATCAAAATCAATATGCTAAACACTGGACAGATACACCCGCATTGTGATGACTACCAACTACTTCTTCTGCATCATGGACTAAACAATGCAGTTAATATACCTACAAGTTTAGGATATAACGAAAACGATAGGATATGTAAATACTCTTCAACATGGCTGACTACATGGAACACATAGACTCGGACAAACAGCATCACTGCACAAGTACTAATGACTTTAAACAATGGACTAACATCAATAAAAAAAAAAAAAAATAGGATCAAAATATTACATCAAAACATTAGATCAATCAATAAAAACTTTGATGAATTTATATTATACCTCCAACAACTTGAAAATAATTTTGATGTCATCGTACTGACAGAATGCTGGCTGAATGACAAATATACACCTAAAACACTTGAAAACTATAATACGTACCACTCAACGAAGCACAAAAACCAAAATGATGGCGTAGTCATATACACAAGTAATAAAATCAACACGACTATACAAGAAATAAACATCATAGACTCTAACTGCATAAAAATTACATATGACAAAGAAACTTGTATCCTAGCTATATATAGATCTCCATCCAAAAATAACATAACAAATTTCCTAACTGCACTAAACAGCACATTAACTGATCTCAACAAAATCAAAAATATCATCATAGTAGGAGACCTAAACATAAACACTTTACAATATGGACACCCGCAAAGCATAGAATACCTATCAATACTAGCGCAACATGGACTGGAACCCACGATAAATATCCCAACACGAGTCACACAAAACACAAGTAGCTGTATAGACCATATAATGATCAAGTCAAAACTAAAATCCGAAACAATAGTACTCGAAAGCGCAATTACAGATCATTACATGACTATGATAGCAATAGCCACCGAAAACACAAAATCTGAACAACATAAAACATTTTCAAAAAAAATAACTGAATATCCAAACTTAAAGGAAAAACTCAAAAAAATGGACTGGAATCCAATATACCGAATACAGAATGCTGAAGAAGCCTGGGATAAATTCACAACTACGTTAACACAAGAAATAAATAACTACACTAATATAAAACTTATAACACTTACACACAAGACAAAAAAAATAAAACTATGGATAACTCAAGGAATATTAAACTGCATCCGTAAACGAGACAAATTACACAGACAAATTAAAAACACACCATATGACATGGAACAACTTAATTTTTATAAAAGATATAGAAATATCTGCACAAAAATTATAAGAGTAGCTAAGGAGATATATTATAGACAAAAACTACAAAAAGAAAACAACAACCCAAAAGCTATATGGAAAATATTAAAAGAAGTGACATACACACAAAAACACAAACAGAAAAATAGTATCGAACAATTAAATATTAATTTAAAAAAAATAGATATCAGTACAAATGCGGAGATAATAGCGAACCATGTGAATAACTTTTTTGCAAATATAGGAAAAGTTTTAGCAAACCGTAAAACACAAACACAAACCAACCGATCGTACATCAATACACAAAAGACAAAACTAAGACTTACAATAAAAACAATTACGGAGGAGGAAATTGAAAAAATAATCGATAAATTAAAAAACAATATTGCACCGGGATTAGATGAGATAACAACAGATTGCATTCAGAAATTAAAAAATGAAATAATAAAACCAATAACACACTTAATCAACCTTAGTATAAAACAAAGCTGCTTCCCTAGTACTTTGAAACAAGGACTGGTGATCCCTATTTACAAAGCAGGAGACAAAATGGAAATAAATAACTATAGACCAATCACATTATTAAACTCACTATCAAAGATCTTCGAAAGAGCATTAAAAAACCAAATTATAAAATACCTTGAAGAAAACAAATTAATCTCGGATAAACAATACGGATTTAGAGAAAAAAGAGGTACCAAAGAAGCTTTAGAATATGTAATAGATTATATACATAGCAACCTAGATCAAGGGTAAAAATGCATAGCAATATACCTAGACTTAGCTAAAGCCTTCGATTCAATCTGCCACAAAACCCTATTTAAGAAATTAGAAAACTTTGGTATCTTAGGCAAGGAACTCCAACTAATGAAAAGTTATATGAGCAACAGAACCCAACGAGTTAAAATTAATCACCATACTAGTAAACCACTGCCAATTAAATATGGAGTTCCACAAGGAAGCATACTAGGGCCCGTGCTATTCACTATCTACATAAATGAACTCTGTAATATGGAAATAGACGGAGAAATAATTAGTTATGCGGACGACACAGTATTACTCTTCAAATCTAAAGACTGGAACAATGTGTATAATGCAGCAGAATTAGGAATCACGCGAGTGAAAACATGGTTAGACACAAACATACTTACATTAAATATATCGAAAACAAAATTCACAACGTACAGTATAAATAGTATGGGACAGCCAACAAATAAAACAAACACCATAAAAATTCACAATTGTTTAAACACCAAAAATTGCGACTGCCCTGCTATAGTAAAAACAGACCAAATAAAATATCTAGGAATCATAATTGACCATAATCTCAAATGGGCACATCATATAAATCATATCACCAATAAACTCCTCAAAACAATACATCTTTTCCTAAACATAAGAAACATATACAAACTAAAACAAATGAAAACAGTATATTTTGCACTCTGCCAATCTATAATAGAATATGGAATCATTGTTTGGGGAGGAGCAACAAACTCAGCTATTGTTCATTTGGAAACCACACAGAGAACCATCTTAAAGGTTATACTAAAAAAACACAGAATGACTGACACAGACCAAATATTCAACATGTTCGACGGACTTGATATACGACAATTATACATAAAAACACTTCTTAACTATATCTTTGACCAAAAACACAAACTCCAACAAACACAAACCATTAATAGACCAGTTAGACAAGCATACATACAAAACTTAAAAACACCGACGATAAACACAAGCTTTGGACAAAGACATCACAAATACCAGGCAATAAAAGCATTCAACCATCTTTCACTCGATTTAAAAAAAGAAGGAAGAAAACAAAAAACTTTTTACACTCAAAATTAAAAGATGGATTAAAGAACAAAAAAGGCAACTTTACAAAAAAATCACAACATAAAAAAAAAAAATAAAAAAAAAAAAAACACAGACATAAACACCATTGCAATACTCACTAATATATAAAACCCTTTTAATTTCACTATTGGTTTATATGTATCTATCCTATTTATATAGTTTTATTTTATTGTTTTATTTTAGTGTTATTTTACTCTATTTTATTTTGCTCTATCTTACTTTCTTTTAATTCTTATATGTTATTATTGAGTTTCTTTTTTCTTTAGTCTTTATTTTATATGTATCTCAAATTAAAAAAATATAAATCATATCAAACTGTAAAATGAGGTCCTCAGCACGGGTAAAGCACCCAGTGAGGCCCACATTAGTCAAAAAATTTAACAAACATGTATAAATCAGGTGAATCAAATAAAAAAAAAAAAAAAAAAAAAAAGAAAGAGAGGCAGCATTATATGTTTAAGAACAAAGGAAAAACAATCAGCGCGTTGACATTTGACGTTTGGAATTCAGTCGCTATTCAATATTATACTTATCACGATATTGCTGCAACTCTTTCAAAAGATGAGAATTCATTAGATATAAAATGTATGAGGAAAAGAAATTTCTTAATAATTTTTTTTTGTAATTTTTTCCGATGTTTTAATAGCTATTCTGCTATTCGGGGCGGAGACAAATCCAACTAATCAAAGATCATGAAAATCTATTCAGCCGTTATAAATGGTGTAACTAACCCGACTTTGTTTAATATATTCAGATAATAATTTACGCGCACTATTCTACTGCAGCGTTCATAAGCGTAACTACATTACTCACTCTCCGATACAACGATTTCACACTATGGGAAATCAATACTTAGGGTTGACTTAGATGATATTTATAAAATGGGTATTCCAGCAATTACGTTAAACTACAACACTATTTTAAATGATATGAATATGCTCAAATTGTCCGACAGAAGAATTTTCACTGAATTGGTATTTCTATATAAAATTCTAAATGATTTAGTTGATAATACGGTATTGCTAGAATTGATAAGCTTCCGGATTTATTTCACGCAGAAATTCTGGTACTAACAACCATATGTATTCCTCTTTCTTCAGAATACTAAAGGAGGGAAACAATTATACCAAGTCAGTGGACATCTTCAATTTATCTTTAAACAAATATAAAATACTGTTACTGAGGCAGTTCAGTTATGTACAATAAATACTGTATATTTTTAACTATTCATATGTAAAAGCCCCGAAAAAGGGCGTTAATTAATAAACAATTAAATAAATATTTAATAACAACTTGGCGGGTTTTGTGGATCATGTAAATTATTTATTCGAACACTATTCCTAAGTTTTTATATTCTACCTACCTACTACAAAAGTCTAGTGTTGACATATTCTTACGTCTGCTATAATTTATTAAAAACCAACATAAAACTGTAGTGTACTAAACTTAAAGACCTAAACTATTCCAATTCAAAGATCGCGCTTCTAATCAGTGCATTTATATCTTGCGAAGTGTTACTTTTTCATGTTTTTTGTCTTCCCAAAGAAATTGCATGGTAACTGTCAAAAATAAATAATAAAAATAAAACTGTCATTCTGTACTAAAACAAGCCAGCTGTTAAAAAATACAAAAGTGCCATATCTGTGTTGTAAATATCATACAATCAATTTTATTCACAGCGAAATCACTTTATAAATTAATTTCAACATGAATACATTATGCATCGTTTGTGACAAAAATATTGACAGTCCAGCCGAATTCATAGCGTGTGTAGTCTGTGAAAACGGCTACCATCTTGTTTGTGCAGAGATTGGGGAAAACCTACGTGGTGCTCGTAATTCTCAATGGAAATGTAAAAAATGTTCAAAAAATTTTACGAAAAAAAAGAGCAAAAATACGATATGTGATATGAAAATAGATCAAGAGCCATCTAGCGGCAAATCTACCAAGCAGCTAACCCAACCTTCTAAATCGGCAGTCGAGCAGTCAACAGACGAGGAGAAATTTCCTTCCTCAAACAAAGATGGCGCAAGCGGTTTACTTACGTCGAATTATTTCATTATGGAACTAAATAATTTCAAAAAATCCATAATGGATTTTGTTGAACAAAAATATGAATCAATTATCGCACAAAATAAAGAAATCCTTGATTCAATTAATTTTTTAGCGGATCAGCAAGACCAGCTAAAAAAACGCATAACTGAAATTGAATCCTCACAAGAAATTATCAATACTGATATATTAGAATTAAAAAAACAAAACGCTGTATTAGAAAAAACTACTTCTCTTTAGGACGACAAAATTGACCGGCTGGAGTACATTACACAGATGTGCAATATCGACATCAGAGGCATCCCTGAAGCAACCAATGAAAATATTATGGAAACTCTTAAAAAAATATCAAAAATCATTAATTACGGAGAGAACACGATACCTTTACAATCTGAAATTAATAAAATGTACAGACTAGGACCAAAATTGTCTGAAAAAAATCCCAGATCTATAATAGTGTCGTTCAATAGTATTAAATCTCGAGATGACTTCCTACTCAAAATCAAAGAATATAAAAAATCCTCTACCTCCAGTTCAAGCAAACTCAATACAGCAGATTTAGGGCTATCGCAAGAAGCAAAACGGATTTACGTGTCGGATCATTTAACGCAAAAAGGAAAATTCCTACTCTCTCAAACTAAAAAATTTGCCAGAGATTATAACTATAAATATTCTTGGACATCCTCGGGGCGCATTCTGCTAAGACAAACGGATACATCCAAAATTATTACGATTAAAAACATCATGGATCTCGATCGAGAAAAACGTCAACAACTGTGACAGATGATAAAAAGTACCTCAACATTTACTTCACCGATAAACGAAAATAATCCGGCTAATATCATTTTCACCGCAAGTTTTCATATTATGCGTTTTTTCTTTGTCTTTAAAAATAATGTATTAATTCATAATAATTCATTCTTACTCTTTTTAGTAGTTCTTTCATGCAGCAACAAAATCAGTATGAAAATTGTTTATATCAGTATTCACTTTTTTTATTATACGTTATCTCCTTTGAATGTAACTCACATTTCTTTAACTCTCTCTAAGAAAAAATTATATATCTCCATAAATAATACTGTCATTACAAGTTTTTATTCGAATATTACCACTATCTACAATTCACACACACTAAGTATAATACCTAAGATTTATCAAAATAATTCATTCTCTAGTAACAGAAAAAATATTACAAAAATTACAAATCTTACAATTAAAAATTCTAACCTTACTCTTCCTCTAACCAAAAAAAATCACGCTGTTTTAGTATTCTTTAAGATAATATCAGTTTACTGTGTAAATATTATTCTTCATGCATGTTCTCGTAGGAATCTGAGTATTAATACCTTATTTACTCACTGTTGGATGCTCCTATTTTCTGTAATAATCTTTTTATTTTGGTTAACTATTATTATACTCACTTGTATTTACAGAATTTACATTAACTACAAATGCTCGAGCTCTGTAATAATGTTTTTGTATTTCCCAAAAACCATTACTACTGTTTTATTTACATATTTTTTAATCATACTTTTGCATTTTTCACATGTTACTGTATTTAATTATTGTTTCTTATCACACCTATCAATGCAAACCTACTTATGGTACCAAAGTATTATCGCCAAAAGCACTTACCTAGCTATTATCCACTCCATTGTTATAATATGCTTTATGATTGATAATTATGTAAACATTTCCTTCGCTTGTTTTTTATCGGATCATACCTACATTTTCGAGAAGATTTTACGAACTCAAATTATTGTACTCCCACTATTATTCTTATTATTATTATTAATTACATCGCATGTTATTTCTTGTTGTTTTATGAATCACACCACCAAAAGCAATATGTATAAAAATGTAATTTTCTGTCTTCAATCAAGCCAATATATTTTTAACATTTATATGCTCAAAACTGTATTCTTACTTTCTTGTATCAGCATAATTATTATAATAATTGCCTATCTAACTTCTAATTATTCCTACCATATTTCACCTTTTTTGGCCAAATCTCAAGCCTTTTTAATATTCCTTAAGAAAATGGTAGATCACTCCATACATATTTTTTCACTCGCATGTTTTTATAAATTCAACACCATTCATAATGTTTATACCGAAAACAATGTATTCATACTTTCTGTAATGGTTCACTCTGGTATTAACATACTTATTCTCACAAAATATAATGTCATATCGTATTATTCGACATTCTTACTGTATAAACCAATAATAACATTTTTATTAACACAAATATTCCTCACCAGCAATAATATCTTCAGTCGCTTCTCTACTCTAGGTTTACTGACAACATTTACAACATTTATCTCAATAATAAATAAAACTTGGAAAGAAATCTACTGCAAATGCAAAACTGAAATTTACTCAAGCTCCGTTCTAATTACATCTTTGCACATTCCAAAAATCATTACAACTTTTTATTATATTATAACGTACTTATTGCACTCATATCTTTCCCGCATAATCACTTACCATGTTCTTATCTATTTATCAAACTTACCTATACTCTATCGACCTGCTCGTTCTAAAATTAACTTTTGCTTAAATATTCATTTTTTTGTTTTTTTTTGTTTTTGTTTTTTACAAATAGAAAACCATGGATTTAGAAATGAATGATATCAATGTACAAATAGAAAATCATGGTAATATAATTACCTCTGAAACTAATGTTGCATCAACTTGTATAGATACACTAAAGCCATATACACAATTAAAATTATTCTCTACAAATATTCGCAGCATAGATAAGAACTTCAACAGTCTACTAGTAACGCTTGCTGACTTGAATAATATATTTGACATAATAATTTTAACAGAATGTTGGATCAAATCAAATTATACTCACAAAAAAATTACAGGATTTACTGTTTTCAATACATTGAATAACAAGACACAGTCAGATGGAGTAATCGTCTATGTAAAATCCGATCTCTACCCGACCATCTCTGAATTATCCGTCGACAATGCCAACTGCCTCAAAATTAAAATAAACCAGACCACCATTCTTGCACTATACAGGTCACCTAAACAACAAAATGTTTCAGCCTTCCTTAAATCTTTAGACGTGGCATTATTGAACTGTAGAACAAATGAAGAACTAATGGTAATAGGCGACATTAACATAGATTTACTTAAGCCCATGTCAACACAAACACTCGACTATAAAAACCTAATGACTCAATACGGGCTTGTTTCTTATATTAATGTCCCAACTAGAGTAACCGACATGACCAAATCATGTATTGACCACATATTCCTAAGAACAAAAAAAAATTCTAAAGGAATTGTTTATCAATCAACTATAACTGATCACTTCTCAATAGTAATTGGCCTCATGAATAAAAAATCCACTCCCATTACCTCATGTGAAAATACATTAAAGACTACGATCAATTTTGAGGAACTAACCTCCAAAATTAAATTAGAAAATTGGCTCTCTGTTGTAAATTCTTCAGATGTAGATGTTGCATTTAATAAATTTTCTGAAATACTATTGAAACATATTCAGGCTGTTACCGTTGAATCCCCTTTGAACAACTCAAAAAATAAAAAACTAAAACCATGGATAACAGATGGTTTAATTTTTTGTATTAAAAAACGGGACAAACTCCACAAAAACTTAATTAACAATCCAAATACACAAGCCCAAACATTTTATAAAAAATACAGAAATATTTGTAACAATCTCATCAGAATCACTAAAGAAAACTACTATAAACATAAATTGTCCAGAGCCGGTAATAATAATAAAAAAATTTGGCAAATTATTAAAGAAATATCTGACACTGACCATTCAACACCAACAATCAATAAATTAAACATCAACGGACTAGACACTTCACTAAAAGTCGACCCTGACACTGTGACCAATCACATAAATGAATATTTTTGTAATATTGGAAAAAACTTAGCATCACAAATTTTAAATAAAACATCTACCGATGAAAATGCACTTGCCAACAATATAAATATCTCTGCTTGTGAAACAAACAATTCATTCACACTCGACCCCACCAACTCTGCTGAAATTTCACAAACTATAAAACAACTAAAGCCCTCCCATTCATGTAATCATGATAAAATATCCTCAAATATACTCAAAATTATTGAACCTTTTATAAATCTACCACTGGAACATATCATTAACCTCAGTCTCGACAAAGGTATATTTCCGTACAAACTCAAACTTGCTTTGGTCCAACCAATTTTTAAGTCTGGAACTCCTACTGAGATATCAAACTATAGACCTATCTCCATTTTATCATCACTCTCCAAAATCATAGAAAAAATCGTAAAAAAAAGACTTACTGACTATCTTACAAAATACAATATTCTCTCGCCTAACCAGCATGGGTTCAGAGAAGGGCTCAGCACAGATTCAGCTATTCTAGAATTAACATCACACATAACAGAAGCCCTAGACAAAGGTGATAAATGTCTGGCAATATTTCTAGACTTAGCTAAGGCATTTGACACAGTCTCTCGTCGAATCCTCCTAGCTAAGCTTCATAAAATTGGAATAAAGAATAAGGCATTTGATTGGTTCAAATCTTACCTAACAGACAGAAAGCAATTTGTTAAGTTACCATCATACAAATCGTCTCAACCTATCAGAATCAATTTTGGTGTACCACAGGGCAGTGTACTCGGTCCAATACTTTTTCTCATATACATTAATGATTTATGTAGATTAGAAATTGATGGCAACATAATCACCTTTGCCGATGATACTGCCCTGATACTAAAAAGTAAAACATGGGTAGAAACTTTTCATAAAGCGGAACTAATTTTGCAAAATGTTAAACAATGGCTGGATGATAATTTACTAACGCTAAACATAACCAAAACAAAATACCTAACATTCAGTACAAATAATCCAAGTCAACCCTCAAGTAATCATGTATTAAAAATACATTCTTGTAGTAATATATCCAGCTGTTTATGCAATCCATTGGAAAGAGTAGACTCCATCAGATACTTAGGCGTAATAATCGATAACAAACTGCGATGGGAAGAACATGTAATTAACGTCACAAGCCGTATAAGGAAACTGGCTTATATCTTTAGATCATTGCGCAATATACTACAAAAAAATACAATGAGAACAGTATATTTTTCCCTGTGTCAGTCAATCTTATCGTACGGTATAATTATCTGGGGAGGATGCTCCAAAACTGTATTAGATCCATTAATAAAAGCCCAAAAATTAATAATACGGACTATTTACAGAGTTCATTATATACACCCCACGAAAGACCTATTTAAAGACTTCAAAGTTCTTAATGTAAAATCCATATATGTAAAAAATATTACCTCTTATTTTAAATTCAAATTTACAAAAAAAAAAATATAAATTCAAAATACAACACAAGATATTCAAACCTATCGAATTATATTATTCCAACAACAAAAACTTCAATGGCCCAGTCCCAGTTCAACTTTCTTGCACCTAAAATTTTTAATAATTTATCATTTGAAATAAAGTCCAAAGACAAATATCTCACTTTCAAAAAGGCGCTTACTGACCTTCTGATGAGTGACAATGACAGTGTTTATAACCTGTTTCACATACTAAAATAGTTATTAATTATTAATAGTTAAAAGAAAACAAAACGTAAGATATAATAATGTTTTATTACTAATGTTTTTGGGTTATTTGTCATTCAATTTATTCAAAATTAAAAACGGTTTTTGCAAATGCAAAATGATTTTAATGCAAAACGGAAATTTTCTAACCTTCGGAACATCCCCGATATGAGAGGTTAAACTTCCATATTCATCGGTTAATTATCATATTTAATGTCATATTTTATGTTTTTACCCCGCTTATAGCTCAATTTGACATAATTTTTCTTATAAAAGTAATGCTTTATAATATTATGATGTTTTAATTTAAAATCACTTCATTAATATGTTAAAAAATAGAATTATACCAACGCATATTGTCGAACAGGCTATGCCTTTTGTAATCTTTTTTGTTTCCATTTTTTGTATTATCTTGTATTTGTATGTTTTTTTTTTAATAACTGTTACAATGAATCAAAACTTTTCAATAATAGAAAGAGTATATGCCTGAATTATTTATTGTACATATTTACATTGTATTCATTTATCTATTTATAAAATAAGAAATATATATAGCAATAAGCTGCACATCTCACTAGGGCATTCCTGTATCGAGATGTGCAGTTTTACAACAAAGTTTTACAACAATGTAGTTTTACAATAATGTAATTTTAAAAAAAAGATAAGAAAGAAACATACACATAAACTTAATAAAAATATTATAATAAACCTACAAAAGCAGCATGAGTACAGTTATTCAAACATTAATAAATAATTATATTCTGTCACCATGTTAGAAAATAACACCTCTTTTATTAACATATATCTCAATACTATTTGGAAAGATACTTACTGCAAATACTCAAGCTCCATTCTAATTACACCTTCATACACTTCAAAAAAAAAAAAAAAATTACAACTGTGTGTAAATGTGTTGGTACTGTGTCCATGGCCGTATATATACATATTAATGTATTCATGTACCTAGACGCATATAGATGTGTAAGTGTGTGTGTGTATATGCCTATGTGTGTATGGATGTGTGCACCTGTATATACGTATGCGTATGCACTCACACATATAAATTTTAAAATAAGGATATGTATCTTCTCACAAACTTATCCTTACCCAATTCTTTTTCTCTTTACTACTTTTTTATTATAACTTTACCAATTTTCAACATCATTACATTACTAATAGTTCCATATGTTAACAATAGACTTCACTTAAAGTAAATATCCTCCATTGTCACCATGAAACAGGCAGCCGCCTAGTATGGTGATTCAATGTATCCAATTCTATGTAAATGTCTAATTATGTAACATGTATTTAAATAAAATAAATAAAAATAAAACATATCTAGTATTTTTGTAAACCTGTCTAATCGCTGTATTTATAATTTTGTTTTTTGTATTTTTATGACTTGTTTGTGTTTTTCATCTTATGTTATTTTATTTTTATTATTTCTTTTTTAAGTTTAAAAATTATCCATAATGTTAAAATTGTACTACTCACATGTAAAAGTCCTCTGGGCATTAAATAAATGAATTCCTGTTAAACATAAACACACAAAAAAAATATTCGATAGCCCAGAATTGCTTGTATTAAAAAGCTTTCGGATTCCACAACGTAAGGATTTATTTCAGTGAAAAAAATATGGGTCTAACTACCACAATATATTAATTTGGAAGGCGGTATTATACTCCGCTCCGGGAATCATTTATTGGACAATTAACTCTACCATAGGTCACCCCAAGTGATTCGCTACCATAGGCGACTTAGTAGGGATTCTCGGATTCATCGGATTTGGTGTGTCCAGATCATGACGGCGGATGCGCCTGTCCAAAAGCTGCGTGGTGGGCCAGATCGGTAGACGCCGGTTTGGGGAGACTCTTAGTCCTCTCCGGGTGGTCTCTTTTGACCCATCGTCTTGCGCTGCAGCAGGAGGGCTTGATTAGCACAAACAGCCGTTGTTCCCAACTTTTCGATCGACCAATCTGAGTGTGCAATCAGCTAAGAGATTTGTAAGTATTTTAAAGGTAACGCTCGATTCTCATATTGAGTTAATGATGAATGTAAGTAAGTCTAAAGTCATGGTGTTTGAAATAGAAAGTACGAAAATGTGCAATATAGTTGTGAATGATGAATACTTGGAGCAGGTGAATGAGTTTGTGTACCTAGGTAGTATGTTTACGAGATATGGAAAGGCTGATAGAGATATTGAAAGAAGGGTAAATGCAGGGAACTCCATTAATGGAGGACTGAATGGCGTTGGAAGAAAATAGTGTGAGAAGAATATATGATGCAAATGTGAATGGAAGAAGAAGTCGGGGACGCCCGAGGAAGACATGGCACGATCAAGTTAATCAGATTTTTTAGTCGGGCCATGTCAAAAGTCAGAATAATAGAAGAGTATGAATGTGAGTGAGGCAAAGACTGTGTACCAAGACCGAGTTGTTTGGCGGTCCGTCCGCTCTGCCTGCCCCTGCGGGGAAACGGCGTGATGGTTAGTAAGTTAGTTTACGCTCGATTCGCGTCATTATTATTATCTTAAGTGACCCCGCTCACTTTCACATCAAAATGGCCTCAAAGTAGAAACTTTCGATGTAAAATTAATATTAAATAGTTAGTTATTGTATTTATTATTAACACACTAATTTCTTTTAAATTATGTTATCCATAAACGGACATTTAATATTTTTTAAACAAATATATTATATAAAATATATTAAAAATAAAGTGTCAGCTGGACCTTTGCCGTCATCGCATCGGTTGCTTTGCTCAGTCGAGCTTAATCCACGTGTTCAGCTTCCTTAGATTAAGCGATTCTTAAGCGATGCTTGTGTGTTGGAAACAGCGTAATTGTGCATTTGAGCAGTGTTGAGCCTTAGTTGATTAGTTGGATTGGGAACAGCGGTCGTGACTGATTAAGAGGGAATAACAAGACAAAACCGGACATATGTCATTTTTAAATCAAATTTTAGACGTATTTACTCTTTTTCACAAAAAAATATAAATTGATTTCGAAAGACGGGTCTTTTATCTAGTAAAGCCATGTTTTAAAAATTGAGAAAATATGTTTATTTTTAGTACAATAAGGTTTTACCGTAGGTCGTTGGCAGATTTGTTAAATTCGCAAACCAAATTTTGTATTATACAACACACATTTCAAATCATATAATCATGCAGTAAAAAAAATAAATACATTATTTGGGAAAGCTACTTTTCAGAATTTTAATTTTAGTTCAAATAAAATCATAAAAAAAGTATCTGCGCCCCTGTTTTGTGATTCAAATACTTCAGTTTGTCTATTTATTTACGGTCTGACAAAATAATATATTAAAAAAAAAGCATTCTTATTTTGCTTAGAAATTATTGAAAAATTATAAATATTTATGAACAAAAAATAATTACAAAAGCAAATAATTTTCATAGTTTTATCATCACGAGTTTGAGCATTTTTGAATGAAGGTATTTATGAAAGCCAATTTTTAATGAAATAAAATCGATATAGACTGTTATATATGTTAAAATGCTGGTATGAAAAATAATTAATATTTCTCTCCAGAACCGCCCTGTACAGTTGCAAGGGTACCAAATCCAGAAATGTCAGACGGCTCCCTTAAATATAGGTACATATATTTTATCAGAGTGAAGTACATACTTTATTATGAAACACTTTTGCACACCTTTTTGTATTTGGCATTCATAGACCATAGATATTGGATGAATATATTTTATTTATGCTTTGAAAAAACCTGGCTACTCTACCCAAAAGGGTGGAAACACGATTACGGAAGGAAAAAAGGCTTTAGTATCTGAGGCTAAAGGTGTTTTCCAAGGTTTATGCAATCTCTGTTACTTATTTATTCATCACCTCACCAGGACAGCTAAAAAATATTTAGTCTCAGCATATTATTTTTATTTATCATTGCCCTTTTTAGAGGCTCTTCCAAATAAATAATAATAATTTATTTGTTCATATGAAGCGGATACTTTGTGATGTGACATTATTAATTTAAAATAAAACAATAACTTTGTAAACACCACTTTTATTTTTATACTTTATGCCGACCGGGTTTCGCTACAACCGTAGCTTCATCAGGGCAG
Source organism: Limnephilus marmoratus (assembly GCA_917880885.1). Taxonomy (NCBI): domain Eukaryota; kingdom Metazoa; phylum Arthropoda; class Insecta; order Trichoptera; family Limnephilidae; genus Limnephilus; species Limnephilus marmoratus. The sequence continues at coordinate 41,388,257 of OU862928.1, forward strand.
TATAATTCTCTACTAACATTAGGTTACATGTGTGTTATAATATATAATGGGCCGGACTCGTCAAGTGTAGGGGGAGGAAGAAGACATAGATGGAGAATTGGGAAGGGAACGGACGTGTTCTTTATCAATAGGGAACAATCTTAGTATGGGACTTTTATTTAAATTTAGTTGATTATTAATTACCTTACTATTAGTGTTTATGGCTTTCCTAAGCTCAAGTGCCTCTAGATTATCCAACCTTACTCCGATATTGTTTTTATGAATCAGTTTGGCGCCGGCTGTTTGGTCAAATTTATGATCTTTTTCGATCAAGTGGTTGGCGAATTCTGAAAAACCCGAGCTGTGTAGACATCTGAGATGTTCTTTTACACGGGTGTGTATGTTGCGCGCTGTTTTACCAATATAAAAAACTGAGCAGTCACTGCATTGAAGCGACATTCTACCTAAGGACCCCACCACGAAGTTCCAAGAAAATATAAAAAGTGCTCTAAGATCATGTAAATCCCCAATCTTTCAAGACAACTCATATCAACAAGAAAAATTTTTTACAAAAAATCCAAAAGCCCCTAAATTATATGGTTTCTTAAAACTCCATAAACCGAACATACCTATAAGACCAGTCGTATCAAGTTGCAATGCCCCAAATTTCAAAATAGCTTCATTTATAACTAATGTATTCAATAACTCAAAAGTTTTTGCTCCAAAATACACCATTAGAAATTCCTTTGACTTAATTGATGAGCTTGAAAACTTACATATCCCCAAGGGTGCAAAATTAGTCTCCTTCGATGTTGTTAACCTGTTTCCAAATATTCCCGTAGCCGAAAGCAAAAATATATTATCTAAATTGCTACAAAATTCAAAGTTACCAAATAATTTCACTAAGGATTTATCTCACCTGTTTAATATATGTCTTAACCAAAACTATTTTCAATACAATGAACGTTTTTATCGACAACAAGAAGGATTGGCCATGGGGGCAGCGACATCGCCTCTCATCGCTGATATATTCATGGACAATTTAGAGAATAATATTTTTAATAGTAAATCACCATTATTACAAAACTTATTATTGTGGAAGAGGTATGTTGACGATGTTTTTTGTGTTTGGTTAGGAACAAAGAGACAATTAAACTCCTTCCTGCTGCTAATAAACTCCTTCCATAAACAAATTAAATTCACCATAGAAATAGGAACCAATTCTACCTTAAACTTTTTAGATCTTACGTTATCGATAATAAATAATAAAATTGAATATAAAATCTACCGCAAACCGACGTTCACCGATATAATGATTCACAATTCATCTAACCATCCCAACTCCCATAAACATTCAGCTTTTCATTCCATGACACATAGATTAGTTACAGTACCTTTATCAAATACTAACTTTGCAATAGAACTATCTACGATCAAACAAATAGCAATAAATAACGGTTACAACCCAAAAATAGTAGACAACATTCTAAATAAAAAATTAAAGAAATTATCCACAAGTAAATTTTTATACAACAGTCCACCTCATAATAATAATATACCAAGTAAAAATAATCAACCGTATCAATGGCGTAGAATCCTGTACATCAATAATTTCTCTCAAAAAAGTGTTAAAAATCTCCCATCAGAAATCAAACCAGCATTTTACACAAATAATAATCTAGGCAAACTTTTAATGAACGGTAAGGATAAGGATGATAGCTTATCTCACTCGGGAATTTATTCGCTTCAATGCAGTGACTGCTCAGTTTTTTATATTGGTAAAACAGCGCGCAACATACACACCCGTGTAAAAGAACATCTCAGATGTCTACACAGCTCGGGTTTTTCAGAATTCGCCAACCACTTGATCGAAAAAGATCATAAATTTGACCAAACAGCCGGCGCCAAACTGATTCATAAAAACAATATCGGAGTAAGGTTGGATAATCTAGAGGCACTTGAGCTTAGGAAAGCCATAAACACTAATAGTAAGGTAATTAATAATCAACTAAATTTAAATAAAAGTCCCATACTAAGATTGTTCCCTATTGATAAAGAACACGTCCGTTCCCTTCCCAATTCTCCATCTATGTCTTCTTCCTCCCCCTACACTTGACGAGTCCGGCCCATTATATATTATAACACACATGTAACCTAATGTTAGTAGAGAATTATACTGCCCTGATGAAGCTACGGTTGTAGCGAAACCCGGTCGGCATAAAGTATAAAAATAAAAGTGGTGTTTACAAAGTTATTGTTTTATTTTAAATTAATAATAATTTACTTTATTCTACAAAATTACGCCCGTAAGGGTTTTTAATTTTTTTCTTTAATAATTGCATATTATGGTTATATATGCTGGGCTGATGCTCGTGTTATGGTGATGATAGCTTTTACGTATAATGCAGTAGGTACTTGTTTTTTTTTAAATTATAATAAAAATAAAGAGTTGACAAAATAGAGGTAACATAAAAAAGAAACAAAATGTAGGTTACGTAAAATATAAAAGTTGACACAAAGCAGGTACATATAAGTGAAGTAAAAATAGATAATCTGCCAATGTCCTCCAAATCAACAATAATATTAATTAAAACTAGCTATTAAAAACCAGCTCCGCAGGATTTTACTGCTAGGCCCTGCGTGCGGCTCTTGGTTCAGCTTCGCCCAGTTAGTGTTGGTGACCCTTTTATAGATCTAATAAGGAACTCCAGTAAAAAATATTATGGCTTTAAAAAAATATGTTCATATAGACCAATAAACGCTGATTCTGAATATATAAGTTTTATTTCATAATACTAAACGCAGAGTTTTTAAAAAATTATTAAAAAGTCCATTTTTAATCGGGTCGTTAAGTTTTAAGTTGGCATTACTGAAATGGTTAACGGTGACGTCACTGTTAACCTGTCACCTGATGATAAGCGTGTTGAATGTTGTATTGACATTTGAAACTCCTACTGAAATGACTTGAAGTGCACACGTACGCAATTCAACATTTCGTGTTTTTGGTTTATTTTCATACTGTTTATAGAGATTTAGATAAATAATAGTTATTGTGTTTATTGAAACATTATATAGGCCCTCAACAATTTACGAAAAGGGCTATATTTGCGGACAATCTGCAATAAATTTTGCCTATTTGAGGTTAAAGTCGTTTCATATTTGACATTTGGTTTATGTATTTTCAAATTGTTTTTAGTATAGGGCTTTTTATACAAGTTATTACACAATCGTCATGATCAGTGTATTATAAATACCAGTGTTTCTGTATGTGTTATACATAATAGAATGTACAAAATCACGCCTAAACACAAAATTACATAGCAAGATGTCATTTGTATTTGCAATGAAAAAGATGATTTATTATTTTTATATTGCACTTTGGTACAATACAATAACAGTAGCGATGAAATGTGGACATTTTACCAATGTTTTTCTATATTAAAAGCAGTTAATCTTGAATAAAAAACGACCTCTCACACCTAAAAGTAATCATACTAGACATCCGCCATATTGTTTATTGAAAACAGGGGTGTTCTGCCCAAAAAAATTATTTCCCTACATTTCGAGGTGAAATTTCTCTAGAATTTCACATTTGCGCAATTACCTACGTAGCCACCTGATTGTGTAACACTAATCCTGTTATATGTTAATTAATATGATTAATTAATTGGGAAGATATCGGAATTTGGTAAATGTACTTACAATACTGCGCTTTTCCAAATAAAAACACTTTTTGCTACGTGAAATAATAATTTAAAAGTACGAATACACTCACCACTGAATTAGAAACAAAATTCCAAATAAAAAAAACACTTTGCACAATAAAAATCAACCGCAATCACCGATAAAACGGAACTTAAAACATAAATTTTTTTTTTTCAGAGGTCCCATTTATCTTTTTAGATACATAATATCATTTTGAGTTGTCAAGTGTTAAAAATAACATTGCATGTAAGTACATGAACAATAATTAAGATTCATAGGAATTCCAAAAAAATATATATACATAAATAATACCAGTAATATTGTCATTTGTAATAAAGAATTTGCCAGAGTTCGAAATTTCCCTAGATTTTGTCCTGATTTCCCTTTTCCCTAAAAAATATTTTTCTCCCCTAGATCTAGGGAAATTTCCCTAGACATAACATCACTGATTCAAAATAACAACTTGAAAGTAAATAAACTTTCGGTGGGTGAAGACGTCAGACAATCCACCATAGATACGGTGCGTTTCGGGGAGTCTTGAAAAATTAAAACTTTGACAATTATTTTAACTATTAAAACTAACTATAAAAATAAAAATAAAAATAAAAATGCAGTTATTTAAGTTTGAAGGTCTTTATTCACAAAAAAAAAATTGGACTGGAGTTCTCTATTGTAACAGTTTGAAATTATAATACTAAGTAAACACCCAGTAGTTGCTGTAAAGTCGGTTGCTGCACATCATTTCAAATTGATTTTTAATTCCTAATTGGAAAGATAATTTAGAACAAATGGAATAATGCATTCTTCTGGTGATAAAACGTACTATGGGCAAGCTTATGTTTCAAGGAGTTCCAAATAGGAAGTCAGAGGGTCTGGACGTTTGTTTCGACGAGAGAAGACATATACTTCGGTGAAATCGCCATTGATATGTGAGCTTATACTTCGTTAGTTTTGAGTTTATTATAATATTATTGAATTACCATTTAATATTCTGTTCAATTTGAACTGGCGCCCCTTCCCCCCTTGTATTAATTTTCACATCGTGATCTTTTTAAAAACATTTGTTTTTATTGAAAAACACGACTAGCTATCGATTGATTTTATTAGTTTCTAACTATTTAGTTTCTTTTAGGCTAAACACGCCCCTAAGTTTTAAAATATTAGAATAATATTATTTTATTTTGGAATTAGTGTCTCATGTTCTAGTTCCGTTATTATTGAATAATATAATTTAATTGTTGCCACAATTCTTTTATTTTAAATATTAATGTCTTATTAAATGCAATGCTTTAAAAATAATATAACATTTAATAAGAGTATGGTGATATAATATTTAATATCAACTTGGCGAGTTTTGTGGATCTTGTAAAAAATGTATTCCACTATTCCTAAATTCATCAGTATTTTTATGAGTTGTGTGCATTTTTTTATCTTTATTTTATTTTTATTATCTCTTTATTTTTTTCAAAATTATCTGTCATGAATTAATTGTACAAGCCCTCTGGGCGTTAAATAAATAAAATAAATAATCTGTGATACGGTAATTTTAATAAATGCCAATTCAATGTTCCGGTTAACAGAGAAATCCAATACGTCCACGAGTACGAGTATCATTCAAAAGCATGTCATGTGTTATTTGCATATCAGCTTCCCCTTTATTATGAAGTATTGACAAATCTGTATTCATTCACACAGCCCGTGACATATGTAAATACCACGATTTGTGGGTTTAATCTGTTTGGACTGACAAGTATTGGAGAGGTAATTAATAGGGATCGGATTTGAGATAGCAAAACCACGTTTTTCAGTGAGGTGTCGTAAAGAGAATTATATTATTAGATTAAAAAATACAGTTTCACTATAATTTTAACTATGGATTTATTACATAATGTTATCCAAAATAACCCTGAAAGAATCTCATCCTTACGATCTCTCGAAAGAAACCATTCCTTTGTTCTGAATGCAATTATTAATGTTCTCCAAAATGACCTTGAAATAATTATCCTTGCGATTCTTACAAGGACAGAAAGAAACCATTTCTTCAATTATTAATGTTCTCAAAAGTTGTCTTGATAGAATCTCATTCTTGTGATATCTTGAACGAAACCATTCCCTTGTTAAGAATATTATGAACTAAATTTGCATATTGGCTCTCTGCGTGGGGTTAGCAGAAGAGTGACTGTGGGTTATTTTTTTTTATTTTATTTATAGTTTATCTAAGATTTTATTCCGATATTGACAGACCCACTGGTTGTTTGAGTGAAATGATTTATGACGTTTAACGTCTAAGTATGTAACTTCGACGGGACTCGAGAATAACAAGTCAACCAACATACATACGTTCTTTCATCAGCAATTACGTGTGACCTCGATTGAAGAATTGATCAGCGAATTCCAACTCTTAAGTAAGTAAAAGGCTTCGTTGCGCAGTTCAGAGATTCAATCCTGATTGATAGATATAAGGCGACAAGTCTCAAATCATCAAATCGACAAACTTTTTGCCCAAATAAAACCTGTAATATCACCTTACCAGTTTGGATTTATGCCAGGTAGAAGTACACTTTCTAACTTGATTATTTATGAAAATTTTATAACCAATGCTTTTAAAGAAAAAAAACAAGTAGACTCTGTCTATACTGATTTTAGTAAAGCCTTTGATTCAGTTTCCCATAAAATTCTCATTTGGAAATTAGAAAAGCTTGGTATACGTGGCAGTATATTAGCCTGGTTTGAAAGCTATCTTACTGGAAGACAACAAATTGTTAGAATAAAATCCTCATTGTCGGAAAAAATTTATGCAACAAGTGGAGTTCCACAGGGTTCACACCTTGGCCCAATATTATTTATCTTGTTTATAAATGATCTTACAAAAATATTTCATGATGTATTTATCTTACTTTTTGCTGATGACCTCAAAATTTTTAGAATAATTCAAAATATTTATCATTGCAACATTCTTCAAGATAATATCAACAAATTGTTAATTTGGTGTAATGAAAATAGACTTTACTTAAATATCTCAAAATGTCATATAGTTAGATTTTCTCGAATAAAAAATCCAGTGATCTTCAATTACAACATTGATAACAATACTCTGGAGACATTAACACAAATTAAAGACTTGGGCATCACTTTTCAATCTAATCTTTCATTTGTTAACCACATAACAGAAATCTCTAAAAAGGCCTTAAAAATGTTGGGATTTATAACTAGGCTAACTAGAAATTTTAACAATATTAAGTGTATAAAACTGTTATATTTTGCATATGTTAGAAGTCAACTTGAATACAATTCTCCCGTCTGGAACCCATATTACAATATACATGTACAAACTGTTGAAAGAATACAAAACAAATTCTTACGTTTTCTTAATTTTAAAATGGGTATTCCAGCAGTTATGTTGAACTACAATACTATTTTGAATGATATGAATATGTTGAAATTGTCAGACAGAAGAACTTTCACTGACTTGGTATTTCTGTATAAAATTCTAAATGATTTAGTTGACAGTCCGATATTGCTCGAATTGATAAGCTTCCGGATTCCAATACGTAATACTAGAAGTCAGGATTTATTTCAGTGCAGTAATTCTGGAACTAACTATCATATGTATTCCTCTTTGCCCAGAATACTAATGGAGGGAAACAATTATACCAAGTCAGTGGACATCTTCAATTTATCTTTAAACAAATATAAAATATTGTTACGAAGGCAGTTCAGTTATGTACAATAAATACTGTGTATTTCTTACTATTCATATGTAAAAGCCCCGAAAAAGGGCGTTAATAAATAAATAAATCCCTTAAGCCTTAATCTTTTCCCAGCTGAAGAAAATATCATAAGATTAGACTATCTTCAAATTGAATCTCAGTGTCATCAATACTCCAGTAAATAATATTATCACCTCCATCTGTTGCCACTTTCCGGGGGTAATGTCGATTGGAGAATTGGCAGGGAAGTGGGTGGCTGTATATTGAGGGGGAGGGAATCCACACTGACGGGGGTTGGAGTGGGGGATTATCGATTGAGCAATCACGAAGGATTGAAAGATAATATTTGTGCATTGGGTTTTTTGTGATGTTTTTCAGAACGCGGGCGTTTTGATTTAAGATTTGAAATTACTTCTACATTTTAAAATGAAATGCGAAATTAGGAAGTGAAGCTCAATTTGAAATTATTATTTTCGATTAATCTTTACTACGAATCAGTTTATATTATGAATATTAAAATATATGTTTTGGATAAATTGAAGATTTTCCTATGGTTTCGCCTGAGCAGAATTTAAATAAATTTTAAATAACTTAATAAAAAACAGAAGCAAAAAATACTAAAAAATTACAATTTTATAATAAAGTTTATTTGTTTCCTTTGATTAACTTTTTTTCTTTCTTACAAAATTATTAACAAAATAATGAAAAACACTTTTGCGCTAAAATCAACCGTTTCTAGACTCTGTTTGCCAAGCGATTTTTATGCACGTCACCTGTATTCGTGGCGATATAAGGCATACTATGAATGTACACAATTTTGGCTTATATTTTTTAATTTATTTCATGTTACAGTGATGAAACAATTTACAGATATTAAATGTTTCTTTGTAATGTGTTATTTTAATTTTTTTTTACAATAGATCCATAGAAAAAAATTCCCTCAGGGCATATACCATTTTTGGCAGTTACACTTTTAACTTTTTTCTTTAGGCAGGTAGGTACCATAATATTGAAAAAAATACTAATAAGAAAGTTCAAGTTAAAACGACGATTTCAAATTAGAAAAAAAAACCTTTTTTGAACTTTTAAGCCACCATCTTAAATACCGGAAGAGGAACGTACAAACAAATTTACAAACAAACGAAATGGTCGAGTTAAAAGTGTAAGGGATCTTTTTAAGGAAATAAATAAGCATATAAGTTCTGGGAAGAACAAAGGTAAGTGGGGTAGGAAGGAATCTGGGGTCAGTGTGTCCAGAAGTGACAAACTTGTGAATCCATCTTTCTACTGCTGCGGTGAAAGGCGATGGCTCGAAAGTATCCGGCTGGAGCGGTCTAGATTAGATCTCCTTCAACCAGTTTCTCCCGGTCCGGCCCGCTATGGGTAAATGCATTCGCCACCAAGACCTAGATAAACCTCACCTCACGAACCAGGGCACCCTTGCTAAATAATAACGTAACTAACCAATTGGGGTAACCTATGGCAGGAGTGTTGATTATTAAATAAATGGTTCCTGGGATGGCGGTAACCATATCCGCCCCCTAAATTGGAGATAAGCCCACGAACCCTAAAGTTTTTTTTTTTTCAATTTTTTTTTCTTCATAACCAAACATTTTTTTTCTTCCACATGGCATCACTGGTCAATCAGCCGAGTAACCGCCCGACCCTAACCGCCCAATACCTACTGATTTTTTTTATAAAATGAACAAAAAAATCATCAAAAATGTCACCGGAGATCAAATTTTAGTTTACATATTTTACTCCAAATAATGTCGGGAATATCAGGTTAAAGTAAGTCAAATACTTAGTGCATGCTGAATATTTTATCTTCTACCTTTAGTCTGACGATTTACAATTTAGAATATTCGATTATTCCTGGAATTTAGTAAGACTGCCGTTCTGACGTGCATAAAATTACAATAACTATAGATTACTGTGCAGCCATCGAGAGGCGATAGCAAGAGTAAAGGACTCTCGCCTGCTCAGATACAGCCTTATAGATTATATGTATTATTATATGCCCGAAGCAGGTAAAGTAAAGTATCCCCAAGGCTTTGAGCAGAGTCTTCTCTTATTAAATATCGGAAAAATGCAGCCTCCAAGGAATTGAAGACGCCAGTATTATTATAAAGAATTCTCGTATTATTCAGATACCAGTTCTTTCAATTTTGTTAATGAAACGCTTTGATTTAATTATAATATATATTTTTTAATGTCCACAAAGACAGAGAAAACTTTTTTAAAATTAAATTCTTGTTAAAAATACCTTGTTATTGAAAATATGTATAACTCCGGTTCATAGAACTCGAATTTGCTTTGAATTTAAGTGCCATTTTTAAAATAGGACGTGTTTGTTACTTACCTGTGATATAATATTTTCTGTAAAAAATATTATATTTTAAACGCCATTTTTAAAATACCGTATAAACTGGTTTGTCGAGAATTCATAATCCATCTCATTAAATGACTAATTTCGGTTTTGGAGGTGTCTGTCTGCAATTGCGGTTCAATGAACTCTAGAACTTTTTATTTGATACAATAACTTTACATAAGTATTTGAAAATGTGGGCCTCATTAAGTGGAACTGATTTGTCAAGAATTCAAAGCAGCAAAATAATTCTCGTTATTTGTTTTTGGGGTGTTATGCCATGTTGCCCTACCTCCTTCTTTAGTCAACAATTTGGGTAGCGCTACAGTGCCCATTATATTATCAGGGCAGATGTACCACGGCACAAAACCCTATGTAACACGGCATAACACCCCAAAAACAAATAACGAAAATACTTTTGGCCGTGAAAATTTCAAAACGTATCTAGCAAAATTATGTTTGAGATTGTGATTTTGGATTTAAGAGTTAACTCGATTTTTGGGCAATTTTTCATTATGTAAATGCACAGCATTTTTCTGAAATGAATTAAATCGTAAGTATTTTTAATCTTTCCATTAAAAATAAACAAAACCAATTTAATAACTACATAATTTAATTTGTCAAACAGCCCCATTTTTAACATATTTCCCCGTCCCTCGCCTACATTTACCCCCTCCCTCTTAGGTACTTCCCCCTCGCCCCCCACCAAAGTTGATGTTTTCTCTCCCTCTTCGACTTTTAATTTAAACACTCTCTAATCCTGTATTTTATTTATTAAATTTTATTCACCCCGAGGAAGGTTCACTTCGAACCGAAACCGGTTGGTTTAAATAAATATAATTAAGTGGAATTAAACAAATTTATTTTATCGTCATTCTTATTTTTTTTAATCCCCTTTTTGGTTTAGGGGCTTAGGAATTAAAGGGGATGAAACTCGGATTAAACCTATTTATAAAATGTTTTCACGTAACATGCTCACGCCTCGAAAATAATAAAATGTTTCTTGCAATTAAAATGTAAATTTTTTCAAAAATAGGAACATTGTAACAGAATTAGATTTAAAATTAATTTTGGGTTAGATACGTCCCTGTGGATTTTTAAAAATTTTCTCCACGCAGGAAGCCCTGGGGAAAAATTCCTCAGGGCCTGTGACATCTTTAGGGATGTCCTATTTGTCCTATTTTTCTATCTTCGCACTATAGCTCAAATTCGTGCCCTCCACTGCCCTATTGATATAATTGGGAGGCGGGTAAAGGTATCGTCACCCCGGGAACCACTAATGGAAATACAGCGCCCTTGAGGTGATTTTCCACGAAAACGGCGCTATATAAATTAGCCAATTATTATTATTATTACATACATCTCCCGTGTCATAGATCATCCCAAGTGGTTCGCACGTTTGGTGACTTAGCAGTGATGCCGGGGTTCATTGGGTGAGGTTTGTCTAGGTATCGGCGGTCAATGCATTTGCCCACATACTGCGTATCGGGAGAGATTGGTTGAGGGAGACCTAACCTAGTCCATTCCAGTCGGACTCTCTCGATCCATTGCCTTGCATCGCAGTGGGAGGGGTGGATTCATACTTCCGTCACTCCTAGACACTTTGACTCCCAGACTCCTACCCACACCTCACACATTTTTCATTCCCAGAACTTCCTCTCCTTCCTTTCCATTAAAATACCCACCACATAGCATCCCCAAAGATGATACTGGCCCTGAAGGATTTTTTCTGTAAAAAAATATATATGCATAAAAAGTAAGTTACGGAGACGTTACTAGGTTCTTCTGACGTCACGTTCTTGCGGGCATCGAAAAATTAAAACCTAGAAAACCATTTTAAATTTTAAAACTAACTACAAAAATAAAAATGAAATTCGCTGTTTAAAACCCGTCTGCTTGGTTCAATATATTCGCACCTCACAATCCGGAAGCCTCAGTTTCGTGCGAAAATTCAGAAACCGTCACTTTGGATCGAGATTGTAAAATATATGTGCAAGATAGCTTCCATATTTCAAAGACAATAAGAAGCATAATTTTGTTCTCTTTCTGGTTAAAAGAAAAAATACATATGTTTGCATGAGAGGAAGATAGATATATAGCTTTTAAAATGTAAGGTTGCTCGGGACGTTTTTGGTCATATGAAAGTATAACGCGATTACGTGTTTTGGGATGTATTTATTCCTAAACAAGCAGACGGGTTTTAAGTTAGAATGTCATTATAAAAGGTTCTCAATTCGACTGTATTTTTTTTATTTTTTTATTTTTATTTATTCCTAAACAAGCAGACGGGTTTTAAGTTAGAATGTCATTATAAATAAAAAACAAACATTTTAACAAAACAAAAAAAGACTTCAAAAAATGCACTAAAAAGTAAAAAAATAATTTCGTATTCTTCTACAACTTCATAATCGACTTACTATTTCTACTCATCAATATGTAGGTACGATTGTCATTTTTGGAATCGGTGTCAGTCATGGTAGGTTTGTAACTACATACATAGTTATAGGTGAGATGAGCTTGTGTCGCACAAGCGACTTGACGAGGCGAGAGCAGGGCCGCGGCGTGAGGGGAGCTGTAAACACGCCGCGCCGGGCCGGGTACCTTTGCTGACACCGACTCCAAAAATAACAATCGTACCTACATATTGATGAGTAGAAAAAGTAAGTCGATTATGAAGTTGTAGAAGAATACGAAATTATTTTTTTACTTTTTAGTGCATTTTTTGAAGTCTTTTTTTGTTTTGTTAAAATTTTTGTTTATTTTTTGATTTTTAGTGAATCCGAAGTACACTAATTTGTCTGAATATGGGTAGATCTACTAAACGTGCTGCTCATATGAGACAGACATAATTTGACCATAACGACATTAGGGTCAAATTAAGAGATTCAGCCGAGTTTCGTTAATTTGCTCCTAAGAATTGAAGAGTTCCGTTACTTTGTCATGGATCTGATAATCAGAACCTAACCAAACTCTCATCAATCTATCCTTGAAGTACATCTTTTCCAATAAAAAAAGAATCATTGAAATCGGTTGGCGTGATATTGAGTTATTCGTCCATTTGTCGCGCACATACTTTATGCAAATTTAAGACTTATATGGTTTTCTCAGAACTAGACCAAATTAAAATGGGACTACATGGGAAGCACCAGCTTTCAAATATAAAAAGAATCATCAAAATCGGTTCACCGAGTCGAAAGTTCTGAAGTAACAAACATAAAAAAAAAAAATACAGTCGAATTGAGAACCTCCTCCTTTTTGAAGTCGTTTAAAAAATGGTCTGGAATTCCTTATTTCTCACCTAACAAAATTCTCTCTTTATTTTTTAACTTTCATAAAAAAACTCAAACCCCATTGATCTTTTTTCGTCAAATTAAAGTCCCAATTTTGAAGCATCGCTTCACCATTCTCTGCTTCTTCCCCGAATTTAAATTGCTTAATGAAATCTAAAGACAAAAGCGAGTAATCACCATTGAAGCTTCCCTTCGCGGGATTCGAACTCAAACATTTACTTTGCAATAAATACTAAACAAGCTGTTTATTCCATTCCAATGAGACTTAAACATGAGAATTAAATTATTCGGCAAATTGTGGAAAATATTTTTGCAATAGGACGAGGTGAGGAAATGGCTTTTTAATTTTTTAATTTGATGTAATAACTTTACATATTTGAAAACTTTTTTGATAATGTGTGACGAGGTGCTTTACCTGAACTGAGGAATCCACTTTATCATATGAAATTCAGTAAATTGAAAAAATAATAAATTTTATAATGAAAAAATAAGATAAAATAATATAATATGTGTATTGTTTTATATCTTTTACGTTGTAGTTTTTTGGTCTTTAATCCATCTTTTACTTTTGTAACTGATTTTTTTTTGTTTCCCAAATCTTTGTGTTTAGATTCAGAATTTTTATATTTTTATTGCATGGTATTTGTGGTGTCTTTATCCAAAGTTTGTGTTTAATATTGAAGTTTTTGTGATTTTATTGTTGTACAACATGATGACGGAAAAAGACGGAATTAATCGCATTCCACCATGGAAAAAATCCCGAGAAAATGCTCCCTGTAAAACTTAATGAGGAAAACATAAACGCATCTAAGAATGTAAAATACTTGGGACGCATTATTACCGAAGACCTCTCGGATGACGGTGATATTGAACGACAGCGGAGAATTATCAGTATACTGTCTAATATGATTGCCCGAAGATTCTTCAAATGCAGTAACAATGTAAAAAAAACATTGTTAAATGCATTTTGCACTAGGCCTATACACATTGTGAAACATGGTGTCACTACCGAACCAGCTTAATAGAACGACTCCGGATCCAATATAATGATGCTTAGAATTATATTTGAATATAGAAGATACAGTAGCGCATCTTCAATGTTTACGGAGCTAGGACTACACGGATTCACCGGTCTGATGAGACACCGGGTCACTGGAGCCAGGAAGCGGCTAATGGCGTCCGATAACACAGCGGTGATCGCAGCCTTCCAGCATCAAGCGCCACTCCTGAGCGAGCGCTGGGCCCGAGCTCACTTCACACCACGTACTACATTATAATTGATTATTTATTTTATTTCCATTATCGCTTATGTTTTTTATTTTATTTTTTTTTTTTTCTTTTCTTTTCTATTTACATTTTTTACTTTATCTGTTGTGTAAATATGTACAACTTTATGGGACGTGTGGGATTGCACTATCCCCCCCACATTCTGGAATAAATATTATTATTATTAATTATTATTGCCTGGTTTTGTGGTGTCTTTGTACAAGGTTTGTGTCTACCATTGTAATTTTTAGAATTTAATGCTTGGTATTTATGGTGTCTTTGACCAAAGTTTGTGTCTACCGTCGGAGTTTTTGTGTTTTATTTTTGTGTTTAGACAAGCATTCGTCTATGTGATCTTTTACTAACTATTTTAACTACCAATGCAATGCTTTATTTTACACCATGACCAATAATAATATCATCTAATAATTTAAGCATAAGCAAACAAATATCTTTTGGGGTTCCACAAGGTAGTGTACTTGGACCAATATTGTTTTTAATCTATATTAATGATTTGTGTAATTTAGATATTCCTGGTAACGTTGTTAGTTTTGCAGACGACACTGCTTTAATATTTGAGGGTAAAACCTGGAAAGATGCTTTTGACAAATGTGATTCAGGATTAAGAATAGTAAAGAGTTGGCTAAATAATAACATCTTAACTTTGAACACATCAAAAACAAAATTTGTAACTTTTAACATATCGTCAAAAAGTCAACCTTCGACACTCATAATCTAATTATACGCAATTGTCTGAAAAATTGTAATTGCCACCCTTTAGAAAGAGTAGACTGTATTAGGTAGGTAGGTGTAAATATTGATAAATTTTTGAGATGGAACGACCATATTGATATGTTAACAAAAATATCAGGAGACTTAGGGAACGTACCCAAACTACGTGACCAACTTTTTGCAATTTTTAACCCCCCCCCCCCCCCCGGTGACCAAAATCCTAAGGAACCCGCCGCTCATTTGTATGGAGCGTGACCTTTTGAAGACCCCCCCCCCCCCTAAAAGTGTCACGTAGTATGGGTACGTTCCCTTACCTATATTTCTAAATAACTTCGTCATATGTTGGATAATTTATTTAATATTTTATTTTTCCATACAAAGAACATTTGTATAGAAAAATAAAAAATAAATAAAAATCTATCTACGGTGTAGTATAATGTATTTTGTAGACTTCGTTGAAATCGAAAGATCTTTAAAAAACAACCCTTCACAATATTTTGTAACTTAATATTATAAGATCATCCTTTTGACTTTGACACAAATCCAATAACGGTAATTTTTTCAGTGTGTTAACAATCCTTGTTTACCATTAATTCTCTATCAAAACCTTCGCCTCCGATATTATACGCACTGCAAGATTGAAGCCTCATTTACATGAGAGGTAAACTGTTCGTGGGCCAAGACTTTTTACGTAGTTAACTACCGTCACATGTTTCAAATCGAGCGTCGTCTTTTACATTGGTTACATGAAATGGTTATAATTTTTACACAAAGTTTCAACGTCTCTCAACATATGTCGTTAGAATATTATATTTATTTTAAAATTATTATTATATAATTAGTGCCCTCTATCCTTCTTAAAAGGTTCGAGCCTTCGCTAAGAGTGCTCTTTTATACCGACAGACTATGAGACGGTAAAAAAGGCTGCTGTTTCACGTCCAGATGTCGTTTCTTGTAAATATCTTTATAATGAGTTGGTGTGTTGATTTTTTAAATAAAAGAGCCGGTTCCCTTAAAATCTCCCTCTTTTGCTGTAAAATAATCGAATAATAAACGAGGCTTATCCGCCTTTCGTTTTCTTGAACAGGGAACCGGGCTGCACACGAGTATTTTGTCGCATTTAAAAGTGTCCTGTCATGTAACCTAAAATTGTGAATAAAAAAACTCTGTGGTTCAATTTAGTGCACTGTTTATTATTTGAAGAAGGACCCTGCAAATCTTAACAAATATATAGTCTGAAGGTAGTTTTACAAGCTTACACGGGCATCTTCAGTGGGCGGTTTCGCCACCGCAAATTAACAGAGAACATTTATAAGAACGGACGTTAAGTACAGTAAAATATTCATTGTCAATAAGAAGATAATAATCACGACTCGTAATCTAGACGAATCGAAGTATTATTGAAATTCCCCATCACCAGAGTTGTATTGTTCATCAGAGAAAACAACCGAAAATAAAGAAGAACACAGGAATTACCATGTCGGGGTGGTGATTCGAGATCCAAAAGTTCAGCAAAACAAGCCAAAAATATATTCCAATACGATAACAAGTCATCATTATGAAATTCAAATTAGATGGTGACATACGATGTCAGGCAACTGTAAAAGATACAGCACGCATTCAAAATAGGTTAGAAAGAGAGCGTGCTAAATAGGCTCATCGCGACGTAAGTTCCAATTTAAATCTACAAGAAAGGAATTACTTGCTTGCATTATCTATTCATCATGAAAAATTGCTATTTTACGACATCAGCGCATTAGATTCCTGTATACCGAATTTTTAGCGATTTATAACATGTTTCTATTGAACACTTTAAGTTACTTAAAAATACATGTTATTTTTGAAGAAAATATCTATACAATTGCCGAGCCGAAACAGTATAAGTATAAACGATGAAATTACCTCGATAGAAAAAAAAATCGCAAATCATGCTTCAAAATTTATTAAAAACACATGTCATTTTGTTCTGTTATTTAACATGATATAGGAATGAAAAAAAATCGCAGCGTATCTTTAAATGCAACTCCGACATTTATCAAGTGATTGTTGCACTGTTTCAAACGATTCGTCACAATTCTCACTTTTTTACATTAGCTCCTTACATGAGGCCCTGGGTGTATGTCTTCGTAGAGGATGCTGTGTGAAGGGTGTTTTTAAGGAAAGGAAGAGAGGCAGTTCTGGGACGACAAAATGTACGAGGGGTGGGTAGAAATCTGGGGAACAGTGCGTCCAGGAGTGACAAACGTATGAATCCATTTATCCAACTGCGACGCAAGGGAGAGAGTCTGACTGGAAAGTCAAAAAGTCTCCCTCAACCAGTCTCTCTCGATCTGGCCGCCACGCAGAAGATGGGAAAACGCATTCGCCAAAAAGACCTTAACAAACCTCACCCTATGAATCCGGCGACCCCTGATAAGTCAACCAAACGTAGCGAACCACTTAGGGTAACCTACGACAGGTTATCCAAAAAATGGTTTCCCGGCGGCTCTAAGCATATCCATCTTCCAAATTTGTAAAATTTTCGTTTTTTAATATTATCGCGCTCCCTCTAATATTCGTATTAATATATCTGGGTATTTCTCTACTGATTGGAAACTGGCCCATACAACACTGTCCCAAGCATATTTTTGTTAATAATTAAGAAAATATGTGTATATATGGAAAGGCATTAATAAATTAAATATATATTTATATAAATCTCACAAATTTTCCTCTTAATTTTTGAGTTATGGTAAATTTTATGAAAAATCTTGACAGGGGACTGTTATATAATCCAGAGGAGTGTTTATATGAAATAAAAAAACATATTTTCATTGAATATAAGCAATCAGTCTTTGTTTCTATTTATTATAACGATTACCATCTGTATTATGGACTGATAAAACAACAATTTCTAAACAAATAAAAAGGTGTTATGAACTTTTTTAATACTACAGAACACTTGTATTAAACCTATTAAAACTTCTTAAGTAAGCAATCTTTTCATCACTCTTTATCGAGTTGTAAAATTTAAAAAAAATATATTAACTTGCTTTCTAATATCACAATCAACATTATGACTTGACAATAATACTTTGAAATATTTAACCTTTAATAATAATTAGTTATAATGATATACAAAATCAGTCTTCATATTGCAGTTCCAGAAAATTTTAAAATTAACTTATTTCTTTAAAACCGGTACAGCTGGTGGAAAGTAATAATAATATCCTTTCCCTTTTAGGATTAGATCTGGATATGGTAACTTTTCCAATATTTGTCCAAAAGAAACATCAGAAATATCATTTTCGTTACTCTAAAAGTGTGACAAATTTTCATACAAATTACTGTTAGTTCACCTTCCTCATTAGCTATTTGATTAACCACAGCAGCATAACGATATTCCACGTTTATTAATTTTAGCTATAGTTAATGCATTATCTGGCAATCTCAAAGGCACCGGAAAAGCTGATGCGGAATAGACTGAATCAGGCATATTTTCCTTAACAAAAGTATTTGTAACTGCTTTCAAAACATTTTTCTTTGCGCAATAGGTAGAATAATGCCCTTTCCAAGTTTTTCTTGGAGCCTTCTGCTCACGACTACTCATGTCCTTAACTAATTTTCTTGTGCCTTTTTCTTTCATTTCTTCTCTTTTATGTGTGTCATTTTTAAGTCGCTGGTATCTCAAACGTCGAGCTATGCATTTGTGTTCTAATATTTCTTCCCTTGTTTTCGATGGCTTTTTTTGTGTGGTGTTATGGAGTATTATCTGCTATAAAAATAATATTAAACGAAATGTTAATATTGTGCAATATGGCAGGTAAAACTTGAATATACCTAAAAGAAACAGTCCCCCTGTGGTATAGAAAAGTCCCCTGTGACATAAAAATAACAGGGGACTGTGCACCAGGGGACTGTTATTTTTACATAGAAACTTTCCTAGCATAAAACAATTTTAAATCTATTCAAAATCAAGAAGCAAACTTGATTGCATGCTCGATAAGTAATTATTTAAAAAAAAATCTTAATTTTATTTCTTAAAACTATAAGTAAAATGCTTACCAGGGGACTGTTCAACTAGTGGTCTAGACACGTAGTTCACTTACAAGCGCGGCTGTAAAAATGCATACGATGGCGTCAGCCCGCATAGCTCTACAACCGAACGAACTTCACACCGATTTCGTTCTGTTTCACGATATAAACGACCGCTCCAATGCACAGTGCGATTTCGGTGCAATTTTCAAATTGTAACAGGGGACTGTTCAAAAAAATTGAGGACAACATTTGATTACTGTTTTCTAAATAAATTGTTATTTTAAAAATATGATTGTGTATTGCAAAGATGCTTACTATATTCTTGTACTATTTATATACTTTTAACTGACGCAGTGATGATACTGAAAATGAATATTTGTCATAAGACTTGTAATTTCGGAAATGGGACACGACAGGGGACTGTGAATTGAGGTGTTTGAAGTGCATTTAAATTAATATTACAATATTATATTACTGTATGAGCTATAGCATGCCAAGAATAGCTAACATATTGTCGTTATCAATACAAAGAACTTAGTAATATTAAGATCTACTGTAGCGCGCCGTTTTTACGCTTGCCACTACACCATCTCTTTCCCCCGTACAGCGCCATCCTGCTCACCCACCCCTAAGCAAACCAGGATGCGCCGACGCCTTCTGCGCATCTCCCACCCTCGAGCCGCTACATAAACCACACCCCGCAACAAGGAATGGGCTATATAACAAGCTGCGCGCCCTAAATCAGTCAGTTCGTCTGCAGCTCGCTCTTGGCTAGTACGCTCTCTTAGTTGCGCTTCGTCCTCTGGCACGACCCTCTAAGGAGTATTCTACTACCATAAGTAAAGCACCAACCAGACCCCCGACTGCTGCCTTAGTTGCGCTTCGTCCTATGGTACGACCCTCTAAGCAGAACCACAGTCAGCTTTTGTTGTTCCCAAAGCCTAACGGCAAGGTTCCCTCCGATCCCTTGCTCAGTTAATTAGTGAATTGATACATTGTGACTATTTTTACCATATTATGTGATCTGTGAACTTACTTTCTTAAATAAATAACCTTTTACCAACAATTGTGTTATAAAACTGGCGCCCAACTTAGTGGCCAGACACATAAAGTAAAATTAAAATCAGTGCATCTACAAAATTTCGTCGCTACCACGTCGAAGTCCTCGTTTCACAATGCAGGCCAAGGAAAGTGCTGGCATCTGCTTCACGCAGGAGCAGTTCGCGGAACTAATGAACTCCATGAAGCGGATGCAGTCGGAACCAACACGTACGGGTACATTCACCACCTGTACGGCACGCTTCGATGGTACCAGAGACAGGAGTGTGGTCGAGAGTTTTATTGCCGCCGCATCCATCTTCAAGTGCGCCGAGAACATCGAAGACGCAAGCGCTCTGGAAGGATTACCACTGCTGCTTACGAAAGACGCCGCCGCTTGGTGGCTCGGCATAAAAGGAGAAGTACGAGACTGGGAGAGCGCAACGAACCTCCTCAGGCATGCTTTCGCCCTTAAGAAGCCAGCGTACAAAGTGTACACAGAGATATTTTTATGCAAGCAAGACGCATTAACGTCAACCGATGTGTTCATTGCTAAGCAGCGGATGTTACTCGCGGAGCTACCACCACCCAGCCATCCAGAGAAGGTCCAGATAGACCTAATATTCGGACAACTGAATATCCGGATACGAGACAGAGTGCCGCGCGAAGCGATCAATACCTTCGCCGAACTACTACAAAAAGCCCGTGCAGCGGAAGAAAGCCTGTACGAGAGCACGAAGACCGTCCCACTACGCGCGATGGAAAACCGAACAGACGGCCGCCTACGCTGCACTAACTGCCGCAGATTTGGGCACCGTTCCGAGGAGTGCCGTTCCCGCTACGATACAGGAGCGCACGTAAAGTACACTCCCCCAGTCAAGAAGCTGGAGACACCCAGTGATGCGAAGTTCGCATGCTACGGTTGCGGTAAACCAGGCGTGGTAAGAAGCAAGTGCCCGCAATGCAGCCAAGGGAGAATAGACACCCCTCACCCACGAGCCGATTTTTGCTCGATACATGAAGTAGGCCTTCCCCGAGCGAGACCTATACTACACATCGGGATTGGAAACTTCCTGGGCACTGCTCACGTAGACACCGGAGCAAAATTGAGCGTAGCGTCAGCTGAGCTACACCGGCGGCTAATCGCTCAAAATTTCAAAACCCAGCGAACCATCATGGACATCGTATTGGCAGATGGTGTCCCTAAACGTCAGGAGGTCGAGACAATAGCCGCCACCTTGACACTAAGAGGCCGACAGATACCCACCAGCTTCATCGTGCTCCCAGGAGGACACGAGAATCGAACACTCCTAGGCGTCGATTTTATCGAAGACGCGGGGATCGATATAAACATTCCCCAGCGCGCATGGGCATTCACGGACAGCCCCGAAGTACGGTATATGCTGCATATGGAAAATGACGCCATACCACCAAACCGAGGTATTCGACAACGTCAAAAGACTGGCGAGATAGGAGAAGTGAGAGCACACAAACTCCCTAAGGTTTGCCTACCCGCCCCACCAGTACAGGACAATGAATGCGAGATCTACGTGCCGCCGTTCATGAGTCCTCTCCCACAGACACCGCCTAAGGTTCGTCTGCCCGCCCCACCAGTACAGGACAATGAATGTGAGATCTACGTGCCACCGTTCATGAGCCCTCTCTCACAGACACCGCCTCGCACTAACATTTGGGCTAAGATGATAGCCCTGAATGAGCTGTTTCCCGAGGACGCGATGGAGGAAGACGCCCTAAGGGAGGTAATGATACGCTCCTATCGGCTCTTCGATGACTCCCCAAGAAAACCCAGAAACGAAGTGGAGCTCTGTGCCTTGGACGCCGAAATACTAAGCCTCCGACCAGATGAAGCCACCCACCTTATACCTACCCAGAGGGACCAGCTGGACCGCCTGCTGTGCGACAACGCCGCTGTCTTCTCAGCCACCCTGTCATCTACGACAAAAATTGAGCACCGAATCGAGACCGGACAACACCCGCCGATTTCAGTAGCCCCTTACAGACTCTCGCCAGCCCGCCAAGCAGAACTCCGCGCCGAGATTAACAGTATGTTAACCCAAGGGATTATAGAAGAAGCAGATTCACCGTGGGCCGCACCTGTGGTTATGGTGCCCAAAAAAGACGGAAACAAGCGCATCTGCATTGATTTTCGCCTTCTCAATGCGATAACAGTACCAGACGTGTACCCCCTGCCCAGAATGGATGACCTGCTACACTCGGCAAAGCAGTCAAACTTTATGTCTACAGTAGACCTACCATCTGGCTACTGGCAGATCAAGATACTGGAGAAAGACCGTGACAAGACGGCCTTTATAATCCCATTCGGACTCTACCGCTTCTTGAAGATGCCATTTGGACTTCGCAATGCGCCCGGGACGTTCCAGCGCATGATTGACCGACTTAAGATCGAGCTAGATGAAGTCAATATCCTAGCATACCTGGACGATATAATCATACTTTCGCCCACCTTCGATAAACACCTCGCCGATCTACAACAGGTGTTCACCAAGCTACGAGAATTTAATCTCACTGAAAATCGAGTTAAATGCCACTTCTGCTGTCCAAGCATAAAATATCTAGGACACGTAATAACCCCCGGAGGAATCAGCACCAATCCGGAGAAGTTAGAGGCGATCTCTAAAATGAAGGAGCCAAACAATGTCAAACAGCTACAGACATTTCTTCAGACATGCTCCTGGTATAGGCGATTTGTACCCGAGTTCGCCAAAACCGCCAAGCCACTCAGCGACTTGATAAAGAAAGACCCACCTGGGAATGGAAATCCCCACAGCAGAATGCTTTCGACACCCTGAAAGCACTACTCACTAGCGCCCATCAAGCAAGCAAGGAATTCATCATAAAGTCGGACGCAAGCAGCTACGCAATAGGAGCAGTTTTGGTCCAGGGGGAGGGACTAGAAGAACATCCGGTAGAATACGCGAGCCGCCTGCTACTACCAGCAGAGAGTTCTACCACAGAACGAGAAGCCCTAGCAGTCGTATGGGCAGTTGCAAAGTTTCGAGGATACATTGAAGGAACAGAATCACCGTGGTTACCAACCACCAAGCGTTGAAGTGGTTAATGACGTTAAAGTCTCCCACAGGTCGCCTTGCAAGATGGGCTCTGCAGCTTCAACCCTACAACCTGAAAATCCAATACACACCAGCCTACCACCCAGAGGCCAATCCTGTCGAGAGGAAAAATCGAGACCTCAAACCCCAACTAGCCATCCTGGTTGGCACAGAACACCGAAAATGGGCCGAAAGCCTTCCATCAATACGCTTCGCCATGAATACCGCGTTCTGTCAGAGCACCGGATACTCCGCTGCCTATCTCACATTTGGACGTGAGCTAAGGTCAGCCGATGACGTCGGAAGAGACTTGAGAAGCATTATCTTATCGGAAAACTTCATCCCCGAGATAACGCCGCATCTGCTACAACTAGCCGATACCCTACGTCTTGTCAGGACCCACAATGATGAGAAACAAGACAAACAAAAGAATTACGTGGATAACAAGAGGCGAGAAGACCCCCATTACCAGCCCGGAGATCACGTCTTTGTCCACTCCCACGCTCTTAGCAAAGCCGCAAGAGGCTTCAGCGCAAAATTAGGACCACGACGCGATGGCCCCTACCTGATCCTGAAGCAACATGGACCAACGAGCTACGAGATAGCTTCAATGGAAGCACCAGATGTCTCGCTAGGCACCTACCACACCTCAGCACTGACTCCATACCACGGGCACTTGACACCGCTGCCCGCTCCGGTTATTCCTCTACGCAAACGAGGTCGACCAAAGAAGAATAAGTAGCCGCCACGCTACTACAGACCTGGATCTTCGACGGGACGTTCCTCGATCCAGAGGGGGAGGATGTAGCGTGCCGTTTTTACGCTTGCCACTACACCATCTCTTTCCCCCGTACAGCGCCATCCTGCTCACCCACCCCTAAGCAAACCAGAATACGCCGACGCCTTCTGCGCATCTCCCACCCTCGAGCCGCTACATAAACCACACCCCGCATTAAGGAATGGGCTATATAACAAGCTGCGCGCCCTAAATCAGTCAGTTCGTCTGCAGCTCGCTCTTGGCTAGTACGCTCTCTTAGTTGCGCTTCGTCCTCTGGCACGACCCTCTAAGGAGTATTCTACTACCATAAGTAAGCACCAACCAGACCCCCGACTGCTGCCTTAGTTGCGCTTCGTCCTATGGTACGACCCTCTAAGCAGAACCACAGTCAGCTTTTGTTGTTCCCAAAGCCTAACGGCAAGGTTCCCTCCGATCCCTTGCTCAGTTAATTAGTGAATTGATACATTGTGACTATTTTTACCATATTATGTGATCTGTGAACTTACTTTCTTAAATAAATAACCTTTTACCAACAATTGTGTTATACTACTATATAAAATTTACCTGGGACAGCGATTTTCCAATTAGTGGAGAAATGCCCATCTCCCATTCAAATCATCAGCCGTAAGTATTTCTTGGCTTCAAAATCAACGCGATTTTTACGAGTTTTTTCGGACTACAACCAACAGGGTGACGAGGAGAACTTACAGAAATAAGAAAGGTACAACCTTCGAGCCTTGCGGAAACCTCAAAATGTTGCAATACGTTCAGCAAACAAAATACAAAACAGTTATATCAAAAGACTACAACCTGCAGGGTGCTTCTTGAACGCTTACTACCCACAAGAGCGACAGGGCAATTAAAAACCTTTTTCTTCGATTGCTCGAAATTTTAGAAAAATCATACCTCCAATAATAATATTATAGACGTACAAACTGATTGTTGTTATATATAGCCAATGAATTTACCTATCTTATGTCGATTATCACATATTTGTAGGATTCATAAAAGAAATATTATAAAATCGTAAACTTCTACTTAATTATTAACATATAAGGAAAATTTGCCAAAATTGACAGCAAAGCAATCCGAGGTATTTTAAATAGTGCCATATTGTGGCAAAAAGCGCTACGGTGGTTAAGGGGTCTCAAAAATGTCTAATAAGAAAAAAGCTTGAAGACCTCTCTGGCATCTACATAGATATTAGCAGTGTCGAGGTCCACGTTAATTTTTTTATTAAATTCCCCTCACGAAATTATACGGCCCATTCGCCTTTTCAATAACGTTTATCTTTTCGCCTGAGTTAATTGGATTGCCAGCCGAGAGTAAAGTAAAAGCGAAAATAATATTTTTTGATAATTTCCAATGACATTATTTTTAAATAATGGCATCTCTGGGAGTATTTTAAATGTGTCTTTAATGCCGAAAATTTAGAAAATTTGGGGTTGTTTTTGAAGACAAAAAAATGACAGCCAATTATATCCAAATGGAGCGGTTTTTAAATGGAAGCCTGTTGCAAATTTTATTATGTTTAGGGTTTGGTCTGTCACAAGGAGTTGCAAATCATTGCATCAGATGCAAAATGTAACCAAATTTGATGGCCGGCATAGTCTAGCGGCATGGCTTTCGATTCGCAATCCGAAGGTCGCGGGATAAATAAATTTTATATGATTAATTTGTGTTATTTCACAATTAATTTATTTGAAAATAATATAGTATATATGCGGCATATTCCAGAGTGGAAGATACTCTCAGTATCGCCCTGGTGTAAGACCACCATTCAGGATTTAAACGTTGCTTGAAATGGCTTTAGCCACGTTTGGTGACCATATCTGAATAGCCAGGTATTTCCCCTTCCTCTTCCCCACTTCCTTCCGCTCCCCACTACCTTCAGCCTCACAACGTACCCCAAATGAGGCTGCCATAATCTCACTGGCTCCAGATGGGAGCAGCTGAGACTCTTGAGAGGTATTCAGATAAAAAAAAATTTATCAATTTTTTTGAAAAATCACGGGATATTATAATTGTAGGATTTGCGAAGTGGATAGTATTTATAAAATAAATATATTCCTCAGCATCATTGCCTCTCAAAATAAAATTCTTTAATGAGAATGCCTCACAAGAGTCCCAGTGAGACTACGGCATCCCAAATTGGGGTATGTTGGGCGGCTGAAGGTAGTTTGAAGGGTGTTGTATATCTAAAAGCTTCCGGGCTTGTTACATAGACGGCAGTGCTAAGAGCTGTCTCGAAAGTCCGCTATTTGGCAGTTACTTTAGTTCGGAGTTTGGGCACCAGGGTGGCCGAGGGCCGGGGTGCAGGTTGCAGGAGCTCACATAATTCAGATCTATTTCAGCTATCTTTCAGTTAGGATGACTATTCGCAGTCACAACATTTGTAATACGAGAAGTATTAATAAATCCAGATTAACACAAAGAACTCTATTATTCCAAAGAAGTAATCTCCTTCCAAGACGATTTGAAGAACCTGATTGTGTGAATACAACAACTTGTGAACACAACAAAGGGGAAGGAGATGGGGAAGAGGAAGGTGGGGAAGTGTCTGGCTATTGGGATCTGGTCACTAAATACGACTAAAGCCATTTCAAGTAAATACATTAATAATAATAATAATCAGATAAGACGTTTTAAGAATAATACACATCTACCGGATCTGCCGGATCTGCCCTGATGATGGACACTGCAACGAAGTCCGAAACGTTGGCTAAAGAAGGAGGTAGCCGAACACAACATAACAACCCAAAAACAAATAACGAAAATAACGATAATAAACAATTTTTCAAATCTGAATGGTGGTCTTTGAAAGATTATCTTCAACTGTTGAACATGCCGCAAATATAATATATATTATTTAAAATTAATTAATTGTGTAATATCGCAAATTAATAAAATAAAATTTATTTGCGCAAGCCGGGATTTAAAACTGCGACCTCCAGATTGCTAGTCGGGAGGCTTACCCCTCGACCACGTAGGTCATCAGAAAAATGTTACCAATGGAAGACAAGCATATGAAGTGTCTTTAACCAGACAGCGGCAGAGAATCCAAATTTCGTTGAAAGATGTTCTTACGATTGTACAGGGCGGTTCCAATGAAAAAGATTAATTATTCTCCGTACCAGCTTTTTAAAATTATAACTCAATATCAATTTTATTTCATTCCAAATTTTCTTTAATTTATACCTACTTCGAAAAATTATGAAAGGCGTGATGATAAAACTATTAAAATAATGTAATTTTTGTGATTGTTTTTTGATCATAAGTATTTATAATTTTTCAATAATGTCTAAGCAAAATACGAATGTACAAAAAATCTTAAATATATTAGTTTGTAAGACCGTTTGGTCACAAAACACATGTGCGGATTTTTTTTAATGATTTTATTTAAACTAAAATTAAAATTCTGAAACATTGCTTTCCCAGCTAATGTATTGATTTATTTTACTGCATGATTAAATGATTTGAAATGGGTGTGGTATAATACAAAATTTTCCAACAAACAAATCTGCCAACAACCTACGGAATAACCTTATTATTTTAAAAATAAACACTGATAATTTAAAACGTAACTTTACCAGATAAAAAAAAAACAATATTTTGAAATCAATTTATACTTTTTTGTGGAAAAGAGTCAATACGGCTAAAAATGACATATTTCCGGTTTTGTCTGGTTATTCCCTCTGAACATGACGCGACAAACCTTATGAAAGTTTCAGAGTCATTTCCACACCTTGGAATACCTACCATGGAAACACTTTTTTTATTCCAGTGTAAAAATAAGCCAGCAATCTAAGTTTTCACATATTCATCTGTCTTTACTGGCATAAATCTTCACTAATTTACTCCTCTTTCCTTAGATTCATCATTGCACTTCTTAGAACTTCTGCTAAGAACTATGTTCATTTCACCAAACTTGATAAAAAATCTGGTTCCTTGACAACTTAAAATCAACTCAACTCAACACCTCTTTGAAAAGTCGTTAAAAGCTTTGAAAAAAGTCTCGGAAAATAGCCCATAACCCAACCTAACACAACCTATTTAAGGGCCCGAAAAGAAGAAGATGGAGAGATACGAAATTACGAATGTTAGAGGAGAGCGCTAACATTTACAGCGCCAAAATCGATGCGAAAATGTTTAATAAAACACGACTCATTTAAAATAGTGCAAAAATCTCACGGGCATTATCTTAAACAGCATTTAAAGAAACACTGTGAATTTTTTCATACATATAACTTGTAAAATAACTGAAACAAACGTGTTAATAATAATTTTTGGAGCATACTTTGCGATTTTTTTCTATCGAGGGAATTTTATATAATTTGCGTTTCGGCGCGGGCAAAGTCTAGATATTATCTTCTTAACATACATTTTTGTAAGAGCTTTAAAACTTAACGTGTTTAAGAGAAATATGTAATATATCTTTCTACAACATGGGCCTCTTCAAGACCAATGTTCATTCCTTCCTCTCCTCAAAAAAACCCTCCACACAGCATCCCAGATGAATTATTCATCCCAGGGAAATTATTTTCCTCAGGGCCTCCTGTGTGGAGTTAATAAAAAAAAATTAGTCACATGAGAACGGGTCGTTTTTATGACTCGTTCTTGAGTTCAACGGCTCGGCTGTTGAACGATTTGCCGGCCTCTGTGTTTCCTACCTCCTACAACATGGGTATCTTCAAGACCCGTGTTCACTCCTTCCTTTCCTCAAAAAGACCCTCCACACAGCATCTTCAAAGATGACATAGGCCCTGAGGGAAGTTATTTTCCTCAGGGCCTCCGTGTGGATATAATGTATAAAAAAATATCGGTACAAATCCCGCGGGCCCTTAAGCAATTTTTAA
Organism: Limnephilus marmoratus; assembly: GCA_917880885.1. NCBI lineage: Eukaryota > Metazoa > Arthropoda > Insecta > Trichoptera > Limnephilidae > Limnephilus > Limnephilus marmoratus. The sequence continues at coordinate 41,417,085 of OU862928.1, forward strand.
TATTTCTTCAAACGGTGGCACCATTTTAATTCAAAATTAATTTAATAATTGGTCATTTAAATATATTTTTTTATTATTTATAATATTTGAATGCATGTTTACACAATTTATATTTTATAAGATTTCTGATATGTCTAAATGAAAACCATTAAAATTACGATGTAGTAATTCAATACTACTCAATTACAACATTGTAATTTTAATGGTTTTTATGTAGACAAATTAGAAACCTTAGAAATTAGAAAGAACGTAAATGTGAACTAAAATATTATAAATAATAAATAAAAAAAATAAATTACACATTATTAAACTTGTTCCCTTTATACACTACTAGCAGACCCGGACATACGTTGCTGTGGCTAACTAAACGCCACGCCATTACCCAATCTTTAAAGCCAACGCCATCTGTTAAATCAAATGCCCGCTGCCCGCTGCCGCTTGGCCCCAGATAGATTATATATTTCCATCAATTAACACAAAGCTTTGACAAATTATAAATAACTAAAAAATAGTGACCGACCAAAGGTTAGGTTTCGGCAAGTTTGAGCAAAAAAATCTAGTTTCGGCATCAGTTTCGGTATCGGCAGATTTTCTGCCGAACCTTCGGCCGTACCGAAACTCTGCAAAAGACCTCAATAAATGGTAAATTTAGTTTTAAGAATGTTTTGATTGTTAAAGCAATTTTAATTAAAATACTCAAATAATGAGGTCCTTCCTTTATAATGTAGTAAGTGTTGATTATTGACAAATTTTTGGTCCAAGAAGTAGTAAACATGTTTGTTAATTTTTAGTAATATCAAAAAAAACCTTTTTTTTACATACTTCGATTACTGTTTTTTTAATTCATTTAACACATGTTAACTGTTTGTGCATGTGTAAAAAATAAGCCAAATTTTTAACACGTCTAAAAAAGTTTCGGTTTCGGTTTTGGCCGAAATTGAGACAGCTACCGAAGATTCGGTTTCGGTAGAAAGTCATGTTTCGGTCGGACACTACTAAAACCCTTCCTCATGAATCACTCTATCTATTGGTGAAAACAACATGAAAATCCGTTGCGTAGTTCAAAAGATCCAAGCGCACAGATAGCGTGAGCGACTTCATTTTATACTATGTAAAGATGCCCCATTACCTCCTCCCCCTTCCAGCTCCCACATTTTAAATGACTCTTATAATTTTATAACTATTCTTGTAAATAGTTTAAAAATAACCCTGATGAAGTAAGCAATGCTTACGAAACATCGAACATGTGGTCAACGAATGCCCGCTCCATTCATTCCCCTGCGGGAGTGATGAGGTCCACAGGGCAACGCCTGAGGCCCTTGACAGGTTCGCAGACCTAGATGTCTTCCTCTGACCCCCCACCATGCGAAAGAAGAAGAAGAATGATATTGTAAAAAAAATTAAAGGAGTAAAAATACTCTCGTTTGCTGATGACCTAAAAATTTACAAAACGATTACCTCCATCATTGATTGTAATATCCTTCAAGCTGATCTTGATCACTTACAGGATTGGTGTAATTAATTTAGGCTCCTGTCCTGGAAGTTACTTCAAGATAGCGGGGATGGGGGTCATGGTAAATATTTTTTCCATCAAACTGTACACAGAGTTTTGCATTTGCCTGTGAATTGCCGAGATGGAAAGCTGTCACAACTGTCTTTGACCCATTTGGCTTGTTCCTCCTTCCATAGCATTGAGGATAAATATTAAAAATAATATTTTAAAAATGAAATACAATACAAAAGGCAATAGGTATTATCAACTCAAAAATATAAGTTTGTATATCATTGCGTATTCTACCTGCGTATTTATTACCTATCTAATTCATGATCGGATTTACCTTCAGATGATTCTCGGATATACAATTCTGGAATTCCAGAATCTGGGATAAGACATGACAGAGATGAAATCACGGGAACTAATTAACATCCCTAACTCGGATTTCAAAGGAACAGATGTTTTACTACCCACTACCTGACTACCTTCCCCTAACTCCAATGCTAAGGGCGGAAAGGTAAAGGGTACAAGAGAAGGGGTCAAGGAAACTTCACAAGGGTTGAACAGATTTTTGGAATCTTTGTTTGAAAGCAAGCCGCCATTGGACATTTTATAACTAAGGTTAATTTATTTGTTTAGACCTATATAACTGATCAAATAAACCTTCCTCATTCCTATTTCCTTCCTTTCCCTACGGCCTACTCCCTTCAGACTTACAATAAATTCCAATATTCCTACTTACTTCGTGCAGTTGGAAACAGTTAGGACCCTTATGGGATGGGGATCTGCTTCACCCAAGTACATAGGTACTGTCACGATAATAATTAATATCTCTGTATTATTAATTAATAATTAATACCTCTGTATTAATTATTGTCCTGACCATAGACATATGAATATTACTAGACCAGAACATAAAGGTGAGGGGTAGACAACAACTACAGCGGGGCGCAGAGCGGGAAGATAACTTTGGAGATATGTGATTCGTCAGTAACTCAATATGACAGTATATAGGCATCTCGCATTATAATATCACCATTTAGTTCTTATAAGTAAACTCTGATTTTTAATGAATATACCTTACCTACACGGGAGCGCGAATTGCTCGCCGCGTAATGAACAAATTTGCGAAGTCTAAATACGGCAAAGTAAAGTTCGCCTATTTTCAGACTCCAATATTTTGTTGCCGTATTTAGTTAGGACACTTTTACAAATGTTTCATAATTTACTTACCCCAGTAAACATCGACGAGCACACGCAATGTATCTCGAGTGATAGTATATATTTACACGTTTTCAAAACACAAACCATGTTTTTTGCGGTGTTATTTCGTAAAATGCAGCGATGAGCGCTCGACGCTGGCTCGCAGAAGAATGATGACGTCACATTTTTTAGATTCACGCGAAGCCATACTCAATCCCAGCCGGTTCCCATGGAACCGGTATGGGGAGGGGAAAAATACGCTTTTATCACTTAGGGCAGGTCTAGTAATATTCATATGTCTATGTTCCTGACTTAAAAAACCTCTTCTTACTTCTTTTAGTAATTTGCTGATTTTTTTATTTCTCGCCTCTTGGCCAGCTATACAATTAATCTATCTCCTTTTTTTGTTTTATCGATTGGCAACATTGCTAGACTTTTAAAAAATTAAACTTAAAATTTACTTTTCGAACTACCGCTGATCCGGAGCCGACGGTGATTCGACTCGTCACCTAATATTATAGTTTTTGGTTTTTAATATGGTATAATCCCTTCGTTATGCTACGGGAGTTGATACCGCGTGCTGAATCTTTAAGTTTGTGATTTTTATACACGACCCTTTTTGGCTATTCGGGCGTTATTGTGAGCCAGAACGCCATCTCCACATGGCGTGTTCTTGAGCTTTTTGGTAGAAATTCATATGAATTTCGCAAGAGGGAATTTAAATGGCCTTGGCAGGCCCAAGACATCCGTATTTGAAATCGACGGATTCCCACCGGTTATTCTTTGATGAGTGTTCATATTTGAGGTCAGCGAAATCCCAGAAAACCCTTATAAGCACGCCTGGAACCTGGAGGAGGTTCTGGTTCTGAATCCTGCTGCTCGACAACGAGAGGGAGGCTGCTGTCCTGGAATATTCCCTGAAGTATTCCCAGTTCCCAAACTGGTGTTCTTTCATGTTTGCATCTTGCTGCATTTCGGCGCGTGATGTGGCCTTCAACTAAGTGTTTATGGGCGGTTAGTTATTATTTCGAACATCGCATGGTTCAAAAGGTATGTTTTTTGTTCTATGTAATTTGTCTGTCATTATATTATTTAAATATACATGTAACTGTCAAAAAGACATTCCTCTTTTATTTCGAGTGTGAATGTAAGCCATACTGAAGAAAACCAGATTCCCATTAACCTGACCTGACTCTCAAAACTCTCCTTTGCTATTAAATAAACAGTGGGATTAATCCCCCTGCAAATTGACTACACTATAGTACACAACCGATAAAATACTGAAAGTACCCATTAGAAAGCCTTCCATTGAAATTTTCAATAACTTTGACGAAGCAAAGGTACAACGAATATATGCATAAAAGTATTTGTGTGATGGATACTCTACTAGACCGTGTATTCATCACATCAGATCGAATAAAAATGTCATAAAAACATTCCGAGGCACATATTGAGGAGGACTAAGAAATACCAAATCTATATTTAATTTCACCATTCTATTTGTCATATTTTGTATGTACAATATTTTATACAGTCGCAAATAAAATAACTTTAGCGGTATTCACAAACTGAAATAGATGACGCGATAACCAAATATTCCACACAGCTGTGGCAGTTAATTTAAAATTTTCGCTTTGAAGAAGAAGCAAATGTTTTTATCTAATTTATTTATTAAGTGACTGCTGTACAAGAGTCCCAACTTCCCAGATCCAGTTTCAGTGCGACTATAGCATGAATACTTGAAATAAGGGTAGATCCAATGGATGCGGGTAGGGAAAAAAAACAGGGCTAATTAAACCCTTTCAGCATCTTGGAGGAACTTTGAACTTACTTTGCAAAACTGCTCGAATCACCAATACATATAGATACATAGATACTCTTTTTATGTGGACTCTCTTTAGTGGGACTAGCGGCGGTTATCTCTAAAATTTGTGCACGAAACTCCATTAAAATAAGAAAATATGATAAAGTTGTATTATTTATTATTTATTTATTAATTTATTTACTACACGCCCTGATGGGCTTTTACATTATAGTTTATAAGTTTAGTATCAAACAATAAAGAAAATATAATAAATATAAAATAAAATATAACTCGAGAAAAGAAAATACGTAATACAATGTAACAAACAAAAGCATATAATAAAATTAAACGTACATATACATACGTAAAAATGATAAGAAGTCTCACATTCAATATAAACAAAAATTGCAGAAATTATGTAAATCTATTTCTGTCTAGAAGAATGAAAGTGATAGAATATACAACATTTCTACTGATTAGTTTTAAAATGAAATATATCACCTAGATTAGAATATTTATTTCCGAGACTGGTGCAGTCTCGGAAACGGAGAATTTTGATAAGCTAGTGTCCTGGTATTATTGAAGTAGAAGGGTAATAAATGTCGACATGATTTTTTGGGAAAATCGATATTGATAAATTGAAGTAATTCAGGAGAGTCAATTTTGTAATGCAGTATTTTATGTTATAGTATTAAATATGTGCTTATTCTTTTTTCTGAAAGTTTCAATGGAGACATTCTATCCAGGAGATAATTGTAATCAATGTTATATATAGTTTTATCACGCTTAAAATTTACGCCATTAAAAATTCGTGCTAAAAAATTCCACTATATTAATACTGAATGAGAAGTACGAAATGAATAACATAAGTGCGTTATGAATTCAGCGACTATAGGAATTTCTGTTCTGTGAGGTTTGTCTAGAACTCCGGTATAGTTGTATATGGGTATAGGACGCCGGTCTGCGTATTTACAAAACCTATACCGTTTCAGTCGCTTTAAATTTTCAAAATCAAAATTTAAATATTTAGAAATAAAATTATTAATTTCTAATATACACATCAGAAAGATTATTTTATCTAGATTTTAGAACAATTTTTGTTTTTGCAATGTGATAAAAAATAACCAATATACATAGAGGTATATTTAAAACATAAATTGTCGCTACCGCGACTGAATCGGTATAGGTTTTGTAAATACGCCGCCGGTCTAGCCCACCTACTGCGTGGATCGGGAAAGACCGGTTGAGGGAGACGTTTTGATCAATCCAGCCGGACACTCTCAACCCATCGCCTTGCACCGCAGTAGGAGAATGGGTAACTTCGTAAGAGACGTCCGTAACTCCTGGACACATGACCTCTAGGTTCCTACCCAACCCTCATACCTTTTTCTTTCCCAGAACTTCCTGTCCTTCCTTTCTCTAAAAGACCCTACACACAGCATCTCTAAAGATGACATGAAATTATTTTCCTCAGGGCCTCCTGGGTGGAGCTAATGAAAAAAATAATAAACGAAAATTGTAATTTTCTTTGTAACCTACGACATTCTACTTAACTGATTTCAATAAACTAACTTCAAAATTTGAACCACATTTTGATCGTCTGACTAACTCCCACTTTTATCACAGCTCCAGACTTGCTCGACATCTTCATCCTTTCATTACTCGTTCTCCTTCCCTTGCCTATCCCGTGGCCGATTGCGGTAGGGCCTTCAGAGCGCGCTCATCCCTCTTGTCCCGCTGATGGATTGTGAGAGCTGCCACCAACCACCCTCAGCCGGGCGCTAAGTCGCTTACAAACAGTATGGCTATTTTTCTGGGTCGGAGATAAACTGCCACCCAAGTTTAGGGACTTTAGTTTAAACTTTAAACCGATACAAAATACTGAAATGTATTTGTTTACTGAATCTAGGCATTTGTTTTAGTAGACAATCTCTTACATTATTATTTGTCAATAGTATTAAACTCTCAGGAATCGGGAGTATTTTTAAAGTAAAACTTCTTTGTGCAAGCTTGATTTGGGGGGCAAGCTGGTGAAAGCGTTACGAAAAGTGGTGATTGTTACGAAAAATTTCATGCGAACGGTAATCGATGCGAACGGTGATCGATTGCTAGGCGAACGGTCGGGCCTTTACGCACGCTTGACTTGGAGAGTGACGGGGATAAGGTTAGGATAAGGATAAGGATAAGGATGGTCACCCCAAAGTCGTAGGTCATCCCAAGGTCGTAGGCCACCCCATGGTCATATTTCACCCCAATGTCATATGTCACCCCTAGGTAGTAGGTCACTCCGTTCGCTACGTTTGGTAACTTGGCAGGGATACCTGGGTTCATTAGGCGAGGTTTGTCTTGTAGTTTTACTTCATTCGTTTGGTCTAAAGCACACTCGTTTATTGTCCAAATATTGGGTCCTTACATATGAAATTGGCGTTTTGCCGTACTGGCAACTTTGATCTCAAATATCTTCTCTTTGGTTAGGAATTCCAAATTCAAATACAATAACCCTACAATCCATCCTAGTCCTTGATATGTATTGTTGTCTCCCTCCCTCTAATTGATTATCTATTGTACCGCTTTCAAATACTTTGTCTCTGTCTAAATATGTTCTTTCTCCCTCTGTCGCTCATTATATATACCTGATCACTCTGTCTTAATATTTAGTTATTATTATATCCTGAAGAAGCTAGGTTATAGCGAAACCAGTTGATATATAAAATAATAAATTCGTGGTTAAATACAAAGTGTTTGTTTTATTTTTATAATATAATGTCTAATCACAAAGTAATTGCTTCTTATGAAAAAAAAAAAAAAAAAAAAAAAAAAAAAATTCCACTCAGAACCTCTCATCTTTGGGAATGCCCTCGGTGGTTCTTTTTAGGGAAAGGATGGATAGGAAGTTCTGGGATGGAAAAAGGTATAAGGGTTGGGTAGGAATCAGGATAGGTCAATGTGTCCAGGATTGACGGAAGTATGAATCTATCCTTCCAATTGCAGTGTAAGGCGATGGGTCGAGAGAGTCAAGCTGGAGAAGCTTAGATTGGTCTCTCTCAATCAGTCTCTACCGATTCGGCCTTCCACAGAGAAGGTGGGTAAACGCATCCGCCGCCAAGACCTAAACGCCTTTCCCCATGAACCCAGGCATCTCTGCCAAGTCACCAAACGTAGCAAATCACTTGGGGTGGTCTATTGCAGGGGTTTTGATAGTGGGAGGAATGGATTCATACGTCCGTCACTCCTGGACACACTGACCCCTTAGATTCCTACAAGCCTCTCATACCTTTTTCCTTTATTTTTAGAATGGTATCATTATTTCTTCACACACTGGCCACATCAGAAGTTCTAGGAGCTCCGACAATCTGACACTGTAGAGGCGGGCAAAGCGTCTCAGTTGAGCGAGCCGGCTCACTGGGTCTCGTTCAATGAAAAGATCCGGGTCAGTGAACCGGCTCGAATGAACGACTGAATTGGTCCATCTCCCCCGTCCCCTCCCTCGGCCCTCCACACTTTATTAAAAAGGGAACCCCAATATTTTGGGGTTCCCTTTTTAATCGGATTCTTGTATCCCTGAATGAAAAAATGAAATCCTTTGTATTTAGTTGAGTTTTGATCTTTGGTGTGAAACCAACACCAACTTTACTTTTTTAACGATTTTTAGAAAGCATGAATTATTGAAAATAAACAGTGAATGATTTACTGAAAATAAACAATGAGCATAATAATAATATAACTTATCCTGTTATAATAAACAAAATAATGCGGCCGGAGCGTCGACGTCACGACTGACGTATTATGCACGCACACCCGCTTGAATTCCGATATTATTATTATATTCATTGTATTTCGGTAATAACATGCACGGCGCACGCACACTACCCAGCAAAGGATAATGTGGCCGGAGCGCTGACGTCACGACTGACGTTTTATGCACGCAAACACGCTTGAATTCCGATATTATTATTATATTCATTGTATTTCGGTAGTACATGCACGGCGCACGCACACTGACCAGCAAAGGTACGCCACCGCGTAGAAAAGTGTCATAGTGAACTGAACTGTAAACCGTTACCTTACTTTCATATTTTACCTTTCTGCGTCGCTGACTAGAGTGGCTATGAACGAACGAACGAACGAGCAATCCGCATCAGTACAGACCCGCGAGCCGCGAGATCCGTTGAACGATACACTGCTCTCGGCTCCCACGGGTCAGTCGGGTCTTCGGATCTCACGGGTCAGTTGCTCAGTCGGCTCACCGGATCTGGCGGGTCAGTTGGCTCACCGGCTCACTCGTTCGCGAAGATCCGCGAACCGTGAAGATCGTTCTTTGGGAACCGGATCTTACGGATCAGTATGAAAATCCGGTTCACTGAGCCGACTCGTTCGCGAACGACTCACTTCTAGACAGCAACGTTATTGTGGTTTCTGTATCGGGGTCGATAACACATATATTTTGTCAATCTAAAACCTTCTGATCATTCAGATCATTGTCGCGGTTGGTAATTTTAAACTTGTACCTAATATATAAAAAGTTACAAATAAAATCCAATCACTAGGTATAGCCAAGTGTTATTATTAATAAATTCCCGCGACCTTGGTAGCAATGGTATATCCCTGGTATGTTATATGGTTTCAACAATACCAGAATTTCCTCTCCTTCATTTTCCTTAAAAGATTCACACAGCATTTCCGAAGATTGTTTTCCTCAGGTTGGTAGGTATATTTGCAGTACTCCTCACTAAGAATTCCTGTTTCAAGGCGGACTGAGGTTGTTGTGTTGGTGTTAATTCATAATTTTTCATGATTTCCTCATCTTCATGTTTGTGGATTTCTTCATCTTCATGTTTGAAGACTGTGTTTGTTGATTTCGTCATCTTCACTTTTATATGACTCATATTCAAGTTTGTTGACTGTAGGTTGCTGTAATAGTATCACTTCATAATTTTGTCATTTTCATACATTTTACTTAGCCATATTTTGATGTTATTTTACACATATTTAGGTACTTCCTTGGTATTAAAAATTTAATTTAGAAGCAATATTAAATTACCACTGATTTGTCACACATCTGTTTGTGATTAGATTTACGTTTTACGAGTTTGACAGGTATAATACTGGATAATTAAACCTTTTACAGACAAATTTCCATATATTAACTGACAAATCCCCAATAAATTGAAAACATTTTCAAATGAATCGCATGTTTTCTCCATAAGTTCAATAATACCCTTCATTTGAAATGCAATATTCTCGTGCAATATTTGTAAACCGACATTCGAAACTCACCCAATCCACCCAAAACGCATCTAACTTTAATTAACCTAACCTAACCTGACCGATAATAGCATAACCTAACTGGCATTATTAATCCCTGCAAACCAAAGCATGACACAGCGGTTTAGGAAATTCCCCCATGATAAATGATTACAGATTCCTGCTTTACCGACTGTCGCCCATTCATCTAGGTACCTGAAAGCGGTGCAATATAGTGGCGACCAAAATCCAATATCCAACTTCGCTGTTCCAATGTGTACCCAATAATTCCTGCTCACTGATTAACGATAGTCCGGGCTTTTGATACTAGAATCGGTTTGAATTTTATTTATGAACCCGTTTTATCTAAAATCGAGAATCGGAAACATGTCACGTGTTTTTAAAAATGTCTGTCGTTTTATGTATCTTTTTTTGAAGTGAAAACTTTTTTAGCACTGTTGTAATTTGAAACTTGATGAAACGAAAAAGATACAAACACCTACTTCTATAGGATTTAGCCTGCGAGAGAATGATATATTATAATCATTCTCTTCTTTGTTCGGTGCTTCTTAGCCTTCCCTCTCTTGTCTATTGAATTTTTTTTAAGTTTCACTTCAACCGCGTGTGAATTGCACACTCTGATTTTTTAAATGAAACTTCTGTAGCACCATTGAGAAACGAAAAATAGCGACACTAAAAATAAAAAAACAAATCCATCTATAAGATTTAGCCGGCGAGAGAATAAGATAGACTAATCGATGTCCTCTTTATGCGGTGCTTCGTAGCCTATCGGTCTCCTCTTTGTGCGGTGGTTTGTAGCCTACCCACTCTTGTCTACTTTAGTTTTCTGAAGGTTTCACTTCTACCGCGTGTGAATCACACACTCTATTTTTTTAAGTGAAATTTATTTAGCACCGTTGTGATTTGAAATTCAATGAAACAAAAACGAGCGACACTAAAAAGATACAAACACATACATGTATAGGATTTAGCCTGCGAGAGAATGATATAGTATAATCGGTCTCTTCTTTGTGCAGTGCTTCGTAGTCTCCCCACTCTTGTCTATTTTGGTTTTTGGAAGGTTTCACTTCTACCGCGTGCGCTCTAATTTTTTACAATAGCTTTACACAGGATGCTCTGAGGAAAATAACTTTTCTCAGGGTCTGTGACATCTTTGAGGATGCTTTTTGAAGGGTCTTTTAAAGAAAAAAATGGCGTTCCCGATTGGGAGAGGTCGGCTGAGGGAGACCCCTTGATCTATCCAGCCGGATTTCTGTCGTTTTGAATCGCTATGGGAGGGATGGATTCATCCGTCACTCCTGGTCACACTGATCCTAAGATTCTTAACCACTCCTCAAATAATATTCTAATATTTCATTTCTTAAAAAAGCCCGTAGACAAGTTAATCACATTTTACTCCGGAAAATTAAATTTCTGTTTAATTTTTGTAGGAATCTGTCATTTACTCAGATAATAAACAGTAAAGGTCACAGGACCGTACCTTGAAGTACGCCGAAATTACTTATATTTGGTTTTAATTTAAGCCACCCATACATAGCTTTCAAAAGCAATCAGCGACTACATTAAATAATACTTAAGCATCAGCTATCAGCGGCCTCGAGCACGTGCGGCGGTTTAAGGGTAATGATCCACCCCCTTCACATACGGAGTCAGTCAGGCGGCGAGTGTTTTACCTGAAACGTAATTTCCGGTTTCGCCTAAAAATCCTATCTTCTCCCTGTGGAAGGAACCTACCTGTATGATTAATGACACTGGCATAATGTTATAGCACCAGCGATGTAAAATAAGCTAGAAGAATTTAAAAATTACAAAGGCAACATCATTTTGCGCTTTCTGGGTATCAGGTTGAAAAAAGCTTTTTTGATAAATTGGGAACCTGTTTTACTTCGTAAAAGATTTCAAAGCAAAATAGCATCAGGTCCAATAGTTGAACTTATCGCGACTGTAGAACGGAGCTAGAAATTTGAACATTTTGAAAGTGATAAGTCGAATAAAATTACCTATTTTTTTTACAATAAACATAGGAGATTCAGATGAAAACAATTTTTCTCAGGACCTTTGTCATCTTTGGGGATATTGTGTTGAGAAAATTTGAAAGATAGGAAGGAGGTTCTGGGAAGGAAATAGATGTGAGGGATGGGAAGGAATCTGAGGGTCAGTGGATCCAAGAGTGACTGAATGAATCCAATAAAATCGTGTGACGTGTACCTTGTGAAAATATAAATAAAATGTTTGTTTTTTTATTTATTTATTTTTGGGGTGTTATGCCGTGTTGCGTTACCTCCTCCATTTAGCAAACGTTTCAGACAGCGGTACAGTGTCCATCATCAGGGCAGATGTGTGAATGATGTGTCTGATAATGGACACTGTAACGCTGTCCGAAACATTGGCTAAAGGAGGAGGTAGTGCAACACGGCTTAACATCCCAAAAATAAATAACTAAAATACTTTTGGCCTTGAAAATCTAAAATCACATAATATGTTTGGTTTAAATTGGTAGAGAATAGGATAAATTATGTTTTTTTTCATTGTATGGAGAAGATGTTTTTTTGTTTTAACCAGTTTTTCAATATATACTTGTGGGTATTTGCTAGATTAAGAAAATAGTATTGCAGGCAGTACCTTCAATTAGTATGACAGAGTAGTCTGCTAAAATGTTGAATTTCGGTTTAGATTTCATATGAATATGTAATTTACAACGTATGACAAACAGTGATGGTCCCAGGACTGTACCTTGAGGTATGCCGAAATTACTTAGCTTTGGTTTTAATTTATCGTTTCCGGTCAGCAACGTAAGCAGACATACACGTTAAAATGACAATAGCAGTCAAGTACATTATTTATACGCCAACGCGTGTGTCTCCAGTCTCCACAGAAATCGTTCTAACTCTGTTATTGTTTTAGTGACATCCCTAAAACAAAAAGTAAAAGGTCAACAGTGAATCATGCTGCACACCTCTATTCAAGTTGTCCATAACATATACGTAAAAAGACCTCTTCTGTCAGTCGCATGGTTGGCATGTATTTTACCCGCCAAATTGCCTACGAGCCGCTGGATATTGTTAATTTTTATCAAATATTTTGTATGAAATGATAAAAAGTGAGGTGACAAAAGTGTTTATTGTACATTTATACAATAGAATAAGTATTGTTGTTTACATAATCTGTGATTTTAGTACCGTTTTCACATAAAAACATCACGTGAATCATTTTTCCTTTTTATTAGTGTTTGCATTCTAAATTTTAATATTTACAAATGTTAATATTTATTTGTAATGTAACAATTTGAAAGCTTATTTTGTAACCTTTCTAAAACAGTTTTTACTATTCGGCTACGTTCAGAAATGTTTCATTTATAGAGCTTTAATTGTGAAGCGGTAATAACACAAAGTTTTCGTAAAACTGACATTTCGTTTGAGACATTTTAAGTGAATATTCGCGATATATCGGACAGATTGTTCTACTTATGATATACTACTAGGACAATCTTGGATGTTATAAATCATCGGTTTGGAGCAACTGCCATGTGGGAAGGGTTTGGAACTCGACTGACGGGGAAAATTCAAGTTCGGAGTCGAAACTAGAAAACGGAAATGTGTTTTCACATTGACGAGTGACAAGTTCAGCAGTTGGATCTGATTAAGTATCAAGTATCGAATGATATGTTGGAGTTTATGCTTTACCTTTAATATTCAATGGATTCGGGAATCACGAATGGAGTTCGGTACGCTTCGCAAGTTTTGTAAGTAAACTGAATATAGCATATTATTAATATCGTAGTCAACAACACAGGGAGCGTGCTGTCAACATTTCATCTCGTTCTTTTGAGTTTTCAATATAACAACCAAGCAACTTCAACAATGGAGAGCGTGCTATCAACTTTTCATTTCGTAAACTCAACGTAACAACTGTGCGAATAAGTCAAGTGTGAAAAAGACGCATTGAGAGAGTGAGAAAAAAGGACAATACAATAGTGTGAAGGCTTGTCAAAAGTGTGAAATGTTGTCCAATGCATCTTTTTCAACAATTATGTTACTCGAGATGCCAACCTTGTGTTAATTACAATGATTATTACGCTATCCTATTCCATCAAAAATTATAATTTAAGTAGTGTGTCTTTCCATAGCTCTTGTTCAATGAACTCTAGAACTTAGATTTGGTATGAATAAGTATGTACCATCTTCAAAATTGGAACTCATTGTAAGAAAGTGATAAATTGATAAAGTGTCTACAATAATAAAATATTTTTTTATCAGATTTTTTTTTGTATGAACTCTTTAGTAGGTACTTAAAGTACCTACCTAAGTCGGCGTTAGGCAGAGGATGGATTGCCAAACATCTCGGTCTTGGTGCACACTCCTCATTCATTTATTGCCTTATTCACATTCAAATATCGTCTCACACATACTCTTCTGTTATTCTGATTATTGACATGGTCCGACTCAGTAACAGATTCACTTGATCGTGCCATATCTTCCTCGGGTATACCCGACTTCTTCTACCATTAACATAAATATTCTCCTTACACTCTTTTCTACGTTCATTCGTTCTATATGACTTAGCGTCACTTTCCTAATCTTAGTCATTACTCTTATTAGCCCAGTCAATAAACGCATTGAACTGGAACAAATTAAGGGAAAGCTGAATTTTTGCAGGTGGATAGTACTTCTTACAGGGAGTATTTTCACAAAAGTCCCCACTCCTCCCCCGCTTGCTTTCCCCCCTGCCCCCCTCCAAACTTTGAAATTGTAGAGTTCCACATAATCCATCATATCTCCTAAACTATACAATATATCTGAAAAAATATAACACCATTATACTTCTTAAAAAGTTGTCTACAAAAAAGATGCAATATATTTTTTTGTTATCTACTACGGTTTGGCAAATAATAATGACATTGTCGCCAAAAAAAAATTTTTTTTCGTAAAATTTTGATTTAAAGGTGAATATTTTTTTTGTCTGAGGGAACACACAAAAATGTTTCAATCAAACTATTTGCCAAATTTAATAAGCTTTAAAACGATATATAACATTGCTTACTTTTATCCTTAATACTGGTCAAAATCCGACTCCATTGCAGGGGGGCACGGCGCCGCGGCGTGCGGGTAACCTAGTCAGCTGTGATTGCAGGTGACCGATTTGTGCTTAGATGCACTATTTATAGTTTTAAATATAAACATCGTGTACTTTTTAATTTATTTACCATATAAAAACACTTTTAACACTTAATAGTATTTGCAATTAAAGTACGAAAAAATTCTAATAAATACAAAATTATGTAACTTTTCGTAGGTATTAAGGGATTACAGAATATTATTATTAACTGAGTATCACAGTCGTCTTCAAATATTTCATCAGTATTTTCAGATGTGTTACTGAAGGATAGTCCATTGCAGTGGCCACAAATATCAGAACATTCTAGTCCTGCTCTCCGACACTGCACGACTTTCCGCACGAGGTTTTACAGTCACAAGAATCAATTAGAAGTTCATTTGGATTCGCGGGACATGTCATTTGTATGTGTTAACTTATATTCTCTTATTTGCTATCCCTATTCATTAGATGGTAATTCATTTCCTGGCCATGTTTGAACTAGGAGGTATGTCCTCAGGAGATACTGGCGGGCCGCGTTCTTTACAGTTACACAGTTTTCCATAAATCTTCTAGCCCACTTCCTTCCATGATGCGGCCAATAAATCCTAAATATTACATTAACAAATGAAAACCTTCTAGTCGTAAAATAATTTTTGAAATTTCCGATGATCCGTCAGCCCTCGGTACCATTTCAATAGCTCTGAGAAAAAGCAGGTTGGTCGAAAGTTCCAATGCATATTTGATTGTTCTTTTTACACTGTTCTGTTGGGAGACATAGTGCAGTGTACACTGAGGATGGATTATTGGAATCAATATCAATAAATGGAACAGCCATTACTTAACTGGTTCCATAATCCACACAATCGTTCATAGCGACATTTATAAACCCGTTCCAGTCAACTTTTGAATGCGTGCCACTTACCTAACCACCCTTGCGTGCCCTTCAGCGCCCCTGAGGTGATTTTTCACTAAAATGGTGGTTTATAAATCAGCCAAATATTATTAATTGGTTAGAGATACAAAATATAATGAATCGGCATGCTCTTTTCTAGAAGATGTACATTCACGATATTTTTTATGGTTACATATTTCAAGCTGCTCATTTTTCTCTTCGCGTAGCAACGTTGAGGGATGTTTTCTTTTTTCCCAAAATTTCCACATTGAAGACGAGGTACATCTAGAGTTGTTGTCATATTAGAGGCCAGATTGATACACTTGATTCCTCCCATGGCATGAAATGTATTTAGGCCATCTAATCTTTTTATATTAACGTCGGAATTGTCAAACGATGTGTCATTTTCGATTGTAGGAGGCCCAGCTTATTAGAGATCTCTGGTATGTCACCTTCATGATAAGACGAACAACGACGACAACACTTCTATTAAATGTTTAGATCCGTACATTCATTGGATATACACAAACTTGTCTATATTGATGACAAAAAAGACCTAGGCCTTGCAGATGCTATTATGGCGTGGTTAATTACTAAACGTCTTTTCGTAATATCAGGTCCATTATCATACAACCTCTTCGTTACAGGTGACGTGAATAGATTCAAAGTTTCAGGAACTAAATCATAGCCCCCACCAGTGATTTCCGGAATATCAGGATAGCTTTCACTATGGATTTAATTATAATTATATAATTTCAAATATGGATTTTTTTTAATATCTTCTCTGATTATTTCTGCGGCAGTGCGTTCAATTCTTAAAAGTTCCAGATTTGCTTTCTTTTCTTTGCTTCTGCACCAGTCATCTAGTATTTTATAACTTTAGTGAGATATTCATATGGCAGTTTTTCTGCCAAAAATCAAAATAGTCGATTATTTGTTTTTTTTTTCAGAAATTTATCTGAGTACGGAAGATCAGTGCCACAAATATCTATAACTATTTCTCTAAATTAAACTGAAGTTCATCAGTATTTTCTAAGAAATTACAGAGTTTAAGCTTTTTTGGCTGAATTATCGTCTTTAGATCTTCCTACAAACTTACTTTTTTTAATTAGTTTACTTTTACAGAACTTCTCGAAACAATTGTTATGATAGCGAGCTTCTGCGGCGACCAAATTAAACACACTTAACAGTTTACATTTTACGGTCGATGAGCTACAATTAATATTTGTAAAAGTCTTAATACTGCTAGCCCTAGAATACTTTTTCTACAATCTATGTATGTGCACGGTTACGCTATCCAAATTAGTTAATTTATCATGATTATTGTCATCGTTTTCAATACTAGCGTTAATTTGCATTTGTAACCACTTCGTTACTATAACAACATTTCCTGTAAGGTCAGTTTACACAAAATACACAATAGGTTCTCAGCAGTTTGTTAATTAATTGTTTCTCAATATTTTTACCCGATGAAGGTGGTAAACCGCACAAAAAACTTGAAAGCTTGGCACAATTACATCAAAATATAACGCACAAAACCCACACACCTTAATCTCAAGACAAAGGAGATGAAACTGATTATTTTTATTAAATTTTTTCATTTGTTTCAACTTAATAAAATAACAAGTAGCGACGCGACAAGATCGTCAAACATACACGCCGCTCCGTGTTACGACCAGCGCGCGTTCTAAATTAAGCGCTTATCCACATATTTTCGATAGAAATTAAGTATGTAAGTAAATACTGTTATACACGCTTTTAAAGCTTATTAAATTTGGTAAATGATTTGTTTGAAATATTTTTTCATATTCTCTCGGACAAAAAAAATATTCAACTTCAAAAAAATATTTTAGAAAAAAAAATTTTTTTTTAACAACAATCTCATTATTATTGGCCAAACTAACACAGATAATAAAAAAAATTACAAAACATAATTTTTAGGCAATTTTGTAAGAAGCTAGGTGACGAAATTTTTTTTATGATATATGTTTTGGTTTATGAGATATAATCGCTTTAGTAGAAGCCCACATTTTAATGTTTGGGAGGGCACAGGGGGGGAAGCAAGCGGGGGAGGAGTGGGGACTTTTGTGAAAATACTCCCCAGGGTACGTACTACTTACATGCAAAAATTCAGCTTTCCCTTAATTTGTTCCAGTTAGGGCCTGTTTTTTGTCTAGATTGACTGGGCTATATGTGCTTTGCGGTTCTCCACATGATTTATCACACATACGCCTCAGGGATCTCATTTATACTGCATTCAGTCTACTTTCTTACTTACTCTACCGGTTCCATGTCTCACTGCCATACGTTTGGGTAGGTAACACAGCTCCTGGGCGGCTAGCTTCGCTTCTTTACAGTTTTTGTTAGCGTCAACCGCGTTCTGTCCTCCATTAATAGAGTTAACTGTATTTGAACTTCTTTCAATATCTCTATCACCCTTCCCATCTCTCATAAACATACTTCCTAGATACACAAACTCTTCCACCTGCTCCAAGTATCATCAATCACAATTATATTGCACATTGTTTTCGTACTCCCTCTTTCGCTTACTTACAATCATCATTAACCTATTTTTCATGCATACTTCGCCCATCCTAGACACGAAATACTATAGATCTTCCATAGTGTTAGAAATCAGCACCGCATCATCAGCATACAACAAGCGACATATTTTCCGATTACTCAATTCCGCACCCAATCCTACCTCGATATAGATTAAATAACTACGATAACACTACTCAGCCTTGCTTAAAACATTCTTCCCTTACTTGCTTTGGCTTCATTGCTGATCGATGAAATAATTGTTATGAAACACCTGCATGATATTTAGAAATTGATGCATCGCGTGTACACGGGTAATTTGTAGACGATCATACTTCGTATGTTCTTGGAAAATGTTGTCAATAGTACGAGTAGTAAGTAGTGAAAGCAATTCAGAATTATTGGGAAAAATTCAATTTAAAGTTCGAGCGAGTTCACACGTTCTTGTAAACACGCACCCGATTGTCCGTAAGCATTTTAGCAATATGGGTTATCGTTTAGATATTTCACCCAGAGGGTCTGACAGTCTACAGGCCTTGCCACGTCTGTAAAACGGATGCGTGTGTTGTGGAGGTTTTTAATAACAACTCTTGGTGTAACGCGAGTCGAATATATGTACAACTAGCTGGTACCCGGCATGCGTTGCGATGCCATTTAATAAAGAAATTGTTTCTCCCTGCGCGTCCTTTCCCATTCGTCCCGTTCATCTTCCTCCTCCCCTTCTAGGGTTAATTGCCTAATTAAAAAAAAAACATCGTTCCCAAGGCAACAATTTGTTTGCTTTTCTTCTGACGTTTGCTATTTTGTTATTCTGAACGAACCAACAATGACAACCATCAAAATAGTAAAATTTAAGTAGGCGATAATCCGAGTAATGTGGATATATGTTGTCGATTCAAAACCCTTAATTTAATACGTGCTTCAATTCGAGTGGACCCGAGTCTACCATACCGAAGGGACGACCGTCTAATGATTGTCAGGAAAGTAGGTAGAACAGTTTGTATGGGAAAATGAAATTGTTTTTTTTTTACTATCTTTCCCGCAATTTTTTCATATTTTTGCAGGTTAGTGCAAAGGGTTGTCTCTTTTGTTAATAAATTATAACAATTTTTAATGCAATTCCTTTCAATACTTCTAAGGGTAGAATGCCAGTTTAGTTTAGGGCTGTTTGCACGCCTCAGGGTTATAAAATTATAACAATACATTATTATGTAATGATGATTAAAAATTAACTCCAAGGGATCGGTTTAAATGCCTTGTTACTCAACTTTCCACCTAACTAATAACACTTTCCAACTAGTTAAGTATGTATGTAACAAGTTAGACGATAGGCCATTTTAATGAATGTAAGTTTGTTATGAGTTATCAGCATTATAGCTATTCAATTAAGCCAATGTTACATTCACAAGTTGGGAAGTTAAGCACTCCATGTGCGGGGGGCTGTGGTGGCGTCGTCGGTGTGCGGCCTAATAATCCCGTTACTTAATAAACCTACTTTATGTCGCACAAACTATAATATGGAAAAATGCAGGGCCGGAATGGTGACCCAATTATATAGAGAGAACTTTTGAAGTGAAACTTTTATAGGCCCGCTGTGATTGGATTTCGGATGAAACGGAAATGATGATTACTGCATCTACGACGCATCAACTACGCTCATTGGCCGCTTTTATTTATTTTATATATTTAAAAAAATAAGTTACATATATTAGACAATTAATTAGATTAGATTTATTAAATTACCATACTAGGCGGCTGCCTGTTTCATGGTGATCAATTAAATATAGTTTCTTTTTAGTGAAGTCTAGTGTAAACGCATGGTAATAGTATGTAATGATGTTGAAAATTGGTAAAGTATATAATACAAAATAGAAAAGAGAAAAGAAGTGCGTAAAATATACCTGTAAACATATGGTACTAGTATGTAGTGATGTTGAAAATTGTTAAATTTATAATAAAGAATAGAAAAGAGAAAAAGAAGTGCGTAAGGATAAGATTTTGAAAATATACGTATCAATATAATTTTTTTTTATATTTATTTTTATATGTGTGCATGCATACGTGCATGTACAACGTGTCCGGAAACTCGTAGTACAAGCGGGAAACTGATGAATCTACATCACGTAGAGAACCCAAAAAACTTATTTTTTTCGACCAGAGCATTTCGATTTTTATAATATTTTTTTTCTATTTTTTCATTCTTTCGGCGACTAAAGGGTTAAAAAAATTTTGAGCCCGGTTTACCCTTCGATGCATTTTATAAGACATTACACAGCTGAAATCAACCCCCTAGTGAAAATTTTTTTCAAATTTAACCAAAAAAAAATTCCAACTTCGGACCCGATTTACTCGAAAACGAAAGCTCAAATAAAAAAAGTTACATCACAAATCGACTCCAAATGTGATGTAGATTTACCAGTTTCCCGCTTGTACTACGAGTTTCCGGACACCGTGTATATACAGGTGCACACATCCATATACACATAAACATACACACACACACACACACACACACATGATGTGCTTTGATTATGATGTCACTTTTGTAGCTCCTATTGGTTGAAATATGAAACGGAAATTACGATAGGTCTGCGCTCATTGGTCGCTTTGATTATGACCTTACTTTTCAAGTATTGGTTGAGATTGTTTTAGTAAAGTTTCGCTTCTACCGCGTGTAAACTGCACACGATTTTTTTTATTCTCAATAATTAGCGATGTACAGTTAAGGTGATTCTCACCTAATTTACTCATTTTATAATGCCACTCCAAGAAAGAAAGGGTTTGTTCCTGGGTGTGATTTCCCATGCGTCACCCTTTTTTTACATTAGCTCCGACGACCTCCGTAGTCCAGTGGCTAAGACTCTTGACTCACATTCCGGAGGTCGCGGGTTCGAACCCGGCATGCGCAAATAAATTTTATTTGATTAATTTGTGTTATTTCACAATTAATTCATTTAAAATAATATTTAGTATATTTGCGGCATGTTCCAGAGTGGAAGATACTATTAGTATCGCCCTGGTGTAAGACCACCATTCAGAATTGAAACGTTGCTTGAAAATGGCTTTAGCCGTGTTTAGTGACCAGATCTGAATAGCCAGGTACTTCCCAACCTTCCTCTTCCCCACCTCCTTCCCCTCCCCACTACCTTCAGCCTCACAACATACCCCAATTGGGGATGCCATAGTCTCACTGGCTCCAGACGGGAGCAGTTGAGATTCTTGTGCGGTATTCACTGTAAAAAAAAAAAAAAAAAAGCTCCACACAGGAGGCCCTGAGGAAAATAATTCTCTTCAGGGCCTATGTCACCTTTGGGGAGGCTGTGTGGAGGGTCTTTTTAAGAAAGGAAGGAAAGTAAGTTCTGGGAAGGAAAAGGGTATTAGAGGTGGGTAGGAATCTGAAGGTCTGTGTGTAGAGCAGTGATGGACGTATGAACCCAGAGAGTACGACTGGAGAAGTCAAAGGGACTCCCTCAACCACTTTCTCCCGATCTGGCCTGCCATGCAGCAGGCGGGATAAGCGGATAAGACCCAGACAACCCTCATACCATGGACTCGGGCACCCCAGCTAAGTCACCAAAAGTAGCGATTCACTTGGGTGACCTATGGCAGAGGTGTTGGTTATCCAACAAATGGTTCTCGGGGCGGCGGTACCCTTTACTGTTAGGTCATCGCATTACATGTGTCATATATGGGTAATCTCTTAAATTAATATCTAGGATAGGTATGTGCATTTATGAGTAGTCTAAAAAATGGATATCACAAAAACTGACCAAAATAGTAATATTTTAGGTGCAAGAAATGGAAGAAACTCCAAGAAAGCTATTTTCATAACCGTTCGTGCATTAGACACGAACGACGATAGACGCCCCTTTTCTGAAATATTTCTTTACTGAAAATTGTTGAGACCCTTAAAAACTACATAAACTATCTATACTAATGAAATATGTTGAAGAACGTCGAAAAGAATGTAAAAGAAACATGAATAATCATATATACCACAATTTTCAAGTACATTACTTCAATTTTTGCCTGCAGTTGATATACCGTCACTAATTTAATTTGGGCCTAAACCTCGCTGGGCCCCGAGAGATAAAGCCAGTCCACCTCTGGTCACTGGGCGATAGCGGAACCGCCCAGAACTAACTTCTAGCCAGAGTTGTGAAACTTTGACAATATGACAGAATAGTTTTGGCCCTAGTTCGCATGAGCCAGGGGGGGGGGGGGGGGAGAGGTGCTGTTACCTTAATTGAATTGGTCTTGTTTATTTGCTTATTTTTGGACTAACCTACGAGAATATAATTTGTAGGTATATTTTCTTTTATATGCGACAAGTATTACAACAAACTTCCGTCTGAGGTTAAGTTCCGTTAGACGAGTTGAAAAATAAATTATGTGAAATTTCCTCGATAGAAAAAATCGCAAAGTAATAGCAAGGCTGATATTTTCGTGAAGTTTTGCTTTCTGCTCGGAAAAATTGTCACAGAAACTCTTAACATGTTAAAAACACTTTTGGGGTTTGTATCAGGTATCTTCCGAAATAAACATTTAAACTTTACCCTGGCACATTTAAATGCGGTTTGTCTTCACGACCGATATGCCTGGACTGAGAGCGATTACAGGTAGAGGAGCGATTACAGATAGAAAGGGTCAATCGCATCTACCTGCTATGCAATTATGCTACAACCAAAGGGGTACTATCCAACAAATAAAGCGCTTATTTTTATTTTTTTGGACATGAATACCGCACAAGAGTCCCAACTGCTCCCGTTTGGAGCCAGTGAGACTATGGTATCCCCAATTGGGGTGTGTTGTGAGGCTGAAGGTATTGGGGAGGGGAAGGAGATAGGGAAGAAGAAGGTGGGGAAGTACCTGACTATTATATACAGATCTGGTTACCAAACACGGCTAAAATCATTTCAAGCAACGTTTCAATTCTGGATGGTGGTCATACACCAGGGCGATACTGAGAGTATCTTCCACTCTGGAACGTGCCGCAAATATACAAATATATATATATTATTTTAAATGGATAAAGGGGGCTTATTTTAATTAATTCTGATAAACGCATGACTAAAATTTCAAATGTTTCTAAACGAATCCCCCCGAAAGTTATTCATACATCGTTTAGAAAAATAAAATCCGGTGCTTACCGCTAAATTTATAGTTGAAAAATGTTTTGTAAAATTTTCAAACCATTTTCCGTAAAATATTTGGATGATAAGGTACTGTTTCTATTAATCTTAAATATAAAATAACTTATGTAAAGATATACCAGACTGTTGTAAGACCTGCAATAATGTATGGCTCCGAATGCTGGACTATGTACAACTCCTACTCTAGGCAACTCGAAACAGCAGAAATGCGAATGCTTGAATGTCGGCAGGAGTATCACTAAAAGATAAGATCAAAAGTTCACGCATTCGTGGTAGCCTGGGTGTCACAGACATAAATAGTAAGCTGGAGGAACGACAGTTGAGATGGTATGGACACATAAGACGGAGACCATCAGACCACACAGTGAGGCAGGCAATGTCTATGGAGCTTCATCGACAGTCATCCAGAGGAAGACCGAAGAACTCCTGGATGACTCAATGCTCCAAAATTCTTCAGAGAAACGGCCTGGATGAAGGCGATACCCAGAACAGAAGATATTACAACCTGAGAACGAGAAGAGCCGACCCCAACAGGCTACCTAGGCAATGAGTTGGGACAGCGCAAGGAAGAAGAAGAAGATAAAATAACTTATCTCCATGGGTATCGGTTTGAAAAAAAAAGTGTTATGTTACGAATTCGTCGGAATTAATTAAAACGTGAGCCTTCATCAAACTCCCATTATAAGAGTTTTATGCTGCCTTAATTGCCGGCCTCCGTGGTCGAGGGGTAAGACTCTCGACTCTCAATCCAAAGGTCGCGGGTTCGAACCCAGCGTGTGCAATTAAATTTTATTTGTGGTATTTCACAATCAATTAATTAAAAATAAGATATGTATAGTACTCGTATATTTATTGCACGTTCCAGAGTAGAAGATACTCTCAGTATTGCTCTGATGTAAGACCACTGTATTGCTTTAGCCGTGTATTGTTACCAGATCTGAATAGTCAGGTACGTCCCCACCTTTTTCTTCGCCATCTCCTCCCCCTATCACTGCCTTTAGCCTCACAATACTCTACATGGGGAACCATAGATTTTTTTTAATTAACTTCAATGTCATTTGGGATTCTGTTTGGAGGGTCTTTTTGAGGAGAGGAAGGAATGAACATTGGTCTTGAAGGAACCTATTTGTTGAAAGGAGGAAACACAGAGGCCGGCAAATCGTTCCATAGCCGAGTTATTGAACTCAAGAACGAATAGAAGAAGCTACCCGTTCTCATGTGACAAATGTCAACCGTGTACATCTTGTGCAGGGTTCATATTTAAAAAAAAAAAAATTAAATTTACAAAGTACTATAATTATTATTAATTTTCCAACCCCTGCGTGGGAATGTGACATACGGTATAGGGTGGAAACCTTTGCAGAATTATTGAGAATTGTTGAAATTCCAGCCTGTACCTATAACAGCAGTGGGTCGGGGCGGTATGTGGATGGCTTATTAGGTTTATATTGACAATGTTAATAAGGAATGGTAAGGTGCTTAATTAACTGCCACCCTTAACAAGAATTATTTTTATTACGTGTTTGGCGACGAAACAATGCGTTTGATTAAACATAATAAATCGCTAGAAATTTATGAGGAATAACATGATTTTTTAAATTACTGCAAATTTCATAATGCCTTACAAAAAAAGGCAAAATTAAAAGGCAAGACAAAACAACGTTTTCCGCTTACAAGAGTCTCAACTGCTCCCAACAATAAGATGCTAGTGAGACTGTTGTGAGGCTGAAGATAGTTGGTGGGGAAATACCTGATCTAGTCACCAAACATGTATAAAGCCATTCCAAGCTATGTTTTGATTCCGTATTGTGGTCTTTTAACAGGGCGATACTGAAAGTATCTACCACTCTGGAACGTGTCGCAAATATAGTACATATTATTTCAATTGAATAACTGTGAAATAATACAAAATAATTAAATAAAATTTACTTGAGCACGTCGGTGTATGAACCCGCGATTTGTAGTAAAATATCAATTGTGGAAGCCGTCCGCGAGGAAAATCCCCACTCATCTTTGGGGGTAATGTGTGGAGGGTTTTTTTTTAGAAAAGGAAGAAGAGTAAGTTCTAGGAAGGAAATAGGTATGAGGGGTAGATAGGAATCTGGGGGTCAGTGTGTCCAACCCTTCCATTGTGGCGAAAGGCCATGTTCCGACAGAGTCCTGCTGGAGAGATCAAAATATCTCCCTCAACCAGTCTCTTCCGATCCGTCCTGCACGCAGCAGGCGGGCAGACACATCGGCCGCCAAGACCTTGACAAACCTCACCCGATGAACCCGGGCGCCCCTGCTAAGTCACCAAATGTAGCGCACCACTTCGGGTGACCTGTGGCAGGGGTGTAGGTTATCCAATAAATGATACCCGGGGCGACGGCACCCTTACCCGCCTCCAAATTATACCATTGCTGTGCTCAGTCAATAATCTCAACACCCCATTCACCAAACGTAGCGAACCACGTATGGCAGAGGTTTTGCTTATCCAATAATATTAATGGTTTCCGGGGCTACGGTACCCACACCAGGCTCCCAAATTGTTTAAATACAGCCAAAAGCTTCATTGAATTGCGTCACTAAATTATTCTGAATGAAATGAGTAAACGTCAATTACGAGTGTAATGATAATTGATCGAATACCCGAATAATTGATTCATTTGCTTCCATTTTACACAAAATGTTCCGTGGAAAATGTCTCCTTTAATTGATTCCAACACTTGAATTTTAGGAAATAATATCAAACAACAAGGCAACTTTTAGCCAAGTGTAATAATAGACTTGAATTAAATATAATAGCCCATGATTGAATATAAAACTTACACAATAAGCAGATTAAAGTTGATAATTACTTTGTAATGCCTAAATTATGCAAAAAGGTTAACTTTTCGTAGAAAATCCAAGAGAAAAAGACAGAAGTACTGAAAAAATCTTGTAGTTAATCTATATTGAGGGATACGGCTAGCTTTCTGGAGATCGCAGGTTAAAATCCCGGCGTGCGCAAGTATATTTTGTTTTTTTTTTACACAATTTAATCATTGAAAATAATTACGGTTTATTTGCGGCACGTTCCAGAGTGGAAGATAGTATCAGAATCACCTTTGTGTAAGACCACCATTCACAAGTGAAACGTTGGTTGAAACGGCTTTAGTCATGTTTGGTGACTAGATCTGAGTAGCCAGGTATTTCACAACCTGCCTCTTTCTCATCTCCTTCCTCTCCCCACTACCTTCAGCCTCACAACATACGCCAATTGGGGATGCCATAGTCTCATGCCGGCGCCAGACATGTGTTCAAAGATGTGTTCACACATTTGAAGACTTTGCGCACACCTTTGTTCACTTATGTGTGTCTCTGCCAGATATGTGTTCAAAGATTTGATCACTCCTTTGAGCTCACAGTTTTCAAATAGACTTCACACAACATGGTCGACGATTTGGTCGACACAGTTTGCTTCTATTATTTATGTGCGTCTAATTATTTATATTATCTAATTAATTTATCTAAATATATTTATCTAAATATATCTATCTAATTATATATTTATCTAAATATATTTATCTAAATATATCTATCTAATTAATTCTTCGATAGAGCAAGGTATTGAAGAGTGGTGTTTAATTGAGTTCCAGGCGTCATTGATGTTATTTCGATTTTTATGCCCTTTACGTTTCGGATCCCATATATCTGGCTCTACTTGCATCAACTCTATAAACTCGAAAACGCTCTCATTATTCCACTCCATCGTTAGTTCGTTTGGCTGTCCACGCACGACTACTCTCCACGGCGACGCTCGCGCAACTGAGCTTCGCGCAGTGTGGCAGGCATGCAAACATTTCGACGCTGATCCCTTTGATGTGCGCTAAAGAAACCGACACGGAACGGCAAAGCGCACATATGTGCCCAAATAAGTGAACACAGTATCATTTGCCCGTGCCACACATGTGAACACATATTTGAACACATCTTTGAACACATGTCTGGCGCCGGCTTCTCACCGGCTTCAGGTCGATGGGGGCAGTTGGGATTCTTGTGCGGTATTGACATAAAAAAATGCTGAATAGATAAATAACTTTATTTAGTGACCAGTTTCATTAGTTTGAAAATTTTATTTTTTTCATTTATGAAATGGCGTCTTGACTTATTTTTTTTACTTTTAATGAACATTTCAAAGATCCGTTTATCAAGTTGAAAAAAACATTGCAAGCTGAATATGTTGGCCTTGAATTTAAACAAAAAAATTGTGTGAATTTCAGGATGCCGGAGCTCATCGTTTTCGGTTATTACTGCTTCCAAAAATATTTCATATACTTTGGTAGTCCGGGAAGGGGTGCCGGTTTGGGGAGGCCCTTTGAGATGGCCAATCTGTTCAGCGGGAGGGATGAATTCACACGTCCGTCACTCCTGGACACACTGACCCACTAGATTTCTACCCACCCATCTCCAACTTCTTCTTCTTCCTTTCCTTAAAAAAATATTCTCCATACAGGATCTACAAATATGGCATAGACCTTGAGGGAAATCATTTTCCTCAGGACCTCGTAAAAAAATAAATGATTATTTCAAATCTTTATTGCTCAAGATAGTAATGGCCTTGGTAGGTGAAAATTGTAACATTGATTATTATTTTTAATTTATAAACTAGTTAAATATCTTTTCTCGGAAGATTTTTCAATGTAAATGAGTGTTTCAGGCTGACAATTATTGCTTATAATAATTGTTACCCTTTGTGCTATGCATAAATTTTTTGTCTAAAACGTTAGTTTATAAATTCAAAATAATAATTAATATTTAACAAGTTAAAAGTATTTCACCAAGTCTCGACGCCACCTAGCGAGAGATTTAGTACTAACAATACCTCCCTCACAAAAATAATGTTGGTTGTTTTCAGGTGGAAAAATTTAATAATCAGTAATAGTTGAATGAAACACCAGTATATATTGAATTATTTGGCGGGTATTAGATAAGCCGCCATAGCTCAGTGGTCAGAGCATTTGACCGGCAATCAGAAGGACACGGGTTCAAGTCCCGTTGGCGGCAAGTATCTTTTCTCGGAAGATTTTTCAATGTAAATGAGTGATTCAGGCTGACAATTATTGCTTATAATAATTGTTACCCTTTATAATTATTGTAACGTTGAGCTAGAAATACTCCACAACATCAGCAATTTAAATTTCTTTACGCCATAGCTCACCGTCGAAGAGTTCTTACTGATAAGAACAAACAAATTTTCCTCTATGTAGTAAATAATAAAATATTGCATGACCAATACTTATGACTTTTGATATATTGGCATATTCCTAGAGCAGAGCTCAGGGCCAAAGAGACCAGTTTGTTTTTCATCATGAGTTTAAATATTTAATTGTTGGAGAAATGATATAATTTAGAGTTTATCAAAAATTATTTTCAAGGGAACATGACTGTTATATGGGGAGGTTAAACTTCACGGAGCATTTTCTTGGGTTTTTTTACGCGTGGTACGTAAGTTTTCATGTGTTTGCCCAATAGTTCTACAACTTGCCGGTGCCCTTCCGCCCTGCCTCCGGTGACCCGATGCTCTCTTTTATCCCTAGTGTCTTCAGGTCTTTCCGCCCTTAATCCCAACACTTTCTTCGAGGGCCTACCGGGAAGCCGGCTTAGGGCCGCGGACACCGAGTCTCGCTTGCGACTGAACTGATGGCTCCGCTTATCCCCGACGGGACTGCCGGATGACTGTAGCTCAGCTGCTTTGGTTAAGTCAAAAAATCTCATCATAATATGTATTTTTTTTATTCTATTAATTTTTCTCCCTACATATTAACAAACTTTTATTTCAGCTACATCAGGTGGCGGAGATGAGACGTTATACTGTGAAATAAATAACTAACATCATGTACGCACTCGCATACTGCCTGCTAACAATGTATGCCCGGACATTGGGGGTCTAGAGTCATTTTAAATAAAAAGTAACTTCTTTATAAATAAAAAAATTAGAGTCCTGACGAGTACGGTGAAGGAGGAAACCATCTGTATCCTTAGAACGCCGTGGGAAAGTGGTGGGCAACCTCCAGTTCTACAACGATCATGTGAAGATTATTTCGACTATGCCGTTCTTCTAAAAATGTGCAAAGGTATAATTAACTAACTAACCATCACGCTGTTTCTCTGCAGGGGTAGGCAGAGAGGACGGACCGCCAAACAACTTGATCTTGGCACACACTTTTTGCCTCTTTCACATTCATTCATCGTCTCATACATACTCTTCTATTATTCTGACTCTTGACATGGCCTGACTCCATATCCGATTCACTTGATCGTGCCATGTCTTCCTCGGGCGTCCGCGACTTCTTCTACCATTCACATTTGCGTAATATATTCTCCTCATACTCCTTTCGTCGTTCATTCTCTCTACACGCCTAAACCATCTGAGAGTCCCTTTCTTAATTTTGCTCATTACGCTTACATCAGCCTTGCATTCTTTGCAGATCTCCATATTTCTCACACGATCATACATGGTTTTACCACACTTACGTCTACTACTTTCTCATTCCTTAGTTCCATGCCTCACTGCCATGCATCAGTGTAGGTACCAGAATTGGATATAGGTACCAGAATTGTGGACTGCTAGTTCCGCTTTTGTGAACAGTTTTTTGTTTAGCGCCAATGGCATTTAGTCCTTCAATAATGCAATGCCAATGTGCAAAGGGAATTGTACAAAACTATAAAACATTTTGTCCAGTTAAAATTTTGTCCATTTATGAACTCACATAATCATAAAACCACAGCAAAACAAATAGATAAACTAAATGTACCAAAGTGTAGTCTTACCTTTGGACAGAGAAGCTCTAGATTTTTAGCTGTAAAGTTATACAACAAACGGTATAAGCGTGGAACACATTTCATCTTCCAATTTCTTATTTCTTTCTCTTATATCGTTACTGTCTTCTTAGAGTTTCTCAGACGTATAACTTTTCTTCTGAATAATTCCACTACACTTCTTCGCATTCGTTCATCTCTATTATTTACGGCTGAGATTTTCGCAGACGGAACGTCTCCAACTTTGCGATATATCCTGTTCTGTCATTTCAAGATTTTCAGACGAGATGCGAGAGACATTGTTGTTTCTTACACGATGGCAGGTTGTAGGGGTGTAGGTACTTTTCGATAGTAACTTTTAAGGTATATATGGATGGCGCTAGATTAATTATTTAATGTTAAAACACTTTTGCAACACACACATTAAAATATAACGATGAATTAATTGTTTGAGCCCACACACGACTCATTCAATTTGTATTGTACCTACATTCTATTAATATTATAAAGGCGAAAGTTTGTGCGGATGTATGGATGTATGTTTGTTACTCTTTCACTCAAAAAGTACTGAATGGAATTTAAAAATTCTTTCTGTATATATAGGTAAGCTCTGGCGTTGTGAATAAGCTCTGGCGTTATAAAATTATTTATTATACGTTTATTGTCCAGACGAAAAGCAAAGCGTTGCTTGGTAACTATAAGGAATTATTTGACGTGCGCTGTTATTTTTTTATTTGCTTAGGTTACTATGGAGATCCCTTTGATAGTTAAAATTATACTAATCTGTTATTAGTGTTATTAATTATCGAAAAATGAAACAATACAACTTCGTATAAACCACTTATATAATGCGTAAATCCGACCGGTTTCGGAACAAACGTTCCTTCTTCAGGGAAAGCTTATACTAATTTGATAGTTTCGAACAATGTTTTATTACGGTAGGGTGGAGCCGTTGCTAGTTATTAATGTAGAGTGGGTGGGTAGGGGAACAAATCCATGATTGGGCTATAAGATAAAATAAAAATAATATTATTAATTATCCGACCGGCGTAGTCCAGCGGTAAGGTTCTTTACTCGCACACCGAAGGTCGCGGGATCGAATCCCGGCATGGCAAATAAATTTTGTTTGATTAATTTGTGTTATTTCACAATGTATTCATTTAAAATAATATATAGTATATT
Source organism: Limnephilus marmoratus (assembly GCA_917880885.1). NCBI lineage: Eukaryota > Metazoa > Arthropoda > Insecta > Trichoptera > Limnephilidae > Limnephilus > Limnephilus marmoratus. Next base: position 41,448,497 of record OU862928.1, read on the forward strand.
TGCGGCACGTTCCAGAGTGGAAGATACTCTCAGTATCGCCCTGGTGTAAGACCACCATTCAGAATTGAAACGTTGCTTGAAACGGCAATAGCCGTGTTTGGTGACCAGATCTGAATCGACAGGTAATTCCCCACCTTACTCTTCCCTATCTCCTTCCCCTCCCCACTACCTTCAGCCTCACAACATACCCCAATTGGGGATACCATAGTCTCACTGGCTTCAGACGGGAGCAGTTGGGACTCTTGTGCGGTATTCATATAAAAAATACTATTATTATAAATGCTACACTGCGTGTGTTTGATTGTTACGCTATGTTTAATAGGTGGCACGCGAGCTGTTTGAAAAATGAATGTAACGGGTAAGGAGGGGCGGTGAGGGGGGAGAGGAGGATGGCGGGGGGGAGGGGAAAGGTAGGGAGGGGGGAAAGAGGGAGGTGGGGGGGGGGGTGTTGAGGGGGAGAGTGGTGCCGGGATAAGGAAGGTAGAGGAGGCGGAGTGGGAACCCCCTAATACTATGCGAGTGAAGCCGGGGCAAAAACTAGTCAATAAATAATTTTGTCCATACGCCAATTCAAATCTTTGTAAGGCTAACAAATGCAACATTGGAACAATTATAATAATAATAAATGTTTATTCAAGATTCAAGTATGTGGGGAGGATAGTGCAATCCCACACATTCTATATGAGTATAATAAATACACAAAATATTAGAAAGAAAAAAAAAGAAAAGCAAGTGGTTATGATTGTAGATACTCGTATACACGATATTTGCTATTATGCATTTTGGTTAAAAAATGATTCCCAATTAAAGTATTTTTGCCTCAAATCCAAATTTAAGTTTTATTTGAAAAGGGTTGCGCAGTCGTTCCCCTCAACCACTCGGACCCATAAACTTGTTTTCATGATAATATATTATTTCAAACATATGCACGACGTATGAGACGTACCCGACTTATTAAAACGATGAAATTTCAATTATTAGAAAACGTTATTTACGTTCAATATTTTATAATTTTCAAGTTTTAGTATTTTATTCGGGATTTAAACTTTGAAGCACAGGATCTCAGTTTCATACAAACGGCAGATTCTACTTCTTCTTCTTGTGCCCTGTCCGTTCAATGGACTATGATCTAAATAGTTGCAATGTCGAAAAGGTGGAAAGATTTAGACACCTCGGCAATATTCTCACGGAGACTCTTGACCCAGATGTAGAGGTTAGGTGCAGAATTGAAGCAGCAAGAACTGCGTTCATTGACTGCGACAATGTTGGCTATGCGGACTTTGTTTACTGCGGCCCGGTACAGCTCTACATAGACTGATCAAATCAGTCTCAGGTTTTTCAGCCATGAGGTTCTCCTTTTTCCAGGGCCCCGTCTTCCGGCAATCTTTCCCTGCATTATGAGATGCAAGATCTCATACTTTTCTGGATGTCTCATCATATGTCCAAGATATTGAAGTTTTCGGATTTTCAGAGTTTTAATAACTATTTTTTCTTTATTCATCCGAACCATAACATCTTCATTCGTAACCCTGTCCATCCAGCTTATTTTAAGTATTCTTCTGTACATCCACATCTCGAACGCCTTAAGTCGCCTTAATAGTTCTTCAGTAAGCGCCCATGCTTCCATTCCACAAAATAATATCGAAAATACGTAGCATCTGACCATTCGCACCTGTAATCCAAGGTTGAGATCATGACTGCAGAATATCTTTTTCATGCGGATAAAGGTTGCGCGATCTTGCTCAATGCGGCATTTGATTTCACCCGAGGATCCCATCTATCATTTACATTGCAGCCCAAGTATACAATGCTCTGAACCTTCTCTAGTTTTATTCCAGCAATATAAAGATTTTTATTCAATGCGTTATTTTTGTTTATAAGCATGTATTTTGTTTTCTTTATATTCAGTTCTGCAGACGGAACGGCAGATGGAACCTTGTTATTCCAAGAGAATGCCATGTAAACCATTAACTCGAAAGGACAGATGGAATTTGGAAGTTGTGGGTCGGGGAACTTTAGCCAGAAAGGGAGAAACAATGAATGTCCAATGTTTAGATGTATATCTGGCACGTGCATGTAAACCAATGTCAACACGTGCAAACCAAATCATGTCGCATTAGCAAAACCACGTGGAACTGGGAACTCGAGAGGGGAAAGTTTCATTCCAATTATTCCCACCCTAACTAGACACGATGTATTTTGTTTTGGACGAAGCTTGTGGTTTTCAGGTGAGTTATTTATTTACGTGACTTTTTGATTAAAACTTGTGCTGAAAAATTTCGCCATTGGTGGTGAATGTTAAGTTTTTGTTAATTGTGTAATTTTTGTTTTCACTGAAAACTAGGTACTCACTTTAATGCGGGAGACGCCATCTCGGAAAAAAAAGCTGAACACACGTTTGGCGAATCTCTTATTTGAAGCATTCACAATTTGGGAGGCGGGTATGGCGTATTGCGACTCGCAACCCGTGTATTGGACGGACCCACTGTCGAATTTGCTCTATCAAAGAAAAGAAGGAGAAGAAAAATAATGTGGGAATCTTAACGACGTAAGTGAAGAAAGCGTGTAAACAATATGCGCCCGCGGCACGGCTTATTGGACGGAAGTACGGTCGAATTCACCCTAGCAGCCTGGAGATTCGACCTTTCCGCCGGGTTCATTTTAATTAATTCTGAAGAACGTGTTACTATATTTAAGATATTTCTTAATGAATACATCCCGAAGTTATTAATTCATCGTCTAGAAAAATAAAATCTGGTGCTCATCGCTAACTTTAGTTGTCCAACGTATTAAAATTTTTTAAAGGCGTTGAACGTTAAAAAAATGTTAGCAACGTACTATTTTTATTAATCTTAAATATAAATACATCACATCCCTTGTGAGGCATGGAAATAAAAATTAAAATTCAATTACGAATTCGCCGAAATAAATTAAAATGTGAGCCTCGGGCAAATCCTGATAAACGTGGTTATGTCTCGCCTTGATGGATAACCAACTCCCCTGCCGTAGGTCACCCTAAGTGATTCGCTACGTTTGGTGATTTAGCAGGAGTGCCCGGCAGGGGCCTCCGTGAGATTTCACTGAACTAGAGCGCTTAGATTGAAATTACGACGTTATTGATGTTGTTGTAGCTGAAAATGATTTAATTTTTTTTAGATAAGTTGTAAGATTTTCTCGGCCAAAAGTATTTTCATTATTTGTTTTTGGGGTGTTATGCCGTGTTGGGCTACCTCCTTCTTTATGCTATGTTGCGCTACCTCCTTCGTTTCGGCTAAAGAAGGAGGTAGCGCAACATAGCATAACACCCCAAAAACAAATAACGAAAATAATTTTTTTTAATTTAATTTTTTTTGTATCAAGATTTTCAGGATTTTTTTTTTAAGGTGCCGGATGGTTTCAGTTTGGAGATGCGCCGCATCCACATACTGTTGTGGATGCCTAGTTCTTACAGAATGGACACATGAGTGAAAATAGATGTATTGTATTAAAAAAACTTTAAATTAAAATGGAGTTCTGCAGACTTAATGCCGTAGAAATGAGATCCCTGAGGCGAATGCGTTGTAAAACCATGTATGATGATGTGAGAAATGTGGAGATTCGCAAAGAATGCAAGGCTTGATGTAAGCGTAATGAGTAAGATCAAGAAAGGAACGCTCCGATGGTTTGGGCATGTAGAGCGAATGAGCGAGGAAAGGTGTATAAGGAGAATATATGACGCTAGTGTGAATGGTAGAAGAAGTCGGGGATGCCTGAGAAAGTCATAGCACGACTAATCAGATTCTTGAGTCAGGCCATGTCAAGAGTCAGAATAATAGAAGAGCATGTATGGGACGATGTATGAATGTGAACGAAGCAAGGAGTGTGTGCCAAGACCGAGTTGCTTGGCTATTCGTCCTCTCTGCCTACCCCTGCGGGGAAACGGCGTGATGGTTAGTTAGTTAGTTAGTTAGAGTTCTACAAATATAACTTGATGAAAATAAATGTAATTTTATTTATCTTTTTAAAAATAAATAATAGTGATAAATAAATAAATTTAGAATGTATTTTTTTAAAAAATCAGTGAACATAATAAAACAAACGTGTATTTTGTTTAATTCTAATTTACTGAATAACGTAAATTTTTCCCTTTATTATTTCCGTGCGTTAAAAACAACCCCTAACAACCCTTCCATAACCCGTCTCATATCATCGCCCAACCGCGTGGCAATACAGCTCACCCGGATATAATTAAAAATATTTCAACGGCAATATACACTAAATACTGAAAAACAAAATTAGAAACATTTTTATCCGGATAAAAAAAAACTCTATGCGCCTCTGGTCAGATATTATATGTAATTTTCAAGAAAACGTTTGTAATTTCAATATCTTTCAATATATGTCGTTAGTATAGGTAGTTAAGCCTCAATTACATTGAGCGAGCCTAAGAGTATCTTAGTTCCATGGAGCGAGCCAAGCCACTATCTACAAGTTTAAAAGCAGGTGAATCGGCGAGTGAGATTGTCATGATGACACACAAAACTGTCCACTCGCTCAGTAGCGAACTACCTAACGACGCCTCCGTGAACTAATTCTGCCAGATGTTTGACAATCGAAATCAGCTGTTTATTGGCCGCCATATTGAAAACATAAATAAACCAATCACGAGTAAGCGAGTAGCAAGTTAAGTTGACGACCTTTCAACTTTTTTCGTAGATAGTCAACAATCTGCTAGTTAGCAAGTAAGTAATGCGATTACACTGAGCGAGTTTACCAACAGATATGAATTTCCCAGATAGTAGCTTGTAAACTCGCTCAATGTCATCGAGACTTTTGACGTGGTTTTTTCTTAACAGAGGTTAGTGAAGATGCACTCCATGAGAAAATCAACTGTCACCCTTTCGTGCCTATAAACCCGAACGGTTACGGAGATAGCCGATGATATCCAATCAACAGGAGGGCGCCTTCAGTGACCAGTTCCCCCGCCGCAGAAAAACACAGAGCATACATTAGAACGGAAAAGTTAAATATTCATTGTAAATAAGACGTTATTAAACCCTACTCGTAATCTGACGAACCGATTAACATTGAAACTCCCGATCGGAAAGACCAACAATACACCACATTATACAAACGAGAAACATCAATAATTTTTTTTGAAAAGTTAATATTTACCCTTTGTTTAGAGTTAAAGATTAACTGGAACCTTGCAGCGTCTGAACTTCATAACTCATAAACCTGTGGAAGTAAAAAGAAAAAGAAAGATTAAGTTATGCGTTCCATCCTCTTTCTTAACCAATCCATCGGAAATATATACATAACAGAGAAAAGTAAAAATTCAAAGCAATAAAGAACTCTAGTACCTTTATTTTTTTTTCAATAATGGCCTTCTGACTTAAATATCAGTATATTTTTTGTAAGTTTTAATAATAAATAATTTTAAAAGTTTTAATTTTTCGGGTCTCCCGAAATTGTTCCAAAACTGTGGTTGTCTGTGTGACGTCACCAGTCACAAAATCCGACGCTTGATTTCAACAGGTGCTGTATTTGGTATGGTGGCGTTGGGAGTCTTATATTTTTTCAGATGAGTTCTTTAAAATTTTAAAGTTTAACTGCTTTTAATATTGAAGACCAGTAAGTAAAATGTCCACACCTTAATTTAACCGTTTAAAAAAAAAACAAAGAAAAAAATATTTTATATATGTGTACTTATAAATTTGGTTGCCAGAGTGTAGGGTAGTTAAACGACAAAGAAAATCTATAATAAGGAAAATCAACTGTACTACAAACCAAAACTAAATGGAAAATTTTCAACGTATTTTCTTCAATCTAAAAAAAATGGTTCTCGTTTGTTTCTTTTATATTATTATGTTTGAAGTCTTGAGGTGGTGTTATTTTTAAAATATAAAATATCAAGGCAATATTTTATATTGTGCCATTTCCATTATATCACCTCAAAGCTTTGGAAGAAAGAAGAAAGCACGAAAAGCCGTTCGGTGCCTGTCAATATTACGAGGAGAATGTTTCTAATATCGTTTTTCTCCGCGGGTGCTCAAATTTCTTTACAATGTTTAAAAAATAATAATAATTGTAATGAATCATATTAGTCTATGATTTAGTTCTTTCATTACTTAGTTACTTAATACGTAACTAACCATCAAAGAGAAAGACCGCCAATCAACTCGGTCTCACCAATCAACTCTTTGCCTCTTCACAATTGTAGTGTATCTAAAAGCTTCCTGCTTACTCACATAGATGGCAGTAGTAAGAACTATCCCAAAACTCCGCTAGATGGCAGCTAGATTACTACAGGCTTTGGGCAACAGAGGGTCCAACAGCTCATAGGCAGTCCTCAGCAGATCTCTCACCTCATATTCCAATTAGCCAGTTCCTAGATAGGTCGACTAACGTGGTCAACAGTGTACGTATACGAGAAGTATGAACAACCCGGATTTATACAAAAAGAACATTATTCTACCCATTGAATATATTTCCTTCCAAAGTGAGTTGAGGACTGTTGGTGAAACACTACAACATTCATACATCGTTTCACTCGTACATACTCCTCTATTATTCTGACTCTTAACAAGGCCCGACTCAAGTATCTGATTCACCTGATCGTGCCATGTCTTCCTCGAGCGTCCCCGACTTGTTCTTTTTATACCACTTTCTTCATTCATTCGCTCTTCATGCCCAAACCATCTGAGGGTCCCTTTCTTAATCTTACTCTTTACGCTCACATTAGCCTTGCATTATTTGTAGATCGCCACATTGGTTTTATTAGTTCACACAAAATTGTCACTTCTTTTGAAGTGAAACTTCTATAGCCCCGCTTTTTTCTGAATTTCGGATGAAAAGGAAATGACGATTACTGCACCTACGATGCATCAACTGCGCTCATTGACCGCTTTGATTATAATGTCACTTTTATAGGCTCCTATTGGTTGAGATATGGAACGAATATTACGCTTGGTCGCTTGATTACGATCTCACTTTTCTAGTATCGGTTGAGATTGTTTTGGTAAAGTTTCTGCACTCGATTTATTTTAGTAAGCCGGTATAACCACAGCTATGCAGCCTGTGAATGAGAATCAATTTAACAAGGAGAGATACTTTCAGTCAAAATGATTCATTTTGGCTAGATTTTTCGTTGACGGCTTTGTTCTACAGGCTAAACTAATGTATATATTACTGAAGTGTTCTTCGATACTATCAGAAACATTCACATCTTTACGTTTATTTACAGATCGCCTGCGAAAACAAGAAAACGAAAAATGGTTAGCAATGTCATCCATCAAAATCGAAAACAGAAGTGGACCTAAGATGGATCCTTGCGGCACGCCAGAAAAAACCGAAAACTCATCGAATCGAAACATATTACTTGTGATTTATGGGAAGGAGTACAAACAAGTTTTTTTTACTCTAAAAGTTACATATAAAAATTATTTTTAAAATGTCAATAACAATTTATGTCCATAATAAAACATTAGATAAAACATATTTGAGAGACGCTGGCGTAGCACAATCTTGGAAACGACTGAAGCGATGTGAATCATAATCAGTCACGTGTGCACGTGGATTCGATGCAGACCTACATTTATTCATTTAATATGACACGTATTACATTATTATCCACATCAGAATAGAGAAACGGGAAGAAAGAGAGTTGTCAATGTGGAGAAAAAGCTCTCCAGATAATGTCATTTCGTTTTTGACAAATCGCACAGCTTTCGAGGCAGTATTTACTGAACTGTCAAATAAATGACAAATTATTGTAGGGTGAGGCATGATGTTTATTGTATGATACGATTATCCTATTAATATTAAAAAGGCGAAAGTTTGTATGGATGTATGTTTGTTACTCTTTCACGCAAAAAATACTGAGTGGACTTTAAAAGTTCTTTCACTAATAGAAAACTACATTATTTGCGAGTAATATAGGCTGTATATATTGGTAAGTTCTGGCGATATGAATAAACTCTGGCGTTATGAAATTATTTATTATACGTTTATTGTCCAGACGAAAATCAAAGCGTTGCTTGGTAACTATAAGTAATTATTTGACGTGGCCTGTTATTTTGTTATTTGTTTAGGTTACCATGGAGATCACTTTGATAGTTAAAATTTTACTAATCTAACTAATATTATAAATGCGAAACTGCGTGCGTTTGATTCTTTGCTTTAATAGGTGGCACGCGAGCTGTTTGATATACGAATGTAACGGATATGGAGGGTGTGTTGAGAGGTGAGAGAAGAGGAGGAGGGAGAGGGGGGGGGGAGGGGGGTGAAGAAGGTGGAGGGGGGAAAGGGGAGGGCGTGGGAAGGGGGAAGGGGGGAGTGGAGTGCGGATAGGGAAGGTGGAGGAAGCGAAGTGGAACCCCCCTAATACCATGCGAGCGAAGCCGGGGGCAAAAGCTAGAATATAATAAGCAAGGAGCGTGTGACAAGATAGAGTTGTGAGGCGGTTCATTTTCCCTGCTTTTCCTTCAAGGGTATTTTTATGTCAATGTTTCGGGATTTTACCCCTCAGGGTCCTAGCCATCATTTCAACTGTGGAGGAAGGGAAGGAAAATTTGTGTGACATTAATTTTAATTAAATAATGAGCTAATTTGTTAAGGGAACGTACCCATACTACGTGACACGTTTAGGGGGGGGGGGGGGGTCTTCAAAATGTCACGCTCGGTACAAATGAGCAGCGGGTTGCTTAGGTTTTTGGTCACCGGGGGGGGGGGGGGGGGGTTAAAAATTGCAAAAAGTTGGTCATGTAGTATGAGTACGTTCCCTTATTATATAGAAGATTGGAGTAGATTTAAGTTCTGAAGAGATGAGATGTTGAACGGAGAGGGCTTGACAATAGAGTGAACTTCGGTAAGGAATATTCCGTATTATCCCTGAAGTGGACTTACACAGTTTTCTAAGAGATTTTTTACGGTTCTAGGCTAATAAATATTCAGAAAAAGGTAAGATATATCTTTTGCTTCCCGTGCCCAATAATTAATGCTTTCTGTTTATTTTATTGTGCAAATTGAGATGATCTTTATCTTGTTAATTTATTAATTCTGGAATTTTCTCCCGAAACCTTTCAAAATTAACATTTGCAAATATTTAAACACGGTTTTTCATTTATTTTATTACGTTTCACTTTGTTTCTTAATTGACTAGCAAAACATAATAAAAGCTATTTTAAATACATATTTTAATATAATGAATAACAGATCACTTTGTTTAAACCACTATAATATAAACAATATCTACATGTTTCGATAACAATGTTATCTTCATCCGGATATGTCAATATAAAGAAAAATAAATGACAAACAAGTATAGACAAATTAGAATAAACAGTTTATAGTTTATGTTTTTTTATTTTTTTTTATAGTTTATTCATTTGTCATTTATTTTTCGTTATATTGACATATCCTGATGAAGATAACATTGTTATCGAAACATGTAGATATTGTGTATAATGGTTCCATGACAGTTCATCCTGCGACAATTCTTCCGGCGACAGTTCATCCTGCGACAGTTCATCCGGCCGACAGTTCATCCTGCCGACAGTTCATCCTGCCGACAGTTCATCCCGCCGACAATTCATCCGGCGACAATTCATCCTGACAATTCAACCTAACCTAACCTAACCTAACCTACCCTAACCTAACCTAACCTAACCTAACCTAACCTAAAAGTATAACCTATAAGTATAAGTATGTCGTATTTTGTTATTCACGCATGCTTCTTCGGAGAGTCGAAATTATTGTTAGTAAAAATATTTTTACAGAGCATTTCCACTCAAGATGCCTTCAGATATAAGTATATCGATTTTGGTTGTACGGCCGTATATCCTCTTTGCATACTTACTTAATAAAAATCTTCTAAATGATCAGGCAGGATGAATTGTCGCCGGATGAATTGTCGGCGGGATGAACTGTCGGCAGGATGAACTGTCGGCAGGATGAACTGTCGCAGGATGAATTGTCGCAGGATGAATTGTCGGGTCACCGTATAATATAGTGGTTTAAACAAAGTGATATGTTATTCATTATATAATTAATGATGCCAAAAAGTAATTTTGCGAAGTTTGAAGACATATTTTAATATTGAGTTGCTTTGTAAAGTTTTCCAAAGAAGAAATAACTTAATAAATATACATTTTTTAGAATTTTTTTGAAGTGAAACTTTAACTTTATGAAGTTTCAAATCACAAAGGTGTTGTGTTACTCCTGAATGTAAGCCTCTTTTCCCAATAGTTCGGCGAGCCTATGGAAGTTAGGCCCTTGTAACTATGACAAAAATTATACCATAAAATCGACTCCAAATTTGATGTAGATTTGCCAGCTTGCATCTTTTTCCACGAGTTTTCGGAAATCATGTTTTTTTTTACATGAGCTCCACATAGGAGGCCTTGAGGAAAATAATTTCCCTCGGGGCCTATATCATTTTTGGGGATGCTGTGTGTGTAGGGTTTTTTTAAGGAAAGGAAGGAGAGGAGAGTTCTGGGAAGGAAAAGGGTTTGAGGGGTGGGTAGGAATCTGGGGTTCAGTATGTCCTGGTCATCCGCCTCCAAGACCTAGACAAACCTCACCCCTGCTAAATCACCAAATGTAGCGAACCACTTGGGGTGACCTATGGCAGATGTGTTGGTTATCCAATAAAGGTTCCCGGGGCGGCGGTACCCATTCCCGCCTCCCAAATTGTATACAAGAAAAACCATTTATTAAATGTTAAATCAAATAAATAAAAATAACCAGTCGCTCACCAAATGTCAGAAATGATAATTGATTATTTTACCATAATATTTCTACCCAGGCAGACTTCTTGTCTGAAATAATTAATTTATTTTTAAACTTTGAAATTCTCGCAATAAAGTCGGTAATATCTCCCATCTATAAAGCCATTGTTTTCCAGGATTCCTGAGACGTGACTGCCGTCTGGTCGGCGTCGCTAAGTCCCGCATAAATCTCTTTAAAAACTCAAAATAAGCCTCCAAGTAAAGCCTACCCCAGGTGGATGACAGTGAAAACCTTCCTCCGGTCGGGAGGTTTTTAAGCCGGCCGTTCCTTGGTACAAATCCCACCCCCAAGTAACGATTCGATAAACACTCTCGCTTTTTGGAAGGAAAGCGAAACTTCTAGATACATAAACTTAATAATAATGATATCATACCTAGTTCTCTCATTCAAAATTTAAGCGTATTAGATTTGCAAAGATTTTATACATAAAAATGTAAAAATTAAATTAAACGACTTCGAAACGGAGGAGGTTCTCAATTCGACTGTATTTTTTTTTTTTTACGATTTTTACCTCAGAACTTTCGACTGGGTGAACCGATCTTGATGATTCTTTTTTTATTTGAGAGCTGGGGCTTCCCATGTGGTCCCATTTTAATTTAGTTTAGTTCCGACAATGACCTCCATGAGAAAACCATACAAGACTTAAATTTGCATTAAGTATGTGCGCGACAAATGAACGAATAACTCAATATCACGCCAACCGATTTAGATGATTCTTTTTTTATTGAAAAGGATGTACTTCAAGAGTAGATTAATAAGAGTTTGGTTAGGTTCTGATTATGGGATCCATGACAAAGTAACGGAACTCTCCAATTCTTAAGAGCAAATTAACGATACTCGGTCGAATCTTAATCGAATTAGTTAGTGTACTTCAGATTCACTAAAAATAAAAAAAATAATTAAAATTTTAACAAAACAAAAAAACGACTTAAAAAAATGCACTAAAAAGTAAAAAAATAATTTCGTACTCTTCTACAACTTAATAATCAAATTACTTTTTCTACTTATCAATATGTAGGTACGATTGTTATTTTTGGAGTCGGTGTCAACCAAGGTACGCGGCCCGGCGTGTTCACTTAACAGCTCCCCTCCCGCCGCGGCCCGCTCTCGCCTCTCACCCCGTCAGTCGCGCGTGCGACACAAGCACATCTCACCTATAACTATGTATGTAGTTACAAACCTACCTTGGCTGACACCGACTCCAAAAATAACAATCGTAGCTACATATTGATGAGTAGAAAAAGTAAGTTGATTATTAAGTTGTAGAAGAATACGAAATAATTTTTTTACTTTTTAGTACATTTTTTGGAGTCGTTTTTTTGTTTTGTTAAAATTTTTATTTTCCACAACAAAATCATAAATTGATTTCTAAAGACTGTTCTTTTATCTAGTAAAGCTATTTTTTAAATTTTGAGAAAATGTGTTCATTTTTGGTACCTAAGATTTTACCGTAGGTCGTTGGCAGATTTGTTAAATTTTCATACAAAATTTATTATACAACACACATTTAAAATCATACAATCACGCAGTAAAATAAATAAATAAATAATCTGGAAAAGCTATGCTTCAGAATTTTAATTTTAGTTTCAATTAAATCATTTTAAAAAAGATCCGCACACGTGTGTGTGACGAAAATACTTCAGTTTGTCTATTTATTTACGGTCTAACAAACTAATTTATTTAAAAAAAAATAACTTTCTTATTATGCTTAGAAATTATTGAAAATTATAAATACTTATGTTAAAAAAATAAAAACAAAAAGTACATAATTTTAATAGTTTTATCATCACGAATTGAGCATTTTTGAATGAAGGTATTCATCAAAGTAAACTTTGAATGAAATAAAATTGAAATTGAGTTATTATGTTAAAATGCTGGTATGGAGAATAATTAATCTTTCCCCTCGGATCCGCCCCGTACAATTGCAAGAGTACGATCGCAAGATCATCGTTCGACGAAATTTAAATTCTCGGCCGCTGATGGCTCTTGAGCGTGAAGAAGATACGACTTTGCACGCAAAAGACAAAGGATATTACATGATTTTTAATTTGTTACCCTCCCTCACTGATTGATATTACATATATCAGAAGATTAGTGCCAAAAGTAGAGGTGATATTTATTTTGAAATATTGATGAAACGTAAAACCGTACTGAGCGAATCCTTCTTACGTAAGTATATCTATTACATTCAATTTGGGATGCAGATATGGGTACCGCCGCATCGGAAATCATTTATTGGATAACCAACACCTCTGACATTGGATACGTTTTAAGATTTTCACGGCCAAAAGCATTTTCGTTATTTGTTGTTGGGGTGTTATGCCGTGTTGCGCTATCGACTCTGTGCAGAAACGGGCGGTCCGTTTGATAGATTCTCCCATCTTAACAGACGGATTGCAATCTTTAGAGCACAGGCGTCGGGTGGGAATGCTATCCTTGTTCTACCGGTATTACAATGGAAGATGCTCCGAGGAACTAGCATCATTGATCCCTTCGGCACCGGTGCATAGTCGGGAAACACGCCAAACGCGTGCCCAACATTTGTACACGGTTGACATTTGCCACATGAGAACGGGTCGTTTCTTTGACTCGTTCTTGTGTTCAACAGCTCGGCTGTGGAATGATTTGCCGGCCTCTGTGTTTCCTCCTTCCTACAACATGGGTTTCTTCAAGACCAATGTTCATTCCTTCCTCTCCTCAAAAAGACCCTCCACACAGCATCCCAGATGACATAGACCCTGAGGGAAATTATTTTCCTCAGGGCCTCCTGCGTGGAGTTAACGTAAAAAAAAAAAACTCCTTCTTTAGCCAACGTTTCGGACATCGTTGCAGTGTCCATCATCAGGGCAGATCCGGTAGATGTGTGTAGGGTAGGTTACACATCTACCGGATCTGCCCTGAAGATGGACACTGCAACGATGTCCGAAACGTTGGCTAAAGATGGAGATAGCGCAACACGGCATAACACCCCAAAAACAAATAAAGAAAAAACCTCTGACATTGGTTGAACCAAGCGGTACGCTACGATTGGTGACTTAGCAAGGAAGGCCGGGTTCATGGGGTGAGGGGTTTGTCTAGGTCTTGGCGTGCAAGGCGAAACTTGAGGCAGACCTTTCCATAAATTCAGATTGGGACTCTCTCAACCCATCGCCTTGCACCGCAGTGAGGAGGTGGATTCATACGACTGTTACTCCTGGAGACATTTACACCAGATTCCTACCCATCGAGGGATGGGTAGAAATCCTTTACCGTAGGAATTAGTTTTTCTTTCCCAGAACTTCCTCTCCTTCCTTTCCCTAAAAAGACCCTCCACACAGAATCCCCAAAGGTAACACAAGCCGAGTTCCGAAAGAGTCCTGCTGAAGGGGTCAAAGTCAAAAGGTCTCCGTTAACCAGTCTTTCCCTATCCGGCCTGCCAAGCAATTGGTGTGCAGACTCACCCACTGCCAAGTCCTGGACAAACTTCACACCTTGAACCCGGGTACCCCTGCTATGACCCGGAATCCCGGGTCATAGCAGGGGTACCCATACCTGCTTCCCAAATTGAGAACCACTGGTTAAAGTACGTCAATTCGTCCCGCAACACCATTTATATATTATACTAGCTGGTTCCCGGCATGCGTTGCATGCCATATTCAAAGAAATAAATTGTTTCTCCCTGCGTGTCCTTTCCTGTGTAACCCCGTTCCCCTCCCGCGTTCCCCTTCCACTTCCCCGCCTACCTTCTCTCCTCTCCTCCTCATCAGTCCCAGTACATTCAGTTTTCAAATAGCTCGCGTGCCACCTAATACAATTTTTTTTAATTCAAATTTTCATTTTTCATATATTACAAATATTCATTTTTGTATATTATAAGAACAATCAATCTAATTTGGTACTTAACAAAGGTACCTATTTAAAATATCTGAAAAAAACAACTGCCTGCTAAATTCAATTTTGTCAAATGCACGAACTGTCAAACTGTTAAAATAATCGTTAAGTTTTCTGAAATCATTAAATTTTCGGCGCAATTTTCTTAATTTTTCTTTTCGTAAGGAACCTTCTACAAAGTATTAGAAAACTTGAAAAAAAGATGAATGAAATAGATAAAGTCGTTAGGGAAACAGGGAGGTAGATATCAAATGCGCGAACTGTCAAACGTGCGAAGTTAAAATAGTCGTTAAGTTTTCTGAAATCATTATAAGGAACCTTCTACAAAGTATTAGAAAACTTTAAAAAAAGATGAACGAAATGGGTAAAGTCAACAGGGAGGTAAATAGTCCACGGATAATACGGAACGTTCGTGTTGTCGAAGTTGGATGCTCGGATAATACGGAATATTCCTTTTTTATTTAATAGACAATCAAATATGACATTGTTTGTTGGAAGTACCAACCTTATAGAATAAATTCGCGTCAAAATAAGAACAAAAAAGTACCTACTTCGAATTATTGGGTTGAGGTTCAAACTACAAAAGCTGCATGTTATCATAATTTAGATATACATCCCAGGTTTTGAATAGTTTGTTTGGCAAAGCAGGGTTTGTCTAGCGGGTGTGTGTAATTATTCTAATACATTTCTTTCCATTTTCTGCTGTTATAAATGCAGATACAAACTTGTCAATAATGCATTCACTTATAACGTGAATAAATTATGGATTTACATGGCAATAATATTTTTTCCATGATTTGCAGCATTGATTGATTGTCTATGAAATGTTAAATAAAAACCATAAATATAAAAATGGCGTTACCGCGTAAGTGAAAAAATTTTAACAAAATTAAAATGTTAAATACTCACTTTTCGTAATAATAAAGCAAAATCTAACTGTTTGAAATTTTTTTCCGTATTAACGAGTAAGCGGTTCAATGGATAAATAATTAATATACATTTAAAAAAAAATCATTAAAATGAGTCCCCCAACTCGTCCTATTTTATGTATTTCGTTTCAGCTAAAAGATACCTCCAATATTAGCAGATAAAATTTTCCAATTCAGTGACCAATGCAGTAAAGTTGCAAATATATATTCGATCACACCAAATCAAATTATTACAAAATTTAAAACACGGTGCTTTGCAGTCCCTGCTGACAAAATAATATAATTAAGTTTTAAAGTGCTAGTCACTCTTTTTTATAGAAGTGTTTTTATTTTTGGGCAATTCCCGGAGTAATTATGCCGCGTTTGGCCAATTTTTAATGACATAGCACTTAAAAGGACGTTCCGATTCAGTACTAAAAATAAGCATGTTTCGTCACGGCATTTTTCAAATGCGTTTTTAATGTGAAAGTGTATAAATTTGCATAATGTGATTACAATAATCACATTCGTCCACGAATCTGATGAAGTGGTCAGGTTGGTTTATAATATTCATGTAAAAGCTATTGAAAAATAAATACTTAAGAATGCTAGCTTACAAATCTGGAGTACATCGGAATCTAGATAACTGAAAGACTCAACTAGTAACCCATCGACGCGTTCCCAGTCCCAGGGAGGATTAGAGAGAGAGATTTCTTTGTTAGGAATTACTTAGCCAGGCATTGTTTTGTTTGCGTCCGACATGTTTTTTGCAAGCTGTTGTATTCGTGTTTACTAGACAATATAGCTATGTTTTACCCAACATCCTCTTTTATTTGATGAGTTTACACGTGGGCGGGTTATGCAAATACCTGTACCTCCTAATTTAGCTACCTACCACCTTGATGCGGAGAGACATCATGCCAACCGACGATAAGAGCTAGCCGCCGGCAAAGGTAAGTGAGGCCCCCTGACGGGACCGCTCACACACTTTAGAGAAGTATCACTCGCCAAAAGAAGGGCATATTTCAGATATGATCTCCCTGTTTAAAATCATAAACAACATGTATGATCCATTTTTAATTAATCAAATTAATCTTAATGTACGGCCGAAATTCACGAGAAACCTTGAAACCTTTTGGATCGATACTTACCGTAAATTTCTTCAAACTAACCTCGAGAATAACTCGGTTATACAATAAATATTGCAAACATGTAGACTTAGATGTATTTTCAAACTCAGACTTTTATTTTCATTTCAGAAGGAAATTATACTTACGTATCCCTGATGATCTGCTCACCTAGAGCTATAAAATATGTATAAATGTATGTATATGTTCATGTGTGAATATATTTTGAAATTATTGATCCTTCTTGTTTTATGTATGTATTTTATTTTATTATTATGTATTACAACTAATTAAGAATGTTGTGATGAATTGTGCTTACCTTTCATTGGAATTATCACTGTAACCATATTAAAATTGTTAACTAATGTAATTATTATATGTGATATATTCTGTTGGCGAGCCAACAAATAAAAAAAAGAATGTATTTTTACATATTCTAATTCTTACATATAATTCTTAGGTACATATTCTAAGTCTTAAAATATGTATTCCAGCAATTTTGTTGAACTACAACACCATTTTAAATGATATAGATATGTTCAAATTGTCGCACGAAGATTTTCACTGATTTGGTACTTCTATATAACATTTTAAATGACGTAGTTGGTAATCCAGAATTGCTTGCATTGATTATAAGCTTTTGGATTCCACTACATAATTTCGTAAATCGGGATTTATTTCCGTGCACAAATTTTATATCCAATTATAATCATTATTGTCATTAATACTAAAAATTATAGGAAGCATATAATCAAAGATACAAATCAAATTGATGATTTATGCAGAAAATATTTGGCTTTTCCGGAAACTATAGAACGTATTATATCGGGATGTTCTCTATTAGCGCCGTCCGAGTATACATTTAGGCACAATCAGGTTTTTAAAAATAATTCACCAAAGTTTGGTAATTAAACGTAACTTGATTGATTACCGTAATATAGTACCATATTATGAATATGAACCAAAAAAATATATTATGATAAAACTATACTAACAGACAGAACAATTAGTCACAATAGGCCTGATATAGTTTTACATGACAAAATTAAAAAAATAACTTATATCATTGATGTCACTATTCCAAATTTCTGTAATATTCAAAAAACTGTTTCTGAAAAAATAAGAAAATATAAAGATTTTGGAATTGAGAATAAAAGAATTTGGCATTCTCAGACCATAAAAATATTACTTGTTACTTCAGCTACTGGAATTATACCTAGCTCTCTCATTCATCATTTAGGCATATTAGATTTGTCAAAGAATTTGTATATAAAAATGCAAAAATCAGTATTATTAAATACATGTAGGATTATAAAAGATTTTTTAAATATTTATATTGAGGGATCAGTAGGATTTATAGGTTCAATTAAGAGTTCCACAGAGCCGAACCCTCTGATATGAAAATATCTGGAGTCGGTAAATTATTTTCCCATTTGGTCTCTTTGACATGCTGTTCTTGTATTATTTTGTATTTATTATACTTATATAGTGCAATTGCATAGAGTGATTTGTCTAGATGATTATTTGTGGAAAAATGTGTGAAAGGGTTTAGTCTTTCCTGTGGGGAATAATTAATCCGGACATAAAATCTGGTGCGTAGAAATTTATTAAACGTTTTGCGTAGATATAAAAAAGGATCAGTTTCTAATTTTTTATTTTATTTTAATCATTGTAAATCACTGCTCTATGAAAAATATTATATTTTTTAATATAATTGCCTCTATAAGAAATTCAAAGAAGATTCGCAGGGCAGATTACAATAAGTTTAGTACTGACAGCGGTTATCTTACTTGTTACCTACTGCGTGGAAATTCAAATTCGTGCAATATTAATTATCGTATATTAAGTTTTCTCCTGACCGCCTTCAAGCGTTGGGCAGGCATTAGTTCCTCGTGACAAAACACAAATTTACCTGTAATAATTCATAAAATGACAGCCGTGAGTAATGGCACTTTGTTTCTTGAAGGTTTTAGGTCCATTCGTTAGGCGGGGCATCGTGTGCTTTACACCAATAAAACAATACATTCAGATCTTTCAATTTGTTCCGCAGATGCCAGCAGATGAAAGCGGACCAAATCCCTACATAAATTCTACCAGTCAGGCGCTATCCCGGCCGCATCTCGGGAATACCCGGGATGTTCCCGGGAAAATCCGGTCAGATTCTAAAACAGAAGCAGTAACTGTTGAATTATATCTGTGGTGCCTTTGCAGCGCATGGCCGGCACTAAATCAGCCGGGATTTATCCGCGCAGGAATTACAGAATCGATCTGCCAAGCGACGGGGTAACGTGCCACAACGCATAGCCAACTGTAGCTCGCGCGGGGTGAAATGTATGGCGACGTAGTAGAACGTTACCGCAGATGATGGCAAATCGATGCTAGCATATTCATCATTGGGGATACGTGGTCAACTCCGGATTTGCAGTTTGCAGCGGCAATTATTTCCAACAATGACGTCCTTACAGCTGGTTGGGCTTGTGTTCGTGCTTGGATCGTGGAAATTGATTTTCAGCACTCAAAGGGGTTTAGATACATAATACGAGTAGACACAAACTTATGCACTTACTGCATCGCAAATAGGTATTAGTCAAATGTAATTTAACTCAATCTCCACCGTTATTCATTCTCAATAAGAACTGATGTTGTCCCGATAGTGCCGCAGTAAACGCGAAACATTTTAAATTCCATCGGACCTGAAGGTCCTAGCATGAACGAAACTTAAAATTTTCAATATCGACGGTTCAATTCAATATCCCTCTGAAAAGTCATTAAAAGTAAAAAAAAAAACAAATAACCTAACCGTAACATATTCTTACCATTTTTTGTATACCTATTTTTTTCATCACTTTCAACGGTTTTTCAAAGGAGGTTGTTGAAGTTGCATGATTCTGAGTTCTCCGGTCACCAATCTCGACAGTGTATTGTTGGATATATAAATTATATATTTTATACATTAGCTTCATACATCTTTGGGGATGCTGTATGGAGGATCTTTTGGGGAGATGAAGGAGTAGAAGTTGTGGGAAGGAAAAATGTATAAGGGGTGGGTAGGAATCTGGAGATCAATGTGTCCAGGAGTGACAGAGGTATGAATCCAACTGCGGTGCGAGGCGATGTTTCGAGAGAGTACGGGTGGAGTTTCGAAGCCACTTCCTCAACCATTCTCTCCCGATCTGACCCGCCACGCAGTAGGTTGGCAAACACATTCGCCACCGAGACCTGGACAAACCTCACCACATGAACCCGGGCATCCCTGCTAAGTCACCAAATGTAGGGACCCATGGCAGAGGTGTTGGTTATCCAATAAATAATTCCCGGGGCGGCGGTACCCATACCCGCCTCCCAAATTGTAAAGGGTATAATTTACATTCATCAGTATTAGTTCTGTGGAAGACTTTTTAATAACTTAAGGTTCTTGATAACAAACTGGTTTATTATGTTAGTTTTTTGTTTTTGGGGTGTTATGTCGTATTGCGTCGGCAACGTTGGCAAACGTTTGAAACAAATAACGAAAATACTTTTGGCAGTGAAAATCTAAAAACGTATCTTGTTTATTATGAGTTTACGTATTTACGATAATAATGCTGCAAGTCACACGACCTGTCTATAGCAGTGGCTAATTGAATCTGGTCAGTAGGCTGATCAGTCCCGGCGGTACTCGCCTACTCGGGTACCCCTGCCGGCCATCGATAGAAGCACTTTCTCTGACGGCATTACTTAAAAGTTTTTTAAATACAAGAATATATTTTTTAACAATATTATCGGTGTTTATTCGAGACTTGCTAGAATGCTAGAAAAAATAGTCAATAACATTTCAAAACTGTCATAAACGATTTTTTTTGTTTTTTTCTTCATATTTATGTTCAAGAGTGATCGTATCAATCTTTCCATGCTCTTCAAATGTCTATAATTTTTTTTTCGGGTTAAATCGTCAATGTAAATTAGTCCTTAATGACAAACCGAGTAACATTATGAATGCAAAACGGTGCGAAGCACGGAGCAAAGTTAAGTAAATTTGTCATTTTACGGCAACAAACCGCTCTAGATATTTTGCAGAAGTTCCATAATACACCAAACATAGCTCAATTGGTTAGGACAGTTTTAGACAAGACAGACAATTTTTTGACAGTTAACGTTGACTTAAGTTGATAAAAATCGTTGACAAACATTTTATAATTTTACTACAACATAGATGAAACACAATGTGTTATAATTGAAACGCATAACGATGAAGTTTTAGACAAGATAAAAAAATTGACAGTTAACGTTGACTAAAGTTGATAAAAATCATTGCCTAACATTTTATAGTTTTACTGCAACATGGATGAAACAAAACGTGTTATAATTGAAACTTATAACGATTGAGGTTTTAGACAAGACAGACAATTTGACAGTTAACGTTGACTAAAGTTGATGAAAATCATTGACAAACATTTTATAATTTTACTACAACGTGGATGAAACAAAACGTGATATAATTGAATCGCATGACGATGAAGTTTTAGACAAAATAGAAAATTTGACATTTAACGTTGACTAAAGTTGATAAAAATCGTTGATAAACATGTTAGAATTTTACTACAACGTGGATGAAACAGTACGTGATATAATTGAAATGCATAACGATGAAGTTTTAGACAAAATAGAAAATTTGACATTTAACGTTGACTAAAGTTGATAAAAATCGTTGATGTTAGAATTTTACTACAACGTGGATGAAACAATACGTGGTATAATTGAAATGCATAACGATGAAGTTTTAGACAAGATAGAAAATTTGACAGTTAACGTTGACTAAAGATGATAAAAATCGTTGACAAACATTTTATAGTTTTACTACAACATGGATGAAACAAAATGTGTTATTATTGAAACCTAGAACGATGAAGTTTTAGACAAGATAGACATTTTAACAGTAACGTTGACAAAAATTGATGACAAACGGTGTTACGATACACAAATACGCCACTGCGCAAACTACAGTTTCACTCCCTCGCCGCTAGCTTACCGGCGCGCTACGGGCGGCGGAACCCAGCAAAGAGAGGCGTCTACTAATATCTACAGGAATTCCAAAAACTGTAAAAATCGAACTAATATCTATGAGAATCAAAGTGTTGACGAATATCTACAGCTCAAACTGTTGATTAATATCTATGAGAACCAAAGTGTTGACGAATATCTACAGCACTGGCAGAGGTTGGATTTGCAATTGTGTATAGCATATTGGAATAACGTAATATTGCGTATGCAGTTTAAAAAACTTAATTTATGTAAGTATGTATGTAAAAATCCCTAAAATCGGACTATTGGACACATTTAGCTGATTAGTCCAACCTATACTCTGTAGATATTAGTTCAACCTAAGCTCTGTAGATATTAATCAACACTCTGAAGTTCGTAGATATTAGTTCAACATATGAGCTGTAGATATTCGTCATACATACAGGCTGTAGATATTAGTAACTGGAGTCCAGCAAAGCCACCGTTGACAGCGAGCCGCCAACCGCATTCTTCTCCAGCGCCTGGCTTGAGCGCCCGTGCTGTCGTAAACCGTTCCGCACAGTTCCGGAACATTCTGCAAGCCACGATGCAGCGTGTTTTGCATAGTGACTTGCGGGAACTCCAAGAATGGCTATATTCTTTCCCGTTACTGAATCTACAAGAGTTCAGCCCCCAGCTGTGAGTACCTGGACCAATTTAACTCCCCTTATTTGCGTGTGTTCGCAGTAAATTCACCGCGGAGATAAATAGCCCTACCAGAGAGATTATAGAGATAGATTCCTCCATTTTAGATATAACTGTTGTTGCTACCCTGAATTACTATGTATGCATTATTGTGATATTTCCGCTAACAACATTTAAAAATTAAAAACAAAAAATTATAATTCTACTACAACACGGATGAAACAAAACGTGTTATAATTGAAATGCATGACGATGAAAATGAGACAGGTACTCACTCTGGTGCAGGCCTGAAGGCGGGCTGAGGCAGATGCTTGGCCTGCGCAGCCCGGGCCCTCGCCAGCAGCCCCATGACGGTGCGCTTGGTGGGGCTCATGGAGGACCGGGGGCCCGAGCCTGCCAGGAGAGCCGGCCTTTTGCGCCCCATCACGGCGCCGGGAACTGCAAAAATACAAACAACAAAATTATTTTAAGTCATTACTGATGTCAGAATTGTTCTTTTTTATTTGCTTATTTATCGCTGGAGCGTTTTTGGCCATATTTTGGCCAATTTACAAACACCCTCGAGCGTTCGCTTGCCAAAATGTGGCCAGTTTGAAAAGATATTTTAAAACATTTATTGGTATTATTTCAAAAGTTCCCGCGCGTTGTGTACTTTGATTAATCGAAAAGTGAAAATACTAAGTTTTTCTCGCTTTTCAAAAGAGACGGCACGCGTTTCTTTCGAATCTATGCTGAACTATTTGTTATTCATATTTCGCGAACCGAAATCATTAACATATTTTTTATATACAGGATGGCGCATAATTAATCATCCAATTTTGTTTTAGAATAACTTTTTTACTAAAAAAAACAAATGGTTTTGAGTAATAAAAATCTTTATTTGAATTTTTACAATTTTTTCTGTTAAGTGGAAAAGATGATATACGTCAAGTGGCTGCCGCCAGTGTTGATACACATTTGTGCCCGTTTTATCGCATTTTCCATGACTTTCTGCAAGATTTCCGGTGATAACTGTTCGCATTCCTGTTGAATATTCTCCTTAAGGGCTGCGATTGTCTGAGGCTTGTTGGCTTCAAATAGCCCCAAAGAAAGAAGTCTGGGATGGTTAAATCGGGCGATCTTGCTGGCCATACCAAATCGCCAAAACGTGAGATTACGCGACCAGGAAACGCTTCCTTCACAATATCCATTGTGGCATGTGCTATGTGCGCGGTTGCACCGTCTTGTTGAAACCACATGTCATGTTCACCAAGCCCCGCTCATCTAATTCCGGAAGTAAGAAGTCGTTTATCATGGCCTTGTAGCGTTCGCCAGTAACAGTGACCGTAATGCTAATGGCGTCTTCAAAAAATACGGCCCGATCACTCCTCCCGCGTCAACGCCGCACCACACAGTGGCTTTGAGTGGATGTAATTGCTTTTTGTGCATCACACGTGGATTTTTAGTGCCCCAGAAACAAATATTTTGCTTATTGGCGTAACAGTTTAAGTGGAAATACGCCGCGTCGCTCATGATGACTTTCGACACCAAAGCTTAAATCGACACAATTATTCCACGCTCTTGCGGAGTATAGCGCTCCATTGCTTGTCTGTTTGTATTCTGCAGCTGTCTAGTTCACAAATGTCAAATATGATTGACGCACGACGCCATTTGCAAAAATTATAACATCTTCCAATAGGGTGATTAATTTTGCGCCACCTTGTACTTCATTGATCTCAAAAAATATATATTTTCTTTATCATATTACTAGCTGCATTCCTCGGCATTGCCCGGGCTTTACGCAGCGTTTTTTAAAATCAGATGAAAACAGTAATTTTTCTCTTATTTTGAACGTCAAGTGTGCAAAATTTCATCAAGAAGTATCAAAATACCGCTTTAAGGGGAGGGAAAAGAGTATGAGATGTTTTTCGAATCTCTTGTAGATTCGAAAGGTCAAGTGTGCAAAATGCCATCAGCCTCAGAATAAAACAGTAGATTATATATAAATCAAAGTGGCCGCTGGCCACAGACATCCTTCCTTATAAATAGACAGATAAATAGGGATACACAACGTCCAATTTGAATTAATATCAGCGACCATTACAAAATCAAAAATACATATTTGAAATCCATTTGGCGTCAACTTATTTGTTGGGATAGGACAACGGATTTTACTTTGGGTCACGTCCAATCCTTATTTGGTCTGCGGATAAAGCAAAACCTTCTATTGATTTTCATATACCTAAAATAAGCAATCTCTTAAAATAACACAATAAAATACTGCTATCTAGAATTTCTTCGAATATCGGCCATCACCGAAAATGGAGCAAAACACATCAATTTCACGGAAAATTACTTTTAATTTCCGCCGATTTATTCTGAGAAAAAGGTTAAACTGCGTGGCCGTACAATATTTTGGGATTTTCTGGAGATTTATGATTGTTTTTGAAGGAGAACCGCGTAAACAAATAAATAAATAATAATGGGCAGGTGTATTTCAATCATTGGTATTGGATAAGTGAGATTGGTCTTTACCTAAACGAATGGTCTCTAGTAGGAGCGTATAGAAAGGAGGGTAGAGGGGTTTATCCCGCCCCCCCGTCGGCCTCAGAATAAGGAACTCCAGTGAAAAATATTATGGCTCTAAAAATATGTTCGTGTAGACCAATAAACGCTGATTCTGAATATATAAGTTTTATTAGATAATATTGAACATAGAGTTTTAAAAAAATTATTAAAATGTGCATTTTTAATCGTGTCATTAAAACACACTGTCAAGTTGGTATTATTGAATGTTTAGTGCTGACGTCACTCCTCACCATAATTTTCGAATCATTGTATTGAAATGTAGGTATGACACAAGCCATCGGTAAACATTTCATGTTATTCGATATTTCATACTATTTATAGAGATTTAGTTGTTGTGTTTATTGAAACATTATTTAGACCTAAATAATTCAGTAGCAAAAATAGAGGTATTATTTAAAATATTGAAAAACTTTAAACTGTACAAAAAAATCATAAAATATGTATATCATAATGCTAACTACTTCAACGGCCAACTCTCCAAACTTCGAAATCCAAAATGGCCGACGTCGAACAGCTGATCGGCGCCGTATCTTATTTACCTACAATAGAGAACTCCAGTCCAATTTTTTTATTTTTTTTTATGAATAAAGACCTTCAAACTTAAATAACTGCATTTTTAATTTTATTTTTATAGTTAGTTTTAATAGTTAAAATAATTGTCAAAGTTTTAATTTTTAAAGACTCCTAGAAACGCACCGTATCTATGGTGGCCTTCACCCACCTTATAGTTTATTATTTTTAAGTTATCTTTTTGAATCAGTGATGTTATGTCGACGGAAATTTCCCTAGATCTAGGGGAGAAAAATATTTTTTAGGGATAAGGGAAATCAGGACAAAATCTAGGGAAATTTCTAACTCTGGCAAAAATTTTATTACATATTACAATATTACTGGTATTATTTATATATATATATATATATATATATATATATATATATATATGTATAAATATATATTTTTTGGAATTCCCATGAATCTTAACTATTGTTGTACTTACCATGCAATGTTATTTTTAACACGGACAACTCAAAATGATATTATATGTATCTAAAAAGATAAATGGGACCTCTGAAAAAAAATTTATGTTTTAAGTTCTATTTTTTCGGTGATTGCGGTTGATTTTTATTTTGCAAAGTGTTTTTTTTTAATTTGGAATTCAGTTTCTAATTCAGTGGTGAGTGTATTCGTACTTTTAAATTATTACTTCTTGTAGCAAAAAGTGTTTTATTTGGAAAAGCACAGTATTTATTATAAGTATATTTACCAAGTTCCGATATCTTTCCAATTAATTAATCATATTAATTAACATATAACAGGATTAGTGTTACACAATCAGGTGGCTACGTAGGTAATTGCGTAAATGTGAAATTCTAGGGAAATTTCACTTCGAAATCTAGGGAAATAATTTTTTTGGGCAGAGCATCCCTGATTTTGCATTTAAGAAAATGGCGGAATAAAATGAATATAGGATGATTCAATGACTTTTGTGTGAGAAATTGAGGCGTTTTTTATTTATGATTAACTGCTTTTAATATAGAAAAACATTGGTAAAATGTCCACATTTCACCGCTACTGTTATTGTATTTTAACAAAGTGCAATATAAAAATAATGAATCATCTTTGCAAGTACAAGTGACATGATTCTTCAATTTTGTTGGTTCAGGCGTGATTTTGTACATTGTTTTATGTATAACACACACAGAAACTGGTATTCATAATACACTGCATGACGGTTGCGTAATAGCTTGTATAAAAATCCCTTTACTAAATACAATGTCAAAATATGACACGACTCTAACCTCAAATAGGCAAAATTTATTCCAGATTTTCCACAAATATAGCCCTTTTCGTAAATTGTTGAGGGCCTAAATTATGTTTCAATAAACACAATAACTATTATTTATCTAAATCTCTATAAACAGTATGAAAATAAACCAAAAACACGAAATATTGAATTGCATATGTGCACTTTAAGTCATTTCAAATGTCAGTCAATACAATACTGACAATACAATAACGCGATCACCAGGTGACAGTGGGTGAGTGGCAGTGCCGTAAATAGCCTTTTCTGCGCCCTGTGCGAACTTCTATAACTGCGCCCTATTTAAGTGGACCCTTCGCCTATTATACCACCCACTGTGTCTCACTCACTAAAACTAAAACACAAGTTCACTAGTGCAAATGCGTTGCCCGCCCTGATGCTTAAGATTTAATTTTTGGGCCACTTTGGTCTTCATACTTCTATAATAAAATACCCTGCAAAGTTTCAGTAAACTGTAAAGAAATTTAATTTTAAGTACTTGGTATGGTAGAGTTTTTAAAAAGGAAGGTAGTATAGCATACTAATTGAGTTTAAGTATGAATTGGTGAAAAAACGTTTATTCTAATATATTTGCAAAGATTATTCACAACTACAATACACAAATGAATGAGACCACAAATGAATAAGTTCAGATAGTAAAGATTTAAAGCAAGCTACAAACTTTTTTTAAGATTTACTTTTCGCGCTTTCTTCATTGCAAAATCGTTGATAACCTTATACGACAGGCACCGTCCTATGTCGCGTTCAACCGACAAAATCGCTTGGCCCGTAATATTATTTCCTCTTTTTATTTCTTTTTTTTACAAATCATGTTCCATTTGTTCATATCCATAATAATTTGACTGTTCTAAAACGGGAATACTCCTAGTTGGGCAGTCAAAAAAATTAATGAATTATGTATATACATGTATAATCTTGTACTAAATAAACAAACAAATAAATAAATAAAATAAATATAAAAATGAGCGCGTTGTTTGGTCTAATTACGTTTTTGATGGTACTAGCATGTAGGTACGTATGTGTTGGAATCGAGCACCAGGGGCGCAGTGAGGCCGAGAACTTATCAGGAGCAATCAGGAGCAAAACGAAAAAATAATAGTCCTGCCCAGTCTGGCCATTCTGCGCCCCCCAGAGTCTACGCCCTGTGCCTGGGCACCGGTGGCACCGCCCTATTTACGGCACTGGTGAGTGGTGACGCGTGACGTCACCATTCACCATTTCAGTAATGCCAACTTGACACTGTGTTTCGAGGAGAGGTTTAAAAATGCACTTTTTAATATTTTTTTAAAAACTCTACGTTTAATATTATGAAATAAAAGTTATATATTCAGAATCAGCGTTTATTGGTCTATATGAACATATTTTTTTAAAGCCATAATATTTTTCACTGGAGTTCCTTATTGTGCAGGTGAAGTTTCGTTTTCGATAATATTGATTTTAAAAACTAAAAAATAATAATTTCAAAAAACGTTAATACCGCTCTCCCGAATATTGAAAAATAAAATAAATGTAATAAAATAAATAAATAATTCCACCTAAATAATGTTTTTACTTATCGAATTGGTTCATAGCTTCTTACATATTATAACTGTCGTACAAAATGACAACACCTGTTGTGAGTGATGACGTCATACGATTCACCATACGCACGGTGGTTTTCGGGGGATCTTGAAAAATTAAAACTTTGACAATTATTTTGACTATTAAAACTAACTCTAAAAATAAAAATAAATATGCAATTATATAAGTTAGAAGGTCAGTATTCATTATAAAAATTAACTGGAGTTCCTCATTCCGGTGCAAAAAAAAATTACATTAGTTGTACACAGGAGGCTCTCAGGAAAATATTTTTTCTTAGTTTGTATGTTATCTTTCGGGATGCTATGTGTAGGGTCTATTGAAGGCGAAGGGTATAAAATAAAAAAAAATATATATACATTTGTGTGAATCGTTCCAGAGTGATAGATACTCTTAGTATCACCCTGCTGAAATATCACCACTCGAATCGAAACATTGCTTATAATGGCTTTAACCGTGCTGAGCGATTCTAAAAGAGCCTGCTGGAGAGGTCAAAATGACTACCTTTTTTATATGAATACCTCACAAGAGTCCCAGCTGCTACCATCTGGAGCCAGTGAGTTCATTGCATCCCCAATTGGGGTATGTTGTGAGGCTGAAGGTAGTGGGGAAGGGAAGGAAATGTGGGAGAGGAAGGCAGGGAAGTACCTGGCTATGCAGATCTGGTTTTAAGCAACGTTTCAATTCTGAATGGTGGTCTTACACCAGGGCGATACCAACAGTATCTTCCACTCCGGAATGTACCACAAATATACTATATATTATTTTAAAAGAATTAATCGTGAAAAAACATAAATTAATCAAACATAATTTATATGCCCACGCCGGGATTCGATTTCGCAACCTTCGGTTTGCGAGTCAAAATCCACGCCGGCCGTCATACCTCAACCAGTCACTCCCGATCCGGACTGCCACGCAGTTGGTGGGTTCACGTATCCGAACGAACCTCAACTAATAAACCCGGGTTTTTTCTGCTACGTCACCAAATGTAGCGAACTACTTGGGATGACCGGGGGACAGAGGTATTAGTTATTCAATAAATCGACGGTCCTCACACTCGCCTGTCTAATTTAAATTTTTTTCTACATAATCTGCTAAATAATAAAATAGCCAATTCCAAATTGCCATCCATCATTGGTTTAAATGTTCCAACGAGGCATACCAGGCACACTACGCTTCTTCATATAGAAGCCAACAACACTAATGCAGCATATAACACACCAATCACTCGAGCAATGTTTGAATTAAGTAGTAAGGACTTTAAAACAGTTGAGAAGATGAAGCCACTAGCCTAAAAATGATGTATTCTTAGTGCGCCTTATATCGCCTCGAATGCAGATTGTTCTTCTTCATCTTCTTATGCCCTGTCCGTTCAACGGACATTGGCTACGCGGACTTTGTTTGCTGCGGCCCGGAACAGCTCTACAGTAGACTGGCCAAACCACAGGTTTTTCAGCCACGAGGTTCTCCTTCTTCCAGGTCCCCGTCTTCCGGCAATCTTTCCCTGCATTATGAGATGCAAGATCTCGCACTTCTCTGAATGTCTCATCACACGTCGAAGAAATTGAAGTTTTCGGATTTTTAGTTTTAATAACTTCCTTTTCTTTATTCATTCGAACCATAATATCTTCATTCGTAACCATGTCCATCCAGCTTATCTTTTTATCTATTATGAATTTTTTTATCTATTTATCTATTATGAAATGCTTTATCTATTGAGATGTGGCAAATCCGTTTGTAGACTATTTTAGAACGATATTAAAAATAAATTTTTAAAATATTTTTTTCCACCTAATCTTTGATCAGCTGTTTACGGAAAAAATTAAGTCCCTATTCCATAGATACGCACCTTTCATTATCAAATATACCACTGACAACATACAGAAATCGAAAATATTCTATGTTGACTCGAATAAGTATCCCTAACGGCAGTTTCAAAGCAAAAAATCCGCATGATTCAAGCGGAAATAAATTTTACCATTTGTTTATAATTTTTTTTTTATAAATTCAACAAATATAAGATGAACGGTAAAATACAGGTTAATTCATTGACTATATAGCACTAAAATAAGTTTTTATGTCTCCATGTTAAAATTCGAAGGTATAATTTTTTAATGTTGGTGAAAAATTTAAAAAATGATCTTCAGAGAAATCTCGAGCAATCGAGGCAAAATTTATTTATTTCGCGTGGTCGCTCCAGTGTTAGCTGTCTTCAGATCTACGTTTTTGTATTGTCTGGTGCCAGCTAGTGCCGGACACGAAACTAATGAGACGTTTCGGGATCTATAAAGTCTGCAAACGAGTGACATCAGACACGGTGATCAATGGCCATTCTATTCTATCTGACTAGAGCTGGAAGGTAGAACGCTTACAGCTGAAGATATTTTTATTTTATTTTGCAACTTCTATCTATGTATATATAAAAACGAGTCCCCGTTTCCCTTGGTCACGCCATAACTTCAGAACGACTTTACCTATTTCATTCATGTATATATTTTTTAAGTTTTCTAATACTTCATAGAAGATTCTTAAGGAAAGTAAAATTAAGAAAATTGGATAATTTCAAGAAACTTAACGACTATTTTAACTTCGCACGTTTGACAGTTCGCGCGTTTAACGAAATTGAATTTAGCAAGCAGCTGTTTTTTTTGTAGCAAAATAATTGTCTGTGATTTTTTAAATTATAGATATTTTACATAGGTATGATTGATTGTTCTTATAATACACTAAAATGAATATTTGTAATATACGAAAAATGAAAATTTGAGTAAAAAAATTGTAATAGGTGGCACGCGAGCTGTTTGAAAACTGAATGTACTGGGACTGAATATAATGAACGCGGGAGGGGGTTTGAGGGAGAGGGGAGAGGATGGGTGGGGAAGATGGAAGAAGAACGCGGGAGGGGAAGGGGATGCGGGAGGGGAACGGGGACGCACGGGAAAACACATGCAGGGAGAAACATTTTTTTTTTAATACGACATCGCAACGCATGTCGGGAACCAGTTAATTTATGTATAAAGTATGGAAAAAGGTAATCTGATCTGACAACCCGAGCACAATTATAATATTAAAAAAATTGAAAACAATATTAGGGACTTTCAAATTTGAAACAGGAAAATGAGAAAAAAATATGGTCGCATCTAGGAATTAAACCCTGGACCTTAGCTTTGCCGAGGCTCTGCTCAAACAACTGAGCTAATTAAGTTCATGATAATAGAAGTGTAAGATAAGCGCGTTGTTGGCACCATCTTACATGGGTTAGAGTAGAGCTGAATGTCCACATTTTTTTTACATTAACTCCACACAGGAGGCCCTGAAGAAAATAATTTCCCTCAGGGCCTACGTCATCTTTGGGGATGCTTTGTGGAGGGTCTTTTTGTGAAAAGGAAGGAGTGAACCTGGGTCTTGAAGAGACCCATGTTATAGGAAGGAGGAAATACAGAGGCCGGCAAATCATTCCACAGCCGAGATATTGAACTCATAAACGAGTCGTAGAATGTCAACTGTATACAAATAAATGATGAACATGTGTTTGGCGTGTCTCCCGACTGTGAACCGGTGCTGAAGGAATCAATGACGCTAGTTCCTTGGAGCATCTTAAATTGAGATTCTGGTAGAACAGAGCCAGCATTCCCACCCGATGACTGTGCTGTAAAGATTGCAATCAGGAGAATATATCAAACGGACCGCCCGTTTCTGCATAGAGTCGAGGGTTTTTTTTAGGTATTTTTGGGCTCTAGACCAGAGATGGCTGTCGAATTCAACCGTAGGGGCGCAAATGTGATCTGTACAGGGTTAGCAATTGTGTACTAATTTGTAGAGTTTGATAAGGCACGAGTATATATAAATTAGAATTAATCAAGAAAAGTGTGACATGAGAGAGCTGTGTGGCCGTTCATCATCTCTGCCTGTCCGTACGGAGAAACAATGTGTTAGTTAGGAAGTAACATTATGAAAATCAGGTTCAGTTATTTTTAAAATATCAAAAACCATTGCCAACCATGCAAATATTACACCACGGAAGTTATAAATTTCACATTTTACAAACATCTGCTTCCACAATTCTATGGCCAGAACCTTTGTCAGGATACAGCCACAAAACCTCAAAAAGGTTTCGGGTTAAAACATATATTTCAGCATCATTTTTCAAACGATATTTGACTTGTAAACCTTTTGTAAAAAATAAGCAAAACCTAACCAAATACTTAATCATTAAAGACAATATTAGCGACCCTTAAACGAAAATTTAACACAGAAAAATCAGAAAAATTCGGTCGTATCTAGGTATTGAACCCAGGAACTCATCCATGCGTGGCTTTGCTCTAACCATATAACTATGTAATTCGACCCTATTTTCTTCGGTCATACCACGACTATCCACTGGAGCGAAAGCGCAATTTAATACTTTTTTCTCCGATTGCTTGAGATTTTTTGGTTATCATTCTGAATATTTTCCGCCCACATTAAAAAAATCATACCTCCGAATTTTAATATGGAGACATACAAAGTGATTATAGTTCTATATAGTCAATGAATCCGCCTATCTTTTGTCGTTTATCACATATTCGTAGAATTTATAAAAAAAATATTATAAAATGGTAAACTTCTACTTAATTACTTACAAATGAGGAAAAATTTACCAAAATTGGCAGCAAAGCAATCCGCGGTATTTTAAATAGTGCCATATTGTGGCAAAAAGCGCTCCAATGGCTTAGAACTACCAACGTTATCTTCATTTTCTTAACGCATTTTCATAATTTTGCAGTAAATACCGCACGAGAGTCCCAATTGCTCCCAATCGCCTGATTTCACTGGGACTATGGCATCCCCAATTGGGGTATGTAATGTTATGAAATTGGAGGTAAATGGGAAAAATACCTGGATATTCAGATCTAGTCACCAAACACCGCTAAAGCCATATCAAGCAACGTTTCAATTCTGAATGGTGGTTTTACACCAGGGCGATATTTTAATATCTTCCACCCTGGAAAGTGCCGCAAACGTATTTTGTATTATTTTAAATAATTAAATTGTGAAAACACAAATCATTCAAATAAAATTTGATTATGCATGCCGGAATTTGAACCTGCTACCTCCGGATCGTCTGTAGATAGCCTTAACCCCCGTCTATGGAGGCCGTATACGATCACGGAGGCTGCTATCGTTATGTATGATTGCAAGATTCTTTCCGAACTAAATACAACCTAGACAGTGTTGTAGCCTAGCAACGAACAACCTTTAAAATATAATTCAAATTCGATTTTACAGACGGGTATCACCGAGCACCGCTCTCCGGTCTAGTGCATGACGATGCAAAACTATTCCGATTTCAACGTTCGTTCCGTCCGCCTGCTTTTTTCCTAAGCGAGATAATTATTAAATCGGTGCTAACTTATTGTAACACAAAGTTTCGATGTAAATATATGTATTCGACTCGCGTTAATCAAGAGTTATTATTGAAAACCTCCACAACACCAGCAATCCAATCCAAAGAACTGTAAACTGTCAAACCCTCTTAAACACCCCTCAAATAACCCTCTTGCCAAACTGGTGACCCGACGTTTTCGGATAAATTTGTGAATTTTTATATTGATATACGACATCTATTGAATTTCCTACAAGTCTAAAATATATTTTTATCGGAATAACTTGATGATGATAATGATTAATATCTCAAATTGTAATACTTAATCATTATAAATAATATTATAATATATATATAGATAATGTCGTGCTGAGGCGCGGAATAAAAGCTCTTTGTTTTTTCAAAAACGTGACGGAATAAAATAAGGTAAAATGTAAAAAGCTCCAGTGAACGATGACGGCTATGGAAGGTAGTGCTATGTAAAATATGAAGCACCGCGGCGAGATGTAATTTTCTACTGAAATAATTTTTAGAACCATTGATAAAGAGAACACAAGATGGGTGTTATACATAGACCAAGTATTATCCAGACAGGGGGTGCGAACCTTAAAATTATCACCGAAACCAAACAATTGGTGAAAGCATGTATCAAAAATAAAGTACATTATCTCGCAGTAGAAGTACATTATCTCGCTAAAGTACATTATCTCGCGGAAGAAGCACCGCTCTCTATCTTTTATCGGTTTGCACGGAGCAAAGTTTTTTTAAGCAGTTTTTTTTAAGTGAAAACTTATTTTGCATCGTTGAGATTTGAAACTCGATGAAACGGAAATGAGCAATAATAAAAAGAAATAAACACATGCATATACAGAATTCAACCAACGAGAGAATGAGATGGCAATAAAATATTTATTTTACCAATTTATCGAATCAATTAAAAATCTTTTTTTTTGTACTCGGTTCGAATATAATACGATAAATCCACGGTCCCACGCAAGCCTCCTTTAGTCTAGTGGACATATCTTAGCGGCCAGACGTTCAAGGGACCAAGGATCAAATCTTACGAAATTATAATTATTATTTTTTTGTAAAATCAATATCCAATCTTCAAACCACTCCAAAATGAACGGGAAAGAGAAAACACAAAGGAAAGCGACATCTCGCGACTCCGAAGAAGAAAACACAAAAACTAATAAGATGACCAAATGTATAGGAAAAGGTGCACTGGAATTCGACGACAAAAATATGGAATACGTAATAAAAAATAAATATAATAATAATAATAATAAGCCTGTTTATTTCTTGTTTAACAATAGTAGGTGATACAATATTACAATAAACTCAAATTTGATTTGTATTATTAAGTTAGCTTAGATTATGTTAGTAATATAAGTATATGTTTTAAAAAATATTGATGAATTAACAAGAACCCCGGTTTGGGTAAAGGCCTCCTTCAAAGATGTTCATTTTTGTCTGTCTTGTGCTATGGAGTACCAGTTTATGTCAGTTGATCATTTCTGTAACAAATTATAAAGGTGTTGTGTTCTTCTATTTTGTTGCCCTGTCGTCTAACTTCCTAAATTTCCATAATATCATAGTTAATTTTACTTAAGCATTCTTTCAGTTATATATTGTTAAAAAATAAATATAAGCCTTATAAATCGGAGAACAAATTCGAGGAGTAGCATCGTGAAATTAATGATAAAAATCTTACTTTATTTCTAGTGAAACAACCACGTCGTGCAACAAATTACGACAACACTTTTGTCACAAAAGCTAGTTTTGTAATTTTATTTAATCTGTGTTTGTTTTTTAACGCCCGGAGGGCTTTTACAATGATTGGCAGTACTATTTTAGCATGACAGACAATTTTTAAACTGAAATAAAAAATTAAAATAAAATTAGATTAAAAAAATGCACAGATACAATAAACAAAAACTGAAAAATACTGCGATTTAATAGGTTTACAAAATAGTATATAAAATATATTTTACGTGATTCACAAAACTCGCCAAGTTGATATTAACTCTAATTTCGGCTGTTCCAAACACCTGCAACTCATAAACTTGTAAATACCCATAAACCCTTCGAATAATAAGAAAATAATTTTCTGTCAACTTTTGCCTGTCAAGGTTGGCGCGCAAAATTCCTGGTTCTTCCCACGCATTTTAAATGTTCCTATTTATTGGTTTTTTAACGCTTTTGCAAAAACAAAAATTGTTCTAAAATTTAGATACAATAATCTTTCCGATGTGTTTATTAGAAATCAACATTTTTGTTCCTAAATATTAAAATTTTAATATTGGAAATGTAAATTGGCTAAAAATTGTATACCTAAGAATATTCGAATTAAAATAATTAAAATAGAATAAACTTAAAATTTTAAATACAAATTCCTTCTCTAAGCAAAATTTGCAATAAAACTGTCACCTCACTTTTATCACTTTCATACAATTTTATTTTAAAATTAAACGTTTGATGCGTCACAAATCGGCGCAAAATTAAACCGTCACTTTTGATCGGTTTGTAAAATATCTGAACAACCTAGCTCATATAATTCTAAGACAGTGAAAAGCATTATTTCATTCCTTTTCTAACATAAAAGAAATCATAAATATTCGCATGACAGGAAGAGAGATATCTAACTTTTAATAATGCACCGTTGCTCTGGGACAATCTGGGTCTCCTGTAATTATAACGGCATATGATGTTTTGGGACAACTTGGGTCTCCTGTGATTAGACGGGTTAACACGACAAAATACACTATTATACTGCAGCATTCAAAAGCGGTACTGCAATGTCCACTCCCCGATATAACGATTTCACACAATGTGAAATCAATACTTAGGTGATGTTGACATATTTAAAAACATTTAAATCGTTTCTTTCACGTCTGTCTTCTAATGATAGGTACCCAATACGGTTCAACAAAAGTATAATAGATAAAATTAAATGCAAGGTCGCATAAAAATATAAGGCTGCTAAGAGTAATTTGGGAGGCGGGTATGGGTACTGCCGCCCTTAGAACCATTTATTGGATAACCAACATCTCCGCCATAGGTCACCCCAAGTGGTTCGCAGGGGTGCCCGGGTGCATGGGGGTGAGGTTGTACGAATCTTGGGGCGTATGTGTCTGCCCACCAACTGCATGGGACGCCGGATCCGGAGAGAATGGTTAACTTCTCCAGCCGTGCTCTCTCGGAACATCGCTCGCACCGCAATGAGAGGGATGGATTCAATCGTCCGTCACTCCTGAACGCACCGACCCCCAGATTCCTTACCACCCGTATTACCTTTTCCTTCACAGAACTTCCTCTCTTTCCTTTCCTAAAAAGACCCTCCCCACAGCATCCCCGAAGATGACATAGGCCCTGAGGCGAATTATTTTCTTCAGGGCCTCCTGGGTGGAGCGTGGAGCTAATGTAAAAAAAAACAATTCAAAAAAGAACTTAATTAAAAAAAAGAAACGTTTCTTGTCAATTTCATCATCGGTTTTGAAGATTTCTAGAGTCAATTTAAGCAAAAACTAAAATAATCGAGTATACCCACATTATAAGTACATAAAAAACATCAAGCTAAATGGAGAGCTAATCTAGTGCATTCTGTGTCGTTGATTTTCCTCATTTTTAACAACGAGAAGAAGCTTTCTACGATTAGGCAAATTTGCTTGAATTATACAGAATTCTGCATAATTGTAACATTTTACCTTGCCGCCTGTACATACCTACCTGTCCTATATCCTAAAGGTAAGTAAGTAGATGTCGCATATTTATTAAGTATTTAGAAATCCAAGTTTTCGCGGCCTGCAAACATCACATTTCAAACGCGAAATCAACTGTTTGCCTATATTAAATTTTTAATAGCCATTCTTTATTCATTGCTGAGTGATTAATTCGGCTACATGTCCTTGGTGATTTTAAATCTTTTCTATTAAGGCGATATAAGACGTTATGTAAAATTAGGGCTGCTAACTATAACAAAAACATAAAAAATGATAGGTGTTTGACAGTTGGCGTGGGGTAAGAGGTTGGGCGGTTTCTCGGCTGAGTGACCAGTGACGACATGCGGAAGAATTTTTTTGTTTGATTTAGAAGAAAAAAAAATTGAAAAAAGTCATCGAAAAAGTCACCGGAGAACTAAATTACTTGTAACCCAAGTACGTCCCTTAACACCCGGTATAACATAATACCCTCGAACGTACATCATCCCCAGAGATGACAAATGTGTAGAGTAAATGTGAAGAAAAACAATTGAAGAAGAAGATAACAATAATAATCTAAACGAAAATATGAAAGAGAACATGTCACAGAAAAACAGAAAAAGATAATGGTAGCAACTGGGACTCGAACCCAGAATCTCTCGTCTAATCGGGAGGTGTGCGTTTACCAATTCCGTCATTGCCACCTACTGTCAAACCGTCATATTTAATTTACCGGGGGGGGGGGGGGGGTCAAAAATCATGAAATTCGTGTGACGTTATTTATGGATGGCCCCTTACAGGCAACTACCTTTTTTATTAGAAACGATCTTTCTAAGAATTGGTTTGTAACCTAGATAGCGTTACGGATAAATATATACGATTTAGGTGGCAATGGCGGAATTGGTAAACGCGCACGTCCCGGTTCGACGAGAGGTTCTGGGTTCGAGTCCCAGTTACGACCATTATCTTTTTCTCTATTTCCGTGTCTTGTTCTCTTTAATATTTTCGTTTAGATTATTATTGTTATCTTCTTCCTCATTGATATATCACATTGATGAGAATAACCTTCAACAGTTACAAAAAGATCGTTTTTCTTATAAAAATTAAAAGCATACATGTATATACATTTTTATGTATATATATATTTTTTTTTTTTCAAATATATATATATCTTAATATTATCTATCTTAAAGTTTTAAAAAAATTTAAAAACTTTCTACTACAAACACACAAATGCTTGTCACACTTAATCACAAACACGTAAACACCTCAGCACAGGTTCTCCTAGTGAGGTGTTCACGAAACATACAAAATTACCCATCCACAGTTCCACCTTCTCAAACCTAACTTACACCCAACATAATTAAATTTCAAAATATGTTATGTAAAAATGTTTTCAAAATATATTATGTAAAAATGTCAACAAATAGGTAAATACTGTAATATATAGAAATAAATAAATAAACATGTAAACGTAATATTTCGGACATCGTTGCAGTGTCCAAAACCCCCAAAACAAATAACGAAAATGCTTTTGGTCGTGAAAATCTTAAAACACGACTCGTGTAAAATAAAGCAAAATCTCATGGGGAGCATATAACATAGCATTTAAAGAAACACTGTGATTTTTTCGTACTTATGACTTCTAAAATAAGTGAAAAGAACGTGTTTATAAATATTTTCGGAGCATACTTTGCGATTTTTTTCTATCGAGGGAATTTCATATAATTTGCATTTCGGCGAGGGAATGTAGAGATATTATCTTAAAAAATAACATGTATGTTTTTAAGAGCTTAAAAACTTCAAATTTTTAAGGGAGATATGTAAGAAATCGGTAGAAATTAGGGTAGCGACGGCTTAACAAGTTAAAACCGGTTACGGTAAAAACATAAATTAAGTGGAAATAAGTTTTATGATGTTTTCTTATTAAGATTAGAATATTATTATTATGTGCCCGAAATTTCACCAGCCTCACGATTCTCTGTCTTAAGATGAAGCCATACTAAATAATGCAAAATCATACAAAATCATATGTTTTTGTTTTGAAAATTTGATCGCATAGAAGTATTATAGATGCTTCAATTAAATCCTGCTTATAGAACATGCCTTGGTCCTTAAAAATAACGTCAAGTCTTTTAATAAGCCTAGAAAAAAAATAAAGTATAAGGTCTATAAAAAAAACACTTTCAAGTCTAAACTCTTCTATTAAGAAACCTCTTTTCGGATACGGTTTTATTGTTTAATGTGGCAAATTCAGTTCTTTTTATGATAATCGCAAAAAAAAAATATTTACTCCCGAACTTCTCAAAATAAAATAAAATATGCATTTTCGCGTTGTTATTTTACAATACGGCCGGCAGTAGACGAATTTGGATTTTCAAAGTGAACTCTATGACGTCCACCGAAAGGCTACATAAGAGTCACGCCTGTTTTTTTTTTATCAGTTCGCCCCCGGATGGAGCGGGGAACGGTCGTTAGGCTCCGCGTCGCTTCGTTCCGTGAAATCAATTTTAAAATTCTGCTTTATTACAATAAACAATGGGTTAATGTTTTTTGCAGGCCTTTACGAAATCAACCTGTAAAAAAAACAGTCAAATACCTTTTCTAACTTTTCCAAAAGCTTTTTTTCAAGTATTTTTAAACTCCTCCGATAAAAGGGCGTGAATTTCGATTTCGATTTTTGGATTTTTGGACGATTGGACTATTGGATCGCCTTAAAGGTTAATATTTTAACCAACCCTTAGAGTAATTATTGTGACATCCCTGTATAGTATTGTTTTAGTGTAGAATGCAGAGCATTTAGTTTTACGCCTTCCCCCCACTGCACGCTCCACCCACTTGCTGCTACATAAATTACCCCGCAAATTAAACTGTTTCCCATTGAAGCCTCCACCCTCACCCGCATCTTCACCTTTAGCCCCCACACTTCTCCAACCTCTTAACCTGAGAGCTGGTTAGAGCAGGGTTGACAAAACAACAATTGTTTATTTATTTATTTTTTTATAAGAAAAACACTCTTTTATAACTTTTGAAGGTTATTCCCATCAATGTTATATATCATTGAAGAAGAAGATAACAATAATAATCTAAACGAAAATATGAAAGAGAAAAAGACACAGAAAAAAAGACAATGGTCGCAACTGGGACTCGTCAACCGGGACGTGCATTAACCAATTTCGCTATATTCTGTCAAACCGTCAATCTCATATTTCAAATTTTAAAATTAACAATATTATTTTCAACTAATTATTTTTCCATATTATGGGCAACTACTCTTTTTATTGTAAACAATCATTCTATGAATTGGTTTGCATCCTGGATAGCGTCTCGGATAAATGTATCCGAATTTATTCATATGGAACTATTGACTTTTTATAAAAGTCTAAATGAATATTCAATTTTTTATAAGAAAAACTCTATTTTATAACTTTTGAAGGTTATTCCCATCAACGCATTTATTGCGTCTGATTACCTACTGCGTGGCGGGTCGGATTTGGAGAGACTGGTTGAGAGAGATCTTTTTACCTCTCCAGCAGGATCATTGCCTTGCAACGCTTGGGAGGGATGAATTCAAACTTTCGTCACTGCTGGACAGATTGACCTCTAGATTCCTATCCACCCATCATAACCCCTTCTTTCCGAGATCTTCTTACCCTTCCTTTTCTTAAAAAAAAAACTCTCCACCCAGCATCCTCAAAGACGATGTAGGGCCTGAGGGAAATGTTCATGGGTCTACGCTAGTCCATAATAATTTGAATGTTTAATTTGATGAAACTTTAGGGAACTAATTGTACAAGAGATCAACAGGCAGAGGGATCAACTAAGTGTGGATCATCTGTCAGATCAAGCGTCAGTGAATCATTATTTCGTAACACTAATACTAGGATGCCATGAAAGTTGATCCGCCGACCATTGCCACTTCGGCGTGCTTACATACAATGTGCAGTCAGGTTATGGAAAATAAGGTATACCTAATTACAAAATATAATTAAGTGACCCCGAAGGGCAGGGACACGATATCGAATAGAAAGTATCGATACTGTACTCATGAGTAGTATCGGAAAAAAAGTACCGATACTTCAAAGTATCGAGTACATTTCAGAGGGCTTGATTTCCAGCTCTGACAGGGCTAACTACGTATCAAATCCTTCCCCCCCAGGTTCAGAATTAACGATTTTAAGGTTTTAAAACAAATCTTGCAATTTAATTCGTTATTGTTAATCTTGACAAAATATTGCCAAAGTTCACTCTTACTAGGCGGCATTCCTCCAATTATGAACACATACACAGCATAGAATAATAGTGTTACACTTGAATAAATCAAAAACGGTCAAGCGGCAAGCCCAATAAACAATCAATCGCAGTCCGCAATAATGTGGTTGCCAAATAAATAACTATGAAACAAAACGAGAAATAAACACAGTCACAGATTAGAAAGAATTTGAATATTATGTAAGTTACTTACTGTCCTAATTCGACAGCGCCATCTATTCGTTCCATGACACACTTGATTGC
This sequence comes from Limnephilus marmoratus, assembly GCA_917880885.1. Taxonomy (NCBI): domain Eukaryota; kingdom Metazoa; phylum Arthropoda; class Insecta; order Trichoptera; family Limnephilidae; genus Limnephilus; species Limnephilus marmoratus. Next base: position 41,490,406 of record OU862928.1, read on the forward strand.
TTGTGCTTGCAATTGTACCAACGCAAAGTAATTTTTTTGAAGGTTTGCTATGATTCAACTAGATGGCGTTGCCATAAACACAAGCCGCTTAGCCAAATTTTTAAAGGTATCGATACTTGCCAAAAAGTACTCATTGAGTAAAAGTAACGAAGACAAAGTATCTAGTACAAAAGTATCGGTATCCAAAGGAAAAGTACACCACAAAAGTACCAGAAAGTATCGATACTTTTTTCATGTCCCTACCGAAGGGGTGTGCGAGAGGATGTACCGCCGAATAATAAAAGTATAAAACATATTTTCATTCAAATACATCAAGGAAAAATCTGCTTCTCTATATACTGTGTATACCAGCGCATAAGCACAAAAAATCGATACACGTGTATAAATCGGTTTGATATTCATACCAACTTATTATTAACCACTCCGACCCCTAAGATTATTTACACGACAATATAACAATAGCAATCAAGTACAATAAGCTTGTTTTCAAGCTAACGCTTCAAGTGTGTTCCCACAGAAATCGTTATAACTCCGTTATTTTTCTAGTGACAACCCTAAAACCAAAATTTGATGAACCATATTAAATCAAGCTTTACAACTCTATTCAAAGTTGTCCATAGAAATACATAAAAAAAGACTTATTTTGTAGAAACAGTTTTCACCCGCCAAATCGCGTATGCGCCATTAGACATTGTTAATTTTTTGTTTAATATTCTTGTATGAAAAGGTAAAAACGTGAGATAACAAAATTGTTTATTATACAATTAATTAAACGAAGACAATATAAGCGAAAGTCAGTCGAAAATCTGAGAACAGAAAAATCGGAAAAAGATATTGACACCGCTGGGACTTGAACCCAGGACCTCTTGCTTTCCGGGCAAACGCGCTAACCACTGCGCCACCGTGCCGATATCCAATTCGGTCATTTTTTACTGTATCATACTTCGACTAAGAACCGCCCACATTATCTTCATTCTCTTAACGCATATATTATTGGCAACTATCTTTATGTATGAGTTTATTAAAGTCCCAGCGGTGTCAATATCTTTTTCTGATTTTTCTGTTCTCAGATTTTCGACTGACTTTCGCTTATATTGTCTTCGTTTAATTAAATATTACAATTTGAGGTTTTACTCATAAAGTTAAAATAAAAATAAAAATGTTTATTATACATTTATACGATAGAATAAGTCAGATATGATTTTAGATTTTAACGGCCAAACATATATCGAAAAAAAAGAAGATAGACTAAGTGTTTTTTTTTTTTAAATAATCCTTTATATTAGTACCGTTTATTCATAAAAACATCACGTGAAAATTTTTTACAAATTTTAATATTTACAAATGTTAAAATTAATTTTTTACTAGCTGGTCCCGGCAAGCGTTGCTATGCCATTTAATAAAGAAATTGTTTCTCCCTGAGTGTCCTTTCCCATTCGTCCCGTTCCCCTTCCGCCTCCCCTTCTTCTCCTGCGTCCTCTTCCCCTCTCGCGTTCCCACTCCGTCACCTCCACCATCCCTCTCCCCACTCCACTCCTCCATCCCTCTCCCCACTCCACTCCCGTCCCGCGAACCCCCTCCCGAGTTCCCCTCCCCCCTCCCAGGTCCCCCTCCCCCATCCCCCCTCCCATATTCCCCTGCCCCTCCCTGGTTCCCCTCCCCCATTTCTCCCTCCCTCCCGCTTTTCATAGCAATAGCCGCTTCCTCGCGTGCCACCAATAGCAATTTTTTAATACAAATTTCATAATTTATTTATATATTTTTTTTTTTTTTTTTATTAACGCCCTAGTGGGCTTTTACAAGAAAAGAAGCAAATATATAATTAACAATATTAATTACATGTATTACATAAACAATAAAACAGAATAAATATGAATGCAATCGACTCGTTAGGTAAAGAATATTACAACATAAAAAAGAAATGAAATGAAATAGTACAAGTTGTACTTACAAAAAACTAAAACAATTCAGCTTTAAATATTTATACATATTATTAACAATAATAATAAGACCTGACATAGAACAAAGTGTAAATAGAACTGCAAAAATATTATAAAGTAAGTATACATTTTACTGATGAGGTTTAGATGAAAAAATATTTTATGAAAAAACAAAAAAATAATAAAAGTTAATTATTAGCAGATAGAATCGAGATTAGTTGATTTTTGAAACATTCAAAACTGTCAACACTAAATATATCTATAGATTCGCAGTATTTATTCGCAAGGTTATGGATTCTTGGAATTGGTGAGTATATGGAGTAATTAGTGTTGATTTTATTGTTGCATTTAAAAATATCTTTACTACGAGTTTGTCTAGCAGGTATGCTAATGCAAATTAATTCCAACAAATTAGGGCTGTAATGCCAGAGCTCATCGGAAGTTTTATAAAAACCTTATCCAGACAATAACGAACACATAAAAAATAATTATCCAATTTGGTGCAGTCGTTCGAAAGTTATGCGCTTAGCAACACATTCAACGATTCATTTTTATAATTCAGAATAATACAATTTGAAAACTTTTATCGTCACCTTTCAAAAGACAAATTTTAGTTTTCGGCTACGTTCAGAAATATTTCAGTTTTTTATAAATCTGGCAGTTCGCTTAAGACAAAAAACTTGCACAATAGCAAAATACCTGAGTGGTTAAGGGTGTTTTAGAAGTCGATTTTACGTTATAAATTGTTAAATAGTGTAGAGAAAATTATAATTTTGTAGTAAATACCTTTTTGGTGGGCCAATTGTCGGCGGTCACCGCTACCAAGCACTTTCGGACTATGTTATTAAGTTAACTAATACAATACATCTATTTTATTTTAGTACGCCTTTATTTCAGTACCTTTTTCCAACCCTATTCCGAGGAAGGGTAGCGATAAACCGCCCTCAAGGTGAATATTTTCCCTCCAGGGGAGCAGAAACGTGTGGAAGGAAATCTTGAAGGGATGTTATTTATCGAGCGTGTCACTCAACAGGACCCCAGAGACGAATAAAACCTCGTGCATTCAGCCTTCCAACTGCGAGCCCATTTGCCTTTACCACAGGCTGCTCAGGAGTTCGTTTATTTATTTAAGGAGGCTCTAATACCATCTGGAAAGCCTCTTTTTCTGGGTTTGTCTGACTTAATAATCGCGAATAATCGGCATACCACAAGTACATAATACCTTATCCTCACTAAACGACAATTATTGTTTATAATTTATTTATTAATATTTTGCTCGGAATTAGTGCAGCAAGCGGTGTATTGCGTCCTCCCTACAGCTCAGTGATAAGGAAAGCCGAGCTCAGTATCAACTGTTGATGTCCACGAATTTATAGGCATAGTGCATTAACTTAGGGAGGTGATCTTACATGATAGTACAAGTAAAAAAGATAAATAACTTTTTTCGAAATTTTAACTTTTAGGGGTAGTTTTCTGGTAAAAAGATAAAATTAGACCGGCGTGTGCGGGCGGCTTTATTATTTTACACTGTTGCCGAATGCCGAATCCCCGCTCCAAGCGCTCAGTGTCAGTGTTGAATTCGAATGTAACAATTTTATTCGCGTAGTAGTGTTTCACTTTAAAAACTTTATTGTTGTTAGTCAAAACTTGTTGATTTAATGTGTCTGTATCTAGTGTGTATTTATTAAGACAGACTTAAAGGAACAACTTCATTCAGTGCGTGCTTTTTCAGACTTACTTTTGTTAACTTAGTTGTAGACATGCCTAACCTGCCTAGCTGTAAAAATGGTGTTTATTTGTGCGTAATTTTATCATTGAATTACTGTGCCAATACCGCGTAATTTTTTTATTGAATTATTAGATAAATGCCTCACTTTACCAGCAAAGAACGGGCAGACATTCATTAATGAAATACGCCACAACGTACGAATCATCATTATTACATTATTACATTACATAGTATAAAATGAAGTCGCTCAAAATGTATGTGCGCGTTAATCTTTTAAACTACGCAAAGGATTTTCATACGGTTTTCACCAATAGATAGAGTGATTGAAGAGGAATGTTTATATGTATAATACATGCAAATTATATTAGAGCAAAGCCGAGAAATTTAAAGAAAACATATTTTTGTGCGATTTAAAACGGCTGGCGGGCCGTACTATAGTCACTTTTGAAATTCGTTCTACGGAAGAAATTGGAAAATAGATGTCCTAGAGTAAGTAGGTATTTGATTTTCCCTTTTCAAATGTCAAGTGTTGCATTGTATAATTAGTGGCGAGTTAATTAGTTTATATGTATAATACTTGCTTATTATAGTAGAGAAAAGCCGAGAAATTCCAATATTCAATTCAGGCAGCGGGCAGCGGGCAGCTGGCAAGCGAATGGTGTGGCTTTTATAAAGATTGGGTAATGGCGTTGTGTTTCGTTAGCCACAGCAACGTGTGACCGGGTCTGCTAGTTGATAATAATATTACTTTACGTTTACATGCTTGCTTACAAGCTGAAGGTGGGCATTTTGAAAATTTGTTAAACTAGTTAAAAGCGATGACATTAGTTAAGTGTTCAATTAGTTTATAACAATTTAATCGTTAAAAGCGTGTCTTCAATTGTTATTTAAGTGCATTGGTTTAAAACATACGATCTGTATAAACGCCAAATTCTCGGTCTTGTTATGTTTACAAACGTTTTCCATGGATACAGGCCAAATCACACCAAATAACGTTGCAACAAATGCGCCCGGCAGCGTATTTACAATCCCTACCGCGTTTCAGTCGCTTTAAATTTTCAATATTAAAATTTAAATATTTAGAAATAAAATTATTAATTTCTAATATACACATTGGAAAGATTATTTTATCTAGATTTTAGAACAATTTTTGTTTTTGCAAAGTGATAAAAAATTATCAATATAGAGGTGTATTTACAATATATGGGAATAATATTAAAATTTAAATATTTAAAAATAAAATTATTAATTTCTAATATACACATCAGAAAAATTATTTTATCTAGATTTTAGAACAATTTTTGTTTTTGCAATGTGATAAAAAATAACCAATATAGAGGTATATTTATAATGTAAATTGTCGTTACCGCGACTGAATCGGTATAGGTTTTGTAAATACGCCGCCCGGCAAGCTAACTTGGGTAAGTGCTACCTTACACTAAGGATTTTTAGTAGGTATCTTTTTGTATGGGAAAAAAAAGTTGGAATTTCAGAAAAAGTTATTCATCTTTTTTACTCCTACCATAATGTAGAATCACCTCCCGAAGTTAATGCACTTTACCCCCGGACAATATAATAAGTGGGAGCCTAACTCCTCAATCTGTACGTTGAGCGATGAGTCATCTTAATGCGGTACGACGATTCATTTTCATTCATTTAAGATAAGCTTGTGAATGTTCCTATAAATCCAGCTAAGATCATTATTTCAACCGCGTTCTATAATAGTAATATTATTATATTGTTTCACTGGTAGGATATTTCAAAATGTCATAAAAATGTACCATTATGCCTTCCAGTGTCGTTTTACTGCATATTTAATATGTAAAATGCAGACACGTTCAAATAATAATTGATTTTAGATACGCATTCGAATATTGTTTTCCTCCTTATCAAAAAAATTAGTATTTGGAGATTGTCTGACTAACCAATGGACGAACGATATTACATTGATTGAAAATTATTCTAAAAAACTTTTTTCAAGCAAATTTGAAACTCGATGAAACTAATTACAGCGACACTAAAAAGAGGTGAACGCATACATCTGTAGGATTTAGCCTGCCAGAGAATGAGCTAGTATAATCAGTCTCCTCTTTGTATGGTGCTTCTATTCTTCTTTTCAACTTTAGTTTTCTGAAGGTTTCACTTCTACCGCGTGTGACTGACACACTCTTTTTTTACACTAGCTCCACATAGGAGGCCCTGAGGAAAATAATTCCCCTTAGGGCCAATGTCATCTTTGGGGATGCTGTGTGGAGTGTCTTTTTAGGAAAAGAAGGAGAGGAAGTTCTGGGAAGGAAAAGGATAGGAGGGGGGTAGGAATCTGGGGATCAGCGTGTCCAGGAGTGATGGATGTATAAATCCATCCCTCCCACTGCGGTGCAAGGCGATGGGTCGAGGGATTCTGGCTGGAGGGGTCAACGTCTGCCTGCCATGCAGCTGGTGGGCAGACGCATCCGCCGCCAAGTCCCGGACAAACCTCACCCCATGAAATCGGGCACCCCCGCTAAGTCACCGAACGTAGCGAATCACTTGGGGTGACTTATGGAAGAGGTGTTGGTTATCCAATAAATGGTTCCTGGGAGGCGGTATCCATATCCGCCTCCCAAATAAAACTAAATTGACGGTACAATACGTCGTAACTGTCGCACTGTTACAAACACTCCTAGAAACCTAATTAACTAGAAAGCTTGTGATAAATTTACTGACAAAATCTTACAAAAACCACTTGTCTATTGTCTTTCTAAGCCTACAAAATTCTTGTCCTAGTATTTGGAATTCAAAATACAAACTTACCAGCAAATCCTTTACGAGTATTTTCACTAACCCAGTCTGTGTTCGGTCACGTGTGTGAAATGCGATCCATCCCTTTCGATCTAATGATGTCTCTCCTAACCTAACCAAGAAACCAATTTACCAACTCACCGCGTTTTGATCTCCGGACACGCGTCACAGCGAAAGACGCTTTTGGATACCACCCTTTTTATCTTAATCTTGTCTAAAGTATTCTGTAGGATCACGGTTGACCACCAGACGTCGGGTTTAGAAATATATTACATACTGGGTTGTTTGTCATAATATTTAGTCCATCAAGACCGGATTTGGCTGGTTTATTTCACCCCAAAGCCAAGGCTAAGCAAAAGTTTTCAACGCTGTCCAATCATTTAAATGAAAAATGGCGTCTAATCTTATTTTATGACAGTTAAGGCTAGCTAAGTGCTTAATTAGTTAAATGGACTTGCAATAGAAAATCTTAATAATTATTCCACATTCACTTATTTTAAGTTTGAACGGTTAAACTTTTGTATATTCGATTCTCCGTTTTCTGACTATCGAGAATGAGATTGCAAATTTGTATAGGACCCCTTATGGTCTATGCTTCTGTTAACATTTTCAGTCTTTACAGTCTTAGGCCCGGCATATCAGTTGGTTACAAGCTCGGCTTGGATGGAATGTCGAGCTTAGCACAGCTTGGAACATAATCCAAATATAGGTCGAAAGATGTCACCAATATTAAGTGCATTGTCCATGAATTTATTAGAGGAACGTGTTTCTTTTTTCTTTGAAAAACAAATCTACTGTTTACATGAATGGTATATCTACGCTCTCCATTGTCATCTTCATCGGGACATCTCTATGAGCCGGGAAATTGTGATATTGTGATTGCGATAATTCAATAAAGACGACAGTTTATTTTTGGGCGGGTTTAATTAACGAGTCAATTTTTTACAAAGTTCCCCACTTCTATCAGCACGGTGCTATATGCGAGTACACTAATTTTAATTAGTACACATTCGTTTTGATAGTCAGTGCACTATTAATAAAATTAATCACTGAAAACAAACTTTTCTAACGTTGATACTTTTAAAATACCTTATCAGACTATTTTCAATTAATAACATTGTCATTCCTCATAATAATAATACGTAATTGAATGATTTTGCAGGAGGACCATGAATGGTGTGTGTTTGTGTGAATGCGAATGTCGAAGGACCTTGTATGTGTTTTCAGATGTGTGTTTGAAATGTATGAAAGACCACTGAACAAGTAAAAATGAATGCACATAAAGGGAAAGGAAGAAAGGCACTTACTGACGAACCTTGTGGTACTTCTCTTCTCTCGTGGGTGGCCTTTGTTCATACACTTGTATATTATTATTCGCGGTATTTACTTTGATATGCGGGTAGAGAATGCGGAGCGGAAAATTGTGTTCTTTCACGGCGAGTTTCGATAGACGACACTGATTTGATATGGTAACAAAAATAACAAGTTCATAGGGATGGGATAGAATGATAGGGATGGGATAGGTAAGGAACATGTGGCAATCAAGCTACAAGCACAGAGTCCATGATATATGTAGATATATATAGGTAAGTGTAGCTATGATTGTGTAAACGCCCAACCAGTAATAGTCCATTAAATTTCAGTGGGAAGTACTCAAATATTATTTACGTAAATGTCAGATTTGGTGTATGACTGCTAATACCTCGGCGTCTAAAATGGGAACTATTCTGCGGCTTGTCAAAGCATGAGCGGTAGATTTAGCTTAAATTGGAGCGAGGAATGTCGTACATAGCAAGGCTAATGTATAATTTATTTTGTTATCTTGTTTGGTGTTCATATGCTAGTGACTTTTTTTATAAACAAAAACGTTCGTGTGCATAAGTCCATTTTATATTTCGTAAATTAATAAGCATGTCTTATATTTATACGATTTTCTAATTTTCAATAAGGTTGAAATCATAGTAAATACGTTACTATAATAAACAAGGCTCGTTGTTTCTGACGAACCGAAGTATTATTGAAGACTCCTGATCAGAAAAGTATCTTTAATCAAAGGAAACATCAGTACACCACATTTTTAACGTACTTTTGTTTTTCGTACTGTTTTTGCAAAACAAATAAATAAATTGTTCAAAAAAATATCACTAAAAACAATAATTTCAAACGCTACAAATTTGTTTCAGCTAATCTGAAAAAAAACAAACCATCTAAATTTGAATCAACTTTTCACAAAGGACGAGTAATCTGGCTTTAATTTCTTCAATTTGTATTCTGTCGAATAAAATAACACAATTCAACATAATCTACATAGCTAAGGGTTAATATACAGGGCCAAACCGTCCTCTAATTCAATTGCTTGCTAAAATAACACCCTTTACCGCGAGAGCCGCATTTCAAAAGGTTTTCAGATAATTTACATCTCAATAACGTCAATGAACCCCCTACGTTGGATGATTTCCTGGTACCATTATTGGGGTATAATTGGAAATTCAAAAAGGACGACGCGTTGCGTAATTTCTATATCGAGGTTTATTATGAAAGCGGTTTATGTTGTAACTGGTCAAATTTGGTTTAGATTTTGGCCGGATATTGCGGGTTGAAAATACATCGAAGTTTAAAGATAGTCGTACTAGCGTAGACCCGTGAAAAATCACGGGATATTATAGTAAGTATTGGTTTGATAATTGCACGTTACATAGATATAAAGCACAGTCATATGGAAAATAACGAATTCTGACTTTACTTATCAAGATTAACCCTCAGAAATTTAAACATAAGAAATATACATTAAAAATAATATAAAATTAAAACAACTTTTACTAATTACTTGGGTTTGAATTATTAATAATCAGTTCTAATATTGAAAATGACACGTAAAATAATTTTCTTTTAAAATATTGCTTTATGGCGTTTTTCTTTGTTTCATAATAGATCCACACAGAAGACCATGAGGAAAAAAATGCTTTCATATCCTATGTCACATTTTGGGTTGCTGTGTGGGGTTTTTTTTAGGGAAAGGAAGGAGAGGAACTTCCGTGAAGGAAAAAGGAATAAAGAGTGTGTAAAAATTTGGGGGTCAATTTGTCCACTAGTCTAGTAGGGATGTCGAAAGTGAAAAAAAATATCGGTATATCGATGTATCGATATTTGTTAAAATATCAATATCGACGTCGATATATCGAGGAAAAAATATCGATCTATATATCGGTCAAATTTTCAAAAGATTTTACGTTTTTAAAATAATAGTGTATTCAGCTCAATATTATCAATAGTATTTTTTACACACAATGTGCTTTTTTTAATGTACAAAACTCTCAATAAAAATGAAGGTATTTTTATCAGTATTCATTTTTATTAGGTAATAATTACAAAAATATCAAAAATTAAAAAACTGTCTTCTAACTTATATGTAAACTGAGACGCATACAAAGTTTGTATGCATCTTAGTAACATTCTATTGGCGTATTAATCTGTCAAAAAGGACTTCGTGTTTGGAACAAGGTATAGTCAATAATCAAACAAGGTATATACAATTGGGAACCAACACATGGAAGTGGCTTAGAAAAAAATGGCTAAAAATAGCACACATTTCTATGTACGTACCTACACATGAAATAGTATTAGTGATCAGTGTGATCACAAATACTTATGCAAATAAAATAGATTTTTAAGCTATTAATAGTTAAAATTTCAACCGCCAGATGTCATGACCCAATACAGTTACTTTTTTCCGTTCGTTCTTATACGGTTTTGGATTCTAGTGACTTTAGTTACATGAATAAAAAAAATATCGTTTTTGATACAATTTTCGATAATGGATATTTTGTATCGATATATCGGATGAAAATATATCGGCTAAAAATATCGATGTATTGAATAAAAAATATCGATACATCGATATATCGATACTTTTTCAACAACCCTATAGTCTAGTAAGAAAGTTGAGTCCAGTTTAATATTCAGTGTTAATATTTACGGTACCTTAATATACACTTCAATGTAGCTATAACTTTGTGGTTATCCATTATATATAACAATATATTAACCTAGTTAGAATCATTTATATTTTATTAGTGCCGACTGACCGTAAACGTTTCGGAACGACCGTAAAATAAAGGAAAATGCTTAGATAACTTAGAAATAAAAAAATATCAATGATTAAAAATAATGAGTCTATTATCAAAATACAAAAAATATTATCTTATAGCCCGATCTTGAATATGTTCCCCCACCCACTCTTCATTAATCCCTAGTAGTACTGGGCGTTGACGATAATTCCATCCAACGCCAACGTCGTTATCGTTGGCGATTTTCAACTGTTGAAAATATCGTCGACGTTGACGCAACTATAATAGGAGATCGATACGATGCTAACAAAAAACAAACAAAAAATATATCAAAATCGTATTAAGGAATCCCTTTTAACGGGTGGTTCCCCGAATCATAGATGTATTATTTTTATCACTATGCCCCACGCCCCACACACGTAATAATAATCCTATAATAACGTTGAAAGTTGGAAGACGTTGGTTTCGGTGGTGAAAATATCACCCTGTTGAAATATTAAGACGTTGAAGATATATTTTGCTTGTCATTGATAAATTCGCTTGTTGCTTGGCGCTACGGATCGGCCGTATTGGATGGGAAAATAATAAAAAAACGTACAGTAGGTACGTCATTACCAAAAGACCATTTCAAATTAGGTATAATATCCTTCACGAAGTGTGATCTCTTGACCCTTTTGATTTAACGGGCCAACACCGGTGAAAACATTAGGTACAAAATGCGTTGATAATTATCAATAGGTCATTTTTTGCTTGTCGTTGATAAATTTGATTGTTCCCTGGTGATGCGTATCGGCCGTATTGGATGGGAAAATTAAAAAAAAACGTGCAGTAGGTATGTACATTACCAAAATACCGTTTGAAATATCGAGTAATGTTGTTCACGAAGTGCAAACTCTTAACCCTTTTTATTTATTAGGCAGTTGAATCGTTGACTGCGTTGAATAATGTTCGCATGTAGGTATTATATTTCAACTGTTGGCGCTAATTATTTTCAACAGCTTGGACGTTGAAGCAATATAACTATTGTTTCCAACGGCTAGTTATATTTTAATACAGTACTAAACCCTAGCCACGTCAGCACCACTACCACAACACTTAGCAATAATACAATGTACCCACCCACGTCAGTCAAGTCAGTAGGTATATGTTTGCCCTGAGGAAGGAACGGTCGATATCTTAATAATTCAGCTAGTAATCACCCGAACCACAAACTTATTTGGAAGATACCAATCACATCTAAAGCTCTAATAATAATCATTGGAAACTAACAGACACAACAAATGTGATAGTTTTTGAGCAAATATTAAACAATGTTTTAAAATTTTTGAATTCTTAGCTTAAAAATGAAAATTACGCATTTTGAGAAGATTTATTTATTGTTTCTTTACATGGTACCAAGGTCTAATGTTTACAATTTAGTTTATAACCTCACTAGGTCAAGCCTGTGTTGAGGTTAACAACTCTACAATTAAATAAAATAACACAAAAATAATATAGTTATTGAAGAACAATATTGTTGTATGTTTCTTATAGATTACACAGGCCTACGACTGTTTTTTTTCTTTGAAATAAGAGATAATTCCCATGCGTTCCCATGTATTTTTGGTTGCTGAATTCGGGAAAATTATCAAAAAAATTCCATCATGTAAGGTTTTTCCGGAAAACTCAAAATGCTGTGGGATTGCCTATCTTAAGGCGCAAAACGGAGTTTATTGCCGATTTTTTATTAATTCCAACTTATTATAAGATAATGTTATGTTTTATAGACTGAAACAAAACATTTAGTAACTCATGACGATAAAATTAGTCAGCGTTGAATCACATATATCGGGATTTTCCATAGTAAGTATGATGAGAGAATGCCGAAATTCCCAAGTTGCCCACCACCTTCCATGCCCTTTCATTAATTATTTCTGTTCCAACTTTCCTAAGGTGCGTTTCAAAAATGACTTCAAGAGGTTGTGTAAATTCTTCTGAGTGTCTGCTATATTTGTGGAGAAATTGTAGTGAAAAAAACAACAATGAAATATTACTGATTTTCTTAAAAAAGTGTATTTTGCGTATTTGGTGTAAAGATAGGGGGACCAGGACAAATCTTGGGCCCCGCATGGAGTTTGTTCAGGGTATGTTGAAGGACTTAGAATGTGGTCAAAAAGTAGAGTTAATCTTTTCGTTTTGGTGTTCCCATGATCTCTGGAGAGAGCCTCGAAACCACAGCGATGACTCCTACTTTTGTTCATGCAATGTGCAAGGGTATAGTACCAAAAAAAAAAAAAAAACAAATTTGTTACCCAAACATGGATTCGGCACTCCGCCCAGTCCCTCACGGACCTGGCATTCCTACACCACAAGCACCCCCAAAGCCGAGACGATTTACCATCATCAGAAGAAACTTCTAGTGAGCATTTTCAAGTAGGCGACTCCAGTGGACCTCAACAATTTTAATATAACGTCCCAAAAAAGAAAAAGCACAAAACGAAGCTTCAAAACTAAAAAAAACAGATTTTATATAGATTTATAATTGTATATAATGTAAATAAAATGTTTTATGAATTAAAATGAATTAAATTTGCATATTTTATGTTTTTTTTTCTTTTGAACATTCCCTACAGAAGTAGTGTAAGGCGGGTTTAGCTTATATTTTAATTTTCACTTTGCGGAAAATCCTTTCGTGATGGGTTGAAATGGATAGCATACTCGGATTCAGCATACCGAAATACATATAATTCACCCATTACCATTTAAAAAAAAAAAAAATGTCAATTTGCAGACCTGTGATGCTCCATAGAGAACTTCCAGACATCCCACAAAAACGGAAAAGCTCAAAACGGAGTTTTGAGGGAAAAAGATGTAGATATTATGAAGAATTATAAATCTTTATTGTATATACATATTATTTTTATCAAATTGTACTGCGCGTTTTGCATAACTTTCATTTTCATTTTGCGGAAAATCCCTACGTGCTGGAGAAAAACTGAGGGCATATTGGGACTCAGCGCACCAAAATACATACGTTTCACCCATTACGGTGAAAAAAAAATCAAAAGTGTCAATTTGCAGGCCTGTGTTATAATTACGATGATTACCTACTAAGCTGAAGGCGATAGTACATTAAATTTAGGGTGACCATAATGTTGAGATTTGATTTTTAGAAAATTTTATTTATTTTAAGGAATTAAGAAATATACATGTAATTAATAAATTTGGCAAGAGAAAGATGAAAAAACAGTTAAGACGAAATAGTATGATATTAATTTAGAAAGGACAAAGTAGAGAAAAACAATTGGCAATCCTCGGCTAACACAAATAATTTAACGGTCTTTTTAAAAATGCTCAAGGAATTAGATGCCTTAATTTGTTCTGGAAGGCTATTAAATATGAGTGGAGCTTGATAAAAATAATTTCTTTGACCAAAAGAAGATTTAGTTTGAATTGCCATAAAGTTTAGACCGGAGCCAACTCTAGTAGTACGAATTTGGTGTGTTCTTTCTGAAATATTAGGTTCTTACATATGAAATTGGCGTTTTGCCGTACTGGTAACTTTGATCTCAAATATCTTCTCTTTGGTTAGGAATTCCAAATTCAAATTAATACAGCTATTTACTCATGTATTTGTGTTTCGAAAATTATAATTCATTTGTTTTTTTCCTTAATTGTTTTTTTTCTTTCCATCACTTAGTTTACAAAATGGAAAACTTGAAATATCGCGTTATTTACGAGTATGAGTTCCACCGTGGCACTAGTGCTGCAGAAACGGCTCGAAGGATTAATAATGTGTATGGCGACGCGACGGTGCCGCAAAAGAAAACACAGTGCGTTTTTGGTTCCAACGTTTTCGTTCTGGAAATTTCGACCTGCAAAACAAGCCCCGTGGACGGCCGGAGACCAAAGTTGATAATGAGGATTGAAGGCTATTGTGGAAGCGGATTCATCGCAAACCACGTCCGAGTTAGCTGCAGGTTGCGGTGTTAGTGATAAAACTGTTTTAATCCACTTGAAGCAAATTGGGAAGGTGAAAAAGCTTGAAAGGTGGGTACCTCACGAATTGAGTGAAGCAAATCAAAAAACGCGCGTTAGAACGCTAGACCACACACTGCACAACAGACGGCTACCAAATTAGAAGAACTTCAATTGAAATGTCTAAGACATCCACCGTACTCTCCGGACCTTGCCCCAACAGATTACCATTTTTTTCGAAATTTGGATAATTTCTTGCAAGGGAAAAAATTCAACTCCGATGGGGCAGTCCAAACCGCCTTCAAAGATTTTATTGATTCCCGTCCGAATGGTTTTTTTTAAGTAAAGTGATCGATGAACTACCTATGAGATAGCAAAAGTGCATAGATAACAATGGTACATACTTTGATTAAATTAATATATTATATTAAAAAAATCGACCATACATACTCCCATACAAAACGCCACTTTCATATGTAAGGACCTAATATCAATATCATTAAAAAATCTACAAAACGTGGATGCGTTTGGATTCAAAATTTCAATTCTCCCAAATTCTCCTAAAGAAATCAAAGAATTTGTGGGGTATTTTCTGTGTTCAAATTTTAGACAGTTCATTCGAAGATGTGGTAGTCTTTGAAGAGGTATTTTATTTATATTTTCAAATTTCTGCATTATTAACTCAAAAATTAACATTTTTGAATTGTCAAAATCTAATACTTGCCGTCACATGGACACGTACAAATAATAATTATTAACTTTCGACTTCATGGTACTTCGAGGACTTGTACATACGAGTACTTCGCCCATTTACTAGTTTTCATTATCGTAGTTCTAGAAGTTACATCTCCTATGGACTACAATCAAATACGGATGTTGTTCACTTCAATATATGGAACCTCCTGTTAAGGGGATGATGTTATCAACATACTGGGAGCCCGAAGGGGGAGGGAAATGGGCAGTGCAGGAACCCCTATTAGGTCGAGTTTCGCTTGCAAATGATTTTGCCTTACAAATCTCTGACGAGGTAAATAGTGATGACGATCCTTCGACTGTATTATTCGACATTCGGCAGTTAATTTTTGCATATATTTTGTTGTCGATTTTCTTCATCAAGTTTTTTTCTTCATGACGACCTCCGTAGTCCAGTGGCTAAGACTCTTGACTCACATTCCGGAGGTCGCGGGTTCGAACCCGGCATGCGCAAATAAATTTTATTTGATTAATTTGTGTTATTTCACAATTAATTCATTTAAAATAACATATAGTATATTTGCGGCATGTTCCAGAGTGGAAGATACTATCAGTATCGCCCTGGTGTAAGACCACCATTCAGAATTGAAACGTTGCTTGAAAATGGCTTTAGCCGTGTTTAGTGACCAGATCTGAATAGCCAGGTACTTCCCAACCTTCCTCTTCCCCACCTCCTTCCCCTCCCCACTACCTTCAGCCTCACAACATACCCCAATTGGGGATGCCATAGTCTCACTGGCTCCAGACGGGAGCAGTTGAGATTCTTGTGCGGTATTCACTGTAAAAAAAAAAAAAAAAAACAAGAGTAAATTTCCTTAGTATGTACCTACTAATGAAATTAGATTTTTACAGAGTATATTATTTTTAACTATTGATTAATGTGTTAATATTATACTATTGAAGAAATACTGGTTGTTCTGCGAACAGTGGATCTCGCGTACAAAAGCATACTTCTAATTATAATTTTCCTCTGAAATAATAAAATTTGTAAGTAGATACAAAAAGTATATATATAATAAGCAGTGGCGGCTCGTGACTTTTGGGTGTCTTAGGGTGCTAATATTAAAAAAATGGCATCATGGATGTTGTCGTATACGAAAAAAAAATTTTTTTTTTCAAAAATCGGTGTTTTGTATGAAGATTTTTCAGGAAATCGGTGCGGCACACCGCCAAACTGAAACTTTCTGAAATTTTTCATACAAAAAACTGATTTTCAAAAAAAAAAACAACATCAATAATACCATTTTTTAAATATCAGCACTCTAGCACACCAAAAAGTCACGAGCCGCCACTGATAATAAGACTAATAACCGAATTGTTACCAACGTATCCAATCTACCGGCGGGCATCTTCAATGAGAGATTAACCCATTGTCAGATTAACACAGAGCATCCTTTAAAGCGGACGTTAAGTCTAGTTAGATATTCATTGTAAACAAGACACGTTAATAAACAAGACTCGTAATCTCTCCCAAACCGAAGTATGATTGAAAACTCCCTATCATGAAAATTGTTTTATTAATCATAGGAAATAACTGAACACTACAGTTTATTACAAAGTAAATCAAAATTAATTTACAAGAAACGGAAAATGTATGGTTTTTCATTCATTATTTTTTTAAATCTTATACATATATAAAACAAAGTCAGGTTAGTTACACCATTTAAAACTCAAGAACGGCTGGACTGATTTTTATGATATTTGATTTGTTGGATTTGTCTCTGCCCCGAATAGCAGAATAGCTATTAACATCGGAAAAATTCACAAAAAAATGAAGAAAATTCTTTTCCTCATACATTTTGTGTGTAACGAATTCTCATCTTTTGAAAGAGCTGCAGGAATATTGTGATAAGTACCTAATACTAATTGTTAGTGAGTAAATTCCTAAAATTCAAAAACGTCAAATGTTAATGCGCTGACTGTTTTGCTTTTGTTCTTAAATATATAAAGCGGCCCCCTTTTCTCACCCACTAAGGTTGGTCGCAGACACACGTTTTCCTTATTCGATTTCCTGATGCGGAATTCCGTGAGACTAGCGCAAACGTTCGTTTTTCTTCATTCGGAATGTATACACGTCAGTACAGATAGTGATAGCGTGGTGAACGCACGACGATTTATTAGCAATTGCATTTCTGTTAATAATGAAGAAGAAAAAAATAATGAAATGATGAAAAATAATGAAAGTTTCTGCCTCACACATTATCGTGTTGCGATTCTATGCGTAACAAATACAAAGAATACGTCCGATGCACGCGGTGCCGGTGCGATACTGAATAGAAATTTCCGAGCGTATGCGCCGGCACAAACAAAATGTATGCAAGCGCTGCGTTTCACATGACGTCATTAGGTTTTTTCCGTTAGGTTTCTCCGAACGCGCCGGCTTGCATTCGGAACGTACGTACGCAATTTTTTCCGTTCGGAAAAAAAGCGAACGTGTGCGTCAGTTAACGTATTTTCTACTGATTCCATGCATTTGGATGTCCGAATACGAAAAACAAATATAATAATATCGTGTGTATGTGACCAGTCTAAATGTCAACAGTCGAAAATGAGACATACGGTGAACGTATGTCTGCACCTCTCCAAAGGAAAAATACAGTAATAAAATAAAATTCCCTCACACTTATAAAGAAAATGAAACGCAACTAAGTTGAAAAGTAAAAATATCACATAAAACATAAAAAAAAGTTATTCCCGTAAGTAAGATAAAATGTAAGAAAATAAAACAAAATATAATTCTATACACAACGCCATCTCTGATTCTGACAAAAATAAAACACGGACAGTTGCGCATCGATAATTGCTTCATTGTGTAATTTATAATTTAATAAAAAAACTGAATTTAATTCCTTCTTCAAACTTCGCAAATTTATTTTGTGGCATCATTTTTCATATAATGAATAACTTATTACTTTGTATAAAACCACTATATTTAAAACAATATCAACATGTGTCGACAACAATGTTGATATTGTTTTAAATATAGTGGTTTTATACAAAGTAATAAGTTATTCATTATATGAATTTAATTCAGCCAATAAGTTAACACGACAGTTATTAATTCTGATGCGGTACGAAGTTCGCCGTGCATAAATTATCTGGTATTTATTAATATTATTTTCTTATGATTCAGAAAATTCGGCACTCGCAGCCCCATCTCTATGCAGTTTACCTTAATGTAATCTAGTTTGGACATTTCCGATCTGACGAAGTAACTATGGTCAGAAATGTCTAACTATACGGTACAGCTCTTGCAATCCAAACTTACAGTTCGATTGCATTAACACAATACAATTGGCATGTGTGTACTGTGAGTCTATATTACAACACAGATCATCAGTGGATTCGGCTGATTGAATTTCGTCCCATTTGGGTCATATCCTTTTGGAGTGTATAGTGTGTTGAGATCGAAGGCTTTTGGGCAATGTCGTTAAACTTTATTACATTTAGAATTTGACCCCATTACGCATATCAAGTCTGTGGTTTTTGAGAGGAAAAAACGAATATTCATAACCCCTCAGGCCTCGACGATATTTTGTCGGAGGGTCAAAAAAGTCTCGCTTTACAATAAAATCCATATAAATGGAAAATTTCTGAGCGTATTCAAAAAATAAAAACTGTTTTTATTGAGATTTTACTCATAAAGTTTAAAAAAAATTAATAATAAATATTCATCCTAGACTTGCAGAAAAAGTCAATAGATGTCGCGTATAACAAATAAAATGGATAAAAAATTATCCAGACACTATCTAGATTGCATTTAGTTCGAGTTGAATCTTGTAATCATATATAAAGATAGCAGCCAATAATATGTGCGTTAAGTAAATGAAGATAATGTTGGTAGTTCTTAGTCGAAGTATGATACAGTTAAAAGTGACCGAATTAATATGGGTTCCGTAGCTTAATCGGTAGAGCTATTTCCATGTAAGAAAAGGGTTCTGAGTTCGAGTCCCAGCGGAGCCAATATCTTTTCTGATTTTTCTGTCTCCAAATTTTCGATTGAGTTTCGCTAATATTGTCTTCATTTAATTAAATATTATAATTTGAGATTTTACTCAAAGTTTAAAAAAAAATAATAATAAATATTCATCCTAGACTTGCAGAAAAAGTCATTAGATGTCGCGTATTACAAATAAAATGGTTAAAAAATTATCCAGACACTATCTAGATTGCATTTAGTTCGAGTTGAATCTTGTAATCATATATAAAGATAGCAGCCAATAATATGTGCGTTAAGTAAATGAAGATAATGTTGGTAGTTCTTAGTCGAAGTATGATACAGTTAAAAGTGACCGAATTAATATGGGTTCCGTAGCTTAATCAGTAGAGCTGTTTCCATGTAAGAAAAGGGTTCTGGGTTCGAGTCCCAGCGGAGCCAATATCTTTTCTGATCTTTCTGTCTCCAAATTTTCGATTGAGTTTCGCTAATATTGTCTTCATTTAATTAAATATTATAATTTGAGATTTTACTCATAAAGTTTAAAAAATTAATAACAAAATACAATCATTCATCGCGCTTCACACACCTTTAACATTTCATTCAGTGAATTCGACTTATTTAACACAGTACCTAACGTTTTCAAAACTAAAATGAATAAATAACATTTACACATACATACCATTATTTACACAGAAAGGATCCATCCCTATCCACTCCCTTCCACCATCCCATCCACATAACATAATTTAACTATTTTCTCGATTTTTCTCTATACCTACTGACTAAATAATTAACATACTTCAGCGAAACCTATTATTGGTTAAATTTCTGCACATATTTCATCAAACATTATTTATAATTGTAACTGTTGCTTTTCCCAATAAAATAAAATAAAAAGTCATTGTATGGGAATGTATGATATGACACAAGCCATCGTACCAATTTATTCGTTTATTTACATACTGTTTATAGAGATTTAGTTGTTGTGTTTATTGAAACATTATTTAGGCCTAAATAATGTTTCAAAAATAAAGGTATCTCTAATTAGTTTATCTCTATTATTGAAAATATTAAGCACAAAAAAATGGTAATGCTACTTCTAGGAAGAATACTTCGAACAACGGAATTCAAAATGGCGGCAGTTGTTCAGCTGATTGCCCGATCCTATACTAATTTTTCAGGAGTGATGACGTCACACGATTCATCATACATACGCTGGTTTTCGGGGGGTCTTGAAAAATTTAAACTTTGACAATTATTTTAACTGTTAAAACTAACTCTAAAAATAAAAATAAAAATGCAGTTTTTTAAGTTAGGACGTCATTATTCATAAAAAAATAAAAAAATTGGACTGGAGTTCTCTATCTCGTACGAGAAAATCAGAAACGAAATAAGGTTCCACACCCCTACGCCAAATTAACATCCCTTCTGTGAACTATTTCCTCTGTTTGCTTTGCGTCTTGCTTCCAA
Source organism: Limnephilus marmoratus (assembly GCA_917880885.1). Classification (NCBI taxonomy): domain Eukaryota; kingdom Metazoa; phylum Arthropoda; class Insecta; order Trichoptera; family Limnephilidae; genus Limnephilus; species Limnephilus marmoratus. The sequence goes on from OU862928.1 coordinate 41,511,043, forward strand.
ATCGTATGAGGCTCAGCCACTAGAACAATATTATTTTAAGGTCCGCAACGTCAGACCTCCCGCCCGAGCCCTAACGCCGCTAGTAGGAACTTGAATAGAAAATGATTAATAATTTGGTTTTCTATAGAATGGGGACTGTAATGGAGAATGGTGTGGAAGTGGAAGTGGAAGTGATATTATGATGTATTAAGGACTTTGAAAGGAAATGTAGGCTTTTGTTTGATGTTTCCTAAGCCGTTTGTTCGCGTTTAAATGAACACTTGTGAATTTCTTAATTAGTTCATTTAACGACTAGTTTTCATTTTACACACAGCTTGAAATCTTTTGTAAAAATTGCACTGTTGGATTAATTTATTATTTTTTTTTTATTTATTGAAGTAAAACTTCTTTTTTATTTTATTTACGCACGCTTAACTTGGGGAGTAAGCTGATGAATGCGTGTCGAGAGCGTTATGAAAAGTGTGATCGGGCGAGGCGAACGGAAGTTGAAAGGGAGATATAAGTTAGTGAAGTTTTACATCAGTCGTGTGGTCTAAAGCACACTCGTTTTTGAAATAAAACTTCTTTACGCATGCTTGACTTGGGGAGTAAGCTGGCGAATGCGTGATGAGTGCGTTACGAAAAGCGAGTCGAACTGTAGTTGAGAGGGAGTACGCTTCGAAAGTACTTAGCTAGGTCGAAATTTCCAAAACGAAAAAGTTGGAACCAAAAACGCACTGTGTTTTCTTTTGCGGCACCGTCGCCATACACATCATTAGTCCTTTGAGCCGTTTCTGCAGCACTGGTGCCACGGTGGAAATCGTACCCGTAAATAACGCGATATTTCAAGTTTTCCATTTTGTAAACTAAGTGACGCAAAGAAAAAAAACAATTAAGGAAAAAACAAATCTTCTTCTTCTATCTTCTATATAAATAAAAATGAATCGCCGAAATGTATGTACGCGCATAACTTCCGAACGACTGCACCAAATTGAATAATTCTTTGTTTGTTGAGTTCGTTATTTATTTATTTATTTATTTATTTACGCCCTTTTACGGGGCTTTTACATAAGTATTAAATTTACAAATTACACTATGATTAAATAATATATAAATACTATTTCTTCAATAAAGAAATATAATAGGTTTTTGCAACGCAATATATAGTATTTATTGTACATAACTGAACTGCCTCAGTAACAGTATTTTGTATTTGTTTAAAGATAAATTGAAGATGTCCACTGACTTGGTATAATTATTTCCCTCCATTAGTATTCTGGGCAAAGAGGAATACATATGGTAGTTAGTTCCAGAATTTCTGCACTGAAATAAATCCTGACTTCTGGTATTACGTAGTGGAATCCGGAAACTTATCAATTCTAGCAATATCGGACTATCAACTAAATCATTTAGAATTTTATATAGAAATACCAAGTCAGTGAAAATTCTTCTGTCGGACAATTTGAGCATATTCATATCATTTAAAATAGTGTTGTAGTTCAACATAATTGCTGGAATACCCATTTTAAAATTTAGAAAACGTAAGAATTTGTTTTGTATTCTTTCAACAGCTTGTACATGTATACTATAATGTGGATTCCAGACGGGAGAATTGTACTCAAGTTGACTTCTAACAGGCAAAATATAACAGTTTAATACACTTTATATTGTTAAATTTTCTAGTTAGCCTGGTTATAAATCCCAACATTTTTAAGCCCTTATTAGAGATTTCTGTTATATGGTTAACAAATGAAAGATTTGATTGAAAAGTGATGCCCAAGTCTTTAATTTGTGTTAATGTCTCAAGAGTATTGTTATCAATGTTGTAATTAAAGATCACTGGATTTTTTATTCGAGAAAATCTAACCACTTGGCATTTTGAGATATTTAAGTAAAGTCTATTTTTATTACACCAAATTAACAATTTGTTGATATTATCTTGAAGAATGTTGCAGTGGTAAATATTTTGAATAATTCTAAACATTTTGAGGTCATCAGCAAAAAGTAAGAAAAATACATCATGAAATATTTTGTTAGATCATTTATAAACAAGATAAATAAGATTGGGCCAAGGTGTGAACCCTGTGGAACTCCACTTGTTGCATAAATTTTTTCCGACAGGGAGGATTTTATTCTGACAATTTGTTGTCTTCCAGTAAGATAACTTTCAAACCAGTTTAATATATTACCACGTATACCAAGTTTTTCTAATTTCCAAATGAGAATTTTATGGGAAACTGAATCAAAAGCTTTACTAAAATCAGTATAGACAGAGTATACTTGTTTTTTTTCTTTAAAAGCATTGGTTATAAAAATTTCATAAATAATTAAGTTTGATAGAGTACTTCTACCTGGCATAAATCCAAACTGGTAAGGTGATATCACAGGCTTTATTTGTGTAAAAAGTTTGTCAAGTATTAGGCTTTCAAAGAGTTTCGGTATGGTGGATTGAATGCATATTGGTCTGTAATTAGAAATATCACTTTTATCGCCCTTTTTGAAAATTGGAGTCAAATAACTAACTTTCTACATATCGGGAAAAATTCCACTGGATAAAGATAGATTAAAAAGTTTGGTTAACGGGAGAGCAATTACTTTGATACATTCTTTGATAAATATTGTAGGTATATTATCTGGTCCCGCAGATTTGTGGACATCTAACGATTTAACTTTAGTAATTACATCAGAGAGACTTATGGTACACTGTGAAATATCAAGAGTTTCATCTAGAGTTGTTGTTGGAACAGGAGCATTGCTTGAGTCTGTTGAATAAACACTTTTAAAAATTTTTGCAAACAAGTTAACAATACCATCAGTATTATTGCTATGGCTGCCATTTAGGTGCATAATACTAGGGAAATCAGAATCATCTTCTTTAAGAGATTTCGAATATTTCCAAAAATAACCAACATTATTTATTATGGAGTTTTGAATTTCATTTATATAGTTACGGTAGCAGGTCATAGACATTTTTTTACATGAAGTTCTTAAATCTTTGAATTGTCAGGACAATGTTTGTATACAAGTACTGGTGAGTTCTGGCATTTTAAAATTTGTATAAAAAATTGCAATAGGTTGCACGCGAGCTGTTTGAAAATTGAATGTACGGTGACTGAATGTATAGAATGCGGGAGGGGAACTTGGATAGTGGATTCAGGGGAGGGGAACCCGGGAAGGGGGAGGTGAATTCGCAGGATGGGTTAAGGGGGGAGTGGTGTGGGAAGGTGGAGATGTGGATTGGGTACGCGAGAGGGAAAGGGGACACGGGAAGGGAAGGGAAGGCGTAAGGGGAACGGGACGAATGGGAAAGGACACGCAGGGAGAAACAATTTCTTTATTAAATGGCATAGCAACGCATGCCGGGAACCAGCTAGTGAATTATACTTTTCGAAACACAAATACATGAGTAAATAGCTGTATCAATTTGAATTTGGAATTCCTAACCAAAGAGAAGATATTTTAGATCAAAGCAGCCAGTACGGTAAAATGCCAATTTTATAAGGACCTAATATAATATAGAATGAAACAAGTACTTTGTTTAAAAACCACTTTATTTTTATTTATATTTGTCGACCGGTTTCGGTTGAACTCAACCTTCTTCAGGACAATAAACATATAAACTTTATAAAGTTAAAGTCGACAAATATAAATAAAAATAAAGTGCTTTTTAATTATATTACATATGTGATATATTCTGTCGGCGAGCCAACAAACAAAAAATAAAAAATAAATAATGTAATATTGGCTGCTATCTTCATGTATGATTGCAAGTTTCTTCCCATAACATGTACCTACGATGAACAAAGCAAGTAGTTTCTTATCATAATCTCCTCACCCAACCCTTAAAGTAGCTAAGGTTTACAGAGGCTTGAGGTATATACAAGGGATAGTAGAGCTTCATTAATGCATCATCCCCAGTTTCTCTCATAATCGCTAACGAGCCCACAAAGGGATGTCTAATCAAACCGGCGCATGCAGACGAAGGTGCTCATGCATGGGATAGTCTTAACCTAAAGGTGTTACGGAATGGAGGTAAGTAGAGAAACCGGTGTGGGAATTGAGGTGTTCATAACGAAGGATAAATTGATGTAAGTGAATAGCAAATTTAATGCTGTCTGATGCGTTTTTTATGAGGTGCTAGGTTTAGAAGCAGGTCAAATATATATATTTTTTTTTACATGAATACCGCACAAGAGTCCCAACTGCTCCCGTCTGGTACCAGTGAGACAATGTCATCACCAATTGGGGTACGTTGTGAGGCTGAAGATAGTGGGGACTGGGGAGGGGAAAGAGATAGGGCATAGGAAGGTGGGGAAGTACCTGGCTATTCAGATCTGGTTACCAAACACGGCTAAAGACATTTCAAACAACGTTTCAATTCTGAATGGTGGTCTTACACCAGGGCGATACTGGGAGTATCTTCCACTCTGGAACGTGCCGCAAATATACTATATATATTATTTTAAATGAATAAATTGTCAAATAACCCAAATTAATGAAATAAAATTTATTTGCCACGCCAGGATTCGATCCCGCGACCTTCGATTTGCTAGTCAAGAGCGTTTCCCCTGGACTACGCCGGCCGTCGAAAATATGGAGTCAAAATAAATTAAAAATGGCTGATTATCAATTTATAAACATTAAAAAGACCATGCAAAGACCACTAAAATTTATGATGATAATAATAATAATGTTTTATTCCAGGATGTGGGGAGGACAGTGCAATCCCACACGTCCCATAAAGTTGTACATAATTACACAACAGATAAAGTACAAAAAGTAAATAGAATAGGAAAAAAAAACATAAGCGATAATAGAAATAAAATAAAAATAAAAATAAAAAAGAAATAAAATAAATAATCAATTATAAAAATTTGAGTACAAAAATATAAAAACTACAGATTGCCTCAGGACAGGAAACCCTAGTGAGGAGGACTGCCAAAACTTTGTATTCTTATGTTTTAGAAATACAAATTAATGCAAAATTACGTGCTTTGGCTAAAAAGTTTTATCGCTCGGAAATATTTTAGATGCTTTAATTAAATACTACGAGATTAGGCTTTCGACTAGTAATCCGAAGGTCGCGGGTTCGAACCCGGCGTGAGCAAATAAATTTGTAATATTTCACAATTATTTAAGAGTGGAAGATGCTCCCAGTATCACTCTGGTCTCTGGTGTAAAACCTTTCAAAATTGAAACGTTGCTTAAGCCATGTTTGGTGACTATATCTGAATAGCCAGGTGCTTCCCCATTTTCCTCTTCCCCATCTCCTTCCACCCCATTACCTTCAGCCTCACAACATAGGTACCCCAAATGGGGATGCCACAGTCTCACTGGCTCCAGACGGAGCAGTTGGGACTCTTGTGAGATATTAACATAAAAAATAACTGTATCATACTTCGACTAAGGACTACCAACATTAACATCATTTTCTTAGGCATATTTTTATTTTTGTTTACTAACCTGACGGAACAGAATGAAGAGCAGACGGTTTGAGCCCGCGCAGGGCCGGGTGCAGGGCGCCGCTTACCACTTGATCACCAGGGCCGCCTGGAAAACACCGTGCATTTAGAAAATTGTAGAAAATAATTGGAGCTAAGTATTAGAATTGATAAAATAAGAGTTTTTCCTTACCAATAAGATGCGCCTGTCCACCATTTTGCGCCAAGAGGTGTGCGTGCGCCGCCCCTGTCACTACCACGCCATGAGCTGACATCTGTTGACAACAAATTACACTAAATTAATAAATTTAATTTAAACACATTTATTTAACCCTTAGAGCTTAGAAAAGATATTGCTAGCCTCAATTATCATATTCAATTTCATTTGAATCTCTGAAGGACGGATTTGACCTGGGCGTTGTGGCCGTTTTTTGAAGTAGAACTTCTTTACGCACGCTTGACTTGGGGGGTAAGCTGTTGAATGCGTTACGAAAATTGGTGATTGTTACGAAAAATGTCATGCGAACGGTAATCGATGCGAACTAAACGATTGCTAGGCGAACGGTCGGGCCTTTGCGCACGCTTAACTTGGAGAGTGATAAGGATAAGGATGGTCATCCCAAGGTCGTAGGTCACCCCAAGGTCGTAGGTCACCCCAAGGTCGTAGGTCACCCCAAGGTCGTAGGTCACCCCAAGGTCGTAGGTCACCCCAAGATCGTAGGTCAACCCAAGGTCGTAGGTCACCCCAAGGTCGTAGGTCACCCCAAGGTCGTAGGTCACCCCGAGGTCGTAGGTCACCCCAAGGTCGTAGGTCACCCCAAGGTCATAGATCACACCAAGGTCGTAGGTCACCCCATGATCATATTTCACCCCAATGTCATATGTCACCCCTAGGTCACCCCAGTCGCTACATTTGGTAACTTAGCAGGGATACCTGGGTTCATTTGTGAAACCTCTGGGCGAGGTTTGTCTAGTAGTTTTACTTCAGTCGTGTGGTCTAAAGCACACTCGTTTTTTTAATAATGCGGCGATCATGTGATTTGTTCGGTTCCATGTCAATTCAGAATCAAGTAAACTCAACACCTCTTCGAAAAGTCATTAAAAGCTGAAAAAAATACGAATAATAGCCCTTATCCTAACCTGCTTAACCAATTTAAAAAAAAAATCATCACTTTTAATGATTTTTCAAAGTGTTGAGTTGTCTGGTCACCGATTTGTTCATCGTTGAAAAGATAAATTAATAGACAATTCTAATAAGTTCGTCTCAAACATTTGATTTATGGATAAAATGACAAAAATTGTTAAAGTGTATGATTACAAATTGACAGAATTTTGTCGCTGATAGTTGAAGTTTTATTTTTTTACATTAGCTCCACGGACATATGAATATATCTGGACCTGCCTTTAGTGATAAAAACGTATTATTTCCCCCTCCACATGACGCCGGCTGGAGCTCCTCCTTGGAACCGGCTCGCTCCATGGGGAGGGGATAGAGCCTCGCTTGAATCTAAAATGTGTGACGTCATCATTCTTGCCATGAACAGCGAGAAGCTAACATCCATACATTTAACGAAATAACACGCCAAAACGGTAGCTTGTTCTATAGAATATATCTACATATCAATGTGCACATAGCGAATGTGGGCGGTTCTCCAGTGTGCTCGTCGCTGGTTACAGGGGTAAGTAAATTATGAAACATTTGTAAAAGTGTTTTAACTAAACACGGCAACAAAATATTGCTATGTGTACTGGGGCGAGTCTTTTTGGGGCGAGCATTTGGCCTTAGCAAATATGTTATTAACGTGGCAAGCAATTCGCGCTCCCATGTAAAAAGGTCTATTCATTCAAAGCAGATTTTGCTTTTAAGAACTAAATGGTGATATTGTAATGCGAGATGCCTATATACTGTCAGATTGATTGTTTAACGAATCACAGTCATCTTCCTCTCTTCGCCCCCCATAGTTTGGTTTTACCCCTCATCTGTATCTTCGGGTCTATCGAATTCTGATGTCTATGATTAGCTCCAAATAGGAGGCCCTGAAGAAAATAATTTCCTTCAGGGCCTATATCATCTAAGAGGATGATGCGTGGAGGGTCTATTGAAGGAAGGGAAGGATAAGGAGTTCTGGGAAGAAAAAAGGTATAAGGGGTGGGTAGGAAAATAGGAGTCAGTGGGTCCAGGAGTGACGGATGTATGAATTCATCCCTCCAACTGCGGTGCAAGGCGATGGGTCAAAAGAGTCCGGCTGGAAAGTTCAAAAGGCATTCCTCAACCAGTCTCTCTCCATCCGGCCCGCCACGCAGCAGGTGGGCAGATACATCCACCGCCAAGATCTGGAAAACCTCACCCAACGAACCTGGGCACCCCTGCTAAGTCACCAAACATAGCGAACCACTTCGGGTGACCTATGGCAGAGGTGTTGATTATCCAATAAATACGGCGGTACCCGTACCCGCCCCCCAAATTTAAAAAATTATTTATATTAACATTATAAAAAGTAAAGTATTGAAAGTTTTCTTACTATTTTTCTACTCAAAAGGAACGTGTTTTCTAAATACCGCATTTTTAAAAAATTATGGATGTTTCGAGTTAAATTGTTTCGGTAAGTTTTTGGCATTATCAATTTTTATTTCACCACGAACAAAACACCAGAAAGATAATTTCTAGTTTCTAAAATGGTGTTTGTTTTTTCGACAACTTGAAAAATAAGAACTTAATAGCACATTTAAAATATCTAGGAGGAATTCCAAAATTCAATTAGAAATTTCTGTCTTGGCGGCTGATGCTTATGCTCTCCTATTGTTTGGCGAGATGGATCGAGAGAGACTTGTAAAAGGAGGCCTTTTGGCTCCTTCTACCGGACTCTCTCGGCCCGGAGTCACCTTGGACCGCTGTTGGAGGAATAGATTCATCGGTCACGCCTGGACACACTTTTATTTTTTTTATTTTTTTAAGTTTCTTTATTCTTTAAATGGTTCGTTACATAAATTGGAGATTTTTCGACCACCATACTAGGCACATGCCCGTGTTGTGGTGGTCGATTTTCGTATTTAGTATATTAACAGAAGCAATATAAAGAAATGTGCGAGAATGTAAAAAATAAAATAAAAATATACATATTTTATAAAATAATATTAAAGAAATTTAAAGAATACAAATGAAACAATAAATGACTATAGAGTATAAAAGAGTATAGTTGAATAAAAAAATAATATAAAAAGTATAGAACTTAGAAAGCAATACATGAAAGAATATAAAAATGAAATAATTATAAAATATATAAAGTCTAAGTAAGTACTTTATAGAGTATGTAAATAAGAAAGGATAACGATTATAATGAAAATCTGTGTGTACGTGGTTATATTGGTAGGTACATTATTACAAACCAATTTTTGTACAAATAAATTTTGGAATAAATTTATGTTTCGAGTCCGGCGAATTACACTCGTCACTAGAGTAAATTATTATTGTTACAGTGATTTTCTGATGGCACTGGGCTCTGAGTACATGAACATGTAGATGTAGGCACTAGTACACAGTGGTGCCAAACAGTTTTAAAGCATTAGTTTTTAAAAGTATTTAAACTTTTGGCTATTTATATTATAGTGATTACAAACCAAAAAAAAAATTATTAGCGGTATATAAACCGATATCAAATTTATTTACAAAAAATAAGTAAAAACTAAAAATAAAGAAAAACGCAATTTCGCTTAACTAAAGCGCTGGTGTAATAAAAACAAAGAATACTTAGAGTGGAAAGAGTTAAACTGATTCTAGTTGTCTCCCACTATTTTCTTTATTCATAGATTCCTACCCACCTTTATATCCTTTTCCTTCTCAGAAATTCCTCTCTTATCGATCTTCGAAAAGACCCCCACCCAACATGTTATTAAAAATAAAGAAAAATATTTTCCTTAAGGCCTCCAGTGTGGTGTTAATGTAAAAACAGTTTTCTTTAATCCTTAAAAAGAAAACTGACAAAGCTATACATTTTGGTATTTCTGATATTGGGTAAATTTATCTTAAATTTTAAATAGACATAGATCGCACATCTAGCTATTTTCAGTTCAATGGTTTTAGAAATACACACGAGTGACAGTCGACATCTCGGTGACAGAAAGCGCGGAATAAGTGACAGGAACAACTAGTGACTGGCTACACAGGGGCCCTTGCAGTGACAGCCACAGTGGCAGTGGCGGGATAGGGATGGGGTGTGGCACTGTCACTGCGTCACAGGCGGTGACATTAAGTGGGTAGTAATTAGTTGCGCCACTGAGACACTTATTAGTTTACTTGTACGTGGCAGGGGGAGACAGGGGTATTCAATGCAAAACATTAACGTAAATAAATAAATTGCTTAATTTTGTGATCAATTTTATTAGATTTTTATAAATCATTATTTTTATTACTTTTATGAAAACGTCAAATCTTACTAACTTCAGAATAATGTTGTTAAATTTTCAGCTCAATTTTTAAGGCGCCGTATCCCCGCTCAAAAAGAAGAAGATGGAGAGATATGTAATTACGAATGTTGGAGAGAGTGCGCTAATATTTAAAACGGTAAAATTAAAGCGAAAATTACGAAAATGTTTAATAAAACACGACTCGTTTAAAATATAGCAAAAATCTCTTGGGGGCTGTCTAAAACCGCATTTAAAAAAACACTCTGAATTTTTTCATATATGTAACTTGTAAAATTACTAAATCAGACGTGAAAATAATAATTTTCGGAGCATACTTTGCGATTTTTTTCTATCGAGGGAATTTCATATAATTTGCGTTTCGGCATGGGGAATGTATAGATATTATCTTAAAAAACAACATAAAAATTTTTAAGAGCTTAAAAACTTCAAATATTTAAGGGGGTTATGTAAGAAATCGGTAGAAATACGGGTAGCAGCGGCATAACGCACAAAATATTTAATTAACACTCCGTTTCAACTTTATTATAATTTTTATTATTTATTAACCAAAATAATATTACAATATACCCAATAAACATATTTTTGGTATATATATATATATATACCACCTCACTAGGTTGAGCCTGTTCCGATGTGACAGGAATTTAATCTAATTTTGATATCATAACCGCCTGAGCGACTAAAGCCAAAATATGGAACGCTTTTATTTTTCTGCGATCGTCCAAAATTGGATCACCCGTAGACATCCAAATCAATTGACCAGAAGATGCAGATGAGGGGTAAAACCAAACTATGGGGGGCGAAGAGAGGAAGAAGAGACTGTGATTCGTTAAAAAATCAATCTGACAGTATATAGGCATCTCGCATTATAATATCACCATTTAGTTCTTAAATCTGCTTTGAATGAATAGACCTTTTTACATGGGAGCGCGAATTGCTAGCCACGTTAATAACATATTTTCGAAGGCCAAATGCTCGCCCCGAAAAGATTCGCCCCCATTCACATAGCAATATTTTGTTGCCGTGTTTAGTTAAGACACTTTTACAAATGTTTCATAATTTACTTACCCCCGTAACCAGCGACGAGCACACTGAAGAACCGCCCACATTCGCTATGTCCAATAATATGTGGGTATAAATCTATAGCACATGCTACCGTTTTTGGCGTGTTATTTCGTAAAATATATGAATTTTAGTTCCGCGCTGGTCACGACAAGAATGATGACGTCACATATTTTAGATTCAAGCGAGGTTCTCTCCCCTCCTCATGGAGCGAGCTGGGTCCAAGGCGAAGCTCTAGCCGGCTCCATGGGGAGGGGGAAATAATACGTTTTATCACTTAGGGCAGGTCCAGATATATTCATATGTCCGTGGGATCACCACATTTTTATTACAAAAGTTTTTGGACCATAGTTTACGATTTGATAATATTTAAAAAAAAAAATCCTACTAATATGTGATAATCGACAAAAGATAGGTGAAATCATTGGCTATATAGAACTTTAATCAGTTTGTAAGTCTCCATATTAAAATTCGGAGGTATGATTTTTTTAATGTGAGCGGAAAATATTCAAAATAACCTCCAAAAAATCACGAGCTATTGATGGAAAAAGTTTTAAATCGCGCTGTCGCTCGAATGGTTAATCTTGGAAGATTAATTAAGATTCAAAATTTAATTAAAATAATAAATAGAAAGAAAGAAAAATAAAAATAAAAGAAAAACAAAAGAGATGAGAAAAATGAAAAAAAAGATGATAAAAATAATAAACAATTGAGAGGAAAAGAGAAAAGATACAGGCGTTGAGTGGGTTGTTATTTTGTGGAAGTTATATCTGTCCGCAGTATACAATGCCATTGTTGATTATCCACGTATGAATTTTGGGTTTTAGATTTGCATTTTTTGTCACGTGAATATCTATTGTCATTTTTAATTAAATTTCAAAAATTTGGAGCAATATAATAATCTCTTTGTTCATTACAACACAAGACATATAAATATATGTCGTGTGTTGTAATTGTGTTGTGCAGTATGACGGTTTAGTTCTTTTTGGTGATGGTATAGATATAATTTTGATGTACAGTTGCTGTATTATGTTGAACTGAATTAATTACTAAATTTTTAATTATTTATGTACAAAATGTAATAGCACGTACCCGAAAGATTTTAAGCAGCAATTCCTAAGCACATTTGGAGAAAAATATAGATATAATTTGACTTAATAAAATCGGATATTTTTGTGTAGTTCGACTCGTTTTTCCTGGCCTCTTCAATACCCGCATTAATAAATCCCTTTCCACAGCCCCTACATTAACCTATTTATGCAGGGTACAATGCTGCAAGCTCCTTAGAGAAGGCTCCATTGAAATGCCTGTAGAACAGACTCGGCATGCCCACATTGCGTCTACATTAGATATGGCAATCAGACCGTTTGCAATCAGACTGGCCGCCCTCCTTTGCATAGAATCTAGTAGGTTTACGAAGTATTTTGGAGCTCCAGCCCAGAGATGGCACCCAAATTCATGTTGGGTGTACTTTACTTCGTTTTTAATTATTATTCTATAAAAAAAACAACTATTTGCTACGGCCGAGATGGAAAAAACATGCATTTAAATTCACATCTTGTAAAATTCTCAGCGGAATTTCCCGTTGGATTTGACGTCATGTTAAATCTTGTTAGTATAATATGAAATTTGCCGCAATTCGTATGCTTAATTCAACAAAATGGCGCGAATTCTTCACAAGAAACCCCTGGACGTTAATAGTTTTTTTATAATGATTAAGTTATAAAGAAGTTAAACAAATTCACGTAGTGTATGTGAATATGTATGTAGGATCAAAATCTCTCAACAAATGTCGTCAGTATAGGTAGTAATATGTAGTTTTAATATGTCTCAACAGAGGTTAATAAAGTTGTACTCTATGAGAGATACAACTGTCGTCCGTTCGAGCCTAAAACCCGTTACGAAGATAGCCGATGATATACGATCAACAGGGGCCACCTCCAGTGACCGATTCCCCTGCCGCAGATCTACTAGCATCCTTTAGAACGGACGTTAAGTCCAGTTAGATATTCATTGTAAATAAGATGACAATATTCACTACTACCACAGAATATCAATATCATAATAAATAACCAAGGTCGGGAAAGAGATGTGAAGGCTATATTTTTTAATGAAGAAATTAACAATTTCATTTTCATTGTACTCAAGCGAAACGATACAAAAAGCTTTTATTTATCCAAAAAATATTTTTTAATATTCATAACGTAAACCAATTTGTGATAAAGATTAATCGAAAATGGTAATTTCTCATTAAGCGTCGCTTTTTGATATCAAAAAGAAAGATACACCACATCTCACCGTGTAGGTTCCTACTGCTAACTTAGTTATGTAATATTTCTCACTAGATTAGGTTCCCGGCTTCGCTCGCGTAGTATTAGGTGGGTTCCCACTCCGCCTCCTCCACCTTCCCTATCCCCACTCCACTCCCCCCTCCCTCCGCTCTCCCCCTCCCACCACAACCCCTCCTTTTAATTTTTTTCAAACAGCTCGCGTGCCATCTATTAAAGCGTAACGATCAAACACACGCAGTTACGCATTTATAAAATTAGTATAGATTAGTATAATTTTAACCATCAAAGGGATCTCCATAGTAACCTAAACAAATAAAATGACAGCGCACGTCAAACAATCGCTTACAGTTTACCAAGCAACGCTTTGCTTTTCGTCTGGACATATTATATTACTCGCAAATAATGTAGCTTTCTATTAGTGAAAGAATTTTTAAAGTCCTGTCAGTATTTTTTGCGTGAAAGAATAACAAACATACATCCATACATACATACAAACCTTCGTTTTTATAATATTAATAGGATTGAATCATGTTCAAGATCAAATTTTAAATAATTAGTTGTCGTTTCTATTGGTAACATTGGATACCCCTGGCCCTGGCTTTACTGCCATTGCGGGAATACAATTAAAGTTGTAAACAACTGGCTCTCTGCTGCGTATTAAACCGCCTGAGAAATAGTCCGGGTTAACTATAATGGGTACACATAAATTATAAATATGAATGAAAAAGGATATGAAAAAGGTCTACTACGCGTTATGTCATTCTCGAATTGAATATGGAATCATAGGATGGGAATCTGCTACACATACGTACCTACACAGCCTGAATACGATTCAAAAAGGAATCATAAAGATTATATTGAAAGTACCAATTAGAACGCCTTCAATTGAAATTTTCAATAACTTTGACGTACCAAATGTACAGCAAATATATGTCAAAAATATATTATTGAAGCTCTTCAAAAATAATGAATCCTCTACTAGACCGTGTATGCATAACACTAGATCGAATAAAAATGATATAAAAAATATTCCAAGTTATAAAACCACATTTGGACAAAGAAACTATACATACTTTGCAACAAAACTCCATAACATCCTTCCCCAAGACATAAAACTAATAAAAAATCCAATTGAATATGAGGGAGCGGTCCGTATCGGTAGAGATGGGACGAGAGAAATGAAAGGCGTGCAGTCGATGTATGAGTCAGTCTTTATTGTAGCTACGTAGCGGAGGTCGATGCGGAGCGGAGTGAAGTGGCGGTGTAGACGTGACCTTGGTCCAGGCGGTTGACCGTCGTCGCGTTGACGAGGTATTGGCGGCTGTAAGTCCAGTGGGTCGGAGCACACACGTGACGCAGGAAGAAACCTTGAGAGGCGGTGAGGATGCTGATTGCTGCTCGTTGCAGGATGCTTGTTGCTGCTCGTTGCAGGATGCTGGATGCTGGCGCGTTGCCGGTTGTGGTTGCTGCTCGTTGCAGGATATTGATTGCCATCTCATGTCGAGATGGTAGTTGGAGAAGTTCCTCGAAGGTGCTGGAATGTTCCTGGGTCACGCTGGATAAATGGTGTTCACTGTTGACTGCGCGAGGCCCGTACAGCCAGACGTTCTAGCTCTTTCGCGTAGGTGGCGGATTATTCATAGACGGCCTTGCAATGGTAGGTAGTTCGTATCTTCCAGCGTATTCCGCGGACGTCAGTGGCGCAGCGGTAAACTTCGCAGAGCGGGTTAAGTGACCGCCACAAATACAAATCAAGAAAAAAAATATGGCTTAAAGAGGTCGATGAGAAAACCCTAGCGAAGACGCTAAAAACGACATAGAAGACAAATGAACTATATTTAAATAACTTTAGTCCGCCTCGGCACAGGACCCCCTAGTAAGGAGGACTAAGAAATACAATTCTTCTTCTTTTGTATGGTGGGGGGTCAGAGGGGGACATCTAGGTCTGCGAGCCAGTCTAGGGCCTCAGGCGTTGCCCTGTGGACCTCATCAATCCCGCCGGGGAATGAATGGAGCGGGCATTCGTTGACCACATGTTCGGTGGTCTGCACCGCACCGCATTCACACGTAAGAAATACAGTATTTTATACTTAATTTCACATTACATTTTGTATGTAAATTTTTTTATATAGTCGCTATAATAAAAAAAAAAAAATTAAAAATAAGTGTAGTAAAACTACTAGTTTTGTGAATAGTAGTAAACCTCGTGTTGAAAAAAGTATGTTTCTAATCTTCTCCTTTTTAGACTCCTAGCATATCGGTACGTTTTGCTTTTCTTGATAAGTTAACTCTTAGAGAAGTTAAGACCCTTCAAAAATCATTAAAATTGCCTGGTTTGCATGCCATCAACAAACGTTCAGTATACAAACTAAACAATGTATTTTTTTAAATGCAAAACTTACACACGAAGTGTATTTTCTTCTAATACAATTGGTAAAAAAAAAATCTTAAAAATCGGAGTAGTTTTGGAGTAAAATAGGGGATACAAAACCTTCATTTTCATGATTTTATTTAGGTATTAGCGAGCAGTGGCGTAGCTAGCATGGGTGGCACCCGGGGCGGATAACATGGTGTCACCCCCCTAATTTCCGCCCTAAGGGGGGGGGGGGGTCTAGAGAATTTCAAAAAATTACAAAATTCTCCCCGTTTCGGGGCACTCCACGCTAGCCATAAAGCTACGAAAATATAAATAAAAGACCGTGTTCAATATTTTTGTGACAATATCCTTCGTAATTTTTTTTCCACGGGCGGATGTCACCCCCCATCGGATGGCACCCGGGTAGTATTTTAATGGGTAGGAAGAAATCACATGTTTCCTTCAAATTTAAACATTTTCAAATCATCAGTTTTGTTTGTTTCATTAGTTATTGAGTAGAGCAGTAAAAGTGCATTTAATCTATAACTAACTGACCCGGTAAATTATGGACAAGCCGCCGCATGTCGCTACACTTTAAATAGGCATAAAATTTGAAAAGTAAACTACTTTAAAACTTAATTACCACAAAAACCATCGGTTACACTCGGGAGAAATCAGGAAAAATATGCATTAAAAGTCGATTTTCATTAAAAGTTTAAAAATCACCATCTCCATTACGGACATGTTTTTTTTGTATGGATTTTACATTTGCAAAGTTTCGTTTTAAACTAATAACGCATAAATTACTTAATTTACCCAAACTAAGAACCTAATAAACTATTTTGTGTTCGTAAATAGTTGTTTCTTGTAATAATTGTTGATATGAAGTATAATTTCCGTAATCTGTGCATAAAAATGCGGCGGCTTATCCATAAATTAATACTGACCCGACAAACGCTGTTCTACCACATAGCCCTCTTTGGTGACCAAATGAATGCCAGTACTTCTTCACCAATCTCTTTTTCATCTCGTTCCCCTCCCCCCCACCTTCAGCCTAACAATATAACCCATGTCACGAACAATAACGTAACACAAGAGAGATGGTGGACTGCAAATCTAATTTTTGTGAATCAAGACAATTGACTGCGTTTTTAAACCTCAATCACAGGATTTGGCAATGAGGAGGAAAAAATGGGAAGGAAAAAATCCCTACCCTTTGATGGGTTCATCAGCTGTTTCTGGCCGATTTTGAAGCTGGCTGCACTCCACAATAACAGCACCACTATAGGTCACAATTATCGACACTTTATTATCAATTATCGATTAATTAGCGAGATTTCGAAAGCGCGATGTGATCGATATCACTGCGATTTTTCAAACTCATTGATGTAGGTAATCTTAGAGTTTTGTGCGATATTGTTTGTGTTCCACGTAGGTAGGAAACACCTTCCTCTTCTTTGTAATAACTAAGTAGGGACTTTCAAGGAAAGGAGGAAGACAAAGGGATGTTGAATGAATGAAGGACTTGGGAATATGGGTTTAGATTTAAACTGTTTCAGAACTAAACACCCCAATTGGGAAGATCATAGTCTAACCGCTCCAGACGGATGGAGCAATTGGGACTCACTAAGCACTACGTATTTCTTATCGAATCAATAATCCCAGATAAAATATAGACCCCTCCAAAACAAATCCGTTCAAATCCCACGATATCTAACCAATCGAGAAAAATACAAATACGGAGGGCGCTCGATGGTGAATTTCCCCAATAATTACGATGGCGGTGGCTCCCTACGGCCCCGGAGCAAACAGCCTATCCAATAGACCCAGCCTCGGGTCCCTGTGTCAACATCCCCCAAACCGAGGAGGAGCAGGGTAGTTCGCAGTTCTTTGTCCCTTAGGGTGGTATAACTAACGTGACCATTTATTTTTTTCTCCAAACCGGGACACCGAAAAAGAGGTAGGTACTTAATAATTTATAATTCGTATGGCAAAAACCTTCTGCAACACAAACACACTATATTCCTTTTACACATCATATATTCGCCCGCACTTGGAACACTGTACACCGATCTGGACTCTTTTTTACCAAACCCATATTGAAAGAATAAAATAAAAACGATTGTGCTTTAGACCACACGACTGAAGTAAAACTACAAGACAAAGAAGCTCTTGTAGTTTACGGGTGACCTATGACCTAGGGATGACATATGACATTGGGGTAAAATGTAACCATGGGGTGACCTACAACTTTGGGGTGACCTACGACCTTGGGTTGTCCTAAGACCTTGGGATGACTTACAACCTTGGGGTGACCTACGATCTTGGGGTGACCTACGACCTTGGGGTGACCTATGACCTTGGGGTGACCTACGACCTTGGGGTGACCTATGACCTTGGGGTGACCTACGTCTTTGGGGTGACCTACGACCTTAGGGTGACTAACGACCTTGGGGTGACCATCCTTATCCTTATCCTTATCACTCAAGTCAAGCGTGCATAAAGGCCCGACCGTTCGCCTAGCAATCGATCACCGTTCGCATCGATTACCGTTCGCATGACATTTTTCGTAACAATCTCCACTTTTCGTAACGCATTCACCAGCTTACCCCCCACAAGTCGAGCGTGCATAAAGATTTTACTTTAAAAAAAAATAAACACATAAATTATAAACCAAACCTACACTTCTCAAATTATATCGAATCACAACGCAGTCTAATTTTTGATCAAATTCTATTATTTAAAATTCTAAATAATGGTCTGGACTTAACAGAACGTACCAATTTAATGAATTTTCGTATTCCATCCAGATCAACCGGACAATCCAATTTATTTTATTTGTCCTCATTTAGAACAAATATTAGAAAAAAATCCCCAATTCCTCGTGTATGTGCACAATATGATACAAAATTTCTGTAGTCTAATAATAATAGTCTTGTTCTTGGCGGTGGACGCGATTGCCCACCTGCTGCGTGGTGGTCCGGATCGGGAAAGACTAGTTGAGGATGACCTTTTGACCTCAAAATATTCGAGTGCAGTTTACACGCGGTAGAACCGAAACTTTACCAAAACAATCTCAACCAAAACTTCAAAAGTGAGGTCATAATCAATGTGACCGATGAGCGCAGATCTCGCGGAACTTCCGTTTCACATCTCAGCCAACAGGAGCCTTTAAAAGTGACATCATTATCAATGCGGCCGATGTGCGCAGTTGATGCGTCGCAGGTGCAGTAATCATCATTTCCGTTTCATCCAAAATCCAAATCACAGCACGATAGAAGTTGCACTTAAAAAATTTAGGCATAATTTTCGAGGTTTCTTAAAACGTTTGTAACGAATACAATAAAATTTCTAATGACTTTTCCATCAACAGTATTATTTGGACAATATGGTGTAAATTAAAAAAAGGTGTTAAACTTTTACTTTTTTCGGACAGAAACATTGAAATTTAAAGTTGCATGTTAGAAAAATACAATTCCCAGAAACCGTTTTGTCACTTCACCCCTCTGTCTGCAGGATACCCTTCACAAACCAACTCCTGGCTAGCTTAGCAAACACCGTTCATTATTATTTTCCCGACAGATCTGTTAAACTTTTTACTCTCAACTTTTTAAACAGAGATTTAAGCAAACTGAATGTGGGGACTAATACGAGGGAGAGAAATAACATCTAAATGGAAGTGTTGTTGTTTTGATTTTATAAATTTTAACAATTGAGACATGCCGAGCTTTATACACGTATGAATAATGAATTGATTAAAAAAACACAAAGGCATTTAAATAACACTAGAAATGCCACTAATAAAGAAATTGTTTCTCCCTGCGTGTCTTTTCTCATTCCTCCCGTTCCCCTTTCCGCCACCCCTTCCACTCAAATGTACCCTTCCCCTCACGCATTCCCCCTCCACCTTCACTGCCTTTCCTCTCCTTTCGCGCGTTCCATATATTCAGTCCCAGTACATTCAGTTTTCAAACAACCCGCGTGCCTCCTATTACATTTTTAAAATTCAAATTATCATTTTTCATTTATTACGAACATTCATTTTTGTATATTATAAGTACAATCTATAAAATTTGGTACCTAACACAGATACCTATTTAAAACACATAACATAATTCTTGCAAACTTTTCGAAAATTGAATTTTGATTGAAATCGATGGTTTGCAAAATGTAATTCTTAAATTCTGACATTTTTGACAGTTTCGTAAGAGTTTTTATAATGATTAAAAAACTTTTCGTCATGTGGTTGTAATAATCCTAGGAGCTAAACGTCGCAAAATTTATAAAACTGGGAAGACTTCGGTGGCTGGGTCATGTGGAGAGAATGACCGAGCATCAAGCACCAAAGTCCCTGCTAAACTCAAGACCAATAGGGCGAAGGATCCTGGGAAGATCAAGACTAAGACGGAGCGACTACGTCCTCAAAGACATATCTATCTTGGAGCTTCTAAACTGGAGAGAGCTGGCACAAAACCGAGATGAGTAGAAGAAGACTCTTGAGGAGGCCAAGAACCACCAGGAGTTGTAGAGCCAATAGTGATGATGATGGTTGTAATAATCCAAAAACCTTCGCAAGGATGGAACTAAGGGATTTTGAAAGCTTCAATCATTTACCATGCTTAATATAGCAATATATAGACAACTCATAACTCATATACACCCAAGCAAGCATATTTCGATTGTTAAAAAATATAAATCATCATCATCATCATCTGTGGCTCTACAACCCAGGTCGGGTCTTGGCCTCCAGCAGAGCCTGCCTCCATGACTGTCGGTGTTGTGCTGCGTTGCGCCAGTTTCGGATGCCGATGGTGCTTGCATCCTTCACCACTCCATCCAGCCATCGAAGCTTTGGTCTTCCAACTCTTCTCCGACCCCCAGGTGCACCATCCATAATTCGCTTTGGAATATCTCCTTCGCTCATTCTCTGGATATGTCCAGCCCACCTGAGTCTTCCAGTTTTGATTTCCTTGGAGATATTTATAAAAATATAAACAGATAATTTAATTGGTTCGCGAAAATTTACGGAAGACGATGTCTTTGACTAAAAGGTGAGCAAATCAGGAAAATACAAATTTCACTTCGTTGGTATTGTTTGAAATTGCTTTATGATTGGATATGATTTTAGATTTTCACGGCCAAAAGTATTTTTGTTGTTTGTTTTGGGGTGTTACGCCGTGTTACGCTATCTCCTCCTTTAGCCAACGTTTCGGACAGCGTTACAGTGTCTATCATCAGGGCAGATGTGTAAATGTTAGTGGTGTTAGTGGTAAAATGTGTGCTTAAGTACTTCGAAGCAATACCGTATTGCCAGCTCCACTCCACTGCGAGCTGGAATTACAGTATACTTGAAGATGGTGTTCTGCATTTAGCTTTGGTGTAGCCGTCAATTACCGGATACCAAGAACTATTGAGCTCAGTTCCGTCGTATCTATTAATGTTAATAGGATTTTTATAAATTTCAATTGCATCTGTTATTAGGCGTGCTCTATAAGTTTTGGGTCTTCCCAGGACTTTATGATTTATTTTATTTATTTTTCTTTTTCTCATTAGTAGCCAATGTATTGGCCCATTTGTCTTGTCATGATTTGAAGAATCCCACATTAAGGATAAACTTAAAAGAATAATGAATTAAATGAAGACAATATTAGCGAAACTCAATTGAAAATCTGGAGACAGAAAAATCAGAAAAGATATTGGCTTCGAACCCAAGACCCTTTGCTTACATGGCAAGAGCTCTACCGATTGAGCTACGGAACCTTAAAACCTTAGAACCTTAAAAGAATAAATAATCTGCTCTTTCATAGATGGCGTTAATTTAGTTATTTTAGGAAATAAAACTTTTTACAAGTTATGGTTATTTGTTTGTTTTTTGAAACAGCTAAAATAGGTCTCATAGAAACCATTGTATCTCCCATACTGTCATGGTGAGAAATATTATCTAAAGGGTGTTAGAAAGAGAAAATACCACGCTTCATAATAAAGTCTAGAAGTTAACCACAGAAAAATTAAAATGTGCAACTCTATGAAACCTAAGTTTCCGATCGCAATTTGAAAAAAAAAAGAAACATATCAATTTTTTTTATAAATTGATAAAAAGTGCAATAATAACAACATTTGTAATACCAGACAAATCAAAAACAAACAAAATCCTTGACAAATTATATACCTAAAACTTCCTCACGAATCACTCTATTTATTGGTGAAAATCGCATGAAAATTTGTTCAGTAGTTTTTGAGTTTATCGCGAACAGACAGACAGACACGGCGGAGGACTTTAATTTATAATCTTATAAATAAAAATCTCATGTCACGATGTTTGTGGTCGCAACTCCTCCGAAACGGCTGGACCGATTTTTTTGAAATTTTTAATGTATATTTGGTAGGTATGAGAATAGGGTTTAAAGTATATTTCATACCGCTAAGTGATTAGAGTGTCCCTACCCAGAAAAAAAAATATTTTTTGACAATTTTTTGTTTTCATTTGGCTTAAAAAATACTCATAACCCCAAATTTTAACCCTCCTTCCTCACGCTCCCATTTTCAATCGTGATTTTAGTATTTTTGTATGAACAAATTTAACCGTTTTTTGTATTTCAAACAGAACGAAATTATTTATGTTGTTGAATGACAGATGGCGCTACGTCCGCCTCATCGAATTTTCATCCACACATGCGCAAGACATTCACGAGAAGCGTCTCGTCATTTTGATATTTCAAACCATCGAGCTTATTTGTGTTGGCTAAAGACGGACTGACAAAAAATATCGTACACTCAATTGCTCTTCGAAATTCATATTGATTTTCTTTATTTCATTTTCCTACTTTAGTTGGTGTTTTTTTGCTTTTATCGGCGGTCATCGTCTACAGCGCTCTCAGCCTCTTTCATTATTTCGTTATTTTTATAACAATCAAAATATTCACTAGAAATAATTTATATGGCAGAACAACGTTTGTCGGGTCAACTAGTATGTTATACAAATAGAGATGTTCCATTTTACCTTAAAAAGTTATCTTTCATACACTTTAAAAATAATTTATTTATTGACATAGTGTAGAAGTTTAGATTGTAGATCTCACTCCAGTGTTTTTATACAGATCCCTATTGTGCTAACTATTCCTTCCAGAATAACGTAGAGCCTTTGTCCTTAATGGTTTAACCGGGGTGATCTTGGCAATAGAGGCCAGACTACGTAAGAAGTATAACTAGATAGAAGAACGAAGAGAGAAGACGAAGGCAGCCTCCATTATTCAAAGACAAAATCATATTAGACGAACAAAGGACAGAGATTAGGGAGGAGATGTTTCAAGAATAGCCGTGTGATTTATCTATGGTCTGGAATAGGGGTCGAGAATCTTTTAAATACATAGACAATCAACACTTCAGGCAGTGGCGGCAAATAAAAATAAGCACAAATAATAGATAATTTGTGAATTGTGTATTGATTTTCTAAACAGGGGAAATAACAACAGTGTTTTGAGAGTGCGTAATCGGCCATTCGGACAAATTTGTAATTTTTCATCGTTGCGGATCGTTTAATTGATAAAGATCATACTTTTAACCGTGATACAGGAGCTAAAGTTCTGCATAAAAATGGAATAGGTTTAAGACAAAATTTAGGAGCTTTGGAAATAAAAAAAAATCGGTGTATTCAAAGATTGAAATAAAATTGAATTTTACCTTGGGCCCCACTTTAAGTATGTTTCTCGTTACTTTTATTATAACCCCACTCCCCACCCTCAACTCCCTCCCACAACTGACGTACTGTCCCATTCTGGTATACTGTCCCATTCTTTCTTGACAATATGTATATACATATGTGTACTTCTGTATTTGATAGCATTATTTTAGTAGACAATTAAACTATATCAATGAAATGACTTAAAACCATGAATTTTCTTTGCATTTATTTAATTTGGTAATTGCCGATCACTAAATTGAAACCGGGCATTTTATTTAACGTTGCTTAGGTGTTGGAACTCCACTCCTAAATATGGAGGTAATTGAAATCCATAAAACCATTAATATTAATATATATTTTTTAAAGTGAACAACGCACAAGAGTCATAAATGGTCCTCTCTGCAGCCAGTGATACCATGACACCCCCGATTGGGATATGTTGTGCACAAGGCCGTAGCCAGAAAAAAATTTCGGGGGGGGGTTTTGTTTGGCGGAAAAGTGTTTATATTCCAGTCAGTGGGGGGTAAAAAAGCCTTTACCTTGCAAAAGGTCATGTAGTAGCGATTATGATATATGTTGTTTAGATTGGGACTTTTTTTTTACATGAATAGCGCACAAGAGTCCCAACTGCTCCCGTCTGGAGCCAGTGGGACTATGGCATCCCCAATTGGGGTATGTTGTGAGGCTGAAGGTAGTGGGGAAGGGGAGGAGATAGGGAAGAGGAAGGTGGGGAAGTACCTGGCTATTCAGATCTGATCACAAAACACGGCTAAAGTCTATTTCAAGTAACGTTTCATTTCTGAATGGTCGTCTTATACCAAGGCGATACTGAGAGGACCTTCCACTCTGGAACGTGCTTCAAGTGAGACGAAATGGAGTTAAGCTTTGTAATTGGTATCAAGAGCTATATAGCATATATGACTACATCAACATTAAACGCCGAAAATCACACACATTTTACTAATGTTTTAGCTTAAATACCGTCCCTTAGTGGGTTAAGGCTCGCTATGAGTTATCTATGATAGATCTGGGTTAGCACACTTCACCACAGTCTTCACATCTTCCTGATGATGAACAATGTATCTCTGTCAGAAATGTTAGCTAAAGCCGGAGGAAGCGCAACACGGCATAATAATCCAAAAAAATATCACAATAATGCTTTTTGCCGTGAAAATTTTAAAACATAAAAGACTAACAGTGCGTCATTAAACTGAAAATATCCTTCAAAATTTGCAAGAATGAATAAAACTGAATATTCTTTCACATGAGCAAAATCCAAAACGCATCTATGAACAAATCGTTCCTATGGAACGCTTCATACGAAAAATACTCTGACTCGTAAAGTGAAAGGTACGTGCCTTTCTATTTTCAGAGCTTAAAAATCGTAATTTGGCGCAGTGCTCCTTCCACTAGCATCTACTCTTGCGCGTGACAATTTCGTACACTTGTTACTTTTCGCATAACGTAATATTTCAAGCTAAAGTGATGCAAATTGTATGCACATACAAAATATCTGTCGAGTTTAAGTTTTATTTTTTGCACAGTGAGTGTACCCTGTTCATCTTAATATTTTGTGTAAGCATTTGAAAATCTAATAACAACGAAAAGAATTTTAAGTTAACGGCATTTATTTATTGTTTCTTTCAACTCTGTTTGAATTCCACCTGAGAATGACCACGAACAGTTACTGATTTTAAGCTGAAAGGATAAAAATCTGTAATAGAAATCTGTACAAGAACTTGTAATATAAAAGGTGAAATTTCAGACGCTTTTCGAAGAAATTCACAAAAATAACAACAACGTAATATCGATACGAAAATTCACGACAGATGCGTGACTTTGGGAAGGACTTATCGAGCTATTACCATCATTGGATTCGTCTTGCGTGAATATTGAGATATTCCCTGAAAAATATTTCATATTTAATACTACTGTCATTAAGTTTCTCAAAGCAAGAGTTAAAAATGAAGAAGGAAATGGTTTGAAAGGAGATATGAAAATATGAACATTGGAAGGAGCGCGCTAATATATTTAAAAGGCGTAAAGAAAAATGTTTAACAAGGTATGACTTATTTAAAATAGACCAGCAGCATTTAAACAAACATTGTGAATTTTTATATAATTATAACTGTAGTGTTCAAGCAGTTCTGTAACTCACCTTGGAAGGATATTTCTTATTTAAGCAATAAAGTTATTTTCAAATTAATAGAAAACTTTATATTAACCACTTAATTATTTACAAAAACCGACATGTTTCATCAGCAAAGCTGACTTCTTCAGGGTTTTGACAGAACTAATTTAAAAAATAGACATATGTAGGTAATAGAGAAAAATAATAGACATAAACAGTAATAAAATTTGAAAGAAAATAATGTGTTAAGGACGAGGGGCAATATAATTTCAAAAAAAACTATGAAGAAGTGAGCGTTGCTCACGAAAAATGTTGGTTTTGTAAACAATAAAAGTGGCAAAAACAAAGTATTTTCTTAATTTTAATCAAAATGGTGCCACAAAATAAGTTTGCTGTGTTAGAAGAAAAAAAGTTATTTTGTATTAATCTGGGTTAATTACATACTTCGCGTGAACAAGAGGTGACCATGATAGTCGACATATCTGGAAACTGGCTAAATGGAATCTGATGCGAATGAACTCCTAAAGACTGCGCCAGGGCTCTTGGTCCCTCTGGTGCCCAAACTCCGAATTAAACTTCCTGCCATCTAGCGGACTTTTGGGCTCTTAGCACTGCCCTCTGTGTGACAAACTCGGAACCTTTAGATTTACTACACTAACATGTTAAATAATAATACAATATGTGTTATGGATCATTTTCGCTGCGCACTTTGCAATTTTTATCTAACCAGGAAATTTTATAAAATTACTTTTTCTAATTACAAATGAGTGTATAACCTAACAAATTTCGAGTGTCCATATTGAAATCTTCCTAACATATGTTCCCTCATTCCTCCACCGAACCTGTTATCCAAGTACCTAACTCTCCCTATCTGACAGTGTGTTGCTAATATACCTACGTTTGTGACATTTACATGTATGTATATATAATAATAGCCGTAAATATTTTCTGCGAATCAATTTGTGGACCGTATTCAAAATAATAAATTTTTCAAGTTTACAACTATTTAAGAGTTGGTAAGGACAGGCTTACTCCAATAATTCTTTTGATACGTATTATGGTGAGTCTTGAGAAATACAGCTGGCGGTAATCACTGCACAAGCTTCGTAGTAAACACACTAAGAGATCACTACGTTGATCATTGCACAGGATGTTTTAACATACTGATTGCACAAAAATTTATTGTTGTAAATGTTACAGACGTAAGTACATTAGCAACACACTGTCATATAGGGACAGGTACTTGGATAACAGGTTGGGTGGAGGAATGAGGGAACATACGTTAGGGGGAGATGCGTATAGTTTCGTCAACAATGTCATTTGCACTGGAGCGATTTTGGTTTTGGTCGAAAAATGGACCACATTTTTCGACCAAAATCGATTGATAGCGGTCCAAAAATGGACTACATTTTTCTACCATTCATAAAACATTTATTGTAATTATTTAAAACATTTCCTTGGCCAGCCATTTATTTCAAAACAAAAATATTGAAATGCTTTATCCATTATGACCATAGATGTTGCAATTCCGAACTTCGTAGACCATTTTAGAACGATATTAAAAAAAAAATTTAATTTATTTTTCAAACCGAATTTTTGATCAGCTGTTTGCCGATAAAATTAAGTTTCACTAATTTCACTATCAAGTATACCACAGATACAAAAATCGAAAATCTACTATGTTGACTCGAATAAGTATCCCTCATGGCAGTTTCAAGTGAAAAACACACAGGAATCGCGCGATCATAAATATAATTTCTTAATATTTTCTCGATCATAATTTTTAAATATTTTTATTATAAATTCTACAAATATGAGATAAACGGTAAAATACAGGTTAATTCATTGGCTATATAGCACTATACAAATTATGGCGCTATACAAATTATCCAAGTTTTTATGCACCAGATTTAAATGTCCCGGTTAAATTTTCCCCAAAAAAAAAAAAAGGAAAAAAAGAAGGAAAAACTAAACCCTTTCACACACTTCCCCAAATGATCATCTAGTCAACCCACGCTATGCAATTGCACTATATAAGTATTATAAATACGAGAACAACATGTCAACCTACTAGAGACCAAATGGGAATATAATTCACCGACTCCAGATATTTTCATATCAGAGGGTTCGGCTCTGTGGCATTTCTAATTGAACCTATAAATCCTACCGATCCCTCAATATAAATATTTAAAAAATCCTTTGTAATCCTACATGTATTTAAAATGACTGATTTTTGCATTTTTATATACAAATTCTTTGACAAATCTAATATGCTTAAATTTTGAATCAGATTCCTAGGTATTATGCCAGTGGCCGAAATAACAAATGGCAATATTTTTATAGTCCGAGAATGCCAAATTCTTTTAATCTCATTTCCTAAATCTGTGTATTTTCTTATTTTTTCAGAAATAGTTTTTTGAATATTACAGGAATTTGGAATAGCTACATCAATGATATAAGTTATTTTTTTAATTTTATCATGTAAAACTATATCAGGTCTATTATGACTAATTGTTCTGTCTGTTAGTATAGTTTTATCATAATATATTTTATAAAATTCATTTTCTAAAAATGAATTTGGTTCATATTCATAATATGGTACTATATTACGGCAGTCAATCAAGTTATGTTTAATTACCAAACTTTGGTGAATTATTTTTAAAACCTGATTGTGCCTAAATGTATACTCGGAAGGCGCTAATATAGAACATCCCGATATAATATGTTCTATAGTTTCGGGAAAAGCCAAACATTTTCTACATAAATCATCAATTTGATTTATATCTTTGATTATATGCTTTCTATAATTTTTAGTATTAATGACTCTATCTTGAATTGCAAGCATAAATCCTTCTATTTCTGCGCTCAACTCTCCAATACTCAACCATTTGTTTGACGAAAGTTTGTCAACATACGTTTGGTTGAGATAATTGAAGTGTTTTGCGTGAATAATTTTATTTGACCAGGAATCTAATAATTCCTGGTTAGTATTTATAAGAATGTTGGCATTCTCGTCATATAAATTTAAAGGTGTAATATTTCTATCTGCCTTGCAAATTATTTTGTGCATTTCTGAGCTATTAGCTTTCCTATGGAAAAAATTTCTAAGCATTTCTACCTGATTGTGTTTCAAAGATGTTATTTTGACTACACCTCTACCTCCTAAATTTCTAGGTAAATTAATTCGTTCTATAGCTGAATTTGGATGATGGCAATTGAATATTATTATTATTATTATAAGTTTTTCAGTCTCCATGTTAAAATTTGAAGATACGATTTTTTTAATGTTGGCGAAAAATTTTAAAAGTGACCTTCTGGGAAACCTCAAGCAATCGAGGTAAATTTATTTATTTCGCATGATCGCTCCAGTAGAATGACAATAGTGATTTTAAAACACAAATAAAAAAACTTCGTACGGGTATCTCCCACAGCTTTCTATATCTGAAATAGCACTGGTGTTGTAAAAAGCAAAGAAAATATTATTTTAATTTAAAACTATAGTGACATTTACTAGACAGGCGTTCTTCATGAATGCGAATAGCGATATTTGAATATTTACGAAATAATGTTTAAGACTTTATTGGTGTTTCTATTTTGTGGGATGAAATTTCTAGGATAAAAGGACGAACACGCAAAAATATTACGTGAATTAACATAATACACTTTGTAAAATAAACGGAAAACACTTTCACCATTTTAAAATTTGATGTTTTATTTAAGGGTTGGAGTACCTTCATTTTGCTCTTATTAGAGGAGTTAGTTCATGTGTGTGCTTTTAGATTAGTTTATCGCATAAGAGTTCCAACTTCTTCTTTTTTATGTTTTTCTTTTTTATGTTTATTTTTTTTCTTTTTGTCATTTAATAAGTTGAGTAGGTAAAAATACTAAACCAATATTTAACACAATGGAACTTAATTGGTCTACAACATATGAAACTTTATTGTTATAAAATTATTTTACTGTATGACTGTTTCCTCAATAAAAAGCAATAAAAATAGAAAAAAAAACTTCTCCATGCTAACCGGAGCCAGTGCCATGGAATCCCAGATTGAGGAATCTTGTGAGGGTAAGGGGGAAGGGAAGTTGGGTAATTATATTAATATCTAATCTTCGACCAAGTATATCTAGACAGGGCGTGTAGGTCTTAAAAATGACACCGGAACCAAAAATATTGGTTTACGAAAACATTTATCAAAAAGAAAGTCTATTATCTCACAGTCAAAAGATCGCACGAAGAATTGGTTTGTACCTTTAGTTGGTCTGAGTGGAGCTAATTTGTTTTCCAGCAAGTTCGCGGTAATGAAATTACTAGCTTTGTGAAGATCATTTTTAAAACACAAATTTCAGGCAGTTAGAAATATTTTAGGTATGGGCTATGACGGACTTTATTATTAACAATTTAATCAGTTATATGAATATCTAAAAAAATATGTACATAACATATGAATTCGAGGCAGCGTATCGAGAAAAGTAACATTTGATAAAAAATGTTTAATTTCTTCCTAGTAAAACAACTACGTCACGCAAGAGATGCAACGGAATTCGATAGGTAGTTGTATTATGAAATTTCTCGTAGGTGGTGTCACTTTGGGATTGGAATTGGGTATGGGAGGGCTAATCTATAGTTAATATATCTATGTATCTAATAGATCAATTTCTGTTAAAAAACACCCCTTCAGCCATTTCAAGTAACTTTTCAATTTTGAATGGATGTCTTACACCAGAGCAATACCGAGAGTCTACCACTCTGAATCGTGTCGCAAGTATACCTACTCTATATTATTTTATACTAGCTTTTGCCCCCGGCTTCGTTCGCATAGTATTAAGGGGTTTCACACTCCGCCTCTTCCACCTTCCCTATCTCCCTCCCCCCTCCTCCCTACCACCCCCCTCTCCCTCCCATTTTTTTGTATCGAACGTTATTATTACCCCAGCGTCTGCGTGGTTGAATTTCAGAACCCAGTTTCGAGTCTCAGTTTGACGCCACGCCGTACGCGTTGCGCCACAAATAACATATGTGTACGTTGAATTTTAAACAAAATTACTGTAGTAATTCGGTTTAAATTATTCAGAATTCGTAACAAGAAGCCCTTACTGCAGCAGCTCTCATGTGGACGTTTCTTCCTTAGGTATAAGCACTATAAATTCTTCTTCTTTGTGTGCCGTATTAGGTCCCCCCGACGTTGGCGATCACTCTTGAAAATGTCTCTCTGTCTTGCGCTACCCGGAAGAGCTCCTCTACACTTCTAATGCCAGTCCACTCTCGTATGTTTCGCAGCCAAGACATTTGTCTTCTACCAGGCCCTCGGCGACCCTCTATCTTGCCTTTCAATATTAAATGGAGCAAGTGATACTTCTCTCCTCGAAGTATATGACCCAGATATGAAATTTTCCGGATTTTTATTAATGTAAGCAGTTCTCTACCTGCTCTAGCCCACCTGAGAATTTATCCGTTGGTGATCATGTCGGTCCATGGGACCTTGAGCATTCTCCGGTGAAGCCACATTTCAAAAGCCTCTAACTTGTTCATGGTATTTACTTTCAAGGTCCATCTTTCACAATCATACAGCAAGACCGACCACACATAACATTTTAGCATTCTCCGCCTTAGTTTTAAGCTGACATTGTCATTGCAGAAGAGGGATTTCATTATAATGAACGCGGTTCTTGCTGCTTCAATTCTGCACCTAACTTCTACATCTGGGTCAAGAGTCTCTGTGAGAATACTGCTGAGGTATTAATAGAATTTAAGTATCTTTCCGGATATGGAGAGATTACATATGGCGTTATTGCCTGTCATGGCCACTGTTAAGATAGTGACATCTATGGGATGATTGCTGTAGATAACGTAAATCAACAAAATTTCAGATACCTTGCAACAAGACTTTACAAAATTCTTCCAGATAGAATAAAAAAATGTGATTCCCAAAAAAATTTCAATAATAACATAAAAATTTGGATCAAAAATAATGATAGGGCGTTTACCGGTGCACTCACCCAAATTCGAAATTATTAATGATTTGGTATTATACAATGGAAATATACAAGCAATGCATTGGTTGCTTTTATTTAAAATTATTATTAATGTAACCAATCTATTATGTGATTACTTTTTAAATAAAAGTGTAGGTATGTTTATAAGTATTATAAATTGATTTAAAAATTACTGCCTCAACACAGGCTAGCCTAGTGAGGCAGATTACTGAAAAACCAAAATTTATAAATATTTTCTATTTTTCATTTATCTACTGTTCATATTTATATTTTTTTCTGTTGATATCCTTTTGTACTTGTGTAATTTTAAACCACTGTAAACATAACACTGAAGAACTTTTTTTAGTTTTAATCTTGCAAATTTCATACAAAGATATATTATTATTATTATTTAATCTTGTTCAGGTTATTAAGATGTAATGAATACTAGAGACATCTGGGTGATTTTTATTGAAGCTAGTGTTACCAACTAACTAAAATAGGCCACGTGACTCAGTAGGTGCCGACCGCCATGGTTGTTATTATTATTGTATGTTTATAAACCTGAAAACGGTATTTTATATTTTTTAGCAGTATAAAAGGGTTGTTATTCAAAATACTTTCTCTCTCACATTGATCGATACCTAGGGTACAGTCCCCTTATTTCCCCAGGCGGGGTCCGGGCCAAATTTAGTTATAAAAGTGTTGATTTCATTGTTGTAAATTCAAAGTGATTGTAAATAAAAACGACTTCATATTAAAAAGTGTTTTACAATAAAAAAGTCCAATACCCCGATGAAATGAAGTTATTGATAGTCACTTCAACTCGGTGACTAGCTATCACTGGATCACAGTGGATCCGAGGAATTGGCTATTTTTGGACCAGTTCTTATCGGATTTATAAATTGGTTACCTACAAGCAAACTGGGCAAAGCCGAATTAAAAGCCGCCAGCAGGGCCTAGCAGCAAAAACCTGCGGAGTGGGTTTTTAGCTGATTCGTAGTAAAGATTAATCGAAAAAAGTGATTTTATCATTAATCTTCATTTTAAGGGTATCTGATATTTCAATAATGTCAATACTGTAAAAACATTATATATGTCACTCGTAAGGAGTCATTTAGAATACAATTCTACGGTTTGGTCCCCAAATTATGAGGTTCATTCACATGCGATTGAAAGAATCCAAAATAAATTTTTAAGATATGTGAATTTTAAAATGGGCATTCCTAGTGAATGCCTAAATTACGATAACTTACTTTCTTCATTAAATTTAATAAAATTATCTGATCGTAGAATCATTTCCGATTTAACCTGTTTGTATAAAATCGTTAATTCAATGTTTGATACCCCTGATTTATTATATGAAATCTCTTTTCATACTCCAGGCAGGTCAGTCACAAGACAGTACCTACCATATTATTGTAGCAATTCTAAGTCAACAAATCAATATTATACTCCTATGCGACGGATTCAACAGCTTGGAAACAAATACTCTGAAGTTGTTGATATCTTTAGTACATCAATTTTATTATATAAGCGCACCTTATTGAAGTTTTTTTCATCATATAAGGGAATAATACTTTGATAAAGCTATTAAAATTGTCTAATTCATTGGCAGTATTTTGTCGGCTGAAAGAAAAAAAAACTATTTCAGATTTATTATATTTTGTACCTACATACTGTGTGGTTTAAATTCAATACCTAATATTTTTACTTTGTATTTATTTTTGTGCAAGTGTTTTAAACAGTAGTTTCCTGCACTATTTACCAGTATAATTTTGTTAATATTGTTATATATATGTATGTAAATGCCTAAATAGGCGTAAATAAATAAATAAATAAATAAGTAATGGTGGCGCTCGGACCGCAGTTTGAGTACTCCTGAGTTAACAGGTAGAGTTAATTAGTGGGGGGTTTACTTTGGATATTAGGATAAGGGACAGAATTATGATACAACAATCCAACCTCCATTAGCAACTAAGTGTTTATACTCCCACTGATTGTCACGAGCTTAATTATGCAATTAAAACAAGAATTGCAGAGCTAATAGATAGGCGCGACTACTATAACATTACGCACTCTCAAATAGAATAATAAAGTACTAAGCAATTTAAATAGATTACTGTGATAGAGCTTTTAAATTCGTCGAATGATAATAATAAGATAAGTCAAAAATCAGTTTCTTTGAATATAAAAATATTACCATTTGTTATTTCGGCTACTGGCATAATACCTAGGTCTCTCATTCAAAATTTAGGCTTATTAGATTTGTCAAAGATTTTATATTTAAAAATGCAAAAATCAATCATTTTAAATGCGTGTAGGATTACGAAAGATTTTTTAAATAATTATATTGAGGGATCAGTAGGATTTATCGGTCCAGCTAGGAGTTCTACCGAGCCGAACCCTCTGATATGAAAATATCTGGAGTCAGTAAATTATTTTCTCATTTGGTCTCTGGTAGGTTGACATGTCGTTCTTGTATTGTTTTGTATTTATTATACTTATATAGTGCACTTGTATGGCGTGGATTGACTAGATTATCATTTGTGGAATAGTGTGTGGAAGGATTTAGTGTTTCCTGTGGGGAAGATTTAACCCGGACATAAAGTCGTAAAAAAAATTACAATAAAAAACACATAAATTTGTTTAAGACCACTTTTATTTTAAAACACTCTACCGGTTTCAAAAGCACCCATCCTTCGTCAGGAGAATATTATAACTGACAAAGTAAGCGTGCTTCTGAAACCGGTAGAGTGTTTTAAAATAAAAGTGGTCTTAAACAAATTTATGGGTTTTTTATTGTAAATTATGGCGAGCCACAAAGCTAGTGCTTTTTACAAATATGTAAAAAAATTGTTTATTTCTTAACATGTAATTATTTTAATTAAATAAGTGTAAATTTTCGTTTCGAAAAAAGTCAAAATTGGAAAAAAATTCTTCAGAAAAAGCCTTTGGAAAGGTTGGAAAAGGTATTTGAGTTTTTTTTTAACATTGATTTCGTAAAGGCCTGTAAATAACATTAACTCCTTTTTATGAATTGTTTATTGTAATAACAAGGAAATTTAAAATTGATTTCACGGAACCAAGCGACGCAGAGTCTAGGACGTCCATTCCCCGTCGCAAGCGGGGCGTAACTGATACGAAATGGGTGTGCCAATTTTGTAGTAGTGAGGTGGATGGCATAAGGTTCACTTTTAAAACAAAAATTCCTCGAATGCCGGGCGTTTTGACCGGCGTTAACAATAACAACGAGCACATTTTATTTTATTTTGTGAAGTTCCGCCGTAAGTATCAATTTTATTGCGATTATTATAAAAAAAAATTTTATAAGTATTATAGAGGAGTTTGCACTTGAAAGTGTTTTGTTTATGGACCCAATGCTTTATTTTTTCAATGCTTATTAAAAGACTTTAAAAAAAAATAACCGATGTTTTTGAAGGCCAAGAAATGTTCCAATGCAGTATTTAATTAAAGCATCTATAATATTTCTAAGCGATCAAATTTTCAAAACAAAACTACACGATTTTGTATGGTTTTGCATTATTTCGCATCTTAACTGCAATTTATATTTACCGAAGTTTGTGTCATGTTGTTATATTCTCTTCAAAGCAAACTAACTCACATGCGCTGGTAATTACATGAACACAAGTCCTGGTTCATATTACAAACAACAAGCCACAGCAATAAATTTATTACACGTCTTTGTACCAAACAATAACACATGACAGTTGCAAGTTGTAACAGAACAATGTTGGTACAAGCCACGACATCGCAATCACAGGTAATAGAACATGTTCAACACGAGTCACAATACAATGGTATGGATTACAACGTCTGTTTATAGTCAGCATTGACAGTTTAATGTTGTCCAATTTCAAGAGGAATAAGATTTCATAGATCTAAAGTGATTTTAGTGATTGTTGCGTGTAGCCTCTGAGGAGTAAGGCCCTCGCCTGGCAATCCGAAGGTTGCTGGTTCAAATCCTGGTGTGCTCAAATAATTTTTAATTGATTGGTTTATGCTATTTCTCAATGTATTAAGACGACAATAAACCCTAAAATATATTCAGAATCTTAACGACGCGACGTAAGTAAAGAAGCCGTGTATACAAATTGCGACTCGCGACCCATGTATTGGACAGACCTACTGTCGAATTTGCCGTATCAAAGAAAAGAAGAATAAGAAAAATAATGTGGGAATCTTAACGACGTAAGTGAAGAAAGCGTATAAACAAATATACGCCGCGGCACGGCGTATTGCACCAACGTACGGTCGAATTCACCCTAGCAGGCCTGGAGATTCGACCTTTCTGCCGCGTTCATTTTAATTAATTCTGAAGAACGTGTTACAAATATTAAACATGTGTCTCCATGTTTTCCTCCCGAAGTTATTAATTCATCATCTAGAAAAATAAAATCTGGTGCATACCGCTAACTTTATAGTTGAAAAACGGGTTATAAAGTTTTAAAATCGTTGTTCGTAAAATATATTAATGGTACTATTTTTATTAAACTAAAATATAAACAACTCGCATTCCTTATGCGGCATGGAAATAAAACGTTATTATAGTTACGAATTCACTGGAAATGATAAAAATGTGAGTTTTGAGAAAACAAAAATTATTAGGATTGTGTACCGCTTTAATTAAAAATAAATAAATAAGTGTCTATTCCAGTATGTGGAATAAACACTTAAAATAACGTGTCGTATATTTGTGGCACATTCCAGATAGAAAGATTCTCTCAGTATCGCCCTGATGTAAGACCAAAAAAACGAGTAAACGAGTTCGGTAAAACAAAGCAAAAATTTCTCGACAAATGTCTAAAGTGGCATTTAAAGATTCACTGTGAAATTTTTCACACATGTTTAATAACAGAACGAAACGTATTTTTAATATTTTTCGGTGCATCCCTTTAAATTTTTTTCTGTCGAGGGAATTTCGTATAATGAAAGTTAATTTTAAAATGGGCATTCCTAGTGAATGCCTAAATTACGATAACCTACTTTGTTCATAAAATTTAATAAAATTATATGATCGTAGAATCATTTCCGATTTAATCTGTTTGTATAAAATCGTTAATTCAATGTTTGACCCCCCTGATTTATTATATATGTAATCTCTTTCCATACTCCAGGCAGATCAGTCACAAGACAGTACCTACCATATTATTGTAGCAATTCTACATCAATATCCCAATATTACACTCCTATGCGACGGATTCAACAGCTTGGAAATAAATACTCCGATGTTGTTGATATATTCAATATATCAATTTTAATATATAAGCGTACCTAATTGAAGTTTTTTTCATCAAGTAGGGAAATGTTTTGATGAAACTGTTTGAATTCACTAGCATATTGGTGGTATTTTGTCGGCTGATGGAGAGAAGCTATTTTGTATTTTTTAAAAATATTTTGTGCTGCTTACTGTGTGGATCAAATTCAATAGTATTTTTGCTTTATATTTGTTTTTGTGCGAGTGTTTTAAACTGTCATTTTCTGCACTATGTACTAGAAAAATTTCGTAAATTTTGTTATATATATGTATGTAAAAGCCTAAATGGGCGTAAATAAATAATTACTTAATAACCATTTCAGCAGGGCAAATGTATAGATGTTATATTCTAAAATAACATATATTTTTTTGGGAGCTTAAAAACTTGATGTGTTCAAGAAAAATATGTTATAAATTAGCAGTCGAACTGTCTTCTGAAGATTATTGTTGCTCACATTTATCAATGATACCAGTCAAGTCAACAACGTTCCGCGCAAACAGTTCGTGAAGTAACAAAATGAAACAAGGGTAACTACTCCGCAGTGCACCGCAGTAAACAGGACAAGGAGCTCTTTGAGACAACATTTTTCATTCTGCTAGCCCAAGGCGAAACAATATATTATACTATATCCTAACCATACATCCTGTGGTGCAAGACTACGACCTTACCAATCAATGGAAACAAGTCAAATAACGCTTCAATACAGCCCGTACACGAAGGTCTAGAGCAGGGTTTCTTAAAGTGGGATCCATAGTCCACTTTGGAGTCCATGACACGAGTGTCAGGGGTCTACAGGCATTTACTGCAACGTTTTGTACAGGAAAATGTAATTTATAGTTTATGTACGCCAGGAACTTATGTTGAATCTTTTCAGTGTTGTCGGAATGAGATTTGAAAAAAGGTGACCATAACGTAGAGTTATACTCTAGTTGGCCTCTGACAAAGGTTTTGTGTAACTAACTAACCATCACGCCATTTCCCCTCAGGGGTAGGCAGAGAGGACGGACTGCCAAACAACTGGATCTTGGCACACACTCCTTGCCTCGTTCACATTCATATATCGTCTCGTACATGCTCTTCTATTATTCCAACTCTTCACATGGCCCTACTCAAATATCTGATTCACTTGGTCGTGCCATATCTTCCTCGGGCGTTCCCGACGTCTTCTACCATTCACAGTTGCGTACATATTCTACTTACACTCATTTCCTCGTTCATTCGATTTACTTGCCCAAACCATCCAATTGTCCATTTCTTAATATTACTCATTACGCTTACATCAGCCTTGCATTCTTCGCGGATCTCCACATTTCTCACACGATCGTACATGGTTTTACCACACATACGCCTCAGGGATCTCATTTTGATAAATGTTTCTAAATTATTGATGACGTAGATGAAGGATGGTAAGTATCTAGCTCTTCAGATCTGACCCCGATCACGGCTAAAGCCAATTTAAGCAATGTTTCGATTCTGAACGATTTCACCAGGGCGATTCTTAGAGTATCAACCAATCTTTGCTTTCTACAAGAAAAGTAACTGACCGGGAATGATCCTGAGGGTCACGAAGTTATTGACAACGCAAACTAATTTATTCTCATTGTAATTGGCACCGACGCGACGTGCTCTGTTATAATTAACTGTTAGAGATTAGCTGTTAGTATTTTCTCTGTCATTAGAATGGCTTAGAACACTTCACCCATCTCGATTCACAATAACATTTCATTAATTTTTTCTTCGTTTATTTTTGGTGCCCCTTCTAATCAATATGTTAACAAAATAATTACACCATGTAACCAACCTTGCTAACCATATACGTTTTTAGATTTTCACGGCCAAAAGTATTTTCGTTATTTGTTTTTGAGGTGTTATGCCACCGGCAATGCTGTCAGAAACGTTGGCTAAAGAAGGAGGTAGCGCAACACGGCATAACCCCCAAAAACAAATAACGAAAATTTGCTAACTATGTTTTTTTACGCCTCCCACTATCCCCTCTGCAAATCTCCACCCCTACCACCCCACCTAACAATCTGCATATATATATAAACATGAATCCATGTTTCCCTTGGTCACGCCATAACTTCAGAACGACTTTACCTATTCCATTAATCTTTTTTTAAGTTTTCTATTACTTTGTAGATGGTTCTTACGGAAAGAAAAATAAATAAAATTGAATAATTTCAGAAAACTTAACGACTATTTTAACTTCGCATGATTGGCAGTTCGTGCGTTTGATGAAATCGAATTTAGCAGACAGCTTTTTTTAAATTAAAAGAATTGTCTATCTTCTTCTTCTTCCTTTGCGCTGTCCCAACTCATTGCCTAGGTAGGCTGTTGGGGTCGGCTCTTCTCGTTCTCAGGTTGTAATATCTTCTGTTCTGGGTATCGCCTTCATCCAGGCCGTTTCTTCGAAGAATTTTGGAACATTGAGTCGTCCAGGAGTTCTTCGGTCTTCCTTTGGATGACTGTCGATGAAGCTCCATAGACATTACCTGCCTCACAGTGTGGTCTGATGGTCTCCGTCTTATATGTCCATACCATCTCAACTGTCGTTCTTCCAGCTTGCTATTTATGTCTGTGACACCCAGGCTACCACGAATGCGTGAACTTTTGATCTTATCTTTTAATGATACTCCTGCC
Organism: Limnephilus marmoratus; assembly: GCA_917880885.1. Lineage (NCBI taxonomy): Eukaryota > Metazoa > Arthropoda > Insecta > Trichoptera > Limnephilidae > Limnephilus > Limnephilus marmoratus. The sequence goes on from OU862928.1 coordinate 41,550,301, forward strand.
GACCATCTAAGCATTCGCATTTCTGCTGTTTCAAGTTGCCTAGTGTAGGAGTTGTACATAGTCCAGCATTCGGAGCCATACATTATTGCGGGTCTTACAATGGTCTGGTATATTTTTCCTTTCAGTTTTATAGGTATTTTGGAGTCACACAATATTCCTGTTACGGATCTAAATTTAATCCTTCCCACACCTATTCTATGGATGACATCCGCTGCACATCCTCCGTCTCTGTGGATTAGTGAGCCCAGATACTTAAATGAATCACAGTTGGCTAATGTTACTCCATCCAGTTGCATCGAAGGAGTTACAGCGTTTGTGTCTTCAAATGGTAAATACAAATATTCAGTCTTTTTCCTGCTAATTTTTAGGCCATTATCCTCCAGGATCTTTCTCCATCTTTCCAGGCTATTCTGTAAGTCACAATGATTATCTGCTATCAGTACTACATCATCTGCAAAAAGCATAGTCTTGAGAATTAAAAGAATTGTCTATGTATTTTTAAAATTATAGATATTTTCAATAACCTATTTTAGGTACCAAATTAGATTGATTGTTCTTATAATATACTAAAATGAATATTTGTAATGCACAAAAATGAAAATTTGAATTAAAAAATTGTACTAGTTGGCACGCGAGCTGTTTGAAAACTGTTTGAGAGAGGGTGGGAAGGGGAAGTTGGAAGGGGAACGCGGTAGGTTAGGGAATGCGGAAGGGGAACGGTGACGCACGGGGAAGGACGTGCAGGGGGAAACAATTTATTTCTTTGAATATGGCATTGCAACGCATGCCGGGAAACAGCTGGTATCTAATAATTTCTGAACATATACAATTTAAATTTAGTTATATAAACGCTAGTGAATGACACAGATAATTGTCGAATCCTGTAGAAATTTTTTAAAAATAAGTAAAAAAAGGGTTACAGAAGAGTTAACCTTCTCAATGCGAGATGGTTCCAAGTTTTGAAAAGTTCAATCGGCTCAGTGTAAAGTATTAAAATAGATGAGTTTTACGTTCTTCGTTCTTTAATATATGCTTAGTTTACAAGATATTCATTTTTATTTTATATTTCTTACTTTCTTTTGCACCTTATTCCACTATTTTTGTTGTTGTTGTTGTTCAAGTTGAAGATTATTAATATTATCTGTAATAGAATAGTTCTTATCCTATTACAATAAGGCTACTCCAGTGAAAAATTCTATGGCTTTAAACAAATATGTTACTATAGACCAATAAACGCTGATTCTGAATATACAAGTTTTATTTAATAATATTAAACGCAGAGTTTTTAAAAAAATATTAAAAAGTCCATTTTTAATCGGGAAATTTTAGTGGTGACGTCGCTGTTCGACGTGCCGTGACGTCACCGTAAAGTCATTGTATGGGAATGTATGATATGACACCAGCCATCGTATTAATTTATTCGTTTATTTACACACTGTTTGTAGAGATTTAGTTGTTGTGTTTATTGAAACATTGTTTAGGCCTAAATAATGTTTCAAATACAAAGGTATCTCTTATTAGTTTATCTCTATTATTGAAAATATTCTAAAACTACTGCACAAAAAAAAATAGTAATGCTATTTCTAGGGAGAATACTTCGAACAACGGAATTCAAAATGGCGGTAGTTGATCAGCTGATTGCCGGATTCTATAGTAATTTTTCAGGAGTGATGACGTCACACGATTCACCATACATATGGTGGTTTTCGAGAGGTCTTGAAAAATTAAAACTTTGACAATTATTTTAACTATTAAAACTAACTCTAAAAATAAAAATTGCAGTTATTTAAGTTAGAAGGTCATTATTAAAAAAAATGGACAGGAGTTTCTATTGACAATTAAATACACTTAATAATTGTCGTGTATCAATTCCAATGACGTACATAGCTTATAACTTAATAATATTTTGACACGAGGATGTTCTGCTCTTGGATGCATAAAACATCAAATGATTCAACATTGTGAATATGTTGACAGGTCCATTGTTCTAAGCGAATTTAGACAATATGATAACTGACGTGTCTGTAGACTGTATGACGCATTGTCTTATCACGATATCGATATGTATTACCTACTAATCCCTGGTGTATTGGCATCACTTGCATCTAGTTAACAGGGTGCATTTCGGCTGCTGAATATGTATGGAAATTTAACATCAAATCAGTACCTCCTGGCAATTCTTGAACATATCGAAATAGTTGATATACTCTTGGCTTGAAACGTGAAATCAATGTTAGGTGAAAAGTCGAATACTGGATGTGAGCACGTGCAAGACACATTCTTTTATGAAGCCATTTGTAAGTGGCATGTTCCCGATGAGAGAAGAAACTCTAATTTTGAAAATTGATCTTTCCGATTTGAAAAAAACCATGATCGCAAAAATCTAATTCAGAATTTTATTTCGCAAGCCGGAAAGATTAAGATGGGCTATATATATATATTTAAAAAGAAAGACAAACATTCCCGGGTTACGAATAACCCAACAATGTTTGAAAATCTCATACTACCACAACAGAAAGCCGAAAATGTTGCTTGTGTTGTGATGGAGGACTTAGCCAGCCGAGAAATCTAAAACGCGGTGGGACCCAAGCGCTATGCCCACTCAACCACTGTGATATAGAAGTGATGAAAACAAAGTACAGGCAAAATATTTCTAAGAGGAGACGTTTGAATATAATCGTGAACTCCGACAGAATCGAAAGTTTTTCGCACTAGTTTGGAAGATGGAAACAATAACACCACACAGAAAAATAATTTCCCTTAGGGCCTATATTGTCTTTGATGATGCTGTATGGAGGGTCGCGTTTCGCGACTTAATACCGGTAGATCAAGAACAGCCTACCTACATGATGCTTGTGTTCTAAAGATTCCAATCCAATCTTCAAACGGACCGTTTCTGCAAAGATTCAAGGGTTTTTTCAAGTGTTTTGGGGCTACAGACCAGAGGTAGCTGCAAAATTCAACAATGGGGCGCACTTGCGATTTATACAGGGTCAGCAGTTGTGTACTATTAAAGTATGTGTGGGTTCGGTACAGTACCCCCAGCTTTACGGAAACTATCTTGACTCTGGCTTCGAAAAGACGTTGAGCAAATGTCAGAAATTTCTCAAGGAGGCGAAATTATTGAGGGAATCGCATTAACAATCGTAGTCTATAAGGGAGTTTTGATATTAACCCTGGGATTATAAATTGATTATTGTAAATCAAATTTCTTTGAAATCGAAGTAGTTCACAATAATTATTAGGATTTTCTGTTTAATCGTCCCGCATAATTTTTATTTTATTTATTTATTTAAGTTTTTATTCCAGTAGGACTGGGAGGGTAGTGCAATCCCAGTCTGCCATATTACATAAACAACTATAAAAGAAAAAAAAAGTTTAAATATTAGGTAGGTACCTAATTAAAACATAAAATGAAAACAAAATTCATCACACAAATAACAAAAAATAAACGTAAAATTAAAATAAATAATAAGTAGACAGAATTAAAAATAAAAGATAAAAAGATATTTTGGGATCGTCCATCATGGAGGTCGCCTCATCATCTGCATCCATCGCTCATTTATTGGGGAACTGAGCCACTCGGATGCAGCCACGACAATGATATTGGTTGAAGTTCGTATCCTGCTCCAGAAGCTGGCTAGTCGGTGGCGAAGTAAGGCTGGGAATGAGTGCACCCTCCCCTCGGTAAACATCGTGGAGGCACTGCAGAACCTCGGTAGTTGCATAAGTTGCCTGTATGCGTTATTGTAGCACACTCTCAGTTTGTCCCATTGCGCTGCTGGGTATTGTGTCCACAGTTCAGACGTATACAGGGCAGTACAGTATGTCTTGAATAATAATTTTCTGACATCTTCGCTACAGTGGTAGAACCGCCTTGAGAGCATTCCGGCCCGTATGTTAATTGCTCTTCTTTGTCGTTCCATATCTTCTATATCCTTCATGTCTTCGGTTAGGATATGTCCCAGATACTTAACCTGTGAGGCCACAAGCAGTTCATTTCCTTCTAGATATATTGGAGGAATATGTGATGGCTCCTTATTGTGTTTGAAAGCGACGATGACTGACTTTTTAGAATTGTACAACAGGTTATGAGAGTTTGCGTACTCTTCGCATATTTGCACAAGTCGTCTCATCGCTTTAATCGAAGGTGCAAGCAGCACCATGTCATCGGCGTAATTAATGTTGTTACTTCCTTGTCCGCAGATATGACAACCGATTCGTGTATCGTTCAACTCTTGTAAGAGGTCGTCAATGTACACATTAAATAGAGTTGGAGACATATTTCCCCCTTGCCTGACTCCGCTCTTAAGGAATAAAGGTCTTGAAGAAGCTCCTGCCCATTGAATGTGATTTTCCTGTTGTCCGTACCAAATAGCCAGCATATTGACCACTGCTGCTGGAACATCTCGCTTTATGAGTTTTTCCCATAATAATTGATGGGAAACACGATCAAACGCCTTGCTTAAGTCAAGAAAACACCCATAGACTGTGGTTTTTCTTTTTTTGTAGTAGGCTATTGTTTGTTTTACTCCATAAATGGCCATATCGGTTGATGAGGCGCTCTTGAAGCCGAATTGGTTATCAAGGGTAAATAGTTTCTCTTTGACTAGCGCGAATAAGATAATGCACACATATATATATTTTAAACCTACCTGTTGTTGGTTAGCCACCATGGCTTGGTGGTGCACCGCCTCTTGTTCTATGGCCGCCATGGTTGCCGCAGGGTCATGTCCGTTTTGGTGGATCTGCACTTGGTGATGAGTCTGTTGTTGGTGGTTTGCCTGCAGCCCCTGGTGGTTCTGCTGTAACTGTTGGGTCTGGTGATTTGTCGTCTGCATGGCTTGGTGGTTTGTCTGGATGCCCTGGTGGTTTGTCTGCAGGCCTTGGTGATTTGTTTGCAGGCCTTGGTGGTTTGTCTGCAATAATGAAAGTTCAATAAATAATGTATTGTGTTGGATTAAGTGGAAATGTTAATAGCCTTTCTTCCATTATTCTTGGAATAAGTGTTCTGAAATTTTCATCATACGTTTGTTGCAAAAACGGTATTCCATTTACAAGATCTAATTGACTTAACCGCAGTTTTAATATTAAAAATTCCTATATATTGAGGTTCCTCAAGGATGGATCCCAGTTTCACTTTTATTTTATATTATTTGTAATGTTGCCTGCAGGCAGGGGGTTAATAACAAAAATATATAAAGAAATAATAAGTTTTACAACAACATAACAACAAAATAGAAGACAATAAAGTTTGGGTCCATCATTAAAGTCAAGTGAAAACAAGAGATTCGAGAAACATAGTAAAGCCTTAGGGGCTATCGCTAAATATGTGTGCCTTTAACAGTGTTGCCGAATTTAAACATGGTTTATTGAACTATGCAAAGTTGTTTAAGTGCCAATGATGTATGTGTGTCTGTACCTGGTGGTTTGTCTGAAGTCCCTGATGATTTGTCTGCAAATGGTTAGTTTGTATCGCCTGATGGCTCTGCTGCAGCGTTTGGTGGCTTTGTTGAAGGGTCTGGTGGTTTGGCTGTTGCGTGGTCTGCTGTTGCTGCTGTGACTGCCTTTGTTCCGCGGGGGCAAGAAGGGGGAGTGTCTCTTCACTGCCGCTCTGGGAGGAGTCAGGTGGGGTCATGTGCTGGCGCTGGGTGGATAGGATCTGCATCTCCCACATCTGCTCCTGTCGTATGTCGTCATTGTAATCCTGTTAACAGAAAAAAAGTTTTGATGTTATACTTAAAGTCAGTAAGTTTTGTTTCAATGCCACTGTTCTTATTTTAGACACCATAATGTTTCTATTGAACGTTTTAAAATGTGAACTCCATTCAAGCTGTTCACAGCCATTGGGATTATGGCATCATCAATGATTACATTATATTGTAAGGCGTGGAGAGAGAAAGGAAATTCTGAGAGGAAGGCTGGGTAAGTCAAAGTTGGACTATAGCCAGTTCAAGCAACGGTTCAATTCGGAATGGTGGCCTTTCACGAGGGCTCTGCTCAATCTATGGTATTCTATTATCATTAGTTTTGCTCAATTATACACTATTTTCCTATTGAAACTCGTGTAAAAGTGAAACCATGTCAACGTTACTGAAGTATTAAATACTGGCATTAAAAAAAATACAAAGTTACTTAACGTAAAAAAAAAAACACAAACTAAAATCGCAGTTCCGCCAGTAAAAATATTTTTAAAAATTTAATGTCATAGTTTCAATGTGTTTCAATGTACGGAAAACAATAATACCCAGAAATCCATTAAAACGATATTCATAGCTTGGACCGTAAAAATTGACGACAAATTCAATAGAAAGTATGGAAGCACCAGAAATTCATATCCATCAATAAAATGGTTTCATATTCTCGCGTTAAAATATGAAATACAATGCACTCACATAAAAAACACGATAAATCCTGAAAAACGAATAAAAATACATCCAAAACAATACCAACATATCACATTTTACGCAGCGACGCACCAGTAGCAGAGAAAAGGCAAAAGGGTGTTATAAATATAAAAAGAGACAATGATAACAGTACGACCGGCTAGGGAGCAAAAGCCTCTCTTTGCAGCCTGCAAAGCCCGGGGTATAAGTCATTAGCTAATTGGTGCTTTATCATTCGTTGGAGGGGTGAAATGTCGACTTGTTGAAATGTTTCATGCAAGGGATGAGAAATAAATTAAGTCTGTATGTTGAGTAATTGCGTTTTTCAATTATTAAGCAAATGTTTGGAGGGTTTTGGTTCGCTTTACTGTGATTCCATTCATTGCGGATTTCTTTTTGGTCAACAAACAAAAACCATGCGATATTTCTGTAATGGTAAAATTTCCGTAAATATTACTGAAATATTAAAAATGAAAATATTTAATAAATAATTATTAATAAATCAATTAATTATTATTATTTATATTAATTAATTATTATTCTATTATTAATAAATTAAATATTGAAATTTAAATATAATCAGAGTGCGCAGTTCACACGCGGTAGAAGTGAAACCTTCAGAAAACTAAGATGGACAAGAGTGGGGGGCTACGAAGTACCGCACAAAGAGGAGACCGATTAAACTATTTCGTTTTCTCGCAGGCAAAATTTTATAGATGTACGAGTTTGTCTATTTTTAGTGTCACTATTTTTCGTTTCATCGAGTTTCAAATCACAACGGTGCTAAAGAATTTTTCACTTCAAAATAAGTTTTTTTTGGATTTCGTTGGATTCAATCCTTGATCCTTGGACTTACCTATTTCATTCTTCTTTTTTTTAAGTTTTCTAATACTTTGTAGAATTCTTACGGAAAGAAAAATTAAGAAAATTGGAGAATTTCAGAAATCTTAACTATTTTAACTTCGCATGTTTGACAGTTCACGCGTTTGATGAATGTGAATTTAGCAGGAAGGCAGCTGTTTTTTTTGTAACGAAAGAATTGTCTATGGATTTTTAAAATTATATATATCTTAAATTATACCTATGTTAGGTACCAAATTAGATCGATTGTTCTTATAATACACGAACATTTTAATATAAAAATTGTAACAGGTGGCTCGCAAGCTGTTTGAAAACTGAATGTACTGAGACTGAATTTACAATATGTTCTGAATTATTTCCATTCTTTTAATTTGTGTTTTATTGCTCAGAAAGATTACACTTGAGCAATAATTCAGGTGGGATGCTACAGTTGTGTTATAGACCAATTTCCTAGTTTTAATGTCTAATTTTCCCTTTAATATACTTAAGAAATTAATCTTTTTGGCAATTTTTTTAGTTAGCATTTCAAAGTTAGAGTTAAGTTTTAACTTATTATCGAATATGATTCCCAAATATTTAATTTCTTCTACCTCTTCAATAGTTTGATTGTCTATATTTAGGGTGATAAGTCCATTTTGTTTTTCCCTAATACCATGAATTTACTTTTAGTTACATTTAATTTGAGTTTATTTATGCATAACCATTTAGATATTTCATGAAGTTCACTTTGTATTTTTGACAATGCATCTTCAATATTATTTGCTATGATATATAAAAGTATGTCATGTCATCAGCAAACAGTTTGATGGAACAGTACTTTAGGCACTTCACTATATCATTGATATATATAATAAAAAGTAATGGTCCCAAGACCGATCCTTGAGGAACTCCAAGGATTGGTATTTATTATTTGGGGGTTGACGGGACGGTGAGCGGGAGAGGGGAGAGGGTAGGCAGGGAAGGTGGAAGGGAAACGCGGGAGGAGAAGGGGATGCGGGAGGGTAACGGGGACGCACGGGAAAGGACATGCAGGGAGAAACAATTTATTTCTTTAAATAAGCCATTGCAACGCATGCCGGCAACCAGCTAGTTTACTATAAAAATGAGCCAAGATAGGTTTTCGAGACGAATTCCACCTGAACTGTTTTAAATTATTTTTAAAATTGAAATCTTTGACAAAATCTTTAAAGATTAATAAAATCCTAATAATGTTATAAAGGCGAAAGTTTGTATGGATCTATGGATGTGTGTGTTTGTTACTCTTTCACGCAAAAACTACTTAATGGATTTTAATGAAAATTTACAACAATATAGCTCATACATCAGAATAACATACAGAATATAGCTCAAGGCTCCGGCATTATGAAATTTGTATTAAAAAAGGCAATAGGTGGCACGGTTAGCAAGATATCTATAATTCTTTATTCGAGTCAAATTATTAGTGGAGTACTTCAAATAAATGCGGGAGTGGGGAAAGGATGGAGAGGGGGGGGAGGATAGATAGGGGGGAGAGGGGGGAGTGTTGGGGAGGGGGTGGGGGGGGGGAGGGGGAGGGTGGAAGAGGCGGAGTGGGAATCCTTTTAATACCATGCGAGCGAAGCCGCGGGAAAATTAGTTAAGAAAGCTAGTAAATTAATAAAATAAAATCTTTTAAATCTTTATTAAATATCAGCTGGTTCCCGGCATGCGTTTCAATGCCATATTCAAGGAAATACATTGTTTCTCCCTGAATCACCTTTCCCGTGCCTCCCCGTTCCCCTTCCGCGTCCCCTTCCTAGCCAGCTTTATAAATTTAAGAATAGTGACATCTATGACACACAATAGTGACATCTATGAGATAAATACGTTTAATTTTTCTTAGTTTATTAAAAGAGTATGAATGTTAGAGACCTCTGTAGGAATTTTATAGAAGCTAGTGTTACCGATGAACTAAATTAGAGCACGTGACCCAGTAGTTGTTTAGTACCATTATTTATTATTTATTATTCTTGTCTTTTTAACAGTCTGAAAGACGGTAATTTTACAGTTTTTAGCAGTATAAAAGGGGTGCTACTCAAATATTTCTCTCTCTCGCATTAACCGATACTAGGAGTATAGACCCCGTGGTGCCCAGGCGAGGTCCGGGCCAAAATTAGCTTAAAAAAGTGTTGATTTCATTGTTACTCAAAGGTGTTTGTAAATAAAACGACTCTTCAGTAAAAAAAGTGTTTTACAATAAAAAGTCCACCACCCTAGATGATATTGAAGTGACTTTGACAATAGCCTATATGTTATTCTTATTATATGTTATATTATTGTAGAGTTTTATTAAAATCCTTTCAGTAGTTTTTGCGTGAAAGAATAACAAACACATACATCCTGTTACGATATACGAAACGCCTCCTCTCAAATTGGAGCGCACGCCACTGTACGGACAAACAGTTTCGCTCCCTCGCCGCAAGTGCGCCGCGCGCTGACGGCGGCGGAACGCCAGCCTCGGTCGGCCGACTAGCGAGCCCGCCATTCTCCCCCCGAGCCCGCTCTGGGCGCACGTGTAGCGTGAACCACGCTGTACCGTTCCGGAACATTCCACAACGCCGCTATGGCGGTTGTTATTTTGCCTAGTGACTGGCGGGAATGCCAAGAACGGCTAAATTCCCCTCCACGTAACCGAATCTCCAAGAGACCAGTCTGCTGCTGTGAGTACCATGAGCTATTTAACCCCTCTTTATTGCGTGTGTTCCTTGTAAATTCAACGCGAAGATAAATGACCGCCCCCAGAGAGATTTTAGGGCCAAATTCGCCCGATTTAGATAGAATTACTGTTGCTACCCTGTACTACTCTGCTTGCATTATTGTATCATTGTGTTTACGAAAGAATTCTACCCAATACAACTGTTATTTACCGTAGCCACTTGTTTCACTGTCTCCCCCAGCCCGTAGGATTTGAGCTTATTTCAGGGATGCCACACAAACGCCTCAGAGATCCTACCACCCTGATGATAGTCTCCTCCGCTATGCTGACCATTCTGAGCTATTCTGTCGGCAGAAGGTAGGCACCTCAGGTAGGTGTACTTAGCAATCCATACAAACTTTCGCGTTTATAATATTAATTAAGATTTAATTTTGAAATCTTTAATATTGCTGGAATTTCATTAAATACGACTTTAACTAATTAAAACACCCTTATAAACGAAAGTTACAAAGTTATTTTATTCCATCAAAGGGTCACATTTGTTTATTTTAAGTTCTCAGATCAAAGGGTTAATTTATTAAACATACACTTTCTAAAAACGGCGTTTACTTTGAAGACGGTGGAATCCTTAAAGCTTTTACATAGGCATATTACGTTACAGCTTTATAGTGTAAACCTGACTTGTGAACGACCTATTTTGTTAATAAAACTAAATGGCCGACGACCTTCCTGCATTTTCAGAAGCCTTAAAAATAAGACACTCGTAAGAAGCGATGTCACGTAGCGAGTACCCTACCAACCAACTTCGCATAATATCTATGGAGATAATGTCTTCATGAAAAGACAAAATCACGTACATACTTATGTTAGTAGGCAAGCCTGGGGGTCGATTCTCAACCGAACATACCCGTCGCGTCGCGTCGTCTCGGGCCTAGGTAAATTGACCGAATTGCAATTTTTCGAAATCAATTTTTCGAATTCAATTGTTTAAAATGCAATTTTTCAAACTTCATTTTTTCGAAAACATATTTTTGGAGGTGACCCGACAATTCGTCCTGCGACAATTCATCCGGAGACAGTTCATCCTGCGACAGTTCATCCGGCCGACAGTTCATCCTGCCGACAGTTCATCCTGCCGACAGTTCATCCCGCCGACAATTCATCCGGCGACAATTCATCCTGCCTGATCATTTAGAAGATTTTTATTAAGTAAGTATGCAAAGAGGATATACGGCCGTACAACTAAAATTGATATACTTATATCTGAAGGCATCTTGAGTGGAAATCCGCTGTAAAAATATTTTTGCTAACAATAATTTCGACTCTCCGAAGAAGCATGCGTGAATAACAAAATACGACATACTTATACTTATAGGTTATACTTATAGTTAGGTTAGGTTAGGTTAGGTTGAATTGTCAGGATGGATTGTCGCCGGATGAATTGTCGGCGGGATGAACTGTCGGCAGGATGAACTGTGGGCAGGATGAACTGTCGGCCGGATGAACTGTCGCAGGATGAACTGTCGCCGGATGAATTGTCGCAGGATGAACTGTCATGGAACCATTTTTGGAACTTCAATTGAGCGAAACACTAGTTTTTCGAATTGATAAAAGTATGTATACAGTACGTACAAGAGTATTTTATTATAGGATGGACAATTTCATCTAACCTAACCTAACCTAACAGTATCTTGTTGGTCATAAGCAAGTGAAATATAAGTATATTTTAAAAGTTGATTAACAAATTCTAAAAACATGTCTTTCGGCCAGTTGCTGTTCGAAAAATTAGTATATCGAAAAACTGAAATTCGAACAATTGATTTCGAACAATTGAATTCGAAAAACATATCTGCAACCGTCGTCTCGAAGAATTTTGTCGACTTTAAAAAAATTTTTTTTTTTTCATGAATACCGCACAAGAGTCCCAACTGCTCCCGTCTGGAGCCAGTGGGACTATGGCATCCCCAATTGGGGTATGTTGTGAGGCTGAAGGTAGTGGGTAGAGGAAGGAGATAGGGAAGAGGAAGGTGGAGAAGTACCTGGCTATTCAGATCTGGTCACCAAACACGGCTAAAGCCATTTCAAGCAACGTTTCAATTCTGAATGGTGGTCTTACACCAGGGCGATACTGAGAGTATCTTCCACCCTAGAACGTGCCGCAAATATACTATATTATATTATTTTAAATGAATAAATTGTGAAATAACACAAATTAATCAAATAAAAATTATTTGCCACGCCGGGATTCGATCCCATGACCTTCGGAGTGCTAGTCAAGAGCCTTACCGCTGAACTACGCCGGCCGTCAAATGTTTCGTTTATATGTATTCTTGAATGTTGAAGAAATTATTGGCAGCCTATTTTACAGGGTGTAACAGGACGTACCCGAGGGATTTTAACCGGCGATTTATGAGCATATTTGGAGTAAAAAATGTAAATGTCATTTTGCTGTCCGATGACATTTTTTTTAATATCTATTGAATTTAAAATTTTTAAACGTATCATGGTAAACTTTTAAATGCAAAGAGAAAGCTTGGAATTATATCTATTTAAATTGTTCATATCACATGTCTGTCTGATCTATATGAGTACATACATGGGTAAAGTGTTCAAACTTCGGGAGGTGATTGTACATGGTATTGCAAGAAAAAATATAAATTTTTCGAAATTTAAAAAAAAGTCGAATTGCTTGTGTCGACCGAAAAAATAATATTCTTCTTTGGAAAAATATTTTTGTGTGGGAAAAAAAGTTATTTTACTTCTATATCATGTAATGGTTTGGGTACTCGAGAAGCGTTATTTAGTATTCAAGTACTAATCCAAAGGTGTAGAGATTATCAAAGGTGTAGAGATAGAAGATCCCAAAACTTGGAAGACATCTGTAATAACTCCCATCCCAAAAATTGATAACCCAAAAAAATTTGACGACTTTAGGCCGATCAATTGTTTACCCAAATATGAACAAATACTGGAATACATAGTAAAGGAGCAATTAACTGAATATATTGAGGCCAAGCAGATATTAGTTCGACAACAATCTGGTTTTAGAAATAAATGTTCTTGTGAAACTGCTATTAACTATGTAATAGATGAGTGGAAAAATTTTAGAGATAAAAAAAGTAAAATTATTGCAGTATTTCTAGACTTAAATCGGGCATTTGAAACAATCGACAGAGATAGATTAATAAAAAAATTAAGTAATATTGGAATTAATGGTAAAGAAAATAAGTGGTTTGTTGATTACCTATCAGAAAGAACACAAGTAACAAAATATGGGGGTATAACATCTGAACCACATAGTACTAACAAAGGCGTCCCGCAGGGTTCTGTCTTAGGTCCATTGCTGTTCATTATATACATGAATGATATTATCAAAGTGTTAAAACATTGTGCAATTAAACTATTTGCTGATGATACATAGTTATACATAGCCAGTAAAAATTTACAGGACGCCATTGAAAAAATGCAAATTGATTTAAATAATGTAACGCTGTGGCTAAACCAAAACAAACTCAAATTGAATGTTACGAAAACTAAGTTTTTAATTGTGGATAACTTAGGTGGAAACGAGCAGGCAACACTAAAAATTGATAACGAAAGCATAGAAAGGGTTAGCAGTATTAAATATCTGGGTGTGATATTGGATGATAAATTAAAATTCGACGAACACTTAGAATACATAACAAAAAAAATTGCTAAAAAAGTTGGATTCCTAAAAAGGATCAGAAATAACTTGGATCTCAAGACAACGCGCCTTGTCTACAATTCTATTGTAACTCCGCATTTAAATTATTGTTCTAGTGTATTATTCCTATGTAACGAAACCCAAAATAATAAACTACAGGTTATACAAAATAGGGGGATGAGGATGATTTTAAAATGCAACATTTTTACAAGAGTTAAAATTATGTTACAAAATTTAAATATGATGACAACCAAACAACATATAGTATATAATACATTAACAATGATTTATAAACTTAAAAATAATATGCTCCCAAATTATCTGAAGAGTACTATTATGTTTCAAGAAAATGTTCACAATTATCCTACGAGAAGACGCGGAGACTTTAGGCTTCCCAAAACTAAACTTTCGTGCACACAAAATAGCGCATTTTATAAAGGGCAAAAACTCTATAACAGTCTGCCAAATGCAGTAAAGGAAGCCTCAAGTCTCAGCAATTTTCGTAGGATGTGTGCATTATATGTAAAAAATATTTTTTGATTACTCACCAATGTTATTCTCAGGTCTTGTTCTTTTATAATGTATTTTTGTATAATTATCTTTTTTATTTAGTATTCTTTTTTTAAATGTAGTTGTGAATATTCCTGTACCTACTTCGTAAATTGTATTTTTTATATTTTCCTACTAGATGTATGAAAATATTTACATACATCTAAATAAAAAATTCAAAAACAAAAAACAAAGATGTGAATACAAATGTACATGCATGCTTCATTGACTTTCTTAAAGCATTTGATAGAGTTAGACACGACAAAATGATTCAAATTCTGAAAACCTCCGGGATAGACGATAAAGATATAAGGATAATAGGTAATCTTTATTGGAACCAGAAAGGAGCAGTAAGAGTAGAGCAATGTTTAACAGACGAAGTAGAAATAAAGAGAGGCGTGCGACAGGGCTGTATTCTTTCACCTATGCTGTTCAACTTATATTCAGAAGAAATATTCAATGAAGCTCTGCAAGAAGCTACTCAAGGACTTATTATAAATGGGAAGATTCTGAACAACCTGCGTTATGCAAATGATACGGTACTTCTAACAAGTAACATTGAGGAATTACAACTTTTGCTGAATCAAGTAGTGAAGACTTGTGAGAATTTTGGGCTAGAACTGAAAATAAATAAAACAGATGAACATCTTTATATTGCTGGAACAAAACTGGAGAAGGTACAAAGTATTGTATACTTGGGCTGCAATGTAAATGATAGATGGGATCCTTCAGTTGAAATCAAATGCCGCATTGAGCAAGCTCGTGCAACCTTTACCCGCATGAAAAAAATGTTCTGCAGTCATGATCTCAACCTTGGATTACGAATGCGAATGGTCAGATGCTACGTGTTTTCAATATTATTTTATGGAATGGAAGCATGGACGCTTACTGAAGAATTAATTAGGCGACTTGAGGCATTCGAGATGTGGATCTATAGAAGAATACTTAAAATAAGCTGGATGGACAGGGTCACAAGTGAAGATGTTATGGTTCAGATGAATAAAGAAAAGGAAGTAATTAAAACCATAAAAATCCGAAAACTTCAATATCTTGGACACGTGATGAGACATCCCGAGAAGTATGAGATCTTGCATCTCATAATGCAGGGAAAGATTGCCGGAAGACGGGGCCCTGGAAGAACGAGAACCTCATGGCTGAAAAACCTGAGACAGTGGTTTGGCCAGTCTACCGTGGAGCTGTTCCGGGCCGCAGTAAACAAAGTCCGCATAGCCAACATGATAGCCAACGTCCGTTGAACGGACAAGGCACAAGAAGAAGAAGATCATGTAAAAACACCTCCTCCGAAGACAATTAAATAGATGAATTTTCAAAAACATCCTCAATTCGAAACTCCTCGTTAATAAGCTTTCAAATATTTGACACAAATAATAAATCAACACGCTTTGATTTTGACACGAATATTCCATACAATGACAATATTATTATCTCTCAAATTATTCATGGCGTCGTTTGCCTCCACACCTCGCCCGATTGAATCTAGATTAACCGATACAACTCGAGCCATGTTTACACTCTCAGAACTAATACGACAACACACAGTTGTAGTAGAGACAAATACCATAATACAGAGACAGTCACCATAAAGGAAGATACCATAATATACAGAGACAGAAGCCAAAGAGACACAGAGTAAGCAGAAGGGGAGATAATAAACACACAGTAGTGGAGACATAACTCATACATTTAGACAAGTACTATTCACACTGTGGCGAGAGTTTATAATCAGGGTAGACAGAAGGAAAACACCGAATTAATTCATTTGAAAAACGATCAAGCATCTTGAACCAACCACGTAGTTTTTGCTTGAGCCAAGCATCTTGATTATTTACAATGTTTGCTTGATGTTTGAACCGAGATGCGATTATTCGAGGGTCAGTAAAAAAGTAATGCTTCCTATTTTTAATGTCATGAAATTAAAAAAAAATGCAATTACATAGGACGAAAACCACACTATTGATAGATAATAATTTGTCACTTTTCAATATAATCGCCATCCATATCCAAAGTTTTGGTCAAACTTTTAAGACGCCGCTACTATTTCTACCGATTTCTTGCAAACCCTCCTTAAACATTTGAAATTTTTAAGCTCTTAAAAAAATACATGTTATTTTTGAAGATAATATCTAGAAATTCGTCGCGCCGAAACGGAAATTATGTAAAATTTCTTTGATAGAAAAAAATCGCAAAGTGTGTTCCAAAAGTTATTATAAACACGTTTGTTTCAGTTATTTTACAAGTTATATGTATGAAAAAAATCACAGTGTTTCATTAAATGCTGTTTAAGAAAACCCCCGCGAAATTTCCGCTCTAATTTAAACGAGTCGTGTTTTATTAAACATTATCACAATTTTCGCATAAAATACTAGCGCGCTTTCTCTAATATTAGTAATTTCATATCTCTCCATCTTCTTCTTTTTGTGCGCGGTTGCGTGGCATTAACGAGGGCATGTATTCCAGTGTGGTAAAAAGAATGGTCCTGCTTCCTGAGGCCTTTCGACATAGCTTTTATTGGGCGAAAGACGTGCTTTAATCTTTTTAAGGATTGTTACGTATTGGAAAGAATTTATTGTGCATCCCCGCTCCAAAAAATCACCCATAATCAAACCCTCTGCATCTTTGAACACTGTCGCCATAACTTTCCCTGCCGATTGCACAGTTTTGAATTTTTCGTCCTCGGTGAATTTGTGTGATGGTATTTGATTCAGGTTCCATGTAACCCGTGCTTTGTCTCCGGTCACAATTTTTGTACAGTTGCATTACCGTACACAGTTTTTCAGTCTTTCACGATTGCGAATAGGCGTTTCACCTTCTGCATTCAAGAATTTAATCACAGAACGCTGACTAATACGAACATTGATACCGGCCATTTTGCAAACGACTGCAGCGCTGCCACCTGTTGACGCAGAAAGTTACTATTGCAGTAGAGTGTAGATGAAGGAAGGTTTGAGAAATAGCGTCCAATCCATTTTTTTTTTCATTTAGTAAGGCATTCGTTTTTGTTTATTTATATTTTTTGAGAATTGACAAATAAGTACTTTGTTATTGGGTATCTTATTTTTTTTTTTTTTTTACAGTGAATACCGCACAAGAATCTCAACTGCTCCCGTCTGGAGCCAGTGAGACTATGGCATCCCCAATTGGGGTATGTTGTGAGGCTGAAGGTAGTGGGGAGGGGAAGGAGGTGGGGAAGAGGAAGGTTGGGAAGTACCTGGCTATTCAGATCTAGTCACTAAACATGGCTAAAGCCATTTTCAAGCAACGTTTCAATTCTGAATGGTGGTCTTACACCAGGGCGATACTAATAGTATCTTCCATTCTGGAACATGCCGCAAATATACTGTATATTATTTTAAATGAATTAATTGTGAAATAACACAAATTAATCAAATAAAATTTATTTGCGCATGCCGGGTTCGAACCCGTGACCTCTGGAATGTGAGTCAAGAGTCTTAGCCACTGGACTACGGAGGTCGTCAATAAACCAATTATCATGTAAAATATATAACAATATTTTTTAAATAAATATTTTTCTGCTAAACAAATATAGTCGATATTTTATAAGAAAACCTTCTTAACATATTGTAATTACCATTATTTCGTTAGTAAAGTTGTACTAATTAATACATGTACCAACAGATGGCACTGATTGCTACATTTGCTGACACTGCCGAAAAGCACAGCTTTTAATTAAGACACAAACACAAACAAATCTTCCCTTTGTGAGCATTCGTACACATATATACGTTTAAGTTTATACATAGATAGAGCCAGTATTTGCAGATGACATGTACGATATTTTGCATTCCTGTACTCAGTTCCTGCCTTTGACGCATAGTGTTGCGGTCAGTGTTTGCGTTTTGGGGTTGGTACGAGTACTTCACGTCATATTAGAAAGTTACGATTGATTTCTCGCAATAACTTTATACGTTATAATATTATAATATGTCTATATTATGAACGGCACGCCTCTGAGATATAACTGCGCTATACTCAGTAAGTCAACACAGCTCTCATAACAAGTAAAGTTATTTTACAACCAATCTCCATTGTTACACTTTATAGCGCGTAGCGCACCTCCACAGTTAACCACTGCCATGAAGTACACAAAGTAACCCCGGAATTGGAACAACATAGTACAAATGTTATGATAATGTTATAAATTTGATGAATACTTAATATTCGAAGAAGTTTGTTGCAGATCGCCTGGCTACGGTATAATATGTTTACCCAATCGGGCGAGTCGAGGAAGAGATGTAGTAATGTAGGAGAGCTGACCGCCTTAAAATTGTCACGATAATGGTTTTTCTCGAGGCTGTCTTCCTCCTAGAGAAATTTGTCCATATTTTCGCTAACATTGTAAACTAAAATTTCGCGAGGAACGCGAAATGATTAACTATTAAGGCATGTTTTCCTAGCGATAGGTTTTTGCGCAGCAGGAACCGAATTCGCTTTATTACGTCGCGTCGGCAGGAACGTGAAATATATTACGCAGCGTGAACATGTTTTCCTAGTGTATTCAGTCAGTCAGCGCGTCAGTTTCACAAAATGGAGACTATCTGCAAGAAGAGGAAGATCGCAATGTTGCTTAGAAATTATAGATGGTCATCAGGAAGAAGAGTTGATAATGTGACATTATATGAAAGTATCGCGTCACATGATTCTGAACAAACTCAATTAAACGTTCGTCTACATCGGCAGAAAATCTCACTGTCAGCAAATTGGCAGTACTTTGTGACATTTTGAAACCCTCAGGACTAGCATTCAAGAAACTATGCCGAAGAGAGGGCAAAAAACGCTGCGTACAATGCAATAGACTCCTCCGGAAGCAGTCGGGTCTATCGCATCGGCGCAATACGTTCCACACCGAGGTGATGCGTTGTCTAGGAAAACACGTCCATTTGGTTTCTTCGACAGAGTTAGCTCAGCGTATCACGTTGTCCACGGTGCAAAAAACTGTACCTTTAAGATTAACAGAGACAGAAATGAACGCGGTAAAAGGTTTCAAAAAGACAAATAGCTCACTGTGCCATATATAAAAGGGTATTTTTTTAACAACAATTGATAAAATTTTAAATTTATTAAGCAGCTAGCGTGTTAGCGATATTCATAAACTAACATAAACAGCTAAGTTCGGCGAATCGTTTTTACTAAGCTATCGAAACGGTAACGAAGTGCCGACTAAAAATCGATGATATTTTGTCATATCAACGTTGCCAATTTTAAGGCGTTCGTAATAGACCTTTTACCCGATATCTGAGAAAGTAAAGAGGTTTGTTCGAAACAGGATTTCATACGTGGACGTTTTCTGACGTCGCGTCGCCTCACCCGAGTAGGGGCCAGGCTGATGTGGTAAATTGTGTCAAGAAGGATGCATTTTTTTGGCTGAGGGCTCTTCTAGTATATTA
This sequence comes from Limnephilus marmoratus, assembly GCA_917880885.1. Lineage (NCBI taxonomy): Eukaryota > Metazoa > Arthropoda > Insecta > Trichoptera > Limnephilidae > Limnephilus > Limnephilus marmoratus. The sequence continues at coordinate 41,569,882 of OU862928.1, forward strand.
TATTCCAGCCATTGCATTACTCGAAACGACCAATTTTCAAGGAAGACGTGAAATTCGTAATAATACTCCGTACTATCACGATTCGCAACAAAACAATTTAATACCTTAACCCTCAGAAAAGGTCTGGAAACATTGAAAGATTCATAGAAGATGAGTATCTATGGTTGTACGTATAATGTATGGGTACCGCAGCGAATATTGACGCAAATTTGGTACTTACACGGAAGCATTGCTCAAACTATTGGACGGATTTTCATGCGGTTTTCACCAATAGATAGAGTGTTTCGTGAGGAAAGATTAGGTATGTAATTTGTCAAGGATTTGTGTAAATATCTACATATTATAAATTAAATTCCCCGGCGTCGTCCGTCTCTCTGTTCGCAATAAACTCGAAAACTACTAAACGGATTTTCATGCGGTTTTCACCAATAGATAGAGTGTTTCGCGAGGAAGGTTTAAGTATATAATAAGGATTTGCATAAATTGGTTGAAACATAACGATAATTGTTAGAAGTGTCGGAAAAAGTCAAGCCGCCTGGTAGCTTTCATCAAAAACGCTGCCTAATCCTTTTGGGATGTAACAAAACAATGCATGGTAGGATATTCCTCTCTTATAGATCTACAAAAAATTCTGCGAAGGCATATATCTATTTCTTACGGATATCTTACTATACCCATTCTATCTTCTAAAAAAATGGTCACGTACCCTGCGGTAATTGAAAAGTTATTTAGACGGATACAGTATTAATCCTTATTTACTTAAATACGTTAGTTACCCCAAGCATTTCACGCACATTATTATAATCTTTCACACCATCTCTACGTGTTATAAATTAAAGTCCTCCGCGGCGTCTGTCTGTCTCTTCGCGATAAACTCAAAGACGACGGTGGTTATAAAGGTTGGATAACCATCCAGTAAATGACGTTGTGTTTATAAGCCACAGCAACGCGTGGCCGGGTTAGCTAGTACAGCATATTTCGAACATGTTATTCGACATCAGAAAAGATAATAATTTCAGTGAAATTGAAAAAAAAATATTTTGAATATGTAAGAGTCGGACATAGTCGTGGCTCTATTTTTGGTAAAACCTTTTTAATGGATCGATTAAGATGATTGATTTCAACATAAGACTGCATATATATATACATTTTGGAATATATATCATATTGACGCGATTACATACGACTTCCTTCCTCTACCCAAAGTATCTGTCCTTATCTGACAGTGTACGGCTATTTTACACGTTTTCCATTTACATTACAAAATTACCATTAAACGCAAATCGCAACTGGCACTCGAACCCAGAACCTCCGACCATGGTCATTTTCTATTTTTCTTCGTCTTGTTTTCTTCCATATTTTCGTTTAAATTATTATTATTGTCTCATTCTTCAATGATATATTACATTGATGGAAATAACCTTCAAAAGTTATAAAAAGAGAGTTTTTCTTATAAAATTGAATATTCATTTAGACTTTTATAAAATGTCAATAGTTCCATATAAATAAAATCAGATATATATATATCCGAGACGCTATCCAGGTTACAAACCAATTCTTAGAAAGATTGTTTCCAATAAAAAAGGGCCTGTGATATGGAAAATAAATTAGTTGAATATAAATATTCTCTACTTTACAATTTTTAATCGGTTTAAAACTTTAAAATAATTGCAAATTGGGGCCAAATGATAAAAATTACGCACATTTTAAAACGTGGGAAGGTACGCACTTTTCGGGAATTATTAGCGAAAAAAATCGTAATTGCAATTTCATATTGACTCTCATCGGAAATCTGGGAATTTATGTGATTGGGGAGTACAGACCACCAGTACCTCTCAAGGCCATGATAAGCATTTTTTACTAAAAGGCTCCACACAGGAGACCCTGAGGAAAATAATTCCCTTCAGGGCCTTTGTCATCTTTGGGGATGCTGTGTGTATGGTCTTTTTATATAAGGAAGGAGAGTAAGTTCTGGGAAGGAAAAGGGTATTAGAGGTGGTTAGGAATCTAGGGGTCAGTGTGTCCAGGAGTGACGAACGTATGGATCCATCCCTCCCACTGCGATGTTCCGAGAGAGTATGCCTGGAGAAGTCAAAGGGACCCCCTCTACCATTCTCTCCCGATCCGGCCTGCCATTCAACTGGTGGGAAGACCTGGACAAACCTCATCCCATGAACCCGCATATCAGAAAACGAGGGAAAAGTCAGTCCTTTAAAAATGTCAAAAGCTTTACAAATTCCCCCGTAGTTTTATCAACTTGAACCTATTTAAAAATTACTGATTTACAGGTGACCACAAATTGATTCGCAGTCAAGCCATGCAATTATCTACATATGAGTATATAAACTCTCGTGCCACGGTGTTTGTGGTCGCACTACTCCGAAACGGCTAGACCGATTTTTATGAATATTTTAATGTATATTTGGTAGGTATGAGAATAGGTTGTGAAGTATATTTCATACCGCTAGGTGATTAGGGTGTCCATATCCAGAATTTTTTTCTATTTTATTGACAATATATTTTTTTCACGTAAATATACCTATAACCCCAAATTTTCACCTTCCTACCGCCACCCTCCCATTTTTAATCATGATTTTAGTATTTTTTCTATGAAAAAATTTAACCGTCGTTCGTATTTCAAACAGAACAAAATTATTTATGTTGTTGAATGACAGATGGCGCTACGTCCGCCTCATCGAACTTTCATTCGCCAATGCGCAAGTCATTCACCAGAAGCGTAGCGTCATTTTGACATTTCATTCGGCATTTGTTATGCGTCACAACGCAGTGCGGTCAAAATTTTGTACGATTTATTTTAATTTGTCTATTTGTGTGCGTGTATTTTTATGCACATACTAGCTGGTTCCCAGCATGCGTTGTTATGCCATTTAATAAAGAAATTGTTTGTCACTGCGTGTCCTTTCCCATTCGTCCCGTTCCACTTTTGCCTCCCCTTCCTCTCCCGCGTCCCCTTCCCCTCTCGTGTTCCCACTTCGGTTCCTCCACCTTCCCTCTCCCCATTCCACTCCCCCCTTCCCCCGTCCCGCGAACCCCCTCCCGAGTTCCCCTCCCCCCTCACAGGTTACCCTCCATACTCTACCCTCTCCCGCGAACCCCGAGCCCGAGTTCCCCGCACCTCTCTCCCGAATTTCACACATTCAGTTTTCAAACAGCTCGGGTGCCACCTCGTGCAATTGTTTATACAAATTTCATAATGCCAGAGCTCACCAGTAGTTTTATACAAACCTTGTCCTGACAATAACAAACACAAAAAAAGAATTATCCAATTTGGTGCAGTCGTTCGGAAGTTATGCGCGTACATACATTTAGTCGATTCATTTTTATTTACATAAGATAGATAAGATAGATTATGCGGAAGAAATACATTGAATAGAGAAAATGAATGGTTGGTATTTTTTTTGTTTTTATCGGCGGTCATCGTCAACAGCACTTCATTCATCTTTCTGTCATAGATCCCATCCCCACACACTTACAATACATTCGTTATTTTTTATTTAACAACCAAAATTTTCACTAGAAATAATTTATATGGCAGAACAACGTTAGCCGGGTCAGCTAGGATTTCACATAATAATATATCTTAAGTCTTTGGACAATTAATTTATCTAAGTCATTTTTCATCGTTCGTCTGCATCCTGAACGGTATTATAATGCTTATCCGATTTCCGGGATGAAAAAAATAGGTTTTATGGCAAAAAGTTCAATAAAACTACCCCTTTATATCAGAATATCGAGGGCTGTTAGAGTGAAATAAAGGGTTGCAGATTTATCGATAGTACCAGTGAAATAGTTACAGGTTTTATTAATACCGAGTTCAAAAGATTCAATTCAAACGCCAGATCGCGTGTAAGCGATATTTTATCCAAATCTTTTCTGATATTCAGAGTTATAAATGTGAGAAATCTATTCACGTGGAAGAAATAATGGTAACCATATTTTATAAAACATTTTTTTATTTTATTGATGTTCTCAATAAAATGGTTAAACAAATTTCAGGTATTATTTTTTAATTGATAAACTATTGTTTAAGACAAGATTTTTAAGCATGGCGCAAAAGATAACACTTATTATAAGCAATAATTATCAGCCTGAATCGCCCATCTACATACATTGTAAAAATCTTTCGAGAAAAGATACAATCCGCCAACGGGACTCGAACCCGTGTCCTTCCGATTGCCGGTCAGGTGCGCTACCACTGAGCTATGTCGGCTTATCTAATACCCGCCAAATAATTCAATAAATACTAGTGTTTCATGCAACAATTACTGCTTATTACATTTTTCCACCTGAAAACAATCGACTTTATTTTTGTGAGAGAGGCATTGTTAATGCTAAATCTCTCGCTAGGTGGCGTCGAGACAAATTATGTTTACATTTTTTGGTGAAATACTTTAGCTTGTCAAATATTAATTATTATTTTTAATTGATAAACTAACGTTTAAGACAAGATTTTTGTGCATAGCGCAAAGGGTAACAATTATAATAAGTAATAATTATTAACCTGAAACACTCATCTACATTTATTTTTTAATTAATTAAAAAATCTCCAGAGAAAAGATACATGCCGCTGACGGGACTCGAACCCGCGTCCTTCCGATTTCTGGTCAACTTGTGAGCTACGTCAGCTACTCAATTTAGCTGACGTACTCAGTGGATACGAGCAGTCGACCGGAAATCAGAAGGACGCGGGTTCGAGTCCCATCGGCGGCATGTATCTTTTCTCGGGAGATTTTTTCAATGTAGATGAGTGTTTCAGACTAATAAATTATTTCTTATAATAATTATAAAATTTCAGGTGCATGCAATTTTAAAAAGATCATTGGGTCAGTTTTACCATTTTGTGACTTATTTTTAGCTCCACATAGGAGACCCAGAGGAAAATAATACCCCTAAAGACCTACGCCATCTTCGGGGATGCTGTAGGAATTTGGGGATGCCTTTGGGGATGCCTTATTAGGAAAGGAAGATATGAAGTTCTTGAAAAAAAATTGTATGAAAGGGGTGGGTAGGAATCTGAGGATCAGTGTGTTCAAGAATGATGAACGTATGAAACCTCCCAATGCGGTGGTCGCGAAAGCCCGTTGGAGAGTTCAAAAGTCCTCCCTCAACCAGTCTCTCCCGTATACATCAATTTTTTTCAAAATTGTGGACAATTCTAGTTAAAATGTTTCGGTAAGTTTTTTTTGTTATTATTTTCATGTTTGATAGTAAAAATTTATAATTAAGAAATATCAATGTTTTTTTTTCAAGCAAAAATTCCGAAAGAAAATTTTATTTTTGAAAAAAAAAAATTATTTAAAGGAACATTACTCCATAGTCTGGTCGCCCTTCTACAAAATTCATATTCATACTATTGAAAGAATTCAAAGAAAATTTCTGTTTCGTATCCATTTAGAGCACATAAATTACTATTTTTTAAATATTCCAACATTAGAAAACAGGCGAAAAATAAACGACCTGACCTTATTATTAAAATTATGAAACTCGAAATTCGATTGTTGTGAACTCCTGCATTTTAAATCTGCATGTACGAGTACCCACACGAACAACTAGACAAACATTATCATTTTACATTCGTATATCTCATTCTAACTATGATTTGCATTCCCCAATACAACGTTTAGTCTTGGTAACAAATACTTAAACAATATGGATGTGTTTGACAATTTGAACTTAGCAAACTTCAAACGCCATGTGTGCCAACTATGTATTTCTACCTATCCCATAAACTAGCGTGAATAATAATTTTAAATATTAGGTACCTACTTTATGTCAACTCCTATATTTTGTGGATTATATTTTGTTAACGCTTATACTTTATGTAACCTATATTTTATTTTTAACATTGTCTTTTGTCAACTCATTATTTTCACTGTAATAAAAAAAACATGTACTGCATTCTATGTAAAAGCCCTTTGGGCGTTTAAATAAATAAATAAAATAAATAAATTTAGTTTCTAAAGTGGTTTTTGTTTTAACGGTAACTTAAAAAATATGTAAAAAAATTTACAGCATGTTTAAAATACCTCCGAAGCATTCCATTTCATTTGCATTTGCATTTCACCAAGGCCGTTGGGACTTGTAGTTAAAAATATTTAGAAGCCCGAAGAATTAATCTTGTATTTATCGTTCTTGGAATATGACAAGGAATCGGAGTACACATAATTACAATATTGGTATGAATCATGGAATTTATGGAAACAAAGAAAATCATTACGCTACATAAATATTTGCAGATACTATTGTATATTTTGTGTATTTCCCAAACAAATAAAAACATCTTGCACCGAGTTGATCGATTTCCTAAAATGCGTATTATTTGGTATGGCCTGCGGAGGTTTACGGATTGCGAAGGATTTGAGGACGAGCTCTTCGAGAGGGTTGTAGGTATTACCTAAATCCACCCCCAGTCTACACCCACCCCTATACCTATTCCCTCCGGAGGGACAGCCTACCGTGTTTACTCGGATATATAGTAATAAGACACTCAGCGGAGGGTTGGTGATCCCCGTGGACTGTGGACATGTGGATCAATTGTTTGGAAAATTCTGGGAATTCTGAGAGAAATTCGAATCATGGAAACATATAGAGTGGGCATTACCAAATTTGTTTGGGAATTGCAAAACTTTGAAACAAGTGCAGTGGACGGATGGAAAGTGGAAACTTTAGCGTCAGAATTGTACATTACATTATTGTGACTGTTTTTAACCCTCCTATACTCGCGCGTTGGTTTCTCAGACCGACAAATAAAATCAAAATTAACAACAATGGGAATTTTAGGTTTTTAGTAGCTTCATAATTTGTTGTTAGTCATTATTTAGTGCGGCGAGCGCATTGCTGCTGAGTGGACGCGTGACGCTTGTTGACTGTTATCGGTCATTTAGATAAGTAAAAAATTACTACCCAATATTGATTAATTCATGTTTTCGTAATGTTTTATTATTTTTTTATACTTTCATTTCTTAGATTTCAGAGTTTTTTAAAAATTAACACATGAAAATGTTTATTTTTGGTATTATAGTTAGAGTACCTACACAAATTGCGTTAATAATAATAATAATAATAATTGTATAATTTGTATAGCGCCGTTTTTGTGAAAAATCACCTCAAGGACGCTTAATTGATTGCGTTATTTTTGAGAGGCTGGGTTAAGGGTCATTAACCAGCCAGTGGTCGAGAATTCATATTTCGTTGAAAGATGTTCCTACGATCGTACAGGGCGGTTCAATGAGAAAGATTAATTATTCTCAGTAATAACTGAATATTGATTTTATTCATTCAAAATTTGCTTTAATTTATACCTACATTCAAAAATGTTGAAAGGCGTGATGATAAAACTATTAAAATAATGTACTTTTTGTAATTATATTTTGATCATAAGTATTTATAATTTTTCAATAATATATAAGCAAAATAAGAATGTAAAAAAAACTTAAGTATATTAGTTTGTAAGACTGTAAATAAATAGATAAACTGAAGTATTTTCGTCACAAAACACGTGGGAGGATCTTTTATTAAATTATTTTATTTAAACTAAAATAAAAATTCTGAATCATAGCTTTCCCAGATAATTAATCGATTTATTTGACTGCATGATTATATGATTTGAAATGTGTGTTGTATAATACAAAAGTTTGTTTGAAAGTTTAACAAATCTGCCAACGACCCGTAAAACCTTATTGTACTAAAAATAAACATACATTCTCAAAATTTAAAACATAGCTTTACTGGATAAAAGAACGGTCTTCCGAAATCAATTTATAATTTAAGAAAAAGGCAATACGGCTAAAATTTGATTTAAAAATCACATATTTCCGGTTTTGTCTGGTAAAAGTCTGTTTCTACCAATCAAAGTAAAAGTTTTAATATATATAAATTTTTAAAATTCAATTATACCCCCTTCTATATAATAAATACCAATAATGCTTAAAAAAATATACATATACATACATAATTAAAATACTACAGACAAGATGGAATATCGGTTTGCGACACCGTGCGTGAGTATACGTGCTATATACCGTTTGGCACGAGTATACGAAGGTTAAGTAATTTATACGAATAACACAAACAGTTTTGTTTCAATCGTGCCTTCGAATGGGGTTGAAATAAGCGGGACATTATATAAACATTATATAAACCACAGTATAGTTAGGTCATTTATAAAAACTATTTTGAAGTGAAAACTTCTTTAGCACCGTTGTGATTTGAAACTCGTGAAACGAAAAATAGCAATACTAAAAAGAGACAAACATATACATCAATAGGATTTAGCCTGCGAGAGAAAGAGATATAATCGGTCTCCTCTTTGTGCGGTGCTTCGTAGCCTGTCGATTTCTCCTTTGTAAGGTGTTCGTAACCTCCCCACTCTTGTCTACTTTAGTTTTTGAAGGTTTCACTTCCAGCGCATGTGAATTGTACACTCTGTTTTTTAAAGTGAAAACTACTTTAGCACCGTTGTGATATGAAACACGATGAAACGAAAAAGCGACTCTAAAAAGAGAAACACATAAATCTTTAGGATTTAGCCTGCGAGACGATGTTAAATAATAATCGCTCTCCTCTTTATGCGGCGCTTCGTAGCCTCCCCACTCTTATCTTCATTAGTTTTCTGAAGGTTTCACTTCTACCGCGTCTGAACTGCACACTTGTATTTTTTTAACATTAACTCCGTTCAGGAAGAAATACAAAGTGCAGTTCACAGAGTGGCGGTAATTAACAAAGTAAATAACAAAGTGAAACGTTCAGAAAATTGAAGTAGACAAGAGTGGGGGGAATACGAAGCACCGCACAAAGAGGAGACCGATTATTCTATCTCATTTTCTCGCAGGCTAATTCCCATAGATGTATGTATTTGTCTCTTTTTAATGTCGCTTTTTCGTTTCATCGAGTTTCAAATCATAACAATGCTAAAGAAGTTTTCACTTCAAAAAATCCTCAGGGCAAATTTGTCATCTTTGGACACGCTGTGCGGAAGTTATTTTTAGGGATAGGAAGGAGATAAAATTCTGGGAAGGAAAAATGTACGAGGGGTACCCACCCAGTAATTTGGGATTCAGTATGTATGTTCAAGAGAGAAAGACGTATGAATCCATCCCTCCTAGTGCGATACAAGGCGATGTTCCGAGAGAGTCTGACTGGAGAAGACAAAAGTGCATACGCCGCCGGACAAAACTCACCCCATGACCACAAATTCTATTATACAATATTGTAATCGTACTTCTCCATTCATTGGCATCCTTAGTTGTCGATCAAAAAGTGAAGCACACGTGATAGCATACTGCTTACCAACAGCGTATGCAGGGAAACTGAAGGTCTAGATTCATTAAAAAAAAAAATGTAGATTAGTCCATTAAAAAAAATAGCCTCGAAGGAGTAACCATCTGTTACTTATACCAAGGCGGGTAAGTGGTGGATAACCTACGATCAAAAAATCTTACATCGTGTCAAAAGGTCTTATAAATATTTTAGATCCAAATAGCTTTATTTGCATGCTTTCAAGACGAATGCTCAGAGAAGATATTCCGAATGAGGAGGTCCTTTGACTGTGAAAGGATTTATTCACGTAAAGATATCAAAAGATCATACTAGCGTAGTGATTCTTTTACCCACTTCATTCCTTTTCATTCCCTTCCCCACTTAAAAACAAGTATTTTTATTTGCAGGTTAGTTGCATTATTTTTAATTTTCTAAATCACATTTTTTTTCAGATAAAATCATTTTGTCACATAAAACTTAACATATTTATTTATCCCCATCAATATGGGTTGGTTGAACGAAATTGCCACCTTTAAATTAATATGCATGTATCTCCACAGAAGTCGTTAGTATAGATCATTATGAATTGTCCGGTCACCGTTTCGCAGTAATTCAAATGCAACTTTGTCATCAAATGGTCAATAAGCGCCATTTTGTTTTCTTTTCTTAACATTTAAACGGCGAGATGTATTTCGGCTATTCATCAAATGATAACAAGCTGACAAGTTTAACAACATGATACGTGAACAACCATCGACAACATTTCTTGAATAACCTACACCCCTGCCCTAGGTCACCTCAAGGGGTTCGCTACGTTTGGTGTCTTAGCAGGGGTACCCGGTTTCACGAGGTGAGGTTTGTCTAGGTCTTGGCGGCGGATGCGTTTGCTCACCCACAGCATGGCAGGACGACTCGGAAGAGACTGGGCTGGACTCTCTCGACCCATCGCCTCGCGCCGCGGTAAGAAGAATGGATTCATAAGTCCGCACTCCTGGACACACCTACCCCTAGATTCTTTCTCAAAACTTTCTCTCCTTCTATCTTTTAAGAGCGTTTAACCAGCCAGCGGACGAAAATCCACATTTCGTCGAAAGTTGTTCTTACGATCGTGCAGGGCGGTTACAATGAGAAAGATTAATTATTCTCCGTACCAGCTTTTTTAAATTATAACTCAATATCGAATTTATTTCAATTCAAATTAGCTTTAATTTATACCTTCATCCAAAAATGCTGAAAGGCGTGATGATAAAACTATTAAAATAATGTACTTTTTGTAGTTATTTTTTGATTATAAGTATTTATAATTTTTCAATAATGTCTAAATTTAATAAGAATGTTAAAAAAATCTGAAATATATTAGTTTGTAAGTGCGCAAATAAATACACAAACGGACCAATTTTCGCCAAGAAACACATGAACGTACATATTTTTTAATGATTTTATTGAAACTAAAATTAAAATTCTAAAACATACGTTTGCTAGGTAATGTATAGATTTATTTTACTGCATGATTTTATTATTTGAAATGGTGTGGTATAATACAAAAACTTTTTTGAAAATTGAACAAATCTGCCAACGACCTATGGAATAACCTTATTATACCAAAAATTAATTTTTTTTCTCAAAATTTATTACATACGAATGCTAGATAAAAGAACAATCTTTCGAAATCCATTTATAATATTTTGTGGAAAAGAGTCAATACGTCTAAAAACTTTTTTAAAAATGACGTATTTCCGGTTTTCTCTGGTAATGACCTCTTAAATAGTATTATTTATTTGATAATGCTTTCGAAATGCGAAACAGCTGTCACTCATAATAATACTTGATAATTTTTATAATCCTTTATTTTCTTTCCACGAAAAGATCGTCCACCCATCCTCCAGCATCTTCACAGATTTTTAATGAATTTTTTTCTTCAGAGCCTTCTGTGAGGAGCTAACATAAAAAAGTCCTCTTCCGCTGAACAAAATTTCGTTAAAAAATTGAAACGTTCTCAGAATTGTCATTTAACAGAAACCGGGAACTATTAAAAAAAAAACAAAATGGTGCCGAATGGTTACTTGATGACATGTACCATTTGAATTTCCGTTAAACAACCCAAATGTAAGTGTTAAAGGAGATCATTCGTCTTTATTTGGAGAAGTTTGAACTCACCGGTACAAGAAACCTCCTGACTTCAGCCAGTGCGTAGGCAATCCTGGCGTGCGCTTCTGCAGGAGTGGCGAATGCGCTGATCTCCACGTGCAAGTCCTCGGACAGGTGTGAGAACTTTGCGTCTCCGCTGGTCCGCAATTCTTCTTCCTGGGGGACGAACATCAAAATGGTATTATAAAATATTAAATAAAATCGGAAATGTTTATCCAAGACACCATCTAGATTAGGTTAGATTTATTATGAGTTTACGTATTTACAATATTTCTATTACTGGTCACACGACCTGTCTATACTGGCCGCTAATTGAATCTGCTGGGTAGGGTGGCATTTGATCGCTCTCGACTCCCGACGAATCTGCTACTAGCATCTATCGGCAACTGATAGAATCTGTCGGCATCTGATTGAAGCTCTTTCAATATACTACACAAACCATTTTTTTAGAACTTTGTGTTTTAAAAAAATAGCAGCCAAAAGTATGGGAAAAAATAGTTGAAGATAACATTGATTTTTCCATTTAAATTTTGAAAGCGTTTATAAGACATTAAATAAGAGATCCTGGGTTCGAATTGAATCTGCTGGGTAGGGTGGCATTTGACCGCTCTCGACTCTCGACGAATCTGCTACTAGCATCTATCGGCAACTGATAGAAGCTCTTTCCCTGCTGAAATCTATCGGCATCTGATTGAAGCTCTTTCAATACACTACACAAACCATTTTTATAGAACTTTGTGTTTTAAAAAGATAGCAGCCTTCAACTATTTTTTCCCAGTATGGGAAAAAATAGTTGAAGATAACATCGATTTTTCCATTGAAAATTTTGATAGCGTTTATAAGACATTAATATAAGAGATCCTAGGTTCGAGTCCCAGTTGCGACCGTTTCCTTTTTCTTTTTTTTTGTTCCTTGTTCTTTTCCATATTTTCATTTAGATTTATTAGTATTTTCTTCTTCTTCAATGATATATTACATTGACGTGTATAACTTTTTAGGTAGATAAGGTCAATAGGTGTCGCATGCATAATATAAAATCGAATGTGTTTATCGGAGATAATATCTAGGTTACAAATAATTATTTAGAATTTTGTGATCATTTAAAAAGGTTCAAGCCAAAAATATGAGAAAAATTAGTCGAAGTTAATATTGTTAATTCTGAATTTGAAATGAGTTCGACAAAAATGACTTAAAAATAAGAGGTCCAAATGGATTAGTTGTTTAAGGCGTTTGTTCCCGTAAAACAAGAGATCCTGGGTTCGAGTCCCCCGTTACCTTTTTTATTTTCTTAGTCTTGTTTTTTTTTTATATTTTGGTTCAGATTTAGCAGAATTATTTTCTTCTCCAATGATATTCTAGAATTTAATTTGATAATCTGTAGTGTTCTGTTAATTTAGTGTACACACTAACAGACTCTCCAAATACTTGGATGGAGATTACTTTGGAATAAATAGAATCTGGTTCGTTATCTGCGTTTATTTATACTTCGCGTATACAAATGGGACTGCGGTAGTCTATCTAACTAGGAGCTAGCTAAAATGGTTCTGGCGAGTGATAATTGAAACACAGCCTCTGAGCCCCTTGATCAGGGCTGGGCAAAATACATGCTTTGCTGTAATTGAAATACAAATTACAAAATACTTTTTCGCATGTATTTAAAATACGAAATACAAAATACTTTCAAGTCGTGTATTTGAAATACAAAATACAAAATACAGTATTTTAACCATTTTTTTGTTTCAAATACAAAATACAAATTACAAAATACAAAATACATTTGGTTTTGGTAGAACCTTTGGTTGCAATAAATTGTCGTAAATGCCCTTATGTAAGGGTGCGTTTCCATAGAAGCAATGTTGAGCAGAGTGAAACAGAGACGTGCAAAAATTGACCAATCATATTGCTCAAAAGACACATCTCATCTCCGCTTCACTTGTAAAAATTGCGGTAAAGGGTGTTAGTTAATATAATAATAATATATATAATAATAATATATTATTATATATATATATACACGACATTTGTATAGCGCTATTTTGTGTTATTTCTAGTGACCGACCGAAGGTTCGGTTTCGGTTTCGTCAAGGTTCGGTAAAAAAATCTAGTTTCGGCATCAGTTTCGGTTTCGGCAGAAAATCTGCCGAACCTTCGGTCGCACCGAAACTCTGCATTTGTGAATTATCGCGTGCCGTTTGACTGACTTCGGGTGAGTTCGTGGCTCGTGTGTCATCCACCATCATCAACTGAGTTCGCTGGCCGGTCCGGCGTGCTTGTATTGTGAGTTTATGTAATCACAAACTTCAATTATTTTTATTTATTACATTCTAATTTTAATTTTATTTAACAAGTGTAAATAAAAATTAAAATTTAGTCTCCTTCAACGGAAGCGATCTTCCGAACAGTCCCTCCTTTGATGTGCTTGGTGTAAGGCCATCTGTTCATGGAGATACTTACAATCTTCGTAATTGTGACGAAACCACAAGTACCCTGTTGATATACATACTACTTTTTAATGCTAGTCTCCGTACACGGCGCTATCCGAAATATACTATATAGTCACATGAGAACGGGTCGTTTCTATGACTCATTCTTGAGTTCAACAGCTCGGCTGTGGAACCCGGCCTCTATGTTTCCTCCCTCTTTCCTCTCCCCAAAAAGACCCTCCATACAGCATCTTCAAAGATGACATACGCCCTGAAGGAAATTATTTTCCTCAGGGTTTCTCATGTGGAGTTAATGTAAAAAAATGTTGTGATTGTAAACGCAATTAAAATTATAATACTCAATTTATGAGGTCCTTACTTTATAGTGAATAAAAGTGTAAAAAATAAGCCGAATTTCAGTAAACAATAGATTTTTAACATGTCTAAAAAAGTTTCGGTTTCGGTTTCGGCCGAAACTGAGAAAGATATCGAATATTCGGTTTCGTTTTCGGTAGAAAATCCTGTTTCGGTCGGACACTAGTTATTTCACTTCAAGTGCGCTCTACTGTAATTAACTTAAAATAGTTTAGTATTCAGTCAAATTATTCCTATAGTGCTTGATCTAATACTATGACACAAAAATGTACAATATAAAGCAATGACAAGCATTACATAATATGATACAAATATGATAGAAAATGTACAATAACAGTGCTATTATAGCACAGGACGTGTTGCCAACTCTAAATATTAACACACATAACATATAGCTCTGGATTCTAGCGTTTTTAGTCTACGTATTACCTATGTCAGTTTATTTTTCATTATCATTATTAAGATCGCTAAATGTATATGAAAATGTATTTTGAAGCCATAAGTATTTGAAATACAAATTACAAAATACCTCAGCCCCAGATAATTGAAATACCAATTACAAAATACATTTTTAGGAAGTAATTGAAATACAAATACAAAATACGTATTTGTATTTCAAATACGTATTTCAATTACAAGTATTTCAAATACTGCCCAGCCCTGCCCTTGATCCCCTGCCGGAGAGCTTAAGCACTACGGCTTGCCATCTAGCGGATTCTACCGAAAGCTGATGTCACCGCCATCTGTCTCTACAAGGCGGAAGCTTTTACGATACACCACATAATCTAAACTTCTTTATTCATTTCTGTGGATCACGACCTCCACTCCAATTGCCCTGATGGACGAAGATTTTCCACCGCTCGCGGTCTTGCGATGCACGGAGAGGCAGTGATACGGACTTTTCTATATATTTGATTACTTTGTTAGATACCTATTTGATTACTCCAACGTGTGTAAACATAGTCTACCAAACGACTTCTCCTTCGTATTTAGAGCAATTTTAACCTGAAGGGTGATTCTATATGTTTTGTGTCAAGTCAGCATTCCAAGGCAATTAAGACAAACCGGAAAAATCTGTCAGACTTCGGAAGGCGTTCGTCATATTAAATTATCGGCTGTACAATGTCTGTGATTTTGCGTGGCTTTCAATGACTTGTCTATGCCTGTCCTGTGTTGAGATCAGTTGGTGTGGTTTAATTACCCAATGAAAACCAGAATTACTGGTTATTAGTTATTATTTAAATAATTTCTTATACTAACGTATAAGTCAAATAGGAGTTCAAAAATGACTATCTGTTTGTCGTATTATTTTGATGTTTGTATGCGATCATATTCGATTCGCAAAATTTTCCCCACTACCAACATCTCTACTAAATATTGTCCGGTTATTCGTTACCTGATAATTTTTTTTAAATGGACCAATATTATTTACGAATTTAGGGTAAGGTCTCGGGTTACAAAGGGTTCCCCAGCATTTTGAGGGTGGTGTTAGCCAACTCGTCGGCTAATGGGAATATACTAGTAATAAAACATTTGGATTGTTAACTGATGGAGCCAACCTTTTGTCTGTCCTTCATTGATCCTCTGCCTAAAACTGCCATCTTGCACATAGTGTCTTCCTGTAGTCTCTTTAAGGAGTTTCCTTTGGGTCCGAGGAGCTTGCCCACGAAGTTGAACTGGAACAAATGAAAAAAGATTGTTATTTAACTTGCCGGTTTTGAAGAAAACATCCTAACATAAACTTACGCAAATCTTTTTCAAAAATGACCTCATTGCAGTAGCAATTCTTGCACCATTTCGATGGTGGAGACCAATATTTTTTACGTGTAATGAAATCTGTACTGAAACCTGTTACTGGTCAAAATCTTTGGAGTACCACAAGGGTTTGCTCTCGGACCTTTTCTTTTTTTAATGTACATTAATGGTACGGTAAAAGTATTGAAATATGCAAAAATGGGTTATTTGCAGATGACACATTGATATTACTAGAGAAAATTATGAGCTCGCAATGAATTAATTGAACGAAGATTTAGATATTGTATCAAATTGCTGAAGAAAAATAAACTAAAATTTGAAAAAAAAAACAAAATGTATGAACATTTGAAAACGATTAACACCAACAAAAAGAGAAAGAATGGTAAACGGCGAAGCTTTGAAATAAGTGTTTGAATTTAATATATTTAGAAGGTACTGGACTCCAAATTTACTTTTTCTCAAAACACAAAACATATACATATAAAATACATATAAAAATGATTGAAAAATCTCCCGGTTAGAAAGAATAAGAAGATTCCTAAAGACAGTCAACAGAATAAATTAGACACAGTCAACAAAGAGAACAATTAAAACGATTGACAGAATAAATTAGAATAAAGAAGATCAACACAGTAAACGCAATCATTGTACCACAAGTTAATTATTGTACCTGTATTCTATTCTTAGCCAATGATGAATTAATGAGAATATGACAAAATAGAGCAACGACAATACAAATAATGAAGAAAAATTGATATACAAAAATCACGGAAATGTTGAAGGAGTTAAATATGTTGTCATTTAAACACATGATATACTTTAATACTTTATTTGTAATCTACAAAATAATGGTCATATATCAATGAATTTCTAAGAAAAAATGAAGACCCACAGCATAAACACAAAAACAAGACGAAGAAAAGAAGTGAAGACTCCTTTCGTTTAGACGTTTCGTGTCGGACTTGGTCGGACTGCTGCCGCACGTTTACTGTGCCGCTGGTTATGACCCGCTGCCGTGCTGCTGCCGTGCCGCTGCAGTACGGTAGCAGTCCGATACTAAACGCCTAAATTGAAAGCGTTTCTGACTGCCGTGCGTTTGAATGCTAGTGATGTTTAGACGTAGATCGTTTGATGTTTTAAATTCATTTTGAACATATAAGATGTTTAAATAATAATAATTATTCTGAATTTGCCAACCATATTTTGGAAACAAGTCATTCTTTTGATATTAATAAAGGTCTTAAAATTTTACATACTTACACTACGGGCATACAATTAGATAATTTAGAAATTTTAGAAATTAGAAAAAGTGTTAATAGTAAATTAAATATTATAAATAACCAAACATTTTTTAAAATAGCCATATCTTAAATTTATTTTCTTGAAACATGTAGATTGATTATTAAATATAGTGGTGTAAACAAAGTAATATATTTTTCATTATATAATAATATTTGATTTAAATAAATAATTACCTGCTGAGTTTTTTTCACCAGTAGTTTTATTTTTAAAACCATCTATAAATTTTTCACAGATACCTTCCCAAGCATTTTTTGTTTCCGTGCGATTACTGTGTTTGTCGCTTTTGGAGTTCCATATATAGCAGGGCGTATTTCAATTTCATTTATAAATTCTCCCACGTTTATATCATCCATTTTAAGCAAACACCTCTACGAGCTGGCACTGCAATATACTTCAACATGTTTTTTTTTGCGTTCAGCCTTGATGTAGCCTCCAATTACCGGATACCAAGAACTATGGATTACTGATTACGGAGGCAATTGAAATTCACAAAAATCCTATAAATATTAATAGAGACAACGGAGCTAAGCTCAATAGTTTTTGGTATCCGGTAATTGACCCCTACATCAAGGCTTTTAGGTTTTGTTCCACGTGTTCTTTATTATGTATTTTTAATGGATTTTCTCTTTTAAAGTTAATGTCCTTTAATGCTTTTCGTATATTATACGAGTAAAATATATACAAATTTCTTAATAAGTTTTTGTACTTCAATAAGAAAAAATTTAGGGCAAGTCGAAAGAAATAAGAAATTTAAGCTTTTAGTCCAGTACTTTATTTTAGTTTGGATGGAGAGACGAAGAATTTAATGTTTAATTATTCGTTAGCATTACCAGGCTCAAAACATTATATAAAGTCGTCTACAAAGTATGTTTTTAGTTAACGGGTTATTTCTTATTTTACTTAAGTAAATATATATAATTTTATAAAACTGAGTAAAATTTAAATATATTTACATTTTGTTCGGTAATGCGCGTTTTCATCCTGCGACAAAATATCCCCAACAAAATATCCACCGACAAAAATATCCTACGGATAAAACATCCCCCAACAAAATATCTGTTGTGTTAGGTTAGATTAGGTTAGGTTAAGTTTGGTTTGGTTTTGTTAGGTTAGATTTTAGTAGATATTTTGATGTGGTATATTTTGTCCGTAGGATATTTTATCAGGGATATTTTTTTTCGGGGCTATTTTGTCGGGGGTTGAAAAGTCTCGGAAACTTATTTCTTATTTTGCTTAAGAGGGAATAACCAGACAAGACCGGAAATATGACATTTTTTCATATCAAATTTTAGACGTATTGACTCTTTTTCACAAAAAATATAAATTTATTTGAAAAGACTATTCTTTTAACTAGTAAAGCTTTGTTTTGAATTTCGAGAAAATTTGTTTATTTTTAGTACAATAAGGGTTTATCGTAAGTCGTTGACAGATTTGTTAAATTTTCAAACAAAATTTTGTATTATACAACATACATTTCAAATCATATAATCATGCAGTAAAATAAATCAATAAATTTTCAGGGAAAGCTATGTTTCAGAATTTTAATTTTAGTTTAAATAAAATAATTTAAAAATGATCCGAACACGTGTTTTGTGATGAAAATACTTCATTTTGTCTATTTATTTACAGTCTTACGAAGTAATATATTTAAGATTTTTTTAAAATTCTTATTTTGTTTAGACATTATTGAAAAATTATAAATACTTATGATCAAAAAATAATTACACAAAGTACACAATTTTAATAGTTTTATCATCACGCCTTTCAGCATTTTTGAATGTAGGTATAAATTAAAGCAAATTTTGAATGAAATAAAATCGATATCGAGTTATTATTTAAAAAAAGCTGGCACGGAGAATAATCAGTCTTTCTCATTGGAACCGCATTGTACAATCGTAATAACATTTTTCGACGAAATTTGAATTCTCGACCACTGGCTGGTTAATGTCCCTTACGTAAATATATATAACTAGCTGGGTTACCCGGCTTCGCTCAGGACAACATTCGAGAGTGTTCTGGAATGTTTCACATTGATGTTCCCGATTCCCTATTCCCAAACATTCCACAATTTTCCAGAATGTTCCGGGTTATTCTGGAACGTTGTGGAATTATCCAAATACTCTGACTGGGGTTTTTCCGGCTTAGCTCAAGGAGTTGATATGATATTGAATTGACGTTCGAATCCACGACGGATCTTGCTTTATATACTCCATATGGGTAGCCCCATACAAAAAAGAATTCAAATGTTCCAGAATAATGGTCCAAATCAATCCACAACATTCAGGAGTGTTCTGTAATAATCCACAATGATCTGGGATGTTCCGGTATGTTCTTGATCGTTCCATCCTATTCCCGAACATTCCACAACATTCCAGAATGTTCCGGGATGTTCTGGAATGTGGTGGAATGCTCAAGAATACTCTGGAATGCTTTGATCTGTTCTAGAAATTTCAAGAGGGCGAAACTTCAAGCCCTTATATCTTTAAAAGCACGCCCTTTAGGTAAAAACGGGAACTTTCTTCATGGATGGGGGATAGAGGACTACCACACAATATAATTCCCGTTATCGTACAGGGACTCATCTTTGAGTTTTAGCGGCATGCATATTGTACACTTTTTTAATAATATATATTGAAAATAAAGATTATCCAAACTTCTAGAACTTTTCACAACCTTTTAGACTCACCGAGGTACTCTGCTACTCCTGCCAGAACTTTCTACAGCTTTATTAAACCTTATAAAACTTTTCGGAACCTTCTAGACCTAGTGACGTACTCCACCACTCCTTCCAGAACTTTCTACAGCTTTATCGAACCTTATAGAACTTTCCGGTACCTTCTAAACTCACCGACATAATCCGTCACTCCTTCTAGAACTTTTTATAGCTCTATCTAAACTTATTGAACTTTCCAGAACCTTCTAGACTCACCAACGTACTCCGCCCTCCTGCTAAAATTTCTACAGCTTTATTAAACCTTATAGAACTTTCCAAAATTTTCTAGACTCACCGACATACTTCGTCACTCCTTATCGAACCTTCTAAATCATTCAGTAACCTTCTAGACTCACCGACACACTTCGCCACTCCTTATCAAACCTTTTAGATCTTTTCGGAACATTCTAAACACACCGACATACTCCGCCATCTTTCCAGAACTTTCAACAGCTTATTAAACCGTCTAGAACTCCGTAATCTTCTAGACTCACCGACGTACTCTGCCACTCCTTCCAGAATTATCTACAGCTTTATCGAAACTTCTAGAGCTTTCCGGAACCATCTAGACTCACCGTCATACTCTGCCACTTCTTCCAGAACTTTATACAGCTTTATCGAAATTTCTGGAACTTTTCGAAACCTTCTAGACTCACCTACGCGACGTACTGCACTCTTTCCAGAACTTTCTACAGCTTTATTGACCCTTCTAGAACTTTTTAGAACCTTCTAGACTCGCCGACATATTCCGCCTCACCATCCAGAACTTTCTACAGCTTTACGAAACCTTCAAAAACTCCGGAACCTTCTAAACTCACCGACGTACTCCGCCATTCCTTCCAGAAGCCAATCCTTTTTACAGTTTTATCGAAATTTTAAAAACTCACCGACGTACTCTTCGATTCCTGCCAGAACTTTCTAACGCTTTATCGAAACTATAAAACATTTCAGAACCTTCTAAATCCACTGACGTACTATACCACTCCTTCCAGAACTTTCTATTGCTTTATCGAACCTTATAGAATTTTCCGGACCCTTCTAGACTCACCGACTTACTCCGCCACTCCTTTCAGAACTTTTCACAGCTTTATCGAACCTTCTAGAACTTCTTACAGCTTTGTGGAATCTTCTAGAATTTTCCGGAACCTTCTAGACACACCGACACACTACTCCACTCCTTTCAGAACTTTCTACAGCCTTATGGAACCTTCTTGAATATTTCGGAACCTTCTAAATCCACTGAAGTACTATACCACTCCTTCCATAACTTTCTGCAGCTTTATCGAACCTTTTAGAACTTTCCGGAACCATGTAGACTCACCGACATACTCCGCCACTACTTCAAGAACTTTGTACAGCCCTATCGAACCTTCTAGAACTTCCACAGCTCTATGGAACCTTCTAAAATTTTCCGGAACCTTCTATACACACCGACACACTCCTCCACTCCTTTCAGAACTTTGTATAGCTCTATCGAACCTTCTAGAACTTTCGGAACCTTATAGACTCACCGCCAATTATTTCTGAAAGCTTCTAGAACTTTCTCCAACCACAATTTTCTAAAGCAGTTGTGAACCATCAGATCGTTCTAGACTTACCGACATACTACGCCACACCTTTCAGAACTTTCTAAAGTCTTATAGAACCTTCTAGAACTTTCCACATCCTTCTAGACTCACCGACTTACTTTGCCACTCCTAGAACTTTGTACAGCTTTATCGAACCTTCTAGAACTCCCTACAGCTTTGTGGAATCTTCTAGAATTTCCGGAACCTTCTAGACACACCGACACACTCCTCCATTCCCTTCAGAACATTCCGGAGTTTTATCGAATTTTCTAGAAGTTTCCGGAATCTTCTAGACTCTTCTTGAAATTTCTAGAGTCTTCTTAGAACTTTCAGCCCTTATATCTTCAAAAGCAAGCCCTTTAGGAAAAAACGAATACCCTTATTCTCTAGGGGGGATAGAGATCTACCATACCGTATAACTCTTCTGATCGTACCGGCACTTGTTTCTGAGTTTTTGCGTTCCGCACGTTTTTTTGGACTTTCTTTTATAATATATATTGATTATCAAACTGAGTAAAATTAAAATATATTTACATTTTGTTCAACGTAACAAGGCGCGTAGTGGCGTCATTATGTTAATGCGTGCATGAAAAGCGCAAATTCCCAACAAAATACTAATATATTACCTCGCAAACGGTTGTCCCAAATATATGACGTCGTAGATAAGGAAAATGCGATGTTTACGACGCGAATCTTTGTCTTAAACAATGAATTTTCCTCCAGGGCTGTTTTAAACTAAGATTTCTTCGCTTTCCCCGAGAATTCCCTTGAAATGTTTTGTTTTTCGGGAATTTTCAACACCTCCGTATGTATTTAACGCAGGACATTATTATTTGAGCAGCCTTTCAGCGTATATTTCCCGAAAAGGCTATGAAATAGAATATTCCGAGTCCTGTTAAATCTTGAATGATTCCTGAAAACGTTTTCAGTCGAAATTTTAAATCCTGACTGAATTTTAACAATTTTCAGCAGTACCTCTTATCGTTAACGTTCCTCCCAGACGTGTTAATGTCCCCAGGAGACAGAATAAATCCACAGGGTACGAAAATAACTAGAAAGACTTTTAGATTTATACCTACGTCAATGTGCAAATATCCTCTTAATTTTTTTTCAGGATATTTAATCACTTTGTGTATGTCAAGTCGTAAAATCGGGCAAATAATGATGTGCCTCGCTACATCACGATCTACCGCCATTTCACGATATGCCAGATCGTGATGTGGCAAGGCGCATCATGATCTGCCGGATTATACGGTCGGTCTTCGACATACACACCACTACTTAATCAAAGTAATCAACATTTTTTTAAACCAATGGTTTGATAAATAAATATAAAAATAGACACGTAATCTTTGTACTTATGTACATTTATATAATTTTTTTATAAATTTATAAAATAATACCGATGATTAAATCAGTTTACAAAGTGATTTATTTTCATCAAAATATCGCCCGCAAAGCGAATTTGCGAATATTGAAGAAGTACATATAGTAATAACTCATTTTTATTAAAGTTTAGAGACGATGAAGATGAAGAGGTGGAAAGAGGAAGTTAAGGAAGTAATTGACAACGCAGTTCCACTCATAAAATCTGAATAAAAAATCATCTGTTAAAAATCGAAATAAAGCCGATTACCAAATGAAGCTGATTAAAGAATAAAGCTAATTACAAAATGAAGCCGAGTATAAAATGAAACTTAACACAAAATGAAGCTGATCATAAAATGAAGCTAATCTTAGAATGTTGCTGATCATAAAATGTAGCTTATCACAAAATGAAGCCGATCATAAAATAAAGCTGACTGTAAAATGACGTTAATTACAAAATGAAGCTGATTACAAAACGATGTTGAACAAAAACAATAAAGCTGATTACAAAATGAAGCGCGAAGCTGCTTACAGATAATAAAAAGAGGCTGATTATAAAATGAAGCTGATTAATAAATGAAGAACGAAGCATTTTACAAAACGAAGCAGTTCGAATAATTTATTTGCAAAATTTTTGCCCATACTATACTTTCCTACCAAGATTATTAATTTAAGATTTTTTTTTTTAAATTTTGATTGAGATCATGAAACCTTCTAGCACTTTCAATATTCTACGATTTGAATCCAAAGTTGAAATGGTATGCAAGTTCCCCCGCCTTACTCCAGGATAAGGCAGAAAAGGATGTATGTACTTACAATTTTAATGCCTCCGGCCTATCTACCCCACCCCCCCAGGACATAGCACCTTCCAGTTGGGATCCAGGGGCTGCCTGCAGAGTGCGAGCATTACGAATTCATCGACAAGGGATGATGAGGTGTTTTATTCCTGAATGGTTTTATTATCGGGGATGTTTTTTGGTTTCGATCGCGAGGGGTGGTTGGAGGTATTGGAATTTTAAAATAATGTAAATAGTTGGAAGCAGAGGATTTTCAAAAGTGTGATCAATAATAAACAGAACAAATAAAGTATCTAGGAATCGAAATTGGCCATAATCTTAGATGGACACACCATATCAAACAAATCATGAATAATCTCCCCAGAAAAATACACATTTTCTAAAACATAAGAAATATATATAAAATAAACCAAATGAAAACAATATATTTTGCACTTTGTCAATCAATAATAGAATATGAAATAATTGCTTGGGGAGGAGCAAAAAACGCAGCTATCGATCAAATAGAAATCGCGCAGAAAAGTATCTAAAAGGTAATACTTAAAAAACATAGACTGACCGATACAGACCAAATATTCAAAAGTTGTGATGTACTAGATATACGCCAATTATATGATAAATACTACTAAACTACATTTTTTACCAAAAAAATTAACTCGAGCAAATACAATTTATCACTAACAGACCGGTTAGACAAGCGTACAAAGAAAACATAATAAAATCCGACGGTAAACACAACCTTTGGACAAAGACATCATAAATACCATGCTATAAAAGCATTCAACAGTCTTTCACTTGAAACAAAATTTGAGGAAAACCAAAATAAACTCGGACATAAAATAAAAAAATGGATTAAAGAACAAAAACGAAAATATTACCAAAATTTTACAACATAAAAGAATAAAACGTATACACGCAACACATAAAACCAATATAAAACACGCAACATTCACAAACACACGAATCATAATATGTGCCGATTTTCATTTAATTATTATTTTTTAATTTTACTTTAATTTTCAATCTTTATTTTTAGTTTAAATGTATCTTAATTTTAAATGTTTTTCGTCACTAACGTTATTTATATATTTTTTCAAAATGCATTATGTACAAATTGTTATATTATAAAATGGGGGTCTCAGCACGGGTAAGCCATCCAGTGGGGCCAACATTACTGGATTGTGTATTAATAAATAAATAAAATAAATGTATCAAACTCACCATTATGCCGTTTTCTCACAGGGGAAGACAGAGAGAACAGATCGCCACTCGGTCTTGGCACACACTTTTCGCCTCATTCACATTCATACACGTCATACTCTTGGCATGGGCCGACTCCAGTATGTTCCATGTTTCACTGCCATACATCAAAATCAATTTCGTATTGCCCATTCTCCTCCACAACTGGACCGATTTTTAGATTTTTTTACTAACTGCATTTGAATATCTGCATTTGCATCTATTATATACTTGTAATTGTTTTAAAAATAATGTCTAACACTGCGTAAAAGAGTAAGTACAACACTTGATAAGACTTATAGTTATAAATGAAAGTGTTGTGGCTATAATTAAATTATATTATTAAATAATAAAATCAGAGCCTGAGACTATTAACAAAATAATATTTTAATACTTCAGGGTCATGTTTAGTCCTTAGAAAAAGAAACTAAATAGTTAAAAAAACAATAAATGAATTGATAGCTTGTCGTGATTTAAAAATAATCTCAAGATGTTAAAATTACTATAGGGGCGCCAGTTCAAATAGAACAAAATATTAAATGGTAAATCAATAAAATATAAACTAACAGAAGTTATAGCTCACAGGTAATGACGATTTCACCGAAGTATGTGCCTTCCCATGTTGAGACAAACTCCCGGATCCTCTGGCTGCTAGCTTGGAACTGCTGAAGAAAAATTCTCTTGTTCCTAGTATGTTTTGGGTAACAAACGAAAATCTGGATTCGACTTGCTCATAGAATATATTCAATTAGGAATTCAAAATTCAATTTGATTTGATACGTAGCAACCTATTTAATTTTCTTACTTCATCGAGTGATTACTTGGCCAATATAATTCCAAACTGTTACATACTGAACGTCCGTAGATGGCGTTCAAACCAGGCAATTTTAACGATTTTTGAAGGGATCTAAAATCTATAAGAAGTGACTTATCCAAAAAAGCAAAACGTACCGATGCGCTAATGATGGATAACTATAAACATTATAATAAGAAATATTTCCTGAAACAAAATTGTGAAAGGAATTTGGGGAATAAGATTTTATTGACAAAAAGCCCGCCCGGTTTCTTGACTTTATTGACTTATTCGTAACTTAACTTGTCCGACCTAACCTTACTTTCAATACGTAAAAAAACGATACATTTTCTGGATAGTGTGTAACGTAATTATTTTCATGGTAGTTACTCAATCGGTACCTACTTGCTCAGAAGGAGTTTTATTAATTTCGGGTGCCGTTGAAACGATTGATAACAAATTCAAATTGCCGGAACGTTGTTCGATTGTTTTTTTGTTTTAGAAAAAGCAGAAACTGTTGGAAGGGCGACGTCATGATATAACGATGGATTGGTCGGAAGTTTTAGTTGTAAGGAGTTTTGATACTCGTAAGTGATTGTGTAAATTTGTAATATTATGTATATATTATGCTAAAATGGTGCTGTGAAGAAATATTGCTTGACACTCGTAATGACGCAGCAAACAGCCCACCGAGAAATAGCCACCGGGAATATTGAATACAGCTGGATACATTGATTTTTTGGTCGGGCGTGTTTACAGCCTATGACGTTATATAAAACAGCCACGTACAATCCAATATCACCGAGGAAAACTTTAATGAAGATTGCAGGCGCTTCTAAAATGACATCAACAGTCTAGAACTGCGGGTTATATCCTTTCAATGCTCAAAGATGGCCATTGGACGCATTGTGATTAGCGGGCCTTTGTGGATGGACTGGAATCTTGGATGCTTCACGGTGTCATGGGCTTGCGAAGCGGCAGCTCTGGGGCTCTTCTCCAGCTATCTGGAGCCCTTGTCGCTGAGGTTAGAAGAGGTGCGCCATTTTAACTATGGCAAGCTACGAATGATCATTTGGAGTGGATTCTACTAAAATAACTGAATTATCTCTCTCTCTCTCTCTTTACACCTTTCTTTATGAGTTTACAAAGGTATTTATGTAGATTATGTTATAGTAGATTATGTTTTTTTGCTTGTCAATAATAACAAGTTCATTTTGTTTTATGTGAGTTCTTTTATTTACATCAGATAGTAGCTTCCTTTTATCCCACGCAGGACCCTGAGATGATGATGAGAGCTCATGCATACGGAATTTCTCTGCTAACTGAGAAAGGTACGTGTCAAGTGTTTAAAAAGTTTGAGAGAATCGACTATTTTTTTATCTTTTAGTAGGTTTCGGGAATATTTGGTGGAGATGGACTCACAAAATCCCCCCGGGAAGAACCCCCACTGCTACTTGTGAATTAAAAAATTCAATACCTGGTCACTGGACATGGACAGGCATCTTTCCACAGTACATACAACCTTACAGTTCCCAGCCGTTCCTGCACCCGTCTAAACGGGAAATACAGCCTTCTACTGCTGAATGATTCATGCCTTTTTACCCCGGGGTATAGGGGAAGAGGGGCGGGTGAATTGGGGGATGTAAAAAGTGTCAGACTATTTACGACCGTTGAATGTTTTAGCGCACTGTGTGGTCCGAATTAATTCCGTCTTGTTTATTTATCTAACTTTTACAACTTGGCCGGAACAAGATAAGGTATGGAGCAGCAAATAATGCTGCAGACTTGATAAATAAACTAATCAACAAAGTGGCACATCATCAATCCTTTGAAAAGTCATTAAAAGTGATGAAAAGAAAGGTTTAACAATTAGTTTTAAGTAAATGCTTATTTTACGAGTGTGTTGGTTTTGTAAACAATAATACATATGAAATTGGCGTTTTGCCATACTGGCAACTTTGATCTCAAATATCTTCTCTTTGGTTAAGAATTCCAAATTCAAATTTATACAGCTATTTACTCATATATTTGTGTTTCGAAAATTATAATTCATTTGTTTTTCCTTAATTGTTTTTTTCTTTGCGTCACTTGGTTTACAAAATGGAAAATTTGAAATATCGCGTTATTTATGAGTACGAGCTCCACCAGCGCTGCAGAAACGGCTCGAAGGATTAATGATGTGTATGGCGACGGTGCCGCAAAAGAAAACACAGTGCGTTTTTGGTTCCAACGTTTTCGTTCTGGAAATTTCGACCTGCAGAACAAGCCCCGTAGACGGCCGGAGACCAAATAAAGAATTGAAGGCTATTGTGGAAGCGGATCCATCGCAAACCACGTCCGAGTTAGCTGCAGGCTGCGGTGTTAGTGATAAAACTGTTTTAATCCACTTGAAGCAAATTGGGAAGGTAAAAAAGCTTGAAAGGTGGGTACCTCACGAATTGAGTGAAGCAAATCAACAAACGCGCGTTAGAACGTTAGACCACACACTGCACAACAGACGGCTAACAAATTAGAGGAGCTTCAATTGGAATGTCTAAGACATCCACCGTACTCTCAGGATCTTGCCCCAACAGATTACCATTTTTTTCGAAATTTGGATAACTTCTTGCAAGGGAAAAAATTCAACTCCGATGGGGCAGTCCAAACCGCCTTCAAAGATTTTATTGATTCCCGTCCGAATGGTTTATTTAGTAAAGGGATCGATGAACTACCTATGAGATGGCAAAAGTGCATAGATAGCAATGCTACATACTTTGATTAAATAAATATATTATATAAAAAAAAAATCGACTTTTTGTTCCTCCCATACAAAACGCCAATTTCATATGTAAGGACCTAATATGTTCCAAAAAATCTAAATATTCGAATAATTTTGAATTAAAATGATGTCATAAAATAAGTTTGCTATGTTTATTGTCTTAATACGAGCATGTTTGTTAATAGGGAATAACCAGACATAACTGGAAATGTGTCATTTATAAATCAAATTCTAGACGTTTTGACTCTTTTCCACAAAAAAGTATAAATTGATTTCGAAAGATGGTTTTTTTTAAAAATTTTTATTCAATTTAACATAGATATATAAGTGTAAGAAATTATTTAAAATTGCAATCTCACCAAAGAAGAAGCTAGTTCCTGTGCTTGATGAGCGAGTTACACTAATTATAACTGAAATTATAATTAGTGTAGAAATTATAAATAGACTGTCAAAATGAGAAAATTGTACAGTAATTGGATAAAAAATCTGTTGTACAATTAAAAAAAAAAAAAAAAGAAATAGAATAACATTATGCAATAGGTAAGTATACAATAGGATCAATTGAGACTTCTGGATCATCTATATGTGTAGGTGTACATACATAGGATACGGTTACATACTAATATATTGTGCACTTATCGCTTCTCGGCCTGTTGGCTAAGATCAAAGTGTTCTTATCAGCTTAATATCTGATAGTTCCCACAATTTTCAATTTGGGAGGCGGGAATGGGTACCGCCGGCCCGGGAACCTTTATTGGATAACCAACACCTCTGCCATTGGTCACCCCAAGTGGTTCGCTACGTTTGGTGATTTAGCAGGAGTGCCCGAGTTTATGGGGTGAGGTTTGTCTAGGTCTTGGAGACACACTGAACCCCAGATTCCTACCCACCCCTTAAACCCTTTTCCTTCCCAGAACTCTCCTCTCCTTCCTTTCCTTAAAAAAACCCTCCACACAGCATCCCCAAAGATGACATAGGCCCTGAGGGAAATTGTTTTCCTCAGGGCCTCCTGTGTGGAGCTCACGTAAAAAAAAAAAAAACTTACGAGAAATTCGAAAAATCTGAATAAAATAGAGATGGATATAGATTAATAATAAATAGAAAGAAAGAGAAAAACAATTAATTGATTAGTTAATTATTTCTTGTGAAGAGTAGATTCAGTTTGAGTTTCAGTTTATTGTTTTTTTTTGGTTTTTTTATTTCAATAGGAAGGTTGTTCTTTTATCTAGTAAAGCTATGTCTTAAATTTTGAAAAAAATATGTTTATTTTTTCTGTAGTAAGGTTATACAGGAGGCCGTTGACAGATTTGTTAAATTTTCAAACAAAAATTGTATTATACAACACATATTTCAAATCATATAATCATACAGTAAAATAAATCAATAAATCATCTAGGAAGCTAATTTTCAGAATTTTAATTTTAGTTGAAATAAAATTATTAAAAAAAATGATCCGTGCAATCAAATGAGGAAAATACAATTTGTCTATTAATTTACGGTCTTACAAAGTAATACATTTTAGTTTTTTATACATACTTTTTTTGCTTAGACATTATTGAAAAAATGTAAATACTTACGATCAAAAAGTTAATACACGTTTTAAATAGTTTTATCACCACGCATATGAGCATTTTTTAAATGTAGATATATATCAAATAATATGTTGAATGAAATAAAATCATTATTGAATAATTATTTAAAATTACTGGTACGGAGAATAATTAATCTTTCTCATCGGGACCGCCCTATACAGTTGCAAGAGTACAATCGCAACACCATCTTTCGACGAAATTTGAGTTCTCGGTCGCTGGTTAATGGCCCTTAAACTTGCAAGTCTACAAAATTCCATAATAATAAATTGACTTCTTTTACCTGCAACATCAGGACGAACCACCCCTTCCCCACTTGTCCGACCATCTTTACACCCAATTAAACAATACAGCCTTCTCCACAACCCACCCACAGTCTACAGTCCTACCCTTCTCTGATTCTGCCTTGATACATTACATATTGAAAACTATAAATTACGTGAAGACATTCGGCGTGGCTACCTGGCGTTTCAGAGTCTCAGCCAAAAGGGAAAAACTACCCTTAACATTATCCTAAGGTTTTAGTACTTGATAGTTCGGGAATAAATGGCACTGCGCATTTTCACAAATTGAAAAGTAGAAAATACATGAAATTTTCATCTACGTGAAATATATCCTCGGAATCGTCTTAGCGTGGGTTTCAGAAATAAAACTTTACTTGAGAGGGTGTAAACGTAAACAGACTTTGATAAACAGGGGATGATTGTTTTTTAAAGAGTTGTTTTATTATGTCATTAATTTTCAAGTTATTTTGCCGTGTTGCGCTGCTTCTTCCTTCTTTAGCCAATGTTACGGCCATCGTTACAATGCCCATCATCAGAGCAGACGTGTTGGTTGTGGTGAAATTTGTGTTTATATGTTTTTTTTACAATGGTCCCACACAGGAGGCCCTGAGGAAAATAATTTCCGTCAGGGCACGTGTCATCTTAGAGGATGCCTTG
The DNA here is from genome assembly GCA_917880885.1 of Limnephilus marmoratus. Lineage (NCBI taxonomy): Eukaryota > Metazoa > Arthropoda > Insecta > Trichoptera > Limnephilidae > Limnephilus > Limnephilus marmoratus. Next base: position 41,600,930 of record OU862928.1, read on the forward strand.
TTTGTTTTTAATTTTTTTTTTATATGAATACCGCACAAGAGTCTTAACTGCTTCCGTCTGGAGTCAGTGAGACTATGGCATCCCCAATTGGGGTATGTTGTGAGGTGGAAGGTAGTGGGTAGGAGAAGGTGGTAGGGAAGAGGAAGGTGGGGAAGTTCCTGGCTATTCAGATCTGGTCACCAAACACGGCTAATGCCAGTGCCGCAAATATATTATATATTATTTTAAATGAATAAATAATAAATACTCTTTTTCTTCCTAGAACTTTCCCTCATTCATTTCCTAAAAAGACCCTCCACACACCATCTCCAAAGATGGCATAGGTCCTGAAGGGAATTATTGTTATACAATTGTTTGATCCATATGCAAACTCAATTATTTCAAAAAAGGTATACAAATTCAGTATTGGATTGAATCATTGTGAAAAAATTCCTAACTTTATAAAGTGTTAAAGTAGTCAATGTAAATTAATATCCAAGACAGGGCGGATTATTTACCATAACAACAACTGTGGAAGAAGTAATGTGATTTATATATTATAAAGTATTCATATTATAAAGTATCCAAAGTGAAGTACCAGAACCTGGAGACGTGTGGCACTAACTGCGACGGGTGAGTCCTTGTTTCCTATACTCTAATCTGGGCTCATCTTATTTTCCAGAAGCCCAGATTTGAACCAATTACTAATACTGTCCATCAGGTTTGGCGAATGCATACAAACTTAATCGTCCCATGTAAATAAAGCGGTTGAAGTAGTTTTGGGAATGGTCCTTCCAGTGTGTGGCACAGGGCTTGGCTTGGCTCTGCAGCACCTTAAAACACCATTCATACAGTGGAACTGCAATTTCGCGACACCAAGTGCCTTGTGTTGCGATGTGGGTTTGAACATCTGAGTGATGGAATTTGGCGATAGCATACCTGTACTCCATAATATCGAATATTCCCTTTAATGAAGCTCCTGGCGGTGTTTAATTGCAATTTCGGAATAGATTAATTTGATTGACGGGGTAATTACTTTGACGTATGCGGAGTTTGATGTTTGACATTCCGATATGGAGGGTGGAGGTATAAAGGGTGAACTGATTGCCACGTTTAGGGGTGAGAATAACCTCGTTACAAATCACGCAAAAGCCAGAAAGTCATTGATTAAACTAATTATGAAAACATTGGAAACATTGACAGTCTCTTTGGTTGAGTGGTTACGATCGTTGGCTATGATTTTAAAGATCGCGCGTTCAAATCCCGGCGTGTGGAGGGTCTTTTTAGGAAAGGAGGGAGAGGAAGTTGTGGGAAGGAAAAAGGTATGAGGGGTGAGTAGGAATCTGGAGGTCAGTGTGTCCAAGAGTGATTTACATTTGAATCTATCCTTCCCACCGCGGTGTGAGGCGATGTTCAGAGAGATTTCTCTTGTAAGAATCAAAAGGTCTCCCTCAAAGTCTCTCCCCTGTCAGACAGTTGGTGGGCAGACACTTCCGCCGCCAAGAATCGAACAAATCTCACCTTATGAACCCGGGCACACCTGCTAAGTCTAACTGGCTCCAGACGGTTGGGATCGAAATGGAGCTCCATGTGATTAAAAAAAAATTATCGATATTTTTTTACTGAAAATAGGACCTTCCTAAAGAATATTTGTAAAACTGCTGTGAATCTCATCTCATCTAATCTCCGTTTAATTATGTTTTTTTGTGATCGACGAACCGATGGATGCAATCTTTTAACCATAAATTGTCATAATAGTTTCTCTAGTCTATAGTTAATAAGCATTACAGAAATATATTACATATATGTACGTATATATTATAAGAATAGCTGAATTACCCTACCTAGATAACCAAGTGTTGCGTCGATAAATTAACTCACACCGCCATCTTAGAAAATTATGGAACTTACAAATAATTACAAAGCATTATCCTATAATAAACATTTTTTTAATTTTATTTATTTATTTTATTTTAGTACTTATCTTAAATAAACAAAAAATTTAAGAAAACAAAAAGCGACTTCAAAAAATGCACTAAAAAGTAAAAAAATAATTTCGTATTCTTCTACAACTTCATAATCAACTTACTTTTTCTACTCATCAATATGCAGGTACGATTGATATTTTTGGAGTCGGTGTCAGTCAAGGTAGGTTTGTAACTACATTCATAGACTTGACGAGGCGAGAGCGGGGCCGCGGCGTGAGGGGAGCTGTCAACTGAAGACGCCGCCTGGCCGGGTACCTTTGTTGACACCGACTCAATAACAATCGTGTACCTACATATTGATGAGTAGAAAAAGTAAGTTGATTATGAAGTTGTAGAAGAATACGAAATTATTTTTTAACTTTTTAGTGCATTTTTTGAAGTCGTTTTTTGTTTTGTTAAAATTTTTGTTTATTTTTGGATTTTTAGTGAATCTGAAGTACACTCACTAATTTGTCTGAATACGGGTAGACCTACTAAACGTGCTGCTCATATGAGACAGACATAATTTGGCCATAACGACGTGAGGGTCAAATTAAGAGTTTCGTTAATTTGCTCCTAAGAAATGAAGAGTTCCGTTACTTTGTTTGTTACTTCTGATAATCAGAACCTAACCAAACTCTCATAAAACTATCCTTGAAGTACATCCTTTCCAATAAAAGAAGAATCATCGAAATCGGTTGGCTTGATATTGAGTTATTCGTCCATTCGTCGCGCACATACTTAATGCAAATTTAAGACTTATATGGTTTTATCGTGGATACCATTGTCGGAAATTAACCAAATTAAAATGGGACCACACGGGAAGCACCAGCTTTCAAATAAAATCATCCACATGTATTCAGTAAGAAGTAAAATAGGTATAATTTTTAGTGTGACATTCGTGTGGTGTAGTATTGAGTACCTCATACAAGAGGCACCTCAAATGTCCCATACAAAAACGTAAAATGTCCCCCCACCTCACAAAATGTATTTGTACCAACTCTTTTTCTTTGTATTACTACAAATGTCATGTCACGTTGTCACGTATGGGACAAATATGAGGTGTGAGTTGGTTGGTGTATTGAAGTACAAATGTCATGTCACGTACGGGATAAATGTGAGGTGAGGTGTGAGGTGGTTGGCGTATTGAACTACATGTCCTGTTACGTATCGTATGGGACAAATGTATGAGGTGGTGAGGTGAGGTGATTCTTGTATTGCATGACATTTTTGTATTAGATCCGTGAGGTGTGAGATGGCGAGGTGAAAATTTTTTTTTTGTTTTTAAATATTTTTTATCGTAAATTATTGTTATGCGAGTCCCAACTGTTTTTTATATTTTTTTATTGGAATTTATTGTTATGAGAATACAGCATAAGAGTTCCAACTGCCCCATTTTTATTTTTATTTTTTATTGTAAATTATTGTTAAGTGAATACCGTACAAGAATCCCAACCGCTCCAAATTATAATTATTTTTTATTATTGGAAATTATTGTGATGTGAATACAGCGCAAGAGTCCCAACTGCTTCAATTTTTTATATCCCCCCCCCCCCCTCCCTCCATTCTCACCCGTAAGCTAAAATATTGTCACACCTCACCTCATTTGAGGTGGGACACCTCAACACCTCATTTCAGTATTTGAGTACCTCATACAAACTCACCCTGATGTCGTGTCCTACCCAACACTAGTGTGGTGATGGGGGAAGCAGCAATTTTCCCGTTGGTGATTTCTCTAAAATGCTTTTTGATGGAGTTTAACAATTGTCATTTGTGCTTCTGATTTCTACTGGAAGGTTATTAAATAAGTATTTTCCTTGGTGTGTATAGTGGTGTTGGGCAAAAGACGTGTTTAGTTTGGGGCATACAAATACATGTGTAAGTCTTGTACGATTTTCAGTTATGAATGAGAATTTATCTTTTTCTTTTATAATTTGTATGATTGAATTTTTCGCAAATAACTTTTTAAATGTTGGAACTTTGAATTCTTCGAATATGCGTTCAGTGGGGAAGTCTGGAGGTTTTTTTTGGATAATTTTTATAACGAGTCTTTGAACAATTTCTATGGGGGTCAGACTAGTTTTGTAAACTACTCCCCAGCTGATAATGGAATACTGAAGAATAGACTGTACTAGTGCGTAGTATATTGAGTATAGATTTTTCGTTGATAAGAAGTTTCTAATTCGTAAGAATATATAAATTAATTTCCTAATTCTTTTTATTGTATGTCCGATGTGATCTTCAATTTTAGGTTTTCATCTATGATTATTCCGAGATATGTAATTTTTAATTCGCAATAATCATGTTGTGGTCAATAATCGAGATAAAAACTATCCTATCTTTTAAGTTGGACCAAATCACATGCATTAAGCAAAATTCCATCAAAATTGGTTGGAGACACTGCTGTAAACCAGCTGCATTCCAGAAGAAATCCCGAATTGTGGCCGAGCAGTGACCTTATCATCAATAGACTCAATGATAAAAGAACAAAATGTATAAGACTGTAAAAAAATTATTGAGCAATGAAGGTTTTTATTATTATTATTAATTAGTTTCGGAGTTTATCTTAAACAAAAACCGTAACACGGGATTTTTATATATATGTCACTGTAAAAGCCCGAACTACGGTAAATCCTAAGATTTACCAACTCTTAATGGTAAAAGTCCAAATCGTTCTATAATCATCGTTCACCAACCTAACCTAACCTAACTTAACATGTACTAAATTCTAATGGTAAAAGCCCGAAAAAATCGTTTATAATATTTAAATAAGAAACGATTTTTTCGGGCTTTTACCATTAGAATTTAGTACATGTTAGGTTAGGTTAGGTTCGGTTGGTGAACGATGATTATAGAACGGTTCGGTCTTTTACTATTAAGAGTTGGTAAATCTTAGGATTTACCGGAAAATCTTAGGATTTACCAATATTCGGGCTTTTACGGTAACATACATATACATAATGTATATATAATATATTATGTACAAAAATAAAGATTACGACGTGTATAAAGGGATAAGTATGGAGAAATTCCTCAAAAAATAGAGTTAAAATACGCGGAATTTCTTGGCATAATGGCAAGTTTAGTTGGAACTGGCTGCTAAGTCTCTAAGAAGTACAGATTACTGGCTAAATGGAAACAAAAAGAGATTAGAGCAAGAAGATCAGAGAAGCTGTGACGTTAATGCAGGATGGATTAGTTACTTACAAAAAGCCTGCTGATAGATTAGTATGGTTAATTAAAACCATCTGATACAAGTAATTACTAAATATGAAAGAAAAAATTGTTTTTTGTTTTGTTTTGTTTTTTAAAGAGGCGGAAAAGCTCTCGTGAGCACTTAGGCCATAATATGCCCACTGTGCCATCTCCCATTACATTTTTTTTAAAATTTATTTTTAATCACTTCTTGAACGCCTGTAGGGCTTTTGAATACGTAATACATATCGATCATTTACAAACATACAGAAAAAATATTATCAGCACATATGTATATGTAATACATATCAGTATAAAAATACTTGTCATTTCACAAACATAATACATAAACATTTCAGTTATATTCACAACTAAATATTTTTGTGTTGAAACGGGATGGAGAGGTTTTGAAAATATCGAAAATCGTACTAACGGTGAATGGTATAAGTGTGATATGATTTATATTATGATACTAGCTGGTACCTGGCATGTGTTGCTATGCCATTTAATAGGGAAATTGTTTCTCCCTGCGTGTCCTTTCCCATTCGTCCCGTTCTTTTTCCGCCTCCTCTGCCTCTCCCGCGTCCCCTTCCCCTCTCGGGTTCCCACTCCGCCTTCTCCACCTTCCCTCTCCCCACTCCACTCCACTTTCCCCCTTCCCCCGTCCTGCGAACTCCCCTCCCGAGTTCCCTTCTCCCCTCTCGGTTCCCCTCTTCCCTCCCGGGTTCCCTTCCCCCCTCCCCCCGCTATCAATCCATACATTCATTTCCGGTACATTCAGTTTTCAAACAGCTCGCGTGTCACCCATTTCTATTTTTTTATACAAATTTCATAACGCCAGAGCTCAGTAGTTTTATACAAACCTTGGCCTGACCATAATGAATACATACAAAAAGAATTATTGGTGCAGTCGTTCGGAAGTTATGCGCGTACATACATTTCGGCGATTCATTTTTATTTATATATATATAATATATAGAAGAGAAGATAGAAGAAGAAGATAGATAGATAGATAGATAAATAGATTATGAACGATATGAGAATGATAATATGAGTTAGTGCAATGGTTGTCACAGTGAATCGGCCTCTGTGTTTCCTCTTTCCTACAATATGAGTCTCAAAAAGACCAATGTTCATTCCTTCCTCTCCCCTTATTAACTCAAAAGTTGACTGCCCGGAGATGTTACATAAAATAAATTTCCACGCCCGACTCGATACAACTGCAGCAGACGAAATACCCTTTTCTACATTGATAGATGCAACACCAAATCCAACCAAAATGAATTTATGCAAAGGACATGTAACTACTATAACATTAAATTTGCACGCATAGAAACACTTGCTGACATATTCACTGCTAGTTACTTTCGCTACAGAATTTCATTGTCTCACATTCGAGTTGCGAATAACACATATTCATGATGATTAAATTAATTGTAGCTAATATTTTTAAATTACCTGCGTGGCAACATTCGCTTATCCCTGTCCTCCCCTTACTCATCCCAATCCAAATACCTATGTCACAGCCTATTTAATTATAGTTATAATCGCATTTATTTTATTGTTGTGTTTATATATTTAGGTTTATCACTTGTTGAATCTACACCTGCATTATTTTTTTTTAATTGCTGCTTTGTCGTGTTTTTTTTTCTTAAATATTCTAGTTTACATTCAGTTACTTTTATGTTTCTAAATACCTATCTGTGAACATTAATAATAATTGGTCTGTTTTTGTCATCCGCTAATGTATATTATGTTACTAAGACTGTTTATATTCCTTAAATAAATAAATAAATAAAAGACCTCCACAAAGCATCTTAGATGACATGGACCTGAGGGAAATTATTTTATTAAAAAAAGTGAAAAAGATGGAGTAGTCGAGAACAATTAACAATTTAATTCACTTGATGTATGGCCATTACTGTACGGTGGAAAAAAATTAAGGTAGATTAAAACTATGTTCAGATTGATCGTGGACTAAAAATGACGTAAATAAAGATTAAAAATGAAGTAAGTACAAGATATCTAACTCCTTCAACATTTCCTTTGTAGATTTTCGTGTATATGTTTTTCTTCAGCATAATCCTTATAGCTCTATTTTATAGTATTCTCAATTGTTTCATTAATCCATAGTTGGCTAATAATAGAATGCTGATACGTACACGATACGTGTGGTGTAATGAATGTGTTGTATACATTTTTACTAAATACTGTGTTTTGGAATCTTCTCTTTCTTTCCAACATTGTTTTGTGTTTTGAGAAAACCCCAATTTTGTGTCCAGTATTACTCCTAAATATTTAATTTCAAACACTTTGTATAAAGCTTCACCATCCATCAATATTGATTCTTTTTACTTACTTATTCGTTTTCCAATGTTCATAAATTTTGTTTCATTTTTATTTAGTTTATTATTTTTTCTGCAATATTGATATATTATTTAGGTCTTAATTTTCAGATTTATTATGTGTTCATAATCTTTTCCTGTTTTGCATATCAACGCGTCGTGTACGAATAATCTCATTTTTTAATATTTCAATAGTTTTACCATATAATTAATGTAGATTATAAAAGTAATAGGTCCGAGAAGAGAGCCTTGTGGTACCCCCAAAGTATTATTTATTGATTCGGAGACTACCTCACACACTTGTGGTTTGATGTCAATTAGTTAGATAACTAATAATTTCAATGTTTTTCGTTTTATTAACCCCCCACGCACGGAGCGGTGTTATAAGTTTAACGTGTCTGTGTGTCTATCTGTGGCTTTGTAGCACGTTAACGAATGGACCGATTATGATGCGTTTTTTGTTTGTTTGAAAGCTGACGTGTTAGAGATATCTTAGCTACAATTCATGAAAATCTGTTCAGGCGTTTCAAGGTCATCAGGTATTTTTTATGTCAGGGGTTAATAAAAATAGTATTTTATTTTTATTTTTATTCCATTTTTGGAGAGGTTTTTAATAACTATATCTCTGTCAATAGTTTCGAAAGCTCTCTTAAAGGCCAGGAAAACCGTATTCACATATTTATTTTGATCAGAATCTTGTTATAGCACACCGTATTATAATATTATAATTAGCTTCTTTAGCCCTTTCCTTTAGGTCCTTACCTACATTTCTGAATAAATAAATCTAGCATCACCAACTAAATTTGACACAAGTCTAGCTTCTTAGATAATTCAACGTCTATCTTTACAAGAATCTTGTAACAACTTACCAGTGTAACTAAATACGTTAAGTGAGGATCGGGGTCAGGCCATCAAGCACGTCTTACTGTTGAGAATAACGGGCAAGTTTGTACTGGTGTAATCTAACGATGGTCACAAAAGCAGCTCCGAGATAAACTTGGTTTGGTAAAGTCAACAAAGGCCTTGCGGCAGTGCTTTGCCTCAGATATCAGATATCAAATAGTTAATGTTGGGGAAACTGTGTCACAGGTGTGGACTGGTCCAGGGTTGATTGTGATCGGCCCATTCATTTTGACCCGATCACGAACTTACACTGACAAATCGGGTCAATTTTTCAAAAATGATTTGATAATTTGAGCGATGAGGTGTCTACTACGATAACAAGCATTAATTTCTATTTTACTAACTAACTAACTAAATATCACGCCGTTTCCCTGCAGGGGTTGGCAGAGAGGACGTACCGCCAAACAACTCGGTCTTGGCACACACTCTTTGCCTCACTCACATTCATACATCATCTCATACATTCTCTTCTATTATTCTGACTTTTGACATGGCCCGACTCAAGTATCTGATTCACTTAATCGTATCATGTCTTCCTCGGGCGTCCCCGACTTCTTCTACCATTCACATTCGCGTCGTATATTCTTCTTATACTACTTTCTTCTTTCATTAGCTCTACATGCCCAAACCATCTGAGGGTCTCTTTCTTAATCTTATGCTTACATCAGCCTTACATTCTTTGCGGATATCCACATTTCTCACACAATTATACATTGTTTTACCACACATACGTCTCAGGGATCTCATTTCAACAGCATTCAGTTTACTTTCATCCTTCCTCTGCCAGTTCCATACCTCACTGCCATATATCAGGGTAAATACTCCATTGTGGATTGCTAGCTTCGCTTGTTTTGACAGCTTTTTATTAGCGTTATCTATTTTACGTCCCCTGTAATTAACGTTTTACAAAAAGCTATCGAATTTATTATTATTGTACCAACATAAATAATTTATATTTAAGTCTGAATTTGTTATTTTCGAATGAAACAAGGGATCAAACAATATGGATACAAACGATATTATGAGATGCAAATAAATCTTGTGATCAATTTTTGGGTTATTTTGGGTGGTGAGTTTCCTCTTTCTTACGTATTGAAATCATCCATTACTTTGAATTTGTTCTTGATGTCTTGGTAAGACCCAAAACGCATCATGCACCCCTATTTAAGGAGGCATTTGAAATCCACAAAAAATATATTCATAGTGAAGAAGGGGTTTAATAACTAATCTTAATAATGAAATTTAATAGTTAATTGAATCCGATACTTGACGGCTACACCAAAATGAAACGCCGGAAACCACACTAATTTATCTAATTATTAACGCACGCAATGTGGTTTTACATCAGCTCCACACATGAAGCCCTGAGGATAAAAAAAATCATCGAGCCAATGTCATCTTTCAGGAAGCTGTGTGGAGGGTCTTTTTAGGGAAAGGAAAGAGAGGAAGTTCTTGGCAAAAGGTAAGAGGGGTGGGTAGGAATTCGGGGAGTCATCCATCTCTCCCAGTGCGGCGCAAGACCGAGAGAGTCCGGCTGGAGAGGTCTAGGTTAGGTCTCCCTCAATCAGCCTCTCCTGATCCGACACGCCATGCAGTAGGTGAGCAAACGCATTCAAATAGTCATTCCGTTAACCGAACACCACTGCTAAATCATTGAGTGAACCACTTGGGGTGAAATAAGGCAAAGGCGTTGTAATAAATGGTTCCCGGGGAGGCAGTACCAATACTCATCTTCCAAATAAAAGAAAAACCATAATTTCCATGCTACATGTGGTGAACGTATGTCTTGCGGTATAAAAGAGACATGCATGTATGAGTGAGACAGCATGAGTAACATATAAAAGGGTGTGATTGCTGTCTGCCGTCCTCTTTGCATTTACGCTTCCTACGAAGCACACCTGTACACAATCTCGCAATAAACATCAATAGTCTACCCACGACTTATTATTGGCAACATCACCCTGTACTGAGATCACCATCCCAAGAAGATCTGGATCCATACAACGGAGTCCAGATGGTAATGTTGATAACCGGCCACGGTCATCACACTACAAAATTATATAATGCCCTTCAAATTGAAATTAAGAACACCACGGAGATACAAATGTTTAAAAAGTAAACAGGAAGATGAGGAAATCATTAAAATTATGAAGTAACCCCAATATAACCTGCAGGCAACAAACATTAATACTTTTATTTTATTTATTGTTTATTTTGTGAAAATCAAGAAACTGAAATGAGGAAATAAAAATTGGGAACAGAATACAGTTGCTGAACACCCATTCAGCAACATACAGTCCGCCTCGGAACAGGAATACCTAGTGAGGAGGACTGTTAACAAACCACTTTACTTTGTATTTTTACTTATTTTGTAATTTTACTTTATCTTATATTGTCATTAAAATAAAAAAAAAATGATGTGAAATGAGGTGAGACAATGCCTTCTGGATACATAGATACCGGTGAGATCGTGAGGCAGAAATTATTACTATTTTATTCACATATACTATGGGCAGTCAAAAAGTAAAGCCTCCTGTATTTTTCTTCTTTAATTGTCGAAATATAAAAAATGCATTTGCATGGGTTGAAAACTACACTGCAGACTTTTTTGTTTTTTGTTTTTGGTGTGTTATGCCGTGTTGCGCTACCTCCTTCTTTAGCCAATGTTTTGGACAGCGTTGCAGTGTCCATCATCAGGGCAGATCCGGCAGATGTGTGATGATGTGATCCCTGATGGACACTGCAACACTGTCCGAAACGTTGGCTAAAGAAGGAAGTAGCGCAACACGGCGTAACACCCCAAAAATAAATAACGAAAATACTTTTGGCCGTGATCAACTTATCTGCACTATTGACGATTATTTTTTTTACTTTTCAATATAATCTCCGTCCATTTCCACAGCTTTGGCCCATCTTTTAACAAAAGGGCATATATCACAGTGTTATAAAAAACAAGGTCACATCCAGAATAACATCGCCATAACTTTCCCGGCGAATCACACAATTTTGTTTTTTTTGCCCTTGGTGTGTTTGTGTGATGCAACTCCATTGACTGCCTCTTTGGTTCAGGATCATATATGAATCCATATTTTTTTTTTTTTTTTACAGTGAATACCGCACAAGAATCTCAACTGCTCCCGTCTGGAGCCAGTGAGACTATGGCATCCCCAATTGGGGTATGTTGTGAGGCTGAAGGTAGTGGGGAGGGGAAGGAGGTGGGGAAGAGGAAGGTTGGGAAGTACCTGGCTATTCAGATCTGGTCACTAAACACGGCTAAAGCCATTTTCAAGCAACGTTTCAATTCTGAATGGTGGTCTTACACCAGGGCGATACTAATAGTATCTTCCACTCTGGAACATGCCGCAAATATACTATATATTATTTTAAATGAATTAATTGTGAAATAACACAAATTAATCAAATAAAATTTATTTGCGCATGCCGGGTTCGAACCCGCGACCTCCGGAATGTGAGTCAAGAGTCTTAGCCACTGGACTACGGAGGTCGTCATTTCGTCTCCGGTCACAATTTTTTCCAGAAACTAAGCGCTGCAAGTGTTGTGAGGCTATTGTTTTTCTTTATTAACCCAACAATGTTTGAAAATCTCCTACTACCACCGCAGAAAGCCGAAAATGTTGCTTGTGTTGTGATGGAGGACTTAGCCAGCCGAGGAATCGAATACGCGACGCTCGGGTGGGACCCAAGCGCTATGCCCACTCAACCACTGACCGGTCAAAACTGGTTCTAGTTCTTTACTCTATCCCGTTAACTTTTTTGGTACCCACCTTACACAAACTTTTGTTGAATAATCAGTTGTCGAATAATCGTCATCATACTACCTTCACTGACGGAAAGAATGCGACAGCATCTGTAGTTATCTGGGGTCACCACAAATGATGTCATCAACTCGCTCAATGTTGCGTGCAGTCACTTTTTCGTCAACCAGCTTTTCGTCAACCAGCTTTTCGTCAACCAGCGGTGTTTGTCCTTCAGCTTCGTTACATTGAAGGTTATCCACCACTTACCCGCCCTTGTATAAGTAACAGATGGTTTCTCTTTCAAGGCTCTCGCAAGGACTCTAATTTTTTTGAAAGAACTAATCTAGACCTCTAGTGTCCCTGCATACGGTGTTAGGAAGCAGTATGCAAGTGCTTACATAATATACAAAATGCGAATAATATAAAGCAAGTCAGCAGTGCTGACGTTCACAATACGAATGGGCGTTTCACCTTTTTCAGTGAAGAATCAATCACAGAACGCTGTCTAATACGAACATCGATGTCGGCCATTTTGCAAGCGATTGCAGTGATGCCATCTGTTGACGCAAAAAAGATACTACTGCAGCAGATTGTAGAAGAAGGTTTGAAGAATTGCACCAACTTTAATATATTCACTCAACTAACTTTATTTAAGTAAAAAAAAATTGGAGGCATTACTTTTTGACTGCCCCTAGTAGTTTCAAGTTAACGAATGATTACATTTTGAATTATTAATAGTTAGTTTAAGGGATCAATTATTGATTGTGTTTGATACGTTGTGCCAAATGGGAAGTTCGTAATACATTATTATGATAGAGTCTAAAAGCAAATAACATATTACATACAAAGCATTTGAATTTGGGGTAATTGGCTCACTAAGGACTGATTGCTAACGATATTTGAACCAAATTAATATTATTCTGTTCGCTTCATGTTATGACAGTAACAAAGAGAATAATAATTAGTTATGCAGATGATACGATAGCAATGCCATAAACCGTTTTACGCGTGTCTGGTAAAGTTTCGTTCAAATTTAGTTATCTGCAAGCGATAAGGCAAATTGTATTGTTTTACGTTATAATAATTGTCGCCAAATTTATATTTTTATCGGAGCTGCTCACTATTTAATAGTTGATAATTTAATTGTAACTAGCTGGTTCCCGGCATGCGTTGCTATGCCATTTAATAAATAAATTGTTTCTCAGCGCGTGTCCTTTCCCATTCGTTCCGTTCCCCTTCCGCCTCCCCTTCCTCTCCCGCATCCCCTTCCACTCTCGAGTTCCCTTTCCGACTCCTCCACCTTCCCTCTCCCCACTCCACTCTCCCCCTTCCCCCGTACCGCGAACCCCCCACCTGTGTTACCCTCCCTCCTCCCGCATTCCATACATTCAGTCTCGTTACATTCAGTTTTTAAATAGCTCGCGTGCATTGAACAACGCACAATTTAATGATGCCGAAACTCACTATTAATTCATAAACGCGATTGAAATCTCATCGCAAAGGTTACTATCCCTAGTAAAATCATATTTATAACAAAGTGAACTACATCGCAGAGAATTCATCTCACCACTACCTACCGTAAGTATCTTCCTTTTAAATACAATCCGTTGTCAAGCATTACGGAGGGCTTCAAAAATTCTTTCACTCGGCGTAAGTAAGGCTTTCGATAAAGTCTGGCATAACGGCCTTTTATATAAAATGAACTCTCTTGGTTATCCATTAAGACTAAGACAACTAATAGTCAGCTACCTAAGAGATAGATTCTTTAAGGTTAAAATAGATAACATATTCTCCACGACCCGCCCCCTTTCAGCTGGAGTCTCAAAAGGAAGCCAACTCTCTCCATCCTTATACAACATCTATTCAAGCGAAATTCCTAAACCCGTAGATCATAATATTAAAATCACTCAATTTGCGGATGACACTAAAATGAATTAGGAAAAGGACAGAAATACTCCCTTACATTTGTCGTAAAAACTCTTTCGCTGAAACAGCTCAGTTTAGATATGCAAGCACTCATTTTATTACAATTAACAAAGATATCACCAAAAACAATTCCGCCGTAAGAAGACAAATTAATTGATTATCCCGTAAGACATGAATTATGATGCTTCATAAATAAGCTTTACAATATAATTTATGAATACGGCTTCAAATGCTTTGAAAAGGCTTCTCCTCTGTTTTTAAGGCTGTTTTTTCGTTAAAGCTCCTTTTTTTCAATTCGTGATAAATTGAGAAGCGATTGAAACCACGGTACGTTGATAAATTGTTTGGACTTTGAACATATCTAACCTTTCTAAGCATTCAAAGATAAATTATTGGTCGTCTTGGTGGTTGTAAAGTATCTGCGGACTGAAAAAACGTGGTAGAGAAGGAATTTTATATCATTGAGGCATTGAGATTTTTGTGTTATTTTCTCTTTGTTTCTTGTTCAATATAATGTGTTTTTACTTCAGAATTTTTGTAAAATTTTTGTAAAATCTACAGAGTTATAGGAAGGGAGTCTGCCAGCCCCGGATCTATGACTTTTTTCAATTTTCATCCATTTCCCGAACTACTGGAATATGTGAATTCTCGCACACAAAATTGAAAAAATTTTGCTTTGCTTTATTAGTAAGTGATTAGCGTGTTTTTTTGGTGTTTTTTTACCTGCTCAATGCCCCCTTATTTTCTCAGAGTCTTCTACTGCACCCCTGCAAAGTCTCAATCACCCACAAGGGGGCGTTATCGCCCACGTATGACGTACACTATGCACGCGTTCAAAATTGACTTAGGGTACGTTAATAAATCAACTTAGGACGTGTTCAAAAACCAACTTTAAAATCATCGTTTTAAAATCAAATGAATAATCGATAGAACAACGTGCACTGGATGCCAGGCGCTTTGTGAATCATTTTTTTTTCAAACATATAAATTAGGTAAATGAAACCATTTAACTTTTATTGAACCACTTTTATATTTGAGTAAATCCGACCGGTTTCAGAACGACCGTTCCTTTTTCACGGCAAATGTATACTGATTTGACAGTTTTGAAATGTGGATGGGACCAATGTATTATTATGGTAGGGGTGGAGCCGTTGTTAGGTATTAATGAAGAGTGGGTGGGTAGGGGAACATATCCATGGTCGGATTTACTCAAATATAAAAGTGGTTCAAACAAAGTTAAAATGTTTCATTTATCTATAAAGGATAACCACAAAATTATAGCTACATTCAAAAGCATATATAAATTAGGATTTTGGCGCACCTCGTTTCCCCCCCCCCCTCTTAGTCCTGGGCTGGAGTCTGTTATATTATAGAATTTATGTAATCTGAATACATTAAAAAAAAACCAATCTTAAAGACGAAACTTGTCGGGTCACCATTTTATGGGTGTTAGTGGATATGTATTGTGTATGTAAATGAAATAAGCATTGCTCTTTCTTCACAGCTTTCTTAAACAATAATTCATCTTCATAATTTACATTTTGAACAATATAAGTTACCGTAAAGTGGGTAACGAAGCAACTCGTGAGCTTAGATCGGCGGCACTCGGAAACAGAATAAATATTCTCTCGTGTCGGCACCCGTCGTTTGTAAACTTCGGTGGTAAAAATGCCCGTGTCCGCTGTTGAATCCGTGTCGAATTTGATGCGTTATTCGTTAGCCACAAGTAGGTACTTTAAGTAGGTTCCTTATGATTAATTTTTTGATTGATTTATTTTGTTGTCCGATAATATTTTTTATTCAATTAAAAACAAAAACAAAAATGTTTTTCCATCACAGAGTAGCTGGGGGTATTCAGCACGGATCACGTGAAACGCACTGCCTCTCGTTCCAGCAGCGCTGTAACAGAGGATAGTTAAAAGCGTATCACGTAATCCCGTCGCCACGCGTTGCAGGATCAGTGGAAACGTGCGATGGAAATACTTATTGAAGAACTTTGAAATTTTCTTGTTTGTTTTAAATTGAAAAAAAAAATACATCAACGGTCGGCAAAAGGACATGCAGGTTTTTTATTACAAACTAGCTGGCTCCCAGCATGCGTTGCATTGCCCTATTCAAAGAAATAAATTGTTTCTCCCTGCATGTCCTTTCCTGTGCGTCCCCGTTCCCCTCCCGCATACCCTTCCCCTTCCGCCCTCCACCCTGCACTTTCCCCGCCTACTCTCTTCCCACTCCCGCTCCGCCGTTCCGCCAACTCTCCTCCCTCGTTCCATATATTCAGTCCCAGTACATTCAGTTTTCAATCCGGTCGCGTGCCTCATATTACAATTTTTTAATTCAAATTTTCATTTTTCATACATTACAAATGTTTGTTTTTGTATATTGTAAGAACAATCAATCTAATTTGGTACTTAACATATGTACCTATTTAAAATATCTATTATTTAAAAAAAAAACATCATTTCCTTTGTTAAAAAAACAGCTGCCTGCTAAATTGACATTCACCAAACGCGCGAACTGTCAAAGGTGCGAAGTTAAAATTGTCGTTAAGTTTTCTGAAATTATCCAATTTTCTGCGCAATTTTCTTTCCGTAAGAATTTTTTACAAAGTATTAGAAAACTTTAAAAAAAAGATGAATGAAATAGGTAAATTCGTACTGAAGTTATGGCGTGACCAAGGGAAACAGGGATTCATTCTTATATATTACAAATACGCTCAGGAATCGCTGGTTAAAATCCTCCGGGTAAATGCTGTTATACCACGTACGAGTATATTATTTTACAATCCTCACAGTTCGCGACAGTTCTTATTGCCAATATAAGTTTTATTACCAATATAAATATGTTTTACCACCAATGAAACCAATAGATACTTTATTGGCTAGTTTAAGTATTACATGATAAATTTAAGTAATTATGTGAGAAACAACCCTTTTCAACAGTTCCGCGAATTTTCAACCCGCGACAAAATGTCCCAGACAAAATATCCCCGACAAAATATCCTACGGACAAAATATCCCCCAACAAAATATCTTCACCCAATCTAACATGACGTAAGAAAACATGGTCCAAAAATAATACAGACATCCCACAAAGACAATGAATTATTTTCCAAAAATAGTTAAATGGAACAAAAATAATGCAGATATCATGTAAAGAAAATAAATTATTGTTAAAAAATAATAAAATGTAAAATTAGGTTAAGTTAGGTTTTAGTAGATATTTTGTTGGAGGATGTTTTGACCATAGGATATTTTATCGGAAATATTTTGTCGGGGATATTTTGTCGGGGATATTTTGTCTGGGATATTTTGTCGGGGATATTTTGTCAGGGACATTTTGTCGGGGATATTTTGTCGGGGATATTTTGTCTGGGATATTTTGTCGGGGATATTTTGTAAGGGACATTTTGTCGGGGATATTTTGTCGGGGACATTTTGTCGGGGATATTTTGTCGGGGATATTTTGTCGGGGATATTTTTTCGGGGATATTTTATCGGGGATATTATTTTGTCGGGGACATTTTGTCGGGGATATTTTGTCGAGGATATTTTGTCGGGGATATTTTGTAGCGGAATGAAAACGCGCAGTACCCTTTTCAACCAACTCTAATGGTTTTTGAAATAAAATCTCTGCCAGTAACTGCGCTGAATTTGTTAATGTCGATTCTAAAATCTTTCTGGCACATATAACTTAACACATTATTAAAAATTTCTGTGCTTTCTGATTTTAATAGAAAATCTTCATCATTGAAGAAGAAGATAACACTAATCTTATAAACGAAAATATGAAACAGAACAAGACACAGAAAAATAAATTGATAACGGTCGCAACTGGGACTCGAACCCAAAACCTCTCATCTTACCGGGAAGAACGCCTTATCCGATTAGCTCACCGTCACCTCTTATTAAATCGTCATATTTGTCAATTTCATATCTCTAGTTTGCTCGAAAGAACAAAATATTATTATACTCCTAATTAAAAAAAAAAAATTTCACTCGTCACTGTCATACAAATTTCTAGAATTGAAACAGAATTTGAAAGCAAGCCAAATTTTCAAAAGGTGAAATACTTTTTTTCTGACGTAATTAGTCTTTTTTTTTGTAATTTTATTTAAATACAAAAGTTGTTTTTTTTTCAAAGAAAAATAATGAGTTCATGTATTGGATAACCAACACCCCTGCCGTAGGTCACCTCGAGAAGTTCGCTAAGTTTGGTGACTTATCAGGGGTGCTCGGGTTCATGGGGAGAGGTTTGTTTAGATTTTGGCGTTTACGTTGAACCACCTACTGCGTGGCGGGCCGCATCGATGGTGACTGGTAGAGGGAGACCTAACCTAGACTTCTCCAGCGGGAATCTCTCTAACCATAGTCGTGCACCGCAGTTGGAGGGATGGATTCATACGTCCGTCACTCCTGGACACACCGAACCATGTTCTTATCCATTCCTCATACCTGTTTCGTTCCCAGAACTACCTCTCCTTAATTTCCCTCCACACAGAGTCCTCAAAGGTGACATAGGCCCTGAAAGATTTTTTCACGTGTTTTCACGTGTAGTGTAAAAAATAAAATGAGAATTTAAATGACTCAATAAGGAACTCCAGTAAAAAATATTATGACTTAAAAAAAATATGTTCATACAGACCAATGAACGCTGATTCTGAATATATAAGTTTTTTTTATAATATTAAACGTTGTGTTGGTAAAAAAATATTAAAAAGTACATTTTTTAACGTCTGGTTAAAATACACTGTAAAGTTGGTACGATTGAATGGTTAGTGCTGACGTCACGCGTCACCAGTCATTGTATCACATTGTATTGAAATCAATTGACATGTAGGTATGGCACAAGCCATCAGTATTAACAACATTTCATGTTATTCTTTATCTCGTACTGTTTACAGAAATTTAGTTGTAGTGTTTATTGAAACAATATTTAAGCCTAAATAATTCAGTATCAAAAATAGAGGTATCTCTATTAGTTTATCTCTATTATTTAAAATATTGAAAAACTACTGCACAAAAAAATAATGAATGAAAAAAGTAATGCTTCTTCTAGGGAGAATACTTCGAACAACGGAACAACGGATTTCAAAATGGCGGCAGTAGATCAGCTGATTGCCCAATCCCATACTAATTTTTCGGGAGTGATGACGTTACACGATTTACCATATTTCCGGGGGGGTCTCGAAAAATTAAAACTTTGACAATTATTTTAAGTATTAAAACTAACTCTAAAAATAAAAACAAAAACGCAGTTATTTAAGTTAGAAGGTCATTATTCATAAAAAAAATAAAAAAATTGGACTGGAGTTCTCTATTTATTTTCTTATTGATACAATAATATGATGTATTTCAAATACTACAATGTGATAATGTAGGCCTTACTGAGTACTCTGCCCGTGTTGAGCCGCCCATTTCATAATTTAATTAAATCTAATATATAAAATTCTCGTGTCACGGTGTTTGTTATCATACTCCTCCGAAACGGCTGGACCAATTTTGATGAAATTTTGTGTGCTTATCTGGTAGGTCTGAGAATCGACCAAAATCTATTTTTCATACCCTAAAAGTAAAGGGTGTTCCACTCTGAATTTTTATTTTATTTTTTTGGACAATTTTTTTATTTTTTATTTTTTTTTATGGTGAGGCATTAAAAAATACATGCAGCCCTAAATTTTCACCCTTCTAACATTAACCCCTATTTTTTAAAAGTGATATTAGTAATTCTAACCGGTGTCACTTTTGACCCGATGAGAACGAAGCCGGCCTCTTTTCTCTAATTTTAAATTTTTTACTAATCAATTACTGTTTGATATTGTTACTACAAACATGATTCACGGTCCATGCGGTAAAGTCGGGTTAGTTAAACACTATTTATAACTCGAGAACGGCTGGGCCGATTTTGATGATCTTTGATTTGTTGGATTTGTCTCAACCCCGGATAGGATAATAACTATTAAAACATCACAAAAGTTAACGAAATAAATCGTTAAAAACGAAAATTATTTTCCCCATACATTTTCTATGGTACGAATTCTCCTATTTTGAAAGAACTGCGCAATATTGTGAGGGGTATAATATTGAACTGTGCATGAATTCCAAACATTCAAAAACGTCAAATGTCAATGCGTTGATTGTTGTGCATTTGTTTTTAATCATATAATGCTGCCCTTCTTTCTTACATACTCAATGTCAATAGTCGAAAATGAGACAAATGGTGAACGTATGTCTGCACACCTCCAAAGGAAAAATACAATAATTACAATAAATCTCTGGAATGAAACCAAATGAAACGCATTTTTTTACATAAGCTCTACACAGGAGGCCCCGAGGAAAATAATTTCTCTCAGGACCTGTGTCATCTTAGGGGATGCTGTGTGGAGGATCTTTTTAAGGAATGGGGAGGATAGAAAGTTCTGGGAAGGAAAAAGGTATGAGGGGTGGGTAGGAATCTGGGGGTCAGTGTGTCCGGGAGTGACGGACGTATGAATCCATCCCTCCAACTGTGGTGCAAGACAATGGGTCGAGAGAGTCCGGCTGGAAAGGTCAAAAGGCCTCCCTCAACCAGTCTCTCTCGATCCGGCCCGCCACGCAGCAAGTGGGCAGGCGCATCAACTGCCAGGACCCGGACATAAGTCACCTCATAAACCCGGGCACCCCTGCTAAATCACCAAACGTAGCGAACCATTTGGGGTGATCTATGGCAGAGGTGTTGGTTATTAAATAAATGGTTCCCGGGGCTGCGGCACCCGTATCCGCCTCCCGAATTCCCGTAAGTAATTGTAAAAGTAAGACAATCACAAAAATATAAATCCGTACACAACGCCATCTCTGATAATGACAAAAACAAAACACGGACATTTGCGCATTGATAATTGCTTCATTGCGTAATTTTTAACTTAAGAGGGCAGTACCAGAGAAAGCCGGAAATACGTCATTTTCAAAAAAGTTTTTAGACGTATTGACTCTTTTCCACAAAAAATTATAAATGGATTTCGAAAGATTGTTCTTTTATCTAGCATTCGTATGTAATAAATTTTTTGATTTTTTTTTAATTTTTAGTATAATAAGGTTATTCCATAGGTCGTTGGCAGATTTGTTAAATTTTCAAAAAAGTTTTTGTATTATACCACACCCATTTCAAATAATGTAATCATGCAGTAAAATAAATCAATACATTATCTAGCAGAGTTATGTATTAGAATTTTAATTTTAGTTTCAATAAAATCATAAAAAATATGTACGTACATGTGTTTCTTGACGAAAATTGGTCCATTTGTGTATTTATTTGCGCACTTACAAACTAATATATTTCAGATTTTTTTAACATTCTTATTAAATTTAGACATTATTGAAAAATGATAAATACTTATAATCAAAAAATAACTACAAAAAGTACACTATTTTAATAGTTTTATCATCACGCCTTTCAGCATTTTTGGATGAAGGTATAAATTAAAGCTAATTTGGATTGGAATAAATTCGATATTGAGTTATAATTTTAAAAAGCTGGTACGGAGAATAATTAATCTTTCTCATTGTAACCGCCCTGCACGATCGGAAGAACAACTTTCGACGAAATGTGGATTTTCGTCCGCTGGCTGGTTAAACGCTCTTAATAAAAAAACTGAATTTAATTCAACAGTTATTGATTCTGAGGCGGTACGAAGTTCGTCGGGTCAGCTAGTGATAATATAAAATAATAACGGTAACGTTGCGTATCATTTGAAAGCGGAAGAAATGCATTTGTTAACGGCAAGGTTAAAAAAGCACGTCTCTCGTCGTATTTTGAAGGAGAAAGATCCGATGAATGTTTACGACTATATTAATATTCTCGTCCGCCGTTTGGCGACCACTGGATGGGGTGTTACGTTTTACTGCCGCACTTAAACAAGACGCAACCGCTTGGAAAGGTAGCAGCCATCGTCAAAATACACCGTATTTATTGAAGTGCACGGATGTTAAACTATGAATAAACCTACGTATTGCAAACTATTAACTTTTTAAATTGCGACCTTATTCTTTTGTGTGGAGTGGCAAATTCGGTAAAATAATGTTCAAGTAATAAAATGTATGGGATTGGTGGGTATGCATCCGGAAAGACTTAGTGGAGAATGTCAATAAAATCCTGCGAACGTCTCACCTACAGTTTGTCAAATAAGAGTAGAAAACATAGGAGTGTGCCACTGTTACTAACAATATAACACATGGTGGTAATGTAAAGCTGTAGGTATAACCTACATTTTTATATAAAAAAATTAAAAAGGCATCGAAGTGAAAAAAATATTTTTTCATTTCAATATAGATAACCACTGACCTCAAATATATATACCATTGCAATTTTCTGCTAACGTAATGAAGAATAACGATATTGTAATCAATATATATTATAAAAGAAAGTCCAAAAAAACGTGCGGAACGCAAAAACTCAGAAACGAATGCCAGTACGATCAAGAGAGTTATATGGTATGGTAGATCTCTATCCCCCCTAGGGAATAAAGGTATTCGTTTTTACCTAAAGGGCTTGCTTTTGAAGATATAAGGGCTGAAAGTTCTAAGAAGACTCTAGAAACTTCAAGAATCCGGAAACTTCTAGAAAATTCGATAAGACTCTGGAATGTTATGGAAGAAATGGAGGAGTATGTCAGCGAGTCTAGAAGGTTCCGGAAAGTTCAAAAAGGTTCGATAAAGCTGTGGAAAGTTCTGAAAGGAGTGGAGGAGTGTGTGTGATTGAGCTGTCTTAAGTCCTAGAAGGTTCGATAGGGCTGTACAAAGTTCTGGAAGGAGTGGCGGAGTATGTCGGTAAGTCTAGATGGTTCCGGAAAGTTCTAGAAGGTTCGATAAAGCTGTGGAAAGTTCTGAAAGGAGTGGAGGAGTGTGTGTGATTGAGCTGTCTTAAGTCCTAGAAGGTTCGATAGGGCTGTACAAAGTTCTGAAAGGACTGGCGGAATATTTCGGTGGGTCTAGAAGGTTCCGGAAAGTTCTAGAAGGTTCGATGAAGCTGAAGAAAGTTTTAGAAGGTTCCATAAGGCTGTAGAAAGTTCTGAAAGGAGTGGTGGAGTTTGTCGGTGTGTTTAGAAGATTCCGGAAAATTCTAGAAGATTCTACAGAGTTGTAGGAGAAGGTTCGATAAAACCGAGCAAAGTTCGAAGTTCTGGAGTAAGTAGGTGAATCTAGAAGGATCTGATGGTTCACAAATGCTTAGAAAATTGTGGATGGAGAAAGTTCTAGAAGCTTTCAGAAATAAATGACGGTGAGTCTAGAAGATTCCGAAATTTCTAGAAGGTTCGATAGAGCTATACAAAGTTCTGAAAGTAAAAGAGGAGTGTGTCGGTGTATCTAGAAGGTTCGATAAAGCTGTAGAAGGTTCCATAAAGCTGTGGAAGTTCTAGAAGGATCTATAGGGCTGTACAAGGTTCATGAAGTAGTGGCGGAGTATGTCGGTGAGTATAGATGGTTTCGGAAAGTTCTAGAAGGTTTGATAAAGCTTTAAAAGTTCGGGAAGATTCCATAAGGCTGTAGAAAGTTCTAAAAGGAGTGGAAGAGTGTGTCGGTGTATCTAGAAGGTCCCGGATAATTCTAGCTGGTTCCATAAAGCTGTAGGAAGTTCTAGAAGGTTTGATAGGGCTGTACGAAATTTTGGAAGGAGTGGCGGAGTATGTCAGTGAGTCTAGAAGGTTCGATAAAGCTGTAGAAAGTTCTGGAAGGTGTGGCGGAGTATGTCTTAAGTCCTAGAAGGTTCGATAGGGCTGTACAAAGTTCTGAAAGGACTGGCGGAATATGTCGGTGGGTCTAGAAGGTTCCGGAAAGTTCAAGAAGGTTTGCTAAAGCTGTAGAAAGTTCTAGAAGGTTTCATAAGATTGTAGAAAGTTCTGAAAGGAGTGGAGAAGTGTGTCGGTATGTGTAGGAGGTTTCGGAAAATTCTAGAAGATCCACAAAGCTGTATGAAGTTCTAGAAGTTTAGATAAAGCTGTTAAAGGTTCTGGATGGAGTGGCTTAGTAAATCGGTGAGTCTAGAAGGTTCCGAAAAATTTTAGAAGGTTCGATATAAACAAAAATTTTAACAAAACAAAAAAACGAATTCAAAAAATGCACTAAAAAGTAAAAAAATAATTTCGTATTCTTTTACAACTTCATAATCAACTTACTTTTTCTACTCATCAATATGTAGGTACGATTGTCATTTTTGTAATCGGTGTCAGTCAAGGTAGGTTTGTAACTACATGCACAGTTATAGGTGAGATGTGCTTGTGTCGCACAAGCGACTTGACGAGGCGAGAGCGGAGTTGCGGAGGGGTACCTTTGCTGACACCGACTCCAAAAATAACAATCGTACCTACATATTGATGAGTAGAAAAAGTAAGTTGATTATGAAGTTGTAAAAGAATACGTAATTATTTTTTTACTTTTTAGTGCATTTTTTGAATTCGTTTTTTTGTTTTGTTAAAATTTTTGTTTATTTTTTTATTTTTAGTGAATCTGAAGTACACTAATTTGTCTAAATATGGGTGGACCTACTAAATGTGCTGCTCATATGAGACAGACATAATTTGACCATAACGACGTTAGGGTCAAATTAAGAGATTCGGTCGAGTTTCGTTAATTTGCTCCTAAGAATTGAAGAGTTCCGTTACTTTGTCATGGATCCGATAATCAAAACCTAACCAAACTTTCATCAAACTATCCTTGAAGTACATCCTTTCCAATAAAAAAAGAATCATTGAAATCGGTTGGCGTGATATTGAGTTATTCGTCCATTTGTCGCGCACATACTTTATGCAAATTTAAGTCTTATATGGTTTTCTCATGGATGCCATTGTCAGAACTAGACCAAATTAAAATGGGACCACATGAGAAGCATCAGCTTTCAAATAAAAAAAGAATCATCAATATCAGTTCACCCAGTCGAAAGTTCTGAGGTAACAAACATAAAAAAAAAATAAAAAAAATTAATAAAAAAAAATACAGTTGAATTGAGAACCTCCTCCTTTTTGAAGTCGTTTAAAAACTGTACAAAGTTCTGTAAGGAATGGTGGAATACGTCGGTGGGTTTAGAAGTTTCTGGAAAGTTCTAGAAGGTTTGATAAAACTGTAGAAACTTCTGGAAGGTTCCGTAAAGCTAAAGAAAGTTCTGATAGGAGTGGAGGAGTGTGTCGGTGTGTCTAGAAGGTTCCGAAAAATTCTAGAAGGTTTCATAAAGCTGTAGGAAATTCTAGACGGTTCGGTAGGAATGTTCAAAGTTCTGGAAGGAGTGGCGGAGTATGTCGGTGAGTCTAGAAGGTTCGATAAAGCTGTAGAAAGTTCTGGAAGGAGTGGCGGAGTAAGTCGGTGAGTCTAAAAGGTCTGGAAAGCTCTAGAAAGTTTGATAAAGTTGTATAAAGTTCTGACAGGAATGGTGGAATATGTCAGTGGGTTTAGAAGTTTCCGGAAAGTTCTAGAAGGTCGATAAAACTGTAGAAAGTTCTAGATGGTTCCGTAAAGCTGTAGAAAGTTCTGATAGTGTGTCAGTGGAAGAGTGTGTCGGTGTGTCTAGAAGGTCCCGATATTCTAGAAGGTTCCATAAAGCTGTAGGAAGACTTAGAAGGTTCGATAGAGCTGTACAAAGTTCTGAAAGGAGTGGCGGAGTATGCCGGTGAATATAGAAGGTTCCGAAAAGATCTAAAAGCTATAGAAAATTTTGGAAGGAGTGGCGGAGTATGTTGGTGTGTCTAGAAGGTTCCGAAAAGTTCTACAAGGTTCGATAAAGCTGTGGAATGTTCTGAATGGAGTGGAGGAGTGTGTCAGTGTGTCCAGAAGGTTCCGAAAAGTTCTAGAAGGCTCGATAAAGCTCTAGAAAGTTCTGAAAGGAGCGATGGAGTGTGTTGATGAGTCTAGAAGGTTCTAGATAGTTCTGGAAGCCTCCCTAATGCTCTAGGATGTTATGGATGGAGAAAGTTCTAGAAGCTTTTAGAAATGAGTGTCGGAGAGTTTCGTCGAGTCTAGAAGGTTCTGGAAAGTTCTGGAAGTTTGGATAATTTTTATCTTCAATATGCATTATTAAAAAAGTGTTCAATGTGCATGCCGCCAAAACTCAAAGACGAGTCCCGGTTTGATAACGGGAGTTATATTGTGTGATAGCCCTCTATCCCACATCCATGAAGAAAGTTGTCGATTTTACCTGAAGGGCGTGCTTTTAAAGATATAAGGGCTGGAAGTCTCGCCCCCTTGAAATTTCTAACAGTTCAAAACATTCCAGAGTATTCTTGAGCATTCCAACACACTCCGGAACATTCTGGAATATATTTAGAAATATACCGGAATATCCCAGATCGTTGTGGAACATTCTAGAACGTTCCTGAAAGTTGTGGAATCATCTGGAACATTATTCTCGAACATTTGAAGTTTTTATGGGGCTACCCATATGGGGTATATAAAGCAAAATCCGTCGTGGATTCGAACGTCAATTCAATCTCACATCAACTCCCTGAGCGAAGCCGGACACCCACTCAAGAGTATTTGAGAGAATTCCACAACGAACCAGAACATCCCGGAACATTCTGGAAAATTGTGGAAAGTTCGGGAATAGGAAATCGGGAACATCAATGTGAAACATTTCAGAACACTCTCGAATGCTATCCTGTCCTGAGCGAAGCCGGGTAACCCAGCTAGTAAAATATAAAGCACAGTTTAAAAATTGCTCACATTTTTTTAATTCTAGCTTAATAGCGTTTAACCAGGCAGCGGCCTAAAATCCACATTTTGTAGAAAGTTGTCCTTACGATCATACAGGGCGGTTCCAATGAGAAAGATTAATTATTCTCCGTATCAGCTTTTAAAAATTATAACTCAATATCGATTTTATTTCATTCCAAATTTGCTTTGCAAGTTGGAATGAAATAAAATATATCCAAAAATGCTGAAACGCGTGATGATAAAACTGTTAAAATTGTGTACTATTTGTAATTACTTTTTGATCATAAGTATTTATCATTTTTCAATAATGTCTAAGGTAAATAAGAATGTAAAAAAAATCTGCGCAAATAAATACACAAACGGACCAATTTTCGTCAAGAAACACATGTACATATTTATATTTTAATGATTTTATTTAAACTATTAAAATTCTGAAACGTGCATTTCCCAGATTTATTTTACTGCATGATTATGTGATTTGAAATGGGTTTTGTATAATACAAATTTTATTTGAAAATTTAACAAATCTGTCAACGGCCTATGATATAACCTTATTATACTAAAAATAAACATTTTTACTCAAAATTTAAAACATGCGCTTACTAGATAAAAGAACAATCTTTCAAAATCAATTTATAATATTTTATGGAAAAGAGTCAATACGTCTAAAATCTGATCTAAAAATAACATATTTATGGTTTTCTCTAGTTATACCCTCTTAAGAGGGCATTATCAGAGAAAACCAGAAATATGTCATTTTCAAATCAGATTTTAGACGTATTGACTCTTTTCCACAAAAAATTATAAATGGATTTCGAAAGATTGTTCTTTTATCTAGCATTCGCAAGTAATAAATTTTGAGATTTTTTTTTAATTTTTAGTATTATAAGGTTATTCCATAGGTCGTTGGCAGATTTGTTAAATTTTCAAAAAAGATTTTGTATTATACCACACCCATTTCAAATAATATAATCATGCAGTAAAATAAATCAATACATTATCTAGCAAACGCATGTTTTAGAATTTTAATTTTAGTTTCAATAAAATCATTTAAAAATATGTACGTACATTTGTTTCTTGACGAAAATCGGTCCATTTGTGTATTTATTTGCGCACTTACAAATTAATATATTTCAGATTTTTTAACATTCTTATTAAATTTAGACATTATTGAAAAATGATAAATACTTATAATCAAAAAATAATTACAAAAAGTACATTATTTTAATAGTTTTATCATCACGCCTTTCAGCATTTTTGGATGAAGGTATAAATTAAAGCTAATTTGGATTGAAATAAATTCGATATTGAAATATAATTTAAAAAAGCTGGTACGGAGAATAATTAATCTTTCTCATTGTAACCGCCCTGCACGATCGTAAGAAGAAATGTGGATTTTCGTCCGCTGGCTGGTTAAACGCTCTTAAGTACCTAGCGTTGCCCGGGCTGTAGGTCATGTCTCTAATTTTAGATTTGAATAATATATATTTAACTCATTCGGATCTAAAAGTAGTTAAGAGGGCATTACCAGAGAAAGCCGGAAATACGTCATTTTCAAAAAAGTTTTTAGACGTATTGACTCTTTTCCACAAAAAATTATAAATGGATTTCGAAAGATTGTTCTTTTATCTAGCATAGTTATGTAATAAATTTTTAGATTTTTTTATAATTTTTAGTATAATAAGGTTATTCCATAGGTCGTTGGCAGATTTGTTAAATTTTCAAAAAAGTTTTTGTATTATACCACACCCATTTCAAATAATGTAATCATGCAGTAAAATAAATCAATACATTATCTAGCAGAGTTTTGTATTAGAATTTTAATTTTAGTTTCAATAAAATCATTAAAAAATATGTACGTACATGTGTTTCTTGACGAAAATTGGTCCATTTGTGTATTTATTTGTGCACTTACAAACTAATATATTTTAGATTTTTTTAACATTCTTATTAAATTTAGACATTATTTAAAAATTATAAATACTTATAATCAAAAAATAACTACAAAAAGGACACTATTTTAATAGTTTTATCATCACGCCTTTCAGAATTTTTGGATGAAGGTATAAATTAAAGCTAATTTGGATTGAAATAAATTCGATATTGAGTTATAATTTTAAAAAGCTGGTACGGAGAATAATCAATCTTTCTCATTGTAACCGCCCTGCACGATCGGAAGAACAACTTTCGACGAAATGTGGATTTTCGTCCGCTGGCTGGTTAAACGCTCTTAAACTAAACTCACTATTAGTGATTACTGAATTTGATTTAAAATAGAGCCATCTACGTCTCGATGCTCCCATATCGCTCTTATAATGTATCAATATACACAATGCTATTAATTTTTTTGTGTTTAATTCGTGTAACTATTTATTTATTTTTAAATTTAAATTAAATTAAATTCAATAATGTTATTATCCAGTTCTGCAAGTTCGAGGGCTGTCCGTAAAATAAGGTCTCCAAGGTGCCACAAAGTGAACTCTCTGCAACACTTTGTCTCGGCGTGGCAGCCGTTCACGATGAAGCTTCCGCTCGCCGCACCCGCCAGGTATAAACTACGCTCTATAAATAGATTTGACTGGTCAGTGGTTGAGTGGGCATAACGCTTGGGTCCCACCCGAGCGTCGCGTGTTCGATTCCTCGGCTGGCTAAGTCCTCCATCACAACACAAGCAACATTTTCGGCTTTCTGTGGTGGTAGTAGGAGATTTTCAAAAATTGTTGGGTTATTCGTAACCCGGGAATGTTTGTCTTTCTTTTTAAAAATAAATTTAGAAATTTAAAAAAGATGTTTTTGTGCGAGGAATAAAACCCCGGTAAAAATTCATTCTCAGCTATTTGAAGTGTACGGAAAACAGTATATGAGTGCGAAAACGTGCGCAAATGGTGCAGAGAATTTAAAAGCGTGCCGGACTGCCATCGGTTTCAGATAAAAAAAATGCTAAAGTGGTAAAAACAATGATTGAAAATCGACGGCTGACGGTTCGGAAGCTCTGTGATATGATCCCTGATGTCAGTAAGACCACTATTGATAAGATTTTGAAAAAAAAATTGGGAGACCACGAAGTCTGCCCAAGTGGGTCTTCAAATGCTCACCGAAGATCACAAACAACAACGGGTTGAAGCAGTCCTCGATTCCTCGTGTGCTACGACAACGATCGCGAAGAGTTCTTGAACTCAATTGTGACTGGGGACGAGACCCGGGTACACTACACGACCTCAGAGACAAAGGAACAATCCCAGTGGCATCATTCAGATTCGCCGAAGCAAAGTTTAAAAGGAATTACAGAGCGTAACTCACACCACGAGACTAAGCGTCACAGAGGGTGCTCCGTGGTGAGGATTTGACAAGGGAAAACCCGCCTACACGCCAGTGTTGTAGGATTCCGCGTAAAATCATTCCTCGCGACCGCAGCGCCTTAGAGACCTTACATATTTTACGGACAGCCCTAGTATTTTAATATGTATTTTTGTTACAGCTGCTTCGACTTATAAGTAATTAAAAAAAATACCTACATAATGCGGCTTATTGTTGGAGTGAATTATTTTTGTGCGACTTATCACATTTAACAAGAAAAACAATTGCAACAAAGCTTATAACGTATTTATTTCAGTGTTTACGATCAATTACTACTATAGCTTGTTTTACCGATTTATAGAATGCCAGGGAAGAGAAAACCAATAAGACGACACCCGCTGTCTCTGCCGGTAGCTTTTATGGCCCCCGTTAAAGGCACTATTTCGATTTTTCGCACTGAGCTGAATGTTATGAGGGAGCTTTTATGGTACTGAATAGTTCTGGAGAGGCCTTCAATGGAAATAATAACAGTCCTTGTATGGAAGCATGGAAATTGTTTTGTTTCTGGATTATTGAAAATGTAATTTAAGAAAACAATCAATTCGGACTGGAATAATAATATCACGTAATTAGATAAAATAAAATGTAAATTTGTATATTTATATATATTTTTTTATTGAATTATTTAACTAGATATAACTACATAAATATCCTTCACATTGCATCACATTATAATACGATATAATTCACCATGTTTATTTCGTTGATTGAGAATAAAAATAAATATATATTTAAATAAATGAAGACAATATTAGCGAAACTCAATCGAAAATCTGGAGACAGAAAAATCAGAAAAAAAAATTGTCACCTCTGGAACTCGAACCCAGGACCTTCTGCTCTTGGTGGGTTCGAGTCCCAGTATAAGTATTTATAATTTTGCAATAATGTCTAAGCGAAATAAGATTTTTTTTAAATATATAAGTGTGTAAGACCTTAAATAAATAGACAAACTGAAATATTTTAGTCACAAAACAATATTTATTTTTTTTTAATGATTAAAATAAAAATTCTGAAAAGTAACTTTCCCAAATAATTTATTAATTTATTTTATTGCATAACAATACAAAATTTTGTTTGAAAATTTAACAAATCTGCCAACGACCTACGGTAAAAATATTTCAATATCTTTGGGTAAAACCTTATTGTACTAAAAATAAATATATTTTCTCAAAATTTAAAACATAGCTTTATTAGTTAAAAGAACAGTCTTTCGAAATCAATTTATAATTTTTTATGGAAAAGAGTCAATACGTCTAAAATTTGATTTAAAAATTACATATTTCCGGTTTTGTCTGCTTATTCCCTTTTAAATAGTTGGTTTTCCTAAGTGCCTCCAGTATGGAGCTACCTTAAGAAAAGTTGTAATGTGCCCTTGAGGTGATTTTCCAACGAAAACTTCTTTATAATTAAAATTATCCATTAACTATTATTTTACAATGGAACAGGAGAATTGGGGAACTCGAAAACTTTGCAAGAGAATATCTGTGGACCTGTAGATTGCGAGATATCGCTGTGCGGGGCACAAACATGCTATCAGTAATGCAATCCACATTCAGAATAATTCTGAGAAATCAGCATCCAAAATCTCTCTGCTTTCAAATAGGGCATCTAATTAATTTCATTAATTTAGTAAAAATATTTCTGCAAATTTAAAGAAATATATATTTAAAAAACATATTCATTTGTTTTTTTATCAGACTTGAATTTTGGCAAAAACTTCCCCACCTTTTTATTTCCCTATCCCCTCTATTATCTCGTTTCAGGGTGGTAGATTTTTTTCAATTTAAACATCGAGCAACAGTCCATCGAGCCACCGTATTTACAAGAAGAAGGTTCAAGCAATCCCCGAACATAGTAATGTTTGGGGAAAAAGTACCGTGTGAAAAATCTATCAAATACTTAGGAGTCACTCTGGACTTAAGATTAACGTGGCAAAAACATATTAATGATACAGTAAAATCAGCAAATAAGTTAATAGCTGCACTCTACCCTACGCTAGGTCAAAAGACCAAATACATGGCCGTAGGATGCACCCAACTAATCCCAACTCTCTCATGTGGAAACCAAAATTTCGAAACGGTACCAAGATTCACATATCTAGGCTCCCTGATAACAAACGACAATAATACCACAGAGGAGATCCAGAAGCGCATAGTGAACGCAAATCGCTGTTATTTCTGCCTACAAAACCAATTAAAGTCCAGACTGCTGTCCAGAAACACGAAGATATTAGTGTACAAAACACTTATCAGACCAGTACTTGCGTACGCAGCTGAGACTTGGGTACTAACTAAGAGGAATGAGCGAGCACTGGCCGTTTTTGAAAGAAAAATTTTGAGACGCATCTTCGGACCGGTTCTACAAAATGGATTTTGGCGCAGACGTTATAACAATGTGCTCTATACTTTGTTTAAGGAGCAAAACGTCGCGAAATTTATAAAACTGGGAAGACTTCGGTGGCTGGGTCATGTGGAGAGAATGACCGAGCATCAAGCACCAAAGTCCCTGCTGAACTCAAGACCAATAGGGCGAAGGAGCCTGGGAAGACCAAGACTAAGATAGAGCGACAACATCCTCAAAGACATATCTATCTTAGAGCTTCTAAACTGGAGAGAGCTGGCACAAAACCGAGATGAGTGGAGGAAGATTCTTGAGGAGGCCAAGACCCACCAGGGGTTGTAGAGCCAATAGTGATGATGATGATGACCCTATGCTAGGTAGAAAAAGGAGATTATCAACAGACAATAAACTTCTCATTTACAAGACGACCATTAGGCGGGGCTTCACATACGCTGCATCTATTTGGGGTCATGCAGCTCACACACATATGAACAAACTACAAACCCTGCAAAAAAAAGCCATTCGACTTGCGTTGAATGCGTCCAAGTGGATCAGGGTTCACACTCTTTACAACCACGCAAACATTCCTCTGATAAAGAGTTAATTTTTACACAAGCTGAGAAATTCTATTGATAAATTTAAACATCAAAAACCTAAAGTAATCCTCCGAAAGGAGTGAAATCTTGTCACAAGTAGCAGTATAGTTTCAAGTCTCATTTCCCAAAATCCCTATAATATTAAAAAAATGAACATCCATGTAAAGTATCATTAGATAATTCCAGTTCGCATTTACGTTAGAGTAAAAAAAAATGTTATAAGGAGTTAATAAATTGTTTTAGGAAATCTGAACATAAATGATATTCAAGTCCATATCCCATCAAATCCCAAACATGTGGAGTCAGTGAGACTATGGTGTCCCCAATTGGGATATGTTGTGAGGCTGGAGGTAGTGGGGAGGGGAATAAAATGGGGCTGAAGAAGGTGGCGAAGTACCAGACTATTCAGATTTGGTCACCAAACATGACTAGCCATTTCAAGCAATTTTTTTATATGTATTCTGATATTTTACCTGGGCGATCTTGAGAGTATCTTCAATTTGGGACATGCGTATGGATACCGTTGCTCCGTGAACCAATTATTGGATAACCAACACCTCTGCCACAGGTCGCCTCAAGTGTTTCGCTACGTTTGGTGACCTAGCAAGGGTGCCCGGATTCATGAGATTTATCTGGTTCTTGGCAGCGGATGCATCTGCCCACCAACTGGGGCTTAGTGTCTACAGAAATAACCAAAGTATGCTTTTTGCTTTATAATTATAAAGTTTCCCAGAGTGGAAGTTACTCACAATATCACCTTGGTGTAAGATCACCATTCAGAATTAAACGTCTCTTAAAATGGCTTTACCTCCGTTTGGTAACCAGATCTGAAAAGCCATGAACTTCCCCACCTTCCTTTTACCCACATCTTTTTCCTCTCCACTACCTTTAGCAACACAACATCCCCCAACTGGGGATGCCATAGTCTCACCGGCTCCAGACAGCAGTGCGGTATTCCCATACAAAATTAAAAGAAGTAAGATTATCACATAAACGGTTGTTTATCAATTGACTTTCACAACGCATATTAGTAAGGTTGATATGTTTAAAAATAAATTTACATTTATGAAATTTATTTTTAAATAATACAAAGGACCCCCTAATTTATTTCCTTTAAAAATTCCATGTATAAATTATGTTTAAACTGCACAAAAATTCCACGTACATTTTTCATTACAGTGACTGTATATTTAAGGATCCATTGCATATTAACATCCTGCAACAAACGCGAGGAAAAACATTATTTCTGAAAGCAGACATCTCCATAGGAACGTCATGTTTCCAGCTTTTGACTTTGTCCAAGTGCACACTTCAACCTGCACTCGTGTTATGCACTGCTTCACATGAAAATATTTTAAAATGCAGAAAAAGAAAAACGAAGAAAAACATTACGGGATAGGGTGCGGCAATATGGTGTTATATGTTTTTGAAGTATTAAAAAGGGATTTGATCGAACGGAAGGGGTTCTCTTATTAATTTTGAAAGTTTCGTTTATGTGAAAAGCTCGCTTTTCTCTACGCTAAGGAATTTCATGAAAGTTTTACATAAAATACCCACCTACAATATAATTTTTCAGATATGTATATATTATTTTTATACCGTAGGAATATTACCTGATTTTTGAAGTAAAACTTCTTTACGCACGCTTGACTTGGGGGTAAGCTGGTGAATGCGTTACGAAAAGTGGTGATTGTTACGAAAAATGTCATGCGAACGGTAATCGATGCGATCGGTGATCGATTGCTAGGCGAACGGTTGGGCCTTTACGCACGCTTGACTTGGGGAGTGAAAAGGATAAGGATAAGGATGGTCATCCCAAGGTCGTAGGTCACCCCAAAGTCGTAGGTAACACCAAGGTCGTAGGTCACCCCAAGGTCGTAGGTCATCCCAAGGTCGTAGGTTACCCCAAGGTCGGAGGTCACCCCATGGTCATATTTCACCTCAATGTCATATGTCACCCCTAGGTCAAAGGTCACGTTTGGTAACTTAGCAGGGATATCTGGGTTCATCGGGCGAGGTTTGTCTTGTAGTTTCACTCGTTTTCTGGTTCCGTGACTTGGATATTTTGTCACGGGATGAATACAACATTACTGATTTTTCTTATCTCTGCCATAGGTCACACCAAATGGTTGGCAACGTTTGGTGATTTAGCAGTAGTGCCCGGATTCAAGGGGTAAGGTTTGTCTAGGTTTTAGCAGCGAATGCGTTTGCCCACCTACTGCATGACTGGCCGGATCGGGAGACAATGGTTGAGGTCGATCTTTTGACCTCTCCGGCCGGACTTTCTAGACCCATCGCCTTGCAGCACCGCTATGGAGAGATAGATTCATAAGACCATAGCTCCTGGAGACATTGACCCCAGATTCCTACCACACCCCTCATATTTTATTACTTCCCAGAACTGCATCTTCTTTCTTTCTTTAAAAATACCGTTCACACGGTATCCCCAAAGATAGGTCAATAACCAGCTCTGCTAGTCACCGCGGCAGCTTGCCATGGCAGACACCGAGGAAAATAATTTTCCCCAGGGCCTATGTCATCTGAAATGCTGTGTGGAGGGCCTTTTTGAGGAGCTTCCTCTCCTGAACATTGGTCTTGAAGACATCCATGTTGTACGAAGGAGTATCTTATTTATTATCGTTTGCCCAAATTACGAACCTAATAACCTATTTTGGGCACGTAAATAGTTGTTTCTTACAGTAATTGTTGAAATGAAGTGTACTTCCTATAGTCCGTGCCTAAAAATGCGGCGGTTAGCGGAATAATTAATGTATATCGTCCCCAAATAATCAATTATTCTGTGCGTGTATACTGTAGTATATGTAAATAGGTTCGTAATTTGGGCAAACTAAGCAATTCATGCGTATTTAGATTGAAACGAAACTTTGCAAATGTCACATCTATGGTATACAATTTTAAACGTAGACTCACGTAGGGTAACCGTACGCAGTTTTTACATTGGGATTTTTGTATCAAAACGCTTTAGGTATTTTGCTCATTTTTTTTGTTTATTGATATGATTGATCATTAAGGCATCTCAAACAAACATAAAAATCTTATGTAGTTCATAAATCAAAAAGTTATATAAAAATGTTTACATGCATGTCGATTACGAACACTTACCCCACGTGTGGGGTAAGTATTCGCATACCGTAGAGAAGTGTTCAAATCAGATTAGTGGTTATCTTTAATAGAATTATCACTTTGCACCCGTGTAATTAACAATATTTTACCAAAAATTATCATAGACCACATCGCTCTGACTCAGTTGGTTACACAATAGCACACATCGGTAAGCAAACATGTCGATAGCAGATGACAAAATTAAAAAAAAACACGAAAAACAGTAATTTACCACCAATTTTTATTTTAAAATTAGGATTCACTGTACTCATATCCTGCTTCAATGCGACCCAAAACGCCACTGAATTGAGGAATGTGCGGGTGCGAAACAGGCACGACCACCTCGGAAACATCATTGCGAACACTTACACTCTGCGTACGGTTACCCCACGTGACTCTACATTAAATGAATAAATAATCTTGCATACTTGCAGAATTTCGTGATTTAAACTAGTTGAAATACGACAGCTGACATATCGGTCCATAAAAAAAGCAATTGCAAGCCATAGACAGACACACAAATTTGACAGGAGATTAAGTGTGGAATTGATTCCGTATCCACGAAAGTTACAGAATCGCTCTTCAGGTCAAGAGCCAGCTATTTATCGTACAAATGCATCAAAAACACTTTTTTGTTCACTGAACCCTGAACATTTAAAAAAAACGTACAATTTAAGAGACAGAAAAAAAGATGGGAATGAATTTCAGCGACAAATCTCGCTTACCTTCAAGTGGCCCAGTTTTTAATTGCTGCTTTTCATTCAAAGACAGTGAGTGCTTTCCGTGTGAGGCGGGCCTTACTTGAACCGGCTGCAGTCACGGTTAATTCTAAAGTCACGGCGTGTAGGGCCGCGCTAATGATGCTGTAATGATGTTTGCCGGATGCGGATGTAGTGGGGGGGGGGGGGGGGGGGCAGTGTAAATAAGACAGAACGGAAACAGAGGGAGATTAGCGCGGGACTTCCGACACTTCTATAAGTAGATTTTTTTCATTCATAAAGGTGTTTTTTTTAATATTTTTTTAACGGGGTGCAAGATATCCTGTCTAATGAAGTGGTTATTTTATTAAAACGGTGGAATTATATTAAAAAATGTTGTATATTATGAAAAGACCAGCGAGTACCCGGT
The DNA here is from genome assembly GCA_917880885.1 of Limnephilus marmoratus. Lineage (NCBI taxonomy): Eukaryota > Metazoa > Arthropoda > Insecta > Trichoptera > Limnephilidae > Limnephilus > Limnephilus marmoratus. Next base: position 41,638,221 of record OU862928.1, read on the forward strand.
TCTCCCTGCGTGTCCTATCCCATTCGTTCCGTTCCCCTTCCGCCGCCCCTTCCTCTCAAGCAATTTGGGAGGCGGGAATGGGTACCGCCGCCCCGGGAACCTTTATTGGATAACCAACACCTCTGCCATAGGTCACCCCAAGTGGTTCGCTACGTTTGGTGACTTAGCGGGGGTGCCCGGGTTCATGGGGTGAGGTTTGTCTAGGTCTTGAAGGCGGATGACCAGGACACACTGAACCCCAGATTCCTACCCACCCCTTAAACCCTTTTCCTTCCCAGAACTCTCCTCTCCTTCCTTTCCTTAAAAAAAACCTTCCACACAGCATCCCCAAAGATAACATAGGACCTGAGGGAAATTATTTTCCTTAGGGCCTCCTGTGTGGAGCTCATGTAAAAAAAAAAAAAAGCGTCCCTCCTCCACCTTCCCTGTCTTCCCTGCCTTCCCTCTCTCTTCTCCTGCTCCCACGTCCAGCTATCTCCCCTCCCGAGTTCCATACATTCAGTCCCAGAGCATTCAGTTTTGAAACAGCTCGCGACCCACGTATTTATTAAATACTAGCAATTTTCCAGCGTGCGTTGCATGGCACTTTGTAAAGAAATTGTTTCTCCCTGAGTGTCCTTTCCCATTCGTCCCGTTCCCCTTCCCTTCCCTCACGCGTTCCCCCTCTGCCTTTCCCCTCCTCTATCCCACTCCGCCGTATCGCCATATCTCCCGCATTCCGTATATTCAGTCCCAGTACATTCAGTTTTCAAACAGCTCACGTGCCACCTATTACAATTTTTCTATTCAAATTTTCATTTTTCATACGTTACAAATTTTCATTTTTGTTTATTTTAAGAACAATCAATCAAATTCGGTACACAACCCCTGTACCTATTTTAAATGCCTAGAAATCTTACTGACTTAGTACTTCAAGTAAATTTACCAATTTAAAGAGTTTACTCGAAAATTGAATTTTGATTAAACAATCGATGGTTTGCAAAATGACATATCATTTGTGACATTTTTGACAGTTTCGTAAGAGTTTTTGTAATGATTAAAAAACTTTTCAGATGTATTGTCATGTGGTTGAAATAATCCAGAAAACTTCGCGGGGGTGGAAAGAAGGTATTTTGAAAGTTTCGAACACTTCTTATGCATATAGCAATACATAGACAATTCACATATATGTACATACATATAAGCATATTTTATTTACATTACATAAATCAGACGCAATTGAAATAATATACGCACTAAGAATGAGCGTTGATTTCAAAATAATTTTTTGAAATATTTGTATTTTGGTTTTGATTTATTAAATAGGTACATAAATAGTAAGATAATCTACTGACAGAACTAAGGTCAAATAGTACCGCGCAATACGGAAAATTCTACCTTATTTATTTCTACATTTTCAAATGATTATTTATGTCAAAATGAGTTATTCTAAACGTATCTCAATTTCTCATTAATCCCTTTAAATTAATGGGCGGGTTAAAACGGAGCCTTTTCAAAAGTGAGGCTTTCAATTTTGAAGGAGGTTGTTAAATTAATGTTAATCTTAGTTTTAAAAACTGTCAATATGGCTTAAAATAACTGACGTAATGCCGGAGCATAGATATTTTATAGATGGGCTTGTAGTTATAAATATTACCGGAACCCCTATTGTCTTTTGGGGCTTGTCTCTATGCAAAGTTTACAAATAAATGCCTGCTGGTAATATGCTACTTTATATTTAAAGATTTTCCTCGGAGTTTATGTCATCTTAAATTGGGTGGCGGTTTTGAGTACCGCGGCCCCGGCAACCATTTATTAGATAACCAACACCTTTGCCTTAGGTCACCCCAATTGTTATAGCGACTGGTTCAGGGTGGTCTTTTGAATATCCAGCCTGAATCTTTCTACCCCTTAAACTTATTTCTTTCCAAGAACTTGCTTTCTTTAAAAAAGCTCTCCATACAGCTAAAGACATAATATGCTTTGAGGCAAATTATCAATCAAATCAAAACAAACTGAGATGACATATGCCCTGAGGGAAATTATTTTCCTCAGGGCCTCCTGTGTGGAGCTTGTGTAAAAAAAAGGTCTTGGCGGTGGATAAGCCTGACCACCAACTGCGTGGCGGACCAGATCATGAGAGACCGGTTTGAGGAAATCCTTTAACCTCTCCAAATGGTTTCTCTCGACAAATCATCTTGAATCGCAGCGGGAGGGAAGGATTCATACGTCTGTCACTCCTTAAAATATTCATCATCATTATCTTCTTCCGCTTATCCTATTCGGGTCGAGGACCCATTGCATCGACAAGGCTCCTCTATACGTCCCTGTCTTGTGCTGATTGTTCGGCCTCCGTCCATGGTAGACCTATCATCTCCTCACACAGTTTCTGGTGTTGCCTCGCTGTGTCTGGAGCGGCCCACTGGACGTCTACCCTCTGGAATCGCACTCAGTATCTTCCTCGGAATTCGGTCATCAGACATTCTTAGTACATGCCCAAGCCACCTAAGTTGCGATTTTTCTATGAAGAGGAGCAGTGGTTCAATGTTTAGATCATCTCGGATCGTTGAGTTTCTTATGTGATCCCATTTCGTAATCCCTGTCACTCCCCTCAAGTACCTCATTTCGGCAGCTTGGACTCTAGAGCGTGTTCGTTCATTTAGCATCCATGTCTGATGGCCGTAAGTGAGCGTCGGGCGGTATACCATTTTAAACACTGCCATCTTTGTCTTGATGCTGAGCTCGGCTTTTCTTATCACTGGGCTGTAAAGAGGTCGCAATACACTGCTTGCCGCACTTCCTAAAAATGTTAACCTCTAGATTCCTACGCACCACTCATACCATTTTCCTTCCCAGGGTCTTCCTATCCTTCCTTTTCTAAAGAATGCTCTTCACACAGCATCTTTAAAGATGACACCGGCCCTGGTGGAAATTATTTTCCTCCTGTGTGATTGCATTTGGTTTATTTACCTACTTATTCTCATCACATCGCTAGTCATAAATCCATCGTACAAGTTTAAAATGACAATATTTTTGAAAAGGGATAGTGACAAACGTCACGAGAGGGCTTAACACAAGAGAACCGAGGGATGGATTAACAAATGATTTCTGCCGATGAATTTAAAGTTGCCTTTTTTTGTTTTTTATTTTATTTATTTAATGAAAAATACAATGTTTTAATGAATTTCTAGCTCTTGAGCTTGGCGTAGGAGTTATTTTACAATTATTTAATTTTTATAACATACATCTTACTTAGTGTATACAATAAATGTAAACTATATTGTGATGTTAATTTTTGATATGACATGAAATGAAGTTATAACATTTTGATTGGTGACGTTATGGTTGTTGATTTTTTTTAAAGATTAATTTGACCCTTTTCTTGAATGATAAGAAATCTGTTATTTTTTTATTTCTTCGGGAAGACTATTAAAATATTTTATGCCTTTGAAAATATAATTATTGTGCATTTGTTGTGTTAAAAATCGAGGAATTTGGATGTTAAATTTATGCCTTAATGATGAGTTAAGTTCAAAATTTTTAATTACATTTTCTTTGAATATTTGTAATATTGAATCTTTTTTATAGAGGTCTTCAATTTTTGGTACTTCAAAAATTTTTAACAATAATGCTGAAGGGAATGATGCTTTTTTTAAAAATTACTTTAATAATTAGTTTTCGTACCACTTTTCCAGGACTTACAATTTTTTCATATGCACTTCCCCATCCAATGATTCCATACTGAATTTGTGATTGGATTGTATTATTTATTATTCATGACACCGAATTTGATGATTGTATCGGAAAAGCTGAGCCTACCCATCCTTTAACAAAACTCTCCTACTTCAAATCTAGTTTTATTTGATAAGCCATTTCAAATGGAATTTGAATTGAACAAAATTGCTTCTATATATGGCCAATATATGGCAAACAGCAATGGCACGAACAGAACATCTGATATAACTTAAATGCGAGGAGATGAAAATATTTCCGTGTAAAGCATTTTCTATATTGAAATATGTAGTGTATAGAAATATGTATATAGTGTCAATGTCCTTCAACAGATTTCCTAGTACAGGTAGTTAATGTAGTATTGAGGTGTCTCAACAAATGTCAGTAAAGTAGTATTATAGGAGAGAGTAAACTATCGACGTTCGTGTATAAGAACTTCTTTAATTTATTTATTTATTGTTTCTTTACACTGTAGGTAAAAATGTTTACAATACAATTTGTTACCTCACTAGGACAAGCCTGTGTTGAGGTTAACAATAATTATACAAGTTAACAAAATAACACAAAATTATACAAATTTTGAAGGAACAATATTGTTGTATTTCTTACAGATTGAGATTATGGGTACCCACTAAACTGATGGCGCTAGGTAGTACATTAATGTAGACTTTTAGGGTGACCATAGTTTTGAGATCTGATTCAAAATAAAATAAAATAAAGTATTTTTTTGTTTTGTTTTTAAGGATTTAGTTGTAAATAATAAATATATGTATATAATTTAACATGCTATAGATTTGGCAGGAGGAAGATGAAAAAAAAACAGGTTAAACAAAAATAAAAATTATTTTAGCTTATTTTATAAACATACTCATTTAGCTAATAATTTAGAAAGGACAAATTAGAGAAAATTAATTGGCAATCCTCGACTAACACAAATAATTTAAGATTCTTTTTAAAAGTGTACAAGGAATTAGATGACTTTATATGTTCTGGAAGGCTATTAAATATGAGTGGAGCTTAATAAAAATAAATTCTTTGACCAAAAGAAGATTTAGTTTGAATTGCCATAAAATTCAGACCAGAGCCAATTCTCGTAGTACGAATTTGCTGTGTTCTCTCTGCAATATTAATATTATTAAAAAATCTACAAAGCGTTTGTGTAATATATAACTGTTTTACGTTCATTACATTACATTCCTTAAAAAGTAAATGAGTTGGATATTTAATTTTTTTCTTGAACATAACTTTAAGAATCATTTTTTGGGCAATATTAAGTGGTTCTATATAAGTCTTTGCGCAGGATCCCCAGCACACTATATTATAAGAAAGCAGAGACTGGATTATTGCAAAATAAACAGTTTTTAATTTTTCTTTGTCTAGTATATGTCTCAGTTCTTTAAAGATATAGGTAAGTCTCCTAGTATTATTTACTAACATATTAACATTTCTCATTCGTTAATGTACCGAGTAGATCAGTTCGTCACAAATTATCATACCATTGTAACAATACATGATCTAATGCTAAATTATATTTTATAATAAAACGCCTGCAAATTGTATTTTGGGAGGCGGGTATGGGTACCGCCGCCCCGGGAACCATTTATTGGACAACCAACACTCCTGCCACAGGTCACCCCAAGTGGTTCGCTACGTTTGGTGATTTAGCAGGGGTGCCCGGGTTGTCTAGGTCTTGGTGGCAGATACGTTTGCCCAACCACCACGTGGCGGGCTGGATCGAAGGAGACTGATTGAGGGAGGCCTTTTGATTTCTTCAGCCGGATTCTCCCGACCTTTCGCCTTGCACCGCAGTGTGAGGAATAGATTCATACGTCCGTCACTCCTGGCCACACTGACCCCCAGATTCCCATACACCCCTCATACCTTTTTCCTTCCCATATCTTCTTAAAAAGCCCTCCACACAGCATCTTCAAAGATGACATAGGCCTTTAGGGAAATTGTTTTCCTCGGTGCCTCCTGTGTGGAGCTAATGTAAAAAAAATATATATATATATATATATACTTGGTATAAAATATATTTTTGATGATGTGATAAATATTGAAAGTTTATCGAAGTACAAACACAATTTAATGCTGATTGTCAACGCTTTTCAGTTTGGATTATAATCAAATATACTTTGAATATTTACATTCTTCATCAATGTTTACTTATGGAATTTTAAAATTTATATTTGTTACGTACTTTACGTAGATGTCTTTAGTTGGGCCCGCAACCCGAATTTCTACCGATTTCTTACATATCTCCCTTAAACACGGTAAGTTTTAAAGCTCTATATATGTTATTCTTGAAGATAATATCTAGACATTGCCCGCGCCGAAACGCAAAGTATATAAAATTCCCTCGATAGAAAAAAATCGTAAATATTCTCCAAAAATTATTATAAACACGTTTGTTTCAGTTATTTTACAAGTTACATGCATGAAAAAATTCACAGCGTTTCTTTAAAGGCTGTTTAAGACAATGTCCGCAAGATTTTTGCTCTAGTTTAAACGAGTCGTGTTTTATTAAACATTTTCGCAATTTTCGCATCGATTGTATCGCTGTAAATGTTAGCGCTCTCCTCTAACATTCATAATTTCGTATCTCTCCATCTTCTTATTTTCGAGCCCGGTTGCAGAGCCTTAAGAACATCTTGTATACATGTATATGAGATTTCTTTTTCTTCACATTTGTATTTAAAATAGCTTACTATTTGTTCTTTATACTGTCACTTCAATGTGTTCCTTTTATTTTTTGTCAAATGAATGTTTTTTTTCTTAACTGTGTTGGATATCCTGTGTCCATTTTAAATTATTAAATTCCTATGTAAAAGCCGTTAATCTGTGTTAATTCATGATAAATAAATAATCGAAGAGCCGATGATATTCGATCGCCAGATGGACACCTTTAGTGCCGAGTTTCCTTGCTTCATAAATACATGTAGCATCTATTAGAATGGACGTTTGGTCCAGTTAAATATTCATTGTAAACCACACGAGCTTTATTGAAGATTCCCGAACAAATTTCAATCAATGTAAAGTACTAATATTAATCCAACTGAGGAAATTTATTTGCTTACAGAATCAAATTACAGAAATAATAAGTAGTGTAATAAACACTGCATTCACAAATTAGTTGAAATAAACTCATTGATAAAACCTAACCTAACCTGATTTATTAACCGTTTTCAAAATAATTTTTCTTATCAGGGCAAAAGGGATTTCCAATTTGGGAAGTGGGTATGGGTACAGCCGCCCCGGGAATCGTATTTACAATCCCTACCGCGTTTCAGTCACTTTAAATTTTCAATATCAAAATAAATATTTAGAATTAAAATTATTAATTTCTAATATACACATTGGAAAGATTATTTTATCTAGATTTTAGAACAATTTTTGTTTTTGCAAAGTGATAAAAAATTATCAATATAGAGGTGTATTTACAATGTATGGGAATAATATTAAAATTTAAATATTTAGAAATAAAATTATCAATTTCTAATATACATATCAGAAAGATTATTTTATCTAGATTTTAGAACAATTTTTGTTTTTGCAATGTGAAAATAACCAATATAGAGGTATATTTAAAATAAAAATTGTCATTACCGCGACTGAATCGGTATAGGTTTTGTAAATACGCCCCCGGGAACCATTTATTGGATAACCAACAAGTGGGTCACCAAACGTTATCAAACGTAGCGAACTACTTGGGGCTACCTACAGCAGGATTGTAGGTTATCAAATTGCTGGTTTCCTGATTTTAACAACAACTCACTCGAAATGCCAAAAAGTGATAAAATGATTAAACTAAAATTTTTTTCTGTAAACTTTTTCTTTTCTGTTACGAAAAAAACAACTCATAAATTTTTCCTTTTCGTTATCAAAAACAACGACAAAAACATAATTTTTTTCTTTGTTATCAAAAACAACATAAACCACTGTGGAAACTAGAAAAATATGTCACGAGCCACTAGGCGCATAGACAAGTGACATTTATCTGAGGTCTCTGCCGTTTAGAGTCTCCAAAGTATACGCCCGAGGTCTAGGCATGACAAGCCTTTCTGCTAAAGAGGTCCCATAGGACCACATATACCAACTCCACTGAACAGATTGACAGATAGAAATGTATTGGAGGCGTGTCTGTGTTTTTGTTTACGTTAGCTCCATATGACGGCCGGCGTAGTCCAGCGATAATGCTCTTGACTCGCGATCTAAAGGTCGCGGGATCGAATCCCGGCGTGGCAAATAAATTTCATTTGATTAATTTGCCTTATTTCACAATATATTCATTTAAAATAATATATAGTATATTTGCGGCACATTCCAGGGTGGAAAATACTCTCAGTATCGCCCTGGTGTAAGACCACCATTCAGAATTGAAACGTTGCTTGAAATGGCTTTAGCCGTGTTTGGTGACCAGATCTAAATATCCAGGTACTTCCCCAACTTCCTCTTCCTATCTCCTTCCTCTCCCCACTATTTTCAGCCTGACAACTTACCCCAATTGGGGATGCCATAGTCTCACTAGCTCTAGACGGGAGCAGTTGGGACTATTGCGGTATTCATACATATACAAAAAAAACATCGGAGGCCCTGGGGAGAAAAATTTCCCTCAGGGATTATGTCATCGTAGGGAATGCTGTGTAGAGGGTATTTAAAAAAAATTAAGAAGAGGAAGTTCTGGGAAAGAAATAGGTATGATGGGTGGGTAAGAATCTGGGGGTTAGTGTGTCCATCCCTGCTACCGCGGCGCAAGGCGACGGCTGGAGAGGATAAAAGACTTCCCTCAACCAGTCTCTCTCGATCCTACCCGCCACATGTCAGGGGGGCAGACGCATCGGTAGCCAAGACCTGGACAAACTTCACCCCATAAACCCGGGCACCCCTGCTTAGTCACCAAACGTAGCGAACTACTTGGGGTGACCTATGGCAGAGGTGTTAATTATCCAATAAATGGTTCCCAGGGCGGCGGTACTCATACCCGCCTCCCAAATTATCTGCCCAAAATAAGCAAAAAAAAATCTCACTGGTGAAAATTTTTATTATATTTTTAATTGAATGTTTTGATACATGTCATTGTAACGGTAAGAAAAATAAAAATACTAGTAAGTATATAAAAAAATCCACAAAAAAATCTTTGTGCCAAATCTTTGCGTAGGTATTCTTAATCAAAGTTATTAATACCGTAGCGTCTGCGTGGTTAACCCAGCTACGAGTGCATGTCAGACGCCACGCCATACGCGCCGCGCCACAAATAATATCTGTGTACGTGGAATTTCACACAAAGCTACTGTTATAATTCAGTTTCGAATTCAAGAATTCGACACAAGATGTCGCTACTTCCGTCAGCAGGTCGGACGGGACGTCCTCCCCCTAGGTATAACTGCTACGAATTTGTGAATATATGGTATCTCTCGGGATATGAAAAGATTGACGGTAATACATGTTGTATCAAGTGGCTATATATTACATATGACGTCATTGCTTTGTCTCGGTTACTTTGTCCCGGTGACTAGCTACAGTGGATCCGCGGAACGGGCTTTTTTTGCAATCAGTTCGTATTGGATCCATAAAATGGTCACCAACGCTAACTGGGCGAAGGCTAACCAAAAGTCGCCCGCAGGGCCTAGCACTAGACCTGCGGAGCTGGTTTTTAACAAAGAGTAGTAATTATTATCAAATTTATATTGCGAACTTGCCAACTTAAAAAAGTTCATAAAAGAGTATTTCTCTGATTCCTACACATCTGCCCTGATGATGGACACTGTGACGCTGTCCGAAACGTTGGCTCAAGGAGGAGGTAGCGCAACACGGTATAACACCCCAAAAACAAATAACAAAAATACTTTTGGCCGTGAAAATCTAAAATCATATCTATTTCTCTGATGTTTCGTGAAACATGTTATGTATAGGTAATGCGTCTGAGAAAAATTGTTTCCTAAGAACCTATTTAAAAAAAACGGTCGAACATTTTCAAAATCGAACATCATTTCTAGGGAATATCTGTTCGGTGCACTGGACGAATTCTACACATTCCGGTGGAGGACCCACGCAAATCGAAAAACGTGTGTCAAAACCCATAAGTTATACCTAATCTGCCACTTTTGGCACAGGGTGTAAAATAAATCATTTTTAAAAACTGTCCTTTGGGAGTAACACCCCTTTTTATAACATGCATTATTTATTTATTATCATCGTCATAATTTCATCCCCCTGTGTCTTGCGGGGGGGGGGGGGAAGCATTGGTTCAGAAAATAGCCTCCAGGTGTGTTTTCATGTGGAGCTTATTTGTCTATGTCTATTGCAGGCTTTGATTTCTATTTTACGCGCAATTTCAAAACAATTTTGCCAGAAAAATATTTGTTGTGATACTGCGTAGACAAGGCCTACTTTTATATGGTATGTTAAAAACTGTAAATGATGTATTTTATTTTATTTATTTACTGGCGAGTACCCGGCGTACGTTGCAATGCCACATAAAGAGAGAAATTGTTTCTCCCTTCGTGTCCTTTCCCATGGGTCCCTGTTCCTCCTCCACACACGCCCTAAATAAAATATTTTTTTCTTTCATCTTTGAGAATGATGTATGATGTTTTTTTTTAAAGAAAGGAATGATGTATGAGTGGTGGGTAGGAATCTGGAGGTATGTGTGTCCATAAGTGACTTACTTATGAATCCATGAATCTCCATAGGGTGAGCTGTCCTAAAGAGTCCTGCTGAAGAGGTTAAAAGGTCTCTCTCAATCAGTCTCTCCAAATCCGGTCCGCCCCACAGTAGATAGGACCTAAACATATCTCTCCCCACGAACCCGGGCACCCATGCTAGGTCACCAAACTTAGCGAACAACCTGCCGAGCGCTTCTCTATATTTTGTGAGGTCGAGATAGATCTCGGGCGAGATCTCCTGTCAGATTTGTGTGATTTTCTTTGGCTGTTATTTGCTTTTTCTATGGGCCGATGTCAGAATTTCAGCTGTGAGCTGTCACATATTTTAGTTTACATCGTTTTAAACGCGAATTCATGTAGGTATTCATGCTTATTTATTCATTTAACAGCCTTAGAAAATCACACAAATCTGTCAAGAGATCTCGCCCGATATCCGTCTCGATCGAGATAGATATCGGGCGATGAATGAAATGACGACCTGAACTAAAATACGTGACAGCTCACAGCTGAAATTCTGAAATCGGCCCATAGAAAAAGCAAATAACAGCCAAAGAAAATCACACAAATCTGACAGGAGATTACGCCCGAGATCTATCTCGATCTCATAAAACATAGAGAATCGCTCGGTTGAGGTGTCCTATGGCAGAGGTGTTGGTTATTCAATAGATGGTTCCGTGACGGCGATACCCAAATTGAGAATGTATGTAGATACATAGGTAAAAAAAGTATCCCAGTATCTCTAATTGGGTTTGTTTGTAAAGCTGGGTCGGGAATGGGGAGGGGAAGGAGAAGTGCAAGATAAAGGTTGGGAAATGAATTTTCAAAGGTCTTATAACCCCTTTATCACGTAGGTTTGGAAAATGATAATATAAATTATTATTTTTTTTTGCTTTAGGTTGAGTGGTTCGTACCATGTTAACATCGAAGTGGGAGTAATTATTTACAACAAGAAAAGCACTTCTGAATGTTTGTGAGTAAATGTACGGCAATAAATGAACACAACATCACTTAATTGTGCTATTTAAATTAATTGATATTACCGTATTAGGATTCATAGAACAGTGAAACACTTATCGTTACAATTCCAAACTGCTCGAGACACTAACACGAAAGGGTATAATCATTTACTTATCCGACTTATCCCTTTTGCTAAAACAACTTTTGGCCAAAGAAATTTTAAATACTTTGCAACAAATCTATATAATGCACTTCCACTGGCCATTAGACAAAACACAGTGTATCTTAAATATTTAAATCTGACATCAATTTCTGGATTACCAGCCAAAACAGATCCAACATCAAAGATATTCTCAAAACTAACTCACTATATCACTATAAGTATGTATTTTTTCAATGGTGCGATGATTGTCTCTTAATTTAAATGTTATTATTTTTATTGTATGTGTTGGTATGATAAACTGCTCATGTTTTAAAGCGCCTACTCTCAACACGAGTTTTCGTAGTGAGACAGGCATAAGACATTACAAATTGTAGGTCTAGAATTAATAAAGAAAAATTAACAAAAATAAATTACACCATAATACGTGGTAGCCTTCTTTTGATAATCAAATTAAACATAACTTCGTTTTTCTCTCTACTTTTAAGAAAATCAGAGGGCAATATACCCTAAAATATATTCAGAATCTTAACGACGTAAGTAAAAAAGCCGTGTATACAAATTGCGACTCGCGACCAGTGAATTGGACGGATGACGTATCAAAGAAAAGAAGAAGAAGAAAAATAATATGGGAATCTTAACGACGTAAGTGAAGAAAGCGTGTAAATAAATATTCTGCTTATTGTACGAACGTACGGTCGAATTCACCCTAGCGGGCCTGGAGATTCGACAGATCCGGTAGATGTGTGTGCCGGATCTGCCCTGATGATGGACACTGCAACGCTGTCCGAAACATTGGCTAAAGAAGTAGGTAGCGCAATACGTCATAACACCCCAAAAATAAATAAAAACTTTTGGCCGTGAAAATCTAAAAATGTATCCAAATAAATAAATGTTCATTTCCACTACGAATTAGAGGTGGGTTAGTTCTGCATTTTACCGGAAGCCTCCGAGACTTGCCTCCTCTTAAAAGTACACGGGTTCTAGGAGCAGGTCCCGGGTCCGAGTTCTTAGGTGCGGACACTGCGGACTGAGCACTGAATGTTGTTGCGGTGCACCGAACCGGGACGCACGGGTTCAAAGAACTTGGAGCCAGGATCTACTCGTAGAACCCGCACGACAACTCAGAACCCTGGAGCAGGACAAGACCCACACGAGGGCTCGGACCCGTCACCCGTGCAATGTAGGTACATTCAATGGACCTACATTGCACGGGCTTTTATTGAGAATTTAAATAAGTAAATTAGCTGTAATGCTTTATTATAAACTATTATTTTATAATGCACTTCACCCGTTGAGTAACAATACCAATATACGCTCTAATTGAAAATTACTCCGTGTCTAGTCGAATATTCTAAACAATTCCGCGATGACGTTAGGCAGCAGTATACTGTTACGCCAAGCGGTCAGGCACGTGCGTGTTGATTGCCGGCCGGGGCAGGAATGACTGAAGACTGAATGAGGAATGTATCGTGGTTCGTGCGTCGCGGGAGTGGGAGGGAGTGACAAGAGTGGCGGGTGTTTGTCGCGGTTCACGACTCACGTCACTCGGACCAAGATGCATGGGTTTGTATTGAGCGTACTTGGCGATCTCGGGACTTGTAATTCGAATCTGCGCCGCGGCTTCGCGCTGCGGCGTTGAGTAGCTCGAGTGTTTCACGATTCACGCAGTTCCAAGAACCCGACACTCGCCGAGACTCGCGACTCGTGAGTGGAGTGGAGAGTGTAGCGCTTCGGGGACACCGGACGGTTACTACAACTCAGTCACTAGACTCACTAGTACCGGAGTACCTCGCCTCGCGGCGAACACGGGGACACCCGCCGACCGGTGGAGGCATCCGAGTTTTTCGGGTTTGGGAATGAGCCCGAGTTCCGGGACAGGGTTCTCTTGGAGTAGTCGATTTGAAAAAGGAGTGGGAGTAGGAACCGCTTCCCGCAAAGGAGCGGATCACATGAGCCCATTCCAGCTGAACTGACACATCGCTACTACGAATTAACTGTTTCACAATAATTAATATACATAAATATTATTACCACATTTCACACTTTGTTGCATTATAATAGGTTTGGGTTGAACTAAGTTAGGAAAGGGTGGAAAAGGTTCTGTTTAGCAGGTGCCAAGGCTGTTTGTTGTTTGTGTTTTGGATCAGGCTACCGTTTTATGGGAATGGTGTAATTCTACTAATAACAATTATGAAATCACAGCGTTGAAAGTAATTGATACTTGTATACTACTGTTTGAGAGATAGCGATAGAGTTGGGGGGAGTGTGTACCGCATTTGGACGGGTTCGTTGTTTGTTTCCTGGTGTTTATTTGAATAAACAAACAGGGTAGTAAAAGGTTGAATACTATTATTTGATATTTCAACACGCACCTAGGAAACAAAGGTAGTTCACAATATCCCCAAATATGACCAGGCCCTAAGGGAAAATGTTTTCCTAAGGGTCTCTTGTGTAGAGCTGTTATAAAACCAAGTACCTTACATTGAAGTTGTATAGGTACCGACACACTGACAAAGAGGTCTAATGAATTAAATGACGCTTAATCCTTAATAGTTGATCTCAGGACGTTGTTCTCTCGGATAATTGAACCCTCTGCCATTTGATCCCTCGGAACCTTTTTGAAGTAAAACTTCTTTACGCACGCTTGACTTGGGGATAAGCTGGTGAATGCGTTACGAAAAGTGGTGATTGTTACGAAAAATGTCATGCGAACGGTAATCGATGCGAACGGTGATCGATTGCTAGGCGAACGGTGGGGCATTTCCGCACGCTTGACTTGGGAGTGTTAAGGATAAGGATAAGGATGGTCACCCCAAGGTCGTAGGTCACCCCAAGGCCGTAAGTCACCCCAAGGTCATAGGTCACCCCAAGGTTGAAGGTCACCCTAAGGTCGTAGGTCACCCCAAGGTCGTAGGTCATCCCATGGTCATATTTCACCCCAATGTCATATGTCACCCCTAGGTCATAGGTCACCCCGTTCGATACGTTTGGTTACTTAACAGGGATGCCTGGGTTCATTGGGCGAGGTTTGTCTTGTAGTTTTACTTCAGTCGTGTGGTCTAAAGCACACTCGCTTTTTTAACATTAATTCCATACTGGAGTCCCTGAAGAAAAAAATTCGCCTCAGAGCCTGTGCCATCTATAAGGATGCTGTGTGGATGGTCTTTTTAGAAAAGGAAGAAGAGGAAGTTCTGGGATGGAAGAAGGTATGATGGGTGGGTAGGATTCTGGGGGTCAGTGTGTCCAGGGGTGACGGATGAATGAATCTATCCCGATCCTAAGTGTCCGGAGGAATAACCGTCGAGGGACCAAGAATCCAATCATCTGAGATAAATAATATTGATGAAGAAGAAGAAAGTCATGGATTCGATGGAGATGTACAAAAGTGTACAGAATACAATAAAAAAGATCTCTAAATAAAATAAACTTCAAATTAAATGCCCTGTACTCAATTCTGTAAAAAAGATCACATAAAAACAAAAAGCTAAAGATCCCCGATTAGGCTTTGTCCTACTAATGCTTTCACGTTGTTCTAAATTACTTAGCAGAATACTTAAGTTGTAATGTTAATGCTGAGATCTGTCTAACATAAATAGTACGAGGAGGTTGCCGAATATAGGGGACCCGACCCGCTAGGTATAATGGGTGGACCTTAAATACAATACTCGACGATATAAAATATGTAAGAATGGTTTAATCACCATTGAAAATGACCAAAAATGATGTTATCGCCGCTTCAAGAACCATTTATTGGACAACCAACACCCCCGCAACAGATCACCCCAAATTGTTCGCAGCGTTTGTTGATATAGCAGGGTGCCCGGATTCATGGGATGAGATTTGTCTAGGTCATCCCCAAAGATAGGCAAGACATAGGCACCGAGTTTTTTTTTTTCGTTGAAACCTCTTTAGCACCGTTGTGATTCGAAACTCGATGAAACGAAAAAGCGTCACCAAAAAGAGACAAACACATACATGTATAGGATTTAGCCGGAAAGAGAATGAGATCGGTCTTCTCTTTGTGCGGTGCTTCGTAATTTTCCCTATTTTAGTCTTTTTTTAGTTTTCTAAAAGTTTCAATGCTACCGCGGTGACATGCACACTTGTAATTTAAAACAGTATTTTTTTCTTGTTCAGATGTACTTTTAAATGTAACAAAAGTTTCGTGTTCGAAAATAAATTTTATCTTTGAAAAAAAACGAGTGTGCTTTAGACCACACGTCTGAAGTAAAACTACAAGACAAACCTCGCCCCATGAACCCAGGTATCCCTGCTAAGTTACCAAACGTAGCGAACGGAGTGACCTATGTCCTAGGGGTGACATACATATGACATTGGGGTGAAATATGACCATGATGTGACTTACAACCTTGGGGTGACCTACGACCTTGGGGTGAGCTACGACCATGGAGTGACCTACAACCTTGGGGTGATCTACGACCTTGGAGTAACCTACGACCTTGGGGTGACCATCATTTTCCTTATCTCTCCGCAAGTCAAGCGTGCGTAAAGACCCGACCGTTCGCCTCTCCATCGATCACCGTTCACATCGATTACCGTTCGCATCACACTTTACGTCACACATCACACTTTTCGTAGCACATTCACCAGCTTACCCCCCAAGTCGAACGTGCGTAAAGAAGTTTTACTTAAAAAAAAACTCGGCTGTAGGAGACTACCCCCTTAAAACCGTGATTTAATAATTATTGAATAAAGAATCACCTAGTGACTTGTTTGTCTTAGATCATACATCTGTACCATCGCTAAGAGGTCCACCGGTATCCAGGTAGGATTTAGCCATTACTCTTAGCTTTAATGACAGGTAAAGGAGATGAATCTCAAGATTTGGTAATCGGAGTTTAACTCGGGAGTGAGTTTAGTTTAGGGGTGTTTACCGGAACCTTAGAGAGATCTGCCCGGTATCATGTTGTAGGGTGAAGGAATGGTTGGAAGATTAGCTAATTGTGATAGGTGCCTGTGATGCCCAAATCACTAATCGTCATCATCATCACAAGGGATTATGTCAGCATTTGATTATAGTTTGAAGGTAAAGTGTTCAATTTTAAATTAAAAATTTGTTAAGATTTGGTAGGGTCCTTTCTTCCACAATAAACACTCCAAGAGATTTGGACACAATTGGACAGTTTTTTTATTTACAACTTTTAGATAAATTTTTTTATTTTTTTTATTTGTTTTTTTTTTATACATTACTTATAATAATGAAAAGTATATAAAAAACCTTAATACATTAAGAGCGTTTAACCAGCCAGCGGACGAAAATCCACATTTCGTCGAAAGTTGTTCTTACGATCGTGCAGGGCGGTTACAATGAGAAAGATTAATTATTCTCCGTACCAGCTTTTTTAAATTATAACTCAATATCGAATTTATTTCAATTCAAATTAGCTTTAATTTATACCTTCATCCAAAAATGCTGAAAGGCTTGATGGATGATAAAACTATTAAAATAGTGTACTTTTTGTAGTTATTTTTTGATTATAAGTATTTATCATTTTTCAATAATGTCTAAATTTAATAAGAATGTTTAAAAAATCTGAAATATATTAGTTTGTAAGTGCGCAAATAAATACACAAACGGACCAATTTTCGCCAAGAAACACATGTACGTACATATTTTTTAATGATTTTATTGAAACTAAAATTAAAATTCTAAAACAAACGTTTGCTAGATAATGTATTGATTTATTTTACTGCATGATTTTATTATTTGAAATGGGTGTGGTATAATACAAAAACTTTTTTGAAAATTGAACAAATCTGCCAACGACCTATGGAATAACCTTATTATATTAAAAATTAAAAAAATTTCTCAAAATTTATTACATACGAATGCTAGATAAAAGAACAATCTTTCGAAATCCATTTATAATTTTTTGTGGAAAAGAGTCAATACGTCTAAAAACTTTTTTGAAAATGACGTATTTCCGGTTTTCTCTGGTAATGCCCTCTTAAATGTTTGAGATAATAAATGTTTTGAAAAATCCCACCATGGCAATACCGGTGCGGGGATATAATATTGATTTTTATTTTTATTTCTATCATCATTTTCACCATCCTCCTCAAAGCTTATCCGTACACATAACGAATATTAAAAAATAAACAAATAAATAAATAAATAAAAAAAATAAATTGCAACTGGTAAAAAACTCGGCTAACTTATCCTGTAGCCATTATGCATAGGCTCAAGTACCGAATAGAAAACTCAGACTTTTTCAATAAATAAATCCTGTATAATTAATCTAAAATGCACGTTACCGTATGAATAATCTATGAGGAGGTTGGTGAAATACCTCCTTACTGCAATTAAAATACAAAAAAAAAACAATGCAATGGGTTGAAAGGTCAAAGTTAGGTCTCCCTCAACAAGTCTCTCCCGATCCTGCCCGAACACATTCACCGACAAGACCTAGAAAAATCTCATCCCATGATCCCGGGCACCCGTGCTAAAGCTGAAGTCACAAGGTTCACTCGGATGAAGGTTTACTCGATGAAATGTTCCATTCTCGTTTCACCGCGTGTTCACACGGTTCCTTCGAAGGAAGAGTTCACTCGACATTCTCGCTACGAAGTCGTCGAGCGTAGTCGCGGCGCGCATTGGAATTCGTCCGGCGCTGACGGCTAAGTTCGGGAATATTTACGATTTCAATTGACATTTCCGATAACGTCGAACTAAATTACGAGAAACTGGCGATTATTGTAAACAGTAAATAAATTTCAGCACCATAAAATGAAGATATGGTTAAATAATAACCTGAAAACTGATATCTACGAGTATTTTTGCACCATGAAAATTTTTTTATTCCAAAATAGGCCTCGGCTTGCAATAAAATCCATATAAATGGAATATTTATTAACGTATCCAAAAACTAAAAACTGTTTTGGAAAGGTGATGAAACATGCTTCCAAAATTTATTATTAGAAATAACCACGTAATTTTTTAAATACAGTAATTTTTAATGTAAACTTTTAAAAGTTTAAAAAATGTCTCTCCTTGCTTTTATTCTAACAAAAATTACTGGTTAACAAAAGAAATAAAAACGCACACTTATTTTGTTAGACAAATAAATTATAAACGTTTCTGTCACCTCACTTTTTTGTCGTTTCATATAAAAATAGTTCATAAAAAATTCATAATGTTTCATTTTTTTTTTCAAATTCGATCAGAAACTTTGGTTCCATAGAAGTGTACATTCGTATTCTTTTGTGGTTAATTGTTATATTGAATATATAGAACATTATTTTCTCTTTCCAATACCGTTTAGATCATATTTTTCACTATGATAGTAAGGGAGAAACAACGATTTCTATGAGACGTGTAGGAGTTATTTCGAAAAGCGAACTAAACGGAGCATTTTGACGTTTAAGCCGCTCCGGCTACACGTCCTCGCGCCAGAACATTTCGGCCGACTAATTTGCGAGTGAAAGACTGTTCACTTGAGTGTTCACACATCATTCGGGTCACGTGATGTTAAATTCCGGTTGCGAGTGAACAGTGCCGAAGGAAGCATTCCAACATTGTTGGAATGCTTCATTTGGCACTGTCTCTATTCACTTTCGTGTTCACACGGTTCATTTCGAGGGAAAGAAGCGGAATGAAATCACGAAATGAACGATAAATGAATCATGTGAATGGGCTATAAGTGACCAAACGAAGCGAAATTTGGGGTCACCTACGGCAGGGGTGTTAATTATCCAAGCTCGCGGGACAGCAGTATCGCCTTCCAAATTGAATATAAGTTAGACGAGAGGTCTGGGTTCGAGTCCCAGTTGCGACTATTGTCTTGTTCTAGATAATTATTATTATCTTCTTCAATGATGTATTACATTAATGGGAATAGCCTTCAAAAGTTAAAAAAAGAGAGTTTTTCTTATAAAAAAATAATGTAAGTATACTAAGATTTTGTTATATGGCCGTATATCTTTTGTGTTAGGGGCCATTCATTTATTACGTAAGACGAATTTTGCTAGTTTTCGACCCCCTCCCCCCTATTATAAGAAAAAATAAGAATAGGCCGACCCCCTCCCCCTCTGTTTAATATTTATTACGTAAGAATCTAAAGGAAAAAATGAATACATGTTTGGTTTATTTTTCAAAGTAACGATTTTTAGAAATGTTTATTTGTTCTTACAAAGGTACTAATAATTTTAAATTTGTTAACAAAGTTAAAATTATACTTTTTCAAAGCATAATTTTAACTTCGCGCATTTTTGTGATCTTACGTAAGAACTATCGAGACTCCCTCCCACCCCCTTGTAAGAAAAAATAAGACATGGTCGACCCCCCTCCCCCCCTTAATCGTCTTACGTAATAAATGAATGGCCCCTAACTAGGGAAGCATAAATAATCCTTTATTAAGGGATCAAGTGTCCAAGGGATCAATTGTCCGGGAGATGAACTGTCGCTTTATTATCATCATGATCAACCAGTATACAAAAATTATTTTAAAAAATTGTTCCAAATGATAATATTAAAATCCCAAAATTTAATACCAAGCACATTCAAAATACCAATCTCTATCTAGGTATTACTTATTTCAACAATCTCCCGTTAAATCTAAAAATTATCGAAAATAATCACGAACTCCAGCTTAAATTGAAAAATTATCTGAAACTACTGTAAGAATCCAAGTCTATTTAAAAGTATTTCTTTTAAATCTTGGAATCTATTGTTGATAAATCTTGAATTTTTCTTACTTCTCTTTTTGTTATTATTCGCAATATTTTAATATTTACTTAATTACGTATAATTAATTTCATATAATTGAGCATGAATTCCCTCACCAAACACAAGAACCTTGACTCTTTATGGTGAAGAAAGGCAAAACTTTAAATTCCTTTATAATATATAATTTAAAATTAATAATAATTATAATACCTCAAAGCGACAGGTGTATGTTTTTGTTTTGCTTCCGTAAAATTAATAGTATAAGTGTTCAAAGTGACAGAAATCTTCGGAAAAGTGCACAAATTCAAGTGATTTCAAGTTATTTCGATCAAGTGACAGTTGTTGCGAACTCCAGTGGTTATTTGTGTATAGAGCTGTCACGGTCATTTACTCGAAAATGAATTCAAATGCTAATGCTCTCTCATCAATAAATATGGCAAAAGAGCTATTGGAAGGCATCCATAATGCCATAACGGATCCATCTCTAAAACTAACAAAAGATCAGATGGCAAGACTTCTGGGTAAATTATCCAATCTTTCTGGGGTTATGGTTGACGTTGGAACAAAAGTTGGAATCCTTGAAGTAAATTAATGACTTACGAAAAGATAGCACAACAATCACCCCAGATAACTCCTCTTTGTGATATGTTAGCTGAAATGGAGGAACGTAAGGTCCGTTCCAAGAATGTGATCCTACTAAATGTCCCGGAATGCAACTCAAATTCGACTGCAGAATGCATTACTGAAGATAAGAAACAAGTCATATCTACATTAAGTTTGATGAATGCAGAGATTAACTTTGATGAAATGAAGATCTATAGAATTGGCAGAAAAATATTGAATAAGTGAGACCTATAAAAATCGAACTAAAAGACACCATGCAAGCTAAACAGTTTATATTTAATAAAACCAGATTACCAAATGGCATTCGACTTAAACCTGATAGGACGCTCCAGCAAAGACAGCAATTAACAGATTTGTGGAACAAAATGGAGGAGCGAAAGAAAAAGGGAGAAACAGATATACTAATCAAACATATTAATGGTATACCCAAAATCATTAAGGCTCATTCAAAAAACTCCCCACAAAACTAACACTCTACTACCAAAATGTTAGAGGTTTACGCACCAAGCTTAACACCCTAAGATGTAATATTCCAACGTTAAACAACGATGTGTACTGCCTAACAGAAACCTGGCTTCATGAAAAAATATCTTCCCCTGAAGTAGGCTTCACCAACTACGATATTTACCGGCTGGATCGTGAAAATATTTTTGGCGGAGGGGTTTTAATATCGATCAGAAAGTTGTTCCATTCAAAACTATTAAAACTAAAAAATAAAAACATTGAACAAATAACTATATTGGCGAAACTAAAAACGACAACAATAATTATTGTGTGTGCATACACCCCCCCCCCCCCCAAGCTAGTATTGATGTGTATTGTAAACATTGTGATGAAATTGAATCATTGAAAATGAAATAAACTGATGCAAAATTGATAATTTTTGGGGATTTTAATCTTCCAAATGTAAACTGGGCACAACCCACTGAATCTTCAAATCCCATTTCTGCCAAAGCCCAATTAATCATTGATACCATTAACTTTATCAATCTTAAACAATTAAATCATGTTAAAAATATAAATGATACAATTCTTGATCTTGTCATATCAAACATTAATAACAGTAATGTCAGCGAATCGCAAGAATCAATAGTATCCATTGACTCTCATCATCCCCCATTACAAGCGATCATTTATTTGGCCCCCATTGAACTCCTTACCCCCCAATCTCCTATTCACGCACCAAACTACAAGAAAGCTGATTATAAACAAGTGCGATTATATCTGTCTTCACTCAATTGGTCCCCCATTTTTATGTCAACAAACGTAGAAGAAGCAACAAATGTGTTTAATTCAATCCTTTATAATACCATTGAAAATTGCATACCAACATCTATTGTAAAACGAAACGATTGTTACCCAAAATGGGTTAGTACTGAACTAAAAAAACTCATTCAATGTAAAAAAATTTCTCACATTAACTATAAATCCTATAACTCTATTGACTGCTATAAAATTTTTTCTGATTTACGAAATAAATGTAAAAGTCTATCTCAAAAATGCTATTCAGATTATATTACAGATGTAGAGCAGACTATCAAGTCAAATCCAAAACATTTCTGGAATTATGTGAAGTCTTATAAAGATAATAACGGCTGTCCTAGATCAATGTATTCAGGGCGCAAACATGCTGACAATGATCAAGAAATAGTTGATCTCTTTGCTGATTATTTCTCAAGTGTTTATGAACACAATAATGAAAATGTGACTTTACCTGAATTTAAATACACCAATGTAACTGATATATCAACATGCCACATTTCCCTGGATGATGTTAATAAAAAGATCAGATCTCTACATTGTAAGAAGGGGTCAGGTTCTGACAAAATTCCACCGGTATTCATAAAGGAATGCGCTCAGTTTATAGTAACTCCTCTTCAACACATATTTAATCTGTCACTCCGAACTGGAATATTTCCTGGTCCTTGGAAACTTAATCACTTGACACCTGTATTTAAATCGGGTGATAAAAATTGTGTTTTAAATTATAGACCAATTTGCATACTGTCTACCATCCCGAAAATGTTTGAAAGTATTGTCTTAGATAAGATTGCTGATAAGTTTAGGCATATTATTACTCCAGAACAGCATGGTTTTGTAACCGGTCGGTCAACCACAACCAATCTTCTATTATATGAATACTATATCTGTGAAGCTTTCACTTCTCGTGCACAAGTAGATTCAATATATACTGACTTTTCAAAAGCCTTTGATAAAGTAAATATTAATATCCTTCTCGCGAAACTTCAAGCCCTTGGTATACATGGATCATTCCTAAAATGGTTGAATAGTTACCTCTGTAACCGTGAACTCATGGTAAAATTAAATAATAAATTTTTGTATAAATTTAAAGTAACTTCGGGAGTTCCTCAAGGCTCTCATCTGGGCCCACTTCTCTTCATTTTATTTATAAATGATCTATCTTTATGTTTCGATAATGTCAATTTCATTCTATTCGCAGATGACCTAAAGCTTTTTAAGATTATAAAATGTTTAAATGATGCACTTATCCATCAGCAAAATTTAGATAGACTTGCTAGCTGGTGTGAAATAAATAAATTATTCCTAAACGTAAAAAAATGTTTCCACATGTGTTTTTACCGTTCACGGATTCCAATATCTACATCGTATTTAATTAACAATAATGAAATTGCATGAGTACCATTTATCAAAGACCTTGGTGTTATTTTTGACCGGAAACTTACATTTGATCGTCACTGTGAAACAATTTCCAATAAGGCCATGCAAATTCTAAGTTTTGTAATCGTAACACAAGGACTTTTCAAAACATTGAGTCAATTAAGCTACTTTACTGCTCTCTTGTAAGATCGCAGCTGGAATATGCATCTCCTGTATGGTCTCCGATTTATACCTGTAACTTACACCGTTTGGAGAGAGTACAATGAAAATTTCTTCGATACGTTCAATTCAAATTGAGATAGCCTGTAATTGAAATCCGCTACAATGTATTAATGTCTAATCTAAACCTACCACTACTTTCTACCCGGCGTACTATTAATGACATTCTTATACTTTTTAAATTACTGAACAATCTCATAGACTGCCCTCAAATGTTAAGTGTTATAAATATTCGTGTCCCTGTTAAATCAACTCGACTCCACTACCTTTTCCACAGTGACAATCATAGCACTAACTATTCCTATCATTCACCGCTAGTGCGTTTTCACCGAACTGCCAATACGTATACAGACCTTTTCGATATTTTCAAAACCTCACCGTCTTGCATCAAAGCAAAAATAACTAGTTATTTATGTAACTGATATGTTTGTAAAATGATAAATATTTGTTGTACTAATATGCATCGAATGTATGTACTGTATGTTATTCTATATATATATAATGTTTGTAAATGTTCGATACACCTGTATTATGTATGTAATAGCCCTATGTACGGGCGTTTAAATAATAAATAAATAATAAATAAATTCATTTATATTCCTTTCAAATAATGTACAACATATAATGTATACTTTATGTAAAAACATACAAATATTTAAAAAATGTATAAATAAAGAAAAATTAAGAAATTTAATAAATCGTTTTATTTCTCCGGCAGAACGTAGCTCCACGAAAATAATAATATCTCATGCTTCAGTGAATAATTTTAACGTTTGATATTCTGTTATATTCTTGGCTGAATTAAATTCCATTATGGTATTACTGCCTGATCAAAGGAATGCAAATATCATTTTTTTAGCTTTCTCTTGTTTGCTTATTTTTCTCATAATTAACCTCTCTATTGAATTTTGTTCCTTTTAGATGCGTTTTGGAAAATATCCGTTTGCTTTAAAACGTATACCTAAAAATAAAATTATACTGGGTATAATGTACTTCAGTACCTGTTACTTTCATAGTATTATTACTGTCTGACTTGTTATTATCTTAACTGTACAGTTAGGATTGTTGTCAGCGTTTATGGCGCCCTCTGTAATTTTTAAAAAGAACCGTTGATGTTTTTAAAAGGCATCCCCGATGAGAAAATGTCAAAAAGAAAATTCACGGAACTTCAGTTTGAAAAACTTTTGCACAATTTCACGACCCATTTTCGTTCAAATTTTCCGAGCAAAATTTTCCCGACATGGTAAATTTTCAAATTACACATAATATCAAAAAGATAAATTCTTAACCAATTTCTGAACAAAGTTTACTATTTTGGCAGAAGATTTTTTTTCAGAAGAATTAAAAGCTTCCAGGATCAAATTTAAACAAATTTTGAAAATTCCAAATATCAAAGAACCAAATCAAAAAAAAAAATGCCCGACCGTACATAACTTTTTCCAAAGTCAAATATAAAAAATTTAAAAAAAAAATCCAATCATGAAACCAATTTCATTTACTACGATATTCGTGTCACGGTTTGTATGTCGCTGTGACTTTGTTGCCACTGCACTGGATTGCCCTATATTATTTTCCAAGAAACCGGCCATTTTTGGAATGTCTTTGATTTTATGTTACAATATTTTTGATGGTTATGCGACAAGTTAATTTTTGGCCACGTTTTAATAATTTTAATGCTGTTGTACGTACAAAGGGGCAAAACTCTACTATCAGGCAACCTTACTAAATTGGACGAAGCGCATCAAAAAGCCGCCTGCAGGGCCAAGCAACAAAAAAACCTCGGAAGCGGGGTTTTATCTGCTAGTAATTATTGTATTGATACAAATATACAAACATCTGTATTACATGCATTTACGTATATTTTTTCACTTTAGCTTTACGTAGGAGATCCTGAAGAAAATAATTCCCCCCAGAATCTATATCATCTTTGGGAATGCTGTGTGGAGGGTCTTTTTAGTAAAGAATGGAAATAATGTTATAGAAAGGAAAAATATACGAAGGGTGGATAGGAATCTGGGGGTCGGTGTTTCAAGGAGTGACGGAAAAATCCATCCTTCCCAACGCTTTGCAAGCTGAAGTTCCGAGAGGTTCCGGCTGGAGAGGTCTAAACGTATCCTTCAACTATTCTTTTCCGATCCGATGCAGCTGGTGGGCAGACGCACCCGCAACCAAGACCCGAACAAACCTGACCAAATGACCCCGGGCACAATTAAAAAAAACGGAGAGAACAAATTGGGGTGATCTATGGCAGGGGTGTTGGTTATCTAATAAATGGTTCCCGGCGGGGCGGTACTTATACCTGCTTCCCAAATTGAAAAGGCTCATTTATTTTTCAGAATATCTCTCTCTAGCATTGATTCTCACTTTTATTAAAACCACTTATCTATTTTGCAACGATCGATACGGTAAATTATTTATAACCACCCAGAAATACAGTCGTTTATCCAGTGAAATCACAGATATTAAACACATCCATTTAATCAGGATTGCACAGAAGAGGCTTTGCTCGCCACAGCACAGCTTTCGCACGTGCTTATCCCAGAAATAGCCGGATTTCGCGGGCGGACATGGTTAGCACCATACAACAAGCTCCGTACAAACTACCCGCGAATTTCAACGAACTTTAATACTTTGTGGGGTTAGTACAAAATCCTGAAACCAGCGGCTAGCGTATAGGGATGATAGTTACATTTCTTCAGGCAGCTGGTGGGGATGTTATTGGTAGCCAACCTCCACCAACTTTACTGCAATAATAATAACTTGTGGCCAATGGGGTGTATAGATTCTTGGAGCAGGACATGCAAAACGAAAAACAGCGTCATTGAAAAATTCACCGGCAATTTTTTTATTAACTCCACACAGGCCATCTTTGAAGATGCTGTATGAAGGGTCTGTTTGAGGAGAGGAAGTATTATACATGGGTCTTAAAGATAAACTTGTTGAAGGAGGGAGGAAACACAGAGGGCGGCAAATCGTGCCACAGCCGAGCCGTTGAACTCGAGATCGAGTTGTAAAAGCACCCGTTCTCTTGTGTCTTATAAATATGTCAACCATATACAACCATGTTCCTGGGAGCATCTTCCCTTGAAATACCCGTAGCCACAAGGACAGCATTTCCACCCAACGGATTTACTCTAAAGATTGCAATCCATTTCTTCAAATGGAAGAATCTATCAAACAACGGTTTTAGTGTTAGTCAAGATTTTTTATAGTATTTTGGTGCTGCAGACGAGAGGTGACTGCCAAATTCAACCGTGGGGGAACTTACGATTTGGCGCTGCGATTCGTAGCTGGAACTTCTTTAGAATTTTTGAAAGTATAAATTAATTTCTAGAGATAAGTCACCTACGCAAATTAGATTTTTTTTAATGTCATGCATATTATCGAGGCTTCTGACACACGCAATGTTGTCATTTTTTGCCTCATCTGCTTTTAAATTATAATATTATCACTATAATAATTTTAATATTAATAAGTTATGTTCCTACAATACCTTTATGGAATGCACGCCTTTGTATGTAGCCCTGTTATTATTTGGTTTTCCACAGAGCACAGGTGTTTGACAATGATTGCGCGTCACATAGAGTTGCGGTCAGACTATTACGAAATACAAAGCGGAAAATGTATTATGACGTTGGAAATTACATATCTGCAAAATGTTTGTCATTGCTTTCTGACGTGTGGCTTCCTTATTGTCACATAAAATGATATTAATAGACGCAACCACAAGGGGTAAAAGTTTGTTTAATTTAACTTGATAGAGAGTGACATAAAATAATCGGTCTCCTTTTTGTGCGATGTTCCGCCGCCTTCCCACTCTTGCCTACTTTAGTTTTCTGAAGGTTACACTTCTACCGCGTGTGAATTCCACACTTGATTTCTGTAAAATAGTTTTTAATAAGAATCCAAAATTTCCGTTCGAGAAAACGACCTTTAAAGTTCGACCCCTAGCCTTACTTGCTTTTTCTCCATCACCTTAAAAATT
Source organism: Limnephilus marmoratus (assembly GCA_917880885.1). Classification (NCBI taxonomy): domain Eukaryota; kingdom Metazoa; phylum Arthropoda; class Insecta; order Trichoptera; family Limnephilidae; genus Limnephilus; species Limnephilus marmoratus. Next base: position 41,665,871 of record OU862928.1, read on the forward strand.
ACACAATAATTGTTGTTTATTTCTGAAAAAGTTTAAAAATTAAATCCATGTTCCCAAGTCCTTCATTCATTCATTATCCGTTTGTCTTCCTCCTTTCCTTAAAAGTCCCTACTTAGTTATTACAAAATTTAAAATTACCTACTTGTATGAGTTGAAAAATCGCAGTGACATCATTCACATCTCGCCATTGAAATCTCGCTATTAATTGCAAAATTACTAATATAACCCCAAAGTGTCGGTAATTGTGACAAAGTTGTGCCGTTATTGAAGTGAGGTGCAGCCATCACTAAGATCGGTCCAGAAACAGCGGATGAACCCATCGAAAGGTAGGGACTTATCCTTCCGTTTGCCATTTCCAGTGATTGAGTTAAAAACGCAGTCAATAGAGAACTCCAGTCCAATTTTTAATTTTTTAATAATTAACCTTCTAACTTAAATAACAGCATTTTTATTTTTATTTTTAGATTTAGTTTTAATAGTCATATAATTGTCAAAGTTTTAATTTTTCAAGACCCCCGAAACCCACCGTATGTATGGTGAATCGTGTGACGTCATTGCTCCTAAAAAATTACTATAGGATCCAGCAATCAGCTGATCAACGCCGTTTTGAATTCCGTTGTTCGAAGTATTCTCCCCAGAAGAAGCATTACTATTCTTTTGTGCAGTAGTTTGTGAATATTTTCAATAATAGAGATATGTAAACTAATAAGAGATTCCTTTACATTTGAAACATTATTTAGGCCTAAATAATGTTTCAATAAACACAATAACTAAATCTCTATAAACAGTATGTAAATAAACTAATAAATTAATACGATGGCTTGTGTCATATCATACATTCCCATACAATGATTTTACGGTGACGTCACGACACGTCGAATAGTGACGTCACCACTAAAATTTCAATAATAACAACTTGACGGCGTATTTTTACGACCCGATTAAAAACGGACTTTTTAATTATTTTTTAAAAACTCTGCGTTTAATATTATTAAATAAAACTTATGTATTGGTCTATACTATATGAACATATTTTTTTAAAGCCATAATATTTTTCACTGGAGTTCCTTATTGTCGTGTTTTCGTAAAATTTAGATTTACAGTCCACATTTCTCTCGGTCGTGACAATAGTTATATACGTAAAAAAATAACTTTAGATATAAACTTATGGGTTTCCCTGAACACATGAGAAAATCTTGGAAGAGTATTATAATAACATTATAAATTTTCAACAGCTTTCTGAAAGAAAAGCAACTATTCTCCTTGTTCACAACTATTCTCCATACAAAGTGAAGTTTGGTAGTTATGCTGTGAATTTAAGTGCAGTTTCTGGAACCTGTAATCCCGCCGCTGCACGACGTTCTCCTGGGAGATTTCGTGAAATCGTGCTTGAAAATTTTGAGAAAAGTTATTTCGATACATGCAAGAAGCAATAGAAAAATATGGTTCTTGTCGGAATCGTCACCAATCTGGCAACCAGGTAATTTAGGAATAAATGTAGGACAGCTGAGATCTCTGAGACATATATGCCTTATAAAATCAATTGTCACCTACGAATTCCTAATTAAGAGCGTTTAAACAGCCAGCGGGCGAAAATCCACGTTTCGTCGAAAGTTGTTCTTACGATCGTGCAGGGCGGTTACAATGAGAAAGATTAATTATTCTCCGTACCAGCTTTTTTAAATTATAACTCAATATCGAATTTATTTCAATCCAAATTAGCTTTCATTTATTTATACCTTCATCCAAAAATGCTGAAAGGCGTGAGGATAAAATTATTAAAATAATGTACTTTTTGTAATTATTTTTTGATTATACGTATTTATCATTTTTCAATAATGTCTAAATTTAATAAGAATGTTAATAAAAATCTGAAATATATTAGTTTGTAAGTGCGCAAATAAATACACAAATGAATCAATTTTCGTCAAGAAACACATGTACGTACATATTTTTTAATGATTTTATTGAAATTAAAATTAAAATTTAAAAAAATGCGTTTGCTAGATAATGTATTGATTTATTTTACTGCATTATCATATTATTTGAAATGGGTGTGGTATAATACAAAATCTTTTTTGAAAATTTAACAAATCTGCCAAAGACCTATGGAATAACCTTATTATATTAAAAATTAAAAAAATTTCTCAAAATTTATTACATGCGAATGCTAGATAAAAGATCAATCTTTCGAAATCCATTTATAATTTTTTGTGGAAAAGAGTCAATACGTCTAAAATCTGATTTGAAAATGACATATTTCTGGTTTTCTCTGGTAATGCCATCTTAATGTAATAAGTTTAGTGGTTTTAACATGTAGAACGAATGAACATAGAATACCAGCGGAAACGTTATTGTTTTAAGTTTAATATTAATTAATTGATATAAAAATAATTCTAAATATTCAAATATAACATGCACTTACCTCACACGGCAGAGAAACTTTAAGATAACAAACAATCAAATACAACTGCATGCCCACCACACTGAAACAGCTACTAACTGCAAATATATCCATAATCTTCATTACATAGTATAAAATGAAGTCGCTCAAAATGTATGTGCGCATAGATTTTTTAAGCTATGCAACGGATTTTCATGCGGTTTTCACCAATCGATAGAGTGATTCAAGAGGAAGGTTTATATGTATAATACATGCTTATTATAGTGGAGAAAAGCCGAGAAATTCAAATATTCAATTCAGGCAGCGGGCAGATGGCAAGCGGGTGGTATGGATTTTATAAAGGTTGGGTAATGGCGTTGTTTATCGTTAGCCACAGCAATGTGTGGCCGGGTCTGCTAGTAATATATAAAACAAGGTCGGGTTAATTACACTATTTATAACTCGAGAACGGATGGACCGATTTTTATGATCTTTGATTTGTTGGATTTGTTTCCGCCTCTAATAACAGAATAGCTATTAAAACAACGGAAAAATTCATTAAAAAATTAAATATGATGAAAATTACTTTCCCCATACATTTCGTATGGAACGAATTCTCACCTTTTGAAAGAGCTGCAGCAATATTGTAATAAGTATAATATTGAGTAGTGAATGAATTCCAAAAATTCAAAACCGTAAAATGACAATGCGCTGATTGTTTTGCTTTTGTTCTAAAACATATAATGCTGTCCCTTTTTCTTACACACTAAATGTCAACAGTCGAAAATGGGACAAACGGTGAACGTTTATGCAGTGGCGTAGCGTGGGGAGGGCGGGGGGGGCGGCAACATTATCTTGGAAAAATTTAATCCATTTCAAATCATTATTTGAACATGTTCTACGATCCTTTCGTTTACGAATCCAACTCTTTTGTTAATTCATCAAAAATATCAATAACTATATTTTTTTAAGCTGCAAATTTCGCAATTCGTAGGAAATCCGTACGCATATTATGAGAGTATACTAATTAAAGCTGATAACTCGCAAACAGATTCACTCTTAATTAAGTCAGAATTGTGTTCAGAATGTAGATATATACGACTGAATTTCAGTATAAATCTGCTGATATATTTTGAAAGAGACCATTATGTTATTCGAAGTGCAGTTATAAAATTCTAGTTATAGCTCGTATGTGCTGCCAGAATCAAAGAGAAACCATTTTCATTTTCTGGGTGTAATTTTAATTCGGCAAATACAGAATTAATTTGACCCGTCTAATCACAGGAGACGCAAATTATCCCACACATTTAATTTTAAAATAAAATTGTGAAATAATGTCCCACATATTTAATTTTAAATAAATTTGTGATTGCAATAAAAAGTTAAGATACAGTTTTATAACATTTTTTAAGAAAAGGAATCTGTATTTAAAATTTTAAGTTTATTCTATTTTAGGTACTTTTGAGGTGTATTTTTGAGCCAATTCACATTTCCAATATGAAAATTTTAATGTTTAGAAACAATAATGTTCTAATAAGCACGTCGAAAAAAATTACTTTATCTAGATTTTAGAACAGTTTTGTTTAAATAAAAAGGAACCTTGCATGGGAAGAACCGGAAATTTTGTGCGCAAACATTGACAGGCAAAAGTTTATAGATATTTTTTTCTTATTATTCGAAGGGTTAAACCAGTTTTCAGGATGTAAAATTCCAATTGAGAATTCATCTGCTGACACAATTCAAAGGAAAACATTATTTTATTCGAAGTTCAGTTATTAAATTCTATTTGCAGACTATGTATGTGCTACCAGAATAGAAAAACCATTTTCATGCTCTGAGTGTTGTTTTAATTCACCGCATACAAACTGGTTTTGTGTTCAGAACACACCGATAAATTAAATAACGAGTTGCAGATTCATCCTGCATCAAGTGAAGCTTTACATTTGAGTTACATAATGCTGTAAAATTCTGAGAAATTGATTGTTGCGTGTGTAACTATTGTTTGGGGACTCTTAACGCAGTATCAATCAATCAACTTTGGAGTAGAATTTATATACATGATTTTCGTTGAAAGAATACTCGTCAAATGTGACTATTAAAAAAATCCGGCTCTTTTATAAATAGGTCGTAATAAAAAAAAATGGATTTGAATATACAACCCCTTCCCCCCCTCGCTTGAAGTCCCAAATAAGGGGGCGGCGAAATTTTCCTCCGCCCCGATGTTTAATTCACCACAAACAGATTTAATTAAAACCAGTTTTGTGTTCAGAATGTAAATACCGGCAGGATCAAAGAAAAACCCTTTTCATGTTTTGAGTGTAGTTTTAACTCACCGCGTATAGATTTAATTAAAACCAGTTTTATATTAGAATGTAATTGCCGGCAGAATTAAAGAAAAACCATTTTAATGTTCTGAGTGTAGCTTTAATTCACCACATACAGATGTAATTAAAACCAGTTTTGTGTTCAGAATAAATGTGCCGCTAGAATCAGAGAAAAACCATTTTTATGTTCCGAGTGTAGTTTTGATAAACCGCTTATTTATTTTATTATCAACCAGTTTTGTGTTATTCGTGTTATCAATATATCAATAAGTTGCCGATTCATCGTGTACCGAGTGAAGCTTTGCATTTGAGTTGCATTCCATACGTATGCGTGATTGTTTGGTTCTGAAACAGTTCTTTAAAAAACTTAATCCATATTCCCCAAGTCCTTCATCAATCATGCATTCCTTTCTCTTCCTCCTTTCCTCAAAAGTCTCTACTAGGAAAAGAAGAAGACGTTCCTACCTACATGTGGAAAAATTGAACAATATTGCCACCCAAGTTTACATTACCTACTTGGCAGTTGGAATTTGGTAGTGCTCTCGTCGAAAATATCGCAAATCATCGCAAGATTTCATTTTTTATCGAATCAAAGTATCGTGGTTTAGAATCTGGTGTTGTGCTGATGTATTGGGAACCCAGGATCGATCCCACCACAATCGATCGACGCCACAAAAAGCCGTCAAAGGTAAGAGACTTCCTCTCATTTCCTATTTCCTACGATCAAATTTCAAAACATATTTATTGGTCTTTACTCATCAAAAAACAAAAAGGATTTACAGTCATATTCTCGTGTCGCGGTATAGGCCGTGACAGTGATGAAGATGCTAAATTCTATTACAAGCATGCAATTCTCGATTTCTGAGAGCAGTTATATATAAATTTGTAGTTGAATTTATTTATAAGCATGATTTTATTGGAAGAGTACTCGGCACATAGGATTATAAAAATCGGTATAAAAAAATAGGATATCTACCTCCCTCCCCCCCCCCGGTCAGCGCTTGAAAATCTGCGGAAAAAGTACCTGTAGAAGTTAGGGGGGGAGGGGGGGGCGGCAAAATTTTCCTCCGCCCCGGGCGGCCGAAACCCACGCTACGCCACTGCGTTTATGTGCTGTGCACCCCTCCAAAGGAAAAATATAACAATTATAATAAATCTCCCTGACATGTATAAGGAAAATGAAACTCAATTCTCTTAAGTAAGTGGAAATGCAAGAAAATCACAAATTATAAATCCGTACACAACGCCATCTCTGATACTGACAAAAACAAAACATGGGGAGCTGCGCATCGATATTGCTTCATTGTGTAATTTTTAACATAATAAAAGAACTGAATTTAATTCAGCTAATAAGTTAACACAACAGTTTGATTGATTGAGTCTGAGATGGTACGAAGTTCGCTGGGTCAGCTAATTATTCATGAAAAATAAACCACAAATTGGATAAAAAACAAGGTATTCGCTTTTCTCAAAACATTAGAACACCTAGCAGAACATAATCCAACATAAATTTCTAGATCAATCCAGAACATTCGAGAGTATTCTTGAACATTCCAGAACATCCCGGAACATTCTGGAATGTTCGCGACTAGTCTGGAACGTTCTGGAATGTTCATCATTTAGGAACATTTCAGAACACTCTCGAATGTTGTGGAATGTGCTGCAACATTTATTTATTTATTTACGCCCTTTTACGGGGCTTTTACATAAGTATGAAATTTACAAATTACACTATGATTAAATAATATATAAATACTATTTCTTTAACAAAGAAATATAATAGGTTTTTGCAACGCAATATATAGTATTTATTGTACATAACTGAACTGCCTCAGTAACAGTATTTTGTATTTGTTTAAAGATAAATTGAAGATGTCCACTGACTTGGTATAATTATTTCCCTCCATTTGTATACTGGGCAAAGAGGAATACATATGTTAGTTAGTTCCAGAATTTCTGCACTGAAATAAATCCTGACTTCTGGTATTACGTAGTGGAATCCGGAAGCTTATCAATTCTAGCAATATCGGACTATCAACTAAATCATCTAGAATTTTATATAGAAAAACCAAGTCAGTGAAAATTCTTCTGTCTGTGTTGTAGTTCAACATAATTGCTGGAATACCCATTTTAAAATTTAGAAAAAGTAAGAATTTGTTTTGTATTCTTTCATCAGCTTGTACATGTATACTATAATGTGGATTCCAGACGAGAGAATTGTACTCAAGTTGACTTCTAACATAGGCAAAATATAACAGTTTAATACACTTTATATTGTTAAAATTTGTAGTTAGCCTGGTTATAAATCCACCATTTTTAAGCCCTTATTAGAGATTTCTGTTATATGGTTAACAAATGAAAGATTTGATTGAAAAGTGATGCCCAAGTCTTTAATTTGTGTTAATGTCTCAAGAGTATTGTGACTATTCGAAGCCTTTTTTGTACGGGTGGGATTATCCATTTATATATAGCAAGATCCGTCGTGGGTTCGAACGTCAGTTCCATCTCTTATCAACTCCCTGAGCAAAGCCGGATACCCCACCTACATAGTAAATAATAAATGTTAATATTGTCACCTCTTCTCCTTTCTAAGGAATATTGGCCTTACTTTGGGGAGACTAGCACGTCCAAAACCCATAACACGCTTCCATCGATTAATTTGTGATATTTCTATAAAGAATAGCAAAATTTGATGCCAAAAGCGTCTCTAAAGAATTCATCATTTCATAAAATTAATAATATCATAATATTATTTTAACCTACATCCTTAAAAAGGGGTAATAACATGAAATTGAAGTCTGCGTGAAATTAAAGCCTTCAAAGCCCTGATCTGCATAGATCCGCTGAGAACACTGAAGAAATGAACAGATAGAAGTGTATTGTAGGCTTTTCCGTGTGCCCGAAATTAGTCCAATTTTCCTTACTTCCAGTTAAATAAATTCGCCATGACAATTGATCCGATAACAATTGGACCGCCGACAGTCTATCCTTAGGACAGTGGAGGTAATCCACCTCTTACCCGCCCTGGTATAAGTAACTGATGGTTACTCCTTCAAGGCTCTCGCAAGATTCTAATTTTTTTGTTAAACGAAGCTACATTTATTTATTTTGAACGAATCTAGACCTCCAGTGTCCATGCATACGTTGTCAGTAAGCAGTATGCAAGTGCTTAACAGGAAAAACAAAATGCAAAAAATAGGTTAGTAAGACAAAGATAAATTAAACAGGGCAAAAGAAAAACTCATTCATGAGGCTCCATGAGGCGGCATTGCATCTGTAAAAACCCGCAAGCACCTGCATAAAATAGAGAACATAAGTAATACAATAAATCTCAAATCAATTGGCAAGTACCAACAAAAAATGTGAATGGCTTTCAGTCTGATCATAAACTACACTTAGCTTCCGTGTCCCTTAGCCAACCACTCAGTGAAGCCTCAAAGAATGTTGGGGAATATTTGGGGTAAAATACCCGAAGACTAAAAGAAAATTCAGCGTTGGGTAGTCAGAGGCAGGACAAAGGACAGTCAAGGTCGTCTGATCAAGCCTCAAGCCTGCACATATCATTGGGGGAGGCGCAGATGATTTGAGAAAGATCTGCAAAATTAGTAATGTAACTAAAGATGAAGCAGGGACGAGGTCCAGCACACCCCCGTATGGGGATAGGGAAAAAAAATTGAGTTCAGTTATCCTTAGGACAGTTGATCCCTATGCCAATTGATACCTCGGATAGTTGATCCCCTAAAAGATTATTACTTCAAGTAGATATGCAAAGAGAATATGTGGCCGTACAACCAAAGTCGATATACTTATATCAGCAGGCGTCTTGAGTTGAAATCTGCTGTACAAATATTTTTACTAACTAATAAGCCGACTGCACATTTTTATTTTTTTTAAATTTTTTTATTTAATAAATTTTACAAAAATTTCATGTTTTTGTGTATAAATAAAGTTTTTTGAAAAAAAAAAATATACATTTTTTAATACGTCTTACACCTTTTTTTTGAGCAAAGCTCGTGTTAAAAAGGCGGAGACAACGAATGTAGATATTAATTTTTATGTAAGTTTAAATAATATATAATTTTTTTTTATATACATATAGATCAATTGATGGATAATTAACAGTATACAAAGAAAAAAAAATCGTATATATAATAATATGCATCTATAGTTTTATATAATATATAAAACATAAGCAGAAAGAAGGGGATATAAAAAAGAAAGGTAAAATTAAAGAAAGAAAAAGGATATCAGATATTACAATTGTGTTTGTAAATAAAATAAAAATAAAATACATTAAAATAAAGCACATATAAGTTTGTCGTATTTTTTTTTCAGCCGTACGTCATCACATTAAAAAAATGTTTTAAAATATTTATATTATAGTTATACAATTTGAAAATACATGTATTATAGAAAAATAACTTTTTTTTACGCTGTGTTTTTAAAAGTTTTTTCTTAAATGTATTCATATATTTCTAATGAAAAATTATGTTTAAAATTATTATTAGTAGTTTATGCGTACATTTTTAAAAAAGTAATTAATAATTATATTTTCTACTCAATTGAAATGAAAGGAAGAGTAATTTTAACTGATTTTTTAGTAAAAATTATTCGATAATAGTGATTTCGCGTTTCCAACATCGTAATTCCTCTTGTGATGCTATGCTGTGCTAGAACATCTGTTCTGCCCACTGAATTTTGAACAAGTCGTGGCGACGACTTCAACTGAAGTTTTCAGGCACGTTTAAGCCGTAACACGCATAAAGAAAATTTGTTTAACATATAATTTATCTGATCGACAATCTGGGCCTTAGGTTACAAAAATGACGACTTCAGTTTGCTTTAAAATCAATAAATCAAACAGTATTAATAGGCTTGTGACTGTACGGTTAAAATTTAAGAATTCGGCTCAGAATGCAACTCTGACGCCGCGCCTTACGCAGAACCGTTTTCGTACGGGGAATTCATATATAAATGTTATTTTGTATTAGAACTGAATTAAAGCAATGCCGAAAGATGGCGCCACTGACGTTAACATCTTGCGTGATTAGCATCACCGGTACGTTACGGTCTGATTTGTAATTTCACGTAACTCTCCAGATATGGCGAAAACAGCTAAAACCTGCGGAGCGACTTTTTAACTGCTATTAGGTACAGACAAATGTCACTTCTAGAGACGAACTGTTCAGTGTGTGGGAAGCATTTAGCGCGGGTGCCAAGGGCTGTGGGCCGTAGGCTGTGTAAAGTGGAGCCTTCACCCCCACTTAGGGGTTTGAGGGCTAATTAATCATAAAACATCCCTTCAATAATAAGGTCGAGTGGAGAATATCAAAAGGTCGAAAGGGGTGAAATGTGAAGGCCCTTCACAAATATAATGGTTGATATTTGAAAAATATTTACGAACAATTTGTCATTTGGGATATTTTTTTGAGCTGCAGGAGATAATTTTATAAATTTGTGTTTAGTTCTGAAACAGAAACCTGTCACAAGCTGTAAAAAACACGGAAATTCCCTAACAAAGCACGATTTTGAATTAAATGCTTTGTGGATTAATTTTAAGTTATCGTATATTTTATTGACCGAAACACATTCCTAGAACAATAAACTATTTACCAAAACAACATTACTTGCGTTAATTACGTAAATTAATAGGTTTTACGATATTTTAATCGAGGAACACGCATCGATTTTGACCTATATCAATGAGTTGAAAAATCGCAGTGATATGGTTCACATCACAATTTCGAAATATCGCTAATAATCGTAAAAAAAATACTAATAATATACCAAAAACTTTCGGTAATTGTGATCTATGGTTGTGCACTAATCGTGGAGTGCAGCCAGCATCAAGATCGACCCAAAACAGCAGACGAACTCATCAAAGGTAGGGAAAAAAAACTCATCGAACTCTTCATCCTTCCAATTGCAAAATCATGTGATTGAGGTTAAAAAACGCTGTCAATTGTTTTGATTCACAAAAAAAATAGATTTACAGTGCACCATCTCTCTCGTGTTACGATATTGTACGTGAATATGCACAAGAGTCTCCAACTGCTCCCAACTGCCTGGAGCCAGTGATACTTATGGCATACCTAATTGTCTACGCTACCGACTTCCTCTTTTGGTATGAACCATCTACGGGTCTGAAGGGATGTGCTTATTGTAACACATTTCTTCTTTTTTTTTTTTTTTTTTTACAGTGAATACCGCACAAGAATCTCAACTGCTCCCGTCTGGAGCCAGTGAGACTATGGCATCCCCAATTGGGGTATGTTGTGAGGCTGAAGGTAGTGGGGAGGGGAAGGAGGTGGGGAAGAGGAAGGTTGGGAAGTACCTGGCTATTCAGATCTGGTCACTAAACACGGCTAAAGCCATTTTCAAGCAACGTTTCAATTCTGAATGGTGGTCTTACACCAGGGCGATACTAATAGTATCTTCCACTCTGGAACATGCCGCAAATATACTATATATTATTTTAAATGAATCAATTGTGAAATAACACAAATTAATCAAATAAAATTTATTTGCGCATGCCGGGTTCGAACCCGCGACCTCCGGAATGTGAGTCAAGGGTCTTAGCCACTGGACTACGGAGGTCGTCTTCTAACTGATTCGTGGATGGTTCGAAAACTCGACTATCATGGATGGTTATCTCTGTCACCGACAGCATAGACTGTTTTATTTCTCGGCTTACAGAACTAAATAACTTGCCAATGGTGATGCCAGTCGGGAGAGCGGTCTTGTTATTAAACAGAATTACTTCGAATATCGATATATTTGACATTAATGAAGCCCAATTCAAACGTCAAGCTTTGTTGCTGTTTGTCTAAATCTGTTTATCTCCTCTAAAATATTTTATCTTTTAAAAACGCTTTGAAATTGTAATTTTTTTAATGTTTTTAAAATTAATAAAATGAATTGGATTGAATTGTTGTGAGGCTGAAGGTTAGGGGAGAGGTGTAGGAGGTAAGGAAGAGGAAAGTGGGGGAGTACCTGGCTATTCAGATCTGAACACCAAACACGGTTAAAGCCATTTCAAGCAATATTTCAATTCTGAATGGTGGTTTTACACCAGGGCGATACTGAGAGTGTCTTCCACTAGAACGATCCGCAAACATACCTTATATTAATTTTAAATGAAATGTAGTGAAATAACACATATTAATCATTGAAATTAATAGATTACTTCGTTTTTACCACTTTTATTGTTTATAAAATTATTTTTTAGTTCTGTCAAAACCCTGAAGAAGTCAGCTTTACTGACGAAACATGTCGGTTTTATAAACAATAAAAGTGGTAAAAACGAAGTAATCTATTAATTTCAATCATAATGGTGCCACAAAATAAGTTTGCTGTGTTAGAAGAAGACATATTAATCAAATAAAATTTACTTGCGCAAGTCGGGGCTTGAAGCCGCGACCTCCGGATTGATACCCTTTTCCTTTCCAGTACTTCCTCTCCTTCCTTTCCTAAAAATACCATCCACACGGCATCCCCAAAGATGACATAGAACCTTACGGGAATTATTTTCTTCAGGGCCACCTGTGAGCTGATGTAAAAATAATAATAATAAAAATAAACGTTGACCCGTATGAGTTCATACACCGTTCATCCGATTGCAATGAAACTTTGGTGATGCGTTGCTTGCACGTTCGCGCAGGTTACTTTGTATAATGGTGGCGCCCGAGTTGTTAAAAATGTGTGTATTACATATAGTTTAGCGACAGAGAGGGAAGGAGGGCGGGGGGAGGATGCGGGAAGAAGAGGAAGGCGGGGAAGGTGGAAGGTTAACGCCGAGGGGAAGGGGTCGCGGGAGGGGGTGGCAACGGGGACTCATGGGAAAGGACACGCAGGGAGGAACACTTTCTTTCTTTTTGTGGCATTGGAACGCTTGCCGGGTACTCACTAGTTTAATTAATAAATATTTTGACTTGCTCTGCTAGAATCAAAAACATTATTACACACGGTATAATATGAGATCTTATATTATAATAACGTTACTGAAAAATGAAGCCATCTTCACGGCCTAAAATTAATCATGCAATTAGATTATAAATTGAAAATCCACAAAGGCCTTTATATCCAACTGAGTTGGGGTGATGATATATTACTGAAATTAATTAAAACGTTTTGCCTAATGGGTTTTAAATGAAAACATAATTTATTATACGATTTTGTCCATACTTATGATCTTAGGTAGTCGAAAATATATGTGTGAAGAAATAATTATTTCAAAAATAGCTGGTTCCCGGCATGCGTTGCTATGTCATTTAATAAAGAAATTGTTTCTACCTGCGTATTCTTTCCCATTCGTCCCGTTCCTCTTCCAACTCCCCTTCCTCTCCCGCATCCCCTTCCCCTCTCGTGTTCCCACTCCGCCTCCTCCACCTTCCCTCTCCCCCCTCCACCATCTCTCGAACCCCCCTCCCGAGTTCCCCTCTCAGTAGTTTTATACAAACCTTTTCCTGACAATAACGAACACACGAAAAAAAGAATTATCCAATTTGGTGCAGTCGTTCGGAAGTTACGCACGTTTACATACATTTCGGCGATTAATTTTTATTTATCTGAAGAAGGTATAAGATAGAAGATCTAGATAGATAGATTTAGATTAACAGATTTCTTAGTATTAACTACGTTTATTGTTTAAAAAAAAACGACATTTTTTTCTGTCGGTCTGTCCGTCTATTCGCGATAAACTCAAAAACTAAAGAACGAATTTACATGCGGTTTTCACCAATAGATAGAGTGATTCGTGAGGAAGGTTTAGGTATATAATTTGTCAAGGTTTTGTGTAAATTGGTTGAAATATATAATATATAAAGGGAGCGGGCTGGCAAGCGGGCGGTGTGAATTTAATTTATGTGCAAATTAACAGATGGCTTGGTTATAAAGGTTGGGTAACCAACAGTAGATGCGTGGCCGGGTCAGCTAGTTAAATTCATATTTAAGCTCTTCTAATTTAAATTCTCTTTCTGAGGAAAATAATTTCCCTCAGGGCCTATGTCATCTTTTGGGAAGCTGTGTGGAGGGTCTTCTTAAGGAAAGGAAGGAGAGGAAGTTCTGGGGAGGAAAATCGCCGCCAAGACCTAAACAAACCTCACACCGTGAATACGGGCACCCCTGCTAAGTCACCAAATGTAGCAAACCACTCGGGTTGATCTGCGGGCAGAGATGTTGGCTATCCAATAAATGGTTCCCGGGGCAGTTTTACCCATTTCCGCCTCCAAAATTGCATATGTTTATAGCCACCTCTGGTCTGGAGCTCCAAAATACGTAAAAAAACCCTTGACTCTGTGCAGAAACGGGTGGTCCGTTTGATAGATTCTCCCATCTTAACAGACGGACTGCAATTTTTATTGCATAGGCGTCAGGTGGGAATGCTGTCCTTGTTCTACCGGTATTACAATTGAAGATATTCTGAGGAAATGGTGTCATTGATCCCCTCGGCACCGGTGCATAGTCGGGAAACACGCCAAACACGCGCCCAATATTTGTACACGGTTGACATTAGTCAGCCTCTGTGTTTCCTCTCTCTAACATGGGTCTCTTCAAGACCCATGTTCACTCCTTCCTCTCCTCAAAAAGACCCTCCACATAGCATCTTCAAAGATGACATGAGGAAAATAATTCCCTCAGGGCCTCCTGTGTGGAGTTAATTTAAAAAAAAATCTGGTATCTTCTGTCTTGGTCATTTTCATACAACACGTGTGAGAATTACTATTCAGATAAAGACTAGGATTCAATCTCTCCCTGGGACTAAGTAGTATATTTATTTTTTCTTAGATTTTTTTTTCACATTAGCTCCATTTTTCACATTAGAATTATTTTCCAAAGAAGGCCCTTGGGGGCCCTCTTTGTTATCTCCGGGGATGCTATGTGGAGGGTCTTTTTAGGAAAGGAATGAGAGGAAGGAAGGAAAAAGGCCTGAGGGGTCGGTAGGAACCTAGAAGTCTGTGAGTCCTGGAGTGACAGATGTATGAATACATCCTTACCACTGCGATTTTCCGAGGGAGAACATCTGGAGATGTCAAAGGAACAACCACAACCATTCTCTCCTGATCCAGCCTGCCACGTAGCTGATGGACAGACGCATCCATCGCACAAGACCCGGACAACCGTTCCATGAACCCGGGCATGAGATATTTCTATAACTTCGCATTTAACTTCAAAATCCATTTAATTAAGGAATTTGAATAATTTATACAACGATTAGCATATTATATTATTTCAACAGTGTTATTCCTAGTTCTCTCTAGATTGATTGGTTGTCTTAACTGAATAAATAAATAAACATTATTATTCACAGTCCGAGGAACTTCTTTGACTAGGCATGGGAGGACGGGAACTTTAATAAATAATGATTTATGAATACTGATAACATTAGTAGACATCGACTAACGGAAAATAAAGATATACTAGGTTTTGCCCGTTGCAGCGGCAACTAACGGGTTAAAACACTATGCGATTTGACGTGTGAACGTGGATGAAGCGAGGAGCGGGTGTGTGTTAAATTAAATACATGAAGAAACCTGAGGTTACAGTGACCTTGCATGTCGGGTACCCGTTGTGTATAATGTTATGTAGTGCAGCGCTTGCATTAAAATGTAATTTCCCAGGAATTGGAATGGAACCATTACAGTTAAGTTGACCCCGAGGTTACAGTGACCTTGCAACGCATGCCGAGTAACCGTTGTATATCATGTTATATATTGCAGGCACTTGCTTTAAAATGTTACCCGGGAATTGGGATGGAACCATTACAGTTAAGTTGACCCCGAGGTTACAGTGACCTTGCAACGCATGCCGTGTACCCGTTGTATATTATGTTATAAATTGCAGGCGCTTGCATTAAAATTTTATTTCCCGGGAATTGGGATGGAACCATTACAGTAAAGTTGACCCCGAGGTTACAGTGACCTTGCAACGCATGCCAGGTACCCGTTGTATATAAGATTCTCCCAGCCAGATTCTCCCAACCTTTCGCTTTGCACCGCAGCGTGAGGAATAGATTCATACGTCCGTTACTCCTGGCCACACTGACCCCCAGATTCCTACCCACCCCTCATACCCTTTTCCTTCCCATATTTTCTTCTCCTTCCTTTCCCTTAAAAAACCCTCCGCACAGCATCCTCAAAGATGACATAGGCCCTTAGGGAAATTGTTTTCCTCGGTTCCTCCTGCGTGGTTGTTAAAAAAAAACTTCCATTTTTCAAGTTAAGCTTAACGTTTTGTGAAAGTTCTGTTCAAATTCTATTCGAGTTCTGTAATTATTTATGATACCATAATTATTGGAAGGCTGTTTATCTCTCCAGCCAGATTCTCTCAACCCTTCGCCTTGCACCGCAGTGTGAGGAATAGATTCATACGTCCGTCACTCCTGGCCACACTGACCACCAGATTCCTACCCACCCCTCATACCATTTTCCTTCCCACATCTTCTTCTCCTTCCTTTCCCTTAAAAAACCCTCCACACAGCATCCTCAAAGATGACATAGGCCCCTAGGAAAATTGTTTTCCTCGGTGCCTCCTGTATGGAGCTAATGTAAAAAAAAAGTTTAGCAATGCATAATTTCATGATGCCAGAGCTCAATATTGTATATAGAAACCAATTAATGGTTCCCGGGGTGGCGATTCCAATTCCACGTTGAATGATTATCATTAAAATGCAAAATACAAAAAAAGCGCTATGTAAATTTCATATTTTTGGAAAAAATGATCCCATTCAACTTCTAGTAATTTCATCACATATTTACAAAAAAAAAACATACACAATATCATCAGAAGATTCTGAGTCGTTATGTGCAGTAGCCTACTCAGATTCTGAGTAGGTACCCACACATCTGTAAAAAAAAGTAATTAAAAATTTATAAAATTTAGTATATCCGAATGTAAATGAAGCAATCTACGCTTTTTTCCGATGCGTAAAACAAAAACTTTAGCATTTCATTTGGACAGAAAATAAGATAAAAGTTCTCTCATACCTAGTACCTACCTACTAACACACAATATATCCGTGTTCCTAGTTACCTACGTATTTTTACAAAACAAATAATTGCACCAACCAATTACCCATGTAATGTAATTTTAGTTAAATGTACAGAATAAATAGTTCCAATACACGTAGGTACTGAAGCATTTTTGAAATTCCATCTTTGATTACTTCCTTTTATTTTATATCATAATTTTAAAGTAAATAAGTTCCTACTCATAGTGAATATTGTCATTTGAATTAATAAGCAATAACATCTCTATGCGGCCACTCTGATTGGACATCGGAATAGAATTCCAATCTCTCTCCTGATTGGCTGAAAGCTAAAAAAGATAGGGTCCGCCAATATTTCCTTACTCATTTTTAACAAACACAATTTGATGAACAAAAAATTTTTTTTTTTTAAATCGACCCTTTGATTTTATTTTTTGAAAATATCATCTATCAAGTGTCCACCTTTCAAATTTAGCCACGCCAATACTATTTTCGTAATAAATAGTTATTCAGAACGAAAAATGTATTGAAATTTAAAAAAAAACTACGTATCTCATTTTGAAAAAAAATTATACGCTGCGAAAATCTTTGTCGCAACGGCCCGACTCCATTTTCTAAAAACAAAAAAAAATAAGAAAACATTATTAATACTATTACAAATTTAATCAATATATTTCCAACGGTATTTTTTTTACCACCCTGCACTTACATTCGTAAACTGGCACGCAACGAAAATCGGCATTATTTTAGTGAGAACGCATTAAGTACCTACCTATCCTGTAATAAATAACATTCTATGGCGCCTTTATTTTCTTGATATGTTGACCATCTTGAGTTTGAGTGATTTAAATGAAAGAACATTCTTCATAAGCCGGTAGGTACCTACCTCGAACATACCGGGAAAAATAATATTGGTGTAGGTAGGTACCTACGCTTATTCTCAATAAATACTTGGCGAATTTACAATAATTCAATGGAACGGTAGGTACCTATCGCGTTATAAATTGTGTTTTTTTAAATTTTCATATGGCCAGCGATTTTTACACTCTCGAAGAATTTACGAACACGTTTTTGACATGAAAATGTGTAATATTTGGCAGCATCTCCTGACATATTGTATATGAGAATCATATGTATTATTGTTATTAAAAGTTGCGGAATCTTTCCGGCTATCGTATTTTTAAAAAACATCTAGCCCGGAATCGGTTTTTCGGCGGCAATGTCGTTTTCCGAAAAACAACGACCCAAACCGCCGAGAGTTCCGTTTTGTTAGGCTAAAACTTTGACATCTGAGATCCTGACCTATGTCAAGTCAATAGTCCTAGCATTTTCCTTTGTGAAATAAGCGGGTTTTTTCGTCATTTTTTTTTTTCAAACGCCATCTGTCGGCGGGAAATACAACCGAGCCGGATCGAGTGATTCGAGTAGAGCTTCTAGTTTTCGCCGCCGATTCGTATAGAAGAATAAATCCCTGTATATATTTCATTTTGTCGAAAAAAATATACTCCCAGCTTCTTGTCTGAATTTGCTTCAACCGAAAGTGAACCTTAAGGTGGGTGAAACGTAAAGGGCAGAGTGGTCGTTTTTCGCGTCAAGGAAAAAGTGCGCGGTCGATAAACTGTGTATTAATATATACTAGGTTTTGCCCGTTGCAGAAGCAACTGACGGGTTAAGACACTATGCGATTTGACGTGTGAACGTGGATGAAGCGAGGAGGAGTGTGTGTTAAATTAAATATATGAAGAAACCTGAGTTCACAGTGGCCTTGCAACGCATGCCGGGTACCCGTTGTATATAATGTTATGTAGTGCAGCGCTTGCATTAAAATGTAATTTCCCAGGAATTGGAATGGAACCATTACAGTTAAGTTGATCCCGAGGTTACAGTGACCTTGCAACGCATGCCGAGTAACCGTTGTATATCATGTTATATATTGCAGGCACTTGCTTTAAAATATTATTTCCCGGGAATTGGGATGGAACCATTACAGTTAAGTTGACCCCGAGGTTACAGTGACCTTGCAACGCATGCCGTGTACCCGTTGTATATTATGTTATAAATTGCAGGCGCTTGCATTAAAATTTTATTTCCCGGGAATCGGGATGAAACCATTACAGTAAAGTTGACCCCTAGGTTAAAGTCGCCTTGCAACGCATACCGGGTACCCGTTGTATATAATTTTATATAGTGCAGGTGCTTGCATTATAATGTAGTTTCCCGGTACTTGGGATGGAACCATTATAATTAAGTTGACCCCGAGGTTACAGTGACCTTGCAACGCATGCCGGGTACCCGTTGTATATACTGTTATAAAGTGCAGGCGCTTGCATTATAATGTAGTTTCCCAGGACTTCGGATGGAAACATTACAGTTTTATTGACCCCGAGGTTAAAGCGGCCTTGCAACGCATGCCGGGTACCCGTTGTATATAATTTTATAAAGTGCATAATTTTATAATGTTGTTTCCCGGGACTTAGTAGGGAACCATTACGGTTTATTTGACCCCGAAGTTAAAGTGGCCTCGCAACGCATGCCGGGTACCCGCTGTATATAATTAATTTATTTACGCACAAATAGTCCATTAACAATAACAATCGGTTGCACGGTTTAGCAGTGCAAAATTTCATTATGCCGGAGCTCACTATTGTAGTTGTATTGTATTTCATTTTGCAAGTGTAAGTACTAAGTAGGTACTTTGTTGTAATATTTCACCAAAACGACGCCATTATGCTGTTGAGCATAAAATAATTTTCACTACAAATAAATTCATTCAATATCATGTTTTGATTTTTAAATGAAAAAAGTCCCCGCAAGTAAGTACCTACCTAGAACACGCGTAATGTATATATATATATATATTTTATTATTTTTTTTTATTTAACAATGTTTAAATAGAACACACTTAAAAATAAAATAATAATAATTAATAAAAAAAATTGACAATTCTTTAAATTTTTCTAGTAAATTTTCAGTTCTAGATAGTTCCGTTCGAGTTCTGTAATTATTTTAGTTTTGCAATGTAACTGACCTTTAATGATAAAATAACAGAACTTGAGTAGAACCAATAAAGAACGTGAAAATTAACTTTAAAAAAAGTTGAATTATTCAGTATCATCGAAACAACCTTACCATTGCATTAAAACCTAATTAATTGTGTATCTACGTATTCGGGTAGGTACCTGCGCATTTTCTTCTCTTTGCTTTTTTCATCATATTTGCAATACTACCGAAATAAGTAGGTACCTACCCCGAATGAATAACGTGTTAATTTGAACTGGCTAGCAAAATTTTAACTTCCGATGGAATCTGTAAGCGCGTGTTTTGATGATTTTTTTTCGGAAAATGTCGAATTTTGTCAGCATCTCCTGAACTATTTTATATGGGATGGGCATACAATTTTGGTTTTAAAAGTTGCGGAATTCTCTATTGTATTAGATTTTTGAAAAACATCCGAGCCGGGATCGGTTTTGGGGCCGCAATGCCGCGTACCGTAAAACCACTACCGAAAACCGTGAAAAGTCTGCTTTGTTAGGCTAAAAATTTGACGTCTGAGATCCCTGACCTGACTCAATATTCCTAGCATTTTCATTTGCATCGAAACTGATGGCCAAAATGACATCATTTTTTTGGAAACGCGAACCTGTCGGCGGGAAATGTAACCTGGCCGAATTGAGTGTAATTTTACTATTGGTTCTAGTTTTCGCCGTTGATTCGCGTCAGTTTTTCTGTGGATAAGGCGCTAATTTTGTCGAAAAAAACTGACCTCGCAAAATCAAAGTACTGAGGGTGCACTGAATTTGCTTTAACCGAAAGTGAACCTTGAGGTGGGTGAAACGCAAAGGGCGTACTGGTCGTTTTTGCGTCAACGAAAAAGTGCGCGGAAAAAGAGCTTTCCCAAAGTGAACAATACTATATATACTAGGTTTTGCCCGTTGCAGAAGCAACTGACGGGTTTAAACACTATGCGATTTGACGTGTGAACGTGGATGAAGCGAGGAAGAGTGTGTGTTAAATTAAATATATGAAGAAACCTGAGGTTACAGTGACCTTGCAACGCATGCCGGGTACCCGTTGTATATAATGTTATGTAGTGCAGCGCTTGCATTAAAATGTAATTTCCCAGGAATTGGAATGGAACCATTACAGTTAAGTTGACCCCGAGGTTACAGTGACCTTGCAACGCATGCCGAGTAACCGTTGTATGTTATGTTATAAATTGCAGGCGCTTGCATTAAAATTTTATTTCCCGGGAATCGGGATGGAACCATTACAGTAAAGTTGACCCCTAGGTTACAGTGACCTTGCAACGCATACCGGGTACCCGTTGTATATAATGTTATATAGTGCAGGCGCTTGCTTTAAAATGTTATTTCCCGGGAATTGGGATGGAACCATTACAGTTAAGTTGACCCCGAGGTTACAGTGACCTTGCAACGCATGCCGTGTACCCGTTGTATATTATGTTATAAATTGCAGGCGCTTGCATTAAAATTTTATTTCCCGGGAATCGGGATGAAACCATTACAGTAAAGTTGACCCCTAGGTTACAGTGACCTTGCAACGCATGCCGGGTACCCGTTGTATATAATGTTATATAGTGCAGGCGCTTGCATTATAATGTAGTTTCCGGGGACTTGGGATGGAACCATTAGAGTTTAGTTGACCCTGAGGTTAAAGTGGCCTTGCAACGCATGCCGGGTACCCGTAGTATATAATGTTACATAGTGCAGGCGCTTGCATTATAATGTAGTTTCCCAGGACTTCGGATGGAAACATTACAGTTTATTGACCCCGAGGTTAAAGCGGCCTTGCAACGCATGCCGGGTACCCGTTGTATATAATTTTATAAAGTGCATAATTTTATAATGTTGTTTCCCGGGACTTGGTAGGGAACCATTACGGTTTAGTTGACCCCGAAGTTAAAGTGGCCTCGCAACGCATGCCGGGTACCCGCTGTATATAATTAATTTATTTACGCACAAATAGTCCATTAACAATAACAATCGGTTGCATTTTGCAAGTGTAAGTACTAAGTAGGTACTTTGTTGTAATATTTCACCAAAACGACGCCATTATGCTGTTGAGCATAAAATAATTTTCACTACAAATAAATTCATTCAATATCATGTTTTGATTTTTAAATGAAAAAAGTCCTCGCAAGTAAGTACCTACCTAGAACACGCGTAATGTATATATATATACAATGTTCAAATAGAACACACTTAAAAATAAAAATAAATAATTAATAAAAAAAATTGACAATTCTTTAAATTTTTCTAGTAAATTTTCAGTTCTATAAAGTTCCGTTCGAGTTCTGTAATTATTTCAGTTTTGTGATGTAACTGGTCTGTAATGATAAAACAATAGAATTTGAGTAGAACCATCACAGAACGTGAAAATTAACTTTAAAAAAGTTCAATTATTCTGTATCATCGAAACAATCTTACCTTAGTATTTATTGCATTAAAACCTAATTCGTTGTGTAGGTACCCATTCAGGTAGGTACCTGCGCATTTCCTTAGATTCCGGCAATCTTAGCTTTTTTCATCATATTTGCAATACTACCGAAATAAGTAGGTACCTACCCGGAATAAATAACGTGTTAATTTGAACTGGCCAGGAATATTTAAACTTCCGATGGAATCTCTAAGCACGTGTTTTGGTGATTTTTTTTTGGAAAAGTTCGGATTTTGGTAGCTTTTCCTGAAGTTTTTTACATGGTATGGGCATGTTATATCGGTGTTAAAAGTTGCGGAATTCTCTACTGCGTTAGATTTTTGAAAAACATCCAAGCCGGGATCGGTTTTGGGGCCACAATGCCGCGTACCGTAAAACCACTACCGAAAACTGTGAAAAGTCTGTTTTGTTAGGCTAAAAATTTGACGTCTGAGATCCCTGACCTGACTCAATATTCCTAGCATTTTCATTTGCATTGAAACTGATGGCCAAAATGACATCTTTTTTTTTGGAAACGCGAACCTGTCGGCGGGAAATGTAACCTGGCCGAATTGAGTGTGATTTTACTATTGGTTCTAGTTTTCGCCGTTGATTCGCGTTAGTTTTTCTGTGAATAAGGCGCTAATTTTGTCGACAAAAATAAACTCCGCAAAATCAAAGTACTGAGGGTGCACTGAATTTGCTTGAACCGAAAGTGAACCTTGAGGTGGGTGGAACGTAAAGGGCGTACTGGTCGTTTTTGCGTCAACAAAAAAGTGCGCGGAAAAAGAGCTTTCCCAAAGTGAACATTAATATATATACTAGGTTTTGCCCGTTGCAGAAGCAACTGACGGGTTAAGACACTATGCGATTTGACGTGTGAACGTGGATGAAGCGAGGAGGAGTGTGTGTTAAATTAAATATATGAAGAAACCTGAGTTCACAGTGGCCTTGCAACGCATGCCGGGTACCCGTTGTATATAATGTTATGTAGTGCAGCGCTTGCATTAAAATGTAATTTCCCAGGAATTGGAATGGAACCATTACAGTTAAGTTGATCCCGAGGTTACAGTGACCTTGCAACGCATGCCGAGTAACCGTTGTATATCATGTTATATATTGCAGGCACTTGCTTTAAAATATTATTTCCCGGGAATTGGGATGGAACTATTACAGTTAAGTTGACCCCGAGGTTACAGTGACCTTGCAACGCATGCCGTGTACCCGTTGTATATTATGTTATAAATTGCAGGCGCTTGCATTACAATTTTATTTCCCGGGAATCGGGATGAAACCATTACAGTAAAGTTGACCCCTAGGTTAAAGTCGCCTTGCAACGCATACCGGGTACCCGTTGTATATAATTTTATATAGTGCAGGTGCTTGCATTATAATGTAGTTTCCCGGTACTTGGGATGGAACCATTATAATTAAGTTGACCCCGAGGTTACAGTGACCTTGCAACGCATGCCGGGTACCCGTTGTATATACTGTTATATAGTGCAGGCGCTTGCATTATAATGTAGTTTCCCAGGACTTCGGATGGAAACATTACAGTTTTATTGACCCCGAGGTTAAAGCGGCCTTGCAACGCATGCCGGGTACCCGTTGTATATAATTTTATAAAGTGCATAATTTTATAATGTTGTTTCCCGGGACTTGGTAGGGAACCATTACGGTTTAGTTGACCCCGAAGTTAAAGTGGCCTCGCAACGCATGCCGGGTACCCGCTGTATATAATTAATTTATTTACGCACAAATAGTCCATTAACAATAACAATCGGTTGCACGGTTTAGCAGTGCAAAATTTCATTATGCCGGAGCTCACTATTGTAGTTGTATTGTATTTCATTTTGCAAGTGTAAGTACTAAGTAGGTACTTTGTTGTAATATTTCACCAAAACGACGCCATTATGCTGTTGAGCATAAAATAATTTTCACTACAAATAAATTCATTCAATATCATGTTTTGATTTTTAAATGAAAAAAATCCCCGCAAGTAAGTACCTACCTAGAACACGCGTAATGTATATATATATATATATATATATATATATATATATATTTTATTATTTTTTTTTATTTAACAATGTTTAAATAGAACACACTTAAAAATAAAAAAATAATAATTAGTTAAAAAAAATTGACAATTCTTTAAATTTTTCTAGTAAATTTTCAGTTTTAGATAGTTCCGTTCGAGTTCTGTAATTATTTTAGTTTTGCAATGTAACTGACCTTTAATGATAAAATAACAGAACTTGAGTAGAACCAATAAAGAACGTGAAAATTAACTTTAAAAAAAGTTGAATTATTCAGTATCATCGAAACAACCTTACCATTGCATTAAAACCTAATTAATTGTGTATCTACGTATTCGGGTAGGTACCTGCGCATTTTCTTCTCTTTGCTTTTTTCATCATATTTGCAATACTACCGAAATAAGTAGGTACCTACCCCGAATGAATAACGTGTTAATTTGAACTGGCTAGCAAAATTTTAACTTCCGATGGAATCTGTAAGCGCGTGTTTTGATGATTTTTTTTCGGAAAATGTCGAATTTTGCCAGCATCTCCTGAACTATTTTATATGGGATGGGCATACAATTTTGGTTTTAAAAGTTGCGGAATTCTCTATTGTATTAGATTTTTGAAAAACATCCGAGCCGGGATCGGTTTTGGGGCCGCAATGCCGCGTACCGTAAAACCACTACCGAAAACCGTGAAAAGTCTGTTTTGTTAGGCTAAAAATTTGACGTCTGAGATCCCTGACCTGACTCAACATTCCTAGCATTTTCATTTGCATTGAAACTGATGGCCAAAATGACATCTTTTTTTTTGGAAACGCGAACCTGTCGGCGGGAAATGTAACCTGGCCGAATTGAGTGTAATTTTACTATTGGTTCTAGTTTTCGCCGTTGATTCGCGTTAGTTTTTCTGTGAATAAGGCGCTAATTTTGTCGACAAAAATAAACTCCGCAAAATCAAAGTACTGAGGGTGCACTGAATTTGCTTGAACCGAAAGTGAACCTTGAGGTGGGTGAAACGTAAAGGGCGTACTGGTCGTTTTTGCGTCAACGAAAAAGTGCGCGGAAAAAGAGCTTTCCCAAAGTGAACATTAATATATATACTAGGTTTTGCCCGTTGCAGAAGCAACTGACGGGTTAAAACACTTTGCGATTTGCGTGTGAATGTGGATGAAGCGAGGAGGAGTGTGTGTTAAATTAATTATATGAAGAAACCTGAGGTTACAGTGACTTTGCAACGCATGCCGGGTACCCGTTGTATATAATGTTATAATATAGTGCAGGCATTTGCAAGGCGCTTGCATAATAATGTAGTTTCCCTGAACTTGGAATGGAATACAGTTAAGTTGATCCCGAGGTTACAGTGATGTTGCAACGCATGCCGGGAACCCTTTGTATATAATGTTATAATATAAAACAGGCGTTTGCAAGGCGCTTGCATTATAATGTAGTTTCCCGGAACTTGGAATGGAACCATTACAGTTAAGTTGACCCCGAGATTACAGTGATGTTGCAACGCATGCCGGGTACCCGTTGTATATAATGTTATAATATAAAGCAGGCGTTTGCAAGGCGCTTGCATTATAATGTAGTTTCCCGGAACTTGGAATGGAACCATTACAGTTAAGTTGACCCCGAGATTACAGTGATGTTGCAACGCATGCCGGGTACCCGTTGTATATAATGTTATAATACATTGCATGCGTTTGCAAGGCGCTTGAATTATAATGTAGTTTCCCGGAACTTGGAATGGAACCATTACAGTTAAGTTGACCCCGAGGTTACAGCGATGTTGCAACGCATGCCGGGTACCCGTTGTATATAATGTTATAATATAAAGCAGGCGTTTGCAAGGCGCTTGCATTATAATGTAGTTTCCCGGAACTTGGAATGGAACCATTACAGTTAAGTTGACCCCGAGATTACAGTAATGTTGCAACGCATGCCGGGTACCCGTTGTATATAATGTTATAATACAGTGCATGCGTTTGCAAGGCGCTTGAATTATAATGTAGTTTCCCGGAACTTGGAATGGAACCATTACAGTTAAGTTGACCCCGAGGTTACAGTGTTGTTGCAACGCATGCCAGGTACCCGTTGTATATAATGTAATGTAGAAATACAAATCCCCAAAGTTGTCCTTTATTGGATAACCAACACCTCTGCCATAGGTCACCTCAAGTGGTTCGCTACGTTTGGTGATTTAGTAGGGGTGTCCGGGTTCATGGGGTGAGGTCTGTCTAGGTCTTGGAGGCGGATGTCCAGGACACACTGAACCCCAGATTCCTACCCACCCCTTAAACCCTTTTCCTTCCCAGAACTCTCATCTCCTTCCTTTCCTTAAAAAAAATCCTCCACACAGCATCCCCAAAGATGACATAGGACCTGAGGGAAATTATTTTCCCCACGGCCTCCTGTGCGGAGCTCATGTAAAAAAAAAAAATTAAATGCATATAAATTCACCTTTCCCAAAAAGCCAGAAATAATTGAAAAAAACATGTTCTTAATATATTTTCCCTTGCTTAGTTCTGCACTCCTGGTATTTATCCTTTTAAAATTTTGTTTTATTCGAAAAAAAAAAGAACAGAAAAAATATTCTTTCATAGCGTACTCTACCCCCCCCCCCCTTCCTCCATCCCGCAAAACCCCTCCCGGGTTCCCCTCCCCCTTCCCAGATTACCCTCCCCCCTCCGTGGTTTTTTCCCCCCTCCCGCGCTCATTATTTCATTGCCGTTACATTTGGTTTTCAAACAGCTCGCGTGCCACCTATTGAAATACTCACCAGCCAATAAACAAACATAACAAAAAAAAATTATTCAATTTTGTGCAGTCTTTCGGAAGTTATACGCGTTCATACATTTCGACGATTGATTTTTATGCAAATTTCATAATGCCAGAGCTTACCAGTAGTTTTATAGAAACCTTGTCCTATCAGTAACGAAAACAATAAAAAAAGAATTTTCAGATTCGGTGCATTCGTTCGAAAGTTATACGCATATATACATTTCGGCAATTCATTTTTATACAAATTTCATTATGGCAGATCTCACCGGTATTTTTATGCAAAACCTTGTCCTAACAGTAACGAACCCACCAAAAAAACAATTATTCAATTCGATGCATCCGTTCGAAAGTTATGCGCGTGCAAACATTTCGGCAACCATTTTATACAAATTTCATAATGCCAGTGCTCACCAGAAGATCAATAAAAACCTTATCCTAACAATTACAAACACAAAACAAAAATAATTATCCAATTCGGTGCATGCATTCGAAAGTTATGGGCGTACTTGCATATCGGCGATTCATTTATAATACCTATATCAGTTTCTCAGGCACCTAACGATTTTATAGTTTTTCATACAGTTAAATATTTCTCAGTCAATTTCTGCGCTCCTGGTAGGTACCCTGTAACGTTTATACAGAATGTGCAATGCAATTTTTCACAAAAATGGCGCTTTAATTTTATTTTTATAATTTTATAATATATCAGTTTCTCAGGTACCTACCGATTTTACAGTTTTTCATATAGTTAAACATACGTATGTATAAAGCCGCCGACAGGGCCTAGCAGCAGAAATCTGCCAAACAGAAGTATGTAGACACAATCGGAGACATGCCATCATCAAATTCTCAAAGATTCGTCGCAATGGGATGAACGGTTAACCGTGTATAATTTAATGAAGCTAAAACAACATATTATTATCTCGGTCAATTTCTGCGCTCCTGATACTTTGGATCCATTATTTTACAAAACCTAGGGTTTTTTTTCACAAAAATGGCGCTATAATTTTATTTTTATTATTTAGGAAAACAAATTTGGTCATCGGGATAAGCACCTCATTTTATTTGATTTTATTAAATTTTGTATTAAGTACCTACTTAGTATTTAAATGGTTAATAATATTTCATTTATATGGCAACACAACCGTTAAACTTTGTCTCAACCACCTCAAGCACAGCCTGAAAATCGAACACCTGCGCCCGTTTTAGAACATTTTACATACAAATTACGTCAGCTAAGGCTGTCAGGGCCTCGCTGAAAACTTGCGGTGGTTTTGAATAATGTTCCATGCTTAGTGTTGCAAGATTCGAGAAAATTTAATAAAGATTATTATTTACCCTCGTACGAATACAATCAATTTGAAACTTGTTCCATCAGTCGTTGAACAACAGCATTTTTTTCGCGCTAGGATCTGCGAACGTTCCAATTTAGATTTCGACACATTTTTGAATTTCTCCAAGGAAAAGCTGCGGTTGTAGATTCTGTCGATAGGCGTCTCCGTGTAAATTGTACCTATTTTTAAACATTAGTTTCAAAATATGACTTTTCCGTAGTTTTTTCGCAAATGTCAGTTTTCAATCGAATATTACAACGATGTTTTTGTGAAAAGTGATAATTGCGATGGTCAATTGACCTTTTAAAAAGTCTCGTTGACGTAATTTTACTAAATTTTGGCTTCCAAGCGTGATATTTTCTAAGAAATCACGTATGCCAGTCGGCCGGTGGGAAATCGAAAAATGAAGAATGACATTTAAAATTTATGTACCTAGCCAAATCAATTTTGTATGGGAGATTTTCGCTATATCTTTCTCAACTTTTGCGGGCATTTGAAAAGAGATAGATAGCTTCGAAGGAGAGTGAACCGTGGGGCCTTTGAAATTGAATCAACTTAGAGGTCAATTTGGCTTGCCAAATTTTATTTTACCAAACTGCAGCAAGCCAAAGTGACCCTTGTCGTTTCACCCACCCGAGGGGCAAAGTGGTCGCTTTTCCCCTCAAATCAAAAGTGAGCTTTTTCGTGACCTTTCCCTGACCTACCCCAAAACCAAACAATACTATATATACTAGGTTTTGCCCGTTGCAGAAGCAACTGACGGGTTTAAACACTATGCGATTTGACGTGTGAACGTGGATGAAGCGAGGAAGAGTGTGTGTTAAATTAAATATATGAAGAAACCTGAGGTTACAGTGACCTTGCAACGCATGCCGGGTACCCGTTGTATATAATGTTATGTAGTGCAGCGCTTGCATTAAAATGTAATTTCCCAGGAATTGGAATGGAACCATTACAGTTAAGTTGACCCCGAGGTTACAGTGACCTTGCAACGCATGCCGAGTAACCGTTGTATATTATGTTATAAATTGCAGGCGCTTGCATTAAAATTTTATTTCCCGGGAATCGGGATGAAACCATTACAGTAAAGTTGACCCCTAGGTTACAGTGACCTTGCAACGCATACCGGGTACCCCTTGTATATAATGTTATATAGTGCAGGCGCTTGCTTTAAAATGTTATTTCCCGGGAATTGGGATGGAACCATTACAGTTAAGTTGACCCCGAGGTTACAGTGACCTTGCAACGCATGCCATGTAACCATTGTATATTATGTTATAAATTGCAGGCGCTTGTACTAAAATTTTATTTCCCGGGAATCGGGATGAAACCATTACAGTAAAGTTGACCCCTAGGTTACAGTGACCTTGCAACGCATGCCGGGTACCCGTTGTATATAATGTTATATAGTGCAGGCGCTTGCATTATAATGTAGTTTCCGGGGACTTGGGATGGAACCATTAGAGTTTAGTTGACCCTGAGGTTAAAGTGGCCTTGCAACGCATGCCGGTTACCCGTAGTATATAATGTTACATAGTGCAGGCGCTTGCATTATAATGTAGTTTCCCAGGACTTCGGATGGAAACATTACAGTTTTATTGACCCCGAGGTTAAAGCGGCCTTGCAACGCATGCCGGGTACCCGTTGTATATAATTTTATAAAGTGCATAATTTTATAATGTTGTTTCCCGGGACTTGGTAGGGAACCATTACGGTTTAGTTGACCCCGAAGTTAAAGTGGCCTCGCAACGCATGCCGGGTACCCGCTGTATATAATTAATTTATTTACGCACAAATAGTCCATTAACAATAACAATCGGTTGCACGGTTTAGCAGTGCAAAATTTCATTATGCCGGAGCTCACTATTGTAGTTGTATTGTATTTCATTTTGCAAGTGTAAGTACTAAGTAGGTACTTTGTTGTAATATTTCACCAAAACGACGCCATTATGCTGTTGAGCATAAAATAATTTTCACTACAAATAAATTCATTCAATATCATGTTTTGATTTTTAAATGAAAAAAGTCCCCGCAAGTAAGTACCTACCTAGAACACGCGTAATGTATATATATATACAATGTTCAAATAGAACACACTTAAAAATAAAAAAAATAATTAATAAAAAAAATTGACAATTCTTTAAATTTTTCTAGTAAATTTTCAGTTCATAAAGTTCCGTTCGAGTTCTGTAATTATTTCAGTTTTGTGATGTAACTGGTCTGTAATGATAAAACAATAGAATTTGAGTAGAACCATCACAGAACGTGAAAATTAACTTAAAAAAGTTCAATTATTCTGTATCATCGAAACAACCTTACCTTAGTATTTATTGCATTAAAACCTAATTCGTTGTGTAGGTACCCATTCAGGTAGGTACCTGCGCATTTCCTTAGATTCCGGCAATCTTTGCTTTTTTCATCATATTTGCAATACTACCGAAATAATTAGGTACCTACCCGGAATGAATAACGTGTTAATTTTAACTGGCCACCAATATTTAAACTTCCGATGGAATCTGTGAGCGCGTATTTTGATGATTTTTTTTCGGAAAATTTCGAGTTTTGTCAGCATCTCCTGACGTATTTTATATGAGAATCGTATGTTTTATTGGTGTTAAAAGTTGCGGAATCTATCCGGCTATCGTATTTTCAAAAAACATCTAGCCCGGAATCGGTTTTTCGGCGGTAATGTCGTTTTCCGAAAAACAATGACCGAAACCGCCGAGAGTTCCGTTTTGTTAGGCTAAAAATTTGACATCTAAGATCCTGACCTATGTCAATAGTCCTATATAGCATTTTCCTTTGTGAAATTAGCGGGTTTTTTCGTCATTTTTTTTTTTCAAACGCCGTCTGTCGGCGGGAAATATAATCGAGTGATTCGAGTAGAGCTTCTAGTTTTCGACGCCGATTCGTATCGGAGAATAAATTCCTGTATATATTTTTTTTGTCGAAAAAAAAAACTCCCAGCTTCCATGTCTGAATTTGTTGAGTGCCCTGTTTTCGTGAATTGGAAATTTTTGTGTGAAATCAGACGACCCCGCCATTCGAACGGATAAAAATAGAACTACGACCGTATGCGATAGACGTTTGATTTTTTCTAATGTGAACAATCCACACTCGTATTCCGCACCGCTAGATGTCTCCCGTAAAGTTTTGGCAAACGTATAAATTAAAATTAAAAATGTTTCCCGATCCAGAAAAAAAAACAAAAGCTCGTGCCGAAGACTTCGAAGGAGATTGAACCGTGAAGCCTTCCGAAATGCTGAACGCCAAGGTCCACTTTGGCTTGAGGATCGATGGCTGAAAATTCTCATACGATTTTAGTTACGCTGCCCGTTGACCGAAACTGACCTCTCAAAGTGTACGAATCTCGAGGAGCCGAAAGGTCGTTTTGGCGTGACAGGTTTGGCTTAATTTTTGCATACAAAAAAGAGTGAGCTTTTCCCGACCTACCCCAAAACCAAACAATACTATATACTAGGTTTTGCCCGTTGCAGAAGCAACTGACGGGTTAAAGCACTGTGCGATTTGATGTGTGAACGTGGATGAAGCGAGGAGTGTGTGTTCAATAAATATTTGAAGAAAAAAACGATGTTTGAATGTAGACGAAGCGAGGTGTGTGCGCCACATAGAGGGCACAGGCAGTAGACTGCTCAATTTGGTACACCTACTATAGGGCCACTTCGGTCAACTGGTTCAAGGAGTTCAGTATGGGAATAAAAGTTATTTTTTTAATCCATTTTTTTTGGAATTTTTATAATATTGAAATTTTATGGATCTTAAATTTTTTTCAGATTTTAAAATGTTTTGGATTTTTAAATTTTTTGGATTTTTAAATTTTTTTGGATTTTTAAATTTTTTTGATTTTAAATTTTTTTGGATTTTTAAATTTTTTGAAATTTGAAATTTTTTTCGATTTTTAAATTTTTTGAATTTTAAAATTTTTTCGTTTTTAAAATTTTTTGGATTTTGAAATTTTTTGGATTTTAAAATTTTTTTCGATTTTAAAATTTTTTTGATTTTAAATTTTTTGGATTTTAAAATTTTGTGAACTTTAAAATTTTTTGGATATTGAAATTTTTTTCGATTTTGAAATTTTTTGGAATTTAAAATTTTTTCGATTTTAAAATTTTTTGGATTTTGAAATTTTTTGGATTTTAAAATTTTTTTCGATTTTAAAATTTTTTGGATTTTATTTTTTTTTAATTTTAAAATTTTTTGGATTTTAAAATTTTTTTGGATTTAAAATTTTATGAAATTTAAAATTTTTTGGATTTTTAAATTTTTTGTATTTTGAAATTAAAATTATTTTTAAATTGGTTATCAAAATAACGTAATATAATATTTTTATAATTAACGTAATATATTAATTATTTTTTGATTGATTAGTTTGTGTTATTTCTCATTAACACTAATTAACTTATAAAGTATAAGTTCTGGTGTAAAATCACCATTCAGAATTGAAACTTTGTTTGAAATGGCTTTGGCCGTGTTTACTTACCAGATCTGAGGTTCAATTTGGGAGGCGGGAATAGGAACCATCGCCTCAGGAACCTTTATTGGATAACCAACACCTCTGCCATAGGTCACCCTAGATGATTCGCTACGTTTAGTGATTTAGCAGAGGTGCCCGGGTTCATGGGATGAGGTTTGTCTAGGTCTGATGATCAGGACACACTGATCCCCAGATTCCTATCCACCCTTTAATCCCTTTTCCTTCCCAGAACTCTCCTCTCCTTCGTTTCCCTAAAAGGCGAAGCGAGCAGGAGTGTGTTAAATTAAATATATGAAGAAAAAACAATATCTGAATGCGGATGAAGCGAGGAGTGAGCGCCTACAAAGGGAACAGGTAGTCGACCGCTCCCCCAAAGTTTCATCGCAATCGGATGAACGGTTTAGCAATGCATAATTTCATGATGCCAGAGCTCACTATTTTATACAAAAACCATCGCGGGCATTCATATATCAAATCCCCAAAGTTTCATCACAATCGGATGAACGGTTTAGCAATGCATAATTTCACGATGCCAGAGCTCACTATTCTATACAGAAAGAATCGACTGGATGCACACATCAAATCCCCAAGGTTTCATCGCAATCGAATATTTGACGGGTGTATGTGGATGAAGCGAGAAGCGCTTGTTGAATTAAATATACAAAGAAAAAACGATCTTTGAATGTGGATAAGGCGAGGAGTGTGTGCCTACAAAGGGCACAGGAAGTCGACCGCTCAATTCCATATACCTGCTCTCGGCCGATTCGGTCGCCCGGTTCAAGGTGTTCAGTACGGGCCTTCTCTCGCAAATCAGTACGGGCCTTCTCTCGCAAAAGGGGGCCGCGGAGATGCCTGCTCAGTTTTTCACTGCGCCATTCCGGTTGTGCAGGTCGATACGCGTAATTTGATACCCGTACGTATAATTTCCTGCTGCAAAGAAGACTTACCAACTCTTTCACTCATTCACTCTATGTATGAATGTATGTTTACAGTTCAGGTAGCAATTGAAAAGCTGAAGTGATAGCGTTGCCAACTCTACGTCTTTTTAGATCTAAGTATTTTAGGCCTTCCCTGTACACCTACGAACTTCAGTCGCAGAATCTACGTATTTTCTTTGAAATTGTACAAATTGAAAAAATTACACATCTCATTAGGCTGAAGAAGTATATTTTCAGTTACTTTAGGGAACGTACCCATACTACATGACCAACTTTTTGCAATTTTTAACCCCCCCCCCCCCGGTGACCAAAATCCTAAGCAACCCGCCGCTCATTTGTATGGAGCGTGACATTTTGAAGACCCCCCCCTCCCTAAACGTGTCACGTAGTATGGGTACGTTCCCTTATTTAAAGACAGAGGCGCCCCTGTCTGCGGGACAAATTATGTGGTGCGTTGTGGTGTGGTGTGGTTTCATACTGCTAGAGTCCGTGCCACATAAGAAGTCCTGCAGATGAAAGTGCTCGACTATTTTCAGGATTATTTCCAACAAATCTTACCAAGTTAGACCGTGAATGGAGAACTCCAAGAAACACAAATCTTCCATTTCAAGAAAATCAGCAAATCAAAGCTGATGAGTTTTGATGTCATATTTCAAAAATAAGAAAAGGTGAAGTCTCAAATGTTTCTCTTACTGGTCCAGTTTATATAAAGAAGTAGGTATGTCTCTTTTGCTACCAGCAGCTCCCCAATACCAGTACCAATTATACCTACTCTCTTCATTACCGAGTTCCACCCACCAGACACACAGCACTCACACGACAACATTACAGTACAAAAGTTATTAACTTGCCTCAAAGCAGTGCGAATGTCGAGCATCTGTTTTCTGCGATTAATTTGACAAAAACTAACGTCAGAAACAGACTTTCTAATGAAATGCTTACTTTTCATAAAAAGTGGCTAAAAAACAAACAGCGAGCCTTCATTAATATTTTAATAAATATAATTTGACTGAAAATTGAGTATTTTAGTCTTAAACCATAATTTACAATACCAGAGATGAAAAGGGGTTAATACGCTAATATTGCAAGTACGAAGAACGGTTCAAATGCTGCCTGAGTTCTATCTCTTTAACCCGTAAGCTGCGGATCGCATGTATAGTCGTTTTTAATGTTATTTCGTTTTTGTAAATAATTATGTGTAAAAACGAAATTACTAAAGCTTTTGGTATAGGTATTTGTAAACAATGACAATGTAATATCTTATGACATTCAGGAGTTTCCTTAGAAATGAGTAAGTAAAAACACGTTTTTTATTCAGGAAAATACACCAGCCAAAATAATACTGCAGAATAATTCAGCAGCTTATGGATTAAATAAATTGTAAAACAAAATACAATATGTTTTATTCAGTTTCACGTACCCTAACTTCTTCATTTCACGAAAAAAAAAATATGTGGATCTATGAACTTTTCATATACAAATTTTACTAATACTACATAATTTTCTAATCTGGCCTACACCTTTTTCAAAATCCGAGTAGGCAACACTACAGGAATGATGTGTGAATCCATCCTTCCCGCTGCGATGAAAGGCAAAGGGTTGAGTCCTGGAGAGAACAAAGGTCTCCATCAACCAGTCTCCCAATTTCATAATCACTTTTGTTCTATTGTACTATTCATAAATATAACCAGTAAATATTTACATAATAGGGACACGCTTAACACTTACTTTTTATTTCAAAATACTCGGTATCATTTAGATCAGTGTTCGGCAAACTTATTAGCCAAATCTTTGCATTATAACGATTCAAAAAAAATTTGAGAGCAAATCTGTTTGATTTAGTCAAAGGATATTCAAATACAGAAGAGATATGCTATGGTGTCCGCGCAACTGTCGCCGGACTACGCGCTAATTAGCGTAGTTTTCATACAAAAAGAATTTGTTCATTTCGTTGATTTTTTGAAAATATGCATTAATATTGGTTAACAATATATTTTGAATAAGGAAAGAATTCGTTCGTTTAGTTTAACGTTCGTTTGGTTTATTTGTTAATTATTTGTTCTTTTAGTTTATTTGTTAATTGATAAACAATATCGGCGACACCCGGAAGCGCAGACCCACATAGTAAAAACAGCAGATAGCACATCTACTTATATTTCAATATCTTTGGATTTAGTAAACATTTATCATAATTTTAGGACTCCAGATACTAATATCTACAGCCTGTATGTCGGACGAATATCTACAGCTCATATGTTGAACTAACATCTACGAACTTCAGAGTGTTGACTAATATCTACAGAGAGTAGGTTGGATTAATCAGCTAAATGTGTCCAATAGTCCGATATTAGGGATTTTTACATACATACTTACATAAATTAAGTTTTTTAAACTGCATACGCTATATTACGTTATTCCAATATGCTATATATAATTGCAAATCCAACCTCTGCCAGTGCTGTAGATATGCGTCAACACTTTGGTTCTCATAGATATTCTTCAACAGTTTGAGCTGTAGATATTCGTCAACACTTTCCTTCTCATTGATATTAGTTAGATTTTTTTCAGTTTTTGGAATTCCTGTAGATATTAGTAGACGCCCCCTAATTTTAGTACTTCATTAAATTATGGGTACGCTGAATAAAACTTGATAATAAAATTTTATTCATTGATAACAAAATATTATGTTATTAAGGAATACATAAATTGTATTCCTTAATTACAAAAGCGTCATGCGGCTCCGGAGCCTCACTTTGCCGATCTCTGAATTTGATAATAATGTAAAAGTATTTAAATTTCCAGAAATGGAAAATAATGCATTTTAGTATTTATTTCATTTAAAAAACAGACTACTTATAAGTACTATAAATACATGAAGAAAAAAAAAACCTTTTAATAAGTTTTATTGTTTTAATTGTATTATTCAGCATAACGTAAAATAAAAAAAATTACACATTTTGAAGCAAACAAAAAGTCAGAAATCAAGATTTGTAAAATATTTATAATGCAAGAAAATTGATGAACATATTACTTATTTAATTTTATTTGAGGGAAATTAAATTACATTCAGACTTCTACAGCCGTACTCTCACGGAACATCGCCTTGCACCACAGTGGGAGGGATGGATTCATCCGTCTGACACTCCTGGACACACTGAACCTCATATTCTTACCCACCCTTCATACCCTTTACTTTTCAGAACTTCCTCTCTTTCCTGTCATGAAAAAACTCTCCACACAACGTCCCCCAAGATGATATAGGCCCTGAAGGGAGTTATTTTCCTCAGGGCCTCCTGCGTGGAGCTAATGTAAAAAAAAAGATAATATTTCTTATCTTTATTTACAAAAAATAAATTATATTCTTCAATTTTTCAAAATCAGGATTTGCTACAATATAATACAAATCTTTGTATAAAAAAAAAAACATTTAAAGTTATTAAAAAACATATTTCAAGATGGAAAACCCGCTGAATTTGAATGAAAATCCTGCAAATTTTTCTATTTTTATCTTAGAATTAAGTTTGTAGAGGAAATCATAGTATCAATTTCTGTGAATTAAATTTCAATAGCCTATTTCCTATATCGTCCGAACAATGAGTTTCCCAATTGTTCAGTATAGTGTCGAAACGTAGTACAAAGTCATGGAAAGAAAATGAATAGACGCCATAGAAATGTGGTGTTGGAGAAAAATGTTCAGGATTCCATGGTCTGCCAGACGCACAAATGTGTCCATTCTGGAAGAGCTAGACATCCACAAAAGGCTTTAAATTATTATTTATTTACGCCCGAGTGGGCTTTTACAATAAATAATATACAATCGTTAACGTTTCTAGATTGCTTATATAATTTGTGCATTTGTTTTTTATTGAAAATTAATTCTTTTGAAAACCATATGGGATAATGAGAAGCCTTAAAAATTAATTATAGGAACATAAGTTAAATAAAAACAATAAGTTCCTTGGAAGTGTTTAAGAATGAATAAAATTTTTGTGCTTGATCAGTTATATTGTTACCAGCCTAGCGATACCGTATTTTTTGTGAGATCGTTATTGGATAACGGACGTAATCTCCTGTCAGATTTGTATGATTTTTAAATCATATATTTTAGTTTAGATCGATTTACACATGAATTCCTGCAAGTAAGCATGATTATTTTCTCATTTAATGTACGTTGTACATAGAAAACGCAAATAACAGCCATAAAAATCACATTATTACGTGATTACGTCCGTTATCCAATAACGATCTCATAAAAAATAAGGAATCGCTAGGCAGTCTCTTAAAATGACCAATCTAAATGGTCAAAATAATCAACAATATTTGATTTTTCTATTTTTTTTTAAATTTATCTGCCTATAACGCATCTTTAAAATACTTTGGACACGTTGATCGCCAAACTGAGGACTCCAACTTGGAGAAACTCATAGTCACTGACAAAGTAGAAGGCAGAGGAAGGTCACCGCAGCGCTGAAGTGACCAAGTATCACTGGCGTCTCTGGTACGTCGATGTCCTTCGCTCTCCACATAGCGCAGGACTGCGGGGACCGGAAGAAAGAGCCTTATCCACCATGGAAATTGGAGTAGAGCACACGATCCTCAGCAATGAAGAATCTCCACGGGATATAATCAATATTGCGTCGGTACAGCCAGTCGATATCAGTGCAGCTTCGTATCGTAGTATCTTGAAACATAAATATTATTTAAATTCAGTAATTACACAACGAAGTTTGATTTTCAAATAAAATTCTTTATAACAAAATCAGATATAATGACTTCGCTTATAGTGATTGACATGATTCCTAACACAGTTGATTTTAAGCATATAACACTTGCTTTCCTTGCGTCCAATACAACATCAGTCTTACAGCCAATGGATCAAGGAATAAACGGTCACTCAAAACTAATTTTAGAAAGAATCTTGTGCTTAAAATGTCACAAAGTACCATTTACAATTGTTTCAAACATGCAGGATTCAACCATGACGGTTTAACTGTTCAAACAGCAGAACATAACAGATGAAAATTTTAACAGATGTATTTGAAAATTATAAACGGTAATGCTTCTGGAAGTAACCAGTAGGTACATGGAGCGGGTCTGTACGGAAGATGTCAGCGTATTTACTTTAGAATTTTAGTATTATTTTAGAATAGATCACTCTATTATCAAAATGCTTTGTACATAAATATGACGTCTGCTTAGTATGATGCGTTTGTCATTCCCTTCATTTTGTCATTATGAAAATGTTTGTACCCACAAAGTTCAAAAAGTTATTGTAGGGATGTCAGCGTATTTACTTTAGAAAAATACCTAACCAAAATAAGGTTGTTTATTTTCTACAAAATGCTTTGTATGACGTCCGATCATTTGTCATTTTCCTTCGAAGTCATTATCTTCTGGATTGCCGTTTGTCACCCGGTGGCCGCAAGGTGACCGCGGCACTTTTGAAGGTTAAAACAATAGGAAATACATAATTATCTGGTAGATTGCTCTATTTTTTAAAGAAAATAATAAATAAATACCTTTTTAAAATGAATTCCTTTGATCAAGAGTCTTTTTTTTGTAAGCTTGCTTCGTTAAATATCTACGCACTTTGCGTTTTCGTGTCACTTTCACTTTCATCATACCAACATCTTAATTTATGGAATAAATATATATCCAATATCTCTGGGGGCATTTTCAAAATCTTTCCTGTAAGTAAATAAATTACGATTTAGATCATTTTCAAAATCTTTCCCGTAAGAAATGACGATTTAGGTTATATCATACGTCTGACGTGTTAGCTCATTTTCGAGCCAATCTGTCTATAAGTTGCATAAAATTTTAATAGTATTATTTCGGAGTATTATTTCATATATTATCCTACCTATTTGCAGCAGTCAGCAATTTAGTTCCGTCATGTCAATAAATGAACAAAGCCATGAGCGACAGCCCGCCATATTGTTTACGAAAATAAATAGTTGTCATTTTGAACTTTGTTGAACACCAAGTTCAGTGTTGCCGTTTCTAAAAAAAACCTATTTCAGAGGTAAAAAAATCTTATGTTTAGTAAGAAGTTTTTCGTAAACTTTTAATTAAGAGTATAAGAAAGCAACGAAACATAAATATATTAACTTTGATGCTTTATTATTCATAACATTTTACAATATACCTGCGAATAGAATGAAAAAAACATGTTTTTGAAAAAATAACAACAAAAACACCCTAAAAATTTAATTTTTTTAAACATTTTTTTTGCTGTTTTCAAACTTCATATGCACAATTCCATTAAAAATATATTTCCAAATAATAATATGATAGTAAAAATGAGTTGAAAAAAAAGAACAAACAATTTCACATGAGGTAAAAGAAATTCTACCACAACTTCAATAATTATTTTTTCTAGTGAGTGTTGGTATGTTTAGAGCAGTTAATTTAGGTATCCAATTAAATTTATATGAAATGTATTTTATATTTAAACGTCTCCATATTATTTATTGACAAAATTAACAATTTTAGTAAGAGACATTGTGAACACGTATTAAAATCAAAGAGACTACATTCCAAAATCAGCCATTCCAAAATCAAGCACCTGGCAACATTATATTAAGAAAGTCGCTGTATTGAGTCATGTTGAGTGCCCTTTTTTCGTGAATTGAAAATTTTTGTGTAAAATCAGACGACCCCGCCATTCGAACGGATAAAAATAGAACTACAACCGTATGCGATAGACATTTGATTTTTTCTAATGTGAACAATCCACACTCGTATTCCGCACCGCTAGATGTCTCCCGTAAAGTTTTGGCAAACGTATAAATTAAAATTAAAAATGTTTCCCGATCCAGAAAAAAAAACAAAAGCTCGTGCCGAAGACTTCGAAGGAGATTGAACCGTGAAGCCTTCCGAAATGCTAAACGCCAAGGTCCACTTTGGCTTGAGGATCGATGGCTGAAAATTCTCATACGATTTTAGTTACGCTGCCCGTTGACCGAAACTGACCTCTCAAAGTGTACGAATCTCGAGGAGCCGAAAGGTCGTTTTGGCGTGACGGGTTTGGCTTAATTTTTTCATACAAAAAAGAGTGAGTTTTCCTGACCTGCCCCAAAACT
The DNA here is from genome assembly GCA_917880885.1 of Limnephilus marmoratus. Taxonomy (NCBI): domain Eukaryota; kingdom Metazoa; phylum Arthropoda; class Insecta; order Trichoptera; family Limnephilidae; genus Limnephilus; species Limnephilus marmoratus. The sequence goes on from OU862928.1 coordinate 41,706,659, forward strand.
AAACAATACTATATATACTAGGTTTTGCCCGTTGCAGAAGCAACTGACGGGTTTAAACACTATGCGATTTGACGTGTGAACGTGGATGAAGCGAGGAAGAGTGTGTGTTAAATTAAATATATGAAGAAACCTGAGGTTACAGTGACCTTGCAACGCATGCCGGGTACCCGTTGTATATAATGTTATGTAGTGCAGCGCTTGCATTAAAATGTAATTTCCCAGGAATTGGAATGAAACCATTACAGTTAAGTTGACCCCAAGGTTACAGTGACCTTGCAACGCATGCCGAGTAACCGTTGTATATTATGTTATAAATTGCAGGCGCTTGCATTAAAATTTTATTTCCCGGGAATCGGGATGAAACCATTACAGTAAAGTTGACCCCTAGGTTACAGTGACCTTGCAACGCATACCGGGTACCCGTTGTATATAATGTTATATAGTGCAGGCGCTTGCTTTAAAATGTTATTTCCCGGGAATTGGGATGGAACCATTACAGTTAAGTTGACCCCGAGGTTACAGTGACCTTGCAACGCATGCCGTGTACCCGTTGTATATTATGTTATAAATTGCAGGCGCTTGCATTAAAATTTTATTTCCCGGGAATCGGGATGAAACCATTACAGTAAAATTGACCCCTAGGTTACAGTGACCTTGCAACGCATGCCGGGTACCCGTTGTATATAATGTTATATAGTGCAGGCGCTTGCATTATAATGTAGTTTCCGGGGACTTGGGATGGAACCATAAGAGTTTAGTTGACCCTGAGGTTAAAGTGGCCTTGCAACGCATGCCGGGTACCCGTAGTATATAATGTTACATAGTACAGGCGCTTGCATTATAATGTAGTTTCCCAGGACTTCGGATGGAAACATTACAGTTTTATTGACCCCGAGGTTAAAGCGGCCTTGCAACGCATGCCGGGTACCCGTTGTATATAATTTTATAAAGTGCATAATTTTATAATGTTGTTTCCCGGGACTTGGTAGGGAACCATTACGGTTTAGTTGACCCCGAAGTTAAAGTGGCCTCGCAACGCATGCCGGGTACCCGCTGTATATAATTAATTTATTTACGCACAAATAGTCCATTAACAATAACAATCGGTTGCACGGTTTAGCAGTGCAAAATTTCATTATGCCGGAGCTCACTATTGTAGTTGTATTGTATTTCATTTTGCAAGTGTAAGTACTAAGTAGGTTCTTTGTTGTAATATTTCACCAAAACGACGCCATTATGCTGTTGAGCATAAAATAATTTTCACTACAAATAAATTCATTCAATATCATGTTTTGATTTTTAAATGAAAAAAGTCCCCGCAAGTAAGTACCTACCTAGAACACGCGTAATGTATATATATATACAATGTTCAAATAGAACACACTTAAAAATAAAAAAAATAATTAATAAAAGAAATTGACAATTCTTTAAATTTTTCTAGTAAATTTTCAGTTCTATAAAGTTCCGTTCGAGTTCTGTAATTATTTCAGTTTTGTGATGTAACTGGTCTGTAATGATAAAACAATAGAATTTGAGTAGAACCATCACAGAACGTGAAAATTAACTTAAAAAAGTTCAATTATTCTGTATCATCGAAACAACCTTACCTTAGTATTTATTGCATTAAAACCTAATTCGTTGTGTAGGTACCCATTCAGGTAGGTACCTGCGCATTTCCTTAGATTCCGGCAATCTTAGCTTTTTTCATCATATTTGCAATACTACCGAAATAAGTAGGTACCTACCCCGAATGAAAAACGTGTTAATTTGAACTGGCCAGCAAATATTTAAACTTCCGATGGAATCTGTGAGCGCGTATTTTGATGATTTTTTTTCGGAAAATTTCGAGTTTTGTCAGCATCTCCTGACGTATTTTATATGAGAATCATATGTTTTATTGGTGTTAAAAGTTGCGGAATCTATCCGGCTATCGTATTTTCAAAAAACATCTAGCCCGGAATCGGTTTTTCGGCGGTAATGTCGTTTTCCGAAAAAACAATGACCGAAACCGCCGAGAGTTCCGTTTTGTTAGGCTAAAAATTTGACATCTAAGATCCTGACCTATGTCAATAGTCCTATATAGCATTTTCCTTTGTGAAATTAGCGGGTTTTTTCGTCATTTTTTTTTTTCAAACGCCGTCTGTCGGCGGGAAATATAATCGAGTGATTCGAGTAGAGTTTCTAGTTTTCGACGCCGATTCGTATCGGAGAATAAATCCCTGTATATATTTTTTTTGTCGAAAAAAAGAAACTCCCAGCTTCCATGTCTGAATTTGTTGAGTGCACTTTTTTCGTGAATTGGACATTTTGGTGTGAAATCAGACGACCCCGCCATTCGAACGGATAAAAATAGAACTACAACCGTATGCGATAGACATTTGATTTTTTCTAATGTGAACAATCCACACTCGTATTCCGCACCGCTAGATGTCTCCCGTAAAGTTTTGGCAAACGTATAAATTAAAATTAAAAATGTTTCCCGATCCAGAAAAAAAAACAAAAGCTCGTGCCGAAGACTTCGAAGGAGATTGAACCGTGAAGCCTTCCGAAATGCTGAACGCCAAGGTCCACTTTGGCTTGAGGATCGATGGCTGAAAATTCTCATACGATTTTAGTTACGCTGCCCGTTGACCGAAACTGACCTCTCAAAGTGTACGAATCTCGAGGAGCCGAAAGGTCGTTTTGGCGTGACGGGTTTGGCTTAATTTTTGCATACAAAAAAGAGTGAGCTTTTCCCGACCTACCCCAAAACCAAACAATACTATATATACTAGGTTTTGCCCGTTGCAGAAGCAACTGATGGGTTAAAACATTATGCGATTTGACGTGTGAACGTGGATGAAGCGAGGAGGAGTGTGTGTTAAATTAAATATATGAAGAAACCTTAGTTCACAGTGACCTTGCAACGCATGCCGGGTACCCGTTGTATATAATGTTATGTAGTGCAGCGCTTGCATTAAAATGTAATTTGCCAGGAATTGGAATGGAACCATTACAGTTAAGTTGACCCCGAGGTTACAGTGACCTTGCAACGCATGCCGAGTAACCATTATATATCATGTTATATATTGCAGGCACTGGCTTTAAAATGTTATTTCCCGGGAATTGGGATGGAACCATTACAGTTAAGTTGACCCCGAGGTTACAGTGACTTTGCAACGCATGCCGTGTACCCGTTGTATATTATGTTATAAATTGCAGGTGCTTGCATTAAAATTTTATTTCCCGGGAATCGGGATGAAACCATTACAGTAAAGTTGACCCCGAGGTTACAGTGACCTTGCAACGCATGCCAGGTACCCATTGTATATTATGTTATAAATTGCAGGCGCTTGCATTAAAATTTTATTTCCCGGGAATCGGGATGGAACCATTACAGTTAAGTTGACCCCGAGGTTACAGTGACCTTGCAACGCATGCCGAGTAACCGTTGTATATCATATTATATATTGCAGGCACTTGCTTTAAAATGTTATTTCCCGGGAATCAGGATGGAACCATTACAGTAAAGTTGACCTTGAGGTTACAGTGACCTTGCAACGCATGCCAGGTACCCGTTGTTTATAATGTTATATATTACAGGTGCTTGCATTATAATGTTGTTTTCCGAGATTTGGGATGGAACCATTACAGTTTAATGGACCCCGAGGTTAAAGTGGCCTTGCAACGCATGCCGGGTACCCGCTGTATATAATTTATTTATTTACCTACAAAAAGTCCATTAATCTCCCTCTTATCCTTTCCCTTGTTACCATAATTATTGGAAGGCTTTTGACCTCTCCAGCCAGATTCTCCCAACCCTTCGGCTTGCACCGCAGTGTGAGGAATAGATTCATACGTCCGTCACTCCTGGCCACACTGTCCCCTAGATTCCTAAACACCCCTCAGACCTTTTTCCTTCCCATATCTTCTTCTCCTTCCTTTCCCTTAAAAAACCCACCCCACAGCATCCTCAAAGATGACGCAGTAATTTCATGATGCCAAAGCTCACTATTGTATTCTGAAACTGTATGTATTTGTCTAGATCTTGGTGGCGGATACGTTCGCCCAACCACTGCGTGGCGGGCTGGATCGGAGGAGACTGATTGAGGGAGGCTTTTTATCTCTCCAGCCAGATTCTCTCAACCCTTCGCCTTGCACCGCAGTGTGAGGAATAGATTCATGCGTCCATCACTCCTGGCCACACTGACCCCCAGATTCCTTAACACCCCTCATACCTTTTTCCTTCCCATATCTTCTTCTCCTTCCTTTCCCTTAAAAACCCTCCGCTCAGAATCCTCAAAGATGACATAGGCCCCTAGGGAAATTGTTTTCCTTGGAGTCTCCTGTGTGGAGCTAATGTAAAAAAAAGTTTAACACTGCATAATTTCATCCTGAGTTCTCCCCAAGGTTTCAGTGATCTTGCAACGCATGCCGGGTACCCGTGTTATATAATGTTATGTAGAAATACAAATCACCAAAATTGACCTTTATTGGATAACCAACACCTCTGCTGTAGGTCACCCCAAGTGGTTCGCTACGTTTGGTGATTTAGTAGGGGTGCCCGGGTTCATGGGGTGAGGTGTGTCTAGGTCTTGGAAGCGGATACGTTTGACCAACCACTGCGTGGCAGACTGGATCGGAGGAGACTGATTGAGGGGGGATCTCGACCTCTCCAGCCAGATTCTCCCAATCCTTTGCCATGCACCGCAGTGGGAGGAATAGATTCATAAGTCCGTTACTCCTGGCCACACTGACCCCCAGATTCCTACCCACCTCTCATACCCTTTTCCTTCCCATATCTTCTTCTCCTTCCTTTCCCTTAAAAAAACCCTTCGCACAGCATCCTCAAAGATGACGTAGGCCCCTAGGGAAATTGTTTTCCTTGGAGCCTCCTGTGTGGAGCTAATGTAAAAAAAAGTTTAACACTGCATAATTTCATCCTGAGTTCTCCCCCTAAGGTTTCAGTGATCTTGCAACGCATGCCGGGTACCCGTGTTATATAATGTTATGTAGAAATACAAATCCCCAAAATTGACCTTTATTGGATAACCAACACCTCTGCTGTAGGTCACCCCAAGTGGTTCGCTACGTTTGGTGATTTAGTAGGGGTGCCCGGGTTCATGGGGTGAGGTCTGCCTAGGTCTTGGAGGCGGATGACCAGGACACACTGAACCCCAGACCCCTACCCACCCCTTAAACCCTTTTCCTTCCCAGAACTCTCATCTCCTTCTTTGCCTTAAAAAACCCTTCACCCAGCATCTCCAAAGATGACATGACCCTGAGGGAAATTATTTTCCTCAGGGTCTCCTGTTTTGAGCTCATGTAAAAAAATAATTAAATGCTTATAAATTCACCTTTCATTGCCGTTATATTTAGTTTTCAAACAGCTCGCGTGCCACCTATTGAAATATTTTTATGCAAATTTCGTAATGCCAAAGCTCACCAGCGAATAAACAAACATATCAAAAAAAGAATTATTCAATTTGGTGCAGTCTTTCGGAAGTTATACGCGTACATACATTTCGACGATTCATTTTTATGTAAATTTCATAATGCCAGAGCTCACCAGTAGTTTTATTCAAAACTTGTCCTTACAATAACGATAACAACAAAAAAATAATTACCCAATTAGGTGCAGTCGTTCCGAAGTTATGCGCGTTCTTACATTTCATCGATTAATTTTTTAACATATTTCAAAATGCCAGAGCTCACCAGTAGTTGTATACAATCTTTGTCCTAACAATAAGGATCGCAACAAAAAAAGAATTATTCAATTGCGTGCAGTCGTTCTGAAGTTATGAGCGTACTTACATTTCGGCGAATCATTTTTAAACAAATTTCGTTATGCCAGAGCTCACCAGTAATTTTATTCAAAACTTGTCCTAGTAATAACAAATACAACAACGAAAGAATTATTCAATTTTGTGCATTCGCTCGGAAGCTATGCGCATTTATAGATTTCGGCGATTCATTTTAAACAAATTTTATTATTCCAGAGCTCATCAGTCGTCTTATACAAACCTTGCCCGAACAATAACGAAACCAACTCAAAAAGAATTATCCAATTTGGACCAGTCGTTCATGAGCTATAATTTATAGATGATACCCGTGGATAATTATTTATCCGTTTATGTAATTTTCAGGGTACCTACCTAGTTCATCAAAATATTCTAAAACAATATTTTATCTATATGGCAAGACAACCGATAAAAGTTGTCATAACCACCTCAAGCAAAGCCTGAAAATCGAACACCTGCGCTGGTTTAAGAACATTTCCCATACAAATTACGTCAGCCAACGGTGTCATGGCCTGACTGAAAACCTCAGGTGGTTTTGGATAGTGTTCCATGTTCAGTATTGCAAGGTTGAAGAAAATAAATAAACATTTCAAATATCTACCGATTTAACAGGCTGAGAACGATGTGCATTTTCGATGTTGTTGGATTTTTCGCAAATGTCAGATATAATTGCAAAGTTTGACGCGATATTGTGAAACATTTTAAATGGGAAGCTACACATGTTTTTGTTTTAAAAGTTTCTAAATCTTGTATAATTTGTGATTATTAAAAAACATGTCTCGCAGAATGTTTTTTTTCGTTGTATTTTATCACCCCGCAAAGGGCCTTTAAAATGTCATTTTTTCAACGTTATTTTTAGGTCGCCGTTTAATTAATCGGAATAAATTCCTAGCAAAAAATCAGTTTTGTATGGGAGATTTTCGCTACATCTTTCTCAACTTTTCCGGGCATTTGAAAAGAGATAGCAACCCTGAATTCGCTTCGAAGGAGAGTGAACCGTGGGGCCTTTGAAATCGGATGAGCTTAGAGATCAATTTGGCTTGCCAAATTTTACCAAATTTTTGCAAGCCAAAGTGACCCGTGAGGTTTCACCCACCCGAGGGGCAAAGTGGTAGCTTTTCCCCTCAAATCGAAAGTGAGTTTTTTCGACCAATGGCGTGAGCGGAAAAAGTGAGTTTTTTCGACCAATGGCGTGAGCGGAAAAAGTGAGTTTTCCCTGACCTACCACAAAACCAAACAATACTATATATATATATTTTAGTCATAAAGATATATTTAAGTATGTTTCGAGTCTTCTAGAAAGTAGGTAGTAGGCGAAAATTAAATTATTAAACTATTAAAAAATCTTAAAAACCTCAAATTGTTAAATTTAATCATTTTATTTTAATTTTACTTATAGATATGATTTTAGATTTTCACGGCCAAAAATTTTATGGTTATTTCCTTTTGGGGTATTATGCCGTGTTGCGCTACCTCCTCCTTTAGCCAACGTTTCGGACAGCGTTACAGTGTCCATCATCAGGGCAGATGTGTAAATGTTAGAGATGAAATGTGTGCTTGTACTTCGAAGCAATACCGTGTTGCCAGCACCAATCCACTGCGGGCTGGCATTACAATATACTTCAAGATGGTTTTTTGCATTTAGCTTTGGTGTAGCCGTCAATTACCGGATACCAAGAACTATTGAGCTTAGCTCCGTCGTCTCTATTAATGTTAATAGGATTTTAATGAATTTCAATTGCCTCTGTAATTAAGCGTGCTCTATAGGTTTTGGGTCTTCCCAGGACTTCAGGAACAAATCCGAAGTTAATAAATAAGAAATTTTACTTATGTTTAAGCTATCACTTTTAAATACACAGAATAAAATATTTTTATTAAAAAAAGAATATTAAATATTTAAATTGCGTAAATGCAATAATATAATTCACATCAACTAAATTTAAAAATCAGGCCGTAGGAAACAGAATTTGTTAATAAAAACTATGGGAAGTGCTTTTTTGTAAGATCTTTATGTGTCATTTTCATAATTGGAACTGATTGCGTCTAGAATTCAGTCAAGAATTCAGGAAACCAAAGTTAAGTTAGCCTCTCAGAAACTGGGCGTACTGTACAGGGCCCGCAGATTCTGCAGATAGTGCACAACTGCTAACCCTGTACAAATCGTAAGTGCACCCCACGGTTGAATTTAGCAGCCATCTCTGGTCTGGAGCTCCAAAATACGTAAAAAAACCTTGACTCTGACCGGAAACGGGCAGTCCGTTTGATAGATTTTCCCATCTTAACAGACGGATTGCAATCTTTAGAGCACAGGCGTCAGGTGGGAATGCTGTCCTTGTTCTACCGGTATTACAATGGAAGACGCTCCGAGGAACTAGCGTCATTGATCCCCTCGGTACCGGTGCATAGTCGGGAATCACGCGAAACACGCGCCCAACAATTGTACACGGTTGACATTAGTCACATGAGAACGGGTCGTTTCTAAAAAGACCCTCCACACATAATCTTCAAAGATGACATAGGCCCTGAGGGAAATTATTTTCCTCAGGGCCTCCTGTGTGGAGTTAATGTAAAAAGCGATAAAGTACCGACCTTTAATATAATATTTGAACAGAATTTCTTATAAATTGTCATTTTCCAAATTGCAGCGGATGTCTCAAGAATTCAGACTATCCCGTGATTTTTCCACGGTTCTGTGCTATTATTTATTTATTTACGCCCATTTAGGCTTTTACATACATATATACACTTAACAATATTTACGAAATTATACTAGTAAATAGTGCAGGAAATGACTGTTTAAAACACTTGCACATAAACAAATATAAAGCAAAAATACTATTGAATTTGATCCACACAGTATGCAGCACAAAATATAAAAACAAAAAAAAAATACTATAAAAATAGAATTTGATCAGCACAGGATGCAGGCACAAATTATTAAAAAAAAATACAAAAATAGCTTCTCTCCTTCAGCCGACAAAACACCACCAATATGCTAGTCAATTCAAACAGTTTCATCAACACATTCCCCTACTTGATGACAAAAACTTCAATAAGGTATGTTTATATATTAAAATTGATGTATTAAATATATCCACAACATCGGAGTATTTGTTTCCAAGCTGTTGAATCCGTCGCATAGGAGTATAATATTGGCATGTTGACTTAGAATTGGCACAATAATATGGTAGGTACTGTCTTGTGACTGACCTGCCCGGAGTATGAAAAGAGATTACATATAATAAATCAGGGGTGTCAAACATTGAATTAATGATTTTATACAAACAGGTTAAATCGAAAATGATTCTACGATCCGATAATTTTATTAAATTTAATGAACGAAGTAGGTTATCGTAATTTAGGTATTCACTAGGAATGCCCATTTTAAAATTTACATATCTTAAAAATTTATTTTGGATTCTTTCAATCGCATGTGAATGAACCTCATAATTTGGGGACCAGACCGTGGAATTATATTCTATATGACTCCTTACTAGTGACATATATAAAGTTTTTACAGTATTGACATTATTAAAATCGCTAGACACCCTTAAAATAAATCCCAACATTTTCAAAGCTTTATTGGTTATTATTTCTATATGCTTGATAAAGTTGAGTTTCGTGTCAAACCAAATACCTAAGTCATTAATTTCCGAGACAGATACTAACGACATATTGTTAATAGAATAATCGAAAAATATAGGATTCTTTATTCGATAAAACCTCATAATTTGACATTTGCTTGTGTTAAGTTGCAAGCGGTTATAGAACAAATAGGTTACTGTTGTCTTATACCATTGTTGAAACGAAAGTCTGACGAGGAATTAAGAATGCCAACCATGCTGCGAGCTCCTTTTAAAATTCTAAGATTTTAATACGAAACAGAACAAAGAAACGCGATATGCCTACCCACGTAAAAATATCGTTAAGTTCAAAATGATATCAAAATAAATTTCTTTTAGGATTAGTATTTGTCGGATAAGTCAGGAAGTAAGGGGTGTTTTCCCTTCATAAAAACCTCCTTTTTACAGCCTCAATTGGCTTGGAATCATTTCAGAAGCCACTAATTCGACCTTAATTCCTTTGCCCCTGGATGATCACTGTTTTTCTCCAAAAAGGCGCATGAAAAAATGTGGAAAAGGCGCAAAAAGAGTGAAAAAAGCAGGGAAATGTCGACCGAATTGCGACGTGCGGGTTGTATTTCAGTTTTTATGTTAATTTCGCGGTGTTTTGGGTAATTTTATGGGCTGTGAAGCGTCATTGGATACGGTATCTCGAAGATACGCAGAAAGAAAATATTTTTTTAATATCCATATTTGTAATTCACGCATCAAAGCAACACTAAAATTAAGTACATTATCGAGTGAAATATATTTTAACTAGCTTTTGCCCCCGGCTTCGCTCGCATAGTAGAATATTATATTATATATATTCATCTTTCACTGCGAGAAACTTCAGAGACACCCGGGATCTCACAGTACTATACAATGCTTTGGTTAGGAGTAGGCTTGAGAGTGGGTCGGTGGTTTGGAGTCCACACCAAGTGAAGTATTCCCTCATGTTGGAGAGAGTTCAGAAGAAATTTCTGAGATTTCTTTACCTGAGGAAATTGGCTTCTATCCGTGGCTCTACCCTACCCACTTTCTCTTGGGCATGCTCGGTGTGAACCTTCTACGGGTTAGAAGGGATGTGCTCATTGTAACACATTTCCTCAGACTGATTCGTGGAAGGTTCGAAAACTCGGCTATCATGGAGAGCATTAGTTTCTATGTTCCCGATGGTTATCTCCGTCATCGACAGCATAGACTGTTTTATCTCCCGGCTTGCAGAACTAACTTACCAATGGTTATGCCAGTCGGGAGAGCAATCTTGCTGTTGAATAGAATTAATTCGGATATCGACATATTTAGCGTCAGTGAAGCTGCCTTTAAAAGGCAAGCTCAATTAATGCTTATATAGTTTTTTTTTTTTTTGCCTACCATTTATATATTTAATTTTATGTTTAATGTAACACTGTTACAGATATATTTAAAAACGCATTAAAATTTTTAATTTTGTAATGTTTTTAAAGAATAAATAAATTGAATTGAATTGAAATAGTATTAGGGGGTTCCCACTCCGTCTCTTCCACCTTGTCTATCCCACTCCACTCCCCCCCCCCTCCTTCACCCCTCTACGCCCGTTACATTCATTTTTCAAACAGCTCGCGTGCCACCTATTAAAGCTTTTCGTTTGGACAATAAACGTATAATAAATAATTTCATAATGCCAGAGCTTACCAATATATATGTACAGCCTATATTACTCGCAAATAATGTTGCTTTCTATTAGTGAACGAATTTTTAAAGTCCATTCAGTATTTTTTGCGTGAAAGAGTAACAAACATGCATCCATACAAACTTTCGCCTTTATAATATTATACAAGTAATAGAAAAGTCCAACACAAACATCAAACACTATTTAAACTTATGTATCTAAAGTTATCTATGTTCAAACATATGACTCAAACGTCTCTTTCTTGTTTAACATTAACTTCACACAGGAGGTCCTGAGGAGAAAAATCCTTCCAAGCTTATAGGGATGCTGTGTGGAGGGTCTTTATACGGAAATGAAGGAGAGGAAGTTCTGGTAAGAAAAAAAGGTATGAGGTAGTAATCTAGGGGTCAGTGTGACCGGGTGTGGCAGACGTACGAATCGAGAGAGTAATGTTAATATTTTAGTTTTTATTATTGTGACAGCTGTTACGGAATTCCAGATTGCTAGTCAAGAGCCTTACCCTCCACCACAGAGGCTGTGGTCAAGGGGTAAGGCGAAGGAACATACTATTGTTTGAGATTTTCACGGGCCAAAAGTATTGATGTGATTCATTTCTGTTAAGAAGTGTTGAATTGCATTTTTTTTTCATTAACTACAGATTGGAGGCCCTGAGGAAAACAATTTCCCTCAGGGCCTGTATCATCTTTGAAGATGCGATGATGTGGAGGGTTTTTTGGGTAGAGAAAAGAGTGAAAACGGATCTTGAAGAGACCCAAGTTGCGGGAAGGAGCAAACACAGAGACTGGCAATTCGTACCAGCTGTTGAATGCAAGAACGAGTTGCATAAGCGACCGGTTCAAATGTCAACCGTGTACATATATCTTGGGCGCTCGTTTGGCGTATTTTCTGGCTACGCACCGGTGCCGAGAGTTTTAATGACGATAGTTCCTTGGAGCATCTTCCATTGAAATATCAGTTGAACAAGGACAGCATTCCCACTGTAAAGATTGCAATCCGTTCGTTAAACGTTACATTACTGTTATTTACGTTACATAACTACGTGATCTTCGCGTAGCAAGTCAGACATAACCACTAAGCCTATAAAGGTCTCTCAAAACCGGGATTGAACCCTGACTGTCGGGTTGCGGCTCGTTAACCATGTGACATGCCCTGAATTTAAAAAAATTAACAAGAAAATTGCGTTTTATCCTTTTCCCTTTTTCAATTTCGCGGTTAGTTAAATTTAAAGACAACATGTTTTAAATAAAATGTAACCCTTTTTACGCTTTACTTCTTTGGCGAAAAACCTTTGAGGAAACATTTATGATTTTTTTCGTGTGTTTGTTTTTATTTTAGAGGGTATTTTTTTCGTTAAGTTGAGCTGTAGGTTGCTTATGATGAATAGATTTAATCATCTTTTAATTCATTTATAAGCGTAAGCAAGTCACACGGTTATTTCTCAGTGACATTTCGCAATACTACCACTGTTGGAAGTGCATATATATGCACCAATACACACAATCCGAAGTATGTGTGGCTTAAATCAATTCTGCATTTTGTGAGGCGGGTATGGGTTTTTTTTTTTTTTACATGAGCTCCACACAGGAGGCCCTGAGGAAAATAATTTCCCTCAGGGCCTATGTCATCTTTGGGGATGTTGTGTGGAGGGTTTTTTAAGGAAAGGAAGGAGAGGAGAGTTCTGGGAAGGAAAAGGTTTAAGGGGTGGGTAGGAATCTGGAGTTCAGTATGTCCTGGTCATCCACCTCTAAGACCTAGACAAACCTCACCCCATGAACGGGTACCGCCGCCCCGGGAACAATTTATCGCATAACCAACACCTCTGTCATAGGTCACCCCAGGTGTTTCGCTACGTTTGGTGACTTAGCAGGGGTGCCCGAGTTCATGGGGTGAAATTTGTTCGGGTCTTGGTGGCGAATGCATCTGCCCACCAGTTGGCAGGGCGGATCGGGAGAGAATGGTTGAGGGAGTACCTTTGACTTCTCCAACCGTACACTCTCGGAACATTGCATTGCACCGCAGTGGCAGGGATGGATTCATACGACTGTCACTTCTGGTCATACTGACACCCAGATTCCTACCCACCTCTAATACCCCTTTCCTTCCCAGAACATCCTCTCCTTCCTTTGAACGGAATTATTTTCCTCAGGGCCTCCTGTGTGGAGCTAATGTAAAAAAAGCTTACTATAAATATATCTACAATTATTTAAAAAAAAAACACATCACAGACTGGATCAAAAAACAAGGTATTCACTTTACACAAAACATTATAACACCTAACCAAACATGACCCAAACCCAAAAATAATAAAAAAAAACAAACTTTTTTCGGGATAGAAAATATTAACCACAAATTGGGTAGGTACTAAAAATTTTTTTATAACAGAAAAATATACCTACCTGCTCATCCAGATAATTATTTATCTAATCCTAACTTCCACTAATCTTAAATTTATGTATACGATACTGCCTCCATGGGTATATTTTTGTCTCCGGTGTTTTTATTTTTTTTTTATTTTTTTTTTCAAAATCAAACAAAAAAAAATATTATTCCACTGTCGTCACTGATCACTCAACCGCGTAACCGACCAACCCCATACCATGCATGCAACTATCCAACACCTGCCATTTTTTGTGTTTTTGTAAAAAAAAACATCAAAAATGTCACCGGTGACCAAAATTTCATAAACATTTTTTACTCGAGATAATTTTACTAATTACTGGTAAAAGTAAGATTAATGTTAACAAAACGAAAATGATGATACAGAGCAGGAACCCTTCACACAGAAGAAGAAGTAGTGCATAATTTAAAGACAACTACTCATACGAAGTGGTCGATCAATTCACCTACTTGGGCTCCAGTCTGACAGAGAACAATGAGGATCCAGCAGAAATCAGAAGGAGAATCACAGCAGCCAAAAAAACATACTTCTCTTTGCTGCCAGTATTTAAGTCACGTAGTGTCCACAGAAAAACCAAAATAACCATAAATAAGACCATTCTTAGAACTGTATTGGCATATGGATGTGAGGCGCTGACACTGACGGTAAAGATGGCTGAAATGCTGGATACTTTTGAAAGAAAAGTGCTGAGAAGAATATGTGGACCCGTGAAAGAGGGTGAACAGTGGCGCATCCGGCACAATACAGAATTGTATGATATATATAAGGCCCCTAGCATCTCAGCACATATGAAACTCCTCAGGCTGAGATGGGCTGGGCATGTACAGAGAATGCCGGATACACGCGTGCCAAAAAGAATTTTGACTGGACACCCAGGTGGAAAGAGAAAAGTTGGAAGACCCAGACTGAGGTGGGAAGACGAAGTAAGAGGGGATGCAGCACAGCTTCTCCAGGTACCAAATTGGAAGTCAGCCGCTGAGGACAGGAGGAGTTGGAGGCGACTGTTGCAGGAGACCAAAGCTCGATATGGGCTGTAGCGCCATCGAAGAAAAAGAAGGTAAAAGTAAGACAAGTGCGTCCCTCAACACCCTGTACAAATCACTTTAATTATTTGTAAAATGGATGTTCAAAATGCATGAAAATAAATAAATAAACTCTTAAGAAATTAAAGTATGGAAAAATTTAAAAAAAACTCACCCTTTGGTATTGTTCACCTGGTTGCACTAGGAGTCAAAAAGCTCCCGGAGTCTTTTTCTAACGAATGACAAAATATCCAAAAAAGTGTCGGATATGTCGTTGTCTTTGGCTACAAAAAATGCCTGGAGCATTTTAACTCTTGCATTTTATCTTGAGAATACGAACTCTGTAACTGAATGGTCCATTTGATGAAAGGAAGTATGAACTCACCTGTAAAGAAAGAAAACATTATATTAATTACAATAAAACAAAATTTCTAACCATAAGACAAGATAGATGGCACATAGCAGGGATTGAGACTCAAATAAATACGGAGGCAACCCCAAGGTCGAGACCCAGAATCATTCCCACCGCCGGCTAAAGGCTTGATGACATTGAGCTAGTTTACAAGCTACTATCTAGGAAATTCACTATCTGTTAGTAAACTCGCTCAGTGTAATCGAATAACTTGCTAACAAGCAGATTGTTGACTATCTACGAAAAAGTAGAAAGGTCGCCAACTTTAATAATAATAATAATATAATGAGGCAGGTAACTGGATAGAAAATGAAGAACTCAATTGTTCAGACATTGAACAAATGAGTTGTTTCTGATATATCGGTTGAATTGTTAGCCAAAATAATAAAAAATACTCATAGTTGGAAAGCCACGGGTTGCGATTGGATACATAATTTTTGGTACAAACGTCTAACTACTTTACATCCTCTTTTTGCAAAAAATCTTTCAAAACTTGTCAGAGAACCCCAAAATTTTCCTAATTTTCTAACTAAGGGCATTACTTATATGTTGCCTAAAAGCGAACATATTAATAATCCCTCTCAATATAGACCCATTACATGTCTACCGACAATATACAAAATTTTAACCTCTTGCTTGACAGATTTAATATATACTTGAGGGAGCGGGAGACGGAAATGAAAGTCTTCATGTCGAAGTGGTGAGTCAGTCATTTATTGGGCTACGTAGCAGATGGTCGGTGGTCGGTAACATGAGGTAATGCGGGGTGCCGTAGATGATGCTGCAGGCGTGCGGAGTGATGGAGATGGTGCGGTGAAGGTCAGCGAGTTGCTCGACACCATGGCGGTGGAGATGACCTATATTCCAGGCCGTTGCTCGACGCTTTAAGTCGCGGAGGTAAACGGTGAGTGGCTCGGTGTGCTGAGCCACCAGCAGGTAGTCCTGGCGAGGCGGAGCGTGTTCCATGGCAGCGAAGCACGGAGGGGCTTCGGGGTGCCATGAAGTGGTGAGCTGATCCCTGGACTGAAGGTGACGCAAACCTTGTAAGTCGCGGGATGGAGCTGATCTCAGGAGCTGAAGACACGATGGGCCTTGTAGCTGAGACGTGGTGATGGACCTCGAGGAAGCTGCTCTGGAGCGTAGCGATGCCATGCAGAGATCGTTACATGCTGAGATGTTGGCCGACTGTAAGTGTGAGACTGAACTGGACTGAACTGCAGCGGGCGAGCGATCGGCTGCTTATATAGCCGCGGTAGAGTAACTACCTCGCGGTAGGTAATACGAGCCACTTCGGCAGTTGAGAATATTCGGCGCCGTACAGATATTGTACGGTGCTGTCTCGAGACCTTTCTAGGCGGGGCGATATTATTATCGTCAGGCTGGCACGGGAGGCGAGAAAGTACATCGCGGCCAGTATAGGTACGAAGGTACCTAGGCAAGTAGGTTTGCCGATGGGCGCGAATATTAGGAGATGTTTCTCGTATGTTCTTTTGATGGCGATGATAATAATGATGTGTCGCCACACACCCCCTTCCCAGTGTACGGAGTACAGGGTTGAAAGATGATGCCAGGAGTCGCAGGAAAGCCGGGTTGATGCTGCTGGTCGGTGCGTCCGTGCCGATGCGTCTCTACCGATTCCCTCGTTTTGCGGTGTTACCGGTGCGTCGTGGTAACACTCTTGTCAGGATGCTATATGCTGCGTATCCATATCACGTCGGGGTCACCAGTTGAGGGAGCGGGAGACAGAAATGAAAGGCGTCATGTCGAAGTGGTGAGTCAGTCATTTATTGGGCTACGTAGCAGATGGTCGGTGGTCGGTAACATGAGGTAATGCGGGGTGCCGTAGATGATGCTGCAGGCGTGCGGAGTGATGGAGATGGTGCGGTGAAGGTCAGCGAGTTGCTCGACACCATGGCGGTGGAGATGACCTATATTCCAGGCCGTTGCTCGACGCTTTAAGTCGCGGAGGTAAACGGTGAGTGGCTCGGTGTGCTGAGCCACCAGCAGGTAGTCCTGGCGAGGCGGAGCGTGTTCCATGGCAGCGAAGCACGGAGGGGCTTCGGGGTGCCATGAAGTGGTGAGCTGATCCCTGGACTGAAGGTGACGCAAACCTTGTAAGTCGCGGGATGGAGCTGATCTCAGGAGCTGAAGACACGATGGGCCTTGTAGCTGAGACGTGGTGATGGACCTCGAGGAAGCTGCTCTGGAGCGTAGCGATGCCATGCAGAGATCGTTACATGCTGAGATGTTGGCCGACTGTAAGTGTGAGACTGAACTGGACTGAACTGCAGCGGGCGAGCGATCGGCTGCTTATATAGCCGCGGTAGAGTAACTACCTCGCGGTAGGTAATACGAGCCACTTCGGCAGTTGAGAATATTCGGCGCCGTACAGATATTGTACGGTGCTGTCTCGAGACCTTTCTAGGCGGGGCGATATTATTATCGTCAGGCTGGCACGGGAGGCGAGAAAGTACATCGCGGCCAGTATAGGTACGAAGGTACCTAGGCAAGTAGGTTTGCCGATGGGCGCGAATATTAGGAGATGTTTCTCGTATGTTCTTTTGATGGCGATGATAATAATGATGTGTCGCCACATACTCATTTGGATGAAAAAAATATTTTATCTGAACAACAAAAAGGTTGTCGCAGAAAACATATGGGATGTAAAGAACAGTTAGTTATTGATTCTGTAATTTTAAAACAAATTCAAAATCAAAAGCGTAATTTACATACTTGTTATATAGATTATCAAAAAGCTTTTGATAGTGTCCCGCACTCGTGGCTAATCAAAATTTTAAAAATATATAAAGTTAACCCAATTATAATTAGCTTTTTGAAAAATATTATGTCCTTTTGGAATACAGATTTGCTAGTTAATTTAAAAGGTAAGAAAATAGTAGTACCGGGCATTTCAATAAAAAGAGGGATTTTTCAAGGAGACTCATTGAGCCCTCTTTGGTTTTGCTTAGCATTGAATCCCCTTTCTAAAATGTTAATTAAAAGCAAGTTTGGAATAAAAATTAAGGGTAATACAAGAGAGAGTAGTATAGTTTCACATCTATTATATATGGATGATATAAAATTATTTTCAAATTCTGAATCAAATTTAGAGAAAATGATTAAGGTAGTTAAAATTTTTTCAGATGATATTAAAATGACTTTTGGTTTAGATAAATGTAAAATTATCCATATAGAGAAAGGCAAAATTGTAGATGGAGACGAGGGTATATTTAGAAATTTCAAAATTCAAAGTATGAAAGGGGATGAGGTTTATAAATATTTAGGATACCCGCAATCGAATAGATTAGATCACACTAGTATTAAAAATGATATTAGGATTAAATTTCAAACTAGGATCAGAAAATTTTTAAAATGCAATCTATCTGCTAAAAATTTAGTAAAAGCAATAAATACTTGGGCAATACCTCTACTAACGTACTCATTTGGCATAATTAAATGGTCCAATACAGATTAAGATAGTTTAGAACGATTAATTAGAACTACGTTAACAAAATTTAATTGCCATCATCCAAATTCAGCTATAGAACGAATTAATTTTCCATAGGAAAGCTAATAGCTCAGAAATGCACAAAATAATTTGCAAGGCAGATAGAAATATTACACCTTTAAATTTATATGACGAGAATGCCAACATTCTTATAAATACTAACCAGGAATTATTAGATTCCTGGTCAAATAAAATTATTCACGCAAAACACTTCAATTATCTCAACCAAACGTATGTTGACAAACTTTCGTCAAACAAATGGTTGAGTATTGGAGAGTTGAGCGCAGAAATAAAAGGATTTATGCTTGCCATTCAAGATAGAGTCATTAATACTAAAAATTATAGAAAGCATATAATCAAAGATATAAATCAAATTGATGATTTATGTAGAAAATGTTTGGCTTTTCCCGAAACTATAGAACATATTATATCGGGATGTTCTATATTAGCGCCTTCCGAGTATAAATTTAGGCACAATCAGGTTTTAAAAATAATTCACCAAAGTTTGGTAATTAAACATAACTTGATTGACTGCCGTAATATAGTACCATATTATGAATATGAACCAAATTCATTTTTAGAAAACGAATTTTATAAAATATATTATGATAAAACTATACTAACAGACAGAACAATTAGTCATAATAGACCTGATATAGTTTTACATGACAAAATTAAAAAAATAACTTATATCATTGATGTAGCTATTCCAAATTCCTGTAATATTCAAAAAACTATTTCTGAAAAAATAAGAAAATACACAGATTTAGAAAATGAGATTAAAAGAATTTGGCATTCTCGGACTATAAAAATATTGCCATTTGTTATTTCGGCCACTGGCATAATACCTAGGAATCTGATTCAAAATTTAAGCATATTAGATTTGTCAAAGAATTTGTATATAAAAATGCAAAAATCAGTCATTTTAAACACATGTAGGATTACAAAGGATTTTTTAAATATTTGTATTGAGGGATCGGTAGGATTTATAGGTTCAATTAGAAATGCCACAGAGCCGAACCCTCTGATATAAAAATATCTGGAGTCGGTGAATTATATTCCCATTTGGTCTCTAGTAGGTTGACATGTTGTTCTTGTATTGTTTTGTATTTATAATACTTACATAGTGCAATTGCATAGCGTGGGTTGACTAGATGATCATTTGGGGAAGTGTGTGAAAGGGTTTAGTTTCTCCTTCTTTTTTCCTTTTTTTTTTTTTTTTTTGGGGAAAATTTAACCCGGACATTTAAATCTGGTGCATAAATTTGATTATATATAAAAAATCATTGATTATATTTTCATTATTATTACTACCAATGCTATAACCAAATTTTCTCACAATTTCATCTACATATCTCAAAATATTCCTACTTCTATTTCCATTTTTGTATTCAATTACTCTAGCTATACTACTTCTTAAAAATACTACATCATTTTCTAATCTAATCTGCCATTCTGGTTTACTATAACTATATGATCTATCATCAGAGGAAGTTAATTTAACTCCTAACTTATTACATATAGTGATAGCACTAGCGTACACTATTGTATGAAGATCTAAAAAACTAATATCGTCAAATATTATTTTTGGTAAAATTAAATTATTAATTCAGAAATTAATTTAGATAATTTCTTTGACGTATGCAATTTTGGTCATTTTGGTCTAACTGTGGGCTCTATATCGATATATCTATTTATATTATTTTGAAGCAAGTTAGCTAATTCTATTACATTATCATCTAGTAAGTTTAAATTTGCAATATTGATTTCCCTAAGATTATGAATAATGTCTAAGTTATTTGAATCTACTGTAATATCATTGGATTCTTCTACTAGAATATTATCTAAACTATCTTCATTCAATGCATCTAATATAACATTACTACTCGTATTAATTTGTTCTACATTATTCTCCAATTGCAATCTATCTGCTACTTCTTTTCTTATCTGATTTAATGTTACTACAGGAATTAAATTATTTTTAAAAATTGCCCTTTTTTGGTCAGCTAATCTTTGTTCGTTTACTTGGGCAACCGGATAATTTTGTGAGAAAAGTAAATGTAATTTTTTCCTATACAATAATATATCTGTTTCTAGTTTAGTTACATAAAAATATGAACGAACGATGAACATATTGACATCGTTCGTCCATTTCATTCGCTGCCTAGGAATACCTGCTTTTGTTTTTTGGGGTCTCAGATTATCAATGTTCATCTGTATAGATGACATAATAAACCCATTTTCATTTCCGTTGGTTGAAAATGACATTTTGTCACCTTTTAAAACAACTTTGAAATGATTGTTATTAATTATTATTATTATTCCTACATTCCAGTAACCAAGCAACTGTCGTCGTTATCTAGTGCTGTCATTTGTCAACAAATAATTTTCAATATGTCCAAATTAAATATTTTAATGTAAACTACCCTTCAATACTACAAATCTATAATATATATATTATATTTTAGAATAATGTTATCAAAATAAAATATATAATTAAATTTACCTACAAAATATATTTCAACGTAATCTCAAAATATTGTTGTTTACCTTGGTTACTGAAGTCCTCACAAAAGGAAAAATTTATATTGTATTTATTTACCTAAATATCCTACGGTTCACTGGCAGTTTATTTATTACGTTATCTAATATACTTATTTTCAAATATTTATATGTTTTGGGATCAAAGCTAATTCTTTTCTATCTGATACAATAAAAAATCAGAGAGCTAAAATATAAGCAAACGTCGAGGCTAGCGTTGCTAAGCAACTTTTCTTGATCCATATAGAGAAAAGCAAAATTGTAGATGGAGATGAGGGTATATTTAGAAATTTCAAAATTAAAAGTATGAAAGGGGATGAGGTTTATAAATATTTAGGATACCCGCAATCGAATAGATTAGATCACACTAGTATTAAAAATGATATTAGGATTAAATTTCAAACTAGGATCAGAAAAATTTTAAAATGCAATCTATCTGCTAAAAATTTAGTAAAAGCAATAAATACTTGGGCAATACCTCTACTAACATACTAATTTGGCATAATTAAATGGTCCAATACAGATTTAGATAGTTTAGAACGATTATACGTTAACAAAGTTTAATTGCCATCATCCAAATTCAGCTATAGAACGAATTAATTTACCTAGAAATTTAGGAGGTAGAGGTGTAGTCAAAATAACATCTTTGAAACACAATCAGGTAGAAATGCTTAGAATTTTTTTCCATAGGAAAGCTAATAGCTCAGAAATGCACAAAATAATTTGTAAAGCAGATAGAAATATTACACCTTTAAATTTATATGACGAGAATGCCTACATTCTTATAAATACTAACCAGGAATTATTAGATTCCTGGTCAAATAAAATTATTCATACAAAACACTTCAATTATCTCAACCAAACGTATGTTGACAAACTTTCGTCAAACAAATGGTTGAGTATTGGAGAGTTGAGCGCAGAAATAGAAGGATTTATGCTTGCCATTCAAGATAGAGTCATTAGTACTAAAAATTATAGGAAGCATATAATCAAAGATATAAATCAAATTGATGATTTATGTAGAAAATGTTTGGCTTTTCCGGAAACTATAGAACATATTATATCGGGATGTTCTATATTAGCGCCGTCCGAGTATACATTTAGGCACAATCAGGTTTTAAAAATAATTCACCAAAGTTTGGTAATTAAACATAACTTGATTGATTGCCGTAATGTAGTACCATATTATGAATATGAACCAAATTCATTTATAGAAAATGAATATTATAAAATATATTATGATAAAACTATACTAACAGACAGAACAACAACCTGATATAGTTTTACATGACAAAATTAAAAAAATAGCTTATATCATTGATGTAGCTATTCCAAATTCCTGTAATATTCAAAAAACTGTTTCTGAAAAAATTAGAAAATACACAGATTTAGGAAATGAGATTAAAAGAATTTGGCATTCTCGGACTATAAAAATATTACCATTTGTTATTTCGGCCACTGGCATAATACCTAGGAATCTGATTCAAAATTTAAGCATATTAGATTTGTCAAAGAATTTGTATATAAAAATGCAAAAAGCAGTAATTTTAAATACATGTAGGATTACAAAAGATTTTTTAAATATTTATATTGAGGGATCAGTAGGATTTATAGGTTCCATTAGAAATGCCACAGAGCCGAACCCTCTGATATGAAAATATCTGGAGTCGGTGAATTATATTCCCATTTGGTCTCTAGTAGGTTGACATGTTGTTCTTGTATTGTTTTGTATTTATAATACTTATATAGTGCAATTGCATAACGTGGATTCACTAGATGATCATTTGGGGAAGTGTATGAAAGGGTTTAGTTTTTCCTTCTTTTTTTTTTTTTTTTTTTTTTTTGGGGGGGAAAATTTAACCCGGACATTTAAATCTGGTGCGTAAAAAAAAAGATTTATATAGCGCCGTTTTTGTGAAAAATCACCTCAAGGGCGCTGTACAAACTTATAATACATTTCTAAAATCTAAAAACCGACAAGCTAGACAAACAATTAAAAACAACTTATGGCTAAAAATTGCATACACCGGTTCATTGATCACCGATAAGAAAATATATGTACAATATTTTGACCAATGAACGCGATGTTGCCTAAAATTTAATGAATTTTACTTTACTTGCTACTCGCTTACTCGTGATTGGTTTATTTATGTATTCAATATGGCGGCCAATAAACAGCTGATTTCAACTGTCAAACATCTGACAGAATTAGTTCACGCAGGCGTTGTTAGGTAGGTCGCTACTGAGCGAGTGGATAGTTTTATGTTTCATCATGACAATCTCACTCGCCGATTCACCCGCTTTTAAACTTAGTAGATGGTAGCTTGTAAACTCGCTCAATGTAATTGAGGCTTTAATAAGCCACCAAAGCTGATTGTTATCTATCACAAATAAAGACCTAAGTGTTTTGTTTGGTAGAAGAAGTCGGGGACGCCCGAGGAAGACATGGCACGATCAAGTGAATCAGATACTTGAGACCGGCCATGTCAAAAGACAGAATAATAGAAGAGTATGTATGAGACGATGTATGAATGTGAGTGAGGCAAGGAGTGTGTGCCAAGACCGAGTTGTTTGGCGGTCCGTCCTCTCTGCCTACCCCTGCGGGGAAACGGCGTGATGGTTAGTTAGTTAGAGTTTTGTTGACCCCAGACTTTACTTAAGAGTTTGTAAGACTAACCCAATAAAGAACATGTAAATGATGTTTGAGGAAATACCTGACGAAAAACAATGGTTTTAAAACGATATTAGGAATACGGGATTTAATTATGGGGAGGCGGGTATGTGTACTGACGCTGTCCCAGAAACCATTTATTGGATTACCAATACCCCTCCCGTATATTACCCAAGTGATTCGCTACGACTAAGGGTCCGAATCTTGGCGGCAGATACGTCTGCCCACTTATTGCGTGGCACGCCGGATCGGGAGGGACTGACTGAGGGAGATATTTTGACCTCTCCGGCAGCACTCTCTCAAAACACTGCCTTGTGGGAGGGATGAATTCATACGTCGGTCACTCCTGTACAACATTGATCACCAGTTTCCTACCCCCCACTCATACCTTTTTCATTTCCACATTTCACATCCTCTGCTACCTTTCCATGAAAAGATCCCCCACACAGCATCCCCAAAGATGACACAGGCCCCGAAAAGAATTATGATCCTTGGGGCCTCCTGAGTAGAGATAATGAAAAAATGTCTTTCTTGTTCTTTAATACATCTTTTAATTTCATATCTGAAATGTTTCTTGTTTCCCCAATTTTTGTATGGAGTTGAATGTTTATTATTGCCTGGTATTTGTGGTGTCTTTACATTATAATAATGCTTCATATAATTGTTCATTGATGGGGGAACAAGGTCCAGCCTTCCTGCACACGTGGAGAATACATTCCCAAAGTTATAGCATCATATTCAAACCTGGGAGCGGTGCGCGCCAAGCAGGTAGACCGGAAAACGGAGCGGCCCGGTTACAAGCACAAACTTTAAACGCGTTTTTCTCAAACCAAGTTTATTAAATTGGCTGGAATCGTAGCTCATCGAATTTTCATCCGATTCACTTTATTCAAATTTTAAATTAGATGAAATAAAATTTGTATGCGGATGAACCTCGACGAATGAAAAAAAATACCATAATAACAAGTATGTATGTAAATATTTAATATACCAATATATAATTTATCTTTTTTATCTTTTTACATACATATATATATTTGTTTAAATACACACATTTCTTTTGGAACAAACATAATATGTGATTTACTCGCCTCGGAACAGACTTTGTCTAGTGAGGCGGGTAAAAGAAAAGAAAACAATGTAAATAACCATGAAACTAAATAAACGCCCGGGTTGCCGGCACTGAAACAGAACAGAACATAAAGATTTCAAATTAAAGACCGTTTTCTCGTCAATTTTCATTTTTGTCTGCCATTTTTTTATTGCAAACTGTGGTTCATGCGTGCTCTATATTCATACTTTAACGATTTTCCGGGATTCCAACCGATTTGGTTGGACCATCCACTTGCGGCCGCTGATATAGATATTCAAATCAAACTTTCAAATGTGTTTTTTTTTTTCAAATGTACCTTTACAAGTGAGGGAGCGGGAGGCAGAACGAGAAATAAAAGGCGTCCAGTCGATGTAGTGAGTCAGTCTTTATTGATGCGCTACGTAGCGGAGGTCGATGCGGAGCGGAGTGACAGTGGTGCTGCTGCGCGATGATGAGTGAAGGAAGGTCAGGAGACTACGGCGGTGAAGATCACTGGTCTTCAGGAAGCCGGCGTGTTGCCCTACACCATGGTGGTGTAGAGATGACCTTGGTCCAGGCGGTTGACTGTCGTCGCGTTGACGAGGTATGGCGGCTGTGTGTCCAGTGGGTCGGAGCACACACGTGACGCAGGAAGGAACCTTGAGAGGCGATGAGGATGCTGGCGCGTTGCCGGTTGTGGTTGCTGCTCGTTGCAGGATGCTGATTGACATCTCATGTCGAGATGGTAGTTTGAGAAGTTCCTCGAAGGTGCTGGAATGTTCCTGGGTCACACTGGATATGTGTTGTATCACTTGCTGACTGCGTGCGAACGATATCAGCCCGCGTGGGCGGATATTGCGTAGCGACACTGAATCACCGCCCGATGTGTAGTTGTCGAACCATGAATGAAAAAACTAGACTTAAAACTGAGCTGCATGCGGCTCGTGCTCGCTTTTATACTCTGCCGGACGGGCAAGTAGTTTCGCTGACGGTAGGTAACGCCGGGTGAACTCACGCAAAGCCGAGATATCGCTAGAACTTTCTGCGTGCACTTGTTTGGTACAGCCAGACGTTTAGCTCTTTCGCGTAGGTGGCGGATTATTCCTAGACGGCCTTGCAATGCTAGGTAGTTCGTATCTTCCAGCGTATTCCGCGGACGTCAGTGGCGCAGCGGTAAACTTTGCAGAGCGGGTTAAGTGACCGCCACACAAGTAACAAAGGTTTCATGAAGTAAAATAAATTTTATCTTCGATAAAAAAACGATTATTTATGTATTAAACCGCTTACTGGTTAATATGGAATATTTTTTAATTCAAACAGATTTAGCTTTATTATTACGAAAAGTGAGTATTTACGCCGGGGGAGACAAAAACATGCAAAAATATGTATTAAAAATTTTAATTTTGTTTAAATTAATTTTACATTGATCGTTTTTATTTAACATTTCATAGACAATAAATCAATGCTGCCAATCATAGAAAAATATGATTGCCATGTAAAACAATAATTCATTCATTTTTGTTATTTGTTTTTGGGGTGTTATGCCGTGTTGCGCTACCTCCTCCTTTAGCCAACGTTTCGGACAGCGTTACAGTGTCCATCATCAGGGCAGATGATTCATTCATGTTATTAAGTGAATGCATTATTGACAAGTACCTGCCTGTATTTATAAAAGCAGAACATAGAAAGAAATGTATTAGAATAATTACACTTACCAGCTAGACTAACCCAGCTTTGCCAAACAAACTATTAAAAACCTGGGATGTATATCTAAATTATGATAACATGCAGCTTTCGTAGTTTGAACCTCAACCCAATAATATTAGGATTAATTCGAAGTAGGTTCTATTTTGTTTTTATTTTCACAAGAATTTATTTTATAAGATTGGTACTTCCGACAAATGTCATATTTGATTGTCTATTAGTTAAAAAAGGAATATTCCGTATCATCCGTGCATCAAACTTCGACAACACCGTTCCGTATTATCCGTGAGGTGGACTAAATTCACTTTTACCAAAAAGGCATTTAAAAAAATCTCGGCTGGACCTGACTCCCCGTTTGATTTCTCATTAAATAATCATATCGCATCTTCTATGCTTCGTTTCATAATCCGCTCTTGTAAACAATTTAAAGACCTTACTACTTTCAAAACACTGTATTTCTCATATGTTCGTAGTATCCTTGAATACGCATCTCAGGTGTGAAACCCAGGCTATGCAGTGCACAAAAATAGAATTTAAAGCGTTCAAAATAGATTTTTAAGGTACCTCAATTTCCGCTCTTTTCGATCTCATGTTAGTAATGAAGACTCTCCAAAGTTCTTCAAAATACAAACGTTAACTTGTCGAAGAAATATAGCAGATTCGGTAATGTTATTTAAAATTACACATAACTTAATCGATTGTCCTGATCTTCTTCAACGCCTATCATTCCATGTTCCAAATCGCAACAGCAGGCAGTCGCTTACCTTTAATCTCCCTCTTTGCAAGACTAACTCCAAACAGAACTCATTTATCTACAGATCCACACACTCATTTAACACAAATTATTACCACATTGACATTTTTAACTCAACTTTACGTGACATAAAACGAAAACTCACCAAGCACCATGACTCAAATTAGAAAGTTCAATCCCTATATTATATATATTCCCGTCCTTTGCCTCTTAATCCTATTCCTATGTTCCTCCTCCCACCCCCCCCCCCTTTTTTTATATTTTGTAACTAAAAAATAAAACTTACATATCACACTTTTTTATTATAAGTATCATCAGTGGAAAGTTCATAATTGGCATAATTAACATCTTATTATTTTATTATTTTGTAATCTCTGATTTGCTGTCAACTTTCTCTAAAATAAATAAAATAATAATAAAAAATAAAATATTGCCCTGTATTTTATTTTAATATGATTTAGTTCACTAAAAAAACAACGTCCAATTATTACAAACAGAATTACTCTCGAAAAAATTGGATATAAAATATTACCCGATTACCATCTTCTATTTTAGTTTGGAATTTCGGGCTCGGATATTTATACGCACCAAATTTCCTTTGGTGAAAATAAAGAATTCCGTTTGTTTAACAACCTGTGCATAATGCGGGAAGGGGAAGGAGGTGGGGAGTTGCAAAGTCAGTCGCCCGTTACCACTAACTTCTGGTAGAAAGGAATATTTACACCCACCAGAGTTCTATTGCCTCTGTAATGGACGTTAATATCTGAAATTTTTAAATAATTCAAAATACTCAACAATACTTTTTCACATTGGTGTATTAATTTGCTGAACTTTTTTTTAGGTCAAATTTATTTTGCTTTTGAAAATCATTTTTTAACAATAAATTAAAATTAAAAAATATATAGTCTGTGAGTCACACGCGGAAGTTTAACCTCCAGAAAACTAAAGTAGACAGTAGTGGGAAGGCTATGATGCACCGCACAAAGAGGAGACTGATTATACTATCTCATTCTCTCACAGACAAAATCCTGTAGATGTGTGTGTTTATCTCTTTTTAGTGTCGCTATTTTTCGTTTTGTCGAGTTTGAAATTACAACGGTGCTAAAGATGTCTTCATTTAATTACAGTGATTTATTTTTGAAGTATTCTGCCGTGTGACCACAACTGCAAAGGCTGTCAGAAATGTTGGTTAAAGAAGGAGGTAGCACAACACGGCATAATACCCCAAAATAAATCACTATAATACTTTTAGCAATGAAAATATAAATACATATCTCTTTCACAAATGTTTTGGTAATAATATTAAATAGGATTTTCTACCCGGTTTTATCGTGGCAATTTGTGGAAAGGTTTCGTTGTTCTACCGGTATTTCAATGGAAGGTACTCCCAAGGATTAGCGTCCTTGATCCCCTTGGCACCAGCTCATTGAAATTTTTTGTCACCTGAGAACGGGTCGTTTTTACAACTCGTTCTTGAGTTTAACAGCTCGGCTGTAGAATGATCTGCCTTAATCTATGTTACTTTACTCTTCAAGACTAATGTTTACTACTTCGATGCGTCGACGGGTAAGGCTCTCTTCTAGCAATCCGAGGGTCGCAAGGGTCGCAGGTTCAAATACCTACCGTTGTCCGCAAGTAAATTAAATTTAATTTTAAATATCTTTTTATTTGAATAGCTCACAAGAGTCCTAGCTGCTCCAGTCTGGAGAGAGTGAGTCTATTGCATCCCCAATTGGGGTATGTTATTAGGCTGAAGATAGTGGTGAAGGGAAGGAGATTGGCAAGAGAAAGATAGGGAAGTACCTGACTATTCAGATGTGTCACCAAACACTGTTAAAGCCATTTCAAGCAACGTTTCAATTTTGAATGGCGGTCTTATATTTACGATACTAAGAGTATCTTCCACTCTGGAACGTGCCGCAAATTTATTTATTTATTTATTTATTTAAAATTTACGGCACAAAGTGCCATTTACAAACATGTATTATTATTATATTTAAACAGTCATAGTACAGTGAAGAAAGATTGTTTTTTTTTTAAATTTCTTATAATAAGAGAAAAAATTTCTAACAAGTAATGAAAACTTCAAAAGGAACAGTGAAATAAAAAGAATAACTTGTTATGAAGTAACCTCGTTACAATACGTAAGGCTGAAATGTTTGATAAGTAGAGCCTTGTATTTTAATAAGGAAATATGAAAAATATCAGCAACATTGGCATAAAAATTACCAATGGTGAGTATTCTATTTATAACAGAATTATATCCAGCGACAGATGTATAATTGTCACAATAATACATACTAGGGAACCTTGATCTAATGGTAGGTACATGAAAGTGAATCAACTTTAATATATCAGGGCTATCCAACTGATGATTTACAATTTTGTATAAAAATATGAGATCAAAAATTTTTCTTCTGTCACTTAACTTCGACAATTTCAATGAGTGTAATAAAAAGTCATAATTTATTGATTCTAAAGGGATTCCAAGTCGAAAATTAATACACCTCAAAAACTTGCGTTGAACTTTTTCAATGATATTAATGTGATTATTAAAGACAGGTGACCAAATTGTAGAGTTATATTCTAGAATGCTTCTAACGAGAGATGTGAACAGAATTTTTAATGTGTGAATATTTTTAAAATCTTTGGAAATCCTTAAAATAAATCCTAACATTTTCATAGCCCTGTTGGCTATAGAAGTTACATGAGATACAAAGCAAAGTTTCTGGTCAAAAATGATGCCTAGGTCAAGTATTTCGACTACAGAGATTAAGTCTACATTACAGAGTGCATAATTATATATTATTGGGCGTTTAATTTTGTAGAACCTCATAACTTGGCATTTGTTAATATTTAGCTGAAGTTTATTACCTGAACACCATTTGAAAAAACTATTGAGATTCTCTTGCAAGATTATACAATCGTGCACATCATTAATGACTTTAAACAGTTTCATATACTATATATTATTTTAAATGAATTAATCATGAAATAACACAAATTAATCATATAAAATTTATTTGCCCACGCCGGGATTCATTCCGCGACCTTCGAATTGCGAGTCAAGAGCCTTACCGCAAGACCACGCTGGCCGTTTGTTATTTGGGTTATTTTACAATTTAATCATTAAAAATAATATAAGGTATATTTGCTTATAACGGACACTGTTCCGGAGTGGAACATACTCTTAGTATCGCCCAGTAATAACACCAATCAGAATTGGAACGTTGCTTGAAGTGGCTTTAGCCGTGTTTGGCGACCAGAGTTGAATATCCAGGAACTTCCCCGCCTTCCTCTTTCCCATCTCCTTCCTCACCTACAGTCAGCATCTCAAAATACCCCAAATGAAGATGCCATAGTCTCACTGGATCCAGACGATTGGGAGCAGATGGGACTCTTGTGCAAATTCACATAAAAAAAATACTAATCTGTGCAAAGTTTCGTGCAAACAGATCTTTTTTTGCTTTTTAGTTTAAATATTATAGCAAAATTACTTGTCTTTTCTCGAATGGGAATTCTTTTTTAACAAAAAAAAGTGTAATGTAATCAAGAATAAGTAGTAAAAAACCTACAAAAATGGCCTTACTATAAAAACGTCTTCAAAAAGTCGTATCGAAATTCGTAGGTTTTAAATGGGAAAACATTTCTTTTTGCCTGAAGAAATAAAAAGAAAATCCGATATAAATTTTGGTAAGTAACGAGAATTCAATTCTCTACCAACATCAAAGAACTGAAGAGATTTTTCTTAGAAGTGAAATTTCTTGAAAAGGAAAACTGATAAACGTTGGATGAAAAGGACTAATTTAAATAAAATCTTTCGCCTTGTAGGAACGCGACAGGACGATGAAATGGTAACACGACTTTTTATCTCGCGACATAATAGCCACGGCAAATTATCCTCCGACAAAATATCTTACGGCAAAACATCCTCCAACAAAATTTTAAGCAACCCCCGACACAAAAAAGAGCTGATGACTGATTGTAGCTAAGAACCATCTTGATCAGGACTTTGAACAAAAAAACCGCATCATAATCGGTCCATTCATTTAGGAGCTACGATGTCACAGACAGACATACAGACAGAGAGACAGATAGATACAGAAACTTATAACACTGCTCCTTGCGTCGGGCATTAAAAATATCTACTGAAACTTAACCTAACCTAACCTAACCTAATAAATAAATGGGACAAAAATAATACAGACATTCTGTACATACGTACTGTAAAGACAATAAATTATTGTTACCTGCATTATTTTGGTGTCATTTTTTAGGTTAGGTTGGGTTAGGTTAGGTTAGGTTATGTTAGGTTAGATTAGGTTAGGTTAGATTAGGTTAGTTTAGGTTAGGCAAGGTAAGGTTATTTTCGTTATTTGTTTTTGGGGTGTTATGCCGTGTTGCGCTACCTCCTTCTTTAGCCAACGTTTCGGACATCGTTGCAGTGTCCATCATCAGGGCAGATCCGGCAGATCCGGTAGATGTGTGACAAGGTTAGGTTAGGTTAGTTTAGGTAAGGCTATGTTAGGTTAGGTTAGGTATTAGTAGATTTTGTTGGGGGATATTTTGTCGGAGGATTTTTTGTCGGAGGATATTTTCTCGGAGGATATTTTGTCGAAAGATATTTTGTCGGAGGATTTTTTGTCGGAGGATATTTTGTCGAAAGATATTTTCTCGGAGGATATTTTGTCGAAAGATATTTTGTCGGAGGATATTTTCTCGGAGGATATTTTCTCGGGGGACATTTTGTTGAAAGATATTTTGTCGGGGATATATTGTCGCGGGGTGAAAAGTCGCGGAACTCGATGAAATTGATTATTATCTGTTCAATAAAGAATTTCGGTTACGTAATACGGGGCGACTTTTGAATCGTGGGGTGTCTTTGATCTTCCCAGATACCTACACAATTATGGCTGCCACTGAAAAATTATTTGTTTTATTTAATGTTTGTTTTCGGGCCTCAAATACGAGTATATTGACGCTTGACACATTCAAACATATTGATAGTTGAATTGTGAAGCTGTTTTTTAGATATTTTCGGACAGAAAGAAATGAAAATTTTACGTTGACTTTTCGGACAAACTGCATGATGTAAGTGTAAAAATGTAGCCCAGCTTTGGTTAAACGTGTATAAATTTAAAAAATATATTTTTTGTGTGAATACCGCGCAAGAGTCCCAACTACTCCCGTCTGGAGACAGTAAGTCTACGGCATCCCTAATTGAGGTATGTTGTGAGAAAAAAGATATTGGGGAGGGGAAGGAGATGTGGAAGAGGTAGATGGGGAGCTGCCTTGCTAATCAGACCTGGTGACCAAACACGGCTAAAGCCATTTTAAGCTACGTTGTATCAAAAACATTTCAATTCTTAATGATGGTCTTATACAAGGACGACACTGAGATTATCCTCCACTCTGAATTATGCCGCAAATATACTATATATATAATATACTATATATTGTACAATAACCATTAAAAAAAATTAAAATAAATAAAAAACTTTCTACTACAACACATAAATACTTGTCACACATAATCATAAATAAATACGTAAACACCTCAGCACAGGTTCTCCTAGTGAGGTGTTCACGAAACATTCAACCATTCGTGGATAGGTACACCTTCACAAACCTACCTTACACCCAACATGATAAAATTGCAAAATATATTTTGTAAAAATGTTTTCAAAATTTATCTATTATGTTAAAATCTTAATAAATAGGTAAATACTGTAATACATACAAATAAATAAATAAAAATAAAATATTATTCTCAATTAAATAATCGCGAAATAAAACCAATTAATCATTTTTTATGGGCATGCCGGTATTTGAACTCGCGAACTTCGGATTGGTAGTCAAGAGCCTCATGTATATAATGTATATTATAGTTATGGAAAACACTTTAACAATTTTTTGTAAGGAAAATGTTGTACGTGTTAAGGCCCGGCTTTTCGCATTTCTACCGATTTATTAATATATTTTCCTTAAACAGTTTAAGTTTAAAAGTTCTTAAAAAATATATGTTATTCTTGAAGATAATATCTATACATTCCCCACGCCGAAACAGCAATTATATGACATTCCTTCGATAGAAAAAAATCTCAAATTATGCTCCGAAAATTATTATGCACGTTTTTATCAGTTATTTTACAAATTATGTTTATGAAAAAATTCACAGATTGTCTTTTTTGTTATATTAGATATTACTTATGAAATTTTAACAGAATCGCGTTTTATTAAACATTTTCACAATTTTCATATCTCTCCTTCTTCTGATTTTACCTTACCGGGCCTTAAAGTCATCCCACTTAATGATTTATATCACCATGTATTAATTTTTTTGACTCTTCAAAATCATATACAGTTTTTTCATCATATATTTAGATATTTTAAACATGTGAAATAAATATGACAAAAAAAAACCTTCCACCAAAAATTTTAAGAAAGAGAAATATGGTTTAAAAGTTGAAAATTGATCAAAGTCACACCATTTTACGGTATTTACAAATGAAACAAAAGTAAGAAAAAAAATGCCTTTTTGGGCACACAGACACGCCCACAACATACTTCCATAGGATTATCTCCTCATCGTATCAAAAATGAATATCCACTTCAAACAAACTTGTTTGAAATTTAATAATATTACATCAAAAACACTATTATAACATCCTTTGTAAGTTCACCTTCATTTCGACATTGACCCCAGTTGTTCGCTTTGACCCCTATTTTACCTTTGGAAATACCCCCAGACCCAACATTATACCATTACCTTAATTATCTATAATACCTATAGTTTACCCCATTTTGCAATAGCACATGCAAATCCCCAGAAGTGGGGTAACTTTAGTTTGGAACAAGGTGGTTAAACCTCGACAAAGTGAACTTAACTACAATAATTGGTTCAAAGTTGTTTAGTATTCTGATTTACACCTGGAATTTGATTACATACGAGTACCTCAGGATTTTGTAGAGGAAATCACTAATTTAATCAGTAATGCATTCAAACTTCAAACTAACTAAGTAACCATCACTCCGTTTCCCCGCAGGGGTAGGCAGAGAGGACGGACCGCCAAACAAATCTATCTTGGCACACACCCCTTGCCTCGTTCATATTCATACATCGTCTGACACATGCCTTCTATTATTCTGACTCTTGACATGACTTTTTTTTTTTACAAGAGCTCCACACAGGAGGCCCTGAGGAAAATAATTTCCCTCAGGGCCTATGTCATATTTGGGGATGCTGTGTGGAGGATTTTTTTAAGGAAAGGAAGGAGAGGAGAGTTCTTAGAAGGAAAAGGGTTTAAGGGGTGGGTAGGAATCTGGGGTTCAGTGTGTCCTGGTCATCCAAGACCTAGACAAACCTCACCCCATGAACCCGGGCACCCCTGCTAAATCACCAAACGTAGCGAACCACTTGGGGTGACCTACGGCAGAGGTGTTTGTTATCCAATAAATGTTTCCGGGGCGGCGGTACCCATTCCCGCCTCCCAAATTGACTACTCATGTATCTTATTCACTTGATCGTGCCAAGTCTTCCTCGGGCGTCCCCGACTTCTTCTACCATTCACATTTGCGTCATATGTTTTCCTTACACTCTTTACCTTTTCTCCCTGCGTGTCCTTTCCTATTCGTTCCGTTCCCCTTTCAACCCCCCCCCCCCCCATTACCCTATCGCGTTTCCACTCCGCCTCCTCCACCTTCTTTCTCCCCATTCCACCACCCCCTTTCCCCGTCCCGCAAACCCCCCTCCCGAGTTCCCCTCCCCCTCCCAGGCTCCCCTCCCCCCTCCCAGATTCCCCTCCCCCTCCCTGGTTTCCCTCCCCCCCTCTCGCGTTCCATAAATTAATTCCCAGTAGTTTTCAAACAGCTCGCGTGCCACCTATTGCAATTTTTTTATATAAATTTCATAATGCCAGAGCTTAAAAGACAATAACGAACACAACAAAAAAATAATTATCCAATTTGGTGCAGTCGTTCGGAAGTTATGCGCTTTCATACATTTCGGCGATTCATTTTTATGCAATTTTCATAATGTCAGAGCTCACCAGAAATTTTATACAAACCTTCTCCTGACAATAGTGAACCCAACAAAAAAATAATTATCCAATTTGGTGCAGTCGATCGGAAGTTATGCGGGAACATACATTTCGGCGATTCATTTTTATTAATACAGATTTTTGGGGTATTTTGACCTCACATCCAAAATTTAATTTTATATGAAAAAGGTTCTGCAACTGTTTTTAAAGTCTCTCCGTTATTTGTTCTGCTCTTTCTTCTTATGATAAATATGAAATAATCAATTCTTTTTTTTATTGGTGCCCTTTTTTACTCATTTAAAGTACGCTCTAGCGTGTTTAAATCGCACTTTATGGAACGCGCGTTTTTTAAAGTTACCATGGCAACATCAACAAATCAACAAAATGTGAAGTCTAAATGTCAACTTTTAACTATAAATCTGACAGGAATATTTTAAACGTCAAATAAAACATTACAAATGTTTCAAAAATTTTATTCAAAGTTTACATTCTTTTTTACATCGTTTACATTCTAATTATTTAAATGGATGTGAAAAGAGCAGTTCGTATTATTTGAAATATTAAAACCTCCGTTTTTTAAATCGGAGGAAATGCTGTTCAAATTAATAGTATTCTCGGAAGTCAATGAGGCTGCACTTCTATTAATGGCAGTTCCAATAATGTTTGAAACATTCTTCTTATTGCTAATGCTCTCTTCCACGTAACCAGTCGCCACAGCTGCCGATTTCCATCCTACTTGTCGTTATCAATGTTAGAACTCATTTACTAACTCACCCTACTTGTCATTATCAATGCTAGAACTCATTTTACAACACACAATAACTAGTAAAAACCGTGATGTCAACTATTAATCTTATGTGACAGATTGCAAATTAATGTTTGTGTTTTTCATTTCCATGACAACAAGATATTGTGATGTCACATCACGAATTCATTAATAGTTCTTATTTCCAAATTTTTAATAATAATATCAATATTTATGTTTGCAAAGTGTACCAATAAAAAAAAATAGCGTAAAGTATTCGTAGATAACTAGTCTTTAAAACACTTGCTTTATTTCGAGCACTCGGCTACGCCATCGTGCTCGAAAAATCGCGCGTGTTTTAAAGACCTGTTTATCCACTTATATTTTAATATACTATTCTAGACATGTTTTTATATTTAAAAAAACAGGTGTTTTTGGA
Organism: Limnephilus marmoratus; assembly: GCA_917880885.1. Classification (NCBI taxonomy): domain Eukaryota; kingdom Metazoa; phylum Arthropoda; class Insecta; order Trichoptera; family Limnephilidae; genus Limnephilus; species Limnephilus marmoratus. Next base: position 41,743,021 of record OU862928.1, read on the forward strand.
CCCAAATAAAGTGAAAAGTAAATTTTGATTGAGCAATGCTATTTATTGCAAATAAACTGAGTCTAATTGTCTAGTATCGTTTCTAATTGTCTATAAACGTCACTAATTATCTAACAACCTTGCAAGTTTAATAACAACTGTAGTGTCCGTGGTACACTGTGGCCGCGGGGGGGGGGGGACCGGGTGCCGAACGTGGCCGAAGGTTTCCGATCCTGCCTGAAGGTGGTAGTGGAGGGGCAGGCCAGAGGCGCTGGCAGTGCACGGCGGCTGCCGGCATTCCGCGAATTACCTTAGGGAACGTACCCAAACTACGTGACCAACTTTTTGCAATTTTTAACCCCCCCCCCCCCCCCGGTGACCAAAATCCTAAGGAACCCGCCGCTCATTTGTATGGAGCGTGACCTTTTGACGACCCCCCCCCCCTAAAAGTGTCACGTAGTATGGGTACGTTCCCTTACTAGCGTTAGCATTGTACTTCTTCATAATTGACTTAATAAATAACCATTCGTATAAACGAGACCTTTTCAATAAATTGTATTTGTAATTGTCACAGACATTACAATAACTTTGCTAAATATCTAGTAACGTTGCTAATTGTCTAGTAACTTTGCAATTTTTTTTATTTATTTTGATACAACATTTTACATTTCACAGTACAATCCAATAATGTTGGCCTCATTGGGTGACTTACCCGTTCTGAGGCCCTCATTGTTAATAATTTATAGATAATTTGTCTAGTAACGTTGCTAATTGTCTAGAAACGTTGCAAATTGTTTGGTAACCCTGCGAATTGTCTAGTAACGTACCTAATTCTCTAGTAACATTTCAAATTGTTTAGTATCATTGCTAATTATTGTCTACTAACGTTGCTAATTTTGTAGTAACGTTGCAAATTGTCTAGTAAAGTCACTAATTGTCTAGTAATACTTCGAATTGTCTAGTAAAGTTCCTAATTATTGTCTAGTAACGTAGCTTACTTAGTAACGTTGCTAATTGTCTAGTAACGTTGCTAATTGTCTGGTAACGTAGCTTATTATCTAGTAACGTTGCTAATTATCTACTACCGTTGCAAATTATTGTCTAGTAACGTTGCTAATTGTCTATTAATATTGCTAATTGTCAAATAACTTTTCGAGTTGTCCAGTAACGTTTCTAATTATTTTCTAGTAACGTTGTTAATTGCCTAGTAACGTTGCTAATTGTCTAGTAACGTATTGTCTCACTTTTCCGTGATTGAAAGGGCTGTATGCTGTACTATATTATTAGTTATAACGATGAATGTAACTAAGAAATGGTCTTCGAAAGTGACAACACACGAAATCAAAGTTGTGTATATACTTGTGAGCGTTGAATCTTTGCAGCAAGTCGGTGAGTTTGTGTACTTGGCAAGTTTGTTCGCGAGCGACGGGAAGGCTGATAAAGACATTGACAGACGGAACACGAATGCAGGCAATGCAATTATCAGCTGAGACTGAATGCAATACTCACTTTATAATAAGTTATCAAAGGAAGCGAAGCTGTCGGTCTGAGCGGGTACCGATCTGCAGTGAGGCGTGGGATTGGCAGAGAAAGGACGAAACTGCATTTTTATTTTATTTTTATTTTTTATTGTTGATACAGTATTATTTTACAAATTTTTATAGTACAAGCCAGTAATGTTGGCCTCACTGGGTTGTTTACCCGTGCTGAGGCCCCCATTTTATAATATAATACTTTATACATTATAGTTTGAAAAAAAAGAAATATACAAAGTTGGTGACAAAACAAACAAAAAAATCATTTAAAATAAAGATAATTTTAAACTAAAAATAGAGATCAAAAATTATAATTATTTTAAATTAATAAACTAAAAAAATAAAATAATTAAATGAAAATCGGCGTATATTATGTTTTATGTGTTTGTGAGTGTTACGTGTTTTATATTGGTTTTGTGTGTTGGGAGAATACGTTTTATTCTTTTATGTTATGAAATTTTGGTAAAATTTTCTGTTTTGTTCTTTAATCCATTTTTTTATTTTGTGTCTGAAATTATTTTTGTTTTCCTCAATTTTTGTTTCAAGTGAAAGACTGTTGAATGCTTTTATAGCTTGGTATTTATGGTGTCTTTTTCCAAAGGTAGTGTTTACCGTCGGAGTTTTTATGTTTTCTTTGTACGCTTGTCTAACTGGTCTATTAGTGATATTTGGGGTTTGTTGGAGTGTGTTTTTTTGGTCAAAAATGTAGTTCAGTAGTGTTTTTACATATAATTGGCGTATATCTAGTACGTCACAACTTTTATATATTTGATCTGTATTCCCCAAAGGGTTTGGATTCCCAAAATTGAAAAAACTGCATTCCCCAAAGGGTTTGGATAAAACCGTATATTATTAATTTGTGATTGAATTCGTCTAAAATGTATCTAAGACATAAACGTAATCTACGTACAATTTCTTAGAAAGCAGTTATTTTGCATCTTGCCATAAATAGATACACACGTATGTAATAATTTATTATAATATCTCTTTCACATATATCACTAGCTGGTTCCCGGCAGGCGTTGCTATGCAATTTAATAAAGAAATTGTTTCCCCCTGCGTGTCCTTTCCCATACGTCCCTTCCCCTTCCGCCTCCCCTTCCTAGCCCGCGTCCCCTTTCCCTCTCACGTTCCCACTCCGATTCCTTCACTTGCTCTCTCCCCAGTAGAGGTATCGTGGTGGAACTATATTTATTTGTTTATTAATTTTATTTTTTTATTTTTGCAGAAACCAACAGTACACAAATACATAGAAAAAAATAGTTACAAAGTTATAAAAGTCAGTATAATATAATTGGCCCTAATGGTCAGTATAATACATTTTGTTCATATATCCTATTGGTGTATGGGGGACCAATCGGATCGCCGTGAGACTGCAGATCGGTGTCCTTGTTCGTACATGTCGCTGTTATATTTGTATATATTATACATGTGTGATACATTATATATTTAACCTAAATTAAATTAGTTATTATTATGGAAGAAGAAAGATGTGTGAGTGTTTGTGTGGGTATATGAGAGAGGGTGAGGGTGTGTGTGTGTGTGTTATGTGTGCGAATTCAGTGTGCTAGAAAAGTTTTTCATAAATATAAATATATTGTAATTGTGTTGTGTGCTTTTTCGAAGAGATACAGTGGTAAGTGATTGGTCATCATTTTTATATTTTTTTGTTTATTTTTAAGATTTCTAAGGCGCACAAATTAAAATATGTAATAATATTACAATTTTCGTTATTTGTTTTGCAGATCCGGTAGATGTGATGACATCTACCGGATCTGCCGAATCTGCCCTGATGATGGACACTGCAACGATGTCCGAAACGTTGGCTAAAGAAGGAGGTAGCGCAACACGGCACAACACCCCAAAAACAAATAACGAAAATGCTTTTGGCCGTGAAAATCTTAAAACTTATCTAATATTACAATGTTTAATTTTAGTTTTTTCTTTATTATCTACTGTACTGCGGTTTGTACCGGAGACTTTTAAACCCATAGATGAAGCTCTAACCTCTATCCGAACTTGGCTAAATGTGGTCAATAAATATAAACTGCTCCCCTTTCTTCTGTTCTAACAATGGTCCAAAATTCATTGCTTCACATTAATATCCCAATAAACACGGCCGTAAATCACCCCGAGCCAAACCTTCCCTGGGAAGATGACTGCATAATTATTTTTTTTTTGAAATATGGCGTTAATAAAATGAAAGAAGGAATAATTTGAAAGTTCGGAGTATTTTTATTTCATTTATGTTCACAAATTGGGAGGCGGGAGAGGCAAGCTACGTTTGGTGACTTCGAATTGGTACCATGTTTCATAGGGTGAAATGCGTACTGACCATAGATATCCAAATTTAATAGACCAGAAGATACAGATGATGGGTTAAACCAACCTATGGAGAGTGAAGAGGGGAAAGATGACTGTGATTCGTTAAAAAATCAATCTGACAGTATATAGGCATCTCGCATTATAATATCACCATTTAGTTCTTAAAAGCAAAATCTGCTTTTGAATGAATAAACCTTTTTACATGGGAGCGCGAATTGCCCGCCACGTTATTATCATATTTGCGTAGTCGAAATCGGCAAAGGAAAGTTCGCCCCTTTTCACAGGAATATTTTGTTGCCGTGTTTAGTTAAGACACTTTTACAAATGTTTCATAATTTACTTACCCCTGTAACCAGCGACGAGCTCACTGGAGAAACGCCCACATTCGCTACGTTCACATATATTAGGGTATCATGTATAGCACAAGCTCTCACTTTTGTTCGTAAAATGTGCGATGTGACGTCATCATTCTTGGTCAGGACAAGAATGATGACGTCACATTTTTTAGATTCAATCGACGCTCTCGTAAGCCGAGCTGGTTCCATGGAACCGGTGAAATAGGAGGGGGAAATAATACGCTTTTATCAGTTAGGGCAGGTCCAGATATATTCAAATGTCCATGGCACTGACATAATGCGTTCACCGTTTGTGTCATTTTCAACTGTTGTTATTAAAGAGCGAGTTTACAAGCTACTAGCCGACATGTTTAAAAGCGGGTGAATCGGCGAGTGACATTGTCATGATGATACACAATACTGTCTATTCGCTTAGTAGCTAGAGTAGCAGCTAAAATACGCGCGAACCAATTCGGTAGACATTTTGTTAAAAACTTGAGGTCGCCGCTAGCGCCACACGCTAGCCAATTGCGAGAATAAAGGCTCCCGCGCGAACTAATTCTGACAATTACGAAATCTGCTGTTGGTAGCCGCCATCTTGAGCGTGTAGCGAGTAAAGTTGACCACCTTTCAACTTTTTTCGTAGATTGTCCACAATCTGCTAGTAAGATAGTAATACGATTACATTGAGCGAGTTTACTAACGGATAGTGATTTTCACATTCAGGGTGTTAAGGGACGTACTTACTTACTTTAACCAGAGATTCCTGACATTATTTGGAGTAAAAAATGTAAATGAAATTTTGGTCTCCGGTGACTTTTTTTGACGACTTTTTTTTTTCAAAAAATATTTTTTCAAAATCGAACAAATTTTTTTTTCTTTTGGATGTCGTCACTGGTCACTTAGCCGGGTGTCCGACGAACCCCTTACCCCGCCTCCAGCTGTTCAACAACTACCATTTTTTTATGTTTTTGTAGAAAAAAAAAACATCAAAAATGTCACCGGAGGCCAAAATTTCATTTACATTTTTTACTCCAAATAATGTCAGGAATCACTGGTTGAAGTAAGTAAGTACGTCCCTTAACACCCTGTATGTGAAAATCACTATCCGTTAGTAAACTCGCTCATTGTAATCGTATTACTATCTAACTAGCAGATTGTGGACAATCTACGAAAAAAGTTGAAAGGTCGTCTAACCTGCTAAATAATAAAATAGATAGTCCTGAATTGCTATCCACTATTGGTTTAAATGTCCCAATGAGGCGTACCAGGCACACTTCTCTTTTTCATATAGAATCCAATAACACTAATGCAGCGAGTAACTCACCAATTACTCGCGCAATCATAACTTATACCCACTATGAAAAATTACTACACTTAGACATTTTTCATGATTCCTTGCAAACATACAAAACTAATTTATTAAATTTCTTGGCGTGATATAATTGTTTTAAAATTACTTACACTTAACTTTTTATTAAACTTTAATCAGTCAATTACAATTAGTGAGCATATAATTCTTGATTTTAAAATGTCTCCTTATCTCCCCTCCCCCTTTTTTCTTCCTGTTTATTATTATTACTCATTCATTCAATAATTAAGTTACTAGACCGGTTCATATCTCATGCGAAATTACCAAATGACATTCTATGGACCTACGTAATAGGTACATAACCTTGTAATAATTTAATTTAACATACCTTATAATCTGTATTATAATGTACTGTGTATGTCTTAATAAACAAATAAATAAATAAATAATAAAATATGCAGGGTACTGCTTGCTAGCAACATTAATTATATAATCATGTACCTACTGAATTTACATTTTCTTGTCTCCGTGTGTATTCCTGTATTATGTAGATATGCAATCTTTTTATGGAAATTTATCAAATAATAAAAACAACATGTAAATATTTAATATAACAACAATACGTATATGCATGTATGTTATATATTTGCATATATTTGTACATACATACATATCTTTGCTGATACATATCTTTTTAATAAATATAATGTGTTATTTACCCGCCTCAGAACAGACTCTGTCTAGTGAGGTGGGTCAAAGAAAACTATGTACATAAATGAAAATAAAATAAACGCCCGGGTTGCCGGCACTGAAATTGATTGAATTGTACTTGATTTTGAATTTTGACCAATTTCACCCAAAAGTGAGATAATATTGATCTTACTTCAGGCACACAGACATGCCTACAATGTACATCTATCGATTCATCTAAATTCAATGTCTTGAACTATATCTATGAACGTGAAATGACGCTGAAACAGATATAAATATCTAGATTTTTATGACTTCACCATAAAAAAATTCTAACTCTCTCAAAACCCATAAATTATTTTTTAATAAGAGTAAAATCTAGCTCTATTAGACTATTCTTTTACCAAAAACATGTTTATTGGCTCCATATAGAGAAAAAAACATTTAGAAATTGTTTTTTTCCCTTCTTCAAGTCTGTTTCTTAGCCCTTCTTTACATATTTTCACCCTTAGAATTCACGCTGACCCTGTGGAATTCCCCAAGGGTTGGTCGGTCGGCTGAGGGCCGAAGAATTGTAATAAAAGGGGTAAGGGATGCCTTCCTATAACTTTAGCACTAATTCAGCATCCCTTGTTTTATATCCTCGTCCATCCGGAAACAAAAAGGCTTCCTTTGCATTTGCACAAAAGTGAAAAAAACATTTCAATTTTTAGAAAAAAACTTCTAGCTTATTACTTTTCTAAAGTATTTTTTCCCTTCGTGTGTATAATGTGTATATTTATACATGTATGTACCTTCAATCGACCACCAATGTAAATGTGCCTGGTATGGTGGTTGAAAAATCGACAAATTATGTAATCATCAAACAGTGCGGACTGCGGACACAAATACATCAGAACGTTTTCCGACATTTGAGCAGGCCACACTTAGGTATCCGTGTGAGAAACATGAGTTTTACAAATTTACCCACTATTAATTGTTTTTGTGTTTAATTCGTAGAACTCCATTTAAATTTTTAGAAATTTAATTAAAATTAAATTCGATAATGTTATTATCGAGTTCTGCAAGTTTTTTGGTTAGTGTTTTAGTTACAGCTGTTTCGACTTGTAAGGTCATTTTCAAACTGTGGTGAAGCCTCGTACGGACGACTTATTTATAAGATTTTAAATGTCAATTTTTAAAGGTGTCTAAGTTGATTTATTACCGGTTAAACCAATTTGTAGAGACACTAATTGAGAGAGTGCTAATGTGGGATTCGGAGTATTTCCCTTTGGTTTGCCTTGCACTAAGTGTAAGGGTTTTCTTAATTGATTTAGAATGACGTTATTGCTATGACTCATTTAAGTGCATTATATTTCTTAGGTTTGGTAAACATATTAAGTAGTGGGGAATAAATAATTTTCCTTACTTTATTAATTAGCGTTATGTTGGGGTCATTCGTTCGTTTATTGATTTCTAATTGTTCAAGCAAATTTAATCTAAGACCCTTTCGTTCAATATGTAATGGTTTTGGCTGGTTATTTTTAAGTGGAACGTGATTATTCACTAAGAGATGTTCGGCGAATTTTGAAGAGGTGTTTTTATTTTTATAACAATTTATATGTTCTTTGAATCTAGTTGAGAATGCCCTACCTGTTTGTCCGATGTACGTAGCGTTACAGTCGGCGTTGTCACATTTTAATTCATATATGCCACCGTTATTGAGTTTAGGATTTCTACTTTTTGAGTTTTTAAGGCTTGTTCCCATATTATTATTGGTTCTAAAAGCTATATTTAAACCACATTTTTTAATTTCTTTTGCAATTTTTAAAGATATTGGGCCGAGGAATTCGAGACATGCAAATTTTTCTATTTTTTTGTTATGTACCGGATATATTAAATTAATTTTATTTTTGTATTTCTTGTTTTTTATTATTTTCTCAATGTTTTTTGCCTCATAGCCGTTATTAATCGCGATTATTTTAATAGTTTCCTTTTCTTTTACGTATGCTTTATTATCTAAAGGAATGTTAATGAGTCGATGTACCATTGAATGGTAAGCTGATAATTTGTGGGACCAAGGATGATTTGAATTTGCATTTATCGTAGTATCTGTAAACGTTGGTTTTCTAAATATTTCGAAGGTATGTTTATTATTACTTCTAGCAATTGTCAGATCTAAAAAATTTATTTAATTTACACTAACCAAAAAACTTGCAGAACTCGATAATAACATTATCGAATTTAATTTTAATTAAATTTCTAAAAATTAAAATGGAGTTCTACGAATTAAACACAAAAACAATTAATAAATTAAAGGTGGCTGATATAGCTACCCTTGTGATTTTATACAGACGACTTAAACTCAAACATCGGAAAATAGTTCAAAATCTGTGGTTTAACCAAAAGTGTTTGAAGTGTAATGTGATTCCAAAGTACGTGCAGATCTCCACCAAAAGTACATCTACGGCAGCCATGGCCACTGTGGTGAGAGCACAGAGGATATGGCTGAAGGAAGAAACAAAGGAGTGCTGCCGGAAACGGGACACATTACTTCACTACATAAAGGTCATCCACTCAGAATTAACTTTTAAACTTCATGCATGGGAATTTGATGCCCTTGATTTTGATACCCGTGAACATATTAACGTAATCATATTTGAAAAATTTAAAACGCAACAAAATAAACTCAAAAGATTAATTGATACCAAAAATAAAACTACGAAAATAACCGAGATTCCTACCAATGAAAATATTCAATTTTATAAGAAAACTGTAAATCTATCGACCACAACATTTGAAACGGAAGAGAATAATTTGTTAGATAAAGGCTTTAAATATAAAATCCCTAACGAATTATCATGCAAACAAATAGAATCATTAGCTATTTCCTTTTCTTTTACGTATGCTTTATTATCTAAAGGAATGTTAATGAGTCGATGTACCATTGAATGGTAAGCTGATAATTTGTGGGACCAAGGATGATTTGAATTTGCATTTATCGTAGTATCTGTAAACGTTGGTTTTCTAAATATTTCGAAGGTATGTTTATTATTACTTCTACCAATTGTCAGATCTAAAAAAATTATTTTACCTTCGATCTCATGTTCAACTGTGAAGCAGATTTTATTATTAATGGTGTTGGCCCAGTTAGTAAAGATATCTAACTGTCGGTTGGTGCCGTTCCAACAAATAAAGATGTCGTCTACATATCTGACATAATATATTATGTGTTTTGCTAAGGGAGATTTAAGCATTATATTTTCAATGTAATCCATAAATATCTCTGCGAGAAGTGGACTTAATGGTGACCCCATGGGGAGGCCATCATTTTGTTCATAGAATGTATCATTAAAAAGGAAATAATTTGTTTTTACGCAAATTTTTATGAGCTGGAATAACTCTTTTCTTATTACCGGGTTGATGTTACATTTTTCAAAGATATTTTCAATTATTTTAAGGCATTCTTCAATGGGAATATTGCTAAATAAGGATTTTACGTCTAAAGAAAGGAATTGACAGTTATGCGGAAGATCAAAATTTTTAATTTTATTAACAAGTTCTATCGAGTTTTTTACGCTGTATCGTGGTGAAAAATTAGTATATTTTTTGAAGATGAAGTTAAGTCTTTTCGCTAAGTTTGTTGTAGGAGCATTAATAAAGGATACAACGGGTCTTACGGGAATATTAACTTTGTGAATTTTAGGGTGGCCATACAAAGCTGAGGCTCTTGGGTTCATAACCCTGACATTTTTCTTGGACCATTCGGTGGGAAATATGGCGTTACAACTGTTTATAAGGATGTTGACATTATTGACAATTTTATTGGTTGGGTCTTTAGTTAGAATTTTAAAATCTTCTGGTAACAAGAAGTCTTCCACCTTACTGATATAATCTATTCTATCAAGAATTACTATAGAATTACCTTTATCGGCTTTGGTTATAGTTAGATTAATATCTTTAATTTTATTTTTAATTTCATTTAATGTTTGGTTTTCTTTACTGATAAAATATTTATTTTTATTTTTTATCGATTTTAACGTTTTTTCTAAAATAACTGCCGTAACGTGTTTTGTTAAGTTGTTATTTTCCACTTTGCGCAGAGACATTTCTGTATCAATAGCTAATGATTCTATTTGTTTGCATGATAATTCGTTAGGGATTTTATATTTAAAGCCTTTATCTAACAAATTATTCTCTTCCGTTTCAAATGTTGTGGTCGATAGATTTACAGTTTTCTTATAAAATTGAATATTTTCATTGGTAGGAATCTCGGTTATTTTCGTAGTTTTATTTTTGGTATCAATTAATCTTTTGAGTTTATTTTGTTGCGTTTTAAATTTTTCAAATATGATTACGTTAATATGTTCACGGGTATCAAAATCAAGGGCATCAAATTCCCATGCATGAAGTTTAAAAGTTAATTCTGAGTGGATGACCTTTATGTAGTGAAGTAATGTGTCCCGTTTCCGGCAGCACTCCTTTGTTTCTTCCTTCAGCCATATCCTCTGTGCTCTCACCACAGTGGCCATGGCTGCCGTAGATGTACGTTTGGTGGAGATCTGCACGTACTTTGGAATCACATTACACTTCAAACACTTTTGGTTAAACCACAGATTTTGAACTATTTTCCGATGTTTGAGTTTAAGTCGTCTGTATAAAATCACAAGGGTAGCTATATCAGCCACCTTTAATTTATTAATTGTTTTTGTGTTTAATTCGTAGAACTCCATTTTAATTTTTAGAAATTTAATTAAAATTAAATTCGATAATGTTATTATCGAGTTCTGCAAGTTTTTTGGTTAGTGTAAATTAAATAAATTTTTTAGATCTGACAATTGCTAGAAGTAATAATAAACATACCTTCGAAATATTTAGAAAACCAACGTTTACAGATACTACGATAAATGCAAATTCAAATCATCCTTGGTCCCACAAATTATCAGCTTACCATTCAATGGTACATCGACTCATTAACATTCCTTTAGATAATAAAGCATACGTAAAAGAAAAGGAAACTATTAAAATAATCGCGATTAATAACGGCTATGAGGCAAAAAACATTGAGAAAATAATAAAAAACAAGAAATACAAAAATAAAATTAATTTAATATATCCGGTACATAACAAAAAAATAGAAAAATTTGCATGTCTCGAATTCCTCGGCCCAATATCTTTAAAAATTGCAAAAGAAATTAAAAAATGTGGTTTAAATATAGCTTTTAGAACCAATAATAATATGGGAACAAGCCTTAAAAACTCAAAAAGTAGAAATCCTAAACTCAATAACGGTGGCATATATGAATTAAAATGTGACAACGCCGACTGTAACGCTACGTACATCGGACAAACAGGTAGGGCATTCTCAACTAGATTCAAAGAACATATAAATTGTTATAAAAATAAAAACACCTCTTCAAAATTCGCCGAACATCTCTTAGTGAATAATCACGTTCCACTTAAAAATAACCAGCCAAAACCATTACATATTGAACGAAAGGGTCTTAGATTAAATTTGCTTGAACAATTAGAAATCAATAAACGAACGAATGACCCCAACATAACGCTAATTAATAAAGTAAGGAAAATTATTTATTCCCCACTACTTAATATGTTTACCAAACCTAAGAAATATAATGCACTTAAATGAGTCATAGCAATAACGTCATTCTAAATCAATTAAGAAAACCCTTACACTTAGTGCAAGGCAAACCAAAGGGAAATACTCCGAATCCCACATTAGCACTCTCTCAATTAGTGTCTCTACAAATTGGTTTAACCGGTAATAAATCAACTTAGACACCTTTAAAAATTGACATTTAAAATCTTATAAATAAGTCGTCCGTACGAGGCTTCACCACAGTTTGAAAATGACCTTACAAGTCGAAACAGCTGTAACTAAAACACTAACCAAAAAACTTGCAGAACTCGATAATAACATTATCGAATTTAATTTTAATTAAATTTCTAAAAATTTACCCACTGCTACTCACTACCGTTACAATGTTTCCTTTACAATCCCTCTCTCTGCTCCTGCCTTGTCCCCCACCTTTCTGTCATCCGTCCCCTGCGTGTCCTTTCCCAAGCTTCCCCGTTTCAGCTCCCGTTCTCCTATCGCGTTCTCTTTCCACCTTCGTCCATTTTCATAACGCTAGAGCTCATTATTATACGTAAAAACCTTCGCGGGCATGTACACGACAAATCACTAAAGTTTCATCGCAATCGGTTGAATAGTTTAGGAACGCATTAGATAAAAAAAAAAGAAACATGAGTTCCCCTCCCCACTCCCGCATTCCATACATTCAGTCCCGGTACATTCAGTTTTCAAAAAATTCGCGTGCCACCTATTGCAATTGTTTTATACAAATTTCATAATGCATTGGATGAACGGTTTAGCAACGCATTTTAATGACGCCAGAGCTCCAGCGGTAAGGCTCTTGATTCGTATTCCGAAGGAATCGAATTCCGGCGTGGCAAATAAATTTTATTTGATTAATTTGTGTTATTTCACAATTCGTTCATTTAAAAAAATATATAGTATATTTGCGGCACGTTCCTGAGTGGAATATACTCTCAGTATCGACCTGGTGTAAGACCAACATACAGAATTGAAACGTTGCTTCAAATGGCATTAGCCATGTTTGGTGACCAGATCTGAATAGCCAGGTATTTCCCCACCTTCCTCTTCCCTATCTTTTTCCCATCCCCACTACTGAGCTATCTGACCAGGCGAACTTCTTACCGCCTCAGAATCAATAACTGTTGTGTTAACTTATTGGCTGAATTAAATTCCGTTTTTTATTACTTATCTTAAAAATTACACAATGAAGCAATTATCGATGTACAACTGACCGTGTTTTGTTTTTTTCAATATATTTGTGTGAATTTCTTACTTTTCCACTTGAGGGAATTGCGTTTCATTTTCTTTAAACGTGTGAGGGAGATTTATTATAATAATCGTATTTTTCCTTTAGCGGGGTGCAGACATACGTTTACCGTTTGTCTCATTTTCGACCATTAAAATTTAGTGTGTAAGAAAGAGGGGCAGCATTAAATGTTTAAGAACAAAAAGCAAAACAATCAGCGCATTGACATTTGACGCTTTGACGTTGAATTTTTGGTATTTACTCACAATTCAATATAAAATTTATCACAATATTGCTGCAGCTCTTTCAAAATATGAAAATTCATTCCATACCAAATTTACGAGGAAAAGAATTTTCTTAATAATTATTTTTTTGTGAGTTTTTTTCTGCTATTCGGGGCGGAGACAAATCCAACAAATCAAAGATCACTAAAATCGGTGCAGCCGTTCTTGCACTGATGCACTTCTCAATGCACTGATGTTGTCATATGAAATAAAAATAACGAAAAAATAAAACTCATCTAAGAGTTAAATGAACATTTCCTCTCTTTAAAAGAGTCTTCTTCCCTAAATGGAAAAATCCCGAAAATAAAAGCATGAATTACGCAATTTTATGAATACCACTTCCAACAGGACGCAATGAAATTTGACTTAGTTAAAAGAGATAGCCGAAATGCCGGAATTCTGCGTAAATTTAAAATATACCAACTTTAACTGAATCAAACGGCCGCACAGTGGTGTGGTATTGGCTGAATTTAATTCAAAAGGAATTTATTATTTGCGATTTATAAAGGTTTTTATGAACAGTATTTTTTACGTTATTGAAAAAAACAACAACTTTGTGAATCGAAATCTACATAAATAAAAATGAATCGCTGAAATGTATGTACGCGCATAACTTCTGAACGACTGCACCAAATTGGATAATTCTTTTTTTTTGTGTTCGTTATTGTCAGGACAAGGTTTGTATAAAACTACTGGTGAGCTCTGGCATTATGAAATTTGTATAAAAAAATTTGCAATAGGTGGCACGCGAGCTGTTTTAAAACTGAATGTACCGGGACTGAATGCATGTATATAATATAATGAACTAGTGGAGGGGGTTCGCAGGCGGGGGGGGGGATGGGAACCAGGGGGGGAAGGGAACTCTGGAGGGGGGAGTGGAGGGGGGAGAGGGAAGGTGGAGGAGGCGGACTGGGAACGCGACGAATGGGAAAGGACACGCAAGGAAAAACAATTTTTTTATTAAATGGCATAGCAACGCATGCCGGGTACCAGCTAGTTTTAAATAAATGAAAAGTTTTTATGTATGTATCTTTATTTTATTTATTTAGTTTACTAACATGCGATTCTTCGATGCCTGTCTTACTAGGATATACCTACATGTGTCAAGATATATTGTAGAGTACTGTTGTTACCTCTGATGCACGGACGCTTCAATAATATTTCGGTTCGTTTAGATTACACGTGGCGTCGTCTTATTTGCAATGAATATCTATCCTGACTAAACGTCCGTTCTAAATGATGCTCTGTAATAACCCTAAATAGGAGAAATGCTCACTTAAGTTACCCATCTGCAGATCGGATATGATCGGCTATCTTCGTAACGGTTCGGGTATTAGTATTTTTTTTACTTTAGCTCCACTCAGAAGGCCCTGAGAAAAATAATTTTTCTTAGGGTCTATGTCATCTAATGGGATGCGGTGTGGAGGGTATTTTTAAGGAAAGGAAGAAGTGGAATTTCTGGGAAGGAAAAATATACGAGGAGTGGGTAGGAATATGGGGGTCAGTGTTCAGGAGTGACTGATGTATGAATTTTTCCCTCCAATTGCAAGGCGATGGATTGGGAAGGTCCGGCTGGAGAAGTCAAAAGGTTTCCCTCGTCCAGTCTATCTCTATCCGGCCTGCCACGCAGCAAGTGGACAGACGCATCTGCATCCAAGACAAGATAAACAATAAGGCTTTCCAAGTTGACCCGACGAGAGCAAAATTCACAATGATGACATGTGGGTGATTTCTTTATTCTTAAAAATCAAATTTATATATATATATATATATATGAATCCCTGTTTCCCTTGGTCACGCCATAACTTAAGAACGACTTTACTTATTAATCTTTTAAAAAAAAGTTTTTTAATACTTTGAAGAAGGTTCTTACATTTTAGAAAACTTAACGACTATTTTAACTTCGCACGTTTGACAGTTCGCGCGTTTGATGAATGTGAATTTAGCAGGCAGCTTGTGACAGCTTGTGTTCTTTTGTAACAAAAGAATTGTCTATGGATTTTTAAAATTTTGGATATTTCAAATAGGTACCTGTGTTAGGTACCAAATTAGACAAATTGTTTTTATAATATACAAAAATGAATATTTGTAGTACATGAAAAATGAATATTTGAATAAAAAAAATGTAATAGGTGGCACGCGAGCTGTTTGAAAACTGAATGTACTGGGACCGAATATGTGAAACGCGGGAAGGCGGTTGGCGGGACGGGGGAGCGGGAGACTGGAGAGGGTAGGCGGGAAAGGTGGAAAGGGACCGCGGGAGGGGAAGGGGATGCGGGAGAGGAACGGGAACGCACGGGAAAGGACATGCAAGGAAAAACAATTTATTTCTTTGTATATTTCTCCTTTGTTTTTAATTCGTAACTGTTTGAATATTTTCTATTTCCCTGAACTATTTGACAAAGAAAAAAATAATTGATGCACTGTATTCATTCATGTCTCTCTTCACTGGTTCGGTAAGAAAATAAAAAAATGTGTTTTCAGAATTTTCAAAAATTTGCGTAAATTTATACAGAATTTAGCTTAATTTAATTTATTTAAAACCTATTATCGCGGGACCTCAAAAAATGAGAAAAGAAAAATAATGAAATAAATCTGACATTTGAAACCACCTCTCATAATGTAATAATAATATTCCGGCATTTTTCTACAGCCATTTTCAACGTATCTCCATATTATCTCTAAATACATTAAACTTTTCCTCCCAAAAAGTCAAACACATTTTGAAAAAAGAACGAACAAATTTGCAAAACATTTGCTTGGAAAAAAAATTCAAATGAATTTGTTAAGAGTTTCACAAAGCATTGATACAAAATGCGCTAGACGGGGCCTTTGCTTCGAATCATTCTTTAACTGAACTTATACTTGCATATACCTGATGATCTCCTCACTTAGAGCCACTTGTAAATTATTATTGAAACATGTACCTACTTATGCCCTTGCTTTATAATATGTACATATATATGTGGGCTTATCAATAAGCAATGTAAACACCAGTTTTAAGTACATATATATACCTATTATTTTAATAACTGTGCTAAGCAAACAACAGTAATAATTAGGTATTAATTGTTTATTTTATTTTACTATATTTTTTCTGTTCTCACTATATAAAATGTGTACGTAGGATTATAATATGAAAGGCAAACACCAGTTACCACCTTATATTTTAATCATTTGCTTTTAAGTACACACATATATAACTTTTATTTATTTTTATTATCTTTTAAACAACCGACGGCTATTATATGTTTTAATTGGTTAATTAATTTTAATTTTATTCTTTCTCTTCTCCTTTTCTTTCTTTTTTTTTCTACAACACATGTATGTAGGACTATAATATGCAATGCATACAAAAGTTACCTAAATGTTTTAACCCTCTCAATTTCTATTGGTTACATACATGTACCTATTTACCTTTTCTTTTTTAAATTTATATTATTTTAATAACTATGCTAAACAAATAACAGTTACTAGGTTTTAAACTTTTTTATTTTATTTTATATTCTTTTTGTTCTTTTAATTTCATCAATTTTCTTCCTTTTTTGTACAAATACAAATCATGTTCCAGGACTCGCAACAATAACATTTGGCTGTCATCAGTTCTTTTGTTTTGCTCTTTCAAAAAATATTCTTAAACCAATCTTTTTATTGTGTTTTGGCTGTTAAAAGTTTAGTGTGTTGGAATCTTCTCCCCCCTGATCTTCCAGGAGTCACTTCTTGCTGCTCATTTTCAGATATTTATATAATTTTTTTACTTCTCTCACTTTTTATATAAGCTGTAATTTTTTGAACAATGGAGGAGGATTTCCCTCCTGTACCCCTTACAAAGCCCCCAGATCCCCCTCCTGACCCTCCAGATGGAGACATTTCAGATAAAATAGACTTTTCAGAACATTCAAACATTTCAGACAATGAATCTGTCATCCTAACCTCAATTAAAAAAAGGAAATTTAGTCCCCTTTCCCCAAAAAAACATGATTCGCCTTTGTCTTCTCAGTCCCCTCCAGCTCTTCCTCAACCTCCTCCAACAATCTTTTACTCTACTCATTCCCGTGGCCCCTACATTGTATATGCGCAAAAAACTGAACAAGGTAAAACCATCCATCCTCTTGAATTTGGTAAATTTCTTTCAAATAACAAGAACCTTTCGATTAAACCTGGAGGTGTTAAAGCCGAGGGTCGCTTCCGAATCTCTGTTGAATTCCTGTCAGGTTCAGCCGCCAACAACTTTATCAAAAATATATTTATTTCATCTAATTCTAAATTCAAGGCGTACATCCCAACTTTCAATGTCACTCGAATGGGCCTGGTCAGGGGTATCTCGACCGATCTGTCCATTCCAGAAATCCTATCCTCACTTTCAACCCCCCCCACATATCGGCAATCCCATAAAAGCCAGGAGGCTAAATTATAAGGACACCTCTGAGGGCATCGTTTCCTGGAAGCCCTCCCAATCTGTCGTCATCACATTCGAAGGACAATCTCTTCCCTCCCATATTTATTTATTTTTCAACTCCTTACCAGTAGAAATGTACACTTATCCCACCACTCAATGTTACAACTGCTGCCGTTTTGGTCATACCAAAGCTGCATGCAGATCCCCTCCCAGATGTTTCAAATGTGGAGAAAACCACTCGGCTGACCAATGTTCTTCTCTCTCTTCACCTAAATGTTTTAACTGCTTAGGCGCTCATTCCGCCATTAACTCTTCTTGCCCCGAACAATCTCGCCAAAAAAATATAAAAATTTCTATGGCCTCTGAGAACTTGTCTTTTCTGCAGGCTTCTAAATTATTCCCGCCTGTCAAAAAATCATTTTCCGAGGTTTTAGCCAGTAACTCTTCATCCAACCCTCTCGCCTCCTCCTCAACATCTTCCCGTTCAACAAAATTCACATACAAAAACTCTATCTCTAAACAGGCTCGTGGATACGATCAGCAACAACACAACTCACTTCTCTTAAATCCCAATGGTTCTCCTCTTTCACATGCCACAAATGGGTGCGCAAACAATTATAATTCATCCTCAACAAACTATCAAAAGCTTTCTGAACAATTCTCCCAAGATAATTCTTCATTTATTCAAACTCTTATTATGCTTCTAATTGACCTAATTTCTTCTCAATCCAATCTACCGTCCAACGCTGCTTCTATTATTTCGTCTCGGAGACATGGTTTACTCCATCCACCCACTTTAATGTGGGAGGGTACTCCTGTCTCCGCGATGATCGCCCGGAAGGTACGGGCGGTGGTGCTGCCCTTTTTATTAAAAAATCCCTTCCGTTTTTCCCAATAAATAATATCAAACCCCCCAATGCTGACTTTCAAATGGTTGCAGCTAAAATAAAGGACACTTCCTTTGTTTCTATCTATCTTCCCCCAACATCGCACTTCAATAAACAAGCGTGGTTGCAAATTGTCCGTCAACTAAGCCCTCCTTTCTATTTATTGGGTGATTTTAATGCCCATTCCCCCGTCTGGGGTTCTGCTTTCTGTGATCGAGACGGTCGAAGTGTGATGGATTTCCTAGATGAATCCAACCTTTTTCTTTTGAATGACGGATCTCCTACTAGAATCTCTCGCCCCAACACAAACCCCAGTGCAGTGGATCTCTCCATATGCTCTATTAATCTGGCACCTCTCTCCTCGTGGGTGGTGTCCCCCGACCCCTGCTCCAGTGATCATTTCCCGATCACCATCACTTATCAAACTTCTTTCCATTCAGACAAGGCCCATATTTCGACAAAGATTAAAACAAAACACACCAAATGGGACGAATTTAACTCACATATGGATAAGTTTATACAAAATTTATCCTATACCGATACATTATCTGTCAAAGATGACTACGATAACTTCAAATCAATGCTCGTAACTGCAATCAATAAATCAAATCCTCCCCCTAAAACCAAATCTCTCAAAAAACTCCCTCCATCTCCCTGGTGGGATGAGGAATGTTCCAAAGTAGTGAGAATTCGGAAAGCTAAATCTCTTTCCTATCGTCACAATATGACTATGGAGAACTATCTCATATACAAAAATGCCGAAGCCAATGCCAAAAGGGTATTGAGGTCAAAAAAAAAATCCGGGTGGTACAACTTCTGCAGTTCAGTATCTCCGAACACTCCAATTTCGGAAGTTTGGTCTATGATTCGAAGATTTCGATCCTCCTTCAGTCCAACATCTCCTCGAGCTTCTCATTCTAAATGGATAGACGAGTTCTTGGACAAAATTGCCCCCCCTTCTGTACCTAACTTAGATGAAATAACTCCAATCCACAACACTCCTATGTCTGATCATTGGCTTGACTCTCCATTCACTTTAATTGAATTAAAAAAATTGTTTATCAACAGTCAAGGACTCATCTCCAGGCAGAGATGGTATACCTTATAGCATTATCAAAAATAGTAATGATTATGTTCTAAATCACTTTTTAAGCATCTTAAATAAAATCTTCCAGACTGGCATAATACCTGATGACTGGAGTTCTCAAATAATCATCCCAATTCTAAAATTAAACAAATCACCCAATTCTGGATCCAACTATAGGCCAATTGCTCTTTCATCCACCCTTAGTAAAATTTATGAAAAATTAATTAAAAACCGGTTAGAATTTTTTGTCGAGAGTAATCATCTTCTCTCTCCATCCCAATTTGGATTTAGGAAAAAGAAATCTACACAAGATAACCTCGCCATCATCAGCACTGATATTAATTTATCCATTTCTAACAAAGAAGTATGTCTTGCAGTCTTTATAGACATAGAAGGCGCCTTTGACAATGTTTCCATCCCAATTCTTAAAAAAAAACTTTTAGGCCTTGGCTTACCCCTTATGTTTGTCCAATCTATTATTAATCTTTTTCTCGATAGGAAAATTTTCATTGAGCTACCAGATGTTACTCCTCAGAGTAGGTCAATTTGGAAGGGTTTACCCCAAGGCGATGTATTATCCCCCTTACTGTATAATATATACACACACGATATGCATGTCACCATTCCCCCTCAAGTAAAAGTTGTTGAGTTCGCAGATGACATAGCTTTCTTCTTATCATCCAAAATCATTCCATCCGCCGTCAAATATCTTAATGAAGCCATGGATGCCCTTTGCACATGGCTTACTTTAAATGGTCTTGAACTTTCAGTACAAAAGAGTCAGTGTGTTACCTTCTCAAATCGTCATAATAACCCCCCTGTTCAAATTTTATTTAAAAACTCTCCAATCCCCAATGCTTCCGAAGTAAAATTTTTGGGAGTAACATTTGATAGGAAACTTAAATGGTCTTCCCACATTAATAATATAGTTACTAAATGTGAAAAAAATTTAAATATTATCAGATCATTGACTGGCGTTTGGTGGGGTGCTCATCCTATCTGCATTAAGTTGCTCTACAATGCACTTATTCGAAGTCATCTCGACTATGCCTGCCCACTTTTTAGTACTGCATCCAAAAATGCACTCAGTAAATTAGACAAAATTCAATCTAAGTCATTGCGAATAATAACTGGCGC
The DNA here is from genome assembly GCA_917880885.1 of Limnephilus marmoratus. Classification (NCBI taxonomy): domain Eukaryota; kingdom Metazoa; phylum Arthropoda; class Insecta; order Trichoptera; family Limnephilidae; genus Limnephilus; species Limnephilus marmoratus. The sequence goes on from OU862928.1 coordinate 41,763,836, forward strand.
GATGCAATCGTCGCCCATCAATTCCCTTCAAGTAGAATGTTCTGATCCTCCTCTTTATTTAAGGCGTCAATTATTTGCTGACAAATTTGTTCTTAAATGTTTAAATTCTAAAAGTCATCAGATTATTCCCAGAGTCTCGTTGTTCAACGACTCAACACATTCATCTACAATCAGAGCTCGAACTAAACCTCTCCCTGCCATCTGTAAAAATTTTCGCTCTCTCTCAGAGCTTCAAATTATCAAAAATGATCTTCTTCCTTTGTACAAATTAAAATATAGTCACGTCACCCTATCCCCAACGATTTTAGAAGGGATCGGCATCCTTAAAAGTCATTCCAATCTCCCAGCCCGTACTGTCAATAATATGTTCAATGACATTATTTCTTCTAAATGGCCCAACTCTTCTCTTTTATTTACTGATGGCTCCAAATCTCCGGGCTCTCCTAACTGTGGTATTGGTATTAACGTTTACCACAATAATTCTAATGAAAGAATATTTTATTCAATTTCAAATCAATTTTCAATATTTTCTGCCGAGTGCATTGCGATTATTGAATCTCTCAAATATATAATAAAAAATAATTTTGAACATTCTCTTGTTCTCTCCGACTCTCTCAGTTCCCTCCAAAAACTTAAAACAAGTCCTCTTCTTCATCCTGATGATCACTTTGTATGTCTTATTCGAGTATTGATAACCTCCATTCAAAGCTCTGGAAAAACTGTCACTCTGATTTGGATTCCTGGACATGTTGGCATAGTGGGTAACGATATTGCTGATTCCTTGGCAAAACAAGGAGCGTCTAACCCTACCGTTACCCTCGTAAACCATATTCCCCTGTCTGATATTTTTTCCATCATCAAAGATAGAACCCGCAATGTTTGGACAGAGTATTGGAACATTGCTAGTCAATCCAAGGGTGCCCGCTACGCCTCAATACAAAGGACTATCCCATCAAAACCGTGGTTTCAAAAATTCCCCCATTTTTCCAAAAAAGAAATCTCCTTACTTATTCGTATGAGAATCGGACATTGTTCCGTTCCTTCTCACCTTTATAAAATTCATGTGCTTGACTCCCCAGATTGTACGTTCTGTGGTGTAGATGTGGGAACTTTAGATCACATATTTTTTGATTGTCCCTCTCTAAATAAATATCCTCTCTTCTATCAAGCGTTATCAAAAATTGCCTCTCCTCCATTCAACATCTCATCTCTTCTAAGTCTGAACTGTACTCCAATCTTCCATAAAATTCTGAAATTTGCACATTTAAATAAAATTAATATATAAATTCACCTTTCCTTTCTCTGTAATTATAAATGATGGCCTAGAACACCCTTGAAGGGTGAAAGCCAGAAATAATTGAAAAAAAAAATCATGTTCCATTTTACCCATAATAATTCGACTGTCCTAAAACGGGAATACTCCTAGTTGGGCAGTCAAAAAAATTAATGAATTATGTATATACATGTATAATCTTGTACTAAATAAACAAACAAATAAAAAAAAAATGTCGTAAACCGGTAGGGACTGATTTGGTATGACGTTTGGGTTCCACCCGGGCATCGCATGTTCGATTCCTCGGCTGGCGAAGTTCTCTATCAAGGCACAAGCAACATTTTCCGTTTACTGTGGTGGTAGAAGGAGATTTTCAAATATTGTCAGGTTATTCGTAACACAGGAATGCGTCTTTCTTTAAAAATATAAATAAAACGTAAATGTATGTGCGTATGTAATCTATGTATGTGCGTATGTATACATGCGTACAGAACTAATAGTCATAATATTGGGTTTGGACTAGCAATTATTTAAAAATAATATAAGGTACACAGGTGTCCGGAGGTAAATTTCACAAATTTCCGTGAGGTGATTCCAAATGATGGTAGAAGTAAAAAGACGAAAAAAAATCCAAATTTTTTCCCATACAAACATATTTTTCGATAGAATAATATTTTCCATACAAAAAATCAACTTTTTTATGCGAAAACAATCTTAAAAAGTTGAAATTTTGAAGAAGTCATTCATCTTTTAAAGGTGAAATATCGTGTAAAATCACCTCTCGAAGTTTGTGCACTTTACCTCCGGAGACCTTGTATTTTCCGCACGTTCCAGAGTGGAAGATACTTTCAATATTGCCCTGGTCTTACACCACCATTTACAATGTTTGTTTACATGCTATACAAAGGAGGCCATGACGAAAGAATTTACCCTCAGGGCCTATGTCATCGTTGGAGATGCTAAATTGAGGGTTTTTTAGGAAGGAAGTTCTGGGAAGGAAAAAAAGTGTGATGAGTGGGTAGGAGTCTGGGGGTCAATGTGTCCAGGAGTGACAAACGAATCTATCCCTTCCATTGCAGTGCAAGGCGATGTTCCGGGAGAGTCCTGCTGGAAAGGTTAAAAGGTCTCCCTTCACCAGTCTCTACCAATCCGGCCAGATGCATCCGTAGCCAAGATCCAAACAAACTTCACCTCATGAATCCGGGCACCCTTGCTAAGTCACCAAACGAAATGTTTTTTAAGACGTGTTTGGTGGCTAGATCTGAATAGCCAAGTACTTCCCCCCCTTCCTCTTCCCCATCTATTTCCTCTCCCTACTACCGTCAGCCTCACAGCATACTCCAATTGGGGACGACATAATCTCACTGGTTCCGATCTGTGTATGCTGGATATGGAACAGAAGTCCAGTTTTCAAAATGTCACCACGAACCATCAACCGTTGAACCATGCATTTGCGTGTAACGTGGGCCAATATAGCATGATGTTTACCATCGGAACAACGGATAAAAGTTTTTGTATTTACGACTTTTCACTCAGGAGCTGCTCACTCCGACACAGGTCGCAATTCATCCCGTCGGGAAATGGCCTAGGAAAGAGAAATCATGTATTGCTTAATAAGAAAACTTCTCTCCGGTACGATAGCTTTTTCACTTATAAGTTATAAGTATTGATGAGTCGAACACACATGAGAACAAACCTGCGAACTTTGCTTCGAGAAGCTTTTAAAAAAATACCTGCTTTTTGACAAACTTATCAAACTAAGGTTAAAATTTTTAAATACTTGCGAGTACCCGGGATGCGTTGCAATACTACCCAAAAGAAAAAAGTGTTTGTGCTTCTATTCTGTAAAAACTTCTTTAGCAATGTTGTGATTTGAAACTCGAAGAAACGATAATTACCGACATTAAAAAGAGACAAACACATGTATTTACAGGATTTAGCATGCGAGAGAATGAGATGATATAATTGGTCTCCTCTTTGTGTGGTGCTTCGTATCATCCCCACTCTTGTCTACTTTAGTTTTCTAAAGGTTTCACTTCTACCGCGTGTGAATTACATACTCTGATTTTTTCCGTCTGATGCGTACACAGATACATCAGAACGTTTTCGGACACGTGAGCAAGCCACATTCAGCTGTTCATGTGAGAAGCATGAATTTTTCAAATTTACTCACTGCTATCCCCTACCGTTACTATGTCTCCTTTGCAAAAGTTATCTCTGTCCCTCCTTTATCTCCCACCCTTCCATCACACCTCCCTTGCGTGTCCTTTCCCAAGCGTCCCTGTTCCAGCCCCCGTTCTCCTCTCGCGTCCCACGTTCCCCTTCTACTTTCTTCCAATATCATAACGCTAGAGCTCACTATTATATGTAGAAACCTTCGCGGGCATGTACACGTCAAATCACGAAAGTTTCACCGCCATCGGGTGAATGGTAAGGAACACATAATTGACAAACAAATAAACATTAATTTTTGAAGTGAAAACTTTTTTAGCATCGTTGAAACTCGATGAAACGTAAACGAGCGATACTAAAAAGAGACAGACACATCAGTGGCGGTCCGTGTGTTTTTCTTTTAGAGTGCTAAGATTGAAAAATACGACATTTATTTATTTTTATTATTATTAACATTTTTACATATGTAATATATTTTTAAAAACATTTTTACATATTAATATTACAATTCATTATGTTGGGTGTAAGGTAGGTTTGAGAAGGTGAAACTGTTGGTTGGTAGCGATGTTGTTGTAGTTGAAAATGGTTTTTTTTTTTTAAATTTAACTTTTTGTATGAAGATCTTTCAATATGTGGATGCGGCGCATCCCTCGACTGAATAAATCCAGAAGATCTTCAAATAAAAAGTTGAAATTAAAAATATATATATATATATATTAATTTTCAGCTACAACAACGTCAATAACGTCATATTTTTCCCGCCCACTGAAACACATATATCTACAAGATTAATTTAGAATGAGATAGAATGTAGTAATAAAATATTTATTTTATTCACGGATACTCGGTTCCAACAAAATATGATTCCCAGAATATCCTCTCCTCACTTTTCCTAAAAAAACCTTCAACACAGCATCCCTACAGATGAGGAAGGCCCTATAAAGGTTTGATGGGGATAGTATACTCACACGCTAATCCCCTATGTTATATGAGAATGTCACGGGTTTCTTTTCAATAATAAGTCGAATAATTATCTGACTCCGATATATTTAAGATTTGGTTAATTATAATGCGACAATAAAATTTAAACAGTGGGTTGAACTATGAGGATAGTAACCTTCGCACACAGCAGCCAGAACCAACGAATAATCAAGAATGATTTTTGATAAATTTTCTATTCTGACAGCGACCGGTAGAATGAGCTGGAATGTCAGTGTTGCCATTCTATAATAATATTATTTTTATTTTTTTATTTTTTATTAATTATTGAGTTAGTTTATACTACATGCATATAAACTAAAAAACACAATGTAACATTTCATTTGATAAATTTAAATATTTTTACAGTAAGCATAACATTTCTTTTTAAATACGTTCATTCTTTCTTCATTCTTCATACTTTCAGGCATTTCATCATACATCTTTAGTCCTCTGTACATTAGGCTGTTCTGTGATTTTGATTTCTTCATTTGTGGCAATCGAACTCTGTTTACATTTCTTGTTTCGTAATTATGAATGTCTCTATTAAAAAAAATTTCATCCTTAAAATATTTTGGCATTTGGTTTTTCATAATTTTATGCACAAAAATTAACACGTTAAATAGTAGTCTCTTTTTTATTGGAATCCAATTTAGCTCCTCTCTCATTTGATCAATCCTTGCGTATTTGCCTTTTCCCAGTATACATCTCATAGCTTTGTTTTGTATAACTTCTAGTTTGTTCAAACTTCCTTCATTGGCCAAATATAACATTGTAGAGCAGTAGTCCAAATGTGGAGCAACGATAGTTTTATAAATGAGCTCCGTAGTGTTTCTATTTAATTTACGTCTTAGTCTTCTAAGAAAATTTACCTTTTTTGATACCTTTTTTAGCACATATTCAAAGTTTGCTGTGAAAGTCAGTTTTGAGTCGAGTATTACACCCAGGTATTTGATTTCATTTACTTTTCCAATTTTTTCACCATTGATTGTCAAATTTAACCCTGTGTTACATGTTTTATTGCCTATTTCCATATATTATGGCTGTTGGCTGCTGTGCTTAGGTACTATCCACAGCCCTCAGAGATTTTTTTTCTTCTTCAGGGCCTCCTGTGTAGAGCTACGGAAAAAAAAACAATGAAAAAATTGTACAAAGTCAAATTTTCTACGAAACTTTTTCGCGAGGATTTCGCTTGCAAAATAAGAAACATTTTTCGTGGAAAACCTTCAAGAGAAAGAAAAGTCAAGCGTGCTATTCATTACGCTTGAAAATCTTCAAAACGAAATTAAATCATTTCTCCCTTCCAAGTACTTGCCTACTTACAAACAAAGCCATAAATTCTGCCAAGCACTTCACTCCCTATCTTACAAAACTCCATTTTACTCCAATTTTACATTTCTTCCAAAATGAATATTATAAAACTTATAATTTTTGATGTTGGTAAATATTTACTTATCTCTTTGAATTGAATCCTTCAAAACTTTGTTTATCTCGTAAAGTTTAAGACTTTATTTCATTTCATTTTACAATTTGTCTTCTTTTTCCGGACACCCGTTTGCTTTTAAGTATCCATGCGAAATTGTAAGAAAAATAAAAACTATATCACCCTCGTACCAGTGGCGGTCCTTCCTTCAGGTCAATTGATCAAACCCCTCCCAAAATTATAAGATGACAGCAAAACATTGTGAAATATTATGCTAATCAAAACAACTGATATTATTCTAATGTATTTCAAATTCACCGCGAGATAGCCAGCCGGCAGCGGCAAGCAGGGGCGGGCACAACATATAGGTACACAAGCTTGCCTACCCTACTGTATCTGTAAACCATAAGCATGTAAATAATATTGTAATTTATTAAATTATTGCTAAAAATAAATACACACTTTCAAAAATAAGCGCGAAAAAGCTGAGCAACCGAAACTACAAACGAGGCATAAACTGTAACTAGAAACTACATGCGCGCCCTCCGACTGCCTCACTAAAATGCGGCCTTAAGCGGGAATTATTTCTGCTTAGAGCTAACTTCATACAAGATATAATATCAATGTTTACGAAAGGAATACAGCATAGAGTAGAACTGTCGTTTTGAATTTGCTTCCAAGAGGTTTTTTGTTAAAATTAGGCAGTGCTTTCTGGAACAAAATTAGCAAATGACAATCAGTGACGACAGTGGCATCTGTTAATATGTTTTTTAATTTACTTTTAAACCCGCTAAACTACTTATGTAGTTTGTCAGCAGTTGTTATTTATTTCTATCTATTATAGTTGTTTTTCATAAATCCAGTAATTGGCTTGATATATGCAAAAATGAAGCGATTATTTGGATATTTGATGTGGCTTAGATAATCCAAACCTACATCATCTGCAGCCAATCACACTTAACGAAAACTTGTACGAAGGTTCAAAATAACATATATTTTTCTGAGTTAAGTTTTTTTTTAATCAATTTGGCGGTTTTCCTACCGCCTCAAACCGATCAAAAATTTTGTGCACGCCACTGGCGGCAAGCAGTGACATCTAACGTCTTAAATGGAAGCTTCCTTTCCCACGCACCATGATTGGCTCGGTCAATTTTTCAAATGTCCCAATATCATGCCTTCTGTCTCTTTACGCGCCATTCAATAAACGAGATGTATACAGCCTAGAAAAAATGTTTTCGGATTCTGAAGACAGTTTGGGTCATGGCCGTGAGCGAGAGAAAGCATGATGAATATTGTTCGTCTGAAAGAGATGGTTTGATTAGCGTACGTTGATTTTGCAAATTGCAGGCTTGTCGCATGAAATAATTTACTATATTAAATGTAATTTGACTCTCAAGCTCGTAAGGTACCTACAAATGAAAATTATAGTATTTAATTTGATATTGTATTATAATATCATTTTTAATCAATGACCTTCAATTTATGGACCCCTAGAGCCGCCTCTGCCTTGTACAGAAACTTTCATAATATAAAAAAGTACAGGGTCCGTAAAAAAAACTTTAAGTAATCCCTGTAAAATCTTTTATTTTTCTGATCAGTCGGATTTCGCGTAAGAATAAAGGAAATATACTTTTTGTCGCGAAAATCCTCATATAGATTTTATTACGTTCCATAAAAAAATTACGACCCAAAAAACAGAAAGAGAATATTCATTCCTTCACGATTTTCAATGTTTTTTTTGTTTTACTCGGTAAAGGGAAATTACATTTCCATCTTTTGATAACTTTTTTTTAGTTTGGGCGTAGATTCAAAAAAAGTTTTGTTTGACTTATTGGAGATTGTGTGTTTTACTCCCTGCCATTTTTTGTCGGTAGTTTGAAATAAAATATCTGAAAAACCAAATACCTTTTCCAACCTTCTTCTTTCTTGTATTCCGTTCCTCCCTTCGACCTCACGACTAAGGTTACCATCTATCCGGATTAATCCGGACTTTTCCGGTCTTCTAGCCTTTTGTCCGGACTTTGTCTAGCCATTTAATTTGTCCGGATTTTTTGGTTCAGATTGAATATGAATAATAAAACTTACATAAGTAATATCAAATAAGTCTTTAATCTTTATTAATTTCCCACTCATCTAAAAACAAAATACAAATCTTCTTTAACAATCATCTCATGGAGATCAAACAATAATTTTAATTGCAGTTGCAAACAATCAACAAGTTTAAACATAAAATATCTTCTTCAAAACTTAACACTTGTTTTCGACAAATATATAATAATTTTAATATTTTTCAGCGCCAGAAGTTGACAGTTTTCTTATAGAATTCTTCGCAGCTCATAGTTTAAGGTTGTATTGAATCATCAACAATGACCTGACCGAGGGTACAGATAATCTATTACGCTCTTTTGTCCACTGTGCTTCCATTAGAGAACACTCTTTCTACACTTGGGTTTTCAGCTTGGATAGCAAAAATGAACTCGCAAATACTCAATAGAAAGGGCAATCTGGCGATTTTGAAGTTTGTAACAATGGTAACCCACATTTTATGGACCATCATACTAAAAAATGCATCGCTTTGTTGGGATATGAATGAATTGACGGCTGTTATTTCATCGAATAGCCTGACATCATCAATAACAACACCTTTGGCTCTTATATATACCTACAACAGAATCCACGAGCTTAAAATGTCCGGACTTTTTTTGGACTCTCAGGCTTTTTGCCAGGACTTTTCAATTTTATAATTTATAAGAATGTAATACGTATATGTGTATATACGTACGTGTGCGTATATATATATTTTTTTTCCACTTTAAGTCTGGTGTTTTTTCAATATATATATATTTTTTTGTTTTATAAATAATTATTTTTTATTTTTTAAATAGCCATAAAACTGGAACACTATATTTTACTATTTTTTTTGTGAGTACTATCACTTTACTTTTATCTTACTTTCACTTGTTTTTTTATTAATGTATATATTATTTCTCGATCCTACATCTAGTGTTTTTCAGTTTTTATCATCATTATTATTATGTTTAGATTGTTTATCTAGTTCCTATCTCTGTAATATTAGGCAAAAAAAGTTAATAATTATTGACTTTTTATTTATTATTTGGGCATTATGTGAACATTTGTTATTGGGTTGTAACCTAAATATTATAATTTATTGTTTTCTTTAGTGCTTGTAATGTTATTAACCTGTAAATGTTCCTAATAAAATAAAATAAAATAAAAATAAAATAAAAGTAACCCTACTCACGACTTACTAAAATTGGTAATGCTGAAGTTCCACTGGTTCCGGGCATGTGATAAAACAAAATATGACAAGCTCACATACAGCACCATTAAAATAATGATTTTTTAATAAAAATAAAACACAAATTTTGTGTAAAACAATGAATTTAATTAATTTATTTATCAATAAATCAAACAATTCAACTTTGTTTGAACCACTTATATAATTAGTAAATCCGACCGGTTTCAGAACAAACGTTCCTTCTTCAGAGCAAGCGTAAACATAAATTTTTTTTATTTATCGACTGGTTTCGCTTTGCTCAAGCAATAGGGTACAAATTAAAACCTATATTATTCCGGAACATTTCACAGCATTTGAGAGTGTCCTGCATTGTTCCACAATGATCTTGGATGTTCCGAAATGTTTTGGAATGTTGTCAAATGCTCTTCAATACTCTCAAATATTCTGGACTTGAACCATTTGAACCATTTTTTTTTGTTGAATATACCGACGATAATTTTGATTGAATTGTAAAAAAGGTTAACTTTAAACTGCCAGCAAATAACGTAACAGAAAGTGTGTAGTATTGTATAATAACTTGGGAATATTTATATAAAATAATTATACACGGTGTCCGGAAACTCGTACTACAAGCGGGAAGCTGGTAAATCTACATCACATTCAGAGTCGATTTGTGATATAACTTTTTTGATTTGAGCTTTCGTTTTCGATTAAATCAGGTCCGAAGTTGGAATTTTTTTGGTTAAATTTGAATTTTTTTTCACTAGGGGGTTGATTTCAGCTGTGTAATGTCTTATAAAACGATCGAAGGGTAAACCGTGCTCAAAAATTTTTTAAAACCTTTAGTTGTCGAAAAAATGGAAAAATAGAAAAAAAAAAATTTTAAAATCGAAATGCTCAGATCGAAAAAAAAGAAGTTTTTTGGGTTCTCTACGTGATGTAGATTCACCAGTTTCCCGCTTGTACTACGAGTTTCCGGACACGTTGTATAAACTAGCTTTTGTCCCCGGCTTCGCTCGCGCCACTCCCTCCCCTGCCCCCTCCCCGCCATACCCGTTACATTCATTTTTCAAACAGCTCGCGTGCCACCTATTAAAACGTAACAATCAAACACGCGCAGTTTCGCATTCATAATATTAGTGTAGATTAGTATAATTTTAACTATCAAAAGGGATCTCCATAGCAACCTAAACAAATAACAAATTGACAGCGCACGTCAAACAATTACTTAGCAACGCTTTGCTTTTCTTCTGGACAATAAACGTTAATTAACGTATAATAAATAATTTCATAACGCCAGAGCTTATTCATAACGTCAGAGCTTACCAATATATATATATCCTATAGTACTCGCAAATAATGTAGCTTTCTATTAGTGAAAGGATTGTTTAAGTCCATTCAGTATTTTTTGCGTGAAAGAGTAACAAACATACATACATCCATACAATCTTTCGCCTTTATAATATTAGAAGAATTGAAATGAATATTTAAAGCTGAAGACATTAAAAATGTGTAAATAAATAAAAGGGATTGGTTGTATTAGCACGATGCTCTCTTTTCCTTCCCGCTGCATTATCATGTATTGATCTTTGGTTCATGTTCCGGCACTAATAGTAAGCTGAACTCCTGTAAGGGGATTATTGTAAGCCGGTGGATCAGGAACAACGGCGCACTAGTAAGTAAACACTATTATACACTAAACACTACTCTATAAACAGGGAAAGGGGAGTGACAGACGGTCAAAATGTAGACTAAAAGGTGTACTGGAAGTGAGGAGAGGGGAGTGACAGACGGTAAAGACGATCACTAGACGGTATCTTTTACTTTCTTTATATTTTACATTCAAATTCTAAAAAATGTGCTGATTAATCATTATGTTCATGATCTCCGCAAGTAGAGTAATTTATTAATTAATCTATTTTTATTAATTTACTAGCTGGTTCTCGGCATGCGTTGCTATGCCATTTAATAAAGAAATTGTTTCTCCCTGCGTGTCCTTTCCCATTCATCCCGTTCCCGTTCCTCTTCCTCCTCCCCTTCCTCTCCCGCGTCCCCTTCCCCTCTTGCGTTCACATTCCGTCTCCTCCACCTTTCCTCTCCCCACTCCACTCTCCCCCTTCCCCCGTCCTGCGAATCCCCCTCCACCCTCCCACCTCCCGCATTCCATACATTCAGTTTTCAAACAGCTCGCGTGCCACCTATTGTAATTTTTTTATACAAATTTCATAATGCCAGAGCTCATCAGTAGTTTTATACAAACCTTATCCTGACAATAACAAACACACAAAAAAAGAATTATCTGATTTGGTGCAGTCGTTCGGAAGTTATGCGCGTACATACATTTCGGCGATTCATTTTTATTTATATAGAAGACAGAAGATAGATAGATAGATAGATAGATTTGTGCGAAATCAACAGCCTGCAATAAGGTTGGTTTAATCTTGACAAATTGAAAATTACTGGTACAATCTTCAATAATCTACGGCATTGTGGGATGGGGTGGTGCGCTTGATGCATTTATTAAGTCTTTACAAAATGCTCAAAAGCGCATAATTAAAATTATGTACAATAGAAATAAAACATTCCCGACTGAGGTATTATTCAAAGAGACAAAAATATTCAATATCCGTAAATTATTTATATTGCATACAACGAAATATGTATTTAAAAACCAAAATTGTTTCGTAGAAAACGAAAATAGAATTAGCAAAAGGACTAATAATGTGTTTCAAGTTCCCCGAATCAAAACCAAATGAACGCAAACACATGGCAATTTTATTGGTCCTCGTACATTTAATCTTCTACCAAAACACATTCAAATGACAGATAAAATATCACTTCACATAAAAGAATTAAAATTATGGCTAAATGATGCAGATGTTGAAACACTTTTTGTATAAACTCTATGTAAACCTTCATGATTCACTTTAAAATTCTACTGTAACTTCAAGACTATTTATCTTCTTGAAACCGTAACAAAAAATAACTTGCATGTGTCACTTTGTTACTACAATACTTTCAAAGATACATTACCCATATTTTTAAACCTTCACTTTGAAATTTACATTTTTTACTTGTACCGCAAACTTATTGGTGTAATTTAGCACTTTAGCTGACCCGGCCATGCGTTTCTGTGGCTAATAAAACACAACGTCATCTACTGGATGGTTATCCAACCTTTATAACCACCGCCGTCTTTGAGTTTATCGCGAAGAGACGGACAGTTGCCGCGGAGGACTTTAATTTATAATACGTAGAGATGGTGTGAAAGATTATAATAATGTGCATGAAATGCTTGGGGTAACTAACGTATTTAAGTTATAAGGATTAATATTGTATCCGTCTAAATAACTTTTCAATTACCGCAATGTACGTGACCATTTTTTAGAAGATAGAATGGGTATAGTAAGCTATCCGTAAAAGATAGATATATGCCTTCGCGGACTTTTTTGTAGATCTTTAAGAGAGGAATATCCCACCATGCATTGTTTTGTTATATCCCCAAAGGATTAGGCAGCGCTTTCGATGAAAGGTACTAGGCGGCTTGACTTTTTCCGACATTTCTAACAATTATCGTTATGTTTCAACCAATTGCAATCTTTAGAGCACAGGCGTCGGGTGGGAATGCTATCCTTGTTCTACCGGTATTATAATGGAAGATGCTCCGAGGAACTAGCGTCATTGATCCCTTCGGCACCGGTGCATAGACCGGAAACACGCCAAACGCGTACCCAACATTTGTACACGGTTGACATTTATCACATGAGAACGGGTCGTTTCTTCGATTCGTTCTGTGTTCAACAGCTCTGCTGAGGAATGATTGCCGGCCTCTGTGTTTCCTCCTTCCTACAACATGGGTCTCTTCAAGACCAATGTTCATTCTTTCCTCTCCTCTAAAAAAACACTCCACACGGCATCCCAGATGACATAGGCCCTGAGGGAAATTATTTTCCTCAGGGCCTCCTATGTGGAATTAATGTAAAAAAAAAATCTTCTTAAATCTACAAAAAATGTTTTATGAAATATTTTCAAGGTTTACATTTAAATTTTAATGGATATCAATAATATCTTTGAGGAAGTGATTTTATTCAAATTCGAACTGCTAAAAGTAGAACACGAAATTTGATTAACCAAAAAAAAGAAATCAATGAATTAAGTTTTTGGTTAGACATTATGTCATTGAATCGAATGTTATTTTCTACGAAGATCCGTGTTTAACACATCGATGTTTGGGCATAATCTATTAAATGTGCTACAGCTTCTTCTTACAAATACATTTTCAGGGTAATTAATATCGCTCTTAGGAGTATATATATGTCCGGAAATCGAGTAACTCTTATCGGACATCTGAAATGAATATTTTGTAGTAAGTACGGGCTATCAATAAAGTTATGAATTATCTCATAGAGCATTAATAGGTCTCTGGTAACTCGCTGTTGATCAAGATAATTATAAGTACGATTTTTGACCACCATAAATAATTTTTTTTTACATTAACTCCACACTCCACACCGGAGGTCGTGAGGAATATAATTTCCCTCAGGGCCTATTTCATCTGGGATGCTGTGTGGAGGGTCTGTTTGAGGAGAGAAAGGAATGAACATTGGTCTTGAAGAGACCCATGTTTAAGGAAGTAGGAAACACAGAGGCCGGCAAATCATTCCACAGCCAAGCTATTGAACACAAGAACGAGTCGAAGAAACGACCCGTTCTCATGTGACAAATGTCAACCGTGTACAAATGTTGGGCACGCGTTTGGCGTGTTTCCCGACTGTGCACCCGTACCGAAGGGATCAATGATGCTAGTTCCTCGGAGCATCTTCCATTGTAATACCGGTAGAACAAGGATAGCATTCCCACCCGACGCCTGTGTTTTAAAGATTGCAATCCGTCTGTTAAGATGGGAGAAGCTATTAAACGGACCGCCCGTTTCTGCACAGAGTCAAGGGTATTTTTCAGGTATTTCGGAGCTCCACACCAGAGGTGGCCGCCAAATTCAACCGTGGGGCGCACTTGTGATTTGTCTAATTTTTTTACCAAAACAATCTCAACCATTAGAATCCTTGAAATGTGAAGTCACAATCAAAGCGGCCAATGAGCGCAGACCTAGCGTCATTTCCGTTTCATATCTCAACCAATAGCAGCAAAAGTGACATCATAATCAAAGCGGCCAATGAGCGCAGTTCAATTCTATTTCCGTTTCATCCGAATTTCAAATCACAACGGAGCTAAAGAAGTTTCAAAATAAATTATTAAATAAATGCCCTAATATAATTTATTCAAACTTGTTCTATGTAAAAGTCCTAAGGGCGTAAATAAATAAATAAAATGAATTTTAGGTGTACATATTCCTTAAGGGCTCGCAACCCGTATTTGTACCGATTTATTACATATTTCCCTTAAAAACGGTAAGTTTTAAAGCTCTTAAAAAAATATGTTATTCTTGAAGATAATATTATAGACTTTGCCCGCGCCGAAACGCAAATTATATAAAATTCTCTAGATAGAAAAAAATCGCAAATTATGCTCCAAAAATAATTATTAACACGTTTGTTTCAGTTATTTTACAAGTAGTATAACATGTATATATGTATAAAAAAATTCACAGCGTTTCTTTAAATGCTGTTTAAGATAATGCCCGTGAGATTTTTGCTCTATTTTAAATGAGTCGTGTTTTATTAAACATTTTTCGCAATTTTCGCATCGATTTTGTCGCTGTACCTAAATGTTAGCGCTCTCCTCTAACATTCGTAATTTCGTATCTCCCACGGACATATGAATATATCTGGACCTGCCCTAAGTGATAAAAACGTATTATTTCCCCCTCCACATGGCGCCGGCTGTAGCTCCTCCTTGGAACCGGCTCGCTCCATGGGGAGGGGATATAGCCTCGCTTCAATCTAAAATGTGTGACGTCATCATTCTTGCCGTGAACAGCGAGAAGCTGACATCCATACATTTAACGAAATAACGGCAGCTTGTGCTATACAATATATCTACGTATCAATGTACACATAGCGAATGTGGGCGGTACTCCAATGTGCTCGTCGCTGGTTACAGGGGTAAGTAAATTATGAAACATTTGTAAAAGTGTTTTAACTAAACACGGAAACAAAATATTGATATGTGTATTGGCGCGAGTCTTTTTGGGGCGAGCATTTGGCCTTAGCAAATATGTTTTGAACGTGGCAAGCAATTCGCGCTCCCATGTAAAAAGGTCTATTCATTCAAAGCAGATTTTGCTTTTAAGAACTAAATGGTGATATTGTAATGCGAGATGCCTATATACTGTCAGATTGATTGTTCAACGAATGACAGTCATCTTTCCCCTCTTCGCTCTCCATAGTTTGGTTTTACCCCTCATCTGTAACTGCTTGTCTATCCATTTGGATGTCTATGGTATCTCCTAATTTTCTTCTTTTCGGGCCCGGTTGCAGAGCCTTAAGATAATTTTACAGGAGATAGTCTTTCAAAGTTATCACCATATTTCAGAAAGTCGACATGGATTCCATATTGTTGACTGAGCACGAATTTGCTTCTCATTAAAGCTTACCTTCCTCGGAGATTCCTCGCAAATTCCTCAATCCTCTCATAAATTTATTTAATCTGTCCGTAATATAATTCTGAATTAACAAGGCATTAAGATAGCAAACTTTTTTTATCACAATGTCTGCGCGTTATTTCAGAAACACGAGAGTGTAAACTTGAAGCAATAAATCACGAAGGATGTTTGAACTAAGTACGCATTAAGTTTGGAACAAACTTTAACAAGTTGAAATGCAAAACCAAACGAAGCACAGGAACTTCTAATTTGTTAATAGATTGTTAACTTTGTTGAGTAAAGTTGGGACGATATTCGCGATGGAGTTAACTGCAATATTTTTTATTAAAAAAATCACTAATTTGAAATAATGTAGAATTATTGGCCCAAAAGTTCAACAGCCCTCGGTGGGACTCTGACATCACAATTTGGGGTATGTTGTGAGGCTGAGGGGAATGAAGGAACATCAGAGATGATTAAGATAAGTGCAAGTAAAAGAGTACCTGAAGATTTAGATCTGGTTATAAAACACGGCTAAAGCCATTTCAAGTAACGATTAGAATATTAACAATGGTCTTTCACCAGGGCGACACTGAGAGTATCTACCACTGACGAACGTGCCACCCAGCATCCCCAAATATTACACAGCCCTGAGAGTTTTTTTCCTCAGGGCCTCCGATGTGAAGCTAACCTATAAAAAAGTGAGTTGTGAAAATGTTTTCTTTTTTCAAAATTTCAATATTTTGTATGAAGATTTTCAGTATATCTTCATTTAAAAAGTTGAAATTTTGAAAAAAAATCATTTTCAGCTACAACATCAATAACGTCGTATTTTTCAAGCTTAGAACTCTATATCACTGAAAACTCACTGATAGGTACATAATATTATACGCGAAAAGTTTTGTACAAACACCTCTCGATTCACATTTTTAAAGCTGTGTAAAATAAGTAAAACACAAAATGTATGTTAATACCAAGCTGTCGTAAAACAAATTTTCCTGGTCAGGTGAGGTACGGTTAGGTTAGGTTATGTTAGGTGATGTTAGGTAAGGTTAGGTATGGTTAGGTAAGGTTAGATTTTAGACCACTCTAACTACTATCCTACAATTTCAACACTCGACAAAAATAATACCATTGAACGGAGACATAAATTGATAAAATGTATGAAATTAATATTCCCTAAGCCTCCCTGAGAATAAGCAATTAAAGTAGCCATCAAACCTCCCCCGCAGAACAAAGCGTAATGACGTCGTAAAATATTTAATATGGGTCCGGCTCGAAGGACCAAATGCTCAAATTTCCCAAGAATACTTAAAGCTCAAGAAGAACTTCAAAAGGATTTACTTCGCACACAACGTGTTTGGAAAATGGCCTTATTGAAATAGGGTGAAATCCGAGGATTTTTACGGCATTTTGTATGGAAAGCTTCAGGCTGTGTCGGATTTACTGTCATAAACTTATTTTCATACGCAGTATGGTAGGAATTTTATATTTTAGATAATATTAATAAATTTAATGAAATAAATTTATTTGTTCATATGAAGCGGATACTTTGTGATGCGACATTATTAATTTAAAATAAAACAATAACTTTGTAAACACCACTTTTATTTTATATACTTTATGCCGACCGGGTTTCGCTACAACCTGTGATGAATGCCAACCTTCAACCTACGATAAGCCTACAAGAAATTTTTTTTTCCCCTCTAAATATTATGTAGAGAAAATGGTACATTCGGCGACATCTGTCCGAGCAGTTGGGAGCTATTACAGAGATCTGCATAGAGACTGAAGCGAGGGAACACCATATCATAGTTATATCGAGAACAAAGGAAGTTTAAATTCTACCAATAAGAGAGTGGACTTTGATCATTTTGGGCGGCCTTGAATTAATTCTCACAGGAATTTAGGTTGAATGAACTGTATTAAAAACAATACTGAGGACAAAGAGTTGAAAGATTATCGACTCCGGGTCGTGTTTACATAAGACGCGATCGGGAACTGGGGATTTTGGGTGCCTAAAGTTAAACGGAAACACAAAAAAATCTTAGACGGGAATGTTGAAAATAAGTAAATGAAAAATCATCAATAAGGGCACGGAAAACGTAACATGAATGGTCCCAGGGGTCGATTTAATTAAAACCGATCTGGAATGATCACAAAAAACGGGTAGGATCTCGGAAATTTTCACAAACTGAATATAATAACCTGAAAAAGTGGGAAAATCTATTGATAGAATGGAATGAATGATAGAATGGAATAGAATCTATGGAAATGGAATGGTGAAACGAAGTTATTAGAGCCAAATATCTCAAAAGAAAACTGATTGGAACTACTTAAATTGACTTTAATAAGTACCGATATAAGGATTACTCTGATCTGACAACACTATTCACGATAAACAGGATATTGAAAATATTGCATATCAAAGGCCACGGTACATTTTGGTCACTCTACAATTAAATCAAATCACAGGAAAAGATGCTTAACGTAGCCTGACACTGGGAAATGCGTGTGAACCGTCGAAGGAATCGCTAACCGTTTGACTAGAGAAAAAAGGTTGGCTATCACCTTGTTGATATGACTTTATCCAAATAAAATTATAGAACATGATTTCAAGCAATTAAGGGTATCATTAACACGAAACGACCTAAACAAAATTATACAAGTTAAATACGAATATTTACTCTAAAATAAAAACATTACTTTTATGGTGTAGGCATTAAAAAATGAATTACGAGCAAGTACATGAAATTTTTAATATAAATACCTGTCAATGAGAAAATTTATGTGATTTTTTACGAGAGAGAGACACTAAACTAATTTGGTTCTAAGACGTGAGATAGGGGATTAACAGAGATTTGACAAAAGGTCATATACGGAGGAACCGAATTTGGTCCTTTTCCTATGAAAGTCTGGGCGATCAGGAGTGATTTTTCTATGAAAGGAGAGCTCTAAAAAGTCTTTAAAAGACCATGGTTTGATAAAGAAGGGGATTCGTTGGGAGATTGGGGGGAGAGTTCGGACGAAAAACAACGGGAAGTGCGGGATCGTGGTCGTGGTCGTGGAAGACTACTAGTAAAGTTGAAATGTCTACAAGTGTTTGCAAAAATAGTAAATTCAGTGTTTTATTTTCCTCTTAAAATTGAGAAATAAAAGTCCGATAAAGTGCTTTAAAATAATACTTCGTGAAAGTTCGGGTGTTTTATAATGAAAGTGTTTAAAGTCAGTAAATAAGAATTAAATGACATTCGGGGTTCTTTCTTACAACTTATATTTAGTGGTTTTATAACATTTAACAAAAATCCAGTGTCTTAAAATAAATCAAATTACCGGATAAAAGAAAATATAACACGCGATTTTAAAATTAACTATAGGTGATATAATAATTAAAACTTTAACTTTACTTTAAATAACATGACATAGGTAAAATAAATAACAATAACGAATTGTTCGAGTCACGTTTAAACTACAGTGGTTCAATAATTAGCGGTTAAAAATCCTTTGTGAATTGAATAACGAAATTGTAATAAACAGTAGTGATAATAATTCGTACACTTGGAAAACGTGCGTATCTACGGTTATTAATTCTAAAGTGATATTAAAATATTGAGAATAAATAATAATTTACCTAATTCCGGACAATAAAATTAAACATCTGACTTGTTATTTGATGAATCACCTCTCGAAGGCGAATGAAATAAACCATTAGTTAATACAAGGTTGAGGAACTAAGCGAAATACCGAAGTGAATCTTAAATAGACAGATATTTGAAGAGTTTTTTTTTTCCATCAGTCTTTTCTCAAAAAGGGCCGATAGGAATCCATTAGCTAGGAATCGAAAAAAAGGAAAACCTCGATCACAATGTCGAATTTATGAAAGTCCCGACTGGAAAAAATTGTAATCGATCGAGGGCGGTAAGATCAAAACAATTATTAATTATTTTCAGAGACAAAGAAGAAAGAGACGGGCGTGCATCACCAATAAATCAATCGGAGCTTTGGAGTTTTGTACTAACACACTGCAACTAATTAAAAGATTATGTTATTTTCCACGCAGGATAACAATGCCCACCAGCTCGAAAGCAAGCCAACCAGGAAATATCTACTCTGAGTTAGGCTACATATGTAGGTTTTTGCTTCAGTTAGGTAAATACGCTAATTTATTATAACTCATATAAAACGAATCGAGGCGAGTAGGACGTAATAAATGACTATCGTGGAAGCTCTTTATTCTATATTTCGTGTGCGGGAGTATACATGCGTCTCAAAATTAGGTCAAACAAACAAATACCTACTTATAAATTAGGTTATACAAGTACTTGTTTTAGTTAGGTAGGTCTATTGTTTACATAAGCGTGTATAAGGATAGGCGACATACGATATCAGTTTGATTCGTAACCGAAATACCTATATTTCTCAGAACTATGTAGGTCAAGCAAACTATACCTTAGTTGAAGCTAGGTCATCCAGATACCTCTTAGGTTAGCAAAGTACCTACTTAAACGACCAATGTTTGGGCAAAGCTAGCACAAGTAAAATATAAAAGAATTAGTTAACCAATGAATTGTGTTTCAAAAGGACAATGACCGTAGAAATAAACAATCTCCAAAGTAGGTCAGTATACCGAAGGTCGTCTGTGTGAAGAGTAAACAAACAAACCATAAAAATGATGTACCTATTTAATATCGGTCTTCGTTCATCGGAGTTAGTTAACTATTGGCACAGTTTAATTAGGTATTACAAGATGTGATAGGAGTGTGCCTCTTAATCATTCTAGGTAATTACATTGGCGTACTTGAATAATAATAATAATAATAAGACGAGGGAAAATAATTAACGACAACACATAAATTAAATAAACAAATAACCATGAGAAATGAAATACGTAACGCAAAAATCAATAGAAATAGCAAATTGATAGGTATAGCTAATACCTACCGAATCCTTTCACCGACGAGATTAGGGTATGTTATATGACCTTCGATTGTGTATCTAAAATTTCGATTAGAGTTCAATGACACGGTCACCTAAATTCCATCAACGAATAAACAAAACAAAAGCACAAAAGTCAAGGGGCAGGTTTATCAATCATAGCTTACGACGGAAACTTCGCCCAATATGTGAAAGAAAAATCGACGTTAAATTCACTCAATTCTAAACAACTGATTATACTAGAGCAATCGCCAATAGGTAGCATTGATTCCGCGCGCAAAATTTCGCAAAGTAAAGTACTGCGACTAGCTTCAAACTCAAAGAGAGCTCATAACAATTATTCAGGAGGTCATTAATTCAATGACAACTTGACTTATCTCGTTTTAAATCTTTCCTATAGCAAGTAGGTATCCAAGAACCCATAAATACCCGTAATCCTAAAACCTAATACACGAGGAGCTAGTGACCTCATTTAAAAACACTGGTGTTCAAATACTCATACAGTCCTGAATCCTAACTTTTCTCGAATGTAAGTTTCAAGGCTACGGTATGTGTTTATGAGCCATCTGGAAATGTAAGTGGCAACCTTTCCCGAACGGAGAGAGCTTTGATCTTGTGGCGGTATTGTCGAGGTGGGGCATACGGGGAAGAGGAAGGACGTGTGCGGACAATACGCAGACGCGGCATTAAAGCTACAGGTTATTCGCATACCGGAAGTTCTTGTCAAACCTGAAAGCAAACATAAGGTTCACGAGGTGAGTTTTATGTCAGCTAGTCAGAGGTGGAGTGTAACGCTGGGTCGGTCACGTGGGAGGAAGGATCTGCCCGTCACAAGCTTACGCCACATTTAACGGATAGAGACATGATAAGGGAAGACATGAAATACCCCTTCTAGACTCAGTAGAGTTAAATTCAACCCGGAGGCGTCGGAAGTCGGAGTGGGACAGAAAAACGGCATGAAGACTTGGTATTCCCCCTGCTGGCGTGAAGGGCCCCTTTCATAGCATGAGACGCTCGTCGAAGAGAGTAAAACTCGGATCTAAGGACAAGCCTAGCAAACGTACTGGGAGAATTCGAGTTTGTAATTGTTGTTCATCGGTTTTCACTTGGTTAGCGGAGGAGCCGACTTTTCAGCAAACATATTATCCCCCTCCCCATATCCATCCATCCTTACTATTTCAACAGTTTTGCGAATACTAACAAATATCACTAACTATGAATACAAACACATTATGTTAGGGGAAGCTGCAGACAAGAACTCCAATTGAGAAAACCGGACTCTCGAATACGAACATTCTACACTGGTAAGGTAAGGTTTTTTTATTTCTTGAAATGATGTAATTTATTAACTGTTGTTTATGTTATCGATGTATCAGCGGTGATAGGAAGAATTAAATAAACACACTAAATTCCTACGGAAATCAAATAGACACAAAGTCTAAGGCGGGGTTAGTTTATCAAACTCGGTAAAAGATACTCAAATAATAATAATTAATAAATCGGAAGATTCTCACCCTTTCTCTAAAAGAATCTATGGGTTACCACACGTAATGCATTATCTTCTCTACATATGTGTGCATATTAAGTATGCAAACAGATGTAAAATCTAAAACAAAAAAATACACAACGCAGATTATAGAAATAATGTGAACTAAAATCTTAAATCTTGATTACTGTGAGAAAATCGCAGGGATTTAAGATAGGGTAGGTTTAGCTAGATTATAAGGTATAGGGGTTTAGAAATCACGAGCCTGAGGTAGAAATAAACCGAAAGGAGGGTTGAGTCAGGCCATCATACCTAGTGGTGTGATCAGTAGGACATAAGGGTAGAATTATGAGCGTGGCTACGAGACAGGAGCTACGAGATTTAAACTACGAGGTAGAAGCTTAGAAAAGTAAATCAGCTAGGTAGGGTTCATCACAATTGGTGTCAAAAGCCAAGGGTGGCGGACCATTACAAACCGTAGCAACCGTTGACAAAACAGCCGGCGCCAAACTGATTCATAAAAACAATATCGGTGTAAGATTGGATAATTTAGAGGCACTTGAACTTAGGAAAGCCATAAACACTAATAGTAAGGTAATTAATAATCAACTAAATTTAAATAAAAGTCCCATACTAAGATTGTTCCCTATTGATAAAGAACACGTCCGTTCCCTTCCCATTTCTCCATCTATGTCTTCTTCCTCCCCCTACACTTGACGAGTCCAGCCCATTTTATATTATAACACACATGTAACCTAATGTTAGTAGAGAATTATACTGCCCTGATGAAGCTACGGTTGTAGCGAAACCCGGTCGGCATAAAGTATATAAAATAAAAGTGGTGTTTACAAAGTTATTGTTTTATTTTAAAAGAAATAAATTTATGTAAAAATATTATGTTAATTTTTATTGAAGTGACAAGTTCTATAGCACCATTGTGATTTGAAACTTGATGAAATGAAAAATAGCGACACCAAAAAGAGTCAAATACATACATCTATAGTTTAGTGTTTCGTAACCGTATTGAAAGAATCACCCCCTTTACCGTTATAAAATTATCCACCTCCCCCCCCCTCCCGAAGCAAAGTTTAAAATATACACATTGTAGTAGGAAATACAATTATGAGAAGTGTAAATAAAACACATTATTATTACATTGAAATTGAGTATTATTAGCCTCAGTTCTTAAATTTTTGTTTTCTGAAGGACTCACTTTCTCTTTCATGTGAATTGCGTAGTCTGTTTTTTTAAGTGAAAACTTTTTTAGCCCCGTTGTGATTTTAAACCCAATGAAACAAAAAATAGCGACATTAAAAAGAGACAAACACATACCTACATCTATAGAATTTAGCCTGCGAGAGAATGAGATAG
Organism: Limnephilus marmoratus; assembly: GCA_917880885.1. Lineage (NCBI taxonomy): Eukaryota > Metazoa > Arthropoda > Insecta > Trichoptera > Limnephilidae > Limnephilus > Limnephilus marmoratus. Next base: position 41,787,274 of record OU862928.1, read on the forward strand.
TATAATCGGTCTCCTCTTTGTGCGCTGTTTTGTAGCCTATCGGTCTCCTTTTTGTACAGTGCTTCGTAGCCTCCCCACTCTTATCTACTTTAGTTTTCTGAAGGTTTCACTTCTTCCGCGTGTGTTTTTAATTATATCGTTCGTTACAGGATTTACTCTGCGAGAGAACGATATAGTTTGATCGTTTTCCGATTTGTGCGGTGCTTTGTTGCCTCTCCAATCTTCACTACTTTAGTTTTCTGAAGGTTTCACATCTACCGCACGTGATTCGCACATTTTTTTTAAAGTGAAAACTTCTTTAGTAATGTTGTGATTTGAAAGTGGATGAAATGAACAAAAGATACACGTTCATCTACAGGATTTAGCCGCCAGAGAATGAGACAGTATAATCGGTCTCCTCTTTGTGCGGTGCTTCGTAGCCTCCCCACTCTTTTCTACATTAGTTTTCTGAAGGTTTCACTTCCACCGCGTGTGAACTGCACGTTCTTATTGTTGTGTGTCTTTATAAAATGCTCACATGATTTATAGTCACTGGCAAAGTGTTTGTCAGAAGAAGCAGAGGAACGTCACCAATGAGCTGGAGTGACCAAGTATCACTGGCGCCTGGTACTAGGGTATCCTTGGCCCTTCACGCAGCGCAAAACTGCGAGGAGTGAAGGAGTCTTGTCCACCATGGAATTGTTTAATTTTTTTTTTTATATGGATACCGCACTAGAGAACCAAATTGCTCCCGTCTGCAGCCAATGAGACCATGGCATCCCCAATTGGGGTATGAGGCTGAATGTGGTGAGGGGAAGGAGATAGGGAAGAGGAAGGTGGAGAAGTACCTGGCTGTTCAGATCTGGTCACCAAACACGGCTAAGGCCATTTCAAGCAACCTTTCATTTCTGAATGGTCGTCTTACACTTATTTTTAATTAATTAAATGTGAAATACCACAAATGAGTTGTAGTGTTCTGTTATTTGATAGAAACACTAACAGATTCTCCAACACACTTTGGATGGAGATTACTTCTTGGGAATAAATAGATTCTGGTTCATTTATCGGGTTTTATTCAATACTTGGCGTATTACAATATTGACCTCGTTAGTCTACCTAACTAGGAGCTGGCTTAATTGGTTCTAACGAGTGTTTTACAGAAAACACCCACTCTCAGACCCCCGTCCTTCTTCTGGACAACTTAGGTACTAAGCTACCTGCCATCTAGCGGAATCTACTGACATTTCTTGTCACTGCCATCTATATCTAAAAGCCGGAAGCTTTTTAGATACACAACATACAACAATAACATTTATTTGCGCACGCCGGATTCTAACCCGCCACCTTCGGATTGAGTCGAGAGTCTTACCACGGGACCACGGAGGCCGTCAATTGGAGTAGTGTTCACGATCCTCAACAATGAGGAACTGACTTGAGAAGAAGATACGTTACATCACCAGGCGACTACCTGTTTCATGGTGACTAATGAAATAAAGTGATTTTGAAAGAAGTCTGTTGAAAACATATGAAATCTTATATATATAAAAATGAATCGCTGAATGTGTTGCTAAGCGCAAATCTCGAGATCAGCTGAACCGATTTCGCTAATTCTTTTTTTAGTATATTTCTTGAAGTACGAGGATGGTTCTTACGGAGAGAAAAATTAAGAAAATTGCGCAGAAAATTGGATAATTTCAGAAAACCTAACGACTATCGCACGTTTGACAGTTCGCGTGTTTGAGAACGACATTTTGCAAAACAATGATTGTTAAAACAGGATTCTATTTTTGAAAATCTTTAAGTTGATAAATTTATTTAAAGTAGGTACTCCCCTAATAGTTTGCATGGAATCAAGAATTAAAGATATTTTAAATAGGTACCTATGTTAGGTACCAAATTTAATATACATGAAAAATGGAAATTTGAATAAAAATTGTAAAAGGTGGCTGAAATAAAAAAAACTGAATGTACTGGGATTGAATTTATGGAATGCGGGAGGAGAAAGGGGGCGGGAAAGGGAAGAGGGAAGGCGGGGAAGGTGGAAGGGGAACGCGGGAGGGGAAGGGGATGTGTGAGGAGGGAGGGGAACTCAAGAGGGGGGGTTCGCGGGATGGGGGAAGGGGGGGGAGTGGAGCGGGGAGAGGGAAGGTGGAGGTGACGGAGTGGGAACGCAAGAGGGTAAGAGGACGCAGGAGAAGAAGGGGAGGCGGAAGGGGAATGGGACTAATGGGAAAGGACACGCAGGGAGAAACAATTTCTTTATTAAATAGCATAGCAACGCATGCCGGGAACCAGATAGTTAATATATAAATATGATTAAAATTGGAAAATTTATCACAAATTGAAAATAGAAAAAAAAACGTTCATGAGGATTAGATTGTATACATATAAACAAAGTTTTTTTACTGTATTTTATTCGTTTACTAGCTAATGTGATAAAAATAAATGCAATAAAGAACTACGAAAATATTCTTGGTTTTTATTATGTTTTCTGTAAAGCAATCTTTCTAATAAAAATAAATTATTCGAGACTTTACCCTAAATAAATACATTTATGAGTTTGAAAAGCAGAAATATTTTTCATATCTACAAATATAAAATTTAAGTAAATTTTAACCAATTTAATTAAATTTTCGTTATTTGTTTTTGGGGTGTTATGCCGTGTTGTGCTACCTCCTTCTTTAGCCAACGTTTCGGACACTGCAACGCTGTCCGAATTGGCTCAAGAAGGAGGTGGCGCAACACGACTTCACACCCCTAAAACAATAACGAAAATACTTTTGGCCGTGAAAATCTAAAAATGTATCCAATTTCATTAAATTTAAAATGTTAGCACTTGACGAAGAGAGAGTCTAGAATAATATCATTATACATTTTTTCTTTGCTAGGCGAACAAAAAATATGTTAACATGCCATTATTTACAAAATAATGGCACGTAAATGTCAAGTTGACTCTATTTATACCGATTTTAGTAAGGCTTTCGATAAAGTTAATCATGAGTTATTGCTGAATAAACTGCATAAATTCGGTATTGGTGGTTTACTATAGAAGTGGTTTAACAGTTACTTGGTCAACAGATTAATGGTTGTTAAAATTTATGATACATTTTCATACAAATTCACTGCTACGAGTGGTGTTCCCCAGGGGTCACATTTAGGTCCAATCCTGTTTTTATTATTTGTTAATGATGTGTTATATATTTTTAATGATGTTCAAGTATTAATGTTTGCAGACGACCTGAAATTATTCAAAGCAATCTGAAACAATTATGATTGCCATATATTGTCAAATAACTTTTTGAGATTTATTATATGGTGTCATGACAACCGCTTGCAACTTAACACAAGCAAATGTAAAATTATGAGGTTTTATTGAATAAAGAATCCAATATTTTTCGATTATTCCATTAACAATATGTCGTTAGTATCTGTCTCGGAAATTAATGACTTAGGTATTTGGTTTGACACGAAACTCAACTTCATCAAGCATATAGAAGTAATAGCCAATAAAGCTTTGAAAATGTTGGGATTTATTTTAAGGGCATCTAGTGATTTTAATAATGTCAATACTGTAAAAACATTATATATGTCACTAGTAAGGAGTCATATAAAATACAATTTTACGGTCTGGTCCCCAAATTATGAGGTTCATTCACATGCGCTTGAAAAAATCCAAAATAAATTTTTAAGATATGTAAATTTTAAAATGGGCATTCTTAGTGAATGCCTAAATTACGATAACCTACTTTGTTCATTAAATTTAATAAAATTATCTGATCGTAGAATCATTTCGGATTTAACCTGTTTGTATAAAATAATTAATTCAATGTTTGACACTCCTGATATATTATATGTACAATTACAACAATAACATCGTTTAAAACTACTGTCAAATTTTGCTCTTCCACTTTTTTAAATCAATATTGTGATAAAAAACCGATATATAACAATGACTACACGTGCAAATTCTAAGTCCGCCAATAACTCTAATCCCGAACTAATGCAAATTTTAGATAAAAAAGTTCGATGAATTTAAAATCCAGTTTCTAGAAAAATCATTTGCAGACTTCAAAAATACGATTGTAGAAGTTATAAGAAAGGAGTTCAAGGAAGAAATTGAGGAGCTTAAGAAGAAAATTAAACATTTGGAAGGACAAATAGAAAGCAACGATCAATATAATCGTGCAAATAATCTTATAATAAGTGGTGTTGCAGAAGATAGAAACGAAAATATTTATGACATTCTCTTCAAAATTGGTGCTACAGCTGGATGTAAAATCACTCGAGAGGAAGTGGACTTCGCAAGCAGAATCTCCCCCAGAATAAACCAAAATGTGACAAATGAAAAAAAGAGGAACATTATCGTAAAATTTACACGCCGACACCTTAAAGATAACCTGTTAGCTGCAATAAGGAAGAGGAAGGGAATGTTTGCTTCAGAATTGCAGCTTCCTGGTGCCAGCAGAATCTACATCAACGAGCATTTAACCTCCAAAAATCAGCATCTACTAAAACAATGTAGAGATATAAAAAGGGACCGAAAAATTCTCTACTGCTGGATAAAAAACGGTAAAATCTTCATTCGTGTAAGTGATACAACACCCATAATTTTAATTGCTGATCAGGATGACGTTAACAGACTTTCAACATTGAAGACAATGCCCACACAAGACGCTTCTACACCGGCCTTCCCTTTAGGAAACTGAATTTACAGAATAATATCAAACATATTACTTTTAACATCAAATTTAACCTCTTGCAGTACATTAATATAACACCCAATTTCTACTTAGTCGTAATACACATATCATCACTATGCGTTAATTACAAACTTCCTTTTAACTCTTATCAAATAATGTTAAAACATGTTATCATTTGGTTGAATTGTATTAGTAATCTGTCCATAGATATAACAATCAATCTGTCAAAACTTAAGCCTCCTACAACCATAGACATTTTAATTTACCACAAACAAAAACAAAAAGAATCGTATGTTCAAAAATGCCCCCAATCACAGCATAATTATTTTTTTTGAAGTTATTTTCCAAACAACTTCACGAACATAATATTTAAAAATGCTTAATGTGCGAGGTCTTCGCACAAAAAATCATAGCTTCTTAAATCAGGTACTTTTGAACAATTACGATATTTACCTTATATGTGAAACTTGGCTAAATAAATCAATCCATGACAGTGAATTGTTTGACAATAGGTATGATGTATTTAGAGAGGATCGTAACTACTTTTTGTCTGGACAGCAGCAGGGAGGGGGGGTACTAATTGCAACCTCCAAATCTTTCAAAGCACAGAGATTACCATGGTCTACTTGTACTGAGGAGATCTGGATATCAGTGCCAATATTAGGTGACAATAATAAACTCAAAAATTTATATATCTGCTGCACATATCACCCACAAAACACCAACTACACCCACAATCTAATTCAGCACTTCAACACCACATCAGACCTGCACACAAATCACCCGGAAGGATTGTTTTTATTAGCTGGAGACTACAATATACCCAAACTAAACTGGAAGTTAACCGAAGGGCAAAACCAATTAGAACCAAATTTTTCAGAAGACACTGCTAGCCGTGCCTTGGTAGACTTCCTTTCATTCACCCAACTACACCAATTCAATACTGTAATCAATACAAACAAACGAATCCTTGATTTAATCATGACAAATATTTCAAAATTTAGTATAACCCACTGTACCGAACCTCTGACGCCTGAAGATTCACATCACAGAGCATTAGACATAGAGTTATCACCTGTTACTGTACCGTCTCTCTCCGGCTCGTCTAGGATAGTTAAAATGTTTCACCGAGGTGATTACGGTAAAATCACTGATGAATTATCTAAAATAAATTGGAAACTCGAATTTCAAAGTAAGGATACCGAAAAGGCCGTATTAGATTTTTACAATATCATAAATGACATTATTCGCAAATACATCCCCGAAAAAAAAATTAACGGTAATTTAGAAAGGTTTCCCCCCTGGCACACTTTACCACTTATTAAAATTGTAAAAGAGAAACTAAAATATCACAAGAAATGGAAAAAATACAAGAACTTAGCTTACTACCAATCATTCTCTGTACTGAGAAATCGTCAGAAGAAGATCTCGCTAGAATGTTATGAAAACTTCATTACGACGGCAGAAGATTCAATAAAAAAGTGTAGCAAACAGTTCTGGTCATTTGTTAAATCAAACCAATCCTCTTCCGATTTACCTAAGCAAATGTATCTTGGTGATATTTCCTGCAATGATGGACAATCCATATGCGACCATTTTAGTGATTATTTTAGATCAGTTTTTGTAGAAAATTCCAACCCTCGCCTCAATCTTACTGAGAATGGTGACGACAACTCTAATCTACATATACACACTATTAACTTCAATCAATCATGTGTACTTAGTTATTTAAAAAAACTTGATCCGAATAAAAGTGCGGGATCTGATTTAATTCCATCCATATTTTATGTAAAATGCCGGGACCAATTGGCTTATCCTCTCTCCTTGCTATTCAAAATGTCATTTGAAGAAGGCAACTTCCCCAACGTCTGGAAACAAGCACTCATTACACCAATCCACAAAAGCGGGGACAAAAATAACATCACCAACTACAGGCCCATCTCCAAACTCCCAATTGTCAGCAAGATCATGGAAAACATAGTTCTTGATCAACTTTTTCTAGCAGTACAAACAATCATATCCAAAAATCAACACGGCTTTTTCAGAAAACGGTCGGTCGAGACAAACCTTCTGGAATACACAGATTTTATTTTAAATTCTATGGGTGGTAAAAATCAAGTGGACTCTATCTATATGGATTTTTCAAAAGCCTTTGATAAAATTAACATTGAACTGCTTCTGAAGAAACTGTTAAAAATCGGGATTAAGGGTGACCTTCTCAGATGGATCAAATCGTATGTGACAAACAGAAGTCAAGCAGTTAGAGCTAAGGGTTTCTCCTCTCGTTTTTTCAATATACCTTCAGGAATCCCGCAAGGATCACATCTCGGACCTCTCTTGTTTATTTTATATATCAATGATATGAGTGAATGCTTTAAACATTCCAAATTCCAAATTTTTGCTGATGACACTAAAATTTACAAAAAAATCACTAATATTAATGACAGCCTAGAATTGCAAGATGATATTAATAGGCTTGGAATATATTGTGCGAACAACCAACTGTTCCTTAACCTAGAAAAATGTAACACAATATCATTCACCAAAAGCATAAATCCCCTAATATTTCCGTACAAAATCAATGACGTAGAGATAAAAAGATGTTGTGAAGTGAAGGACTTAGGAATAATTATGGACTCTGGAATGTCTTTCCGAACACATATAAATTCCATCTGTGACAGGGCATACAAACTTCTAGGATTCATCATAAGAGTGACCAAACCATTCAGGTCACCACACGTAATCAAAATACTGTATGTCTCTTTTGTTCGCTCAATATTAGAATTCGGATCAGTCATATGGAATCCCCAATACAAAGTTAATATTGAAAGGTTAGAAAGAATTCAAAAAAAGATACTGAAACACCTAGACTTTAAATCCTTTCGAACATCAGAAAGCCTAAAAGACTCATTAACATTCCATAATTTATCAACCTTAGAAGATAGAAGAAATATATCCGACCAGAAATTTCTATTTAAAATTATTAACAACGTTGTTGACAACAACTATCTTCTGGAACACATTAATTTCCACTGTCCAATAAGAAACACAAGGTCAAACCAACTATTCCACATCCCACACTCAAAAACAAATTACACACAACATTCATTTCTCCGAAGGACGTGCACAAAATACAATGATATCTTTTACGACGCTGATATTTTCCATTTGTCCTCAGGCCAATTTATTAAATTCATAATAGAAAAAATCAAAACAAATTGTTAATTATGAACTCTCCACCCCTGCTGCATGTTTTCCTTCTTTTTATAATAATAATAATAATATTTGGATGATTTACATATCCCACATGCTTTAATTTGTGTATTTTTTTTTCATTTCTGTTGTACATATATATATTTTTTCTTTTTTTCTACCACTTTATGTTTTCTTTTATGTTTTAATCTATGTTTATATATTATAAATTTTAGCGGAAACTTCGCTGGTTAATGCAACCATGTAATATGTTACTCTATTATGAAAATATGTATAACTGTTTGTTTCCTTAATAAACTAAAATAAAAAAAAATAAAAAAAAAAAATATGTAATCTCTTTTCATACTCCGGGCAGGTCAGTCACAAGACAGTACCTACCATATTATTGTAGCAATTCTAAGTCAACATGCCAATATTACACTCCCATGCGACGGATTCAACAGCTTGGAAACAAATACTCCGATGTTGTTGATATATTTAATACATCAATTTTAATTTATAAGCATACCTTATAAGTTTTTTTCATCAAGTAGGGGAATGTGTTGTTGAAACTATTTGAATTGACTAGCATATTGGTGGTGTTTTGTCGGCTGAAGGAGAGAAGCTATTTTTGTATTTTTATATTTTGTGCCTGCATACTGTGTGGATCAAATTCAATAGTATTTTTGCTTTATATTTGTTTATGTGCAAGTGTTGTAAACAGTCATTTCCTGCACTATTTACTAGTATAATTTCGTAAATATTGTTAAGTGTATATATGTATGTAAAAGCCTAAATGGGCGTAAATAAATAAATAAAATACAATAAAACCGGGGGCACGTGTTAAACTACTAGCGAATCCAGGGTGGATTCGTCGACACACTACGAGGTAAAGACACTACAGAAATCCACGGTGGATTTCTCAATAAACTAAGGATTAATTTATAAACATAATAATAAATTTGTTTTCAGTGGAAACTTTAAAAAAAATACCATATAAAGTAGACAGAACAAAACTTTCTCGTAGGAGTGTTAACATGCCAGCGGGGAGCATGTAAACTCGTCCTTTACTCCTCAAACTTTTCTCGCCTTGATTTGGTTAAGTTGTCCTCTGAGTTATCTCACGAGGCCAAGTAATACGAGCTACATGGCCGAGGGAAGTAAGTCACTTAGTAGTTCCGAGTCACCGTGTCACGGCGTCGGGCGTTCCGACGTTCCGGAACGACACATTCTGGAACGGCGTTATCCCCAACATTAATTTTAACCCGTTTCAGTTTTACAGGGTTGTTTTTTATCACGGCTTTCAGTGACGGATATGGAGTCCGGTTTTATCTTCGCACACGATTGGTACTACAATATGAATTTTAGTAATTTTTTTCAGTTATTTTCTAGCATAGACGCGCTTGAGGTGATATTTTTACCAATATTACTTTTTTTTGATAAATAGTTAAAAAGGCATATTTTCGCATTTTTTTCGCATTTGATAAGCAATTTTTTTATGTATACGTCAAGTTCCACAAGAGCCCCAAAACAAGTTGAACAATGTCATCCTTATTTAAGGATGGTCGACAAACTTAGCTAAAGCCATTTCAGAGAATTTTTTCACACTTTTCTTCTTTGTGTGCCCTATCAGGTCCCCCCAACGTTGGCGATCACTCTTGAAAATGTCTCTCTGTCTTGCGCTGCCCGGAATAGCTCCTCCACACTTCTAATGCCGGTCCTCTCTCGTATATTTCGCAGCCAAGACATTTGTCTCTTACCAGGCCCTCGGCGACCCTCTAATTTGCCTTTCAATATTAAATGGAGCTAGTAATACTTCTGTCACACTGGAAATAGATAAACATAATTTATTACATTAGCTCCGTGTGAAGGCCCTGAGGAAAATTATTTCCATTAGGGCCTATGTCATCTTAGGGGATGCTGTGTGGACGGTCTTTTTAAGGAATAGAAGGACAGGAAGTTCTGGGAAGGAAAATGGTACGAGGGGTTGGTAGAAATCTGGGGGGTGAGTGTATTCAAAAGTGACGTACGCATGAATCAATTCTTCCCACTGCGGTGTGAGGTAATGTATCGAGAGAGTCCTACTGGAGTCCCTAAATCTCTCTCGATCCAGCCCGCTACGCAGTAGGTGGGCAAATGCATACGCTGCCAAGATCTAGACAAGCCTCACCCGTAAACCCGGGCACCTCTGTTAAGTCACCAAACGTAGCAAACCACTTAGGGTGATCTGTGGCAGAGATGTTGATAATCTAGTATATGGTTCCCGGGGTGGCGGTACCCATGCCTGCCTCCCAAATTGGAACTACTATTTCATTGGATTTTAATGTGGGAATAAATGTTAATTCCTATGCCGGGTTTGAACCCTTTTACCGCGGAATTCAGAAACAAAAAACTTACGGCTCAGCCGTCTGAACTAAATCAAAAAAGAAAACAGTATTATTAAAATGATAATTAGAAAAAAAACGAGTGTGCTTTAACACAACTGAAGTAAAACTTCTTTAGCTCCATATGATAGGAAGAGAGAAAGAAAATGTGAGCGCGCACTGCTCTCTCTTGCTCCCACAATATGATGCAGACAATAGGCCTGCACTAAATAAATGCCTGTAACGTGCTATGAGAGAAAGAGAGAAAGAAAATGTGTGCTCGCACCTCTCCCTCTTGCCCCTACAGTAATAAATACGAAATGTAACTCTCTCTCTTTCTAACTTCACTAACTTATATCTCCCTCTCAACTACCGTTTGCCTCGCTTTTCGTAACGCTATCGTCACGCATTCGCCAGCTTAGTCCCCAAGTCAAGCATGCGTAAAGAAGTTTTACTTAAAAAAATAAACGCAAAGAGGTATTTGGTTATGTTTATTTTGAGCAAACATTTATATCATAGAATATTCATTTGGGTAAGATTATTTCTGTATGATTGTTGTGGGCTCAAGAATACTCTATTTTCATTGTTCTCTCAATCTAAAGTAAATGAATGTCTTCATCATCAAAAATCTTATTACATAAACGCTGTCGATCTATTGTCTGTTAATAATTATAAACGTTGCAAAGCGTCACTCCCTAATTCGCTTCTGCGCATAATTTCGACATTCATCTCAAACTCGTCGCTTTCGCTTGAATCCATTGTGAGGCGGTTACTGATGCAATCACACCATTTATTATTTAAAACTCGAGGCAGAAGGGAATTCACGCGTAGGCGTTGGAACAATAGACGAGTACGCAGAAGGAGTGAGTAGAGGGAGGCGGAAAGGGTTTTGCTGTGTATACAGATCTATACAGACCCAAGCTTCGGGCCCTGTGGGACTCCCATACTTGTTTAAGAAGGTTCTTATTAAAGCGAAATTGGAACATAGAAAGCCCCCGGCTTGAAAGAAACACAGAAAAGTACTTATAGATGATATTGGAATGTTCTGGATAAATAACTAAGCTTGACGGATCAATCTCAATATGAAAAATGGTTTTAAATTGAATTTGTAATAAAAGTTTCATAAAGTCAAATTAAACTTCATATTGGTATAAAGAAATTGTATCGATTTAATTATTATTTCAATTTTTAAAAAGAGCTTCTCCGTATTGAGTGCTTTTGAGAAAGTAAGATAAATGTAAATTTAACAATACCGAATATTGGTTTTATACGTGGATACCGCAAAAGAGTCCCATCTGCTCTCTAATAATTGAAGCCAGCAAGATATTGGGGTATGTTGTTAGGCAGGGGTGAGAGGAAGGAAATAGGATGAAATAAGACAGGGAAGTCAACAAACACAGCTAAAGCCATTTGATGCAACATTTTGATTCTGAATAGCGGGTTTTTTAACAGAGCGATACTGAGGAAACGAATTATTAATAAATAATTAATGATAATCTTCATTGAAAATATGACGCAGAAAAAATGTGATAGGAGAAACGTCTCTGCCAATTGAGCTACCGAGACCTTTTGTATTTCGTAATTTTTATCAATCTTATGTCTTACGGATAAATTAAATTTCACAACCCACTAATGTGGCTGGAAATAAAATTGTTATCATAATGTAAATTTTAATACAATAATGTAATTCTTCTTTTTTGCAAAAGCCCTAAGGGAGTAAATGAATAATTTCTGATACATTGCTGGTGGCAGCTATTTTTATAATAAACTTAATGCTTTAACATCTTTTTAATTTATGAACACGGTAAACACAACAAATTCCTTATCGGAATTTTTGTATTTCTTTAATACTTCGAAAAAGAGTTTTTTAATTTATTTTTATTTGAACACCGCAGAAGAGTCCCAATTGCTCTCAACCACATGGAGCCAGTCAGACTACGGCATTCCCGATTGGGGTATGAGACGAGAAAGAGTAAGGTGCAGAAGAACCTTACTATTCAGATCTAGTTACCAAAGACGGTTAAGGCCATTTTAGGTAACGTTTCATTTCTGAACGGTGATCTTACGCCAAGGCGATACTGAGAGTATCTTCCACTCTGGAATGTGCCGCAAATATAACCCGATAGATTTGAACCCGCCACCTCCGGATCGCAGTCGATAGCATTGCCCCTCATTTTTTTAAAGTAAAAGTTTTTCAGCCCCGTTAGTGTTTTGAAATTTGGATGAAACAGAAGTGTGTCACTAAAATTTATTATATGACGGATCCTAGGTTCTAATATAATGTGGTAAATTCACAAATCCGCGCGAGCCTCCGGTAGCATAGTGGCATAACACGTAGCAAATCTCAGCGGCCAGAGAAATCCAGCTGACGGAGGTTCGAATCCTACGAAATCAAAAAAAAAAAACTTTTTAATTTTTGTAAATCAATATATGTATAATCTTCAAACCACTTTAAAATAAACAGGCAAAAAAGCGATATCTAGCGACTTTCTAGTTTCACTTCTACCGTGTGTGAAATGCACACTCTTTATATATATACCTCACCAGGTTTTATAGCGGTTCTATTTATTACAATTTTTGTTAGAAATTATTCTACGATGATTTGAAACTTTAATATAAAAATAAACAAAGAATAGATCTTCGAGTGTTTTTGCTGTTAGTTGTGATGCGCTTATGGTTTGTGAATAATGCTATTCTTAATTTTAACTACACCAATTACGACTAAGCCATAGAAGAGAATAAAAGTTTTCGACTTGCAAAAAATATTTTTCGAGAATTAAAAACGATTATATTGCTCAGGATTTCTTGGACGCCAGATGCAAAAATGTGTCCATTCTGAAAGTTCATCCACAGTAGTTCCGCTTCTTCTTCTTCTTTCGTATGGTGGAGTGTCAGAGGGGGACATTTAAGCCCGCGAGCCAGTCTAGGGTCTCAGGCGTTGCTCTGTGGACCTCTTCAATCCCGCCGGGGAACGAATGACGACATGTTCAGTGGTCTGCACCGCACCGCATTCATATATCGCCGACTCTTTAAGGCCCCATCTATAAGTCATATGAGCACAATGGCTATGGGAGCACCTTATCCTATTGATGGCAGTCCAGAGTTTGCGAGGCAATGAGAACCCAGGCTGTCTCTCAGTGGGGTCTTGAACGAGATGGGCGTTTTTGACGATGGCTGATTGCCACTCAAGCTTCCACCTATCTTCTGGGGTGAGAGGTGTTCGATGGAGTCTTTCTCCTTCCGTCCAGAAGGGTTTTTGAGACTTTAAGCGGCATGCCGGGTGAGAAACTACATCATCGTGCAAAGATATTTCGCTTTTTGCAGCGCCTTCTTGTATTCCCTCACTGTTGCAATCTCTCACCTGATATTTGGCGGGGTTATGTTTGCAAGTACGGGGAGTCAGTGGCGTAGCGTGGGGGGGGCGGGGGGGGCGGCCCGCCCCGGGCGGCACTTTTAAGGGGGGCGGCAAATTTTCGCAATAAATAATAATATTATCTTGGAAAAATTTAAACCATTTCAAATCATTATTTGAAAATGTTCTATGATACTTTCGTTTACGAATCCAACTCTTTTTCATTATTTGTTAACAACATCTATAATTATATTGTTTGCTGCAAATTTCGCAATTCGTTGGAAAACCGCACGCATATTATGAGAGTAATTCTAATTAAAGCTGATAACTCGCAACCAGATTCACTCTTAATTAAAACCAGAATTGTGTTCAAAATTTATTAACGAATGAATTTCAGTTGTCTATTCATCTGCTGATACATTTCGAAAGAAACCATTATTTTATTCGAAGTGCAGTTATAAAATTCTAGTTGCACACTATTTATGTGCTGCCAGAATCAAAGAGAAACGATTTTCATATTCTGAGTGTAGTTTTAATTCGCCAAATACAGATTTAATTTAATCCGTCTCATCACAGGAGACGCAAATTGTCCCACACATTTAATTTTAAAATAAAACTCTGAAATTATGCCCACACATTTGATTTAAAAATAAATTTGTGACGGCGATAAAAAGTTTTATTACAATTTTTTTTAAAGAAAATGAATCTGTATTTAAAATTTTAAGTTTATTCTATTTTACATAGGTACTTTAATTCGAATATTTGCAAGCGTGTATTTTTGAGCCAATTCACATATCCAAATTCAAAATTTTAATATTTAGAAACAATAATGTTCTATTAAACACGCCGGAAAAATTACTTTACCTAGATTTTAGAACAATTTTTTTTTGCAAAAGGGTAAAAAAAAAACAATATAAGGAACATAATGCATGGGAAGAACCGGAAATTTTGTGCGCAAACATTGACAGGCAAAAGTTTATAGATATTTTTTTCTTATTATTCGAAGGGTTAATCCAGTTTTCAGAATGTAAAATTCCATTTGAGGATTCATCTGCTGACACAATTCAAAGGAAAACATTGTCTTATTCGAAGTTCAGTTATAAAATTCTGGTTGCAGACTCTGTGTGTGCTGCCAAAATCAAAGAAAAAAACCATTTTCATGTTCTGAGTGTACTTTTAATTCGCCGCATACAGACTTAATTTAAACCATTTTTGGGTTCAGAATGTAAATTGTGAAAGTATTTCCAGTTGTGGATTCATCAGTTGACACATTTCGAAGGAAAACATTCTCTTATTTGAAGTTCAGTTATAATATTCTATTTGCAGTAAGTTTTCATGTTCTGAGTGTAGTTTTAATTCACCAGGTACAGATTTAATTAAAACCAGTTCAGAATGTAAAATTCCAGTTGGATTCATCTGCTGACACATTTCGAAGGAAAGCATTCTGTTATTCGATGTGCAGTTATAAAATTCTAGTTGCAGACTATTTATTTAATGCCAGCATCAAAGAAAAACCATTTTGTTCTGAGTGTAGTTTTAATTCACCGCATACAAACTGGTTTTGTGTTAAGAACACAACGATAAATTAAATAACGAGTTGCAGATTCATCGTGCATCGAGTAATGCTTTACATTTGAGTTATATAATGCCGTAAAATTCTTAGAAATTGATTGTCGCATGTGTAACTATTATTTGGGGACTCTCACGCAGAATAAATCAATCAAGAATTTATAAACACGATTTTTGTTGAAAGAATGCTTGTCAAATGTGATTTTTTTTAAATCCGGCTCGTACATAAATAGGTCGTAATAAAACAATAGGATTTCCATATACAACACCCCCCCCTCCCCCCGCCGCTTGAAGTACCCAAATAAGGGGGAGGCGAAATTTTACTCCGCCCCGGTGTTATGAGTGTAGTTTCAATTCACCACATACAGATTTAAGTAAAACCAGTTTTGTGTTAGAATGTAAGTGCCGGCAGAATCAAAGAAAAACCATTTTCATGTTCTGAGTGTAGTTTTACTTCACCCCATATGTATGTGTGATTTCGATAATAAATTCTATCACAGGCATACCATTCTCGATTTCTGAGAGCAGTTATATTTAAATTTGTAGTAGAATTTATAAACGTGATTTTATTGGAAGAGCACTCGGCGTATGCGATTATAATAAAAATCGGCATAAAAAAATTGGATATCTAACCCCCCCCCCCCCCCCCCGGTCAGCGCTTAAAAATCTGTGGAAAAAGTACCTGTAGAAGTGGGGGGTGGGGGGCGGCAAAATTTTTTTCCGCCCCGGGCGGCCAAAACCCACGCTACGCCACTGACGGGGAGCCAAGGAAAAGGAGTTGATTTTAAGGTTCCGCTGATGGTTCGCATTGTGGCATTAAGCTGAACGTCGACCATGTAAGTGTGGGCGCTTTTAGTCCATACTGAAGCACAGTATCCAGCTACTGAGAAAACCAGGGCGATGGATGCCGTTCTGATTGTGTTGGCGTCGCATCCCCAGCTAGTACCAGCTAGCTTACTGTCTAAGTTTAGTCTTGTCCTGGATTTTTTACCCACTGTTTTCATGTGTTTCCGGTAATTCAGGCTCCTGTCCAAAGTTACTCCAAGAAAGCGGGGATAGGGGTCATGATAAATATCTTTTTCATCAAACTGAACACAAAGTTTTGCGTTTACCTGTGAATTACTGAGATAGAAAGCTGTCACAACCGTTTTCGTCCCATTTGGCTTTAGTCGCCAGTTGAGGAAAAATCCTTCCATAGCCTTGAGGTCAGAATAAAGGATCTCTTCTGCTGCATTGAGGGTTTTGGCTTGGGCTGTGATGGCGAAGTCATACATAAGTTTTTGGATACGTTGCTCACCAAACTGAGGACTCTTACTTGGAGGAACGCATAGTCACTGGCAAACAGGAAGGTAGAAGAAGGAAAAGAAGGTCACCAATGCGCTGGAGTGACCAAGTATCACCAGAATCTGATACTAGGGTATCCTTGGCTCTCCGTGCAGCGCGGAACCGCGAGGAGTGGAGTACCTAGCCTTATCCACCAAGGAAATTGAAGTAGGGGTAGCGATCCTCAGCAATGAGGAACCAACTTATGAAGAAGGTATAAAAATCAGTAGTTTGCGCCAATCTTAGTATTTAAAAATGAGTATTTCTTTGTTTGTCCCTAATGCTCCCAAACCATTCATCCAATTGCGACGAAACTTTGGTGAGTTGAACGATGGCACGCCCGCGAGGGTTTCCATATATACTGGTGAGCTCTGGCGTTATGAAGATTGTATTAACAGGGATGGTGGGATGGGGAACGAAGGAGGGGCAGGTGTGCGGGGGAAGAGGGATAAAAGAGAACAGGGGCTAGATCAGGGACGGACGAATGGAAAAGGACACGCAGGAAGATAGATTTATTTATTTTAGCAGCTTGGCAACTATTGCCGGTAACTAAAATTGTTTAAAAACCTAAATTTGTTTAAAAATCTACCAATTTGTGTAAGGAAACCTAAATTTTACACGATCGTGCTATAAAATTTTATTGGACGAGATTCAACACGAATAAATCAAACAAATTTATATTTGCTCGTAAAACATCAAAAATTTTTGAAGAGGACGTGGGAAGGATTTATGGCTTGCAGTTCTTATGATCAAACCCGAAGAACCTCTCTTCAGAACATCAATATGATTTCAAATTCCACATACATAACTAATCTCCTCGTGTTTCTCTAAATTTAACACGGCGCCTTCAGTAATAATAATAACTTCAGCAGCTTTCTCTCGTCTCCAGCAGAGTGTATACTTAATAATCAGAGCCTACTTCCGCCCTTACAACTTCCTATATTTAACTTCCTGCGCAACGTCGCGCTGGAGCCTTACGGGACTCTATCGACGCGAGACGAAGCTAATTTGCCGCACTAAATAAATCCATCTCGTTTCGCTGTTGTTTAACCCCCCAACCTTTCCTTGTCTACAGTCTTTATGGTGCGGTAATGAAGGGTTAAAAACAGTGGCGTGCCATGAGAGATGTTAGTGAATGAATTAAAACTTGATAAAATTAGGATTTGAGATTTTTACCGCCAAAAGTATCGCATAGTTGTCATAGTTATTATTGAAAAAATCTTTTTTACCTTCTTTTTTATTATTATCATGGGGTGAGGTTTGTCCAGATATTGGCAGCAGATGCGTCTGCCCCTCACTGGTCGTGAGAGACTGGTTGAGGGAGATCTAACCTAGACCTCTCGAGCCGGACTGTCTCGGCCCGTCGCCTTGCACCGCAATGGGAGGGATGCATTCATACGTCCGTCACTCCTGGAGACACTACCCCACCTCTCATACATTCTTCCTTCCCAGAACGTCATCTTCTTCGTCTTCCTTTCCTCAAAAGACCCTCTCCACACAGCATCCCCAAAGATGACATAGGCCCCCAGGGGGATTATAAAAAAAGCTAAAGTAAAAAAAAATATTATGATTTGTGATTTTCACCGCTAAAAGTGTAATTGTAATTATTTTTCGGGTTATTACGCAGTGTTGCGTTTTCTCTGTATTAAGCTGACGTTTCGGAGAACTTTACTACAGTGTCCATCATCAGGGCAGATAATTTCCTCCTTTGCTTACAACATGTGATAATACGGGGTGGGGCAGAGAGATGTTAATAGTTACAAAAAATCCCTGACCGACCAAAGGGGCGGGGCGGGTGCCGTTAGATTGGGGAAATGCCATTTATTGTAGTGACCATGCCATGGTCAGGTAAGTACCGGGGCTTTGTTGTGGTGATATTCTTTAAAAACAAGGAAAGCGTTGTGTTGACAGAAGGTGATGATGGTGGAATTGGTAAACGCGCACGTCCTGGTTAGACAAGAGGATCTCGATTCGAGTCCCATTTTTCTCGACTATTATTCTCTTGTTCTCTTTCATATCTTCTTTTAGATTCTTCTTCTTCAATGATTTAAAAATATACAATCAAAAGCTTTACATAAGGGACGCCACTGTTTGTAAATCCGCCTGGGTGGTTTATCTGTTGGGTGGCGTACACCTTTCTACCGGATTAATATACTAACCCCACTGAAGTCCACATCTATTACCACGCCTGAGATTTCTTCACTCAGGGAGGAGGGACTTGGTGAATTAGGGAAATAAGCAAAGCATCAATTATGTAGGCTGTTCTATATTATTTTACATCTTTCCTAATTACGTGTAGTTAGAAACAGCAAAACCCATAGCCAAGGGCATAGTCTATTTCTAGATGTAACTTACTATACGTGATGCCATTTAGCCATAGGGGTCGGCAGACGTGATGAAATGGGTGACCCGACAGTTGATCTCCCGACAGTTACACCCCGAAATTATATTTATATTATAAATTAAAGTCTTCCGCGTCGTCTGTCTGTCTGTTCGCGATAAACTCAAAAACTACTGGACGGATTTTTATGCGGTTTTCACCAATAGACAGAGTTGTTATTAGTTTTTGGGGCATTATGCCGTGTTGCGCTACCTCCTTCTTTAGCCAACGTTTCGGACAGCGTTGCAGTGTCCATCATCAGGGCAGATGCATCACACATCACACATCTGCCCTGATGATGGACACTACAACGCTGTCCGAAACGTTGGCTAAAGAAGGAGGTAGCGCAACACGGCATAATACCGCAAAAACTAATAACAAAATATTTTTGGCCGTGAAAATCTAAAATCGTATCCAATAGACAGAGTGTTTCGAGGGGAAGGTTTAGGTAAGTATATAATCTATTAAGGATTTGTGTAAATTGGTTGAAACAAGGAAAATCGTTAGAAGTGTCGGAAAAAGTCAAGCCGTAAGATTTTCACGGCCAAAAGCATTTTCGTTATTTGTTTTTGGGGTGTTATGCCGTGTTGCGCTACCTCCTTCTTTAGCCAACGTTTCGGACATCGTTGCAGTGTCCATCGTCAGGGCAGATCCGGCAGATGTGTGTCTGGTACATCTACCGGATCTGCCCTGATGATGGACACCGCAACGATGTCCGAAACGTTGGCTAAAGAAGGAGGTAGCGCAACACGGCATAACACCCCAAAAACAAATAACGAAACTGCTTAATCACTTTGAGATATAACAAAACAATGCATGGTAGGATATTCCTCTACAAAACTTTTATAGATCTACTATACTTTTATAGATTTACAAAAAAGTCCTCGATTATATCTATCTTATACGGATAGCTTATTATACCCATTCTATCTTCTAAATAAAATGGTCACGTACAGTGTACAGTGCGGTAATTGGAAAGTTATTTAGATGGATAATATAGTTTTAACCTTATTAACTTAAATACGTTAGTTACCTCAAGCATTTCATGCACATTATTATAATCTTTTGTACCATCTCTACGTAGATATTATAAATTAAAGTCCTCCGCGGCGTCATTATATTACATATTCCTCAAACTATCTTCTACAATCTACTGCAATAGTAATTTTCTGCATCATCAAGTGGCAGCACTGCAGTGGCTTGCATAATGGCCGACATCGATGTACGTTTTAGACAGAGTTCTGTAATTGAATTATTAATTGATATTAGACTCTAACCATAGACATCCAAATTTAATAGACGAGAAGATAGAGATAAGGGGTAAAACCAAACTATGGGAGGCAAAGAGGGGAAAGATGACTATGATTCGTTAAAAAATCAATCTGACAGTATATAGGCATCCCGCATTATAATATCACCATTTAGTTCTTAAAAGCAAAATCTGCTTTTGAATGAATAGATCTTTTTACATGGGAGCGCGAATTGCTCGCCACGTTATTTCGCACTCCTCCGAAACGGCTGGACCGATTTTTATGATTTTTTCAATGTTTATTTGGTAGGTATGAGAATAGGTTTTAAATTATATTTTTTACCGCTAAGTGATTAGGGTGTCCCTATCCAGAAAAAAAATCTATTTTTTGACAATTTTTTTTTGTATTTTTTTATTTGGCATCAAAAAATATCTATAACCCAAAATATGAACTCTCCTACCCCCGCCCTCCCTTTTTTAATCTTTTGTATGAACAAATCCAACCGTCTTTCGTATCTATTTCAAACAGAACGAAATTATTTATATTGTTGAATGACAGATGGCGCTACGTCCGTCTCATCGAACTGTCATCCACACATGCGCAAGACATTCACGAGAAGCGTCGCGTCATTTTGATATTTCATTCGGCATCATGTTCTCGCGTAGGCAAACTATCGAGCTTATTTGTTTTGGCTAAAGACGGATTGACAAAAAATATCGTACACTTAATTGCTCTTCGAAATTCATATTGATTTACTTCATTTTTTATTTTTCTAATTAAGTTGGAGTTTTTTGTTTTTATCGGCGGTCATCGTCTACAGCGCTCCATTCCTCTTTCTGTCATAGATCCCATCCCCACACTCTTACAATAGGTTCGTTATTTTTTATTTAACAACCAAAATTTTCACTGTTATAGAAATAATTTATATGGCAGAACAACGTTTGTCGGGTCAGCTAGTACTTAATAAAAAAAAATGCAAACGGCGTGTAGGCGTCACCGCTTCAAGTGCAAAATTTGTTTTTACTAATGTTGTAAATAATAATTTTAAAAGAAAGAAATTTTATTGTGCATCTCCGCTCTAAAAAATCAACCATAAACAAACCCGTTGCATCCCTGAACACTGTCGCCAAACTTTCCCTGCCGACCGAACAGTTTTGAATTTCATTTTTTCATTCATCCTCGGTGAGTTTATGTGATGCCATTTCATAGACTGCCTCTTTGACTGAGGATCAAAAAAATGAACCCAATTTTCGTTTCCGGTCACAATTTTTGTAAAGATGCATCTCAGTACATATTTTTCAGATTTTGATTAATGCGAATAAGCGTTTCACCTTCTGCATTCAAGATTTATTTTATTATAAAGAAAAAAGTTACACAATATAACTGGATATCAAATAAAATAAAATATTACAGAAAAAGTCCCAAAAAACTACTTACAAGTAGATTATTAAGTTTCGTCATAAATAAGTGGAATAAAGTGCAAAAGTGTTTTAATTTCAATTATAATACTTCCAACCAGTTTGTCAATGGGTGCATTTACTTTGAAGTTTAAAAAATAAAACTAATTATACAAATTTTTTGTGTCATAGACATATGAATATATATAGACCTGCCCTAAGTGATAAAAGCGTATTATTTCCCCCTCCTCATACCGGTTCCATGGAGCCGGCTGGACTTACGAGAGTCTCGCTTGGAACTAAAAAATGTGATGTCATCATTCTTGTCCTGACCAGCGTCGAGCTCACATCATACATTTTACGAAATATAACGGCAAAAATGATAGCTTGTGCTCTACATTATACCCTAAAATATGTCGACCATAACGAATGTGGGCGGTTCTCCTGTGAGCTCGTCGCTGGTTAGAAATATTTTGACTCTGAAAAATACGGCAGCTTTCTGAAGGGACACAAACTGATGACTGCAAAAGGAAAAATATCAGTTTTCCATGTATTTATTACAAGGTAGAATTATTGTACATTGTATTCCCAGACCCTTTTCAATGTAATACAAATGTTCGTTATGCTTAAGGCTGTCATACCAGCAAATCATAATTTCGATTCCGACTGCACCGCTCACACATCAGCCGTTGCAAGCGGACGTTTTTGGAACTAGATTTTGTTCCGCTAGAAGCCGGGTTTCACGTACCTATAGTTCACGCGAAGCTGGACCTACAGTATGGTTCAGATAAAGATGTTGAATTCTCGCTTCCAGAATTTTAATAAGTAGTAGTTATTTGTAATTTGTGTATTGAAGTGCGTAGACATAAATAGATACATAAACACAGTAGGTATAAAGTAGATACCTACACAAAAAAACAATTTGTTATATTTTTTTAATATTTTGGTTTTTGTTTTTTCATTTTATTTTACGGCCATTAGAGTGGAAGAATTGAAAAGTTACTTGAAATGGCTTTAGCCGTGTTTAGTGACCAGATCTGAAAAGTCAGGTACTTCCCCACCTCCATCTTCCCTAACTCCTTCCCCTCCCCCACTACCTTCAGCCTCACAACATACCCCAATTGGGGGTGATAGTCCCACTGGCTCCAGACGGGAGCAGTTGGGACTCTTGTGCGGTATTCATGAAAAAAAGAGTACCTAATATTCAGTTGGATTGTAAAAAATATCTCATTTTGAAATATTTATTCGTGTGCACAATTTTTAATTTTATATTTATGTGAATACCGCACAAGAGACCCAAATGCTCCCGTCTGGAGCCAGTGAGACTATGACATGACTATGGGGTATAGTATGAGGCATAAGGTGGTGGGGAAGGGCAGGAGATGGGGAAGAGGAAGCGAAGAATTACTTGGCTATTCAGATCTGGTCACCAAACACGGCCAAAGTAATTTTTAGCAACGTTTCAATTCTGAATGGTGGTCTTACACCAGGGCGATACTAAAGTATCTTCCACTCTGGAACGAGACGCAAATATATTATTTTTATATGAAATAACCCAAATTAGTCAAACAAAATTTATTTGCCCACGCCGGGATTCGATCCCACGACCTTCGGATTGCGAGTCAAGAGCCTTACCTCTTGACCACGCCGGCCGTCAATAAATAGTATCAGTAATTTGGAAGGCGGGTATGGGTACCGCCGTCCCGGGAACCATGTATTGGATTATCAACACCGTACGGGTAGCCCGGGTTCATGGGGCGAGGTTTGTCAGGATCTCGGCGGCGGTGGAATCTGCCCCACCAACTACGTAGAAGGCCGGATCGGGAGAGACCTTTTTTTACAATCGCTCGACACATTGCCTATCTCTTCTTTGGGGATGCTGTGTGAAGGTTCGTTTCAGGGAAAGGGAGGAGAGGATCTTCTGAGAAGGAAAGGGTATTAGGGGTGGGTAGAAATGTGGGGGTCAGCGTGTCCAGGAGAGCGGATGTATGAATCCATTCCTTCCACTGCGGTGCAAAGCGATGTTCCGAGAGAGTAAGGCTGGAGAAGTCAAAGGGACTCCCTCAACCACTTTCTCTAGATCCAACCTGCCATGCAGCTGGTGCGCAGACGCATCCGCCGCCAAGACCTGAAAAAACCTCACCCCATGAACCCAGGCACCCCTGCTAGTCACCAAACGTTGCGAACCACTAAGGATGACCTACGGCAGACGTGTTGGTTATCAAAAAAATGGTTCCCGGGGCGGTGGTACCCATACCCGATTCTCATGTTTGTTATTTTTGTAATACGAAAAATGGATATAAAAAAGCCTACCCCCCATCCCTCTCAACCCCCTCCCCCTCTCACCCCACAACCTCTAACCACCCTCCACCCCCCCGCCTCTTTTACCCCCCCCCCCTATATAAAAATCGATTGCTGTTTGTTAGTTTCACTAAAATTCGAGAACGGCTGGGCCGATTTAGCTGATTTTGGTTTTGAAATGTTTGTCGTAGTCCAGGAAAGGTTTAAACGTTGAGAAAATATGGAAAAGTTGCGAGGAAGATAGTAAAATCAACAATTTAATTCTCCCATATAAACTGTTCTACATACTTTCCTGTGAATTGCTAACCGTTCATCCGATTGCGATGAAACTTTGGTGAGTTGTTGTGAGCACGCCCGCAAAGTAGTCCAGTCAATAAATGCTCCAAAAGGAGGTGTAGAGTGCGTGAGCAGGGACCTAAGCGATTCCTCCAGAAACTTGTTTAGGGTGCTTAGGGTGTGAACATACTAAAAGTCCTGACGTCTTGGTTGTGAGCTAGGGGGAAGGGGGGGAGGGGGAGGTCCCAATTTTCGGGTTTCCGCTTATATCTCAAAAACGGTGCGTCACACATGAAAATTTCCTAAGGATAATTATATATCTAATATATTACGCTTTGGTTCAATCAACTTTACAATATGCTATCATTAGCTGGGGATCCGCATACAAAACTAATCTTTCCCCAATTGAAGTTGTGCAGAGGCTAATAATTAAAATCATATTAAAAAAACCTTCTGACTACCCAACGGATCAATTATTTAAGGAATTCCAAGTACCATCTTTCAAAGATCTATACAATAGAAATGCATTGATTCAAATTATAAAAGAAAAAGAAAAATATCAATTTATAACTGAAAACCGTACTAGACATAAATATATTTTTTCATGCCCAAAATTAAACACTTCCTTTGCACAAAATTATTATACTTATCAAGGAAGACTTATTTTCAACCGATTACCGGATGAAATTAGAAAAATTAATGATAAAATCCAATTAATAAACACTGTAAAAAAATATTTTAAAGATAATCTCAAAAAAAAAAAAAAAAACAGTTTCCGACCAACCTAATCTACTTATAACTCAGTTTCCAAGTGATACTCCATTCTTCAAATAAGTTAAATTTTGTATCGTTTTTAGCAACTAATTACAATAATTCTGGACACATTATCCAAACAGTAAAATTGTTTTGATAGTAGATAAATACTTATAATCACATATCACCGAACTTACAACTTATTGTTTTTTACATTCACATTGTAATTTAAGAACTTAAATATAGCATTAAAAAATGTACACTACTCTTCCAGACATAAGCTAACGCTTCCATGGAAGAGTGGTATTAACATATTTGAATATGAACATGTAAGCAAATTAATACATCATCTAAATGTACATTATATTTTATATGCTAAAAAATAATAAATAAAAAAAATAAAAAAAAAATAAATAAAAAAAATAAAAAATAAAAAAAAAAATAAGTAAAAAAAGCTCATAAAATTATCTACAACTTTTATTCTTTACGTAATTTTCGAAATCACGTCCATTTTTGACTTACAAGCTCCACAAATGTAGATATTTTTGAAAAAAATTATTTTACCTCACATTTTTCATCAAACATTCCTTTATATCGTCTAAAATATTCATCAAAGAAAGAAATTTATTTATAAGAAGTTGTAATAAATTTAATTCCCTTTTAGAATATATATACATATGCAAATAAGTCTCCAACCAGTAAATATTTACAGCAATTTTAAGGTTTTGCGTTAAATGTCGTCATTTTCAGAAAAAGCTGTTTTTATCTTATTACTGACACACCGACGTGCAACGACGATTATGCGACGCTCTTTTAGTAAGGCGTATGATCAGATATGACCATGGAAACCACATTGATGCTATCATTCAAAAGCCGAGAAGGCATAACAGGAGGCAGAGGTATTTTGCACAATGTACTAGAAGTGGTTAGTTGGTATGAGCGCAACTCATGAGATCTGCACTTCCCTTGAAGAGTATTGTGGAGTCTTCACGTCCAGTAACAACACAAGGACCTCGGACAAGCCCACCGAAGTAAAGATGCAGCAGACATTTTCAAACTCAGTCAGTGGTTTGATGCACATCCTCCCTTCCCACAAGCCAATGAAATAATGTCAATTCCCAATGTCTTCTGTTAGCTCGTCGATAAAAAATCACGATGAAAAGGTTGCAGTTGACCCAACATTTCTGTTTCACCGGATGTGTATAAGCAAACGATCAGATGAGGATTTGAAGAAATTCTTTGAGTATGAGTTGGCCCCATTTCCCTTGGCACTGTTCAATGAAGGTGGGATGTGGAAGACAACTAAATCTGTCCTGTACAGCTTATTCGAGCCTACCAAAAAACTGGTCTACTGTCTCAGGTGAACATAGTTGTGGACGGAAAATTTCTACTACACAGAGTAATTTGGCAAAAAGATGCCTTCCTTGTCACAATTTGTGATCGTTACATCAACTACGTCAACCACCACTATCCTGGATGACTCACACTGTGGTATTTGATTGGTACCCAAACCCAGCCAACGGTACAAAATCACAATAACAGATGCGATGATACAGACTGAGAAGGTCAGCTGACATCAATTTGACTTGGAACACTTCAATACCCGTTAAAAAGGAAGATTTGTTATCCAATCCTACCAACAAAAGTAACTTCATCTCTTTACTACAGACGAAGCTTCGGGAGAATGGGATACAGACTCTTCAGGACATGATGCTGACTTCCTTGTTGTGAAGATTGCTGTGGAACATTCCACTCACAGTTTTGTGAGAAGCTTTCACTTCCTTTTGATTGCTTCCACTCCTCCCACCCAAGATATTCTGCTGCTGACAACGGACGAGGGAAAACCAAAACAATGCCACTGTCCATCCAAAAGATGCAGCACCGTGCATTTGAACACATCCTGTTCTTACATTCATTTACCGGCTGCGACACAACATCTGCAACTTTCAGGAGAAGCAAGGTGGGCTTCTCAAAATTGTACTTGGAGTCAGAATTCATCAAGCAAGCGGCAATGATCTTTATAACCCCTCCTCTACTCACGGCGAGGTTGAAGAGGCTGGAAATAAATGTTTCCTGAAATGGTATGCGGCGCCAAAAAGACAGACCTTCCTTAACCAGTACCGCTTTTAGTCGTTCACAGGGTTGGTGGCAAATATGAAGCCTGACATCAGCTCCCTCCCTCCAACAGAGAACGCAGTTAAACAGCATTCCCAGTGCACCGATTGAGCTGCCCCCTGAATAATGGGGGTGGAAACATGAAGGAGAGACCCTGATGCCAAATACAACAAAAGATCCACCAGCGCCGGAGGTCCTTCTAAATATGATATTTTGCCGCTGCACCAGGGATTGTGCAATTGGCAAATGTGGATGCCGAAAAGCAATGCTGACCTGTTCTGCAGCGTGTCTCCGAGTCTCCTACCAAGGGAGATGCCTCAATAGCGTGCCTGTTGCCGAGGACGACGATGACGACGACATAGAGCCCATTCAGCAAGAACCATCCAATACTGAGGATGAAGATGCCATGGATGAACAACGCTTGCGAGGACCCCCACGTCCAAGGAGGATGAGAATGTAACATGATGTTATTGAGAACAGTGATAACAATGAGATCTATAATTTTATGTGCTTAATGTAACGAAATAGAATAAACATTATGATTATAAAATACAATTATGTATTTTTCAAGTAATATGATTTTTACCTATTTTATTTAATAACTGGTTTTAAAGTGTGGTCACACATATTATTAGGCGAACGAACAAGTGTTGTGTGTCAGTAATAAAATAAAAACAGCTCTTTCTGAAAATGACAACATTTTACGAAAAAACTTCAAATTGCTGTAAATGTTGAACGGTTGAAGATAAATTTACATATGTCTATATATTCTAAAAGAAAATTAAATTCTTTACAACTTCTTTCGAATAAATTTTTTTCTTTGATGAATATTTTAGACGATATGAAGGAATGTTTGATGAAAAATGTGAGGTAAAATGATTTTTTTCGAAAATATCTACATTTGTGGAGCGAATAACTCGAAAATGGCTGGGATTTCGAAAATTACGTATAGAATAAAAGTTGTAGATAATTTTATCAGCTTTTACTTATTATCAAAAAATTTTCCTCTGCGGCGCACCGTTTTTGAGATATAAGCGGAAACCCGAAAATTGGGACCTCCCCCTCCCCCTCCCCCCCCTAGATCACCACCTAGACGTCAGGATTTTTAGTATGTTCACATCCTAAGCACCCTAAACAAGTTTCTGAAGGAATCGCTTAGGTCCCTGCTCACGCACTCTACACCCCCTTCCTTGACTGGACTAAAGGTTTCTGTATATACTGGTGAGCTCTGGCATTATGAAATTTGTATATAAAATTGCAATTGGTGCCACGCAAACTGTTTGAAAACTGAATGTACCGGGAGTGAATGTATGGAATGCGGGAGGAGGTGGCGGATGAGAGAGGGGTGAAGGATGAGGGAGGGAAGGGGAGGGGGACAAGGGAGGGGAACTCGGGAGAGGGGGCCCGCGGGATGGGTTGGGGAGGGGAACCCAGGAGGTGGGAGGGGAACTCGGGAGGGGGGAGAGGAAAACGGGTGGGGGTTTAAGGGATAGGGGAAGCGGGCGAGGGGAGTGAGGAGAGGGGAAGGGGACGTTGGAGAGGAAGGGGAGGCAGAAGGGGAACGGGATGAATGGGAAAGGACACGAGCTCTGGCATCATGAAATTTGTATAATAAAATTGCAATAAGTGGCACACGAGCTGTATGAGAACTGAATGTATCGGGAATGAATGTATGGAATGCAGGAGGGAGGAGGGGAACCCGAGAGGGTGGAGGGGAACTCGGGAGGGGAGAGGGGAATTCGAGAGGGGGATCCGCGGGAGGGAGGAGGTGATTATGGGAGGGGGGAGGGGAACTCGGGAGGGGGGATCGCGGGACGGAAAAGGGGGGGAGTAGAGTGAGGAGAAGGAAGGTGGAGGAGGAGTGGGAACGCGAAAGGGGAAGGGGACGCGGGAGAGGAAGGGGAGGTGGAAGGTGAACGGGACGAATGGGAAAGGACGCGCAGGGAGAAACAATTTCGTTATTAAATGGCAAAGGTTGGTACCCGGCATATATATAAATGCTAATAAATGAAAATGAATCGCCGAAATGTATGTACGCGCATAACTTCCGAACGACTACACCAAATTGGATAATTCTTTTTTTGTTGTGTTTGTTATTGCCAGGACAAGGTTTGTATATAACTACTGGTGAGCTCTGGCATTATAAAATGTGTATACTAAAAATTCACGTGAGCTGTTTGAAAACTAAATGTACCAGAACTGAATGTATGGAATGCGGGAGGGGGGATAGGAACTTGGGTATTGGTGCCGCGGGTGGAAAGGGACGGGAACCAGGGAGGGGGAGGGGAACCTGGGAGGGGGGAAGGGAATTCGTGAGGGGAGTTGGCGGGACGGGGGAAGAGGAGTGGAGTGGGGAGTCGGAAGGTGGAGGAGGCGGAGTGGGAACGTTTGAGGGGAAGGGGACGCGGGAGAGGAAGGGGAAGCGGAAGGTGAACGGGACGAATGGGAAAGGACACGCAGGGAGAAACAATTTTTTGTTGAACGGCATAGCAACGCATGCCGGGCACCAGCTAGTATATAAATGAAAATGAATCGCCGAAATGTATGTACGCGCATAACTTCCGAACCCATGCATACCGGGTACCCGCTGTATATAATTTATTTATTTATTTATTTACGGACAAATAGTCCATTAACAATATAACAATAACACGAATAACAAGCGAGCCTAAAGGCCCGACCCGCCTAGCAATTGATCACTGTTCGCATCGATTACCGTTCGCATGTCATTTTTTGTAACCAGCACCACTTTTCGTAACAATCACCACTTTTCGTAACGATTCACCAGTTAACCCCATGTGTCGAGCATGCGTAAAGAAGTTTTACTTTAAAAAAATGGGGCATTTGGGACTCTTGTTTTTTGTATCGTATAATAAGGGACAAATAAAAACATTTATTTTTAAATATAAAACTTTTTGCATAAAAATATTCAATGAAAATGAAATTCGGTCAACCCTGTAGATTTTACGAACGTGAAACAAGGAATTCGTATGTATTTACATTTCGTTTCCAAAATATTATTTCAAACTGTTGTAATTCAGAGCGACGCGGACACGTCCTCGTCTGGCCACGTTTCGGACCGTAATGAACTGCGAAATTTTGTGTTTCGGCGCTATGATAAAATCGTCAAATGCGAAGCTGTTAATTAATTAAAATTAAATGCTTCCCAAAATTATTTTTCGGTCAAACTTATTTATGATTTGTCAATAATGTCTTAGCACAATAAGTATGTAAAAAAATATGAAATATATTAGTTTATAAGTGCGCAAATAAATACACAAATGGACCAATTTTCGTCAAGAAACACATGTACGTACATATTTTTTAATGATTTTATTGAAACTAAAATTAAAATTCTAATACATAACTTTGCTAGATAATGTATTGATTTATTTCACTGCATGATTACATTATTTGAAATGGGTGTGGTATAATACAAAAACTTTTTTGAAAATTTAACAAATCTGCCAACGACCTATGGAATAACCTTATTATGAGGGAGCGGGAGACAGAAATGAAAGGCGTCATGTCGAAGTGGTGAGTCAGTCGTTTATTGGGCTACGTAGCAGATGGTCGGTGGTCGGTAACATGATGTAATGCGGAGTGCCGTAGATGATGCTGCAGGCGTGCGGTGGAGATGGAGATGGTGCGGTGAAGGTCAGCGAGTTGCTCGACACCTTGTCGGTGGAGATGACCTATCTTCCAGGCCGTTGCTCGACGCTTTAAGTCGCGGAGGTAAACGGTGTGTGGCTCGGTGAGCTGAGCCACCAGCAGGTAGTCCTGGCGAGGCGGAGCGCGTTCCATGGCAGCGAAGCACGGTGGGCTTCGGGGTGCCATGAAGTGGTGAGCTGATCCCCGGACTGAAGGTGCGTCAAACCTTATAAGTCGCGGGATGGAGCTGATCTCAGGAGCTGAAGACACGATGGGCCTTGTAGCTGAGACGTGGTGATGGACCTCGAGGAAGCTGCCCTGGAGCGTAGCGATGCCATGCAGAGATCGTTACATGCTGAGATGTTGGCCGACTGTAAGTGTGAGACTGAACTGGACTGAACTGCAGCGGGCGAGCGATCGGCTGCTTATATAGCCGCGGTAGAGTAACTACCTCGCGGTAGGTAATACGAGCCACTTCGAGAATATTCGGCGCCGTACAGATATTGTACGGTGCTGTCTCGAGACCTTTCTAGGCGGGGCGATATTATTATCGTCGGGCTGGCACGGCAGACGAGAAAGTACATCGCGGCCAGTATAGGTACGAAGGTACCTAGGCAAGTAGGTTTGCCGATGGGCGCGGATATAAGGAGATGTTTCTCGATTCCTCTTTTGGTGGCGAAATTTATAATGATGTGTCGCCACACACCCCCTTCCCAGTGTACGGAGTACAGGGTTGAAAGATGATGCCAGGAGTCGCAGGAAAGCCGGGTTGATGCTGCTGGTCGGTGCGTCCGTGCTGATGCGTCTCTACCGATTCCCTCGTTTTGCGGTGTTACCGGTGTGTCGTGGTAACACTCTTGTCAGGATGCTGTATGCTGCGTATCCATATCACGTCGGGGTCACCAGTTGAGGGAGCGGGAGACAGAAATGAAAGTCGTCATATCGAAGTGGTGAGTCAGTCGTTTATTGGGCTACGTAGCAGATGGTCGGTGGTCGGTAACAAGATGTAATGCGGAGTGCCGTAGATGATGCTGCAGGCGTACGGAGGTGGAGATGGTGTGGTGAAGGTCAGCGAGTTGCTCGACACCATGGCGGTGGAGATGACCTATATTCCAGGCCGTTGCTCAACGCTTTGAATCGCGGAGATAAACGGTGTGTGGCTCGGCGAGCTGAGCCACCAGCAGGTAGTCCTGGCGAGGCGGAGCGTGTTTCCATGGCAGCGAAGCACGGTGGGGCTTCGGGGTGCCATGAAGTGATGAGCTGATCCCTGGACTGAAGGTGCGTCAAACCTTATAAGTCGCGGGATGGAGCTGTTCTCAGGAGCTGAAGACACGATGGGCCTTGTAGCTGAGACGTGGTGATGGACCTCGAGGAAGCTGCCCTGGAGCGTGCCATGCAGGAGCACTTGTTACATGTTGAGATATTGACCGACTGTTGATGTGAGACTGAACTGGACTGAACTGCAGCGGGCGAGCGATCGGCTGCTTATATAGCCGCGGTAGAGTAACTACCTCGCGGTAGGTAATACGAGCCACTTCGAGAATATTCGGCGCCGTACAGATATTGTACGGTGCTGTCTCGAGACCTTTCTAGGCGGGGCGATATTATTATCGTCGGGCTGGCACGGCAGACGAGAAAGTACATCGCGGCCAGTATAGGTACGAAGGTACCTAGGCAAGTAGGTTTGCCGATGGGCGCGGATATAAGGAGATGTTTCTCGATTCCTCTTTTGGTGGCGAAATTTATAATGATGTGTCGCCACAATTATACTAAAAATTAAAAAAAATTCTAAAAATTTATTACATAACTATGCTAGATAAAAGAACAATCTTTCGAAATCCATTTATAATTTTTTGTGGAAAAGAGTCAATACGTCTAAAAACTTTTTTGAAAATGACATATTTCTGGGTTTCTCTACCTATGTCCTCTTAAACAATGGGTATACATCATGTATGTATACAACTCCCGAACCCTTGTTAAGGAGCATCTTTCAATCCGCGTACAAACTAATTACTGTATTCAACTAATAAGCCTCCGGATAATCTCCGAAACGACCCATTCATTATTTCTAACATAAATCTGATTCAATTTATTTTTCCCCACTTTCGGCGATTTTTCAACCCTCGTTTCCAGATTTTATTTTGTCCCACGTACTAAATTGGAAATAAATGGGTTATTTTTAAATGAAAAGGGGATAAACTGCGTAATGTATTTTAGGAGTTTGAAGATTATTTTTAATGGTGTTGATACGTAATGCATAAACTCTGCGTGTAATTACAAAAAATACAGGGTCATGTCAAGAGTCAGAACAACAGAAGAATATGGATGGGATGATGCATGAATGTGGATGAAGCAAGGAGCTTGTTCTGCCAAGACAGAGTTGTGTGAAGGTCCATATTATTCTGGGTATTTTGTTTCTATCTCTAAAATGTGAAAAATCACGGGATTTTTACATCGTAGGCTTGATAATGCATGTTAACTAAGAAAATAAACCCTTAATTTTTTTTACATTAGCTCCATATAGGAGGCCCTGGGAAAAAATCCCTCGGGGCCTATATCATCTTCGGGGATGCTGTGCGGAGTTTTTTTTAGGTAAAGGAAAGAGAAGTTCTGGGAGGGAAAAAAATATGAGGGGTCGCCGGTAGAAATCTGGAGTTGCGACGACGTATGAATCCATCCTTCCCACTGCGGTGTAAGGCAATGGGTCGAGAGAATCCGGCTGGATAGGTCTAGGTTAGGTCTCCTTCAACCATTTTATTCCGATCCGGTCCGCCATGCAGCAGGTGGGCAGACGCATCCGCCACCAAGATACTCTATTAACCTGGGCACCCCTGCTAAATCACCAAACATAGCTAACCACTTGGAGTGATTAATGGCAGGTTTGTTGGTTATTCAATAAATTTTTTCCAGAGCGGCGGTACACATCCCTGCCTCCCAAATTGGGATATGTATATATATATGTGCAGATATTTAATAGAACTCATTTGGTTTATCGTGCATTCAAATAACAATTTAATCTACATATATAAAAATGAATCCCTGTTTCCCTTGGTCACGCCATAACTTCAGAACGACTCTACCTATTTCATTGATCTTTTTTTAAAGTCTTCTAATACTTTATAGAAGTTTCTTAAGGAGAGAAAAAATATGAAAATTGCACAGAAAATTGGATAATAATGTCAGAAAACTTAATGACTATTTTAACTTCGCACGTTTGATAGTTCGCGCGTTTGATGAATGTGAATTTAACAGGCAGAATTGTCTATGGATTTTATCAATTTTAAATATTTTAAATAGGTACCAAATTTAATTGATTGTTCTTATAATATACAAAAATGAATATTTGTAATATGTGGAAAATTAAAATTTTAATAAAAAAATTGTAATGATTAATTTGAAAACTGAATGTACCGGGACTGAATGTACGGAACGCGGGAAGGGGGTTGGCGGGACGGGATAGCGGGAGAAGGGAGAGGGTAGGCGAGGAAGGTGGAATGAGAACGCGGAAGGGTAGGGGTTGCGGGAGGGGAACGGGAAGATACATGCAGGGAGAAACAATTTATTTCTTTTTATATAGCATTGCAACGCATGCCGGGAACCAGCTAGTAAAATAATAAAAATGTCCACCCCCGGGACAAGTATCAAATTTCAAAAAGCTTCCAAAGCAATCAATTTTGTCTTCTTTTGAATTTGCGACAAGGCTGCTTTTTAATTTGAAATTGTTTTTATTATCCTAAAATGTTTTTATTTAGAACGAATTTGAATAATTTTATTCTGAATTAATCATCCAAGATCCAAATTAATTTACAGAATTGCTGTATCTTTCAGGACAATGAATTTAATTTTGTTTGATTTGAAATTAAATACCCTTTCGACACGTCTAATAAATCTTTTTCGAATCCGTAATCTCTGGATCTGGGGCCGATGACCTTAACCTCACAGTCGCGAAGGTCGACAATAATTTTTTTAAAATTTTAATGGATTTTGGGAAACCGATTGCGATTTTTTCGGCAATTCAAAAACGGCATTCAAAAACAAGTTTTTTGTTCATGGCTTTACACTTCCAAAACTTATATGTTATTGCTTATTACATGAACAAGGCATTTCGTACAAATTAGCGACTAACTTATTATACACAGTGTCCGGAAACTCGTATTTTAAGCGGGAAACTGGTTAAGGCGCCGTATCCCCGCTCAAAAAGAAGAAGATGGATTATATGTAATTACTAATGTCGGAGTGAGCGCGCTAGTATTTAAAACGATAAAAATTGAAGCGAAAATTGTGAAAAAGTTTAATAAAACATGACTCGTTTAAAATAAAGCAACAAACTCTTGGGGGCTGTCTAAAACGGCATTTAAAGAAACACTGTGAATTTTTTCATATATATAACTTGTAAAATAACTGAAACAGACGTGTTTATAATACTTTTCGTGTTTATATTTTGTGATTTTTTTCTGTAGAGAAAATTTCATATAATTTGCATTTTAGCGTGGGGAATGTGTAGATATTATCTTAAAAAATAACATATATTTTTTCAAGAGCTTAAAATTTTTTTATATTTAAGGAAGATATGTAAGAAATCGGTAGAAATTTGGGTAGCGGCGGCTGTATAATTAATGAAAACAAAAGAGTGCTTCTTTGCCACATTGTATTTTGAGTTAATGAGACTTTTGGGGTTTTAAATTTGAGGTGAATTTTGTGCTATAACTATTTTGAATAACGAAATAGTTTAGACGGCCCAAGGTAGTCGAGGGGTAAGGCTCTCGACTAGCGCACCGAAGGTCGTGGGTTCAAATCCCGTTGTGTTTAAGTAACTTTTAATTGATTGATTTGTGTTATTTCACAATTTAATCTTATAAAAATGTACCTAAAATGTATATTTGCGGCAGGTTCTAGAAGATTCTCTTAGAATTGTCCCGGTGTAAGACCATCGTTCAGAATTAAAAAGTTGCTCAAAACGGCTTTATCCGTGCTTGGTGACTAGATCTGAATAGCCAAGTACTCCCCCATCTTACTCTTCTCCTTCCCCTCCCAACTACCTTCGGCCTCCCAACATATCCTAATTGGGTATTGCGTAGTCTCATTCGATTCAGGCGATTGGGTGCAGTTGGTACTCTTTGTGCGGTATTCAAAAATATTTTTTTGGTTATCTGTGTGTTGTAGTTTAACCATGGGCATCTATTCTATATAAAAACAGACATACACTCACACCTCACAATGCAGGACATCATATACTGATGCCATTGAAGGTCGACCCTGTTTCAAGTGGACAGTCGGCCACCTCTTACCGGATAAGGTTTTTTCATGGGTTCCCTTATTACCAAAGGTGAAGGCGCAAGAATTCCAAACAAAAAGACATGACCAACACCTTCTTTCTCCCAACATAATACAAACACGAAGGAATATATTATATATTTTTTCCTGTCGACGAAATACAAGACATCTAAGTCCATAATAGCCAGGTAACATTTTGAATACCCACATGAGGTAAAAATCGCGAGGCGCATTGACGCCGTTCTATTTGTATAAATAACAGTAGAATTAAATGATTCAACCACTTCACGGTATATAAGAAACTAGTAAATGAAAACATAAGTAGTTTATCCAACTTCCGGACACCATGTATAACCGAAAGCTTTACTCCAAAAACATTGTTGGTTTTATCTTTCTCTAGCGATAATACTCTTAAAACATAAAATATGTAACAACTAAACCATTTAACCGCTCATTATCCCAGTAAAACTACTAAACTCCCATCGATTCTAATCTCCATCTAAAAAGTCGTATATTTAGCTGAACATTACCAGTACCGTGTCGCCGGCGCGCTATCTGCATCCCCTTCTGACTCGCACTACATTATGGCAGATACTTAAGTGCTATCTCCCTCGACCGACGCTTCCTGCTTCAGAAGCATCCGGTTTATACAACCTTTGTAAGTCCGTGATATCGGATTTATAAGGGTGGCGGGATGCATTATGGATATATTTGAGATTTGAAATATTGAAGGTGCTAAAAGAAGCGATGGAGTTTTCGATTAGGAAGAAAGATTATTTTAAAATGACTTCAAAAGAAAATTGGTATTTTCACACACAAAATTACATAATAATATCAGATCTTTTCGTGTTCATCATCATTCGATTATTGCAAAAAACAACTAGAGGTTTGTTTGTTTGAGGTTTTTAACGAGTAGAGGTTTGATCTGAAATAAAAGTATTCTGCAGAATTAGGTCCTCTGAAGGCGCCTTATTGAAACAATGCAATGGGTTGAATTTTTCTGCAATTTTAAGAAACTTATAATACTTGTAGCTTTTTTGCTGGATTTCCATGTTCTTTTTGATTGGTGTTTTCAGCAATTTTATGAAATTTGTATTACCAGCAGCTTTTTAACTTGATTTATTTGTTGGTTTTAATTGAAATTTTCTGCAATTTTAAGAAACTTCTAATACTCGAAGCTTTTCAGCTCGATTTGTTTGATGTTTCTAATTAAAATTTTCTACAATTTTTAGAAACTTCTAATTCTTGTAGCTTTTCAGCTTGTTTATTTGTTGTTTTTTATTGAAATTTTCTGCAATTTTAAGAAATTTATAATTCTTGTAGCTTTTCAGCTATATTTTTTGTTGTTGTTTTTCATCAAACTTATTTTTTTTGGTGTAAAGTATTTGATTTACTAATTGCAGCTAAAATTTTCAAAATTTTAAGTAGCCGCCGACACAAAAAGAGCTGATGATTTTAAAACGCCTGAACAGATTTTCATGAATTGTAACTAAGAACCATGTCGATCACGTCAGCTTTCAAACAAAAAAAAAACGATCATAAAAAAACAATTCATATTCGATCCATTCTTTAGGAGCTACGATACTACAGACAGACCTCTCCTTGCGCCTGGGGTTGAAAATAGTAATAATGTCGGTAAAGGAGAGCGCGCAAGGTTGTCCAGTATCTTTTCATTATTACGTCATCCAAATAGTGCTTGAAAATCTAGGTAAAAGGCCATGAGTCATAACGCAAAGGCTACATACATTTATTGTAAACCTTCATTCAGAGCATCTTCCAATGTAATACCGGTAGAACAAGGACAGCATTCCCACCTGGCGCCTGTGGTCTAAAGATTGCAATCTTTAGACCACAGGCTCAATTTGGGAGGCGGGATTGGGTACCGCCGCCCCGGGAACCTTTATTGGATAACCAACAACTCTGCCATAGGTCACCCCGAGTGGTTCACTACGTTTGGTGATTTAGCAGGGGTGCCCGGGTTCATGGGGTGAGGTTTGTCTAGGTATTGGAGGCAGATGACTAGGACACACTGAACCCCAGATTTCTACCCACCCCTTAAACCCTTTTCCTTCCCAGAACTCTCGTCTCATTCCTTTCCCCAAAAAACCCTCCACACATCATCCCCAAAGATGACATAGGCCCTGAGGGAAATTATTTTCCTCAGGGCCTCCTGTGTGGAGCACATGTAAAAAAAAAAAAGATCATTTGTTCATATATTATTAAATGCATTGTACTTGTTTGTTGTATAAGGCTTATACTACTTTTTACATATATATATAATGATTTTTTATATTCTTGAATAAAACAAAGGCGTAATTGCGTTTCTCTATAAAAACAAAAGATTTATTAACAATACGTATTTACAACTCTTAAAAATTATATTATCGGTTAACAAAAGATTCACTTACCTATAAAAACAAAAGAAACAACATTTAAAGCCCTTATTTCAGGTTTCTTTAATAAATAATAAATAAAATAAGATAATATTTTCAGGAATTGTTAATCCAATAATTCTGACAGTTATATTTTCCTAACTCGATTCTTTGTTCTGACATCTAGTGGGCCACTAACTAGCTCAGTACTTACTCAGTGACGTAGCAAATACAAGCTTAAGGAAAGCACTCATAAGTGGTTTTCTTAACATATATATATATATTTATTTTATTCTGTAATTTAACCAACTTATCTTTATTCTTAATTTATCATCAACATTATACATACCTAAATACTGTTTACTATTGTACCATGTTATTGCAAAAATGTTGTCATTATGTACCTGCTGACTAACTATATACATAAGTAGTTTAGCAGGTCTGAACGTTAATAAATAAAAAATATAAAAAAAATAAAATACTAATTTCTGTTGTCTGTGATGTGCGTTAGTTATTTCTGCACGAAATCCGTTTAAAATTAACTTTAAATTGTCATTTTTTGCTTTAAATTTAAGTGGCATTTTCAAAAGTGGAGCTGCTTGTTTTAAAGAATGAACTCAAATTTGCTTTGATATTAAGCGTCATTATCAAAATTGGTATCATGCATGTGAAGAATTCAGACAAGCGATTAAGTACCTACTTAAAATATAATTATTTTTAATAAAAAAATTAACATTCGTGATTTTTCAGGGATCTGCGTCAGTATCTAAATACTATGTCAATACACATATAAGGTTAATATTAGCTTACTCGGCTATTTTATTAGATTATATTCAAAAACGTTTCTTCCTCCCATCCAAAGCCTACAAAAAGTCAGTTTTTCCGCGCCTTTACCATGTTATGATTTCAAAAAGCTATTTTTTGGTAATTTATAGTTTACGGCGTGATTTCGCCAGTAAATTATCCGGTATCTCCACCCCGGCCCATAACCGGGGACCTTATCCACCCAAACTCGAGACAGCCTCCGACCAAATATCCTTTGGAAGAGGCAGTCGTAAAGATAATCACGGGACTACTGCCCAAAAGCTGTCAGATATGACG
The DNA here is from genome assembly GCA_917880885.1 of Limnephilus marmoratus. Lineage (NCBI taxonomy): Eukaryota > Metazoa > Arthropoda > Insecta > Trichoptera > Limnephilidae > Limnephilus > Limnephilus marmoratus. The sequence continues at coordinate 41,826,622 of OU862928.1, forward strand.
GGAATGAGTGCTAAATTATAGGACGAATTTAAAGGATGTTTTAAAACCGGTTAAGAAATATTTTTTAAATTTTTTTATAAGAACCACTCTCTTCTTATAACTTTAGAGGTTATTCCCATCAATGTAATATATCATTGAAGATGACGATAACAATAATGATCTAAACATCTTTTCCTAAACATAAGAAACATATACAAACTAAAACAAATGAAAACAGTATATTTTGCACTCTGCCAATCTATAATAGAATATGGTATCATTGTTTGGGGAGGAGCAACAAACTCAGCTATTGTTCATTTGGAAACCACACAGAGAACCTTCTTAAAGGTTATACTAAAAAAACACAGAATGACTGACACAGACCAAATATTCAACATGTTCGACGAACTTGACATACGACAATTATACATAAAAACACTTCTTAACTATATCTTTGACCAAAAACACAAACTCCAACAAACACAAACCATCAATAGACCAGTTAGACAAGCATACATACAAAACTTAAAAACACCGACGATAAACACAAGCTTTGGACAAAGACATCACAAATACCAGGCAATAAAAGCATTCAACCATCTTTCACCCGATTTAAAAAAAGAAGAAAACAAAAAACTTTTCACACTCAAAATTAAAAGATGGATTAAAGAACAAAAAAGGCAACTTTACAAAAAAATCACAACATAAAAAAATAAAAACACATAGACATAAACACCATTGCAATACTCACTAATTTATAAAACCCTTTTAATTTCTCTATCGGTTTATATGTATCTATCCTATTTATATAATTTTATTTTATTCTTTAATTTTAGTGTTATTTTACTCTATTTTATTTTGCTCTATTTTACTTTCTTTTAATTCTTATATGTAAGTATTGAGTTTCTTTTTTGTTTAGTTTTGATTTTATATGTATCTTAAATTAAAAAAATAAATCATATCAAACTGTAAAATGAGGTCCTCAGCACGGGTAAAGCACCCAGTGAGGCCCACATTAGTCAAATATGTAACACACATGTATAAATCAGGTGAATCAAATAAAAAAAAAAAAATGTGTGTGTTTAATCATTGAAGACAATATTAGCAATATCAAACGAAAATTTGAAACAGTAACATCAGAAAAAGATTCGGTTGGATCTAGGAATCGAATCCAGGACCTTAGCTATGCCGGGGCTCTGCTCTCTCTCTCTCCTCTTTGTAGATGCAACCATATTTTTTCTCTTTCAAATTTTCTTTTAAGAGTTGCTAATATTGTCGTCTAAGTGACGTTTTTATGAATTAAAATGATAAATAATGTTTAAATAAATAATGTTTAAACATCCTCTCAGAAATCCTATAACTGAGCGAACTATACAGGGCCCGCAGATACTTTAATAGAACACAACTGCTAACCCTGCACAAATCACAAGGGCGCCCCACGGTTGAATTTGGCAGCCACCTCTGGTCTGGAGCTCCAAAATACCTAAAAAAAGCCATTGACTCTGTGCAAAAACGGGCGGTCCGTTTGATAGATTCTCCCATCTTAACAGATGGATTTTTTTTTTTACATGAGCTCCACACAGGAGGCCCTGAGGAAAATAATTTCCCTCAGGGCCTATGTCATCTTTGGGGATGCGTGTGGAGGTTTTTTTTAAGGAAAGGAAGGAGAGGAGAGTTCTGGGAAGGAAAGGGGTTTAAGGGGTGGTTAAGAATCTGGGGTTCAGTATGTCCTGGTCATCCGCCTCCAAGACCTAGACAAACCTCACCACATGAACCCGGGCACCCCTGCTAAATCACCAAACATAGCGAACCACTTGGGGTGACCTATGGCAGAGGTGTTGGTTATCCAATAAAGGTTCCCGGGGCGGCGGTACCCAATTCTCGCCTCCTAAATTGACCCTGTGGTCTAAAGATTGCAATCTTTAGACCACAGGCGTCAGGTAGGAATGCTGTCCTTGTTCTACCGGTATTACATTGGAAAATGGTCTGAGGAACTGGCGTCATTGTTCCCCTCGGCACCGGTGAATAGTCAGGAAACACGTCAAATACGCGCTCAACATTTGTGCACGGTTGACATTAGTCACATGAGAACGGGTCGTTTCTGCGACTCGTTCTTGAGTTCAACAGCTCGGCTGTGGAACGATTTGCCGGCCTCTGTGTTTCATCCCTCCTACAATATGGGTCTTTTCAACTATACGCTACGCTACGTTTGGTGATTTAGCAGGGGTGTTTGTTGGGAGGTTTGTCTTGGTCCTGGAGGCGGATGACCAGGATAAACTGAACCCCAGATTCCTACCCACCCCTTAAACCCTTTTCCTTCCCAGAACTCTCCTCTCCTTCCTTTCTTTAAAAAAACCTCCACACAGCATCTCCAAAGATGACAGAGGCCCTGAGGGAAATTATTTTCCTTAGGGCCTCCTGTGTGGAAAAAAATTATTTTACAATTCAATATATTTCATTGAAGTAACGGACATATTCATTGTTGAAAATCGGAGAGTGGGGGTGGGAGGGTGAAAATTGGTTATAGGTATTTTTTAATGCAAAATAAAAAAAAAATTATCGAAAAAATAGAAAAAAATTCTGGATAGAGATACCCTAATCACGTAGCTGTTAATTAAAGGTTTATGTACTTTACGACCTATTCTCATACCTACCAAATATACATAAAAAATTTCATTTTAACTTTCGAGGAGGCGACCACCAATAGTAAAGATTAATCGAATATAGTGTTTTCAGTCTTTTCATATTAAGTTTCGCCTTACAAGCGAATAGCGCTGCGCGGGGACAGGCAGTTTTCGGTCGTTCATCGTTATAGCGTTGGGGTCAAATTTAACTAATTTGAGGTGAAAAAAGTGGAACAAATTTCTTCGCCTCGTGTCCAGAGCCGTATCGGGTACGTTGAGACACTGTGCATTATTTTTCACGCAGAACAACAAAGAATCACCGAATCAATTACCAAATTACATAATTTCCAAAAATAAATGTTAATCTGAAGGTTCAGTGGAATTCTTTTTGAACACGCTGTATAAGGGTTTAAATAAGTGTTTCTAAGGTCGCACAGTAAACGAGTTATCTAAAATAATAAAAAAATACTACAATGTCACTCACACGTGTTGTACACGTATTTCCTGGTGTATTTCATATGCCAAGGCATAAACATGTCACAATCGTAAATATAAGATCGAAATAGCTAAAGTTAATCGAATTCAAAGGAAAACTACAGGATTAGGTGGCAGTAATGCAAAAAGGGTTGAAAGGGATAAGGCTCGATTAAGGTTTAACGGGAAATTAGTTTTAGTATCGCTTTCGCACGCGTTTTGGAATCTTGTATTCTTTCATTTTGTCGATAACGGAAATTTAAAATGCTGTAAAGGACAATATGTTAATTGTTAAGGAGAGCAAAAATAAAGTTTTTTTTTAAATTTTGAAAATTTTTCCTGATTTTGAAGACCTATAATTATGATTTTTTTTAATATACTCGTAAAACAACACTGTGTAACGAGATTTTTCTTTTATCTTTCAGAATACTTAACTTTTTTTGTAAATTTCCTTAATGACAGAATTTAATTTGCTTAAAGAAAATAACTCTTAAAATCTAGGTAGTAAAGGACATATTTATTTTCCATTTTATCTATTTTCTAAAATGGTATTAGTTTTTTTGACATCTTAAATAATTTCATACTGCAGGACATTTAAAAAAAACATCCTTATAGGACATTTAAAATACCTTTAAAAATTCCAAAATTCGTTGAGAATTCTTCTCTATAAATTAAAAAAATCGCCGAAATGTATGTACGCACATAACTTCCGAACGACTGCACCAAATTGGATAATTCTTTTTTTTTGTGTTCGTTATTGTCAGGACAATGTTTGTATAAAACTACTGGTGAGCTCTGGCATTATGAAATTTTTATAAAAAAATGCAATAGGTGGCAGGCGACCTCGACCTGTTTGAAAACTAAATGTACTGGGAGTGAATGTATAGAATGCGGGAGGGGGGAGGGGAACTTGGGAGGGGATTTCGTTGGATGGGGAAAGCGGGAGAGTGAAGTGGGGAGAGAGAAGGTGTAGTGGGAACGTGAGAGGGGAAAGGGACGTGGGAGAGAAAGGGGGGTAGGCGGAAGGGGAATAGGACAAATGGGAAAGGACACGCAGGGAGAAACAATTTCTTTATTAAGTGGCATAGCAACGCACGCCGGCAACTCGCTGATTATAAATAAAACAAGTATATACAAACGATAAACTACCCTATTTGACAGGTTAAGTAATGTATATATTATTATCTTTTCATGAACAATTTATCGTCAGTTTTTAATTAATAAGTTTTTCACGTACACAGTCTTTAATCAATTGAATAAAAATTTCACGGTGTTTTTTAGTAAGGCTGTAAATGTGTTCACTGTTCACTGTTAAAATTGTACATTTATTTAATTTTCTCGTTAGAGTTTATGATTCGAGATACTAGAAGCAAAGGGCATAATCTTTTACTTATCCCTTTTGATAAAACAACTTTTGGCCGAAGAAATTTTAGATACTTTGCAACAAAGCTATTCAACGCACCTCCACTGGCCATTGCACAAAATACAATGTATCTACATATATAAATCTGACACCAAGTCCTGGATTACCAGCCAAGGATTATTATCAACACCAACTTATAAGTATGTATATTTTCAACTGTGCGATGATTGATGATTGTCTGACACTTTATATGTAACATTGTGTTAAAATTTGTATTTTTATTTGTATGTGTTGCTATGGCTAACGAAACATAACGCCATCTACTGGATGGTTACCCACACCGCCATCTGTAAATTTGCATTCAAATCAAATCGGTCGCTCCATTTTTATTATTGTTGCGAGTTCCCGGTATGCGTTGCTATGCCACTTAATAAAGAAATTGTTTCTCCCTGCGTGTCCTTTACCATTCGTCCCGTTCCCCTTCCGACTCCCCTTCCTCTCCCGGGTCCCCTTCCTCTCTCAAGTTCCCACTCCGCCTTCCCTCTCCCACTTCCCTCGCCCTCTTACCCCGTCCCGCGAACCCCCCTCCCGAGTTAACCTTCCCGCTCCCGAGTTCCCTCCCCCCTCTCGAGTTCCCCTCCCCCCTTCCAGATTTCCCACCCCCTTCCCGCATTCAATTTATTTATTTATATTAATATATCAACGCCCTGATGGGCTTTTTCATATAAGTTTATAATATTAATTTTTTCTCATCGTAATTAAAATCCAGAAGTCAATTTGTTTCGATAAATGGACATAATTCAAAAAAATTCCAAGCGCAATCTGGAATTCCTCAAGGGTCTAACCTCGGACCTATGTTGTTTCTAATACTTATAGATGACATCCAAAACTGTGTTAGGAACGGCAAATGTCTACTATTTGCTGATGACCTTAAAATAATGATGGTAATAAGCTGCCAACAAGATTGCTTTAAAATGCAAACTGATTTGGATGCACTATCTGAATGGTCGTTGGCAAACAAATTAGATTTTAACACAAAGAAATGTGTCACAATGTCCTTCACTCGTTGTAAAAACATTATAATTTACGATTATAAAATAAAAGGCGAAATGTTATCACGTGTAAAATCCGTGAAAGATCTCGGTGTAGTCTTTGATCCCGAACTGACATTCTCTTGCCATATATCGCAGCTCACTCAGTCTTGCTACAAACTTCTTGGATTCATCATCAGGACTTGTAAGCAATTTGATAACCAAGAAGCTATGCTAGCGTTATTCGATGGCATACTGAGAAGCAAACTGGAGTACGCGAGCGATATTTGGACACCGTACCACCAGAAGTACATTGATATGTTAGAGCAAATCCAGAAGAAATTCCTCAGGTATGTTTATATGTGGAAGCATGGAACCTATCCAAGGTTCATGCACCACATTGACTTACTTGAGGAAACTGATTCTGTGAGCCTAGAAACTAGAAGGAAAGCAAGTCTTGCTATTCTGTCTTTCAATATTTGGAACAATTTCATCAATAGCCCATTTCTCTTGGGATGCTATGATTTATATGTACCAGACCACTACAGCCGAAGTCGACATCATGACTTATTTAAAGTACCGAACGGCAGAACAGACGTCTTGGCAAAGCATAGCATGACGAGGGGAGTGGTGCTGTTAAATGAAATTGCAAACCATTTGGATGTAAGTGACTGTTCTTTATATGCCTTAAAAACATTATTGAAGAGTCACTTGCCAAAATGCTGATAGGGTAACTAAATTGTACTGTAATTGGAATTATTCTGTTGTACAATAATAATAAAATATAAAAAAAAATATTTTAAAAAAAATACAGAGACAAAGTTGAACAATAAAAAAGATGAACTTGAAAAGTAAACATCACATGAATGGAAGGTATAAAGATACATTTTAGTAAAAATAATGCATTACAATACGAGAGAAAGTTTTTAAAGTTGCAGATGACATAAAATAGTATACATTGTGTATTTACAAAATTTACATAAAAACAATTCTAGACAACTCAAATCAGATGTCACAGTAGAAAAGAAAAGAAAACGGCAACAGGTTTTTATATTGTAGATAAATATAAAAATACACAAATATATGCAATGTGCTATGTGATTAAACTATACTACATAAAAATATCGTTCAAGTGTTTCTTAAATAATGGTAACTTTGTATTAAATACATCGATACTTGAGGTGAATTTGTTTGCTAGTGTATGAAATCGTGGAATAGGTGCATGTGTGAGGTAGTTGTTGGTTCCAGAATTATTGTTGCCGAATACTATGTTTTGCCTTGTCGCTCGGGTTGGTACCTTAAAGTCAATGAGATGCAGGAGTTCACAACAGTTTAATTCGGAGTGAATAATTTTAAACAAAAAAGTTAGGTCAATTATTTTTCTTCTGTTTTCTAGGGAATGCAATTTAAGTGTATTTAGTAAGAATGTATAGTTAATGTGTTGAATAGGTATATGTAACTTGAAGTTAATAAATCGTAAAAATTTGTGCTGCACTCGTTCAATATTTTTTATATGAATTTGATAATATGGGGACCAAACGATGGAATTGTATTCCAGCAAGCTGCGTACTAGTGACAAATATACAATTTTAATAGCTTCTAGTGAATCAAAGTTTTTGATGGTTCTGATTATAAATCCTAGTGTCTTCATGCCTTTGTTGGTTATTTCTTGTACGTGATTTATAAAATTTAATTGGGTGTCAAATATAACTCCACGATCCCTGATTTCTTTGACTTTTTCTAAGATTTTGTTATTTATTGTATATTTAAAAGATAACGGGGTCTTTGTTCTACAAAATGTTAGTGTCTCACATTTATCGATATTGAGGAATAAGTTGTTTGCAACACACCAATTGTGTAATTTGTCAATGTTTGACTGTAGGATAAGGCAGTCTCTTATATTAGATATTTGTTTATATAATTTGATGTCATCGGCAAAAAGCAGAACTTCTACATCGTCGAAACAACTTATGATATCATTTATTAATATAAGGAAAAGGATGGGTCCGAGATGACTCCCTTGCGGTAGACCACTAGTTGCATAAAATAACTTAGATTTAGAGTGTTTAATTTTGACAAATAAGATTCTGTTAGACAAGTAACTTGAGAACCAATCCAACAACTTGCCTCTCAGTCCTATTGCATAAAGTTTTCTAAGTAATAATTCATATGATACTTTGTCGAAAGCTTTGGAAAAATCTGTGTAAATACTGTCAACCTGTTTTTTTTGTAAAAGATTCTGTAATATAGTTATGGTAAAGTAACAGGTTAGTAGCAGTTAACCTACCAGAAACGAATCCGTGTTGGTTTTTATCTATAACTATTAATATTGACGGATAAATTAAATCGAGAACAAGGGATTCAAAGATTTTCGGGAGCGCTGATTGTATGCAGATTGGACGGTAGTTTTTAATGTCTGTGTCATCACCTTTTTTGAAAATCGGGGTAATATAACTAGATTTCCAACGGGTTGGAAAATGTCCTGAAGAAAGTAAGTGGTTAAATAGTGTGGTGAGTGGACCTGATATTGCAGATGCGCATTGCTTGAGAAATATTGGTGGGATGTTATCTGGGCCTGCAGATTTGTTGGGGTCAAGGGAAATTATTTTATTTAAGCATGATTCCCGTGTAATGAGGTAGTTCTGTAAACCTATTGTGCTTGGGTATATGTATGACGGTACGTTGTTATCAGATATTTCGCTTTCATATACACTTTGGAAATGATCCGCAAACAAATTAACAATATCATAGGTGCTATTGGCTATTTTTCCATCATAATGCATTGTGGGGGGGTAGTCTGTACTTTCTTTCATTGTTTAATTTTTTAACAGTTTAATTTTAATTTACAGTTTAATTTTTAATTCATTCCGTCCCGTTACATTCAGCTTTCAAACAGCTCGCGTGCCACCTATTACAATTTTTTTATACAAATTTCATAATGCCAGAGCTCACCAGTATATATAGAAACCTTTGCGGGCATGCAAATTGCACACATCACATCCTCAAAGTTTGAATGAAATAGGTAAATTTTTATTTTTACAGAAGATAGATAGATTGTATTTTTCCCTTGGAGGTGTGCAGACATACGTTCATTGTTTGTCCCATTTTCGACTGTTGACATTAACAGCCTCACTAAAAACCCAGTGAAAATTTTATTCAATTGACAAACGGCCGCGGATGTGAAAACATTACTAATTAAAAAATTGTTCATGGAAAAAAATACACATGGTTTACACAGCCTGAGAGGGTAGTTTATCTCTGTTTTATTAATGATGTCTGAACAAAATTTGGAATTTTTCCAAAGTATTTTAAATGTTCTATATATTTCTTATGTTTGAAGGTGTCGTAAAAACAAATACCATTTATGAAAACTAGGTAAAATTACCTTTTAGATTTGTGAATTTGAAATACACTTTAGTTTTCAAAAACTGCCATATTTCAAGATTCAAACTCGGAAAAAAATTTCTTACCAAAACATTTTTGACCAAAATATAGAGAAATTTAAAAAAAAATCAAAATTTGAAAAACACAGTCCTTTTATGTAATAAATTTGGAATGAAACTATCACCTCACGTTTTCCTCGTGCTTACAATAAAAATAATAAAAAAATGCAAAGTTTTTTTTATTATCAAAAAAATAACTTAGAAATAATACCGACATTTAAAACAGATTTCTTGCATCTCTAAAGACGTTAATTTCTTTGATACGTTTACGAACACATGTATTAGATATTAATATTATAAAAAATTATCACTTTTAAGAAATTCTCTTAAAATAAAATCTTAAAATGTAAGTTTTATCATTTAGGTAACCTATAAAACAATATTCTGACAGTACAATTTTGAAAGTACGGCGTTTGTACAATAACTTGATTAAACTGATGTAAACCATACAAATTACATGGTAAATATATCAATTATGAGTATAGAAGTTCGTCACTACAATAGAAATTATTAAGTAAAATCACAACATTTAGGTACTAACAAAATTTTTGACATCCCGCTATAAACACACCAAGCTATCTTTTCATAGCGGGCCGTTGAGAACTAATGCACAGGCGCGCCAATAATGCCCCTTGCGGAGAAGAATTAAAACAACATTTTTTCCTAATAAATTAAAACCATAAACGACGTTGTCAGATCTTCAATGCATTTTAACAGCGTGACCACATAAGAAAGGTTATTGGTAATAAAACGTGTTTTAGTGTACACGGGGTTTATTTATGTCATTGCAATAACACAGGTTATCGGCCGTGAAAAGTTTTTTTTTGTAAGGCTGTAAGTGTGTAAGAAAGAGGGGCAGCATTATATGTTTAAGAACAAAAGCAAAACAATTAGTGCATTGACATTACTTGACGTTTTTGAATTTTTGGAATTCACTCACTACTCAATATTATACTTATCACAATGTTCCTGTAGCTCTTTCAAAAGATGAGAATTCGTTCTATACAAAATGCACGAGGAAATGATAATTCTACATACTCGTAATTTTTTTTCAATGTCCTATTGGCTATTCTGCTATTTGGGGCGGAGACAAATCCAACAAATCGAAGATCATAAAAATCGGTCCAACGGTTATCGAGTTATAAATGGTGTAACTAACCCGACTTTGTTTTATATATTATAAGAAGATTGTGGTAGGTTTATAGGTTGCAGTAATTGAACTCTAGACGTCTGAAGGTGGGAGACTTAGACACAATGCAAATCCCCCTACACCGCTCGCTCACCGAGCCAATCATTTATAAACTCATTAATCTTGGTCAAACTTTTAAGTGTTTTGTTGGTACGAAGCCAACTTTTAGACAATGGAGTAGAATTAATGGGATTATTCGATGTGGCTCAGAACATGACACTATACTGATATTATTTAAGACAATACTAGGCCATCGAAAGTATCACCAAAACAATATGATGTTGTATTGAAACTCGTGCAGGCCCACTAAAATCAAGCAAACTGACTTTACCCCAAACAAAAACAAGTTTTAAATTTAATACAGAAATTATTTGCTGGTAATAATTAATAATTGAAAAACCAGTCGAGCGACCGTGATTTCTGAGCGTTCGATTCGAAAATTTCCCGCCCACATTAAGAAAACTGTTTCTACAAATTTTAATATGGAGGTACATTTACTGATTATAAAGCTTTTTTTAACATTGGCTTCACACGGGAGGCCCTGAGGAAAATCATTCCCCTTAGGGTCTATGTCATCTTTGGGGATGCTGTGTGGAGGGTTTTTTTAGGAGAGGAAGTTCTAGGAAGTAAAAGGGTAAGAATCTGGGGTCAGTCTGTCCAGGAGTGCTGATGTATGATTCCATCCCTACCACTTCGGTGTAAGGCGATATTTGAGAGAGTGCGGCTGGCCCTAGAAGTCAAAGGGACTCCCTCAAACAGTATCTCTCAATTAGTGCAGCTGGTGGGCAGACGCATCTGCTGCCAAGACCCGGGCAAATTTCACCCCATGAACACGGGCACCCCTGCTATGTCACCAAACGTAGCGAAGAAAAAGGGGCAAAAATAATACAGACATCCTGTAAAGACATTAAATTATTGTTCAAAAATATTCATTGTCGGTGATGGTTATCAATAAATGGTGCCCTAGGCGGCGGTACCCATACCCGCCTCTTAAATTGCCAATGAATTCACTTATTTAATTTATTGATTATTTTCAGAATTTATTTAAAAAAAATCAAAACTAAACATTAAAAATTAAATTAAATTAAAAAAAAAAAACTTTAGGTGCGTATGCAAAAACGATATAAATAAGAACTCCGAGCTCAAAGTTTGTTATTTAAGATACATTTTAACACAAATTTATGTACAACTTGTTTATCGAGTTTGTTTTTCTCGGCGATACCAGCAAATTAAATTATGGACCATTTAATAATTTCCACATTATCTTTCCGCGAAGGTGAAAGAAACTGAAAAGAAATATTCAGATTGCTTCGGGCCGATCCGTCTCCAAATTAATTGAAATTTTTACGATGTTTTCTCGTAGCAAAATGTTAAGGCCCCGTTGTTTATGGTTTATGAAAAATGGCAAAGTAATTTACACGGCTTTATGTCTATTTAAACAGCTTGTTCGTTTCGATTTAATGGCCTGGAATCCTGAACGGTTCACCTCGTTCCGTTTCGAAATACTCGAGGGGAGCTTTTTGTTTTCCAATAAAGTTGGTGTTTTGAAATGTATACCGATGATAAGGGAGTAAAAATGGATAAAAATCATTAGAAATAAGAAAATAATGTAACGATGATGAAGTATGTGGTCGGAGGCATGGACCAAGTGAATTTTTTTAGACAGGCAACTTTATTACGTCTTTCGATTTTTGGCATAATCAGGTTTTTCGCTACATTCTTCTTGAGATGACGTTTCGCCAGCTTTACGTACAGTATTCAACATAACATCTTCCCTGAAAGGTGATTCTGTACTTTACGACAGCGTAACGCGTGTTAAATCGGTCGTATGCGACACATTTTGACGGTTTTAGCTTACGAGCTAAATACTGCTCCGGTGTTAAGACACCGATTCTTAAAACTTCTTCTTCTTCTTTGTGCGCTCACTCTTCTGTTGGCGATCACTCTTAAAAATGTCTCTCTGTCTTGCGCTGCCGGAATAGCTCCTCCACACTTCTAATGCCGGTCCACTCGCGTACATTTCGCAGCAAGACATCTGTCTCCTACCAGGCCCTCGGCGACTCTATCTTGCCTTTCAATATTAAATGGAGCAAGTGATACTTCTCCCCTCGAAGTATATGATCAAGATATGTTTTTTCCTGATTTTTATTAATGTAAGTAGTTCTCTATCTGCTCTAGCCCGCCTGAGTGTTTCTGTTTTGGTGATCATATCGGTCCAATGGACCGTGAGCACTCTCCGGTGAAGTCACATTTTAGAAGCCTCTAACCTGTTCATGGTATTTACCTTCAAGGTCTATGTTTCACATCCATATAGCAAGGACCGACCACACATAACATTTTAGCTTTCTCTGCCTTAGTTGTAAACCTATGTTGACATTGCAGAAGACGGATTTCATTTTAATGAACGCAGTTCTTGCTGCTTCAATTCTGCACCTAACCTCTACATCTGGGTCAAGAGACTCCGTGAGAATACTGCCGAGGTATCTTAATCTTTCCACCTTTTCGACATTGCAACCATTTAACTGTATCACTGGTTCAGAGTGATCTAGTCATCCAAATGTCATCAATTTGGTTTTATCTACGTTGATTGTTAGGCCCAATTGCTCACCAGCATTATTAACAAGATTTAATAGGTCTTGGAGGTCATCGATACAGTCAGCTAATGATTCAATATCATCTTAAAACTAGATAACCCTAACGCCAAAGATAACGGTGCGTTTGTCGCGTTAAAATATGTCAATCGAGGGAAAATTCGAAAAAATATAAATTGCAGAAAAAGCAATAAATCAACCCATCTCAGACTGGGAAAACAGGTGATTCTAGCGTTGATTAAATGGTAAAACGCATGCTCATGAAAAACAAGAAAACTGAAAAACTTTCAAGATCTGCTTAATGACCTATAAAGCATTGCAAGGAATGGAGCTAGCCTGTCTATCGGAACTATGTGTCCGTCGAAACTTAAGCGATAGACAGCTTACTCTAAGATCAACAGATCTAATCGTTTAATCGAACTGTCTAGGTCAAATTGAGCTGTTTACTAAGATCGATCTTTTCGTGTAACTGGCCCGCTCATTTGGAACAAACTTCCCTCAGCTCTTACTAATATCCAGAACTTGGTTGAATTCAAAAGGGCTTTAAAAACAAACTTATTTAAAAAATCATACCTTTCATGAATTTTAACTCCATTTCAATACACCTACTCCAGTCCAGTAATTGTTTGGTTTCGATTACCTTCTTAGTATACTTTTTGTGCACTCCGAATTTGTATTATCTCTAAACGTAAACTGCCTCTTATTCTATATATTATATTTTAGTTTAAATGGTTTTTGTTTAATGGCACCGTTATTGTTTATCACACCCTGTACCAAAACAGCATTGCTGTTATTAATATTGTTCTTTTGGCATTGCTTTGTACCTATGTACTGTATATTCTCTGTTTCACATTATTTAATCATTTTTTGTAAGGATTCGTAAGGAACACCATAGGATTACTTTTAAGTTTATTATAATTAATCTCGCTTGAAGTGAAATATCACAAAACTGCGCTTTATAAAAACTACGCTATTATTATTGTCATTAAAACCTCTAGTTTTCGTAGATTAGATTCCTTGAAAAAACATCAAGATTATTTAGCGCATCTTTTTTATTAATGTGATAAAAATAGTAAATTGTGGCAAGAACTGATCCTAAAAAACTTCCAAATAAATTTTCCAATCCCCCCCTTTTTTACTTGCCCACTCCGCCATGTGAATGCTATAGCTACACTTTTGGGTGCTATGTACAAACTTACATAAGTGCGTGGGTGAAGTTTAGTGTATCTGAAAACTGGGAATAGTTTTAAGGTGGACATGATCTACAAAAGATATTTTTTAATTATTTGTTTCATACGTTTGAATGTAGCTATAACTTTGTGGTTATCCATTATAGAATAGATAAATGAAACAATGTTACTTTGTTTGAACCACTTGAATATTCGTTTAAGGCCGACCGGTTTCGAAACGACCGTTCCTTCCTCAGGGCAAACGTATTTTGATTTGACCATTACAAAATAGTGGATGGGAACAATGTATTATTACTAAGGATTATGGTAGGGGTGGAGCCGTTGCTAGGTATTAAGAGTGGGTGGGTAGGGGAACACATCCATGATTGGGCTGTAAGATAATATTTTTTGTTTGTTGATAACAGATTCATTATTTTTAAGGGATTTTTTTTTCCAAGGCTTCTAAGTTATCTAAGCATTTTCCTTTAGGGTTAATATGAAGAATATTTATCCCCGTATATTTTCAAAACTATGGTTATTTTCAATGATATGGTTAGCGAACTCAGAAAAATTATTATTATTAAGACACCTTAAATGTTTTTTCAGTACATGTTTGCCCTGAGGAAGGAACAGTCGTTCGAAACCGGTCGGCTTTAAACAAATCAAGTGGTTCAAACAAAGTAACATTGTTTCATTTATTTATTTGTTTCACTTCAAGGCGCTTTGTTTTCCTCTGTGTCCTGTTATGAAGTACTTTCTTGAATTATAACTTCCCACCCCTATATGATTATTTCCGTCATCAGGTACTAAATATTTAATACTAGTTGTTAAAAGTTAGCAACATCGGCTAGATCTTTTCGATTGGTCAAGAATTCGCCGTGGGAGGGGGGAAGCAAGCAGCGAGGGGGCTGCGGGATGCAGCCCGCCACTTGCGGGCTCTTCTGGTTTTAACTTCGCTATGGGACGGTTCTTCGCATATTCGTTAGGGACACGTAATTTAAAATATAGTTAAATTTTATATTTCAATCAACTCAGTGGTGATCCCTATGCTGCCCGTGACATTGTAACGTACGTAATCTTATTTAGTTCTGTGTTTTCTATTCCACCCTTACGTTATATTTTAAAATCATTAACCTTGAGTTCACAAAGAGATTAAAAGCTTTTCCTAGAAGCGTCGAGTCATTAATAAATTCACAAATTATTTAAAAGCGACAAGAGATCTTCTAATTTATTAAAAACCCTACATATAATTATTCCAACAATAACGCGACGATCGTTTTGAATCCCAAATCAGAACGAACTGAAAACACAATCATCCCTGAGAGAAGCTAGCCGGAGGTTTGTATTATAATTTGGTTTTTGTAAGTATTTAAATTGAACCATTGTTTTTTGTCTTGAACATTGTGGCGTTATTTATTATTAATTTGTACCTGTTCGTAATCAGGCGGTTCGATCCCGTGGTTATGTAACACTGTCGCTTTCCAACTTGGGGCTAGATTTGGTTCATTATGGTTGTCGCTTTCTTTGATATTTTCATAAACTCCATGCTGTTTTTCGTGATGTATGTATGTATTATAATTATTTCTTCCCATTTAAATATATAGGTAAATAAGTGATTTTGAATTGTGTTCAAACCCCTGCGTTTAAATGCCGTTATCTTGGAGGCCGCGTCTACACATTTTTCAAATGCCGCCATTTTGAAAACAGCTCGCATTTGTAAAACGCGCCGTTTTTTTTGAAAGAGAGACATTTTGAACGGTTAGCGTTCATTTTTGATCCACGTGTTTTTTCAACCGCCTATAAAGCAAAGCCAGCATCTCACAAGTGTTCGAGGACTATTTTTATTTTCAAAAAAGTTCACGCGTGTTTTCGAACGCCGCCATCTTGTCGGCCGCAACTCCGAATTTAAAAACCAGCACGTGTTTTGAACGTTAAATAAATCACACGCGCCGTATGTTGAAAAGCTTCGTTTAGTTTTACGCGATTTTTGAAACAAGGTGGTTACCGAAATCTCAGAATTAGATAATCTGCCAGCGTAGGTAAATGCATTGAAGGTACGGTATACCCTCGCAAAGGAGAGATAGTGAAAGTCGAGTATAACCACAATTCGGTATCTAAGCCTTGCTTGAAATGGCTTTAGCCATATTTGGTGATTGAATATTGTGAACTTCTGCTATAAAACGGTGTGGTGGTTATTTGTCAGTTAGTTCTTTAACAAATTTTCCTTTAGTAAATGCAGCTCGCATAGCACGCCAATAAATTGTGTGACCTAAGATTTGAATTTGATCGACATGTTTAAATATATTTTAAACACATTTTGAATATTCTACAAAAAGCCGTCAACCGCGGTAAACGGTCGGAAGCAGGTACTTTCCTAGGGTCGACGGGTTCATTTTTACGGCCGAGCACCGGGTGAGATGTATTGTTTTGACAAATGCACTTTTGTGCATACTTATTGACGAGTCGGCCGATGGGTCGATGGACAATGGTTACGTTGGGTTCCTTTGGAGACAATAGCTATTGCCTGAAGGAATGACCAATGCACTTTAAGAATTTATTTGAAATATTGGAATGTACCTACGTAGTCTGTGCAGCGTGAAGATATTTTTTTGTATTTAACGATATTAACTTCCTTTATGAAATAATGGCAAATAGATGCGATTATTTTTAGAATAACGGCCATTAGTTTGAAAACAGAAATTGACCAGTCTCAGAGTGTGTTGAGACCACATGTTAGCGTTATCTTCGTTGAAACGAGCTGATGATTTAGAATGGTAAAATAGTGATTACCTATTTAAAAATAGATTTTTAACAGTTAAAACAACGACAGCAATAAAAATTTAATCGAGTTCAATTCTCGTGATTTACCAGTGAGATATAATTTGTAGTGTTCAATGATACTGCCTTCCTTATAGGATATAAATACCTACCAGTTCGAATCTGGAATAATAATAATGCAACGCACTCCGACGTAACCACATCACTTTAAAATTCAGTCGCGGGTTCGATTCCTTGCGAAATCATATATCTCCGTAACCACGCCGATCTCTCTATCGAAGGGTAGAAACCTATTAACGATTAGAAAAATATGTTATCTTAGAGGATGCTGTGTGGAGGGCCCTTTATGGAAAGGAAGGAGAGGAAGGAAAGAGGTATGAGGGGCGGATATAAATATGGTGGTCAGTGTCCAGGTGTGACAGACATTGGAATTCCTCTCTCCAAATTACGGTTCGTTGGCAGGTAGTCTAGTCCGACGTTACCCCACATGGACTCGGGCACTTGTAGCGAATAAAGCGATACCTCGTAAGAGGATTACCTATAACTGAGGCGCTGGTTATACAATAGATAGTTCAGGGGCGGCGGTGCCCATACCCGCAACCCAAATGGATAGGAAAACGAAATCGATGAAAACGGAATGGCTAATTCTTGAAATAGACTGGCATAATCGGTATTGATTAATTAATCATTTTGTAGCGGAAGAGGTGGATTCGATTAATACTTAGGAGTTTTATTCGATTTATAATGATTAATTAATACTTAAAGCTCAGGATAGACCATGTGTCTAAATTTATTCAACTAACGGGGAAGATTGATTGCATACGATATCAATAGGCATTAATGGACCTGAATGTTATTATTCAGAATGGTGATAAGGAGCGAACTAATTTACAGGTATTTGATAAGTTGATGCAAGAAGAGCAAGATGGAATTCAACTAGAATGTTGGCCCATACCAATTAGAAATTTTTTGAAAGAAAATCAAGATGGAATCCATCTAGGATTAGCCATTAGCCAAGTGGAAAATTCTCCTAATAATTTTTAAATTTATTTGTTTGAGTAGAGTTTCGCGCTAATTTAAATGGTTTCGTAGGAACCGGAGAAATCAACGTATTGTGGAAATAAGATATGAAATTGACACTACACACTTCCACACATACCTACACTCATCGTGCTGTTTTCGAAAGGATGCTTTTGGGACAGTGCATACATTACATTCTTCGCTTCGGAGTAATTAACCGAATGCGATAACCACACTTCACATTTTTACTATACGACTGTATCATGCAATATTTGTATTGTATTTTATAGTGACAATTACTTAATATGAACATTGCAGTACTCTGGTGAGAGTAACGCGGGTCATTGATACCCTCGTTATTTTGATTTGAGTTTGTCTTGTTTAACTCGTACAAAAATAAGATGGCGCCCCGTGGCACAGCCCGCGTAAACGAAGTGGAAAAGCGATACTATTTTATGATATATTTCATTATTATTATTGTTGTCATCATTAAAAAAATACTATAATGCGCTGACTACAATAACTTTAAATATTGCCTTAAATACATCGACGACAATTATATTACAGTGAATTGTGATAAAACTTGAGGTATTATTAATGTGTGTCTAAAGAAATCTTGGAGTCCACCCGTTTCTGCTGACAGTCTGAGGTATTATTAATGTGTGTCTAAAGAAATCTTGGAGTCCACCCGTTTCTGCTGACAGTTTAATTTTAAGGGGGATCACTGCGGTGTTCCAATTAGCGCTAAGTTTTTTTTTCAGGTGTTGTCCTAAATTATACCTACGTCAGAATCTTATAAGATTTCTGACACTATGTGGGTCACTAAAGGACTTTGATTTTTTGTTGTCTGTTTTATTATCTGTTTTGTTTAATATGTCGTTAACCAGTGATCCGTACTGTTAAAAAGTGGACACTGACTTCACTGAGCCACTACCCGTTCTTTAAAAGGGGGTTAAATGTGCTTTGTGTTCTACGACATACGCCAATGCATACATCACGACATCTAATATGGAGTTACCTTACGCTTTGATCTCTTGTTGCTTATACAATTCCTGTTCAGATAATTTTGTTTACTCTAAGTGTCTTGATGCCTAAGTGTTTGTACTTTTCTAATAATTTTGTAATTTTATTTCATGTTAACACTTCTCTCCTGCTGAGGATTCCGACTATTCCTCTAGACGCCCTGATGGACATTACACACTGACTTGCGCTGCCTAGAAAACTGCGTGTCACGAAGTTCCTGCCAGGCCACTTCGACGTGTTGATTTTGCTGTCTATTTGATACTTTATGTATATTGTAAACTATATAACTTATTGTAAACTGTAAAACTTTTTGCCTAGGTTTTTAATGCTGAATCTCTATGTGAACGATTTTTTTTTTGTAAAGTTTATCGAGGGAATTCTTTGAAAGGTTTAAATTCAAAAAACCTTCGTTACGACTGTGGTTTTTTGCTGGTGTTTTCGGGGATGTGTTATGAAGTACTTTCTTGAATTATAACTTCCCACCCCTATATGATTATTTCCGTCATCAGGTACTAAATATTTAATACTAGTTGTTAAAAGTTAGCAACATCGGCTAGATCTTTTTGATTGGTCAAGAATTCGCCGTGGGAGGGGGGAAGCAAGCAGCGAGGGGGCTGCGGGCTGCAGCCCGCCACTTTCGGGCTCTTCTGGTTTTAACTTCGCTATGGGACGGTTCTTCGCATATTCGTTTGGGACACGTAATTTAAAATATAGTTAAATTTTATATTTCAATCAACTCAGTGGTGATCCCGATGCTGCCCGTGACATTGTAACGTACGTAATCTTATTTAGTTCTGTGTTTTCTATTCCACCCTTACATTATATTTTAAAATCATTAACCTTGAGTTCACAAAGAGATTAAAAGCTTTTCCTAGAAGCGTCGAGTCATTAATAAATTCACAAATTATTTAAAAGCGACAAGAGATCTTCTAATTTATTAAAAACCCTACATATAATTATTCCAACAATAAAGCGACGATCGTTTTGAATCCCAAATCAGAACGAACTGAAAACACAATCATCCCCGAGAGAAGCTAGCCGGAGGTTTGTATTATAATTTGGTTTT
The DNA here is from genome assembly GCA_917880885.1 of Limnephilus marmoratus. Taxonomy (NCBI): domain Eukaryota; kingdom Metazoa; phylum Arthropoda; class Insecta; order Trichoptera; family Limnephilidae; genus Limnephilus; species Limnephilus marmoratus. The sequence goes on from OU862928.1 coordinate 41,846,372, forward strand.
TGTAAGTATTTAAATTGAACCATTGTTTTTTGTCTTGAACATTGTGGCGTTATTTATTATTAATTTGTACCTGTTCGTAATCAGGCGGTTCGATCCCGTGGTTATGTAACAGTCCTTAGCTTCTTCTACCATTCACTCCCCATAAATTCTCCGTACACCCCGTACTTTATTCATTACGCCACATTTTACCACGCATAGTCTATGAAAGTGTTAAGTTGGAGACATGGGCGACGAGCGTATCAGTAACAAAAAGATTAGCGCGCGCAGCGTTTAAAGCTAAGCCGGATAACATGCACTTTGCTACGTAATTATTTAAGAGAACCCTCAGTCTTGCTTAGAACCATAGACACAAAACAAAATATCAGCTCGTAAGGAAAATGGGAAACAATCCAAGTTGCGAGGAGCGGGGAGGTGACGTGACCGTCTCCATTTTAAGTGATTTGTCAATAAATTAATCTGACAGTACACAGGCAACTTGTATTTGGTGTACGAAAATAAATTCTGCTAATATATAAGTGTCTTTTTTTACAACATAGCGCAATTTAATGGCTGCGTAAAAACCTTAACCGCGAATCCCGAATCGGGTACACAAAGGTTCAGACTCCAAAATCGAATATTTTGTTACACTACTTAGTTGAACACTTTTGACAATGTTTTTTTTTTTTTTACAGTGAATACCGCACAAGAATCTCAACTGCTCCCGTCTGGAGCCAGTGAGACTATGACATCCCCAATTGGGGTATATTGTGAGGCTGAAGGTAGTGGGGAGGGGAAGGAGGTGGGGAAGAGGAAGGTTGGGAAGTACCTGGCTATTCAGATCTGGTCACTAAACACGGCTAAAGCCATTTTCAAGCAACGTTTCAATTCTGAATGGTGGTCTTACACCAGGGCGATACTGATAGTATCTTCCACTCTGGAACATGCCGCAAATATACTATATATTATTTTGAAATGAATTAATTGTGAAAACACAAATTAATCAAATAAAATTTATTTGCGCATGCCGGGTTCGAACCCGCGACCTCCGGATTGTGAGTCAAGAGTCTTACCCACTGGACTACGGAGGTCGTCCAGTGGGTAAGTGTTAAAATTTACTCATCACACTCATTTTTGTGTCGCTTCGCAACCCGATTTGTACGCGATTTAGTTAAAAACGAACATTCAGATCCTGCGCCGTCCCACAATGGACCGCGCTGCAATTACCTTAGCGTACTTTAATTTTGTTATTTACGTACGTACGGTTTTGTTATTTCTATGTGCGCTCTTCGGTGGTCAATGTGCTACAGATGTCTTTGTTTATTCAAAGCATTCTCGAATCCTTCTGGTGCCAAGTATTGTATTTTTGGTCCGAGGTACTTATTTGCTAGAATTTATCTTAAAAATGTAAAACATAACGACAAATTTTTTTTTGTCAATCATATATTAATCAATGAAATAATTTTGATTGCGTACTAGATTTGTATTATCTTTTGTTGTTCCTACCTTGGGATGATCTCTGACCGGTACCACCACCCTGACGGCCACCTTGATGGGCTTGTCCCTCGTGATGTCCACCATCCTCCTCTCACAGGACCCGCCGCCTCCTCCACCGCCCCCCGCGCTGCCACCGCCCCCGCCACCGTTACCGCCCCCGCGACCATTGTCTGTAACAAGAACACACAGAAATATTAGGGTTATTGGTGGAATACTACTTATACTACTTTTAATACACTGTATTTCTCATATGTTCGTAGTATCCTTGAATACGCATCTAAGGTGTGGAACTCAGGCTATGTAGTGCACAAAAATCGAATTGAAAGCGTTCGAAATAGATTTTTAAGGTGCCTCAATTTCCGCTCTTTTCGTTCTTCAAAATACAAACGTTAACTTGTCGAAGAAATATAGCAGATTCGGTAATGTTATTTAAAATTACACATAACTTAATCGATTGTCCTAATCTTCTTCAACGCCTATCATTCCATGTTCCAAATCGCAACAGCAGGCAGTCGCTTACCTTTAATCTCCCTCTTTGCAAGACCAACTCCAAACAGAACTCATTTATCTACAGATCCACACACTCATTTAACTTAAATTATTACCACATTGACATTTTTAACTCAACTTTACGTGACATAAAACGAAAACTCACCAAGCAACATGACTCAAACTAGAAAGCTAAATCCCTATATATTCCCGTCCTTTGCCTCTTAATCCTATTCGTATGTTCCTCCTCCCCCCCCTCCTTTTTATATATTGTAACTAAAAATAAATTAATTAAGAAAATACCCTATCATCAGTGGAAAGTTCATAATTGGCATAATTAACATCTTATTATTGTATTATTTTGTAATCTCTGATTTGCTGTCAACTTTGTCAACTGTCAAAAAGGAAAAAATTTCCAAAATTGGCAGCAAAGCAATCCGAAGCATTTTAATTAGTGCCATATTGTGGCAAAAAGCGCTCCAGTTGTTATTTATGTATAATAATACATGTACCTATTGCACATTAAAAGACTTTTGACATTATTAGCTTTGGCGGATCTAGAATGTCACTTTTTTACATAAACCGCATTAGGGTTTCACAGTCCGGAACTAGTGGGGCTATAACATCCTCAATTAGAGAATGTTGCAAGATGGGAAGAGAAATGCGCAGGAGAAGGGAATAATGGGAATGATCTAGGATCTAGGATACAATGCTAAACATAGCAAATGCACCTGCATCAAGCAACTTGAACGTTCTATATACTCGTCCTTCTCAAAACGATAGTCATCCACTCGAAAAAAGCATAACATTTATTCGTTTATTTATATTAATTAACTGAAAAATTAATATGAAAAAATTAATATGATTAATATGAAGAATTAATTAATTAATTCTTCATATTAATCATAAAGGAAAACGCTTAGATAACTTAGAAGCCTTGGAAATTAAAAAATCCCTTAAAAATAATGAATCTATTATCAACAAACAAAAAATATTGTCATATAGCCCAATCATGGATTTGTTCCCCTACCCACCCACTCTACACTAATACCTACCTATCCAATTTACATTATTATCTAGCAACAGCTCCACCCCTACCATAATAAAACATTGTTCGAAACTGTCAAATTAGTATAAGCTTTCCCTGACGAAGGAACGTTTGTTCCGAAACCGGTCGGATTTGCACATCAAATAAGTGGACGACCTCCGTAGTCCAGTGGCTAAGACTCTTGACTCACATTCCGGAGGTCGCGGGTTCGAACCCGGCATGCGCAAATAAATTTTATTTGATTAATTTGTGTTATTTCACAATTAATTCATTTAAAATAATATATAGTATATTTGCGGCATGTTCCAGAGTGGAAGATACTATCAGTATCGCCCTGGTGTAAGACCACCATTCAGAATTGAAACGTTGCTTGAAAATGGCTTTAGCCGTGTTTAGTGACCAGATCTGAATAGCCAGGTACTTCCCAACCTTCCTCTCCCCCACCTCCTTTCCCTCCCCGCTACCTTCGCCTCACAACATACCCCAATTGGGGATGCCATAGTCTCACTGGCTCCAGACGGGAGCAGTTGAGATTCTTGTGCGGTATTCACTGTAAAAAAAAAAAAAAAAAAGTGGTTTATACAAAGTAAAATTATTTCATTATTCTAAAATAAAATAAAATATTCCTCGCTCCAGTTTAAGCGGTTTCGTATTTTTTGTATTCGCCCACGCCCTCACTGTGCCATCTCAACGCCCTCTAATTTTCTCTAGGCCTTCTACTGCCCCTCTGAAAGTCTCAAACGCGCATAAGGGGGCATTATCGCCCGCTTTGAGAACCTATGACGTACAGTATGCACGCGTTCAAAATCGAGTTCGCCCCTAAGAGCTAGACAAACCTCATCCCAAGAATCCGGGCACTCCTGCCAAATTACCAAACGTAGAGAACCACTTGGGTTGACCTATGGCAAGAGTGATGGCTATCAATAAATGGTTGGCGGTACCCAGACCAATCTCCCAAATTGAATTACCCCCACTACCTTCAGCCTCACCCTAATTGAGGATGCCGTAATCTCACTAGCTTCAGACGGGAGCAGTTGAAAACTCACCAAGCAACATGACTCAAACTAGAAAGTTCAATCCCTATATTTATATATTCCCGTCATTTGCCTCTTAATCCTATTCCTATGTTCCTCCACCCCCCCCCCCCCCTTTTATATTTTATAACTAAAAATTAAACTAAGAAAATACCCTTACAATGTCACCCTTTATTATTAACTATCATCAGTGGAAAGTTCATAATTGGCATAATTAACATCTTATTATTGTATTATTTTGTAATCTCTGATTTGCTGTCAACTTTCTCTAAAATAAATAAAATAAAAAATAAAAATAAAATGAAGAGTTGTATATTTACATGAACATGATGTGATAATGACACCGAATAACATATGTCTAAAAAATAACAAGTATAACATTGCAGAACATGGAAATAAGATTAACTTAAATCTATATATATATTCATAAGTGAATCCCTGTTTCCCTTGGTCACGCCATAACTTCAGAACGATCGTACCTATTTCATTCATCTTTTTTTTTTAAGTTTACTAATACTTTGTAGAAAGTTCTTACTGAAAGAAAAATTAAGGAAATTGTGCAGAAAATTGGATAATTTTAGAAAACTTAACGACTATTTTAACTTCGCACGCTTGACAGTTCGCGCGTTTAATGAAATTGAATTTAGCAGGCAGCTGTTTTTTGTATTAAAAGAATTGTCTGTGGATTTTTTAAAAAATAGATTTTTTAAATATGTAGATACCTATGTTTGGTATCAAATTTGATTGATTTTTCTTATAATATGCAAAAATGAATCTTTGTAATATACGCAAAATGAAAATTTTAATAAAAAAATTATAATAGTTGGCACGCGAGCTGAATATATGGAACGCGGGAGGGGGGTTTGCGGGACGGTGGAGCGGGAGAGGGGAGAGGGTAGGAGGGAAGGGTGGAGGGGGAACGCGGGAGGGGAGGGGATGCGGGAGGGGAACGGTGACGCACGGGAAAGGACGTACAGGGAGAAACATTTTATTTTTTTGATTATGGCGTTGCAACGCACGCCGAGAACCAGCTAGTGAAAAATAACTGTGATTCTGTTTTTGAAATGTTTTTTTCCGTTCATAATGTACAAATGCGGACTAACAATACATATTTAGGTTAGTATTTCAATTCAACATTGCCATATTATTAACATTTTTACCTAATTGGCCACTTGCATGGGCTTCATAACGACTTGGAAAAAATCGTGTGGATAGAGTTTTTTACTAAGATTACGAAAATGTTAGTAAAAATTTTTAGAAATGTACAGTTTTTTTTTTTTTTTAAATAAATAAATCCATTATTTGGGCTCATGACGTCACTACATGAAAATGTCCCGTCGCCGAAAATGTTCCTATTAATTTTATAAAATTCCACACTGATTTTTTTTTTTATGGCATCACTTTGATTTCAGGCGAATTTTTGAATTCGTTCACTAGATTTATTGTTTGTTCTCTGCAAACTTATCATTTGGTTTGATTTTTTGACAGATGTTCTGAAGAGAACCCCGTACAATTAATGGCTACGGGGTTCTCTTCAGAACGTGAAGATGATGTCGGTACGTGTTTTAGAGGTATAATGATTATGGTGCTGATTTTAACAAAATAAAATTTTATAATATTCTTATTATAATTACAATTTACAAGTTCAAGTATATTACATTGAATTTAGTAATATAGACGCTGTACATTATAATGATTAATGATCAATAAGATGGATCAAGGAAAAAAATATTTATGAGATGTAATATTTTTGGTATGCCTCGTTATTCTCCTGTGCCATTCGTGTGGAAAACGTTCTTTTTTTTTAAATGATTTTCGGCTATGTAATTATCGTTTTTTCATACCTATAAAATTATGTCCCGTCTTTCCGGTTTATAAAAAATGGTCTGATTTTTCGGTTTGAAATTTTCAAAAAATCCCCAGGGTTTCAAAAATATGATTAAAAGAAAATAAAAAAAATACAGAATGTCTTAGAATATTTGCCTAAACCGGAATTTTTTTTTAAAAATGTGATGCAAGTGGCCTATTGCTTGGTGATTGATATGTCCTAGTGTCAATTCGTAGAAAATTTTATTGTATATGTTTTATACACGGTGTTTGTGGTAGAACTCCTCCGAAAAGGCTTGACCTATTTTTATGAAATTTTTTATATAATTTTAATTTTTTGTATATTTGGTAGGTATGAGAATAGGTTTTAAAGTATATTTCATTAAGGTGTGATTAAGGTGTCCGTATCCCGAATAACGATTCTATTTTATTGATATTTTTTTTTGTATTTATTTTATTTGGCATCAAAAAATACCTATAACCCCAAATTTTAACCGTCCTACCCCCACCCACACATTTTTAATTACGATTTTAGTATTTTTGTAAGAACAAATTGAACCGTCTGTAGTATTTCAAACAGAACGAAATGGTTTACGTTGTTGAATGACAGATGGCGCTACGTCCGCCTCATCGAACTTTCATCCATACACACGCAAGACGTTCACGAGAAGCGTCGCTTCATTTTGATCTTTCATTCGGCATCATGTTCTCGCGCGGGCAAACCATCGAGCTTATTTGTGTTGGCTAAAGACGGACTGACAAAAAATATTGTACACTCAATTGCTCTTCGAAATTCATTCTGATTTTCTTTATTTCATTTTCCTACTTTAGCTGGTGTTTTTTTGGTTTTTATCAGCGGTCATCGTCTACAGCGCTCCATTCCTCTTTCTGTCGTAGATCATATCCCCACTCACTTACAATACATTCGTTATTTTTTATTTTACAACAAAAATATTCACTAGAAATAATTTGTATGGCAGAACCACGTTTGTCGGGTCAGTTAGGAAATTTATAGATTTCTTATTTATTCCCTGTCAATGTCGGTTTAATCATTGGAAATTTAACCTTAAAATAATCGATTTCACGGCGTTAAAGTTCCTGATCAACTAAAATAGCGTTCGACAAAATATGACAACATCAAAAGCCAAAATTGTTCGAACTTCTATCAAATCAAATTTGAGAGCTTTTATCTGAAAAGCCTGCCACATAAAATATAAAACAACTCATACTCTGTCAGTTTGGTACAGCGTTCCATCAAAACTCCCTCATATATTTCCGAGTACAAAATAAAACCAAAAAAACTTCACATTCTGGAATATTCGATACACATTTTGTCACGTGAATTGCGCAGTTTACTTCGTTCGCTCATTCTCCCGATCGTAAAGCACGATCCCTTTGTCCAGAAGCGATTTCTGAAAATGTGAGAAGTTTTCGTATTTATTATACGGATTGAACGGTCTGGAGTCCGGCTCGAAGGACCAAGTCGGGAGAGAACGAAGAAAACTACTTAGAATTGAGTAGGTTACTTCAAGTTAGTTTACGTGATAAAGGCCATGGAACGACGTTATGAATTCATTACTTTCATTGTTTGTTTAAGTTTATACATGAGTAAACATCCTGTTATGTGCCGAGTGTAGGGTTACCATAATTTGTAGTGAAAAGGTAAATAACCAAATAATCTACATAATATACAGCATTTCCACATATATGTACATAATTGTTCAATTCAATTTGGGAGGCGGGTATGGGTACCGCCGCCCGGGGAACCTCGTTGGATAACCAACAATTCTGCTAAAGATACGTTTTAAGATTTTCACGGCCAAAAGTATTTTCGTTATTTGTTTTTGGGGTATTATGCCGTGTTGAGCTACCTCCTTCTTTAGCCAACATTTCGGACAGCGTTGCAATGTCCATCATCAGGGCAGATCCGGTACCTCTACCTTTCCTTACAAAAATTCTCCACACAGCATGCCCTAAGATGACAAAGGACCTTAGGGAAATTATTTTTCTCATAGCCTCATGTGTGGAGCTACTGTAAAAAAAATACATATATTCATATACATATATATCCGGATAATAACGACCCCCAAGGGACAGGCGATACTTAATCATACTAACCAGACAATTCACAAAACGTCCGGATAATACATATTGATGTTAGGACGAATTGTCATTAAAATAAGTCAAAATAGGTCGCTTTAAGCAGTTGGTCGCTTAAAACGGAGTCTTACTAAACAAAAGTTTACATTTACATTACATTGTCGTCGCTAAAAACGGTAGGCCGTTGTATGCAAAGTCGTCATAACCGAATTCTACTGTATAATAAAAAATAATGTTTCTTTGTTTTTCCCTTAATATTTCCTGAATAATTCATCCGATTACGATGAAACTTTGGTGAGTTGTTGTGAGTACGCCTGCAAAGATTTCTATATACAATTGTGAGCTCTGGTGTTTTGAAATGTGTTAAAAAAATTAGAAAAGGAGGCGCACGAGTTGTTTGAAAAATGTGTGTATTTTATATAGTTTAGAGGCGGGAAGATGAGGCGGGAGGCGGAGAGAAATAAAGTGAGGGGAAGGGGAGGAATGTAGAAAGGGAAAGCGAGAGGGGTGGGGAAGCGAGATGGGGTAGAGCGGGGAAGGTGGATGGGGAACGCGGGACGGATAGGGATGGTCGGAAACCGGGACGCATGGGAAAGGACACTCAGGGTAAGGGGGTAGGGAACGAGGGAGGGGCAGAGGGAGGGATTGCAAGACACATAGTAGTGGTAGGGGAAAGCAGGGGAAAATTTGTGGCCTGCTCACGCGTCAGTAAATCTTCTGCTTTATTCGTGTACGCGCCAGATGAAAAAACAAAAAATAAAATCACAAACACTTTCTTTATTTGTGTAACAGTGTAACGCATGCCTGGTACTCCTTAGTAATATTATAAACATTTATCACGAAATATAAGCATTGAAATAATAACATTATAGGGAGTCTTTTTTAGATGTTTCTGGTGTTCTAGGCCATCATTTCAAATTATGTAGAGAGGGAAGGAGAATTTTTATATTAACATTATTTTTACATTATTTAAATGGGCAAGTTTCATAAATGCGTTTTTGGAAGATTGCATTCGAGTTCAGACTTAGAAGAGATGAGATTTTTTTAACAGGGGGTCAATTTTAGATAAGGCTTGATAGAGGAGAGGATCTAGGACAGTGGTTCTTAACCCTGTTGGAGGTACTGACCCCCACCAGTTTCACGTGCGCATTCACCGAACCCTTCTTAAATGAAAAATAAAATATGATTTTTTTAAATTCAAAACATAGGTTTATATTTATACACAGGTGCACAAAAGGTGAACAAAACCATTAAAGAACAAAACCATTAAGAAGAAAGTACAAAACCATTAAAACATGATTTTCATACAAAACAAAAACTTAATAATGAATATTTACTGCAAATCAATGTGACTTCTGCTGTTGCTCTTGACCTTGCCGAACCCGCGACACTGACTCACCGAATCTCTGGGGATCGATCGAACCCTGGTTAAGAACCACTGGATCTAGGAGATATCTCACTCAGAAAGTACAAATTGGGGAGTCAAGCAAATGAATTTTAGAAAGGTGAGAAAGAACAGAGCAGTACCCAATTCTCATTAAGAAAATGGCAGCAAATTTTTTTTTGTAAGGTATACATTTTTTGCTATGTTATTATTGTATTTATGATCTACTAGCTGACCCGGATAACTTCATACCGCCTCTGAATCAATAACTGTTATGTTAACTTATTAGCTGAATTAAATTCAGTTTTGTATTAAGTTCCTTCCCATTTCCTCTCCTTCCTTCGATAAAAAGACCCTCCACATAGCATCCCCAAAAATGACATAGACCCCGAGGGAAATTATTTTCCTCAGGACCTCCTGTGTTGAGCTAATGTAAAGAAAAGTTAAATTTACACAATGAAGAAATTTATCGACGCGCAACTATTTTGTTTTGTTTTGTCAGTATCAGGAATGGCGTTGTGTACGGATTTAATTTTTTTGTAATTCTCCTACTTTTCCACTTACTTACGGGAATTGCGTTTCAATTTCTTATACATGTGAGGGAGATTTATTATAATTATTGTATTTTTCCTTTGGAGTGGGGCAGACATATGTTCAGGCCCGGACTGGGAACATTTGGGGCCCTCCGCTAAAACCTGTAAACCGGGGCCCCCTAACGTGTGGTGGGGGGGGGGGTGGGTTCAGAAAACGGGGGGTCCGGGGGCCTCCCCCGGATTATTTTTGAAAATTAGGTGCTTGAAAACAATGAAAACGCGTTTCTACGCTATATTGGCACCTATAAAGAAGAAGAAATACGAATAATATTCGAACAATAAATATATAGAACAAAATTTCAAAAAATTACAACCCATAATAAAAACAATAATCTAAAATTTCGATGACCTACTACAGTCGTGTCATCGATTATCTCTGAGGTAGTGCTTGATGGTTTTAACCACGTAAACATTGAACTGGCACACTGAAAATCTTCTGGTTTCTTTTTCTTATTTTCCTCTCTTTTTTTGAAAACCACTCTTGTAAGTTCTCATCATTGTTTTTTTTTCCGTTCGTAATATTAATTAATCAAATAATGTACCACAACTCAACTCTAAACAAAAAATTTAATTTAATAATTTAACTAAAAAAACTGCGCTATAAATTTAGCAAACCGCATCGCATAAACTCGACTTGTAGTGGCTTGAAAACAATAGTGTTGGGTGGATGTTATTATAAATGTAGGAAAGGGGGGAGGCAGTGGCGGACTAAGCCCGTCAGAGGCCCCGGGCGGGAAAGCTGAATGAGCCCCCCCCCCTCCTAGTTTAAAAAGTTGATGTAATTTTACAAGATTTTTATTCAGTTCACACGGGCCTCTGGTCCCGGGGGACCTCCAAGCGCCTCCGTGTTCCCTTGATCAAATCCTAAACAAGGCTTTAAGGCACCAGGGCACTGTAAAAAAAAATCATCATATTTTTTTTTCATTTTCTAAAAGATGCATTTGTTAATAATGCTATTACCTAAAGTTTCAAGGAAATTCTAAGAAAATTTACAAAAAGTTTTAAACAGTTTGTATGATGAATTATCCTTCAGCAAAACTTTCAACGCGTTTTTCTCGAAACTACATTTTTCAACTTGCTTGACAACATATTAGAAAAACTATACATCCGATTTGCATGCACCAAGTCTTAAACTGTTAGAAAATCCAGTCACTATGGGAATTTTTTATAAAGTGCCCCCTTCTATATTTTTTGAGAACGCTGAAAATTTTTCATAAAAAACCGAATATAAAATTCGCTGGTCTGCCATTTTTCCATTTTTTTAGATATCAAAATTCCTTTACGTGGTGCCGTAGACACTGGATTTTCAAACAGTTGACTTGGGAGATGCAAAAGTAAAAGCAAATGCAATAAAATACATACATTCGGATGTATAGTTTTTTTTTTAATATGTTTGTCAAGCAGGTTGAAAACGAGTTTAAAAAGTTTCAGAATAAATGCATTTAAAGTTTTGCTGAGGGATAATTTAACGTACACACTGTTTCAAACGGTTTCACGTAAAACGCTGTAAAAAACATTTGGTGAGAGCTTTGTTGACTTCAGAAAATGAAATGAAAAGAAAATTACAAACATTTTTTTACAGGGTCCGGGTGCCTTAAATCATTGTGTAGGATTTGATCAAAGAAACATGGAGGTGTTTGGAGGCCCTCCCCCCCCCTCCCACCGTTAGTCCGCCACTGAATCTTTTTAATTAATTACCTATTTTATTACTATCTTTATTATCTGTAATGATAAGATAGCCTTCAGCAAAGGGCCTAAGATAGTAAAAAAATATTAAGTGCAATACATAAGTGAAATTGGAACTAAAACTGTACAGACATTAGAAAGATCAGTAGTAGTAATTTTAATTTAAAAATTGTAAAATACCGGTAAAATGTATTTATTTATTCTTATTTTATATGTACAGGATGATGTTTGTATTTGTCCTCCCAACCCCAAACCACCTCTTACATTGGTACTAAACATATTTTAAAGGCACCAGGACACTAAAAAAAAATTGTCACTTTTTATTTCATTTTCTAAAAGATGCATTTGTTAATAATGCTTTCACCAAATTCATTCAAAATTGACGGAGATACAGCATCTTATAAGAAACCGTTTTAAACAGTTTGTATGTTGAATTATCCATCAACAAAACTTTGAACGAGTTTTTCAACCTGGTTGACAACATATTGGAAAAACTATACATCTTATTTGCATGCACCATGCATCAAGTCTTAAGCTGTTCGATAATCCAGTAACTATAGCCATTACAGTATTATCCATAAGACGTGTAGGCAACTTCCTAGGAGCCCCGCATTGGGTAGGGGCCTCTAGGATAAAGGGCCCCGAGACGTGCATTGCCTAGGGATCATGTTAAAGCCGGTCCTGGCAGGCTACTTTTGTCCATAAGGCAGTGTAGGCCACTGCCTAGGGGCCCCTATCCGATGCGAGGCCCCTAGAGTAAAGGGTCCCCGAGACGTGCGTTGCCTAGGGGCCCCGACATGTTTAAGCCAGCCCTGGCAGGGCCGTATTGTCCACAAGGCAGTGTAGGCCACCGCCTTCGAAAATCCAATCCTCCAAAATCAACTATAGCCAGGGCCTTAATATCCATAAGAAGTGTAGGCAACTCCCTAGTAGCCCCGCATCGGGTAGGGGCCCCTAGGGTAAAGGGGCCCCGACATGTTTAAGCCAGCCCTGGCAGGGCCGTATTGTCCACAAGGCAGTGTAGGCCACTGCCTAGGAGCCACGCATCGGCTAGGGGCCCCTATGGTAAAGGGGCCCCGAGACGTGCATTGAGTAGGGGCCCCGACATGTTTAATCCGGCCCTGACTATGATACCGAACGAGAAAAATTTACCATAAAAAATAGAAAGTAAAATTCATTCAAAAGTAAAACGCATTCAAAATTTGCTACATGATAATTCAACATACAAACTGTTCCAAACGGTTTCACATAAAATGCTGTATCTCCGTCAATATTTCGAATTTCCTTAAAAAAATTGTGAGAGCGTTCTTAACAAGTGCATCCATCAAAAAATGAAATGAAAATTACAATTTTTTTTACAGTGGTGTCTTAAAGCCTTGTTTAGGGTTTGATCAAGGGAACATGGAGGCGTTTGGGGCCCCCCCAAGACTGGAGACCCGGGGCGGACCGCTCCCCCGCCCCCCCCCCCCCCTTAGTCCGCCCTGGCAGGGGAAGGACGATATGCGCTTGCGTGGCCCTACTGAGTGATCAGCTGATCTGATGGGACATCGCGGTGCAGTTGTCTGCTGGACAGTGGACACACGTCACCGCGCAGACGATGCGGATGACAGTGGATCGTATAAAGCTTTCGTATACAGGGCGAGATATAAACAGTTGTTGGACATGTTGTACTTTTGGAAAATGTATTTTTTTTTAAATGTAAACAAACATTACCAAGAACACAAAATACCTACTAACAAGACAAAAACTTTTTTTGTTCGTGTTGTGGGGCCCCTTCGGGGCCCCCTCGCGCCGGGGGCCCTCCGCGATCGCGGACCTGCGGACCTGGCCAGTCCGGGCCTGCATATGTTCACCGTTTGTCACAATTTCGACTGTTGACATTCAGTGTGTAAGAAATAGGGGCAGAATTGTAGGTTTAGGAACAAAAGCAAAACAATCAGCGCATTGACATTTGACGGTTTTGAATTTTTGAAATTCACTCACTATTCAATATTATACTTATCACAACATTGCTGCAGCTCTTTCAAAATATGTGAATTCGTTCCATACAAAATGTATGAAGAAAATATTTTTTTTTCATAACTTTTCTTTACGTGAAGTTTTCCGATATTTTAAAAGCTATTCTGCTATTCGGGGTAGAGACAAATTCAACAAATCAAAGATCATAAACATTGGTCCAGCCGTTCCTGAGTTATAAATGGTGTAACTAACCCGACTTTGTTTTATATATTAATAAAGATATATAAAAATGTGCGATACTTTGATTTTTATTAGAACAAATGTCTTTATAACTTTTGCAGGTTATTCCCATCAATGTAATATATCATCTTCTTCTTCTTTTTTGGTGCTTACTACAGAGCCTTAAATTGAGGAAATAACAGTACAACACAATTATGGTTACCCTGAACCCGGGCAGGCAAATAGTAGGTGATTCTTGAATATCACAGATAAATATTTGGTATCGTTTTTATTACATTCATGGACACTTTCCATAAACAATTCAAACTACCAAAGTTATCTTCTAAGAACTACATTTATGATAAGGCATCACACCAGAGTAAATTCATTGATGTAATAAGGTATAGGGGTTAATTTTCAACTGTGGTTTTAGAAAGTTGCGATGCCAAATTTATAGAACATTCACGAAAATAAATAGTAAAGATGCTTGGATCACAGTTGATATAATATGTAGATTAAACCCTTTCGGACCAACCAAACACTAAAATTAATTAATATTTATTTACACAATTTATTATAAATGGTGCAATAGATAGTCCTGATTTAACTAACCTCGTCGAATTTCATCTATCTATTTAAGATGACAATATACCCTAAAATATATTCAGAATCTTAACGACGTAAGTAAAGAAACCGTATATACAAATTGCGACTCGCGACCCGTGCTCTGGACGAACCTACTGTCGAATTTGCCGTATCAAAGAAAAGAGGAAGAAGATAAATAATGTGGGAATCTTAACGACGTAAGTGAAGAAAGCGTGTAAACAAATATACGCCGCGGCACGGCGTATTGCACGAACGTACGGTCGAATTCACCCTAGCAGGCCTGGAGATTCGACCTTTCTGTAGCGTTGATTTTAATTAATTCTGAAGAACGTGCTACAAATATTAAAAATGTAAACACATGTTGTCCTCCCGAAATTATTAATTCATCGTCTAGAAAAATAAAATCTGGTGCTTACCGCTAACTTTATAGTTGAAAATCGGGTTATATAGTTTTCAAATCGTTGTACGTAAAATATATTAATGGTAAGGTACTGTTTTTATTAATCTAGTATATAAATAATTTGCATTTCTTATGCGGCATGGAAATAAAAAAGTTATTTTAGTTAAGGATTCGCCGGAAATTATTAAAATGTAAGTTTTGAGCGTACAAAAATTATTAGGATTGTGTACCGCCTTAACTGCACGGAAGGTTGGTACAAGAAAGCTATACTATAAAATATTTTCAATCAATATTAATTTTATTTATACCTACTATAGAGCTTTGTATGTAATTGAATCTCTTTGTGAGATTTCTAGACTTGTGAGAAATTTGGGCTAGAACTGAATATAAATAAGACAAAATACGTGCTCATAAGCAAAAATAACGCATTGGATGAACATCTTTATATTGCTGGAACAAAACTGGAGAAGGTACAAAGTATTGTATACTTGGGCTGCAATGTAAATGATAGATGAGATCCTTCAGTTGAAATCAAATGCCGCATTGAGCAAGCTCGTGCAACCTTTATCCGCATGAAAAAAATGTTCTGCAGTCATGATCTCAACCTTGGAATACGAATGCGAATGGTCAGATGCTACGTGTTTTCAATATTATTTTATGGAATGGAAGCATGGACGCTTACTGAAGAATTAATTAGGCGACTCGAGGCATTCGAGATGTGGATCTATAGAAGAATACTTAAAATAAGCTGGATGGACAGGGTCACAAATGAAGATGTTATGGTTCGGATGAATAAAGAAAAGGAAGTAATTAAAACCATAAAAATCCGAAAACTTCAATATCTTGGACACGTGATGAGACATCCAGAGAAGTATGAGATCTTGCATCTCATAATGCAGGGAAAGATTGCCGGAAGACGGGGCCCTGGAAGAAGGAGAACCTCATGGCTGAAAAACCTGAGACAGTGGTTTGGCCAGTCTACCGTGGAGCTGTTCCGGGCCGCAGTAAACTAAGTCCGCATAGCCAACGTCCGTTGAACGGACAAGGCACAAGAAGAAGAAGAGTGAGATTTCTCAACCAAATGCCACAATTAACTATATTCCTACTCTTTTTTATTATTTCTTATTTAACTATGATTTTGAGACATGTGTTTATGGTATGTTTATACCGTTGATATTAAATCTTCTTTGTGTGCCCTATGGTCCCCCCGACGCCGACGTTAGCGATCACTCTTGAAAATGTCTCTCTGTCTTGCGCTGCCCGGAATAGCTCCTCCACACTTCTAATGCCGGTTCACTATCGTATATTTCGCAGTCAAGACATTTGTCTCCTACCAGGCCCTCGGCAACCCTCTTTCTTGCCTTTCAATATTAAATGGAGCAAGTGATACTTCTCCCCTCGAAGTATGCGACCCAGATATGATTTTTATTAATGTAAGCAGTTCTCTATCTGCTCTAGCTCGCCTGAGAATTTCTGTGTTGGTGATCATGTCGGTTTATGGGACCTTGAGCATTCTCCGGTGAAGCCACATTTCAAAAGCCTCTAACGCAGTGGTTCCCAACCTTTTTCTGACCTGGGACCACTTGTACGTTTATTTTTTCGACAGGGACCACCCCCCCCCCCCCCCCAGGACGGACCAATTTTTTATGAAGTCGAAATTGGTGTTTGTCAACTTTAATAGGGGGGGGGGGGGGGGTGATGACACCACGTTATCCGCCCTATAACCACTGCTTATGGTCAGTGGCGCTAGCATGGGTGGCACCCGGGACGGATTGCACAGCGGGAGGAGCGTAATGGAGGGGGCGGAATGGGATGGGATAGAGTAGGACGGGTTCTAGCAGAATATTTACCACAATGGAGGGGGTGGAATGGGATAGAGTGAGACGGGTTCTAGCAGAATATTTACCACAACGGAGGGGGCGGAATGGGATAAAGTGGGACGGGTTCTAGCAGAATATTTACCACAACGGAGTGGGTAGAACGGGGTAGGATCGGGTGGTACGTAATAGAATACCATAATGGCCACTGAACACAAGGTACAATAATGATAAACTGAATATTGACCCGATTTTTTGTATTCAGACTTCTCGACCAGGGACCGCCCGAGAGCTGGCTTGTTTATTGACCGGCGGTCCATCGCAGACCATCTTCTAGCCTCTCGCGGACCACTAACGTGGTCCGCGGACCACTGGTTGGGAAACCCTGCTCTAACGTGTTCATGGTATTTACTTTCAAGGTCCATGTTTGTCCATGATATTAAATAAATAAATTAATATAATTGAATGTACATATATTTCAAATTTTTTTCCTAAAAATTTACGGTTTTCGTTTCCGATTTCTGGTATAGCTGGTAAGCGGTAATTTTTTGGAATTTAGTAAGCAGTTCAGGCATTAGCGATTGTTGTATTTTAATGATAATTTCTTAAGGCATTTTTTAAATATTAGTTTTGAATGCATTTTTTCAATTTTTATGTAATTTTTTTAAATTTTAAAAATGTTATATTTTATCATTTTACGTGAAAAACGCCCTCTAAGACCTAGTGCTCTTTTAACTGAAAGCAGCAATAACTTCTAAAGTATTGCAAAAAAAAGTCATCATAGGAAGACGCGCACGATAATCGTTATCAACCATCAAATTTGTTCTCAGTTTCACAACCAGTTTTAATTCGGGTCTGGAACAGTTTTAACGTGGGTTGTAACGTGTTTTATGACTGGTATGATGTAGGGGTCTTATTAATAAAGTGTTTTAAATTTTACACACTTGATTAACAAACCTCAATGAAGGAGGTTCTTTAGCAGTTCTTTAATTTTTTAGAGTTCCTTTTATAACCTATTCAATTGTGTTATTATTCAATTTAAAAAAAATAAGTTTTACTCTGCAATTCACCCCAATTGGTTCCCTATGTTTGGTAACTTAGCAGGGATGCCCGGGTTCATGTGGTGAGATTTGTTCAGGTACTGGCGGCAGATGCGTCTGCCCACCTGCTGTGTGGCGGGTCGGATCAAGAGAGATTGGTTAAGGGGGGCCTTTTGACCTTTCCAGCCGGGCTCACTCGACCCATCACCTTTCACCACCATTGGAAGGATGGAGTCATTCGTCCGACGCTCCTGGACTCCTATATTATGTACATTAGGACGTGAAGTTTAAGCAATTTGGGAGGCGGTAATGGGTACCGCCGCCCCGAGAACCTGTATTGGATAACCAACACCTCTGTCATAGGTCACTCCATGTGGTTCGCCACGTTTGGTGATTTAGCAGGGATGCTCGGGTTCATGTGGTGAGGTTTGTTTAAGTCTTGGAAGCGGATGACCAGGACACACTGAGCCCCAGATTTCTACCCACCCCTCTTTTTTTCCCAGAATTTACTATCCTTTCCTGCCTTAAAAAGACCCTCCACACAGCAAACCATTAGATTAATAGTGCTATCTTCTTCTTCACCGACATAGATAAAATTATTTCATTAAATAAATTGACACAAAATTCACATCAAAGAACATAAAAACTCCAAAAAAAAATCACCATAACAAAAGCAGCATTCAATAAAATCACACAATCATACTTTCGTTCAGGGACGATTTTTTTGTTGACTTAATCCGCTTTCATTTTAAACTTCTTCACGTTCCACAATACATAAAAAGTAGTGGAAAATTCGTAGTAAATTCCGAAATATTATGAGCGTCCGTTGCACTGACGGAGCATTGTTCCACTGCACCGTTTCCACAAAAAGAGCATTCCTAAGATAATAAACCTGTTGAAGCTAAGCAAAACAATGACTTTGAAGCTGTCGTAAAAAACAATGAAAAATATTTTTCTTTCTGTAATTTTTTTTTAGTTTCGAAAACGGAAATCAGCAACTCCATCAAAACAAAATGATTTACAATAATTGCAATTTTTTCTACCGGTTTCTTCAATAATCGCCAATTCACCCTGTGGCATCATTTGAGAATTGGAACTGTCGCATTCAAAACATCTTTCGAATTACAGCTTCAGATGCACTCGAAATGGACTGTAAATTCTCATACTAACAAACAAAACGAGACGTAACGGTGTTTTTTCTAGAATTGGTGATAGCGTGTAGGAAAAACAAGATATGCAAGAAAAAGGAATGACCAATCACTTATCACTGTATTCTGCGAAGGAGCACACGATACTGGCACTGCTGAAAACTAGATGCATTCCAGGAGAAACCCTGAATTTTAGCTGAGCAGTGACCTCTGGCCAGTGTAATATTGTAAACATTTTTTTTTAATAAACGTTATTATACAGTATGTCAAGTTACAGGATGTTAAGTTAGTTAGTTATAGTAAGGCTGTTTAGTTTCAGGTTGCCTTCACATCATATTCATAATGTTTGTAAGTATATTATCACTTTGTTCTCTCAGCCATGTTTTTACTCTTGTTTTATATCTTTTTGTTTGATTTGGTAGAGCATTGTGTAGTTTCGTAGCACAAATTTAATATTTCTCTGTGCACAAAAGATTTGTTGAAACTGGGAGTAACCAGTATATTTTGGCTTATTCCCCCGGATTAGTATTTATGTTGATTAGTAGAGAATTCAGATAATATTACTTTTTTAAATTAAATATTTTTGAATAAAATTTCTTTGCATTTTAGTCTTGAAAATTAATTAAATTAATTTATACATATATGTACATTTTTTTTCTATCCGAGGTTGGCTTTCATCAGGGCATGCTTCTACCTGCAGGCTGTACCTTCCTTGGATCTACTGCCCTTGTACCTACCAACTCCCAGAATTCCACAAAATATAATATATTACTCCATTACTATTTCATCAAAGTTGTATCACGGTCCACAAAAGAGTGGGAAGTGTGGAATTTTTCCGTGGAACAGGTTTCCCGCAAATAGCTCTGTCAACTATATACCAGTAGAACTGTAGAACTTTAGGTACGAGCTGCCATCACAAATGAAACGCGGAATTGAAAACACTGTTTTGTGGAAATTTGATCAATTTGCTTTATTTCATCTTTTGGCATTTATTGGAAAAAAGATTGTGGAAAGGGATTTTAAAATAAGCAATAAATTGCATCAATTTAATTTGTGCCATAAGGTGGGTGTTTTTGAGGTGGAAACTTCTTTAGCACCATTATTTGAAACTCGATGAAACGAAAAACAGCGACAATAAAAAGTGACAAACACATTCATCTATAGGATTTAGCCTGCGTGAAAATGAGATATAATCGGTCTTTGTGCGGTACTTCGTTGCCTCACAATTCTTGTCTTTTTTCGTTTTCTGAAGGTTCCACTTCTACCGCGTGTGAACTGCATACTTGTAACTTTTTAAAATATACTTCACCCCACAAGAATGCCCCTATCTGCACGGTTTAACGGCAGGGCAACTATGTCGTGACCCGGTTGGGCAGCGATGTGAGTCGGATTAAGGGACGGGCTGTAGAAAGGAATTTGTTAATGCAGGTCTTAAAAAGGTCCGGAGGGGGAAAACTTGTTCATGCCTAAAAACTCCTGTCGTAGTTTATCTACTTGTTTAAGATACCACTCGACAGAACAGATGTTCTACCACAGCATAGCTTAACAGGAGGAATGGTGCTATTGAATGAAGTTGCTAAAAGAGTGGATTTATTTAAATAACAAAAAAAAAAAATTTATATCCATCTTCCAAAATGTAACGATTTTAAAATATCTACGAAATCTTGTACTATAAATGGATAAATAAACTGTCGAAAAATAAATAAATAAAATTGCACATATAATATGTACTTCCTTGCAAAAAGTCACTGATAAACAGCTTTTTGTCTTAATTACTTATTGTTACAAGCGACAAAGGGACATTGCGAATATTAAAAAAGGTAAACTTTCGAAATCTCTGGACACGCTTCACAAGAATATTTTTTCATAAAAAAACTTTTGATACACCTAAATTATGTACTATAAAAGACAATTATTTGAAGTCGGGCGATAGAAAATACTGCATTATTAAATTTAAAAAATGCACGTATGTAAAAAAACTAGCCTAGAAATCTTTTATTAATTCTATTTTATTTTCAGCATTCCGCTAAACTAACGCTTACCTAAAAGGCATGGATTACGTGGTAGTAACATCTCTTCTAGACCTTTGTTATGTTAAAGTATTAGAAATACCAACATAACCAAAAGACAGAAACTATTGTAAATGGCCGCCAACCCATACAACGAAAGCAAATTTCCATTTTACGGCATTGAAATTTTGAATGCAATATTTTCCATCGCCCGATTTCGAAAGTTTACCAAAATAATTACAGTACGTGATTTTTTAAGGATCTGCACTAGATTTAAATGTCCGGGTTAAATTTTCCCCACAGGAAAAACTAAACCCTTTCACACACTTTCCCAAATGATCATCTAGTCAATCCACGCTATGCAATTGCACTATATAAGTATTATAAATATAAAACAATACATGAACAACATGTCAACCTACCAGAGACCAAATGGGAAAATAATTCACCGACTCCAGATATTTTCATATCAGATGGTTCGGCTCGGTGGAATTCCTAATTGAACCTATAAATCCTACTGATCCCTCAATATAATATTTAAAAAATCTTTTGTAATCCTACTTGTATTTAAAATGATTGATTTTTCATTTTTGTATATAAATTCTTTGACAAATCTAATATGCCTAAATTTTGAAACACAGATCTAGGTATAATGCCAGTAGCCGAAATAACAAATGGTAATATTTTTATAGTCTGAGAATGCCAAATTCTTTTAATCTCATTTCCTAAATCTGTGTATTTAGGAAATGAGATTAAAAGAATTTGGTTAATTACATATTATTATTATTATAACGAAAAATAGAAATCATTGTAATACAACTTCTAATAAATATCACAAACGTCACAAATGGCAGTAGTACCAAGTGTCAGAAAAAGGTCAAAAGTTGATCTCTTTCGTGAAAATAGACTCAATGAAAAGTGATTTAATAATGGATGGAGAATAAATTTTGGAGACGGATTCGTTCTTGTCTGTGACCGGTTGATCTATGATCCCTTCAGGCTGTATGGCTGGGGGGGTGACGGGTTCACTTGGAGAAATCGACAAAGAAGTTTGTGAAGATGGATTAGGTACTATTCGTGTTTTTTTGTGATTCAACCGTTTCATTTTAGCATGTTTTGTGGTCATCTATATCTTCTATGTATATTTTATTTATTTTTTAAATTTTTATTTTATTTATTTCAACGCCCATAGGGCTTTTACATAGAATGTAGTACATTTTTTTTAATTACAGCGAAAAGAATAGGTTTACAAAATACAAGTAACAAAATATTTATTCATATGTAAAAGCCCCGATAAAGGGCGTTAATAAATAAATAAATATATGTTAAAAACAAAATATAGGTTACATAAAATATAAGTGTTAAAAGAAAAAAAAAAGGTTACATAAAATATAAGCGTTAACAAAATACAGGTAACATAAAATATAAGAAACAAAATATAGTCCATAAAATATAGGAGTTGAGATAAAGTAGGTAAGGTTAAAATTGTTGTTCACATTATTTTATGGGATAGGTAGAAATAAATAGTTGGCACATATGGCGTTTGAAGTTTGCTAATTTCAAATTATTGTCAAATACATCCATATTCTTTAAGTATTTGTTACCAAGACTATGTAAACGTTGTATTGGAGAATGTAAATCATAGTTCGAATGAGATGTACGAATATAAAATGTCAATGTTTGTCTAGTTGTTCGTGTAGGTACATGTAGATTTATTAATTGCAGGAGTTCACAACTGTTTAATTTAGAGTTTAATAATTTTAATAAAAAGGTTAGGTCGTTTATTTTTTGTCTGTTTTCTAATGTTGGAATATTTAAAGTATTCATTAGCGACGGGTAATTTATGTGCTCTAAAGGGATGTTAAGTTTAAAATTTACAAAACGTAGAAATTTTCTTTGAATTCTTTCAAAAGATAGTATGAATATGAATTTTGTAGAAGGGCGACCAGACTATGGAGAAATACTCTATTAGGCTTCTAACAAGGGATGTGTATATAAAGAATAGTTTGGGTGGGGCATCTGGGTTTGTTTTATAGAAAAATCTGATTTAATTTTGAGGTTGATGAAATCTTGCACATTTAACCTAAACAAGAGGAAGGTCACCGTCTACATGAGATTTCTAAAAAAGGACCCTCGTCCCCCTTTCCCACTCGTTAGAGCAGAATGTTGAAACTAAATTAATGAATTTTGCACACCTGACGTTCAACATGTCCAGTGGTAAGGCTCTTGACTCGCACTCCGAAGGTCGCGGGATCGAATCCCGGGGGGCAAATAAATTTTATTTGATTGATTTGTGTTATTACACAATTTATTCATTTAAAATAATATGTAGTATATTTGCGGCACGTTCCAGAGTGGAAGATACTCCCAGTAAGACCCCAATTCAGAATTGAAACGTTGCTTGAAATTGCTTCTGCCGTGTTTGGTGACCAGATCTGAATAGCCAGGTACTTCTCCACCTTCCTCTTCCCTATCTCCTTCCCCTCCCCACTACCTTCAGCCTCACAACATTCCTCAATTGGGGATACCATAGTCCCACTGGCTCCAGATGGGAGCAGTTGGGAATGTTGTGCGGTATTAATGTAAAAAAAAATGTATGGGGAAAACTAATGTTGTATACGTATAATTTTATAAATTTATACATTAATAATTTTTTATACATCTCTTCACATTATAAATTATAGTCCTCCGCCGCATTTCTCTGTCTGTCTGTCTGTTCGCAATAAACTTAAAAACTACTCAACGGATTTTCACGCGGTGTTCACCAATAGATAGAGTGATTCACGAGGAAGGTTTGGGTATATAATTTGTGAAGGTTTTGTGTAAATTCGTTGAAAATATATAAAGGAGAATGTCTGTATGTGGTGGACGAGCGGGCTGGCAAGCGGGCGGTCTGGATTTGATTTTTATGCAAATCTACAGTTTTATGCCGAGATTGAGATATGACACAAGCCATCGTATAACCTTATTCGTTTATTTACAAACTGTTTATAGAGATTTACTTGTTGTGTTTATTGAAACATTATTTAGACCTAAATTTAAGGTCTAAATAATGTTTCAAAAATAAAGGTATCTCTTATTAGTTCATCTCTATTATTGAAAATATTTAAAATCTACTGCACAAAAAAATAGTAATGCTACTATTTTTAGGGAGAATACTTCGAACAACGAAATTAAAAATGGCGGCAATTGATCAGCTGATTGCCCGACCCTATGGTAACTTTTCAGGAGTAATGACGTCACACGATTCACCATACATACGGTGGTTTTCGGAGAATCTTGAAAAATTAAAACTATGATAATTATTTTAACTATTAAAACTAACTCTTACTGACTGGCTTATATTGAACCACTTAATATTACACAAAGATCGAGATGAAGGTCACTGTCTACATTTGATTTCGAAAACTCCGTGTAAAGCCCGGGCATCGCCGGGGACTTCAGCTAGTTAATTATAATAAAATCATTTTTCAAATCAAATCACTTTTTCATCATCATTCGGGTCACGTAGTGCTACATATGATTACATGACAGTTGATCCCCTGACAGTTGGCATACTTATATTGAGTTGGTTTAGGGAAAAAATGGTATAGGTACCTACTTACACATAACATAACTAAGTGTTCTCGAAGGGGTGTGCGGAGAGGATATATCGCCGAATAACTACAGAATAAAACATATTTTCATTCAAATGCTTCCAGGATAAAACTACAAGGATATATGTAGTATGTTCCAGCGTGTCTCTCTCTCTCTGGTTTCAATCGTGGGATTGGTTTGCAGCAATTTCATCTATACGTTTCTTCCGCTCTTCCCTGTCTTGTGCGGCTCTTTTGAAGTCTGCATATGATGAGCAGCGCACGTCCACCAGCAGGTCCTCCAGGTACTCTCGGCGTGGGCGTCCCTTAGCGTTTGTCCCCTCGGTCATACCCTCCATTATGGCATGCAAGAGGCCTTCTTGTCTTATTACATGGCCGATCCATCTTGCGTGCCTTTCGGACAAGATCCTGAGCAGGTGCCTTCCTCCTTCGATTCTTTGGAGAACCTCCTCATTTGTGATGTGGTCTCTCCAGGAAATTCCTAATAGTCTTCTATAGGACCAGCGTGTAAGTTTAAATAATTTCTATACATTTCTTTCTTTGCATTTAAAAGTTTACCACGTAAGCTCCAGTATAATTTAACATATTTTTATAAAACAGAAAAGCCCGAAATATTTCATTCAGCCAAGGTTTGTCAATTTTTTTCAAAACCATAAAAAATGGGGTGAAGATAACCTATAACCCACTGGAGCGCTTTTTGCCACAATATGACACTATTTAAAATACCTCGGTGATGCCAATTTTGTCGAATTTTCCATTATTTGTGAGTAATTAATTTGAGGTTTACGATTTTAAAATATATTTTTTAATTAATCCTATGAATACGTGATAATCGACCAAAGATAGGTGAATTTATTGGCTGTGTAGAACTATAATCAGTTTGTATGTCTCCATATTAAGGCTCTGCAACCGGGCCCGAAAAGAAGAAGATAGAGAGATACGAAATTACGAATGTTAGAGGAGAGCGCTAACATTTACAGCGACAAAATTGATGCGAAAATTGCGAAAATGTTTAATAAAACACGACTCGTTTAAAATAGAGCAAAAATCTCGCGGGCATTATCTTAAACAGCATTTAAAGAAACACTGTGATTTTTTTCATATATATAACTTGTAAAATAACTGAAACAAACGTGTTAATAATAATTTTTGGAGCATACTTTGCGATTTTTTCTATCGAGGGAATTTTATATAATTCGCGTTTCGGCGCGGGCAAAGTCTAGATATTATCTTCAAGAATAACATATATATATTAAGAGCTTTAAAACTTACCGTGTTTACGGGAAATATGTAATAAATCGGTAAAAATCCGGGTAGCGGGCCCTTAAAATTCGGAAGTATGTTTTTTTATGTAGGCGGAAAATATTAAAAATGATTATCAACAAATTTCTAGCAATCGGAGAAAAAAGTTTTAAATTAAGCTGTCGCTCCAGTGGTTAGGTTAGGTTAGATCAGGTTAGGTCACTGATTAACTAAATATCATTTTTAGTCAAGTATAAATGGCAAATAAATATTTAAAAAAAACCATTGGTAAGCGATTTTTAAAACATTAGCTTTGTTTGCTTTAAAAATTTAATTGCTTTTTAAGTCCGTTTGCCGTATTAAAACCTGAAAGAGTCTTTTATAATATGCTTTCGAAAATAGTATTTTAATTTGGGATACATTAAAAAACAGCATCTCTTTGAAATTTAATGTCAAGCTGAATATTTTATGAAATGATATGATTTTTGTCTGGACCCGAGGGTTTTAATAATTACACGATTTATATTTTTTCTTGTATCTACTGTGTAGTTATATGTTTTAGTATATGGGAACTGTAAAGTTTGGACATTGAACAGAAAATCCCTAGAAGTCTAATCTAGACGGAATTTAAAGAACAACGTTATAGCTTACAGCAGTGAAAAATATTATGTCAAAACAAACGGGGTGTCCGAGGGTAAAGTGCACAAACTTCGGTAGGTGATTACGATAGTTCAAGTAAAAAAAGAAGAACATCCTTTTTCAAAAATTCAACGTTTTAAGGTAGCTTTCGGGTAAAGTTTGTAAGCTGAATAGTTCGCATAGAAAAAAGTTGAAATTTCGAAATAAGTTATTTATCTTTTTTACTTCTATTGTCACGTAGTCATCTCTCGAAGTTTGAATTCGAAGTTTTGCAATTTTCTATTGGACACCCTGTAAATCATTAAATAAGAAGAAAACACTAATAATTTAAACAAAAATATGAAAAAGGTAACGGTCTCTACTGGGACTCTAACCCAGAATCTCTTGTCTTACCAGGAAAATCGCCCTACCAATTTAAATCCTGCCACCTATTATTTTCAAACTTCCCATTGTTAGCCAGCCGTATGAAATCTCGGAAAAGAATACTTTTGAAGTAATATTTTTTTCATTTATTTCGAACTATCTTTTATTTTATTTACCGAAACACATTCTTTTAACAATAAACTATCGACAAAAATAACATTACCTGTATTTATTTGATGAATTGATAGGTTTATCGAAATTTTTGTGACCAAACATCGACTGACTTTGACAGCTCATTTCGCGGTAAAATGCAACCGAAAAACTCCACAGATAAATTATTTAAAAATACTCTGGTCTTGCCAGGTTAATGAAACTTTTAGGGGTTTCTGGAATACTGTTGGCGCAAGCGATTCTGACCTTGTTCTTGATACAGTTTCTTTATACATAAGCGTCAAAACCGCAACCAAATTGTTTTTTTTTTTTTAATTTTTGACGGATCGCCGGTGCACGAGCGGCCGGAAAAAGGTCTCTTTAAGAAACAATATTACCTTCGACTATTTTTTTTTTCATTTTATTGGTCACTATGTACCTTTTTCATTGGAAACACGTATTCAAAGAACTGGTTTTTAACCTAAAATAATAATAAATAATAATCTGAATAACCTTCAAAAGGTATAAAAACAGAGTTGTGTAATGAAAAATAAAAATTTATAAGGTTTATTATATATACTGGCTTTTGCTCGCATATTACTAGGGAGTTCCCACTTCGCCTCCTCCACCTTCCCTATCCCCACTCCACTCCTCCCCTCCGCCAAACGGCGTGACGCGACGGCTTAAAACGGTACCGTTACCGTCAAACGTAACGGTAGTAACATGTATAAGTCAGTCAACAGCTGTCACAAAGGAAAAACGTTGAATAAACAAACCATAATTTTGATATGTTTATAATACATAGGTTTTCATGTCGAACACAAGTGACAGATACATGACACAGGTTCAACCCTCGACCGTCACTCCTGCGGAATAGATTTCCGCGTTTGATCATACACCCTATAATATACACCGTGTGCGGAAACTAGTAGTACAAACTGAAAACTGGTGAATCTTCATCAACATCACAATCTTCGCTTGTAGTCGAATTATAATCATTTTTTTTTTATTCGAGTTTCGTTTTTGAATCTGAAAATAGAATTAATTTTTCAAATTTAAAATAAAAATCGTTGGCCAATGTATAATGCATTTTTATTTGCATCGCGAAGGGTAGTCTCGGCTCCAAAACTATTAAAAAACTCAATTTTTTTTTTTTTTTATATGATACAAATAACAAGTTATAGATTTTTAGCATTAACATGCCTCTTGAATTCTTCAAGGCTACTATTAAAAATATCGATAGTCTTGGAGGCGTTGTTTAACAGCGCCATACCTCGTGTCATGCTATGCCGAGCCAGTACGTCCGTTCTGCCACGTGGGATACAAAGCAGATCATGGTGACGTCCCTGGCTGTAGTTATTCGGTACGAACAACTTATAGCATTCCAGAAGGTATGGGCTATCTATTAAATTATTAATAATTTTGTACGCCGTTACTGCAAGGGCCCCACTCCTCCTCGAGTGGAGACTTTGGTAGCGCGTTTCGGCAAGCAAATCTTCGTGATGCATGAATCGCGGGTACTCTCCGTGCATTCTCAAATACATGTATCTCAAAATCTTTTTTTGAATCTGTTCTAGTTTTTCAATATATTTTTGTTGGTATGGGGCCCATACAGCAGAGGCGTATTCAATTTTAGACCTTATAATGCAGTTGTAATATTTAATTAAATGAAGACAATATTAGCGAAACTCAATCGAAAATCTAGAGACAGAAAAATCAGAAAAAGATATTGGCACCTCTGGAACACGTACCCAGGATCTTCTGCTTTCGTGGCAATAGCTCTATCAACTTCACTTCCTGAAATATCGTCGCCGTAGATGCCAAGAGAGTCAAGCCACAAAACCACAAAGCTGAGAAAACGGCCCTCAAAGATTTTTGGTCGCAAAAAAATGTAATTTTTTTGTCATAACTTTTTTGTTTTTATAGTTAGAAGGGTGAAACTTTTGAAATAGATATTTTGTGATGTTATCTTTATACCATTTGGATTGAACAAATGTAAAAAGCAGTATTTTAAAAGTTATGTGGGTTAAATCTATTGACCACTGAATTTTGAAATAAACGGATGGTACATTATGTAGTAGTCAAAAGAGTTAAGCCTCTTACGCCTGAGAATTTGTAGACAAAGTACTAACATTTTGTGGGCTGATACTCTAAACTCTAAAGTAAAGTCTATTAACTATCTAACCACCGCACTGTTTCCCTAATGGTTGAGCTGAGAGGATGGATCGCCAAACAGATCTTTGCACTGCTTGCGTCATTCACATTCATACATAACCCTTAGGTTATTCTGACTCATGACATGGAACGACACCAGTATTTGATTTACTTAATCATGCCATGTCTTTTTCGGGCGTCCTCGACTTTTACCATTAACATTTGTTTCACATAATATTCTCCTATCTACATGTCATTGTTCATCCACTCTACATGCTTCGTTAATCCGATCACATGCTCAAACCATCTAAGCATCCTTTGATCCTTTTCTTAATCTTTTGCACTACGCTTGCATTATTTGCGAATTTCCACACAGTAATTATATTTTATTTTAATTCAGTTTATTTTATTTTGATTTAACTTTATATTTCATTTTCTTTTTTATATTGGAGGCACCGCTAAATAATAGCTGCGTTCCAGGAGAAATCCTGAATTGTAGCTGAGCAGTGAGTGACCTTTTCAATGGAATCAATGTGTGATGTCTACTTTGTGCGACTGTTGAATCTGAAAAACTCCAGATTCAACAAATTGTGTGGTAATTATTTATTAATGTGGGTGTGCTTCAATCTTGCCAGTATGGTAATATTCTACGCTTGTTTATACCGCTCACTGAACCTTAGCAAATGAGACATGTCCGAGCAAACCAAAAATTTAAGTAATACTATTGATGACCTCTTGCCCCACTACCTTACCGCAGAATTTGTGGTCCTGGATCAATGTTCATAACGAACCTGGTTGAAATTCTCAGGATCAAGAGACTCTGCTGGAAGAATGGCAGAATCCTTTGCCCTTTGCCACGAATTGGAGAAAAAGGTTTAGGAGGAGCCTACACAGGTTCTAGATGTCCAGATTCACCGCTCCAATCTGCTAGACCAAATTTTGACCACTCAAGACTGAAGTCACAGCGCCTTTAGGATCGTCTGACCATTGCCTGGTGAAGACGTCAATCCCCGTTAACTTCAGACCGCCAAACGAAAGGCTGATGAGAAAAGTGTGGCACTATAGGTCAGCAGATGGTTCGGTCAGCGAACACATAATGCTTTTCCGTGGTCATCTGTACGTTTTCGGACCCCTCAAGATGTGCCCAGAAAATCGTTGAAGTCATCACATCTGCGCTGAACGGATTCATCGAATCCACTGTTAAAGAAAAAGGTGCGGGTTTAAAGCCATGGTTCAGTCGACAATGCTGTAAAGCAGTGCAATGAAAAAACGCAGCTTACCGAGCCAACAACACGTCTCGAACAACCAAAGACAAAACAGCATTGCACAAAATGGCAAAAAAAACCAAGAAAATCATAAATAGGTCAAAATTGAGCACGACCTTCAGATCATCCAAAACCTGGCTGGTGCCCGCAAGGCAGCAGAGCAAGCATTCTGGTCGCTTACGGGCTTAACAGGTCGCAATTTCTGCAAATCCAGTCTGCCACCTCTTATCAGACCTGACAGCTCACTAGCAAACACCGCCACTGAAAAGGCTAACCTATTAGGAAAAATGTTTGCGAAAAACTCAACCCTCGATGACCAAGGTGCTGTCCCGACGTCGGTTCCTCACTGCGGTTTTCATATGAAATAGCCGAGGATCCGGCATCGGGAAGTACTTTACAGCTATGAAACGATTTGCCGACTTTTGTGCTTCCTCCTTCCTACAACATGGGTCTCTTCAAGACCAATGTTCATTCCTTCCTCTCCTCAAAAAGAGCCTCCACACAACATCTCAGATGACATAACATTTTATTTTTTTTAAACTCTACAAGGAGGCCCTGGGGAAAATAATTTCCCTCCGGGCCTGCTGTGTGGAGTTAAATAAAAACATAAAATGATAAAAGAAAAAAATGTGTAATATTGCAAAAAAGGAAAAAAAATTAAAATAACACTAGCTGACAGTTTGGGACTCGCGATACCGCGACTGTATCGCGAGACGTATGCCCAAGCATACAAGATAGGCATTTTGTTGAGTTAGAGGAGGACAACACTATAAATCATTGTCGAATGTGAGCAGAGGCGCGCGCTTTCTCACAAATTTCGTGTTTCAGTTTCAGTTGCCAATGGCGTCAAGCCACACACAATATTAAATTATTCGGAAGTCAATAGATCTATGCGGCTTGTAGTTATTGACTACATTGAATGTTTTAATCAATGTGGGTTAGATCTTTTGGCAATTATCAAAATACTCATTAAATAGAGTGTTTTATGACCCAAATTCATTGACCACGGTAACTTTGAAGGTTTTAGAACACTTCTGCATACTTAACTCATTTTCGCCAAATTTGTGGCTTGACTCCCTTGGCATCTACGGCGACGATATATTATTTATATCAATCAAAATTTTAATGTAAACCCTCGAAAAAACTCAGTTATTTACTTTTTGTAAATATAAGTAAGAAGATACACTTTATCAGAATTATTTATATCAGGTATAGGTATTGTGTATTTTTGCATTACGGTTCTAAATTATTTGTCGTTATTTTATTGGTCTATGACATACTTATTTTTATCACTGTCATTTATGAATTTTGTCTCTCTCTCTGGTTTCAATCCTGGGATTGGTTTGCAGCAATTTCCTTTAGTTTCCTCTTCCATTCTTCCCTGTCTTGTGCGGCTCTTTTGAGGTCTGCATATGATAAGCAGCGCACGTCCACCAGCAGGTCCTCCAGGTACTCTCGGCGTGGGCGTCCCCTAGAGTTTGTCCCCTCGGTCATATCCTCCATTATGGAATGCAAGAGGCCTTCTTGTCGTATTACATGGCCGATCCATCTTGCACGCCTTTCGGACAAGGTCCTGAGCAGGTGCCTTCCTCCTTCGATTCTTTGGAGAACCTCCTCATTTGTAATGTGGTCTCTCCAGGAAATTCCTAATAGTCTTCTATAGGACCACATCTCAAAAGCCTCTAGTCTCCGTTTATCTCTTTTGGATAGGCACCATGTTTCGCAGCCGTACATCAAGATACTCCATACATAGGTCTTGATGAGGAGTATTCTCAGCTTTAGGTCTATATTATTTGATTCAATTATTTTCGACCTTTTATTGAAAGCAAGCCTAGCCTGGTGTATACGGCTGTCGACATCGCTCTTAGACCGACCGTCCCATGTTATTTTGCTCCCGAGATAGACAAACTCCTTGGCGTTCTTTAGTGGAACTCCTGACATCTCTATTCGCATCTGATGTTGCGTTCGGCCTACAGTCAGCAGCTTTGTTTTGTCTTTATTTATCTTCATGTTATAGTTATTTTGGAGAATGCTTTGCATGGTTGTTAAGGCCTCTTGCAGTTCTTCTTCGCTTTCAGCAACCAATGCAATATCGTCAGCAAACCTTATCATATCCACCTTTTGCCCGTGTATCTTTACACCTTTTCGTTGTATAGACTGTTTATAACGCTAATAAATAAAATAAAAATATACTGAGCTAAGGTGTCTACATCCAATACGGTCACTTTTCACTGTATCATACTTCGACTAAGAACTACCAACATTATGTTCATTTTCCTAACGCACATAATATTGGCTGCTATTTTTGCAGATTCACCTCTATTCACACTACTTGTACCGGACACCGTGCATACACATATCGTACAAAGGTTGAAATTTAAGGATTTTGATCGTATTTAGGATTTCAGAAACTGCTTCCAAGATGGAGACTGTTTTATAAAATTATGGAACAGGCAAATAGTTAGAATTTTACGAAGTCAGTACTTATTAATTGTTTTTGTGTTGAATTCATAGAAAACATATATATTTTTAGTAGTAATTAAAATTAAATTTGTTAATATTATTATTAAGTTCTTCAAAAACAAAATCACTTAAATAAAATTTAAATTAAAAAAATATATACTTTCTTATATGGAAAATAAGAACTTTTGTTGTGTAGGTCTAATAATCCTTTACAGCCCTCCCATAATATCATGAAAAGATCGTTTCTCTTATAATTAAGGGGTGTAGTCTTAGGAAGAATTCTGTGCATTCATTATTTTCTGCCTACTTCTGCTGTGAAAATTGTAACTATAATAAAATTACTTGACGTATGTATGTTGTCAACGAACAATATCGTGACACAAGAAGGGGGTGGACTGTAATCTGTATATGTATGAGACAAGACAATTGTTGGCGTTTTTTAATGTCTTCTTCTTCTTCTTCTTCAATGGCGCTACAGCCCATTTCGAGCCTTGGCCTCCTTCAAAATAAGCCTCCACCGCCCTCTGTCCTCGGCCGTCGTCTTCCAATCTGCAACATGGAGTAATCCTCTTGCATCCTTCCTGACATCATCCTCCCATCTCAGTCTAGGTCTGCCCGCCTTTCGTTTACCTCCCGGGTGTCCTGTCAGAACCTTCTTCGGTACTCGTGTGCTTGGCTTTTGGTTTTTGGTTTTTTAATGTCTAATCACAGGAAATGACAATTGGAAAGGAGAAAGCCCCTACCTTTGCTGGGTTCATTTTTTTTTACATGTTGCATGAATATTTTGTAAGTGTGTGGAATAGGATCTACGACAGAAAGAGGAATGGAGCGATGTAGACGACGACCGCCGATAAAAACAAAAAACACCAACTAAAGTAGAAACATGAAATAAAGAAAATTAATATGAATTTCGAAGAGCAATTGAGTGTACAATATGCCAGCCCGTCTTTAGTCAACACAAATAAGCTCGATGGTTTGCCAACGCGAGAACATGATGCCGAATGAAATATCAAAACGACGCTTCTTGTGAATGTTTTGCGCATGTATGGATGAAAGTTCGAGGAGGCGAACATAGCGCCATCTGTCATTCAATAACATAAATAATTTCGTTCTGTTTGAAATCCGAAAGACGTTTAAATTTGTTCATACAAAAATATTAAATCGCGATTAAAAAATGGGAGCGTGGAGGTGGGAAGGTTAAAATTTGGGGTTTTAAGTATTTTTTGAGGCCAAATGAAATATACTTTAAAACCTATTATCAAAAACCTATTGCCAAAGTATGAAATATATTTTAAAACCTATTATCATACCTACTAGATACACATAAAAAATCGAGGAGTGCGACCACAAACACCGTGACACGAGATTTTTTATATTTAAGATTTAGATTGTAGCAGGTAGCAGCTACCAGCTGCGTCCTAGTTGATGACAACAACGCATTTTTTTGTTCCCAAGGTTGGCATGTCTGAGTTCCAGAGTTCGCTAGTTCGAATTTTATCCGCAAGCGTCAGTTGTGTGGAGAAACCGGGCTGACAGGAGGTATCGTGGCCAGCGCTCGTAGTTTGGTGGGATTTCGAGTTATCTTTAATCACGTGTAAGGCAAATGAATATTATTATTATCTTAGTTTAATGGTTTCACTGATTGTAAAATATGTCAGGTTGTTTTTCCCTGGCTGGCGCCCTATTAAATTAAATTCTCCATGGCCCTGACGGCACAGATTTCTTACGTTAGCAATCCAAATCTTTTATCTTTATCAGGTCTCTACCTGACATGCCCTGTTGATTAATTGTCCTGCTCTACCAATTTCATTCAAATTGCAATCAATAAATGTCCTTGTTCTATTTCAGATTATTGTTTTATTTGATTAATATTGTGCCACAAACCCTTCTTGCCGCGTGGGCGGTAGGTAGTCGAACATGTCTTATCAGTTTTAAATGTTACAAGATAATATTGTACAATTTATATGTTTATTCTAAAATCCCATAAAGTATGTATCTCACATAAAAACAGACATACCCACCCCACTCCACACAATGCACGACTTCATATAATGATGTCACTGAAGACCGTCCAGTTTCATGTTGACTCCGACCGAATCTTCCCGGATGAGGTTTTTCATGATTTCCTTATTCCCAAAGGCAAATGTGGAAGAACTCCAAATAAAAAGGAAGATACCCCCTCCTTTCCACTCCCAACATAATACAAACAGACACGTATATATATATATGGCCCCAGCGGCTGATGCTGATGGTTGCTGATGTTGATGCTAGGCAAAAAATGCAATTTTAGTTGGGTTTTTAGATAATAATTTTTCCATGCCGATGAAATACAAGACCTAAGTCTATAATGCCGGTCCACTCTCGTATGTTTCGCAGCCAAGACATTGGTCTCCTACCAGGCCCTCGGCGACCTTCTCGTGATCTTGCCTTTCAATATTAAATGGAGCAAGTGATACTTCTCCCCTCGAAGCATATGATCCAGATATGAAATTTTCCTGATTTTTATTAATGTAAGCAGTTCTCTATCTGCTCTAGCCCGCCTGAGAATTTCTGTTTGGTGATCATGTCGGTCCATGGGACCTTGAGCATTCTCCGGTGAAGCCACATTTCAAAAGCCTCTAACCTGTTCATGGTATTTACTTTCACATCCATACAGCTAAACCGACCACACATAACATTTTAGCATTCTCTGCCTTAGTTTTAAGCTGATATTGTCGTTGCAGAAGAGGGATTTTACGAGAGTGGACCGGCATTAGAAGTGTTCAGGAGCTATTCCGGGCAGCGCAAGACAGAGATACATTTTCAAGAGTAATCGCCAACGTCGGGGGACCTGATACGGCACACAAAGAAGAAGAAGAAGAAGTCTATAATAGCCAGGTAAAATACCCACATGAGGTAAAAATTGCGAGGCGCAAATAACGCGGTTCTATTTATTTAAAGAAAATTAACTTTAAAATCAGTAAATTTGAATGATTTACCTTTTCAAGGCACATAAGAATCGTGATATTTTATTACTTAAAATGTACAAACTTGGTTTCGATCAACAAACACTTATATTCTTCGCGTCCTATTTAAAAGCCAGAAGTCAATATGTAATAATAAATGGACATGAATCTAAACAATTCCCGGCGTTAACAGGTATTCCCCAAGGTTCAAACCTTGGTCCTTTGCTGTTCCTTATACTTATAGATGACATCCAGGTTTGTGTAAAATATTGCAAATGTCTTCTATTTGCAGATGACCTCAAACTTTTGATGGAAATAATCTGTTACTATGACTGCTTAAAAATGCAATCTGACCTTGATGCTATTGTAGAATGGTCAGTAAAAAACAAATTAGAATTCAATATAAAAAAATGTGTAACTATGACATATACCCGCTCCCAGAAGCCCATAGTTTTTGAATACAACATTAAAGGGAAAACATTATGCCGAGTCAATAGCTTTAAAGATCTCGGTATCGTCTTTGATCCCAAACTGACATTCTCGGATCATATATCACGGCTCACTCCAGCGTGCTACAAACTCCTGGGTTTCATCATCAGAATATGTAAGCAATTTGATGACCCAGATGCAATGATAGCCATGTTCGATGGAGTCATAAGAAGTAAGCTGGAGTATGCTAGTGGTGTGTGGACTCCGCACCAAGCTAAATATATTAATATGCTAGAACAAATTCAGAAAAAGTTTGTAATGGTCCGCCACCCTTGGCTTTTGACACCAATTGTGATGAACCCTACCTAGCTGATTTACTTTTCTAAGCTTCTACCTCGTAGTTTAAATCTCGTAGCTCCTGTCTCGTAGCCACGCTCATAATTCTACCCTTATGTCCTACTGATCACACCACTAGGTATGATGGCCTGACTCAACCCTCCTTTCGGTTTATTTCTACCTCAGGCTCGTGATTTCTAAACCCCTATACTTTATAATCTAGCTAAACCTACCCTATCTTCTTAAATCCCCGCGATTTTCTCACAGTAATCAAGATTTAAGATTTTAGTTCACATTATTTCTATAATCTGCGTTGTGTATTTTTTGTTTTAGATTTTACATCTGTTTGCATACTTAATATGCACACATATGTAGAGAAGATAATGTATTACGTGTGGTAACCCATAGATTCTTTTAGAGAAAGGGTGAGAATCTTCCGATTTATTAATTATTATTATTTGAGTATCTTTTACCGAGTTTGATAAACTAACCCCGCCTTAAACTTTGTGTCTATCTGATTTCTGTAGGAATTTAGTGTGTTTATTTAATTCTTCCTATCACCGCGGATACATCGATAACATAAAACAACAGTTAATAAATTTAACATTTCAAGAAAGCAAACCTTACCTTACCGGGGATCGTACTCGAGGGTCCAGTTTTCTCAATTGAAGTCCTTGTCTGCAACCTCCTAACATAATGTGTTTGTAGTCATAGTTAGTGTTATTGGTTAGTATTCGCAAAATTGTTGAAAGAGCAGGAATGGATGGATATGGGGAGGGGGATAATATGTTTGCTGAAAAGTCGGCTCCTCCGCTAACCAAGTGAAAACCGATGAACAACAATTACAAACCCGGATTCTTCCAGTACGTTTGCTAGGCTTATCCTTAGATCCGAGTTTTACTCTCTTCGACGAGCGTCTCATGCTATGAAAGGGGCCCTTCACGCCAGCAGGGAGAATACCAAGTCTTCATGCCGTTTTTCTGTCTTACTCCGACTTCCGACTCCTCCGGATTGAATTTAACTCTACTGAGTCTAGAAGGGGTATTTCATGTCTTCCCTTATCATGCCTCTATCCGTTGAATGTGGCGTAAGCTTGTGACGGGCAGATCCTTCCTCCCACGTGACCGACCCAGCGTTACACTCCACCTCTGACTAGCTGACATAAAACTCACCTCGTGAACCTTATGTTTGCTTTCAGGTTCGACAAGACTCACGGTATGCAAATAACCTGTGGCTTTAATGCCGCGTCAGCGTACTGTCCGCATACGTCCTTCCTCTTCCCCGCATGCCCACCTCGACAATACCGCCACAAGATCAAAGCCGTCCGTTCGAGAAAGGTTGACACTTACATTTCCAGATGGCTTATACCTACATACAGAAGCCTTGAAGCTTACATTCGAAGACAAGTTAGGATTCAGGACTGTATGAGTATTTGAACACCAGTGTTGTTTAAATGAGGTCACTAGCTCCTCGTGTGTTAGGTATTTAGGATAATGGTTATTTATGGGTTCTTGGATACCTACTTCCTATAAGAAAGATTTAAAAATGAGATAAATCAAGTTGTCATTGAATCAATGACCTCCTGAATAATTGTGATGAGCTCTCTTAGAGTTTGAAGCTAGTCGCAGTACCTTACTTTGCGAAAATTTTGCATGCTAAAACAATGCTACCTATTGGCGATCGCTCTAGTACAGTTAAGTCGTTTAGGATTGAGTGAATTTAGCGTCAATGTCGTCGTCACATTTTTACCGCAGATTTCATCGCAAGCTATAATTGATAAACTTGTCCCTGACGTTAAGTTTTGTTTTGTTTATTCGTTAATGGAATTTAGGTGACTGGGTCAATGGAAGACGTTGAACTCAAATCGAAATTTTTGGTACACTATCGAAGGTCATATAAACTTACCCTAATCATGCTAGTGAAAGGAGGCAAATAGGTATTTACTTATCTAATTATGTGTTAAGTATTTGTTTAGCAACATTTCATTCTGTATGGGAGGTGTGACATGCGAATGCTAATAAATTGGTTAGTTATTAACTTACCCTTACTTGGCGTTACGTTCATCAGTGTCAGGATATCCACAGGAACCTGTAAAAGCTTAAATATTGTAAGGACTCACCAAAGCTCTAATGTCTTAAATTCAGCTCCATCGGGTAATATCATCGATATGAATTTTATTAGAGCATCCAGACTACCTGTGTAACTTATCGCACTTTTATTTCGGTTTCCCACTTTTAACGATTTAATCCTACAAGATCCGGAATTCATCTCCTTCCTTTCTCCTTTGAATAGATCTCTGATGTAAAAATCCTCACATTTTCCTTTATTATCTGCCGTTATTATTGAAGAAGAACGATGCTACCTAATTAACCCCGACAATCCATACCTCCCCCCTCCCTCTTCTCCCATATTTGATTTCAATCTAAAGAAGAGAATCGATTCTTAATAATCGTTCGCTCGAATATTATTTTATTATTTGATATATATCTATACCTATTTACTCTTTAATAAATTAATTTATTAATTTGAATTTTCTTTAAATTTGTATTATTCCACTTTATAAAATATTTAAGTTTTATTTATTTTTTCTCTCAATTTAAATTATATATTTTTTTTTTCATAACAACTAAAGATTTTCTTTAAGTTTGAATTATTTCAATTAAGGACAAAGTTAAGTTTTATTTATTTTTCCAATTTAATTAGAATCCTTTTATAACGAATAACTAAATATTATTCGTCACTCAAATTACAACAGAACTGAAAGAACCACTTCCACTTTATTTTATAACACTTTCGTTTAGCAGCAAATTAATCACTTGGATTATTCATTTAAACTTCGGCTAAGTATTTTCCAGATTTCGGATCAATTATTATTATTGCGTTGTCACCTAACGATAATTAATATCTCGTAATAAAATTTCCAACTTTCGACTTAACGTAAATTTTTATTTAATAAAACTTATTAGACTGTAATTTTCTTTATATAACCTCGGAATAAATAACTTTATTTTAACCTTATTAGAGCAAATTTAAATCAATTCAAACACTCTATTAAACTCTCCTTCCGCATTGAATTTTTAATTAATTAATTAATTATTAGATTTTTTTTTGAATCGGAGGCTATTGCAAACACTGATTTTTTAGATTTATTATAAGATCATACACTCCGTTAAATTATTATTATTATAAATCAATTATCAGTACCCGGACACTCCACTCTCTGTTTTATCAAAGTATAAAACTGATTGTAGACTCTATTTTACCACTGAATTTTTAAAGTATAAAACTGACGCTATTTTTCCACTGTATTTTTAAAGTGTAAAACTGATGCTATTTTTCCACTGTATTTTTAAAGTGTAAAACTGATGCTATTTTTCCACTGTATTTTCAAAGTATGAACTGATTCTAAACTCTATTAATTAATCACCAGCGTAATTCTCACGACACGCGCGACGTTTTAAGCAACCTTGCCAGTTGTCGAAGGACTTCCCGAATAATCCCAAACACGCTAATTTATACCCATCACAGCTCCAAAAGGGCATAATCGTATATTCCTTGACGAGGAATTATAATCTGTAATCACTCGAAATTTTTTGAAAACCCCATCTCGCTATCGTTTGTCCCTACATAAGATCTTTCGATTTTTCCTCTTCTTAAATCTCGGTTCGTCCCACAACTTTGTCTCGCTTTTCTAAGGTTTTTAGTCCCGGACTTAGTAAGCTGCCATCCAGTTTGCCCATTTTCCCACATGTCTTCTGTCTTCATAATATGTTTTATAAACATGGTTTTAATCTTGTTTTTTTTTTTCAATTTGAACATGCCCATAAGTGATCTGCTAAAACTGTGTTTTAATTGGCATAAATATTAGGGAAAACGTAGATTCTTCAGTCTCCTAGTTTTAAACGCTAGTTGTCCTGTATAAATTTCCACGAAAATTATTTCTTTTCCCCTAGTCTACGTAAGCAATTATGTCTCAGAACCGTATTTTCATTATTTATGTGGCATATTTGACTTTTCGCTTTTCCCGCCTAAATTTCCTTCAAATAACGGTGTTTTTAGCAACTATTCTTAGATGATTTTCCCTTCGTTGTTAATAAGGAATCATATCCTGGTTCCGTATCTACTCTACTTATAACGTTTTGAGTTTTTCCCATTTCCTTATCTGAGTTCTCTGGTTATGTCGGTTTTTCGTTCTCTCCCCCCACTCCTAACCCAATGATCCCTTATTGAAATTTGACGTTTGCCTTTTTGCCGTGATTCC
Organism: Limnephilus marmoratus; assembly: GCA_917880885.1. Lineage (NCBI taxonomy): Eukaryota > Metazoa > Arthropoda > Insecta > Trichoptera > Limnephilidae > Limnephilus > Limnephilus marmoratus. Next base: position 41,887,047 of record OU862928.1, read on the forward strand.
ATCTCCCGCTAAAACCCTTTTTTCCTTTTTTGATATATTATTTATGGTGTTTTCCCGGCCCACTAACTATTCCTATCCTGGAATATCTGTCAAGTTAACTACTTCGATCAAATTCCGCCCAATTTTCCATCTCTCTCTCGCTCAAAATCCCATAAACTGCAAGCCCTGACGTGTGTATACGTTACGATTTCTACATACCTGGCGATAAATCCATTTTAATGTGTTTATAATTAAATTTTACGGAAATTCTATAATCTAAATACTAGGTAAGAGCAACGTTAATTTTTATGACCCTTTTTAATGGATAATGGGCCTTAAATAAACAAAAGGCATGTTCGAATATTCCTTGTTTATATCAACAATATACATATGGAGTCGACAACCGTTGTAATGTGTCACTTTCCCTCGCAGTCTCGTGTAACTTTATGTTATGATCCCTACTTTAATTACGTAAAATGACTCTTTTTTATGAATTAATCTATCGCAATGTTTGCAGTATTTCCACCCCCCCCCCCTAGGTATGTTATTCCAACTCCTTTCCAAGCATCTGCTACTGCACCAAACCCTTGTTTCGTCCTCTGGTTCAATCCTTAAACTCTAAAATTTTTTTGAATTTTCCTTCCCAATTCGCTTTCCTAATCACTCCGTTCCGTCTAGAATTGATAACAATAATTTTCCATTGTGTTATGTATATTCATTTTCCTCTAGTACGTTTTTCCTCGAATTTTGCCTCTCAGCCGTCATATGTACTTATTCTATAATTGAAAATCCCCCCGCATTGCATGCCCCGTTGTCCCCGCGTTTTCCCCTCAATATATTACTGATAAATTTTTTTATCGTTATCCAAGTGTGTTTTCCGCAACTAAAAACGCCCTAATGCACTCGAAACTAAGGTCTCCCGACCCCTTGAAGGTACCCTTTATTAATAACATTACTTGGGTTCGTTGTACTAAAAACCTTGAATAATTCGATATTTATTTCTTAGTTCATTCAACCCTGATCTCTGTGGGAACGTCTAGACCATAAATTTCTTCACTAATCACTAGGGTCAAAGTACAATCCTTTGTGTTCAAAATGGGCACGACCCCCTTCTTGCTGATAGGCTGAGTTGATTTTTAATTGCTTTCCCTGCTATTTAATTGGTTGTCTCAACTCTCGCGTTTAAAATCGTCCCTAAACCTGGGGTTCCCGTTAAATATCGATCTCATCACCATCTGTGTATATTTAAGGTAACTATAATACATCAAACAACTTAAAAATACCTCTATTTTCGAGCAAGTTTGAATTTGACCATACAGATGTCGTAGTACTGCACTTTTCATCTTAAAAAAAAATTCCCGTGGGCTTTCTCGTAAATTGGAAGTTACCATTCATCACAGCCCCCCTATAGTTATAATTCCAGCGGTAAACACGCCTCCTAGTGTTAGTTGATGGAATTAAAACTAAACATAGGCGATCTAATTTTCTACAATTTTTCTTTAAGTCTTCTTTATTCTTATTTGCATTTTTTTTTTCGAAATTCTAACTGGTTGTGCGCCCCTAACTTTCACTATTTCCTATCGTAGAATCCTGTTCGGTGTTCCTCTGTGCTGGAACCATTTTTCAATTTACTCTAGTCTACCCAATGACCTATTTAAGTCGGCTAACTTACGTCAGTTGCTGTACCTACTCTTTGTCCTACCCCCCTAAGATTCTTACTTCCACAAACTCCCCCCTAAGACTCTACTTCCGTAAGCTCCCCCCCCTAAGATTTTACTTCACCGATCTCATTTAATTTTTTCCAATGAATTGAGGTATTTATAAGCTCACGGGCCGCTTATTAGGAATTGAATCACCTTCAATCATCGTTATTATAATTCAGGGAGTCATTATTTATACAATATTTCCCTAAACAATCTGCAACATAGCTATGTGCAATAATTTTTAATGCAACCCGGCTTTGTTTGTTTATTTATTTTTATGCACGAATACACAAATGTATAACGTACCTAAACCCCGTTTTAAACAAGTTACCCCCTCCTAAATTCGGATGCGTTTTAAACCACTCCGCTTATTTGTCCTATATTGCAAATCGGAAATAACTCGGTCACCCGAGAAATATGCAAACCACTGGTAAGGCTAGATTTCTAATTCATTCAGCCGACATCTATGTAATGATGTACCTAAAGGTCCAATCCATCCCTGTTACACGTTTGAACGCAACGATTTGAAAGTCACACTGTAAATATTTTATTTTATTTTTATCCGTCCTTTGCTGTGTATGTTATGTTGATTTTATTTATTTTTATGTCACCGTGTCAAAAGAAGTATTTATTTATAAAATCCTTCAACTCGAAGGAACCAATAATACCCTCGACCACTATTAACATAAACAACGTCATTTGATTAACTATCGTAAGTATATCTTTTTTTCACAGTAACATCTCGAGTTGTTCAATAACAAAGATTTCGGTCACAAAACCTTGTCACAACCGTACGTGTTTGTGACCATATCACCACTTCCTCGCGACAGTGTTTATTCAATTGTTTGTTTACATAACCGCGTTTTATCATTAGTGTTATTTGACTGATTTGAATTCGAGTGTTTTAGTCCGTCGGAGGTATGCAATGTTGTTTATATAACAGCTTTTTTATTTATCAATACGCACCACCCTTCTAAATCTGGGTCAACATTCCTGGGTGTTATGAGATTTATGATTTTTATCTGGTATAAGGCACGTTTTTCACTTTTTGTTTTAAAATATTTGGTTTTTGAGTTATTATTTTTTTTTTTCGACTGTTTTATTTAATGGTACGTTTTTTTTTTCCACTTGTTTCACGTTTAATGAAGATGTTTTAATGGCACGTTTTTCACTTTTCGTTTAAATTATTTTTTTGATTTATTGTTATATTTCTACTGTATAATTTAATGATGCGATTTTTTTTCCCACTTGTTTTATGTAATCTGAAGTTGTTTTAATGGCACGTTTTTCACTTTTCGTTTAAAATATTCACTTTTTTTTTCCAATTAATTATAATTTCATTTATTTGTTCATTTTATTTTATTTTTATAATATCTCAGAATTCTCTCAACTTGTAACCTTTACTCTCCTGGTCCGCGGCAACAGTTGTAATGGTCCGCCACCCTTGGCTTTTGACACCAATTGTGATGAACCCTACCTAGCTGATTTACTTTTCTAAGCTTCTACCTCGTAGTTTAAATCTCGTAGCTCCTGTCTCGTAGCCACGCTCATAATTCTACCCTTATGTCCTACTGATCACACCACTAGGTATGATGGCCTGACTCAACCCTCCTTTCGGTTTATTTCTACCTCAGGCTCGTGATTTCTAAACCCCTATACTTTATAATCTAGCTAAACCTACCCTATCTTCTTAAATCCCCGCGATTTTCTCACAGTAATCAAGATTTAAGATTTTAGTTCACATTATTTCTATAATCTGCGTTGTGTATTTTTTGTTTTAGATTTTACATCTGTTTGCATACTTAATATGCACACATATGTAGAGAAGATAATGTATTACGTGTGGTAACCCATAGATTCTTTTAGAGAAAGGGTGAGAATCTTCCGATTTATTAATTATTATTATTTGAGTATCTTTTACCGAGTTTGATAAACTAACCCCGCCTTAAACTTTGTGTCTATCTGATTTCTGTAGGAATTTAGTGTGTTTATTTAATTCTTCCTATCACCGCGGATACATCGATAACATAAAACAACAGTTAATAAATTTAACATTTCAAGAAAGCAAACCTTACCTTACCGGGGATCGTACTCGAGGGTCCAGTTTTCTCAATTGAAGTCCTTGTCTGCAACCTCCTAACATAATGTGTTTGTAGTCATAGTTAGTGTTATTGGTTAGTATTCGCAAAATTGTTGAAAGAGCAGGAATGGATGGATATGGGGAGGGGGATAATATGTTTGCTGAAAAGTCGGCTCCTCCGCTAACCAAGTGAAAACCGATGAACAACAATTACAAACCCGGATTCTTCCAGTACGTTTGCTAGGCTTATCCTTAGATCCGAGTTTTACTCTCTTCGACGAGCGTCTCATGCTATGAAAGGGGCCCTTCACGCCAGCAGGGAGAATACCAAGTCTTCATGCCGTTTTTCTGTCTTACTCCGACTTCCGACTCCTCCGGATTGAATTTAACTCTACTGAGTCTAGAAGGGGTATTTCATGTCTTCCCTTATCATGCCTCTATCCGTTGAATGTGGCGTAAGCTTGTGACGGGCAGATCCTTCCTCCCACGTGACCGACCCAGCGTTACACTCCACCTCTGACTAGCTGACATAAAACTCACCTCGTGAACCTTATGTTTGCTTTCAGGTTCGACAAGACTCACGGTATGCAAATAACCTGTGGCTTTAATGCCGCGTCAGCGTACTGTCCGCATACGTCCTTCCTCTTCCCCGCATGCCCACCTCGACAATACCGCCACAAGATCAAAGCCGTCCGTTCGAGAAAGGTTGACACTTACATTTCCAGATGGCTTATACCTACATACAGAAGCCTTGAAGCTTACATTCGAAGACAAGTTAGGATTCAGGACTGTATGAGTATTTGAACACCAGTGTTGTTTAAATGAGGTCACTAGCTCCTCGTGTGTTAGGTATTTAGGATAATGGTTATTTATGGGTTCTTGGATACCTACTTCCTATAAGAAAGATTTAAAAATGAGATAAATCAAGTTGTCATTGAATCAATGACCTCCTGAATAATTGTGATGAGCTCTCTTAGAGTTTGAAGCTAGTCGCAGTACCTTACTTTGCGAAAATTTTGCATGCTAAAACAATGCTACCTATTGGCGATCGCTCTAGTACAGTTAAGTCGTTTAGGATTGAGTGAATTTAGCGTCAATGTCGTCGTCACATTTTTACCGCAGATTTCATTGCAAGCTATAATTGATAAACTTGTCCCTGACGTTAAGTTTTGTTTTGTTTATTCGTTAATGGAATTTAGGTGACTGGGTCAATGGAAGACGTTGAACTCAAATCGAAATTTTTGGTACACTATCGAAGGTCATATAAACTTACCCTAATCATGCTAGTGAAAGGAGGCAAATAGGTATTTACTTATCTAATTATGTGTTAAGTATTTGTTTAGCAACATTTCATTCTGTATGGGAGGTGTGACATGCGAATGCTAATAAATTGGTTAGTTATTAACTTACCCTTACTTGGCGTTACGTTCATCAGTGTCAGGATATCCACAGGAACCTGTAAAAGCTTAAATATTGTAAGGACTCACCAAAGCTCTAATGTCTTAAATTCAGCTCCATCGGGTAATATCATCGATATGAATTTTATTAGAGCATCCAGACTACCTGTGTAACTTATCGCACTTTTATTTCGGTTTCCCACTTTTAACGATTTAATCCTACAAGATCCGGAATTCATCTCCTTCCTTTCTCCTTTGAATAGATCTCTGATGTAAAAATCCTCACATTTTCCTTTATTATCTGCCGTTATTATTGAAGAAGAACGATGCTACCTAATTAACCCCGACAATCCATACCTCCCCCCTCCCTCTTCTCCCATATTTGATTTCAATCTAAAGAAGAGAATCGATTCTTAATAATCGTTCGCTCGAATATTATTTTATTATTTGATATATATCTATACCTATTTACTCTTTAATAAATTAATTTATTAATTTGAATTTTCTTTAAATTTGTATTATTCCACTTTATAAAATATTTAAGTTTTATTTATTTTTTCTCTCAATTTAAATTATATATTTTTTTTTTCATAACAACTAAAGATTTTCTTTAAGTTTGAATTATTTCAATTAAGGACAAAGTTAAGTTTTATTTATTTTTCCAATTTAATTAGAATCCTTTTATAACGAATAACTAAATATTATTCGTCACTCAAATTACAACAGAACTGAAAGAACCACTTCCACTTTATTTTATAACACTTTCGTTTAGCAGCAAATTAATCACTTGGATTATTCATTTAAACTTCGGCTAAGTATTTTCCAGATTTCGGATCAATTATTATTATTGCGTTGTCACCTAACGATAATTAATATCTCGTAATAAAATTTCCAACTTTCGACTTAACGTAAATTTTTATTTAATAAAACTTATTAGACTGTAATTTTCTTTATATAACCTCGGAATAAATAACTTTATTTTAACCTTATTAGAGCAAATTTAAATCAATTCAAACACTCTATTAAACTCTCCTTCCGCATTGAATTTTTAATTAATTAATTAATTATTAGATTTTTTTTTGAATCGGAGGCTATTGCAAACACTGATTTTTTAGATTTATTATAAGATCATACACTCCGTTAAATTATTATTATTATAAATCAATTATCAGTACCCGGACACTCCACTCTCTGTTTTATCAAAGTATAAAACTGATTGTAGACTCTATTTTACCACTGAATTTTTAAAGTATAAAACTGACGCTATTTTTCCACTGTATTTTTAAAGTGTAAAACTGATGCTATTTTTCCACTGTATTTTCTTTTTCCTTAAGATTTTTTTGTATAATAATCATCTTCCTAGGTGTTAAGACTGTTAAAATGAGAAAATTGTACAGTAATTGGATAAAAAATCTGTTGTACAATTAAAAAAAAAAAAAAAAAAAAGTAAATAAAAAAAACACATAAACCATTTAATATAGAATTAGTTAAGCAATCAATCAAGAAAGCCTTGAAATTTGTAAGGGTTTGTTTAACACTCTCTACGTCCCCAGTATTTATATTGCCCAAGGTTTCGAATTACCCAAATATACATTGATCCATTTTAACACCCCTTGGGTAAATAATTATTAGGGTCCCTCCCAGAGTGAAATCTTGCGGCGGTAGTAATTCCTCTGACCTTCGTCTGGAGAATTGTGTGCACTGAAGTGAGGTACAATGTTTTTTCCAAGTACGAGGCGAACTATTTTACGATTCTTTACACTTTTACATATTTACACAGGTAATCTTTACTAAACCCCTAAAGAATGCTTTGGGAGAATAACAACCACATTATATTTTCATCCTTTTTCAAACAGCAGTAACCTTACCACAAAGTGTCACAATGAGTCACAAGAGGGATGTTCAGAAAGTACTAAATTTTTTTTTTGATAAAGCGTATTAGAAAAAAATTTTACAGGATAATGTTGATACACTTGTTGACTATTTTTCCAAATAATTGCCAACCTGTTCAATGCATGTGGTGAGCCGTGGCACAAGTTTATTTGTGCCCTCCTCGAAGAATTCAGGACCACTTTCTGCACCAGCTCGTCGGTTGCAAACTTATTTTCATCCATACATGCTTTTAGGAAGGTGAAAAGATGATAATTTAAAAACGCCAAGTTAGGGGATTGCGGGGAGTGGTTCAAAACATCCCAATCAAATGAGTCCATGATCGTAACGGTGGCTGTGTGAGGCCAGACGTTTTCGTGAAAAAAGCACACTTCTCTTGAAGCATTCCCCTCCTTTTGAGTTTTTTCAGGGTACATTGTACATCAGTTTTTTCAGGGTACAGGGCACATTGTTTTTTCAGGGTTCAGGGTACATTGTACATACATCAGGGTATATTGTTGTGCATTGATGGTCTCAACCTGAGGCCGAAATTCGACCAAAATGATGCCTTTTCGGTTCCAAAACACTGAGGCCATGATTTTTTTGCTTGAAATTTTGCTTTTTTTGTGGTTTTCAATTTTTTACAGATGGGGAATTGGTGTGATGCCTCTTTGACGACTGTTTTTTTTTCCAGGAATGTAATGAGTCACCCACTATCATCTCCAGTCACAATAGAGCTCAGAAATCCTCACCATTTTTTTCTTGTAGCTGTTATTCCTTCCGTGAGTAAAAAGCGGATCACAGCACTTGGCGGGATTTTTTGCCGACATCTTTTACGCAACTGGATACTACAACGTGAGTTTACATACTACAATGTTCCTGCGATGCTCGTTCTGGTCAGAAGACCCCCCTCTACCATTCAGTGTTGCCAACCCTCAAAAACTAAAAACCACTGCCCGTTATGGTCACAGTACACTTACTTTCTGAACATGCTAAGTAAATACCATATTATGTATTGAATATCAGTCAAGAGCCCTTTAGAGCACATGAATTATCCGTTGTTAATGAATATTTTAAATATTCCAACTTTAGAAAACAGACGAATAACCTAACCTAACCTAACCTAACCTAACCTAACCTAACCTAACCTAACCTTTTGATTAAATTTACTAAACTCTAAAATCGATTGTTGTGAACTCCTGCATTTTAAATCTGCATGCACGAGTACCTCACGAACAACTAGACAAACATTATCATTTTGTATATATTCAGCACATTCCAACTATAGTTTGCTTTCTCCAATACAGCGTTTACATTGTCTTGGTAACAAATAATTAAACAATATGGATGTATTTGACAGCAATTTGAACTTGGCAAACTTCAAACCCCGTATGTGCCAACTATTTTTACCTACTTCATAATTTAATGTGAACACAAATTTTTAACCTTTTTATTAATATTATTGTTGATGTGAAGGATATCAGGATCATCTAGGTATGTTTACTGAATTTTTATTATATGTTACGTAATATTTATAACAAATAATTAAACAATATAACCTTTTTGTTTCTTATATTTTATGTTTTCTGTATTTTGTCAACTCGTAATAAAAAAATACATGTTCTGAATATTATTAAATAAATAAATAATGAGAAGTTAAGATTAAGTTATACATTTTTGAGTGAAAGATTTCAACTGTCACTCTGTCAGTTGCACGTGAGAACTCTGCGAGTTTATCATAGCTTCTGGTTTCTTAGTTTGGGTTTATTTTTTAAATTTCATTATGTATTTAAATATTTAATTACACTTGCATTGACTTTTTACGTCTTACGACAAATGAAAACAAGGCGCCACGGATAATATCGCGTAGGGTTTTTTTTTATATTAGCTCCAGAAGGCCCGAAGGAAAATAATTTTCCTCTAGGTCTATGTCATAGGGGTGCTGTGTGGATGGTGGTTTTAACCACTCGGACCCATAAGCTCGTTCACACGACGTAAGTATAACATATGAGGCGTACTTGAGTTATTAACTAAATACAGGATAGGAATTTCTGAAAAGAAAAAGCTATGAGAAGTGGTGGTCAGTGTGTCCAGGAGCGACGGACGTATGAATCCATCCCTCCAACTGGGTGCGAGAGGATGGATAGAGGTCCGGCTAGAGAGGCCAAAAGGCCTCTCTTAACCACTCTCTATTGGTCCGGCCGGCCAAGCAGTAGGTGGGAAGACACTTCCACCGTCAAGACCTAGACAAACCTCAGAGGCGTTGGTTATCTAATAAATAGTTCCCGGGGCGACGATTCCCAAATTGAAAATTGTATATCAATTATAACTGATTTAATATTAGGTCCTTACATATGTAATTGGCGTTTTGTATGGGAGGAACATAAAGTCGATTTTTTTAAAATAATATATTTATTTTTATTATTTCATTAATGATTAAATGTTACATTTTTGGCCATTTTTGACTACCATACTAGGCTATTGCCTGTGTTGTGGTAGTCATACATGTAATAGAATTTTATATAAACAGATAATAAAATATAATAAGAGAAAAGAAAAAAATAACATATTTAGGGATAAATAAAACTAAAAACAGATAAAAATATAAGAATTGCAAGTTATCTAAGAAATAAAGAAAATTTAAAGAAGAAATTTAATCAAAGTATGTACCTTTGCTATCTATGCACTTTTGCCATCTCATAGGTAGTTCATCGATCCCTTTGCTAAAAAACCATTCGGATGGGAATCAATAAAATCTTTGAAGGCGGTTTGGACTGCCCCATCGGAGTTGAATTTTTCCCTTGCAAGGAGTTATCCAAATTTCGAAAAAATGGTAATCTGTTGGGACAAGGTCCGGAGAGTACGGTGGATGTCTTAGACATTCCAATTGAAGCTCGTCTAATTTGGTAGCCGTCTGTTGTGCAGTGTGTGGTCTAGCGTTCTAACGCGCGTTTGTTGATTTGCTTCACTCAATTCGTGAGGTACCCACCTTTCAAGCTTTTTCACCTTCCCAATTTGCTTCAAGTGGATTAAAACAGTTTTATCATTAACACCGCAGCCTGCAGCTAACTCGGACGTGGTTTGCGATGGATCCGCTTCCACAATAGCCTTCAATTCTTCATTATCAACTTTGGTCTCCGGCCGTCCACGGGGCTTGTTCTGCAGGTCGAAATTTCCAGAACGAAAACGTTGGAACCAAAAACGCACTGTGTTTTCTTTTGCGGCACCGTCGCCATACGCATCATTAATCCTTCGAGCCGTTTCTGCAGCACTGGTGCCGCGGTGGAACTCGTACTCGTAAATAACGCTACATTAAAGTTTTCCATTTTGTGAACTAAGTGACCCAAAGAAAAAAAACAATTAAGGAAAAAACAAATGAATTATAATTTTCGAAACACAAATACATGAGTAAATAGCTGTATAAATTTGAATTTGGAATTCCTAACCAAAGAGAAGATATTTGAGATCAAAGTTGCTAGTACGGCAAACCGCCAATTTCAATATTTCAAAAATTTCAAAAATACGCAATATTGCGTATTTTTCCACCTCCCCCAACGTCAATAGACATTTCTTGAAGTAATTACATTGAAACGAAGCGTTACTTAAATAGTTTGGTCGTATTGAGAAGTAAGCTAAGTACGGAAACTTTACTTCAAGTAATAGTGTACATTGTACAGGGTATAATGAAAGTAATACATCCTCCACACGCCTGGAAATAAGCGTCAAAGCCTCTCTGGACCCGGCAGAATCATGCGTCCGAGAGGTGTTATATACCCATCCAATTACCCCGTGGACCAATTGCGTTCCACTTAAACATCTCCAGGGTGCGGGTTGAAACCTATTAACCACTAGAGAAGGGATGATAATTATCAACCCCTGAATTCTCAACCTACAATTGCTGTACACACGTTCTAGCATAACTACCTTTAGGATCTTTTTACTCAGGTGGGAAAGCTTGACTAATTGGAAGGCTTTTACTATATTACTTTTACGAACGAACAGCCTCATCCCTACGAGATAATTGAATTTTATCATAAGTGCGAAGCTCGATGCTAAATCACTATTTTCTATTTATCTTTATTACAGATTGATACAAGTTATGAATATTAAACCATATATTTCCAATAAATTGAAGCTTTTCCTATCGATTCGCTTGAATATTAATTAATTGAGGGGAAGGGGAAGTGGGTGGAGTAGGCGGAAGGGAACGGGAATGAATGGGAATGGACACGCAGGGAGAAACAATTTATTTATAAGTGGCATTGCAACTCGGGAACTCGCTAGTCTTATAATTAAAAAAAATACAATACGCCACTTGCATGGATATCATAACGACTTGGAAAAAATCGTGTGGATAGATTTTTCTACTAAGATTTCGAAAATGTTATTAACAATTTTTAGAAATTTATAGTTTTTTTTTAACTCCGTAAATACGTTATTTGGGCTCGTGATTTCATTCCATGAAAATGTTCCGTCTCCGATAATATTCGATTAATTTTGTAAAATTCCACAATAATTATTTTTTTTATATGGCGACACTTTGTTTTTCGGCGAATTTTTGACAGATGTTACATATGACCCCGTACATATTATGCCTTCTGTACCTGTCTTGGAAATACAATGGTAAAGGTGCTGATTTTAACAAAATTAAATTTTATAATATTTTATTATAATTATAATTTACAAGTACAAGTTTGTCACATTGGATTTAGTCATTTAAAGACGTTAAACATTATAATGATTAATAAATCAAAAAGATGGATCAAGGAAAAAATATTTATGAGATGTAATATTTTGGAATGCCTCATTATTCTCCTGTGCCGTTTGTGTGGAATACTTTGGTTTTTTAAAATGATTTTCGGCTATGTTATTATCGTTTATTCGCACAAAATTATGTCCCGTCTTTCCGGTTTATAAAAAACTAGCAGACCCGGCCACACGTTCTGTGCTAACAAAACACAATGCCATTACCCAACCTGCCCGCTGTCCGGTGCCTGAATTGAATATTTGAATTTCTCGGCTTTTCTCTACTATAATAAGCATGTACTATACATATAAACCTTCCTCTTGAATTACTCTATCTATTGGTGAAAACCGCATGTAAATCAGTTGCGTAATTTTAAAGATCTATGCGCACATACATTTTGAGCGACTTCATTTTATACTATGTAATGATAATGATGGTCCGATTTTTTGGATAGAAATTTTCAAAAATTTTATTTAAAAAAAAATGTCTTAGTTTGCCTAAACCGGAAATTTTTTAAAAAATGTGATGCAAGTGGCCTATTATAAGTCAAAAAAAACAGGAGGTATGAGTTTTTGAATAAAAAAAGGAAAAAATCTTTTCGCTCTCCTGTACTATTAATGTTTTTTCCTTTCAGCATTTCAAATTTCCGCTATCCAATATAATATTCGTAGATATGCCACATCATATGTGGAAGACTTTTATGGCTAATGAAAAATATTTTTACATCCTACCCAGTTTCACCAAATACAAATTTCTTCCTCGTTTCTTCCATCATTGTTTTCTGCAATAGTAATTAATCATCTCCCTTATTCTTTATTCCTTTATTCGCTTCATCCCCAGTGGTGGCTCGAGCACTTATTTGGTGGTGGGGACCGAAATTTTTTAAGTACTGTATAAAATTTCTCAAAAAAAAAATAATGGTCTAATCTTGCTAATCGGATATGTAAACCCAAAATAATATAAAATGTCTAATAATATATAGGTATTGGATACGCGCCATAAATATATTTGGATCCATTTTCTTAATCAATTAATAATTTATGCTATGAGACCATGAGGGCGCCATCTATGGTTTTTGTATTGTATTGAATTTACCTATGTGACTTAAAATTCAGTATATTCATGCATTTCCTTACCTCCGTGAATCAGGCAATTACTTCCGACGGGAGTGTGAGTCAAAGCCAAGAGATGTCTCTCCTAGTCAGTCATAAGAATAATTCATCCCATAATTGAATTATTGTTGTACAAGATTTTTTGGCACGTATTATTAATATGCAAATTTATTCATTGTTGAAACTTCCTTGCTGTGCGAAACATCTGTTAAGATTATACAATACCGCCTTAATATTTTTTAATGAAAAGAAGTGTCTTTTGTGTTGGACATCGTGGATGAGCTGCATTCTCTGAGTGAGTATTGTTTGTTTTCACTTTGGAATTTGGAATTGCTGGGTCAACTGTTTTTGTGTCACATAGGGAAGAATTCAATTTTCGTTAATTTACATAGGGTAGTCATTCCCTCGTGTCAGGGGCTATTTACACGCCCCTACAGGTATGTATACATACCAATTTACAAGATAGTGCAATAAAAATAAAGCTTTATCTTGCAAGATTAAAATCGGACTTAATTTGAACGCGCGCGATTCCCGCCCATAACTCCGTAAACATATGGTTCGTAGGGGATTCAAAGAATTGTCCCCATGGTATTTGAATTCTCATACGAGTGCGCATGCGCAGTTGCATACGATCGCGAAACAACGCAAGGAATCTGTGGGGATAGCTCGGATCGTCGCCTAAGTGCGCATTAGATTCTGCGCACTGAGAAAGACTAGCTGTTCTCGTGCGCCGTACATTATTCGCTGTACGCGCGTTGGGTCTTTTAAAATCATCCTGAATATTTTTTTGTACTTTATTTCTGCAAATGCTAATTACTTTTATGTTTAAAGAATTCATTCATTTTGGTGAAGCCAAAGCATCGACTGTTAGTAGGTTTCGAGTGTAACTGGTGGGGACTGTCCCCATTGTCCCCCTGTGAAGAACCGCCAATGGCTTCATCTGTCCAGCGGTCACCCTCCATCATTTCAATCAGATCAAGCGAGAAATAAGGAAAGAAATGTATCAATAAAAAGAAGAAATAAGAAACAATTGCTTTGAAAGCGGCCTACATTGATGAATGAGGATTGTTTTAGTGAACGATTGATTCTGGGGCATTAATAATAATTTAATACCAATCATGTTTACAATAAATAATGATTTATGTTGTAGGAACACGGTTTGTTTGGGAAAATTCAAGGAAAAACTCTAATTAAATAATTAATGAGATCTGCTTACTAAGTGCCTACTAGTACTTCATCACTGCCCGAGCAATTATTGACACTTCAATTGATGGAATACGTTGGTGAGTGGTTACGAAGCTTGGCTATGAATTCAGAGGCAGCCGGTTCAAAACCCAGCGATTGGTTTGTGTTATTTCACAGATAATTCATTTAAAAGAAAGACAACATTCCCGGGTTTCGAATAACCTGACAATATTTGAAAATCTCCTTCTACCACCATAGTAAGAGGAAAATGTTGCTTGTGTTGTGATGGAGGACTTGGCTAGCGAGGAATTGAACACACAACGCTTGGAAGGGATCCAAATGCGAAGTCAACTCGGCCACTAACCGGTCCTCTTCCTTATTTCGTTCCCCTTCCCACTACTTTCAGCTTCACAACATACACAATTGGGAATGCCATAGTCTCACTGGCACCAGATGATTGGGAGCAGTTGGGACTCTTGTGCGGTAATCACTTAAAAAAGTGTCTTAAATTTAGGTTTATTTGTTTTACATTAACTCTACACATGGGGCCCTTCAGAAAAAAAAATCCATCAGCGCTTTTGACATCTTTGGGGATGCTGTGTTGAGGGTCTTTTTAGGGAAATGAAGGAGAGGAATTTTTTGAAGACAAAAAAACGAGTGTGCCGCGACCGCACGACTGAAGTAAAACTACAAGACAAACCTAACCCAATGAACCCAGGTATCCCTGCTAAGTTACCAAATGTGGCAAACGGGGTGACCTATGACCTAGTGGTGACATATGACATTGGGGTGAAATATGACCATGGGGTGACCTACGACCTTGGGGTGACCTACGACTTTGGGGTGACCTATGACCTTGGGGTGACTTACGATCTTGGGGTAACCTACGACCTTGGGGTGACCTACGACTTTGGGGTGACCTATGACCTTGGGGTGACTTAAGACCTTGGGGTGACCTACGACCTTGGGGTGACCTACGACCTTCGGGTGACCATCCTTATCCTTATCACTCCCCAAGTCAAGCGTGCGTAAAGGCCCGACCGTTCGCCTGCCAATCGGGCCCACCATGCAGAATGTATAATTCTTAATTTGGATAAGTGTTCCCAAATACTTCTACACTCTCTTCAACCTCACATAAATCCACAATAATGGACACCATAGTCCCACTGGTTCCGTTCAATTCAAACTTTTGTGCCGTAATCGCAAGAAAATAGAAGTATATTTGGAATTTTTTTAGATCCAGAATGCTTAAAATGTTTATTTCGACAAATCTTCTATCGCTCTTCCAAGACCCTTAAATACCTCTTCCCAAAAGATGACATGGGCCCTAAAGGAAATTATTTTCCTCAGGGCCTCCTGTGTGGAGCTAATGTAAAAAAATCGATACAACAGAGAACATTAATAAATGTTTTATTTTTAAATTTTGTAAATAAAATAGTAATAATGGAGCGACAACGTCCTCAAAGACATATCTATCTTGGAGCTTCCAAACTGGAGAGAGCTGGCACAAAACCGAGATGAGTGGAGGAAGACTCTTGAGGAGGCCAAGACCCACCAGGGGTTGTAGAGCCAATAGTGATATCTATCTTGGAGCTTCCAAACTGGAGAGAGCTGGCACAAAACCGAGATGAGTGGAGGAAGACTCTTGAGGAGGCCAAGACCCACCAGGGGTTGTAGAGCCAATAGTGATGATGATGAGCCGCCTAGGACATATCTATCTTGGAGCTTCCAAACTGGAGAGAGCTGGCACAAAACCGAGATGAGTGGAGGAAGACTCTTGAGGAGGCCAAGACCCACCAGGGGTTGTAGAGCCAATAGTGATGATGATGAGCCGCCTAGGACATATCTATCTTGGAACTTCTAAACTGGAGAGAGCTGGCACAAAACCGAGATGAGTGGAGGAAGACTCTTGAGGAGGCCAAGACCCACCAGGGGTTGTAGAGCCAATAGTGATGATGATGAAATAAAATAGTCGAATGAACTGATCAATCAAATCGGTTTCAATTAAATTTTATTGACGTTTAAAAAAATACTATTTCCGATGATTTATGAACCTTATTGGCTGACAATACGTCGAAATTGAATTTTTACTCATTCAGAACCTACGTGGAGTTCTGATAGTAGACAATTTTTTTTTTCGTATGCGGCTACCAAAAATATATGAATTTTTCACTTTCGGGCTTTGAATGTAAACTTATTTTATAACATTTTTTAAAATTAATAGTTCGGTTTTTTTTTTCATAAAAAAATAACATAAACTTGCGGCACATTCCAGAGTGGAATATACTCTTTGCATTGCCATCTTATACGCATCGCCCTTGTAAAAAAATACTATTCAAAATTAAGAAGAAAAAAAGAGTTGCTTCATATGGTTTCGGATCTGATTGGTGACCAGAAATGAATAGCCAGTTACTCCCGAACATTCCGTTACCCCATCTCCTTCCCCTCCCAACTACCTTCAGCTTTACAACATACTCCAATTGGATATTGCAAAATCTCAATGGCTCCAGACACTCCAGACAGTTAGGATTATTTGGGGCTCTTGTGGGGTATTCGCATAAAATAATGTTAAAAAAACATCACAATATTGCAAAAAAATATTATTTCAAAATAACTTCCACGATGTAAATTAAAAAACTTCAATTTTTTTTTACATGAGCTCCACACAGGAGGTCCTGAGAAAATAATTTCCCGCAGGGTCTATGTCATCTTTGGGGATGCTGTGGGCAGGGTTTTTTAAGGAAAATAAGGAGAGGAGAGTTCTGGGAAGGAAGAGGGATAAAGGGGTGGGTAAGAATCCGGGATTAGTGTCCTGGTCATCCACCTCCAAGACCTAGATAAACCTCAAATCGTGAACCCGGGCACCCTTGCTAATTCACCAAACTTAGCGAACCACTCGTGGTAACCTATGACAGAGGTATTAGTTATCCAATAAAGGTTCTCGGAGTGGCGGTACCCATACCCGCTTCCCAAATTGAATCAGTTTAAATCAATCGAAAAATTGCGTTGCTTGAAATGGCCTTAACCGTATCTAGTAACCAGATCTGAATAGCCAGGTATTTCCCAACCTTTCTCTTTCACATCTTCTTCCTTCTCCCTCCCCCCATTCAGGCAGTACCACGCTATTCAGATCTGGTCACCAAACACGGCTAATGACATTTCAAGCAACGTTTCAATTCTAAATGGTGCTCTTATACCAGAGCGACACTGAGAGTAGCTTCCGCTCTAGACGTGCAGCAAATATACCGTATATTATTTTATATGAATTAATTGTGAAATCACACAAATTATTGAAATAAAATTAATTTGCCCACGCCGGGATTCGATACCGCACCTTTGGATTGCGAGTCAAGAGCCTTTATAACGAATTTAAATAATACTGCTACAAAATACGAGTGTATCACGATGGAACACTGAGTATTTTGTACAATTTTTAAGGAATAAAACTCTCTTGTTTATAAATTATAAGTATGGCCAATTAATTCAACGATTTTATTTGTACCCATTAAAATTCAACGATACCTCTTCAACGTTTTCCCTCTCAAATATGTTCATCAGAACGCGTTTCGCCGGAAGCCCGATTGAAAACAAATAATGAATGTATTGAAATAAAATAGAAATAAAATCGATTTGGAAGGTTGGTACAGTCGATACAAGCGTACCAACGATAAGAGAACCATTTACATTCAGATGAAACAACATTTCAGGTGTTTCTTTTATAAATAGACTGTTTTATTTGATCGGAAAAACACGCCTAAAATACGGTTGAATAATGATGGCAGATACATCATTCGAATGTAAAAACAACTCCAGGTGTTTGTTTTAAAAATAGAACGTTTCAAATGTGTTCGAAAAACATGCCTAAAATACGAAAATTGTGTTTTAGGCATCTAATTGCGTGTCACTGTTTTTTTTTTTTTAACACTAGCTCTTTGGGGAGTGTGGAGAGTCTTTTTAGGGAAAGAAAGGGGAGGAAGCTCTGGTAAAGAAAAAAAAATCGAGTGCAGTTTACACGCGATAGAAGCGAATCTTTACCAAAAAAATCTCAAACCAATACTTGAAAAGTGAGGTCATAATCAGAACGACCAATGAGCGCAGACCTAGCGTAATTTCCGTTTCATATCTCAACCAACAGGAGCCTTTAAAAGTGACATTACAATCAAATTGACCAATGAGCGCAGTTGATGCGTCGCAGGTGCAGTAATCGTCATTTCCGTTTCATACGAAATCCAAATCACAGCGGGGCTATAGAAGTTTCACTTCAAAAGGTATGAGGGGTGGGATCTGAGATTCAATGTGTCCAGGAGTGACGCATGTATGAATCCATCCCCAAAAGAAACCACTTATTGCATCACTAAAAAAACCTATAAAGGTTATATAAACATTTCTGCACATGGTTACTACTCAAAAAAGGGCATACATCACCAAGCTACTTTTGATACCATCCTAATCTAATCTTCATTCTCTATGTACATATATATGTTATTTTATTTATAGAGATTTATTCTTTCTTTTGCTGCTTATGTTTTACGCACGTTAAGTTTACTATTACCTCCTACGTTTATTTATATTATTTTTCCGCTTTTTACTACGTTTAGATTTAGATCTTGGCATTACTTCTTACTTCTACTAATTCTTGATTTTATGAAACTATATATACACATTCCACGAAAAACTTGTACCAATTTACATTAATTTTGTCTAGATTTTTGGTTTTACGACATTATGTGCATTCCATGATAACCTTATAAGAATTTTCAATAATTCTTTTTATTTAAATTAATAAATTACTTCGTTTTTACCACTTTTATTATTTACAAAACCAATATATTTCGTGAGCAATGCTCACTTCTTCAGGGTTTTTTATTGATATCAATAAAAAAACCCTGAAGAAGTGAGCATTGCTCACGAAACATGTTGGTTTTGAAATAATAAAAGTGGTAAATACGAAGTAATTTATTAATTTAAATCAAAATGGTGCCACAAAATAAGTGTGCTGTGTTAGCAGAAGAAATTCTTTTTATATTTTTGGTTTTATGACATATGCATAAAAATCAACAATTTCCAATAATTTTATCTAGATTCTATATACTTATGTTTTTATGATTATGTGCATGCATGCGTATACATATGTGTATGTCTGTGTATATGTATGCATTTATATGTACCCGTCTCAGAACAGACCTTGTCTATAAAGGCGGGTTACTTACTTGTTTGAGTATGTTAATGTTATTTCAATAAACGCCCGGGTTGCCGGCAATATATTAAAAAAAAACTGCGATGCTAGGAGATGTGTAGAGAGAGTCCGGCTGGAGAGATAAAAAAATCTCGCTCAACCAGTCTATCACGATCCGGTCCGCCACGCATATTAGATGGGCAAACGCATTTGCCGCTAAAACCTAGACATACCTCACCCCAAGAATCCGGGCACCCCAACTAAGTCACGAAAACGTAGCGAACCACTTAAGGTGGCCTATGGCAGAGGTGTTGGTTATCCAATAAATGGTTTCCGGGACAGCGATACCCATACCCGCCTCCCAGAATGGTTATGTATAACATTTATGAGAAAATTATTTTATATGCCTTTTTTCAATATTTACCCATGATTTTTCACGGATCAGCGCTAATTGATTCACATTATGCAAGAAATAACGTTTTCTTTACATTAACTCCATACAGGAGGCCCTGAGGAAATTAATTTCCCTTAGGGCCTATGTCATTTGAGATGCTGTGTGGAGGGTCTATTTGAGGAGAGGAAGAAATTTTTAAATAGTTCCACAGACGGTTGAACACAAGAACGACTAGAAGAAGCGACGCTTTCTAATGTGAAAAATGTCAACTGTGTACAGTGTACATATATTGGGCGCGCGTTTGTCGTGTTTCCCGGGGTTCCATGCCAACTGAGAATTGCCAATTCCAAGTCAACATGCCAAGTCAACTCAACATCTCCTTAAAAAGTCATTAAAGGCTACGAACAAAATAATTTTAAATCTTCCGATTACTATCGTAACCTATGTAACCATTTTTTGTATATTTTTTTATCACTCTAAATGACATATCTGAGATAGTTCTGAGTTAGTTTCATTCCGAGTTGTCCGGTCACCGTTTCCTGATTATGCACCGGTGTCGAAAGGATCAATGACGCTAGTTCCTCGGAGCATCTTCCATTTTATTTTTTAATTTTTTGTTTTTTATTTAAGCGACTATATAAAATAATTCTATAAGTACACAAAATATAATGGTTATGTTAAGTAAAGATATTGTATTTCTTAGTCCTCCTCACTAGGGGTTCCTGTGCCGGGGCGGACAAAAATTGTTTAATTGTAGTTTATTTGTCTTCTACGTCATTTTTAGTGTTTTCATTACAGTGTTTTCGTTAACCTATTTCAGTCATGTTTTTATTCTTGATTTGTGCTCATTAATTTTTTTTATTAGTTTTATGTTTTGGGGAAGAATATTATGGAGTTTAGTTGCAAAATAAGTGTAGTTTCTTTGCACGAATGTGGTTTTATAACTGGGAATGTTTTTTTATGTCATTTTTATTCGATCTAGTGTATTATAGTATTATACTAACAGACAGAACAATTAGTCACAATAGACCTGATATAGTTTTACATGACAAAATTAAAAAAATAACTTATATCATTGATGTAGCTATTCCAAATTCCTGTAATATTCAAAAAACTGTTTCTGAAAAAATTAGAAAATACACAGATTTAGGAAATGAGATTAAAAGAATTTGGCATTCTCGGACTATAAAAATATTACCATTTGTTATTTCGGCCACTGGCATAATACCTAGGAATCTGATTCAAAATTTAAGCATATTAGATTTGTCAAAGAATTTGTATATAAAAATGCAAAAATCAGTAATTTTAAATACATGTAGGATTACAAAAGATTTTTTAAATATTTATATTGAGGGATCAGTAGGATTTATAGGTTCAATTAGAAATGCCACAGAGGCGAACCCTCTGATATGAAAATATCTGGAGTCGGTGAATTATATTCCCGTTTGGTCTCTAGTAGGTTGACATGTTGTTCTTGTATTATTTTGTATTTATAATACTTATATAGTGCAATTGCATAGCGTGGGTTGACTGGATGATCATTTGGGGAAGTGTGTGAAAGGGTTTAGTTTTTCCTTTCGGGAAAATTTAACCCGGACATTTAAATCTGGTGCGTAAATATGGATACGCGGTCTAGTACAGGATTTAGTATTTTTGAATAGATTCAATAATATATTTTTGGCATATACTCATTGTACATTTGGTACGTCAAAGCTATTGAAAATTTCAATCGAAGACGTTATAATAGGTACTTTCAATACGGGCTTCATGATTCATTTTTAAATTGTATTCAGGCTGGGTATAGTAGATTTACATATAGTAGATCCCCATCCTATAATTCCATATTCAATTCGAGAACGACATATCGACAATCCTTTTCAAATCCTTTTTATTTACCACATTTCTTAGATTTTTAAAGAAATATATAAGGCTTGTGAGTTTTTCAGTATCTAATACCTTTGAAGTGTAGGTCCCATCTAAGATTGTCATCAATTTTATTATTTATTTATTTATTTATTTGAGACACACACAGGATATTTATATAACATTTTTGTGGGTAGTATATAATAAATTAAAATACAAATATAAGTATCCCTAGATTAATGTGTCTGCATTATTCACATATGCATTTTCACAGAAGCAAACTCTTGAAAAACAACGCAAGTATTATTTATACATAAGTTGAAAACTTAAATACAAAATTGAAATACATAATAACAACAAGTATACAATATTTATAAAGTATTTACTGAAAAGTATCTAATGTAACTTTTTTTTTTTAAGTGCACAAATTGTGGAGATATTTTTTGAAATATGTTATATTATTTGCAAAAATATCTATGGAACTGTGTATTTTGACCAGATCGTTGTATGACCGAGACATTCTAGATATAGGATTAAAATATCCAGTATTATTTGTAAAAATTTCAGTCCAAAATATGTTAAGGGTTCTTGTAGATTTGGGCCTGGCGTATAACTTAATTTGGTTGACTAAGTTACTGTCTACACGATTATTCACAATTTTATAGAGCATTAAGAGGTCATTTATGTTTCGTCTTTTAACTAGACTCTCTAATTTGAAATATGTAAGTCTTTGTGCATACCCGAGATATTTTATGTTTTGTGTTTTTTCTATGAGTAGGCAACATTGAACATTATTTCTATGGCATTCGTGTAGTTTAAATATCGGTAGAACAAGGAAAACATTCCCACCGACACGCCGGTGCTCTAAAGATTGCAATCAGTTTGTTAAGTTAAGAGAAAATCCATCAAACGAACCGCTCGTTTCTGCACAGAGTTGAATTTGTACAGGATTAGCAGTTGTACTGTTTTTGAGAAGCTAATGCTTAAAAATACGTTAAGAGCGCTTATAAATAACTAAACACATTTTATTCGCGCATTTATTATTACATCGTATTGAAGGACTGTTCATACATCGTTCTTAACCATTAACCGTTCGGCCACAGGGGTCGTCTAAAAGCATCATCCACAACGAAGCATTAATAATATACAGGGTGTGTCATAAAATATTTCATATCGTTCATAACAAAGCACCGTGGCTGCGGAGTAGTTAACAACACACCTCATTGTCCCAATATAAAGTGTGCGCCGAACTTACAAGCAGTTAAAAAGTTAACCGTTCGGTTAAAGCAACCCCCGGCTATATCCCAAACGGCAGTTAAAACTTTAAAAATGAACAACACCATTACTCTAGGAAACATGATGTTCGTCCCAAGGAGCTAACACACCGTGGAGAGTGATAATTGTAATGACATTTATTAGTAAGTTACAAAATATGGGTGATTGATCATTTAGGAATAATTCACATAATGAATAGACTAACGAACTTCAGTCAAATTCAAACAATGCAGTAATTCGGGGATCTTTAAAGGGAAACTATAAAGAATTTCCGTCATTTTACTTGGAAATTAATAAGGACGTATTAAATAAAATTAAAAGCAATAATTTTTTTCTTGATAAGTACCAATCTAGATATATTATAAATTAGCTTTTTCCCGCGGCTTAGCTCGCATGGTGTTAGGGGTTTCCCACTCTGTCACCTCCACCTTCCCTCTCCCCACTCCACTCCCCCCCCCCTCCCCCCTCCCAGGTCCCCCTCCCCCTCCTTGGTTCCCCTCCCTCATCTCTCCCTTCCTCCCGCTTTCCATAGCAATAGCCGCTTCCTCGCGTGCCACCAATAGCATTTTTTTATACAAATTTCATAATGCTAGAGCTCACCTGAAGTTTTATAAAAACCTTGTCCTGACAAAGTCTGTGAACGACTCAGATCTATTGTTAGCAGATTATATAAATTAAAATTCTATGTTCCAATATGCACACTTCGAATAATTTATTTATCATTAGCTGAATCTATTATAAGGTATGGAATTACAGCCTGGGGACTTTCCTGTAACACAAATGTAAATCATGTTCAATCGGTTCAAAAATCATTAGTTAAATTATTAGCGCATAAAAGTTTATACGAACAAAGACATAATGTTACGTACTTTTACCAGAATCCCAAAATTCTCTCAGTATGAGCAATTCTGTGGTATAAAATTATATCTCAGCATATGAATAGCCCTATATACATACATAAACTGGAACACATTTACAATACCCGTTTTACGCTAAATGAAGGACTAATTGTACATTAAATGTACCTAAGCACTTAAACAAATATGGACAAAGAACGCTGGACTACATGATACCAAATTTATTGAATATGTTACCTCCTGCTGAAATTAAAAAATGTACAAATGGTAAAACAAATATTATGTTGAAGAATTGACTCGCCGAAAGAAAAAATTTGTATTAGACACTAGCACAAAAATTGTAATTGCAAAATAAAGTAAAATAAGTTTATTTAAATCTTCAAAGTAAAAGCACCCATTGGAAAACTACTAAAAAGTAGTTTATTGGGACTTTTCTTTTTCCGTAAAATATTTTTATTTTTCCTGTCATATTGTATTACATTGTCTTTATTATAAATAAATAAAAATAAAAAAATAACGAACACACCAAAAAAGAATTAACCAATTTGGTGCAGTCGTTCGAAAGTTATGCGCTTAGCAACACATTCAGCGATTCATTTTTATATTATAGATAGATGTATCGTCTGTAAGTGGTATGACCATAGTTTGATAATGCCTTCAGAAGGCGCAACAGCTGTCACGCGTAATAATAATTACATAGTGAAGTACATATGAAAGAACTTGCTTATAAACAAACTGTTTTCATAAATTAAATAATAATATTATTGAAATACAAAAGACATAATAAAAACTAAAATGGTGTTCTGTAAATTAAACTTGATAATAAATACAGAATATCGCATAAATTAATTCCAGATTTAAATTAAAATTGTTATTTTCAATTAAATTTGTCAATGTGTCACGTAGTATGAGAATATTTTTGCTCTTCTCACCTAATAACATAGCTCTTCCAGAAAATTCTCATGAAAAATTCAAGCTAAGGTCTAAATAAATATGATACAATTTTTTCATTATAAGCAAGTAACAGGCATTATATTTTTACATAATAGCCTTATTAAAAAGCGTCGTGAATATTTTATATAATTCATAAAAATGTACCTATGTCAAAACCTTCAATAGAAACCGACAAAAAAATAGATATGATTTTTTGATTTTCACGGCCAAAAGTATTTTTGTTATTTATTTTTGGGGTGTTATTCTGTATTGCGCTACCTCCTCCTTTGGCCAACGTTACAGTGTTCATTATCAGGACACATCTGCCCTGATGATGGACACTGTAACGCTGTCCGAAACGTTGGCTAAAGGAGAAGGTAGCGCAACACGGCATAACACCCCAAAAATAAATACCAATAAACCACAAAAGAAACAACCACTTTCATGGAAAGATATATTGCACAACCTGTAGAAAAGGGCGTACTTAAGTCAAAAAAATAAATTTTACAGGAAAGTGAAAACAAATTTTAATTGATAAACAAGCCGTCCCGTCAAAAAGAGACACTAGCGATATCTGGCCGATGTGGAGTGATCTAAATTAATTACAGTTTTTTAATTTTTTATTTTTTATTTTTTTATTTTTTATTTATTATTTTAGCATATAAAATATAATATACATTTAGATAATGTAGTAATTTGCGTACATGTTCATTTTAAAATACGTTAATACCACTCTTCCATGGAAGCATTAGCTTGTGTCTGGAAGAGTAGTGTACATTTTTAATGCTATATTTAAGTTCTTAAATTACAATGTGAATGTAAAAAACAATAAGTTGTAAGTTTTGTGATATGTAATTAGTTGCTAAAAACAATACAAAATTTAACTTATTTGAAGAACAGAGTATCACTTGGAAACTGAGTTATAAGTAGTTGTTCTTGAGATTAGATTAGTCGGAAACTCTGTGAAACTTTTCGTGGGGCATAGACAATCACAATCACTTCGAGACCATTCCTAGATAAAAATATTTTATTATGGAACGGAAAATTTTGACTTACCACCGTTTTCTACGGGATATACGATATACATTGCTTATCTAGCCAAAGAGGTTAATTTATCTGCTGTACACAATTTTATTAATCAAAATTTCTCACCGAATTTCGGAATTTCTCCAATGTATTTCAAAGGTACTGTGTATTTCTTAATTTTTAAAAATATCGTAAAAACAAGTACCATTTTTAACCCCAATATGGGATGCCATAGTCACACTGGCTCCAGGCGATTTGGAGCAAATGGGAAAAATGCGGTATTCACTTAAAAAAAAATAAAAAACAACCCTTCGGTAATACATCCTTCTAACATCCTCGGCCAAATATGTCGCCAGCTTAAGTTAGAAAGTGTGGAAAATTTGTGTAAAAAAATACGATAAAAGTTTGTTAATTAGTTACACGGGTTAGAACAACACCGCAGCCAAAGGTTAAGGGATGAAAACTTTGTCCATCCCTAACGAAAAAGGGTTTGTTTGGTTTATTAGTATCGTAATACTTTTTTGTTTGCTTAATATATGATTCACTGTAAGTGTAACGTTTAAGCTCTCTTCAACTATTTTAAGTTGTTTTACTAATAATTCAAAGCAAGGCTGCGTAATGTCACCATGGTTATTCAATCTATACATGGATAATTGTATGCAAGAATTGAAAGAGGTAGGATTGGGCGCGAAATTGAGTAATCTGAAAGTATGTTGCCTGATGTATGCTGATGATGTGGTGCTGATTTCTAACAGAATGGAAGATCTACAGTCTCTAGTATCTAGGATGAACGAAGTATGTATGAAGAATGAGTTAATGATAAATGTAAGTAAGTCTAATGTCATGGTGTTTGAAAGAGAGAGTACGAAAACAGTATGCGATATAGTTGTGAATGATGAATACTTGGATCAGGAGGATGAGTTTGTTTATCTGGGTAGTATGTTTACGAGAGATGGGAAGGCAGACAGAGATATTGAAAGAAGGGTAAATACCGGTAACTCCATTAATGAAGAACTGAACGCCGTTGACGCTAATAAAAAACTGTCGAAAGAAGAGAAGCTAGCAGTCCACAATGGAGTCCTGGTACCTACCCTGATGTATGGCAGTGAGGCACGGAACTGGCAGAGGAAGGATGAAAGTAAACTGAATGCTGTTGAAATGAGATCCCTGAGGCGTATGTGTGGTAAAACCATGTATGATCGTGTTGAAATGTGGATATCCGCAAAGAATGTAAGGCTAATGTAAGTATAATGAGGAAGATTAAGAAAGGGACCCTCAGATGGTTTGGGCACGTAGAGCGAATGAACGAAGAAAGTAGGGTAAAAAGAATATATGACGCAAATGTGAATGGTAGAAGAAGTCGGGGGCGCCCGAAGAAGACATGGCACGATCAAGTGAATCAGATACTTGTGACGGGCCATGTCAAAAGTCATAATAATAGAAGAGTATATATGAGACGATGTATGAATGTGAGTGAGGCAAAGAGTGTGTGCCAAGACCGAGTAGTTTGGCGGTCCGTCCTCTCTGCCTACCCCTGCGGGGAAACGGCGTGATGGTTAGTTAGGTAGTTAGTTAGTTACTGATAATTTAAAAAATGGAAACATATTTATTTTTTTATAAAAAAATATCTCTTTTTACAACTTTTGAAGGATATCCCAACAATGTGAAGAAGAAGATAACAATAATAATCAAAACAAAAATCTGAAAGAGAACAAGTCACAGAAAATGATAATGGTCGCAACTGGGACTCGAACCCAGAACCTCTCGTCTCTCCGGGACGTGCGTTAACTAATTTCGCCATTGCCACCTACTGTCAAACTGTCATATTAGTCAATCACATATTTTAAATTAAAGAATTAACAATATTTTCTTCAATTATTTTTTTCCATGTTATAGGCAACTACCCTTTTTATTGGAAACAATCATTCTAAGAATTGGTTTGTAACCTGGATAGCGTCACGGATAGATACATCTGATTTTATTTATATGGAACTATTGAAAACTATTAGAAAAAATAGTAGTAGTTAATATTCTGAAATTTGAAATATGAGATTGACTAATATGACAGATTGTTATGTGCAACACATATTGCGTCGAAAAACGTTTGATATTCGCAATGTTCCCCTAGATTGAGAAGCCTCTGCCAGCTTTCACGGTGGTCGCTAGTGGACAAGCCTATATAAGGCCCAGCCGGCTTGACACTGTCTCTTTCACCTTCCGCCTTCCGAGTTTTTAACAGTTACACCATGTAGTTGGCCATTCCTATGGGCCGAAGGCCCTGCCCGGCAAGTTGCGTTGTTCCTTGCAAGCCGGTGGTTGATTTGTTATTTATAATTAACCGAGTTCTCATACCCGCATTTATTATTGTTGAGAACATGTGCAGTGAATTCGAAGGCACGTGTCCATTCCTACAACACTGATCCAGAGTTGGTGCAGAACCCAAGTCGCCTGTTGCCTAGCTTCCGTCTGAAGACGTCGAAAGCTAGCCCCCCATCGCTGATGCAGTCAACCACGACAAAGGTACCTTCATAACTCATTAGTAATTGAGCCTAACTTCCAGATTAGAGTCGTTCAAGCCATATCCATAACTTAAACAGGCCTTAAAATGTATTTCCCGATTGTGTTCTAAGCTTGTATTGTAAATAAATCCTTGTGTACTATTTCTAGAGTTTAATTGTATTCATAACCTACCTACCCGAGTGCCGAAGCCAAGACCCTGAGATAAAAGTCCATGCTCGACGATGTTGATTGTAGTAAGGCGTTCTAGCCGCTGTTTGTACCATTACTATCACGGTAATCCCGTGCCTTCAATCTTGATAACTTAGCACTGGCGCCAAAAATCTCGGTTGGGTAATTATGAAATACAAAAGAATTCTTAATTTAAAATGTGTTCTAATACCTATGTAAATTTAAAAATATTTGTTCAATGCCAATTTAAATGTTAACATCATGTTTAAAATGCAGCTAATAGATTGTATTGTAAATTCATTTGAAGCTATGTATCTACCTAGCATTCTACAGTAGTCGTTCGGACGAGTCCATTACTGGTTCAAAAACTATCGAAATAAACAATAATTCGGGTGAAATACTTATTCAAAACAGTTATTTATGTAATTTTGATAAAGTTAACAACAAAAACTATACAAAAAATGTTTAAACATGGTTTTTTAAGTAAAATAGTCCGCGGAGTAATTCAGTCCGAATATCGTTCAGTGAAAGCATACAAGTGGTACCTACCTTGGTAAATTTGCCGCGCAAACAATATAATAACTAAGAATTAATATTTGAGTTACAATGAATTTAAAGTAATATTTTGTTAAAGAAAAATAACTATTCTTGTGATTTAATAGGTCATCAACTAAGTAATTCATAGCGTAGAAAGTGAATCTATTTATCCCGCGCAAAAAACGACTTCGTATTTTGTAGTTATATAGGTATATACCTATTCACATTAGCAAACGGTCAGCGAGCTGTAAACAAGTACAAGCGTGTTCAAGCGGTAGCTAGCTATAAAATTTTATAGATTGGTCACCATAAATAATAGAGTCCATAATAATTGAGCCCACGGAATAAAAATAAAAAAAAAGTTAAATGAAAGATAAATGAATACATTTTAACAAGAATTACAAAAGTTTTAAAAATAAAAGAAGTTTTAAATGGAAAAATTATTATTTTGTTTCAAACAATGCATTAAAGATGTTCGTTAAAGTGTTTCAAAAAGAATTGTGCGAAAAATGAGGAAAACATAATAAACATTCTATAATAATGAATTGAAAGCAAATTAAATAAGAAATGAATAATAATAATCATTGTAAATTGCAAAGAATAAAACAAAAAAATGTTACTATAAAATGTTAGGAAGAGACATGTTTTATATAATCGTGAAGGGCCTCTCTAGTAGCAACCACAGAAAGAAACACGCATGATCATCGTGGACAAGCACGTCATATTGGGCAAATCTATTTTTAGCAAGGGTGAGCATTTCGCGTCGCGCGCACAGCATAAAAAATCCAGTGATTATTAAAATGTGAGGTAAATTTGTCGGGAATATTTTTTTTAAAATTTTATTGAATTAAAACGAAATATTGTTAAATGAATTGACATTGTTTAGAAAGTGAAATAGTTTCAATGTTTGAGTTACTTACGGAATTGAAAATTTAATAAAAATCTTTTTTTTACTTTTTTATTATTAAATGTCTAGTATAGTTGAATAATAATTGTTCTTGAAAATTGAAAATGCTTAAGTAGTGCACATTGAGATAAAAAGAAAAAATTTGGAATTCTTGGATAATATGGGTTCAGATTCAAGGAATGATGGAAATAAATTAAATTAACTTGTATAAAATCGTGTATATGATAAAAGTTGATAACTTGTCGATATTACCTGATTGGAAGCGAAACGGAAATAGATGTAGTCCGTGGAAACCAAAATCTAATAAATATATCAACCGCAAGTTATTTAAAATCATGATCCCTTGATAGTGACTTTTTTACGATGAGAACTATTTAGATTGAGGAAAGTAAATACGGTCCTCAATTTAACCTCTGAAATAATTAAGAAGCTCGCGTGGCGTATTATTACCTAATCTGCCCGGCATTCGTAAGCGACTTGTCAGGGAGCGGGTATTTGCGTTCGTAATAAACCCCCCCCCCTAATACAAGTTAAAGAAAAACATATCTAAGAATATGTATATTTCCAAATATTTCTTGAAATTGCAAGGATAGAAACTTATATTCCTATCAAATAAAATAATAGTGGAAAAAGAGTTAAGAACAGATTTCAACAAGTAAAATCATGAATTAAAAAAAAAGAGTCAAATAGTTTTTTAGGATTGCAATGTTTTTTCTGGTGGAAGAATTGGAAACCACAAAGAGGATTGTAATCGAGTTGTAAAATCGTTATCATTTTGAAGCTTATTTTATATATCATGAAAAACGATAGTGACAGTGAATAAGGCGGATGCGACATCTGCTGTCACATTCAATATATAAGACGAGCTCGCGTGTAAATGGAAAAATATTCCGAGATTGTGAATCAATCTGAGTGCCGTAATTGAAAAACCCCCCCATTATAAGTTGAAAAATATTGCAAGAACATATATGAAAATATATATATGTATTTCCACGAATTTTTATTTACGAAAAGAGGAAAAAGTTGAAAATAGACTGGTTAAAAGATTTAAAATAATGGAAAAGTAAATGAATAATAGAGGATACAAATTTAACGGAAGTAATTGAAAAGTATTTAGAAAAGGTTACAATTTTAATTGATTGCAAATTAAAAGTTAAATTCGTTCGATGCAACATTAAATGTTAAAGGAAAAGTTTGAGAATTAGCGAATGCACGCGCGAAATGTTTTGACAACGGACAGAAGACTAGGCAAGAAACCGGACCGCCCGGCTGGAAAAAATAGGTACCTAGGTGTGCGAGAGAATACGGCATTGCATTAAAAGAATAATTGAATTCTTGTATAGTTAGTTCTTTTTAGCTCTCTAGATGATTCTAATATGGATTGTTTGAAAAAAATGAATTATTTTAGAATTGTAATATGTTGTTTTAAACGGATATCAGAGTAGCTAACTGATATTTGGTTGAAAAAACAAGAGAGTGAATTGAACAGCTATTACGAAAATAAACAGAATTCGGTCAGAAAAATATTTTTTTTTTTTGTGTTTTGAAAGTTTAAAATAAATATTTTTCATAAGAAAATAATAAAGAATTAAATTTAAGTGATACGTTTCTCATTCGTATAATAATAAATAATAAAGCTGTTTTGAAAAAAGGGAAATAGGAATGACTAATTTGCTGGTGTAACGTGTTAAATAAAAAATTTTTGTATATTATTGTAAATAAAGGTAACCCATTTTGTATAAATAAACTATACTAAAAATGTTATGTATATTATTGTATATAAATTGTTCGGAGTTGTATATAAAAATAAATCTCTCTTTAAATTTCTTTTTCAATAAAATTTATAAAAATAAATCTCTCTTTAAATTGCTTTTTCAATAAAAGTTATGACAAATAAAAGTATACGTCGAAAAGTAAACAGAAAAGTCGAACAAACAAGTACGGAAATAAATTTTCAAATATAGTCCGATTGTAATAAGAAAATTTATTTCGAAAAAGGTAAAGAAATTCTGCGTGGTTATAAAAATTATCCTGAGATAGCATTGAAAAATAAAATGTTGAATAATTCGGTTAAGAAAAAAAAATAAGTTCTTGTAACGGTGCGGAAGTAATAATGCCTTCGTTAATAAAAGCAGTTTAACGCAAAACGGAATATGTTTTACATATAAAATAAACAAAAGTAATAAAAAATAAATGTTTTTTTAATTTTGTCAACAGTTTAATAAGAACGAAATAAAAAAGAATAAATCACGAATGATCTATGGTAAGATTCGTAAGAAATTTTTTTTGTTGGTGACCATTTTAAAAAATAGGAAAAAGTTCACGAATTTAAAGAAAAGTAGATAATCATTTATTACTTGAGTTAAAATGAAAGGAAATTTTAATGAATTAAGTTTTGTCCTTCTTGACTTGTATTACAAAAAAAGACAACGCGTAATCGTTGTCGGAAATTATATTGTGCCTTGCGCAGATATTGAGTTCTAAGTGAGCTCAAGAAATGTAATACGGGTATGGATACCTACAAGCGTGTACACTTCTAATTTCAAAGCGTTATAGGAAAGTCTTCCTTAGAATTAAGACAAGTGGGGTTGCCAAGATAAGTAATCTTGGGCAATAAAAAAAAAGAGAAAATTTGTAATACAAGAAGAGACACGAAATTTCTTTTAACACTTCAGGCGAGTTTTGAATAATAGTCAAATAATAGAATTTTTATGCTCAGTTTGTGTCTAATTAACAAGACCATGACGCCCAAGTTAGAAAAGTACAGAAAGACGTATTCGGATATTTTTAATAAAACAAAGTTAACATTGTAAGAAAGAAACTACGAAAATAAAGTAAAAAATAGATATTGAAAAGGAAATATTACATTGAGATGTATTGTGAGGTCAAAAGGTCCGTGACGTCACAATAGAGGGAGTATTAAGTGGACTCGAATGTTGTATTATATTGAATCTGCAGCAAATATAAAATTATATTAAATTGAGAGAATAAAGTTGAAATTACTGTCAAATATTCTTTAATAAGAGGAATTTTGAATAAAAAAAATTAAGAAAAATGTAGAAAAGAAGTTCTTGCTAGCAAATTCAAGTATAGTAAAGCGTTCAAATGTATATAATTGTATATATCTTTTTGTTGTAATTTTAAATGTTTATATCTCTCTGATTTGCTTTCGATAAAACAAGTATGAAATAATAAAATTTCTTGAAAAACAAATAAAGTCGTTCAGCTGAAATAAAAAATATTAGATTTGAAAAATGAAGTTTTTTTTAAGTGTTTTGATTGATTGAGGTTTAATAATAAATTTCTGTATAACCTTTGGATTTTTCCTGGGGTTCGTGTTGAAACATAATGTTGTTTTTGAACCGGGTTTGTACCCACCCTAATTGGGAATGCAGAGAGATAAAATAAACTTTAGTTGTTTAAAGTATTTGAAAGAAAAAATTAAACAAGAATAGAATTTGTTCAACGAAAAGATTAAAAGAAAACAATAATAGAAAATTGAAGTTAAAAATATGTCAAACGACTAGTTAACCCCTCGAGTATAGAGAAATTAAAATGTCAATTCCGATAAACGATGAAATTTTAGATGACAATATAGGATCATTATAATAGATTAAATTAAAAATTTATAACAATGATTGGAATTTCAGTTAATCTTGCTTAAATATGTTTGAAGAATAGGTAGTTGAAAACCATATGAAGTAATTTTTTTTGTTTCTTGTATTACATGAAAAGAATCAACAATCTGTGTGGTGTTGAGAAACTATATCATTGAATGATAATGAATTATTTAAATTCAGGAATTGTATTGTATGTATATACCTACGTATATTGATTCTGGTTTCAAATCGTTATAGGATAGCCTTCCTCAGAATCAGGGCAGTGGGTTTGTCAAGATGAGAGGTCTTGGACAAAAAAGGATTGTAATACAAGAGAGGAATAAATTATTAAAAGTTAACCCTTCAAGTAAGCATAGAATAATTGTTGAAATTAAAAATTTTTTTGGCATTTTTAAAGAAATGTCATGGCGCTCAAGAAAGATAAGAAAGATTCGAAATAATAATATTAAAGAATAGTTCAAAATAGAGAAACATAAACAGGTTAGGAAAAATGAGATTTGTATTAAAATCTAAAAGTTCATTGAAATTTTGTAATGAAAAGAAAAAGTTAATTGGTATTAATGTTTAAATCTCAATAAAATTACTGGAAATAATTGAGTTTGGTAATAAAAAGTTGAAATTTAATTAAAAACAGAGTCATTTTTTTTAAAAAAAGAGAATAAATTTTAAAATAAAGATTAAAGTTTCGTAAGCAATTCAGTTATGATTAAGATTGAAATGTATATAAATTGTTAGCTAGTAAGATTAAATTGTTGTAACATGTAAACACGCGAATTGGATACTTAGTTATTTGAGCGACGTAAGTCAACGTGTATCTCACCATATATCGGTGATTTTGTAAAACAAAAAAGTCTGTGTTATTGGAATTTAAAGCGTATCCGGTTGAAGATGAAGTTAAACAAATATGAGAGAATATATATATTATATTGGAAATTATCATAGATCTTAAATTTTCTAGTGAAGTTCTGTTTTTTTTTGGTTATTGTTTTATTTATGTGTTGTGTCGAGCGCAATCATTGAAAAGGATTACTATGTGTTCGAAGGCGTTTTCATTTGATTTGGTCAGTAAGACATGGTCATTGTTTTTTAACATGACGAGAGGAAGGTGTGTGACACCTTGTTGTTTATTCGTCGAGCACAATCACGGAAAGGGAGTTTCCTGTGGATTGGTTAGTGAGACAAGATCATTGTTCTTTAACATGATAGTGTATGCGCATACGAGGGATGACGTGGGACGTATCTCTATAAACATGATAGGATTTAAAGTATAGCCTCAGAATTATACCTACGTGAAAGGATTTAATATATGCCTGATAATTATGTTATAAACATGATAGGATACGTATAGCCTTATAATTATACCCATTGTATACTATGAAAACAGAACTGAAGATAGCTTAAGAGAAACTCATCAAATAAGTAAAAAAAGGGAATAAATCGCAAAGTTACAATAACACAGCAAATTTAAAAATACTACTCTAATTGGTGCATGTATTGTATTGTAACCCTTTAGTTTAGGATGTAAAATGCGAATATGTATCAATTTCGATTGATTACATGACATTGAGTCAGCATTGTAATTTTTTTTTTGGAATTTTTAAAAATACTGTATGTCAAAGTCAAAGAGTACATGTCTTGTATTGTCTCTTAGAGGAAGACACTTGAAAAATGCGAATATGTATCAATTTAGATTGATTACAGGACATTATTTAGTCAGCATTAAAATTTTTTTTTTGTTTATTTCTTTTAAAATTTCTTTTAATTTTTTCAAAAAAAGTATATATTCAATAAGAATATTGAATTGCAAATAAAAGTATTGTGTGAAATGCGTAAGAATTGACCTCGGTTGTTCACAAAAGATAAAACGCATTAAAATATCCATTGGCGGGATGTGAAAAAAAAAAAGAACAAATGTTTATAATCAATGCAAGATTGATATAGATATAAAAGTCTCATGTGAAATGCGATAGAATTGACCTCGGTTGTTCAGAAAAAATGAAATAGCATTAAATTATCCATGGAATGGATAAGAAAAGAGAAAAATGTATATAATTGATACCAATGATTTATTTAAAACAAGTTTTTTTTATTTTTATTTTTTCTCCAATTATTGAGAGGAAGAAGGTGAAGGTTTGCTAATACAGCAAATATTTTTAAAAAAAATTTATGTTACAAATTTGAAAGAAAGGCGTGTTTTGTATCGCAAGAGCAGCGTGTTTTGTATCGCAAAGGAGATTTAATTTTTTTAAAAAAAGAAGTACAAGTGATTACATTCAAGGTTCAGTGAGTATTGTCTTCGGACAAAAGGAGAAGTGATATAGGAGTTAATATTTTTAATTATTATGGCTTGTTACGACATACTTAATGTATTATTTAGGAGTTGATAGCTTGGCTCACAGGTAGATAACTTCATTTTTTATATGGCTCACTAGGTAGGGAGTGTTTAACTATTTGTGATAATGGCAATTTTATGGCATTCCTACCCACAGCAAGCGAGAAGCCTCCACAAGAACC
This sequence comes from Limnephilus marmoratus, assembly GCA_917880885.1. Taxonomy (NCBI): domain Eukaryota; kingdom Metazoa; phylum Arthropoda; class Insecta; order Trichoptera; family Limnephilidae; genus Limnephilus; species Limnephilus marmoratus. The sequence continues at coordinate 41,922,909 of OU862928.1, forward strand.
AATAACGAAACTTTTTCAGAAGTCAGCAGCAATGTGCAACTACTTAACTCAGAATGGAATCATATTGACTTACACTAGGACACAATCCCACAAAGGATGCAGGTGCGGGTCCAACAACTAGCCCGACCTGAGCAACTCTCTTTCAATCATTTTGGACAGAGAAGGTAGTGTTATGTGCAACACATATTGCGTCGAAAAACGTTTGATATTCGCAATGTTCCCCTAGATTGAGAAGCCTCTGCCAGCTTTCACGGTGGTCGCTAGTGGACAAGCCTATATAAGGCCCAGCCGGCTTGACACTGTCTCTTTCACCTTCCGCCTTCCGAGTTTTTAACAGTTACACCATGTAGTTGGCCATTCCTATGGGCCGAAGGCCCTGCCCGGCAAGTTGCGTTGTTCCTTGCAAGCCGGTGGTTGATTTGTTATTTATAATTAACCGAGTTCTCATACCCGCATTTATTATTGTTGAGAACATGTGCAGTGAATTCGAAGGCACGTGTCCATTCCTACAACACTGATCCAGAGTTGGTGCAGAACCCAAGTCGCCTGTTGCCTAGCTTCCGTCTGAAGACGTCGAAAGCTAGCCCCCCATCGCTGATGCAGTCAACCACGACAAAGGTACCTTCATAACTCATTAGTAATTGAGCCTAACTTCCAGATTAGAGTCGTTCAAGCCATATCCATAACTTAAACAGGCCTTAAAATGTATTTCCCGATTGTGTTCTAAGCTTGTATTGTAAATAAATCCTTGTGTACTATTTCTAGAGTTTAATTGTATTCATAACCTACCTACCCGAGTGCCGAAGCCAAGACCCTGAGATAAAAGTCCATGCTCGACGATGTTGATTGTAGTAAGGCGTTCTAGCCGCTGTTTGTACCATTACTATCACGGTAATCCCGTGCCTTCAATCTTGATAACTTAGCAAGATAATTTCTATAGCACCATTTTTGTGAAATAATCATCTCAAGGGTGTAATGATGGTCTTCATTCACATCGTTATGATGAAATAAATACAAGCCTTATCGTATATCTTTAGAAATAAGTATTATTTCTACCTTTCTTTTTTAATATATTAATCCCATACAAAACGTATAATACCCAAGGGGCCATTTTCCCTCGCTACAAATTCGCCACTCCAGCAATATAATCTATTGTGCACATTCGAATAGATACAGGGGAATAGAGGCCTTATCTGCTTTTGAAGCGGTTCCGACCAAAGGAATCTTCCCTAAGCTGCGAGAAATAGAAAACCACATTTTCACGGAGGTGTACCTACAGGTTGGTTAGAAATATTATAACGTTATTTTATGTACCTAGATAAAGTACAGGGGGGTTTAAGTGTTTTGTGCTATGAAGTTATTATCATAATAAGCTTTCGTTTTGTTCGTATTTTTATTGTGAGGCCACAAGCATAAGAGTTGTGTTTTTTTTTGTTTTTTTTAAAGAAAGAAAAACATTCCCGTGTTACGAACAATCCGACAATAATTGAAAATCTTCTACTACCACCTCACTCACTTTTTAAATTTATAGGTATTGATCTACCCGCAGGGCTTGTCATCTTTGGGGATGGTGTACGGAGGATCTTTTTGTGGAAGGAAGGAGTGAACCAAGGTTTTGGAGAGAAATTGGAGGGAGGATACAATTTACAATTTGGGAGGCGAGCACGGTATCGCCGCCCCGGGAACCTTCATTGGATAACCAATACCTCTGCCATAGGTCAGCCCTAATGGTTCGATACGTTTGGTGGTTTAGAAGGGGTGCCCGGGTTCATGGGGTGAAGTTTGTCTAGATCTTGGAGGCGGATGACCAGGCCTCACTGAACCTCAGATTCCTACCCACCCATTAAACCCTTTTCCTTCCCAGAACTCTCCTCTCCTTCCTTTCCTTTAAAAAAACTCTCCACACAGCATCCCCAAAGATGACACAGGCCCTAAGAGAAATTATTTTCCTCAGGGCCTCCTGTGTGGAGCTCATGTAAATAAAAATACACAGAGGCAGGCAAATCGTTCCACAGTCAAGCTGTTGAACTCAAGAACGAGTTATAGAAACGACCCGTTCTTATGTGACGATGTCAACTATGTACAAATATTGGGCACACATTTAGCATGTTTCCCGACTGTGCACCGATGCCAGAGGAATCAATAACGCTAGTTCCTCTGAGCATCTTCCATTGAAATACCGATAGAAAAAGGACAGCATTCCAACTATACGTCTGTGCTCTAAAGATTGCAATCCGCTTGTTAAGACAGGAGAATCTATCAAACGGACCGCCCGTTTCTGCAAAGAGTCGAGGGGTTTTTCAGGTGTTTTTGGGCTCCAAACCAGAGGCGGCTGTCAAATTCAACCGTTTAAATTTTTTTTAAGCATTCGAATAATTTGAACGATTGACCACAAAATTAGAAATTATTTTTTTATTGAATTATTTAAAAAAAATCGTAACAATATTTAATGTCGTCAAAGAAGTTACAAAAAAACCTTACCCAAGCCGTGAAGTTGTACCTCAGAAGTCCTGAAAACCTTTGCGTGGAGATTCAAAACCTAGCTCAGTACAGTATCTCCGAGTGGAAATGACTAAAATAACGAAAATAAGATTTGCATTTTTTTTTAAATATTTATATCCTGCTAAAAATGTAAAAAATGTATTAAAAGTGATCAAATAAAATAAAAAGTTCGGCTGAAACCATGGTACAAATAATTTCTAAAAGTGTTATTAAATATCTTAATTTTTTTTTAAATAAAGACAAACATTCCCGGGTTATGAATAACCCAAAAATATTTGAAAATCTCCTACTACCACCACACTAAGCTGAAAATGTTGCATATGTCGTGTTGGAGGACTTAGCCAACCGAGGAATCGAACACGCGACGCCAGGGTGGGATCCAATGGGCGATGCCCACCCAGCCACTGACCGGTCGATATTGATTTTAAAGAAAACTGAAGTCATGAATTTTCGTTAGAAATTTTGTTCTTGTTTCTTTGCTTTCCCTTCAATATTTACAATTAAAACATATATATTTGTTACAGACCACTGTTTGAGCGGGAGGTGAACAAAGGTGAAGGAGTAATTAAGGAATTTCCGCGAAGAACAGAACGGTTTATTGGAAATATGTCTTAGAATAGGACTAAAAGATAAATTAATTTGGTTATTATTTGTTGATTTTCTAATTTCACATGCTTCTTAGTTATCTAATTATTTTGCTTTTATTGTTACGGTGAAGAATTTTAACCCCTGTATCCTTATCAAAAGAATGATCTGTTTAAATGGGGTGATTTGCAAACACTGAAAAATTATTGTTATTTAAGCACCTTAAATAATGTTTTGTGACTATAATATTTATATTTCTAGTTGTCTTACCTTTGCATGACGGGCAATCATTGTAACATAGTTGGTAAATGCCTGAGTTGCTTTAGTTATGATCTCTACCTTGTGTTTTTTATTAATTTACCTAAGTTGTTATCGGTATAAAACGCGGGCAACAGTCTAATCCTAAAATCCCCATGTTGTACGGGTTTCTGAAAATTCATAAAAGCCATAAACCCATTAGACCTGTTGTGTCATGTTGTGCTTCCCCGAGGTTCATAATAGCTTCTCATATAACTAATGTCTTCAATAATATTAATATTTAAACACTTAAAATTTATATATTTGTCTGTCAATATTCTATATCGTAGGTTAGTTATAATATTCTCCTGACGGAGGAAGGGTGCTTCCGAAACCAGTGGAGTGAATAAAATAAATTTTTAGTGGTCTATAACAAATTCGTATGTTTTTATTGTAAATAATGGCGAGCCACGAAATGCTTTTTACAAATATGTAGACAATATTTGTTTCCCTATTGATATAGGATCAAATGAGATTGCGTCACTAACTCAAAATCGGCATTTTCTGACTTACCTCCATATGGAAGTAGGCCATCGTATTACGATGTACATGTGTTCTGATATCCTTTCAAATAACGTAGTTTTCAATGGTAGCTTGCTTAGGACATTTAGATAGGGGGGGGGGGGGGCAGAAGATATTCCCAGTGGCTGCATTTAATGGAACTTTGTTCAAAATTGAAATCCGGTTTTCAGGGATATTACCATTTTATGACCGATTTGAATGGCCGGTATGCTTGCTAGTATGGCTAGTATTTGCCAAATTGTTAAGTGTAGGATAAAATGTTAAATTCGAATCCTACCAAAGATCCTACCTAATAAAAAAAAAACGATTTGTAACTGAAACTGTATTCCGGTATAGAATTATTTGTGTTTGGTTTTGAATTGTGAATATTCTTAGTTCCTACCGGGATGTCATTTATCCAGTTCCCACCTCTCCCTAACCATCACCTTGCTGGAAAAGTATTTGAAATTTGGAACAATGGTAAGAAAAATAGTGCAAATTCGAGTACATTTGTTTTTAAAACAGAAGAAAATTTGGGTCTACCTTATAAGCAAGTTGTGTGTGTTTTTTGTGCACACAATATTTTTTTTAACTAAAAAGAAGGGAATTGACCATCTCGAAAGTACTTGATATAGTTTTGTTGTGGCGATAATTACCTGGAGATATAAAACTACTTTGTAGTTGTGTCATGCACCTTTTCGTAGAGAAGTGGTAAGTGATTGGTCATTCCCTTTTCCATGTATACGTTGTTTTTCGTAACATACTATCACCAATTTTAGCAAACACCTTTTCGTCTCGTTTCGTTGTCAGTATTTATTTTACAGTTTATTACAAGTGTCTTCTACGGTTTTATAAAGAGGAGAGGTTTAGAGTTGTTCTATTTCATCATAAGAGTACTCGCCTCTTTTAAATCCTAACGTCTAAGCAATTCCTCGCAGGATTCAATGATGTACGGATCTAATATTATGCAGGAGATGGAAAGAGAAATTGGCTATTCTGATCGGTGTTTCACCAAGGCATTACTAAGAGTATCTTCAACTTGAAGAGAAGACATACAAAAAAATAGGTATTTTACTGTTTTCGTTTGCCCACCCATTTTACGTGGCAGGCCGGATCGGGTGAAACCGTTTGAGGGAGACCTTTTGATTTCTCCAGCCAGCCTCTTTCAACCCAACGCCTTGCACAAGTGGGAGGAATGGAACCATACGTCCGTCACTCCTGGATACATTAACCACCAGATTCCTACCCACCCCTTATACCTTTTTGCTTCCCAGAACTTCCTTCCCTTCTTTTAATGAAAAGACCCTCCACAAAGCATCCTCAAAGATGACATAGGCTCATATAATTGTTTTCTCCAGGACCTCCTATGTGGAGCAATCGTAAAAGAGCTAAAAAAATATTTGCAGAACTCCATAATAACATTAAATTTGAACTTTCTATTCCGTTCTGCGGCAATGACGCCACTGCTTGTCACGGTTATTTTGTGCCGGCGAAAGATAATGGAGCTGGCGACACGGTATCCCTTCGAAGTAAATAAGCACCATTTCACCACCAAAAATTACACATCTACCGGATCTGCCCTGATGATTTTGGGAGTATCTCCCCCCCCCCCCCCCCCCCTCCACAAACACTTCTTCAAGGGTACTTTTGGGAAACTGGCTAAGGGACGCGGGCGTTTGGGCACGTTGCGGCCAGGCCGCTCGCCCGCTCATTCTCGCCGGGACTGCCCCGTGATAGTGGGACAAACTGCCCCCAATATCTTTCTTTTTATATATTTTCTTTGGTTTTAATCATACTAACACCTGTAAATATTTTTCTTTTTATTTATTATTTCACTCAACTAGATGCTGAACCAACAGGCGAACTATTTTTATCTTGTTAATTACTGCAAATGTAAGTATGCATACATTTTACTTTTTTACTAACAATCATGCATGCAGGGACATTGGAGGGTCTAGATTCGTTTCAAAAATAAATGTAGCTTCCTTTTTACAAAAAATTAGAGTCCTGACGTGTGCGGCTAAGGAGGTTAAACAATCAGTTTCCTCACACAGCCATGGGAAAGTGGTGGGTCCCCTCCAATGCCCTGATGATGGACACTGCAACGATGTCCGAAACGTTGAACACCCCAAAAACAAATAACGAAAAAAAAACATTAAATTTGGTTTAAATTAAATTTTACAAAAATTAAATAAAGTTCTACGAATTAAATGCAAAAAACTTAATAGTATTTTACTAACGCATAATTCTTTATAACCGTTCGGTACATATTTTCCCTTTTCAGCGAAAAACGTATTTATTTTCAGTAGAAGAGATCTTATGTCGAGATTTATATAATATATTATTTTTTGTAGGTAGTTTTGCCCACAGGTTATTTCGTATTCAGGAATATTGAAAAGATAGAGAAAATATTTTTATTCATTCATGCGTGTTCCCTGAGACCGAGTCTGTGCTCATATTAAAAGAAAAAATTCAAATCATATTTTTTTAGAATTATTTCCGACGATCTAAGATTTGCTTTGGTCGAAATGCTACATTTCAAAGTCAAGTTTAGTCTCATTTTAAGTGGTTTGAAAATAAACAGCTTAAATCCATGTTAGCAAAAAACCTGTGTTGTTGGAAGGAGGAAACATGGAGGCCGGCAAACTATTCCACAGCCGAACAAATGCACAAAAGAACGAGTCGTTGAATCGACCCGTTCCCATATGACAAGTATCAACAGTACAAATGACAAGGCGTATCTTCCGTTAAAATTCTGATAGAACAAGGACAACATCCTAACCTGACGCCTGTGGTCTAAAGATTGCAATCAGTTTTTTGATAGGGGTATCTATCCATCAAATTGCCCATTTGTACACAGAGTCAAATGTTTTTTAAGTATTTTAGTGCTCCAGACCAGATCTAGACTTAGAAATATCCCGTAGACTCAGAAATAATGAACTGCTTTCCCATAATTAACACTCATTTTGATTTCTAGATAAGATTTGACTTGACTTGTCACTTATATTTTTTAATATATTTCTCTGATTTTGTCTTTGCTTTCATTTATCATCCTTTAATATTATATTTTTATTTTTTTCGAGTTTTTTGTTGTAAATTGGGTAAGTCCGTTAATAAATAAGTAAATAAAGAAGTGCGTGCCAAATTTAACAGTGGGGTGCACTTGTAATATGTAAACCGTCAGAAATAATCAGCAGTATCTGTGAGCCCTACACTGTACAGTATGCCCAGTTTCTGATAGGCTAACTTGACTCTGACTTCGATGGAGCCCCCGTGTCTGAGCTGGTAACTTAAAGTTACACCCATAATATCAATGAAGACACATTGGGAAGATTGCTCCCAATCTACGGTATTAACATAAAATAGTGTTTTTGCTCGAGATGGGCCCTCGCAGCAATATTCTAGAGAACGGAAGGCCACCCCTAAATAAATTTGGGGTAAGCATTGTAAGCAACTCCAGAGGCTATGCGGAGAGAGATTGGGCCTGCTAAGAACTGTGACCATTGAAAAGAGGTCTTTAATTATTTGATTTTATAGACTTCGTTTACTCCTCCCATTAACTATATGTCATCTTTGATGATGCTTTGTGGAGTGTCTTTTTACGGAAAGAAAGGAGAGGAAGTTCTGGAAAGGAAAAAGGATGAGGGGTGGGTCAGTGAGTCCAGGAGTAACGGACGTATGAATCCATCCCTCCCATTGCAGTGCAAGGCGATGGGCCGAGATAATCCTGCAGGGGAGGTCATTGGAGGTTATCCACCACTTACCCGCCCTGGTGTAAGTAAAAGATGGTTATTCAAGGCTCTCGCGAGGACTCAAATTTTTTTGAAAAAACGAATCTACATTTAAGTTTGAATGAAACTAGACCTCCAGTGTCCCTGCATACGGTGTTAGGAAGCAGTATGCAAGTGCTTACGTAATATACACAATGCAAATAATATATGATCAATAACGTATTTCAAATCAAAAGTAATTAAAAACATTAACCTAAAAGGCTGCTTCTCACAAGGTATTGGCATCTTGCATACACTGCAAGCATCTGCACGAAATGATGGTAAAAACAATTATGGTGAAGAACGCTAATGTTGGGTGCGATACCTCCTCGTCATGTGGCAATACCAGCGAGAATGTGTATGGCTGTCGGACTGACCGTGAACGAATCTCAACGTCCGCGTCCTTTAGCCGGTTTCTCGGTTATGCCTTGACGATAGTGAGTGGGGGATGAGTTGCCGGAGGGGGGCAGAAGGACGTGCGGGAGAGTTTAAATGCTCTCCCCCTACCAGTCTATCCAGATCCGACATGCCTCGCAGTTGGTGGGCAGACACGTCAGCCGCCAGGAAATACATAAGCCACCCCATAAATCCGGGCACCACTGCTAAGTCACCAAACGTAACGAGTCACTTGGGTTGATCTAACCAGGAGTGTTGGTTATCTAATAAATGATTCCCGGTGCGGCGGTACCGGTATCCGCCTCCCAAGGCGTTAGATACAAATACAAACGAGAAAATCAGATGCAAAGCCGGGTTAGTAAAACAAGTAAAATACAAATTTATCACTTATACGAAATTTGTCTTATTAATTTCTTAACGTCTTTTATAGTAGTTTTGAGAAACAATAAAGTAAAGGGATATTTCGAGACATCTTCAACTTTGAAGTTTGCATGTTAAAATATGGTTTTCCGACAAGAAACAACACTAAACCCAGCACGATAATTAATAACTCGAGACTTAAAAAGCATTTTATGAGGCCATAAAACAGCATCTTAAGCGAAAATTAATTAAGAATTCTTAGCTAATTACATGCAAGCTTCAACAATTAATTTCAATAACACGCACTTCGGTGGAATTTAAGTCGCCGTTAATAATACGAATAATATAACAGATATTCATCTCAAAATCGGCTTAATGAGAAGATTTATGTGATGAGAGAATATTGTTATATAAGAGAAGGGGAAAAGATGTTAGATTAGAATACATAAAGAAGTTGTATTGATGTATGATAAATTTTGTGGTGTAATAATTGGAGGTTGTGGGTTCAAATTCTTGTAAGAGCAAATAAACAGTTGAATTAAATGAGATTATACCAAATCAAATTTACTGTCCTTAAACATTTCTAAGTGTCACTCAATTATATTTACTAGAAATAAAAATAAAATCATCTATTCTTACAACTTGAATAATAAACCTTTACAATCTACGTCTACATGTAAAGATCTAAGTGTTTATTTAGACAACAAATTAATTTTTGATAAGCATATCGAACACATAATATCAAAATCCTACAAGATGCTAGGTTTCCTATTAAGAATATGTAAAGTTTTCAAAAGTGCTAAGACTCTTGAAATGTTATTTTGTTCATTGGTCAGAAGTCCACTGGAGTATGCATCCCCGGTATGGAATCCTCAATATAAGGTGTACATAGATATAGTAGAAAGTATACAGAATAAATTCTCTAAATATTTATTCAAGAAATACAACAAAACTACAAATAACATGTTAAGTTTACAAAAAAGACGCACATTATCAGATCTGCTATTTCTGTATAACCTGCTAAATAATAAAATAGATAGTCCTGAATTGCTATCCACTATTGGTTTAAATGTCCCAATGAGGCGTACCAGGCACACTTCTCTTTTTCATATAGAATCCAATAACACTAATGCAGCGAGTAACTCACCAATTACTCGCGCAATCATAACTTATACCCACTATGAAAAATTACTACACTTAGACATTTTTCATGATTCCTTGCAAACATACAAAACTAATTTATTAAATTTCTTGGCGTGAAATTATTAATTGTTATAAAATTATTTACACTTAACTTTTCATTAAACTTTAATCAGTCAATTACAATTAGTGAGCACATAATTCTTGATTTTAAAATGTCTCCTTATCCCCCCCCCCTTTTTTTCTTCCTTTTTATTATTATTACTCATTCATTCAATAATTAAGTTACTAGACCGGTTCATATCTCAGGCATAATTACCAAATGACATTCTATGGACTTACGTAATAGGTACATAACCATGTAATAATTTAATTTAACATACTTTTAATCTGTATTATAATGTACTGTGTATGTCTTAATAAACAAATAAATAAATAAATACCAAATGAAACTAAAAATACCATGGAGATAAACAAGATCAACTTTTGACTTAGTAAACATGAAGATGAGGAAATTATAATAATTATGAAGACAGAATCAGTAAAAAAAAAAATACCAGGGAGATAAAAAAGTTTAATAACAAGATTAAAATATCCTACCGGCTGCGCCATTTGTAATGTTTTTTGATTCGTGTTGTGGCTCTCTAGCCCACAATGTAAGGATTACAACGTAAGTTCTTTTGATTGTTTTATTGTGAATTATAATGGGAACAAATATTGTTAGTAGCGTCTGTTTAATAATAATAAATAATAATATTTGTATGATTTACATAGCGCCGTTCTTGTGAAAAATTACCTCAAGGGCGCTGTACAAACTTATAATACATTTCTAAAATCTAAAAAAAGCTACAAGCTAGGCAAAAAATTAAAAACAACTTATGGCTAAAAATTGCATACACCGGTTCATTGATCACCGATACGAAAATATATGTACAATATTTTGATCAATGAACGAGATGCTGCCTAAAACTTAATGAAAACAGGACCATACTTACCTGGGAGGTCGCTTGAAATTAACACTGTATATTGTCCATTTAAAGAAATTTAGATAGAGTTCGCACGCAGAGGACATTATTGTGAACACATGTTATTTAATCCTGAAAAATATTTTTATATTAATGTGTAATGTATTCTTTGACGAGTGTAGTTTGGAAAGTAAAAGCAACATGTAAAGGTGGGTGGTGCAGTAGTACCTATAAGGATTTGATCTTTCTAAATGTGATTCGTTAAGAGACAGATTGATGTGTAAGGAATCGAGTAATTTTAATTCTGTACGAAAAGTGTTATTAAGACATATTATAGACAATACAAGTATGATATTCTCAAATAGGTATATTTAAATTACGGGCATGAGAGCCCAAAAAGGAAGGTTTTTAGTTTGGACCTTTGCAGATGCTCTCTGATTAGGCTGATTACTCCCTCGTTCGGAAACGCTCGGCGTCGCCCGACCACTTCCGAACGAGCGTGGTCTTTCGTGTACTACATTCATACACTACACCAAGTAATCACGACAATGAGGAAATTATAAAAATTATAAAGGCAAGATATGTATAAAATTGCAATGGAGATAATCATGTTTAAAAATAAGATCAAAATTTGACTAATTATAAAAGAAGATGGGTAAATCATAAAAATTATAAAGACATGATTAGTATAAAAATATCATTCAGATAAACAAGTTTAAATACAATATCATAATATGAAAAAGTAAACATGCAGTTGAGGAAATTATATAAATTTTAAAGATAGGATAAGTATAAAAATACCATGGAAAAAAACCATTTCAAAAATATTGCCAATTAAACGAAAAAAATAGGAAATTACATACATAAATTATGAAGACAGCATAAGTATAACGCCAACACAGCAGAACAACACGCCTTGGAACACGAATCCCTAGTGAGGGCTGTGAATAAAAAGAATTTCTAAAGTTTAATTAGAAATAGAGCAGAGGTAGTCAAATTGTTACTTCCTAAGATGTTAAAAGTCTTCTGAAGCCATCACTGTGACAGTTAGGGACGGAAGGGAAGTTGAAGCCAGGGTTCGGTGTCTGGGTGATGGTGGAACTGATTGAAAAACCACTGGAAGGTTAAATGGATTCTAAATTTGGGCAATACGTGGGAGTTGGTTGGCTTATTTAAAGGCTGGGGTGTGCTTGGGAAGAATATAAGTCAAAGCATGAAAAGTAAAAATCAATTTGTTATTTTAATCACGTCCGAAATCCTTCGGGGTTTTATTGTGACAACAGACCTCTCATGGGTGACTTAAATTAAATACATAATTTATGTATCTTCAGTTAGATCACGTCTTTCTGTGCTCTAATGAATATTTGAGTATTTTTTTAATTTGTTGAAAACATTATTTTATGAATAACAAACTAATAAAATGACTAATGTAGGCAGAGAAAAAAGGATGGCCGAACAAATCGGTCTTATCACAAACTCCTTGCCTCATTTACATTCATACATCGTTCTATACATGCTCTTCTATTACTGCCTCATGACGTGGTCCGATCAAATATGTTTCAGATAAAAGTTTTAAAGCAAAGATATATATTAAGTAGTACCAACTTCGCCGAAACGAACCGATAAAGTAGAGCAGTTTCACCATTATAAGATCCTTAATTAACACTTTTGGAGGCCGTGTCTTAAAACCATGTGTAAGGTATTAGTATCCGTTAGAGGCACATCATTGGCTGAATGACAATCCACGTGTTAAAATCTTGTCCAAACAGTAACATTTTGACGAAGGACATTTAGGAAGTTCGCGCAGTACCTTCTTTAATTAATTTCGTTTCTATTGTAGGCTTATTAGAATATCGTTCTCATTGGACATTTTTGAAAACTCGTCTTTAACAATTTATAAAATTGAAGCAATTATGTTTGAATATGGACACGCAGTGCTTAGGATGCCACCATAACATCCGGGTTTGAGATAATTTTGGCATCAATTATAGATTTTGCAGCACCACGAAACGTAAATTTGAAGATCGACGATGTTTTAAAACTTGCAAAAGAAAAGGTACATATGATTTCTTCACAGCAGTGGATTGATGTTTGTTTCTGCTTAGAGGTTACAATCTCTGGCAATTAACTTCTGTGTAAATATAGTGGCAATAAATATATAGGATAGGTAAAAACTCACGGTAGAGGAGTAGGTTCTTCTGGAAAGTAATTGTTTACTTGATGAGATCACCATTTAGTTGCGGATCACTTTTTAAAAAGAATTATTGTTAATGCGAATTATCTGCGATGATTTATTAACACACAAACTTCGAGCACCGAAAAATACTTGCGATATGCGGAATAGTGACAGCAGGGAATCATAAGGGGAGCGGGGGAAGGGAGATATTCATTGCCATAGGAAATAAATAATTATTTAAATCCAAAATAAACACAAAAGCAATCCGCCAAGCGCAACCAATATACTTGGCGCTAACATGCCCCTCGGCCTTGACAGAATGGTCAAAATAAACCAACATGCGAAACGAAAAGAAAATAAAAATAAATACCATTAAAAAATTTACCGCATTGTGTTTCAGTGCTCAAGACGTTAATGCGTATCATTATTGCGGGTGTGATGAAAATAAAAAAATAAAGAAATGAAACGATTAAATAAAGCAATTATATGTATATGACTACTTGAACTAAACTAATTAATTATTAGGTATTATAAAAATTGCAGGAAACATGAGATTAATAATGAACCTGTAAACTTGGTTTACGAGAAACCTTGTTTTGGTTGTGAGTTACGTTGCTTTGCTTGAAAATAGGTGCGTTTCCGACTAGTACGTACCCTAAACTGGTTTTGATTGCACTCGGTAATGATTGAGTGCCCTTTACCTTACCAGGTAAGAGGATTTGGCCAAAAACATTGGCACCAATGATTGCATCGATGACCCCTGGGATGTGGAATTTGTCATCGGCGAGTGGCAAGTCATTTAGGTAAGACAACGCATTCATATCTATAGAAGATGCCGGCAATTGGGTTGTAATGCGATCCACTACCAAGGGTCGAATGGAGAAAGATGTTTTATTATTATAGCGAGACTCAAACTTTAAATTAGTCATTCCTTTAATGCGTTGAGAAATATCTCCAATGCCTCTAATAGTTGTATGATTGCGATCTGTGAATAAGGGTAATCCAAGGCGTTTGCAACAGCTCGTTGTAATAAATTCGTTTTGTGATGCGCTATCAATTAAAACGCGTATTTTCTGATATTTATTCCTGGAATCAAGAACACTAATAGATGCGGTACCTAATAAAACGGTTTGATTTGGGGAAAAAACGTTTGCATCTCCATTATTGAGAGTACATAATGTTACATTATCAGATTTACTTTCCGGTTTGCTTTTGAGATTTAAATTTCGCTCAATATTACGAGAAAAATTGGATGAAGTGTCATCAAAATGCAATAAAGAGTTATGGTTTTGATTACAATATCTGCACCGATTTTCCGATTTGCATGTATTGGTAGAGTGCATTGTACTTAGACAATTTCGACATAAGTTTTGTTTTTGAGTTATCTTAAACCTACTCTTAGGTGATGCGTTTAAAAACGTTGGGCATTTAAAAATGAATGTATGGTCTGACAAATTACATAACGTGCACTTATAGTGTTTTGCTTTGTTATGCGTTAAACTAAGAAATGCGTGGCTATATTGTGCTTCACGTAATTTTTTTTTCTCGAACTGTTGTGATTTCGATTCTGGTAATATTGACGTTCTACGTAATATTTTGGCTTGTTCACGTAAAAATGTTACGAATTCATCGTACGACGGTGCCTCTGATTTTCTGATTGAAGATTCGAATGCCATGGCCGTTTCCCTGTCTAATTTTTGTGTTCCTATATGAACGAAGAAACATTGTAATAAATTCGGAATTTTTAACTGTTGCAATGCTGAAATTGATGAATGAAATTGGTCTATAAAAGTTTCTAAATTCGATGCATTTGATACAGTGATTGACTTTAAATTTAAAATTTTATTGAAGAAATGTGTCGCGATTACCCGGCTATCCTCATATTTTGCGATTAAAGAATTCCATATAATATTATAATTTTCTGCCGTAGCTGGAATTTCTGCGCATATATTTAAAGCCTTTCCTGACAAAGCACTAATTAAATATTGAATTTTTTCCGTGTCGGAGAGATCAATATTTTCATGAATGAGTGTTTTAAAAGTTTGATAAAAAATCTTCCATTCCAATAAATTTCCATCAAATGGAGGTAAAGATAGCTTTGGCAGCTTAATGTTATTAATTTTATGGGATTTTTGTAGTGTGGTAGGCTCATTTATATTATTGTTACCTATTTGTTTAGCTGTTAACTGAATAATTGCGTAGAGTTCGTCAAATGATTGTTCGATTTGAAAATTTGGAATAAATTCTGAATTAATCTGGAGTTTCAAATCATTAATTTTTCCAACAACTTCCATAAATTCTTTTCTAATCTCAACTAACAGAGCAGCATGCGCGCAAAACGTATTTCTTGAAACAGTCGATTTTAAATGTTGTATACTTTCATAAATTATCTGCGTCCTTGAAAGATACGAATTTTGTCTTGCATCTAAAAGTTGAATTTCACGATTAATTTTTGTGACAGAGGATTCCTCGGGCATTTTTAACAGGATGTTAATTATTCTACTGATGAAAAATTATTGCGAGACCGAAGTCTAGTCTAGATCTACTGTAAAAATAATATTGCGATGATAATGTGAACTCGAACACTAACTACCTACCTACCGTAATTTAATAATACACTGAAACACCATGCCGTAAATATTACACCGTAAAATAGCGCGCTGGTTCTTTTTTACATTAAATTATCAGGCTCGTTTGGATCATAATGTTTCTGCTTAGAGGTTACAATCTCTGGCAATTAACTTCTGTGTAAATATAGTGGCAATAAATATATAGGATAGGTAAAAACTCACGGTAGAGGAGTAGGTTCTTCTGGAAAGTAATTGTTTACTTGATGAGATCACCATTTAGTTGCGGATCACTTTTTAAAAAGAATTATTGTTAATGCGAATTATCTGCGATGATTTATTAACACACAAACTTCGAGCACCGAAAAATACTTGCGATATGCGGAATAGTGACAGCAGGGAATCATAAGGGGAGCGGGGGAAGGGAGATATTCATTGCCATAGGAAATAAATAATTATTTAAATCCAAAATAAACACAAAAGCAATCCGCCAAGCGCAACCAATATACTTGGCGCTAACAATGTTTGTCACCATCCGGATGCAATATTATTTAATAATTTGACCACTTACCCACGAGGGGGCTATCTTGCGTTACTACAGCCCCTCTGCATCTGGACGATTACATCTGGCTTTACTCGTTATATGAATTAATGTTGGTATAAATTTTGAGCGAGGTTAATATGAACATTCTTGACCAAAGTATCTTATAATGGTGAAACTACTCCATAGAAATACCAGAACCATTTTAATACTAAAGAATTACATATTACGCATTTTTGAAAACATATCATTCGAACATTCTGAGAGGGAGAAAACAAAGAGAATAATATTACATAATATGAACGCATTCCGTTTTCGAAATTAAAGCAATAATTTTATTACAATTAAATTAGCGAACATGAAAGAAAAAACAAACACGCTGACTTCAAGAACGCATTTTAAAATTGGGCTTGAAACTTGGGGGAATACTCGAAATAAATCTCGATTTTTGTTTGCAAAATGAACCGAACATCGAAGTACCCACTTACATAAAAATATGATTAATTACTCGTAGGTATACTGAGCCTGTTTATTTATTATTTGAAAAATACGTACATTCATGTATCTATTCTAAGTGTCACCCTAGAAAAAAACCACTGTTCAGAATCGAAACGTAGTTTATGGCTTTAGTCGTATTTGGACACTAGATCTAAAGAGGAAACCGAGCAGCGTTTCCTCGTGGTAACAATTGGGGTGGCCCATGGCAGAGGTGTTGGTTATCCAACAAAAGATTCCCTGGGCGGCGGTACCCACATCCCAACAAATTTCGATTCTTTTATCTGTTCATACGTATATTATTTTCTGTTTATTAACTTTTTGTACAATGGGAATCTATAAACCTTTGTAAACTACACTGAACATGTTCATTTTTATAAATATCTGTAAATAAAGATCATTATTATAAATTGAGCTAAGCATCTTTTTTTTACATGAATACCGCACAAGTGTCCCAACTGCTCCCGTCTGGAGCCAGTAAGACTATGGCATCCCCAATTGGGGTATGTTGTGAGGCTGAAGGTAGTGGGGAGGAGAAGGAGATAGGGAGAGGAAGGTGGGGAAGTACCTGGCTATTCAGATCTGGTCACCAAACACGGCTAAAGCCATTTCGAGCAACGTTTCAATTCTGAATGGTGGTCTTACACCAGGGCGATACTGAGAGTATCTTCCACTGTGGAACGTGACTAATTGTATAATTTATAATATCCATTTTATCACCGGGTCTGAAAGGTTTAAAATTTCAAGACACGTGCGTACAGCGCGACAGCCGACGAACGACTGATCTATGGGCGAAGTAACACAGCGGTGGTGAAGGGACCGAAGAAATGGGCGGGGTATGCGCAATACGAACCAAATTTCGTACTCTCCCAAGTTGATCTAAAGGTGGACGGAGAATAGTATGTAAACAAAATAATATTATTTTCATTAGAATTAACCAAAGATTTATATATTTTAAATATATTTTTCCATTTTTATTTACTGTAAAACATACATTCTTTCATATTACTTGTAATGAAAATACAACAAAAACATTGATATAATATTTGTTTTTAGCATCCTAAAGCATCTCGTGTCATTTCAAAACGACACTGGTCGTTTGAGGTTATACTATCAAACGCACTCATATGAGAACACTTTTCAAATATTATGACTATTTTTATCTGATTTCATATTATTATATAAATTTTATATGAGTTTTGATGAGAAGAATATATCAATAATATTTTCAAATGATAAGTAGACATGATATTGTCTTTAATATTGATGTATTTTTTGTGAATATTCTAACTTTTAATAACACACTAGACGAATTTTTTGCGAGTTTTAATAACACACTTTTTTTTATTATTTGATGCAATATGTTTACATTTTATACACAATTCAATGATGTTTGATAAATCGGGATAGTTTCTTACACAAAATAAAAACATACATAAAGGCCACAACTCCCAGCACAAATAAATTAAATACATACGATCTAGGATTATCGCAGGATGCCAAACGATTATATTTATCGGATCATTTAACACTTAAAGCAAAATTAACTAAACGATTCGCCAGAGAAAACAATTTTAAATATGCGTGGACATCCTCAGGGCGTATCTAACTTACTTACTAAAGAACATGGTCCATTTTCATACTGTTACGTCATTTACCTCTCGGAATATTGAAATATAAGATATGTGCTATCCGCAGTTTTTACTAGGTGGGACTGTGTTTCCTGGTGTCGCCAATATTGTTACCCAATACTGTTGAACACCTTCAAAAAATTAGCTAAATCAACGAATTCTTTCCGTATTCAAATTAAATTGTTAACCAATACTACTGCACACCTTAAAAAAATCATCTACTTTCCGTATTCAATCTATTCCCATTAGGAATAATCCGCTGACAGTCGGGCGGACACCATAGCATAATATCTCTTGTATTTGAAAATTAATAAAATAAAATATTTGCTTACTCAATAGTTTGAACCCACAATCTCTAATATTAGACAGCAAAACATGAATTCAACATTACGAGAAAAATTCTAAATATTCAGAATTGCTCGTAAAAAAGTTGGTTTGTAAAAGCGTGGAATCGGTGTTCGAATAATGCTGTAATTTAAGTCAGCGATAAACATTTTCCTATGCTAATTGAAAACAAACCGATGTGGCTTCAGAGTTCAGGGGTTAGAGTCGAGAACTGATCAATAATTGTTCTATCGAGTAAATTTTATTATTTGCTTTGTTCGGAGGTTTTGCTGTTGTATTTTCAAGGAAATACATAATAGTAGTTTGTCTGCGGTCATTTTCTGGGGCTGGTTTGTTGACTATTGGCGATAAAGTAGAAAGTTTTTAGGTTGTCTTGTCTTTGCTCTGATGTCAAATTTTAACAAATTTGTATACATTTTTATTCTAACCCTCGAATTATGAAGACAGCAAGAGACAGCAGACAAGTTTAAAGGTAGTTTAGGGTTTTGTACTTTAAATCAAAATAATTATAAAAAAATATAATGTACCTAATTAAAAAAAATAATAGAATATAGTTGGTTAGGCATTGCAATATGTTTTGTTTGTTCGAAAATTTAAATAAATATATTTATATCACAAAGATGGTAGTTACTCACTCTTCGGATTTAACAGAGACACCTACATGGATTGTTTTTAAAAATAGAATCTAAACAAGTGAATAACAGACATCGTCTGTTTTACGGAAAATTTTCTTGTCATTGTGAAAAACTTACTAGTTGTGTATTGATTGACAACTAACTACTTGTGCAAGTTTCAAGTCATAAAAGGATTGCACTGATTGAACTTAACTATTGGATGAAATTACGGAGGCCTCCAAGCTACAAGAACTACAAAACAAGGTTGGTGGATCTGTTATTTTCCCTGGAGTTGTCTGATTGTCATTCCTTGTGATATTTTGTTCGCGCAAGTAGAGTTTTCATAATCAAATCTGTGAGTATTAGGCTCAGAGGGTTTGAGATTATTTACACATCTCAAACTCGTATTATAATGCAACTGTAAACCTCTTCACCTATAAATCGCAATCACCTATAAATTATTAAATCTTTTTTTTATAAACAAATTGTTTTATTTTATTATTCATTTAAAAATATTGTATTTTTTATATGCTATGAAAGTTTAAATGCTAATCAGTCGTGATGCTGAAAATAATTATAAAAAATAAATTGTTCGCCAGATCACATTTATAAGAAGTCCAAAAGTTATACAAAAGATAAACATACTACTTTCGGACGCATGGAGTTTATATTTCTCCGTAATTATTGTACTTACCCGTGTGACAGGGTCGCCCCATGCAAGCTCTGCTCGGCAACTGAGCTAACTGAGATAGCGCGCTGCGTTGCAAAATAAGGAAGACCGCAATATAATTTGGGAGGCGGGTTTGGGTACCGCCGCCCCGGGAACCATTTATTGGACAACCAACACCCCTGCTACAGGTCACTCCAAGTGGTTCGCTACGTTTGATGCCTTAGCAGGAGTGCCCGGGTTCACGGGATAAGGTTTGTCTAGGTCTTGGTGGCTGATACGTTTGCCCAACCACTGCGTGGCGGGCTGGATCGGAGGAGACTGATTGAGGGAGGCCTTTTGACCTCTCCAGCCAGATTCTTCCGACCCTTCGCCTCGCACCGCAGTGTGAGGAATAGATTCATACGTCCATCACTCCTAGCCACACTGACCCCCAGATTCCTACCCACCCCTCATTCCTTTTTCCTTCCCATATCTTCTTCTCCTTCCTTTCCCTTAAAAAACCTCCACACAGCATCCTCAAAGATGACATAGGCCCCTAGGGAAATTGTTTTCCTCGGTGCCTCCTGCGTGGGGCCAATGAAAAAAAAAAATTATGTGTCGCTTTCATCGCAAAGATTATCTTTCTAGGGTAAATGTAAAGTCTTATACCTACGCCCGTTCATGTTCGACGGTTTTGTTCGACCGAACATGATAACTGGGAAATATGCTAATCCACCCCTTCGAGCTCGAGCAGCTCAAATATGTGAGTGGTTTATTTAAGGTAATGTCAAATTTGCTGACTTTGTATTACATATGTAGTCTTCTACTTGATATAAATTAATAAAATTTTCAATGAAACAACGAGGATATCTCCGAATAAAATGACCATTCTGTAAATGAAATTGAAAGAAGATTTTCGTTGAACAAACAAAATGAATAGTTTACTTTAACGTTAAAGTAAATTTTATTCAAGCTACACCCTACTACGAAATCGCAAAAATATTGCGTTTATTTCTGGTACCCGGAATATTTATCAAAGGCTCTATAAATCTATCTTTTATCAACTGCTTTATAAAAAACTGTTCATAAAAGGCTGAAAATGTATGCGTGTGGCAAATATTTTCTGAAAAAGGCTTTTTGTTAAAATTATTTTTTTAAAACCTGCATTGAAAATCGCACCCTTCACCGTCCCGCCGTTCCGCTAATTGATTGGATCGCGGGGTGCTTCCTTTGTGGGACCGGCGGGGCCGTTTTGTTAAAACAACGTTTATCAATGTTGACAGTGCAGTTCAAATTTCGCTGCCATGCAAAACTTCAATCACTGGGCGCTTTTAACTAGTTGCAGGAATTTTAAGCAGAGTAATCGAAATTTTTAACGAAACAAATAATAATGAAAATATTTTAGCAGTGTTTTTTATAACCGAACTACTGGTTTTCAGGAACATGTCTAGCTTTTTTTTTACATTAACTCTACATAAATAATTCCACATAGGGTTCATGTCATCTTTGAGGACGCTGTGTGGAGTGTGTAGGTGTGTGTGTATTCCTTTGTAGGAATCTGAGTGACAGGCGGAAGGCTCTGAGGAAAATAATTTCCCTCTTTGTTATCTTTGGGGATGCTGTGTGAAGGCTCTTATTAACAAAAGAAGAAGAGGAAGTTCTGGGAAGAAAAGAAGTATGAGGGATGGGTAGAAATCAAGGGGTCAGTTTGTCCAGGACGTGTAATGGACGCATGAATCCATCCCTCCCACTGCGGTGCAAGGCGGTGGGCCGAGATTGTCACGCTGAAGAGGTCCAAAGGTCTCCCTCAACCCGTCCCTCCTAGCTCTGGCCAGCCACGCAGTTGATGGCATCCAACCGCCAAGACCCCTAAGTCGCCAAACGTAGCGAAGCACCAGCGACCTACGACAGAGGTGTTGGTTATCCAATATATAGTACCCATACCCGCCAACCTTGTTGCAAAAAAAAAATACCGTGCAATATTATGAATTGACCAAACTTTTATTTTCTGGTTAAGAATTTTCTGCGTTTAAATAGATAGTTAATTTTTTGTACAATTTATTATAAAAGTATCCACTACGAAACACTTTCGAAAAGTTTCCCACCGTTTGTGTTAAACTGTGCAAGTATCTTGACATGGAAAACTGTATAATTTTTCGTTCACTGAATTTGAATTGAATTTCAAATGAAAATAAATTAATGTTACTTTTGCTTACGACTTACGTCAATAAGGAAGAAAACAGATATCTTACTTCTCATATAAAATAATTGAAAAATGTACATAAGTAGGTACATATTTATATTTAATAAGAGAAATAAAATAAATTGTACTCAAATATTAAAGAAATCTTAAAAAAGAATTTCTCTTATTGATGTTCTTATGAAGAAAATTGGTGTTATAATAATTTATTTTCGACGTGAAATTCCCTAGAAGCTTTTCCCGAAAGCTCTCTAACGATTTCAACGAATCACTTGCTGCATGTAATTATTTACCCCTAATGAAAGCTCGCCTTCTAGTTTCCGCTGAAACTTTCCGGAATAATGTTTATGTGTGGAATATGTGGTTGTAATATAAAATGTGGAATATGTGGTTGTAATAGAAAATGTGGAATATGTGGTTGTAATAGAAAATGTGGAATATGTGGTTGTAATAGAAAATGTGGAACATTCGCCGAGTTCCATTGCCGAAATTCGTTTTAACTTGAGATTTTTACCGCTCAAACCTCGAGCATATTTTGTTAGATGGTCACATTATATCAGCGTATAAAATCCAAATAAATGAAATATTTCTGAACCTATCCGAAAATGGAAAACCGTTTTTGAAAGGTTATGTAAAATGCTTTCAAATTGTATTGTTACATATTTAAATATATTTTTTGACATTCAAAATTTTTTAATGCAATAAATTTATTTATTATTATTTTTAATTGATTAACTAATGTTTAATAGGGCATTACCAGAGAAAGCCGGAAAAACGTCATTTAAAAAAAAGTTTTTAGACGTATTGACTCTTTTCCACAAAAAATTATAAATGGATTTGGAAAGATTGTTCTTTTATCTAGCATAGTTATGTAATAAATTTTTAGAATTTTTTTTAATTTTTAGTATAATAAGGTTATTCCATAGGTCGTTGGCAGATTTGTTAAATTTTCAAAAAAGTTTTTGTATTATACCACACCCATTTCAAATAATGTAATCATGCAGTAAAATAAATCAATACATTATCTAGCAAAATTATGTATTAGAATTTTAATTTTAGTTTCAATAAAATCATTAAAAAATATGTACGTACATGTGTTTCTTGACGAAAATTGGTCCATTTGTGTATTTATTTGCGCACTTACAAACTAATATATTTCAGATTTTTTAACATTCTTATTAAATTTAGACATTATTAATCAAAAAATAACTACAAAAAGTACACTATTTTAATAGTTTTATCATCACGCCTTTCAGCATTTTTGGATGAAGGTATAAATTAAAGCTAATTTGGATTGAAATAAATTCGATATTGAGTTATAATTTAAAAAAGCTGGTACGGAGAAAAATCAATCTTTCTCATTGTAACCGCCCTGCACGATCGGAAGAACAACTTTCGACGAAATGTGGATTTTCGTCCGCTGGCTGGTTAAACGCTCTTAAGACAAGATTTTTATGCACAGCGAGATATAAGTATTTTACCAAAAAATGTAGACATAATTAGTGGGAGATTTAGCACTTACAATGCCTTTCTCATGTAAAATAATGTTGGTTGTTTGCAGGTAGAAAAATGTAATTCGCAGTAATTGTTGAATGAAACACTAGTATATATTGAATTATTTGGCGGGCAGGAGATAAGCCGACGTAGCTCAGTGGATAAGATCAGTTTATCGGAAATCAGAAGGACGTGGGTTCGAATCCCGTCGGCGGCATGTATCTTTTCTCTGGAGATTTTTTCATTGTAATGGAAAAATTGTGTTTCAGGCTAATAATTATTACTTCTAATAAAAATTAATATTTTTTTCAGTTATCAAAACTCAGTTTATTATACAAATAAGACAAATGGGTTAAAAACTACATAAAATCAATCTTTCAAATTATACACGATTCAATTTTAAAATTGTTTAATTAAAAATTAGATTTTTTTTATTTTTTATTTAATTAAATGAAGACAATATTAGCGAAACTCAATCGATATCTGGAGACAGAAAAATCAGAAAAGATATTGGCTCCGCTGGGATTCGAACCCAGAACCCTTTTCTTACATGGAAACAGCTCTACCGATTAAGCTACGGAACCCATATTAATTCGGTCACTTTTAACTGTATCATACTTCGACTAAGAACTGTTTCCATGTATGAACTGTTTCCATGTGAAGAGCTGTTTCCATGTAAGAAAAGGGTTCTGGGTTCGAATCCCAGCGGAGCCAATATCTTTTCTGATTTTTCTGTCTCCAGATTTCGATTGAGTTTCGCTAATATTGTCTTCATTTAATTAAATATTATAATTTGAGATTTTACTCATAAAGTTTAAAAAATTAATAATAAATATTCATCCTAGACTTGCAGAAAAAGTCAATAGATGTCGCGTATTACAAATAAAATGGATAAAAAATTTATCCAGACACTATCTAGATTGCATTTAGTTCGAGTTGAATCTTGTATTCATATATAAAGATAGCAGCCAATAATATGTGCGTTAAGTAAATGAAGATAATGTTGGTAGTTCTTAGTCGAAGTATGATACAGTTAAAAGTGACCGAATTAATATGGGTTCCGTAGCTTAATCGGTAGAGCTGTTTCCATGTAAGAAAAGGGTTCTGGGTTCGAATCCCAGCGGAGCCAATATCTTTTCTGATTTTTCTGTCTCCAGATTTCGATTGAGTTTCACTAATATTGTCTTCATTTAATTAAATATTATAATTTGAGATTTTACTCATAAAGTTTAAAAAATTAATAATAAAAATTAGATTAAAAAGATGGTTCATTTTACGTTTTTTTGTAATTAAAATTGCTGAAAACGAAAAAAATATTTACCTTCACATATTTTTATTTTATAAGGTATATTATAAACATTACGATCAACCCATTTTTTATCATTTCATATAATTTAATGCAAAAATAATTAATAAAAACTTCCCAAATTTTATTATTTTTT
The DNA here is from genome assembly GCA_917880885.1 of Limnephilus marmoratus. Lineage (NCBI taxonomy): Eukaryota > Metazoa > Arthropoda > Insecta > Trichoptera > Limnephilidae > Limnephilus > Limnephilus marmoratus. The sequence goes on from OU862928.1 coordinate 41,947,579, forward strand.
TAATGCGTTCGGAAACTTTGAATTAATAAAGGTGTACATTTGAATTATTTTTTGGTTATCTTTTGGATTTTGAAAATAAGGGTGGTATTTTCTCTTAATAACACTGTTTAGTTCATATTTCTAACCATGATACAAGGAAGACAACGATTTATATGTGACCTATATGAATTTTACTTAAAAGCGAACAAATTCGTCCGAGTGTTTAAGAATCTCGTAATTTTTTAACCACTCAAGCCGGAGGCCTTTAGAATAAAATTTTCTTCGAAGGGATAGAGGGTCTTTTTGAAAAAAATAAGGGGTGAACATTCATCGTTGTAGGAGGGAGGAGTCACAGTTGCACAGGTTAAAGAGACCTGCTAATCATTCCACAGTCAAACTGTTGAACACAAGAAAGAGTCATCGATCATTCCTGATGTAGATGTTATAATATATACCATAGATTTAATATAAATTGTACCCGTCTGAAGATGTCCATCATGAGGTGAAACCGGTCTAGTCGTTAATAAAAAATTAAAGAATGTTATACAGGTGTTTAAATTTTTAATCAATATATATATATTATAAAATAAGGTGTACAATGTGCGTGCCGCTGAAACTCAGGAACGAGTCCCGGTACGAACATGGGAATTGTATGTTGTGGTAGCCCTCTATCCCACATCCATGAAGAAGGTTCCCGTTTTTACCTAAAGGGCGTGCTTTTGAAGATATAAGGGCTGGAAGTATCGTCCTCTAGAAATATCTAGCACAATCCAGAACATTCGATAATATTCGAGAGCATTTCACAACATTCCAGAACATCCCGGAATATTCTGGAAAATTGTGGAATATTCGAGAATCGGGAATCGGGAATATGATTGCGAAACATTCCAGAACACTCTAGAATTTTTTGGAATGTTCTGGAATATTGTGGACCATTCGAAGCCTTTTTGAATGGGTGGGGCTACCTGGGCTACCCATCGGTAGGAGTATACAAAGCAAGATCGAACGTCAGTTCAATCTCATATCAACTCCCTGAGCGAAGCCGGGTACCCCAGCTAGTCCATAAATTTTGAATCGTTAAAAATCATTAAACTATTAAACTATTGTACACATCCCTTATCAGAAGCCTAATAGAATATAACTCCATAGTCTGGTCGCCCTTCTACAAAAATCATATTCATACTATTGAAAGAATTCAAAGAAAATTTCTATTTCGTAAATTTTAAACTTAACATCCCTTTAGAGCACATAAATTACCCGTCGTAAATGAATATTTTAAATATTCCAACTTTAGAAAACAGACGAAAAATAGACGATCTAATCTTTTTATTAAAATTATTAAACTCTAAATTAGAGTGTTGTAAACTCCTGCAATTAATTAGTACCTACACGAACAACTAAACAAATATCAACATTTTATATACGTACATCTCATTCCAACTGTGATTTGCATTCTCCAATACAACGTTTACATAGTCTTGGTAACAAATACTTAAACAAAATGGATGTATTTGACAATAATTTGAACTTAGCATACTTCAAATGCCATATGTGCCAACTATGTATTTCTTTCTACCTATCCCATAATCTAATGTGAACAATAATTTTAAACATTACCTATTTTATGTCAACTCCTATATTTTATGGACTATATTTTATTTCTTATATTTTATGTTACCTGTATTTTATTAACGCTTATATTTTATGTAACCTATATTTAGTTTTTAACATATATTATGTTACCTGTATTTTGTAAACTCATTATTTACACGGTAATTAAAAAAAAAACATGTACTGCATTCTATGTAAAAGCCCTATGGGCGTTTAAATAAATAAATAAAATAATAAAAGTAACATTGTGCATTTGTGCATTTTGATTTTATTAATAATAAAATGAGATAAACCAGTGTAAATAGTAAATCCGAAATCGCGAAGAAAGCATCAACGCCAACAAAGACCCCATTGAATGCTAGGAAAAATATCTCAGACCGACTCAAGTTTCGGAGCTCCATTGAAACCGGAGCAAATCTGGCTTCTGGAGAGCTGGCATTTTGTATAGAGCAGAGTTTCTAAACGTGGGGCGCGCACATCACCGGGGGCAACTGCGTATTTTTACTTTTGAAGTGAAACTTCTATACCCCCGCTATGATTTGATTTCGGATGAATCGGAAATAACGATTACTGCATCTGCGACGCATCAACTGCGCATTGACCGCTTTGATTATGATGTCACTTTTAAAGGCTCCTATTGGTTGGGACATGAAACATGGACAGGAAATTACGCGAGGTCTGCGCTCATTGGTCCCTTTGTTTATGACCTCACTTTTCAAGAGTTACGTAGATACCAACCTACTTAATTGCCATAAAAAATATTAAAGGTAATATTAAAAAAAAATCAAATAAGGAATTAAACAATTTGTTCTAAGAAATATAACGCAAAATAATCAGGTCACAATGGCCGAGTGATTTTTTAAACATTACTTTCCCAGATTTAATTTAAAAATTTCATGGCCAAAATTATCGTTATTTGTTTTTGGGGTAATATGCCGTGTTGCGCTAACTCTTTCTTTAGCCAACGTTTCGGACAGCGTTACAGAGTCCTTTATGTCCTGATACATCTGCCCTGATGGCGGACACTGTAACGCTGTCCGAAACATTGCCTAAAGAAGAAGGTAGAAAAAATAAATTACGATATTACTAAAATAATTTCCCTCAATGCCTATGTCATCTTTGATTACGATGTGTTTAAGGTTCTTTTGAGGAGAGGAGAGGTCGGTCTTGTGGATTCCTATGTTGTAGAAAGGAGGAAATACCGATGCCGGCAGATCGATTTACAGCCAAGATGTGAAAATCGAGAACAGGTCGTTAAAATGATACGTTCTCATGTGACAAATGTCAACCGTGTACAAATGATGGACGTTTTTTTCACCTATGCACCGGTGCCAAAGGGATCAATGACGCAAGTTCCTTGGAGCATTTTTCAATAAAACACCTGACGCCTGTGCTCTAAAGTTTGCAATCCGCTGGTTAAGTTAGGTTAGGTTGTGTTGAGATATTTTGATGAAGTATTTTGGAGCACCAGCCTAGAGGTAGAAGCGTTAAAGAGGGGAACGGTACAAATAAATTTGAGAAACACTGTTACAGAGTCAGAAGACGCTTCTGACCTTATACAGATCTCGAGAATGTTGTAGAGTGGATTTTGGTACACATCTTTGTAAGTAAACTAAATCTAGACAACTCAAAAAATTGTGTTTGTTAACAGTACATACGTATAATAAATACTAAGCATTATAGAGAACAAACATTTTAAATTACCGTTTTAAATTTGGAAGGCGGGTATGGAACCGCCGCCCTGGAAACCGTTTTTATTTATTAACGCCCTTTTTAGGGGCTTTTGCCTTTGCCTTTTAACTTAGCAGGAGTGCCCGGAATCATCGGGTGAGGTGTGTTCAGATCTTGGCGGTGGATACGCCTTCTCATCAGCTGCGTGGCGGGCCGGATCGGAGAGTCCGGTTTGAGGAGACCCTTTGACCTCTCCAGCTGGTCTCTCTCGACCCAACGTCTTGCACCACAGTGGGAGGGATGGATTCATACGTAACACTGACCCCTTGATCCTACCCATCCCTCCTATCTTTATCCTTCCCAGAACTTTCTCTTCTTCCTTCCCTTAAAAAGATCCTCCGCACAGCATTCCCAAAGATGACAATGGCCGTGAATGAAAACATTTTCCTTAGGACCTCCCGTGTGGAGATAATGTAAAAAAAGGACTCCAATTTAATTTCTCAAAATTCTAGTAGGTCAGTGGTCAGAGCGTAGTCCCGATAAGACAGAGTTCCTGGGTTCGATTCCCAGTTGCAACCTTTAACTTTATATTTTTTGTGTCTTTCTACTTTACGTTTCGTTTAGATTTATTAATTTACTTCTTCAGTGTATAACCAGTGGAGCGACAGCGCTATTTAAAACTTTTCTCTCCGATTGCTCGAGATTTTTGGTAATCATTTTGAATATTTTAAACCCACATTAAAAAAATCATACCTCCGAATCTTAACACACAGACATACAAACTGATTATACTTCTATATGGCCAATGAATTTACCTATCTTTTGTCGATTATCACATATTCATAGGATTTATGAAAAAAATATTATAAAATCGTAAACTTCTACTTAATTACTTACAAATAAGGGAAAATTTGCCAAAATTGGCAGTAAAGCAATCCGACGTATTTTAAATAGTGCCATATTGTGGCAAAAAGCGCTCCAGTGGATAAATATTATAACGGTGATGTGTTCAACCTTCAGAAGCTATTAAAATAAATTAATAGAACATACAAGTATACCGACATTGTAAAATGGTTGCTTTATTCTGGAAGTTTCGCGGTAAGGCTTTCAAACTAATAGGGTAGATGTAATACGACTGCTAAAAAAGCTTTTTTGATGAATGATGAAGAAAAAAATTGTGATTTTCAGTTATCAAATCCTGAGAGTCCAGAAAGCATTGATACGATTCCTGGAAATCCGTTTCGAAACTGCCAATCATCACTCCAATCCTCGAACCCTTAAGAGCGTTTAACCAGCCAGCGGACGAAAATCCACATTTCGTCGAAAGTTGTTCTTCCGATCGTGCAGGGCGGTTACAATGAGAAAGATTGATTTTTCTCCGTACCAGCTTTTTTAAATTATAACTCAATATCGAATTTATTTCAATCCAAATTAGCTTTAATTTATACCTTCATCCAAAAATGCTGAAAGGCGTGGTGATAAAACTATTAAAATAGTGTACTTTTTGTAGTTATTTTTTGATTATAAGTATTTATCATTTTTCAATAATGTCTAAATTTAATAAGAATGTTAAAAAAATCTGAAATATATTAGTTTGTAAGTGCGCAAATAAATACACAAATGGACCAATTTTCGTCAAGAAACACATGTACGTACATATTTTTTAATGATTTTATTGAAACTAAAATTAAAATTCTAATACATAACTTTGCTAGATAATGTATTGATTTATTTTACTGCATGATTACATTATTTGAAATGGGTGTGGTATAATACAAAAACTTTTTTGAAAATTTAACAAATCTGCCAACGACCTATGGAATAAACTTATTATACTAAAAATTAAAAAAAAATCAAAAAATTTATTACATAACTATGCTAGATAAAAGAACAATCTTTCGAAATCCATTTATAATTTTTTGTGGAAAAGAGTCAATACGTCTAAAAACTTTTTTGAAAATTTCCGGCTTTCTCTGGTAATGCCCTCTTAAGATTTTTCCATTCTTTTCCCTAAAAATGGCGAGGATTATCAGACTTCGTTGATATGAACATTTTCAGGGACTTATAACTTCCCTTTCGTACCTGGATTATAAAACGAATGAGTGGCGGCAAACGATAAGAGGAAGGGATGTTCGCGTTAAGGGTTGGATGGATGAACGATAGAGGATGGAAATAGGGATGTGTTTTTAGGATTTATCTTTCATGTAATAAATTATTATCTAAAGTTAATAGATTCAACTCATATTGCTCATATTTTTCAAAGGATATAGAAGACCCGTCTTATGGATTAGGTAGGTTGAAAAAAAAACGAAATACATAATGACCGGTCAGTGGCTAAATTCTCCATCACGACATTATCAATTTTCCGCCTACTGTTATGGTAGTAAGATTGCAAAATAATGTGGTTTAATAATCTATGACTATTATTTGTCTTTCTTTTAAAAAAAAATTTAATCAGTAATGAGTAAATAAATTAATTAATTTAATAAATCAGCTAATTAATGAGTAAATAAGTTAATTAAAAGTTCCTTACATCTACCGCATTTGCCGGATCTGCCCTGATGATGGACACTGCAACGCTGTCCGAAATGTTGGCTAAAGAAGGAGGTAGCGCAACACGGCATAACACCCCAAAAACTAATAACGAAAATAATTAAAAGTTAGCTTATTATTCATTTACTAGCTGAACCGGCGCTAAAACTCAACGCAAGTGATCTAATTTTCAAACCAAAATCACGTGGTATCACGAGTAATCAGAATTGCTCAGTACAGCATCACCTTAAGGCGCCGTATACCCTCTCAAAAAGAAGAAGATGGAGAGATATGTAATTACGAATGGTGGAGAGAGCGCCCTAATATTTAAAACGATAAAATTGAAGCGAAAATTGTGAAAATGTTTAATAAAACACGACTCGTATAAAATAGAGCCAAAATCTCGCAGAGGTTTTCTTAAACAGCATTTAAAGAAACACTGTGAATTTTTTAATACATATAACTTGTAAAATAACTGAAAAAGTGTTTATAATTATTTTTGGAGCATGCTTGGGGCGTGTTGGTTATCCAATAAAGGTTCCCGGGGCGGCGGTACCCATTCCCGCCTCCCAAATTGATCAAATTTGGGAGGCGGGAATGGGTATGCTGCGGCTTAAATGAATAAAAAATTCTTTCCGTTACATCCCGGAGAATCCGGGGGCGCAAGATAAACGGAAATAGACCTCCCTAAAGTCTCAAAGGGAACTTAGATGGTTTCTTTTGTCAAAAAGCTTTCGCTTATTTACCAACTTCATACTTAAATTATACGGAGTATCCAAACATATAACATTTTTTTATTTGAGCAACTTTATAAAATAATTGTATATACAAAATATAGTGGTGAATTTAAGTATAGATATTGTATGTCTTAGTCCTCCTCGCTAGGGAGACCTGTGCCAAGGCGAACTAAAGTTTTTTAGGTTAGAGTTAATTATAGTTTATTTGTCTTCTATGTCGTTTTAATTGTCTCTTTAAAGGGTTTTTCATTGACCTCTTTCAGCCAAATTTTTATTTTTGATTTGTACTCAATCAATTTTTTTATTAGTTTTATGTCTTGGGGAAGGAAGTTGTGAAGTTTTTGGTTTTAAAGTAAGTGTAGTTTCTGTGTCCAAATGTGGTTTTATATCTTGAAATGTTTATGTCATTTTTATTCGGCTAGTGTGACGGTCTAGTAGAGGATTCAGTATTTTTGAATAGCATCAATAATATATTTTTATATTTAATTAAATGAAGACAATATAAGCGAAACTCAATCGAAAATCTGAAAACAGAAAAATCAGAAAAAGATATTGACACATCTGGGACTCGAACCCAGGACCTCTCGCTTACCGGGCGAACGCGCTAACCACTGCGCCACCGTGTCGATATCCAATTCGGTCCAAAAAAATAAAAATAAAAATATTCATCCTAGACTTGCAGAAAAGTCAATAGATGTCGCATATTAAATAAAATGGATAAAGATTTATCCAGACACTATCTAGAGAGCATTTAGTTCGGGTTTGAATCTTGCAATCATACATAAAGATAGCAGCCAATAGTATATGCGTTAAGAAAAATGAAGATAGTGTGGGTGGTTCTTAGTCGAAGTATGATACAGTTAAAAGTGACCGAATTGGATATCGACACGGTGGCGCAGTGGTTAGCGCGTTCGCCCGGTAAGCGAGAGGTCCTGGGTTCGAGTCCCAGATGTGTCAATATCTTTTTCTGATTTTTCTGTTTTCAGATTTTCGATTGAGTTTCGCTTATATTGTCTTCATTTAATTAAATATTACAATTTGAGGTTTTACTCATAAAAGTTAAAATAAAAATAAAAATATATTTTTAGCTTATATTCGTTGTATGTTTGGTACATTATTGAAAATTTCAATCGAAGGCGTTCTAATGGGTACTTTCAATACGGTATTTATGATTACATTTTTAATTGTATTCAGGTTGTATATATATAATGTGTAGTAGATCCCCATCCTATTATGCCATATTCAATTCGAGAATGATATTATGTCAATCTGTCGTATTGTTAATGTAATGAGAAATTTGATGTATTTATGATGTATAATGTAGGTTTGATTATTAATATTATTTCAATAAATTGTAGGGAGTTTTTCGGTTGAATGATTTACGTTGTTTGGAAATAACAAAGATGAAAAAACACCAATCACAGAAAAACAAGGATTTTGATAAAAAAAATCTGGAATCACCAATTGATTTTTCTACCGGTATATCAATGGAGTAGCTCTGAAGAAATAGCGCCATTGATTCTTCGGCACCATGGTTGATTTTTATCACATTTCTACAACTCGTTCTTGAGTTCAACAGCTCGTCTGTGGAACGATTTGCCGGCCTCTGTGTTTCGTCCTTCCTATAACATGAGTCTTTTCAGGTTCACTCATTCCTTTCCACAAAAAGACCCTCCACACAGCATTCTTAGAGATGACATGGGTCCTAAGGGACACTATATTCTTCAGAGCCTCCTGTGTGGAGTTAAACTAAAAATAATGCTTTTTTTTTTCAAAAGAAGCAAACACATTGTCACTTGTCACTTTATTGATATGTCTTCCGTCTACCGGTTTCGGTACCTCCGTACCATCATCAGGACTGAATATAAAATACTGACAAATACAGGGAAATATACATATATATATATATATACAAATTGTAAAAGAAAGAGACAGTAAATTAGAGCGGGACAGGGCGTCAGTTGTGGGAGGGAAGTGGGGGAGGAGCGAGTGGGATAACGGGAAACATACTTATAATAGGGCTGAATGTTAAATTAAGTTGATTATTAATGATTTCAGCCTTTGCATTAACTGATTTTTTTTATTTCTAAAGCTTCTAAGTTATTTAATCGTAAGCCTATCTCATTTTTGTGTAGGACTTTAATGCCCGTATCCTGGTTAAAAGTATGATCTTTATTAATTAGGTGCTCTGCGAATTCTGAAAACCCTGAACTGGTTAGGCACCTTATGTGCTCCTTTACTCTAGTTTCCACATTGCGTGACGTTTGTCCAATATAGAACGCTGGACAATCGTTACAACTAATTTTATAAACGTCCGAGTGGCTTAGTATGTCCTCACTGTCTTTAGCATTAATTAAAATTTTTCCTAGGTTGTTATTCGTGTAAAAAGCTGGTTTAATTTCTGGTGGGAATTTAATTATACACGAAGAATAACCTGTCCTTTTTATTTATTTAAAAATAATGCTTTAGAAACGAGATATTTGAGGCATACGTGTGGTAAAAGAAAATCGAGTTAAGAATGGAGCCAAAGGAAAATATATTATCTACACCAGTTGGCCCCAACCTTTTTGTCGCCGCGGCCCACTGGGGCCCATTGTGTGATAATTGTAATTTAAGAACTTAAATATAGCATTAAAAATGTACACTACTCTTCCAGACACAAGCTAATGCTTCCATGGAAGAGTGGTATTGACGTATTTTAAAATGAACATGTACGCAAATTACTACATTATCTAAATGTATATTGTATTTTATATGCTAAAATAAATAAATAAAAAATAAAAAAATAAAAAAATAAATAAAAAATAAAAAAATAAAAATAAAAAATAAAAAATTACCGCGGCCCACTGGAGATTATATAGTTGAAAATATCTTCGTTACTTGGTCAGTTAGCAACAGATAATTAAAAAAATTTCTTACATTCATTAATAACCTTCACCCGAATTTTACATTTACATAAGAACAACGATAATAACAGCTTAAATTTTTTTTTTCAAAAGTATTTTGATTTTATGCAAGCCCTTGCGCGGCCCATTACCATTTGGTCCATGGCCCATTACTGGGCCGCGGCCCATAGGTTGGGGACCACTGATCTACGCCAATGTGAACGGTAAAAGAAATCGGGGACGTCGGAGAAAGACATGGCACGATCAAGTGAACCAAATACATACTTGAGTCGAAATTAGTAGGATCTCAGAATAACAGAAGGTTGCGTATGAGACGTATGTATGTGAATAATTGAGGAAAACAAAAATAAATTCCGACACAAAATTACAAAATGGATTAAAGACCAAAATAGACAATACTACCAAAATATCATAGCATAAAATAATAAAAAAAACATACAAGTAACACACAAAACCTATATAAAACACAAACACCCACAAACACACAACACTTATTAAAAATATCGTTTTTAACCTTATATAATATTATTTATTTTTAAATTAACGTTAATTTTATATCTCTACTTTTTAAGTTTAATTTATCTTAATCGTATGTTTTTTTATTTACCTTTTTCCGTATTTTTCACCAATATTATATATTTATATGTATTGTGTATAATTTTGGTCCATAATGGAGTACTGGTACCTACCCTGATGTATGGCAGTGAGGCATGGAACTGGCAGAGGAAGGATGAAAGTAGACTGAACGCTGTAGAAATGAGATCCCTGAGGCGTATGTGTGGTAAAACCATGTATGATCGTGTGAGAAATGTGGAAATCCGCAAAGAATGCAAGGCTGATGTAAGCGTAATGAGTAAGATCAAGAAAGGAACGCTCCGATGGTTTGGGCATGTAGAGCGAATGAACGAGGAAAGGAGTGTAAGGAGAATATATGACGCAAATGTGAATGGTAGAGGAAGTCGAGGACGCCCAAGAAAGACATGGCACGACCAAGTGAATCAGATACTTGAGTCGGGCCATGTCAAAAGTCAGAATAATAGAAGAGAATGTATGAGACGTTGTATGAATGTAAACGAGGCAAGGAATGTGTGCCAAGACCGGGATGTTTGGCGGTCCGTCCTCTCTGCCTACCCCTGCGGGGAAACGGCGTGATGGTTAGTTAGTTAGTTAGTTAGTGTATAATTTTGTATATGAAATGGAGGCCTCAGCACGGGTAAACCACCCAGTGAGGCCAACATCATTGAATTGTGTATAAAATGTAAATATATTGCTTCAAATAAATAAATAAATAAACATAGCCAAGAATGTGTGCTAAGCCCGAGTTGTTTGGCGGTACATCCACTCTGAATACCGCTTTTTTAAAAACCATCTTTTGTTAATATTTTTGTACCTGTCAATTGACTTGCTTCCCCCAAAAAAAATATAAATATCTGACAGCCATTTTAAAACATTTCACGAAAAAATACTAAAGTTTAATCAAAGTTATTTTTTAACACATAGACGGGCCAAAGCTGTTGAAATGGACGGAAATTATATCGACAAGTAACAAATTAATCGTCAATAGTACAGTTTTCAACCCAAGCAATTACATTTTTTTACATCTCGACAATTAAAGGAGAAAAAAAGGAGGCATTACTTTTTGACTGTCCCTTAAGTACCACAAAAAAATACTGATTTTTTCCTTTCAGCATCCATTGGTTTCCATGTCCTCTGTTAAATCCCATTCAACTTATACAGAGTGAGTTTTCAATGGGAAAATAAAAGTTTTATAAAATACTTTGCAAATGAATATTCCGAATTAAACATTAATGAATTCTATTTGTACGGAATAAATTGTATTGAAACCATTCAAATAATTTCATGATATGGAGAACCCTTATAAATGTGAAAATGTTTGAAAAAGCAGGTATTTTCAAGTTGAACTTTTGACCCTCGGACTTCTAGTACAGCTTTGTAATAGTAATATAATGCAATCAGCCCTTTATATACTGTGGTCGGTGCCAGGGACGTATTTAGGTGAAGCCAATCTAATAATAATAATAATAATTGGATAACTTCTATAGCGCCATTTTCGTGAGAAAATCACCTCAAGGGCGCTTGGGCAGTTCTAGGCAGGTGCCAAGGGCCGAAAATTTTAGTGGCCGCTTTTTGCCGAAATTACGATTACGTAGTTTCCAAAATTTGCGTATGTGTATATTTGAAGAATTACGGTATGTCTGAAATCTTGACAAATCGGTTCCAATTTAGGAAAGGACAATTTAAATAATTTTCCGATTTTTTATTGATTCGTGTACAGACCATGCCTATAGCGTAAGATAGTAACCCTAAGTGACCAGCTCAGGTATGGGGGCTCCATCGAAGCCAGAGTTAAGTTAGCCTTCCAAAAACTGGGCGTACTGTACAGGGCCCGCAGATACTTTAATAGTACACAACTGCTAACCTTGTACAAATCACAAGTACGCTCCACGGTTGAATTTGGCAGCCATCTCTGGTCTGGAGCTCCAAAATACCTGAAAAATACCCTCGACTCTGTGCAGAAACGGGCGGTCCGTTTGATAGATTCTCCCATCTTAACAGACGGATTGCAATCTTTAGAGCACAGGCGTCGGGTGGGAATGCTATCCTTGTTCTACCGGTATTACAATGGAAGATGCTCCGAGGAACCGGGAGGCGCCGGTACATAGTCGGGAAACACGCCAAACGCGTGCCCAATATTTGTACACGGTTCACATTTGTCACATGAGAACGGGTCGTTTCTTTGGCTCGTTCTTGTGTTCAACAGCTCAGCTGTGGAATGATTTGCCGGCCTCTGTGTTTCCTCCTTCCTACAACATGGGTCTCTTCAAGACCAATGTTCATTCCTTCCTCTCCTCAAAAAGACCCTCCACATAGCATCCCAGATGACATAGGCCCTGAGGGAAATTATTTTCCTCAGGGCCTCCTGTGTGGAGTAAACGTAAAAAAAAAAATAGTCTCAGTATTGCAAATATTTTACCACATTATAGGTAGGCACTTTAATTCAATTTGGGAGGCGAGTATGAGTACCGCCGTCCCAGCAACCATTTATTGGATAACCAACACCTCTGTCGTGGGTCAACCCAAGTGGTTCTCTACTTTTGGTGACTTAACAGGGGTGCCCGGGTTTGTGGCGTGAGGTTTGTCTGGGTCTTGGCGGTGGATGCATCTGCCTACGTGCTGGACTACCTGCTGGGCTGGACCGAGAGAGACTGGTTGAGGGAGGTATTTTGTCCTCTCTAGCCAGAACCCCTCGACCCATCGCCATGCACCGTATAGATTCATATATTCGTCACTCCTCAACACACTGATCCCCCAGACCCAACATTCATATGTATTTCTTTCCCAGAACTTCTTCTTAAAAAATCCTTCGCACATCTTCCCCTTAAATGTCATTGGCTCCGAGGAAAATAATTTTGCCTCAGGGTTCTCCTGTGTGGAGCTAATATTAAAAAAAATAAATTCGAGTTCCAGAGTAACCCAGGACACACACAACTGAAATAGTATTTTGATAAAGAATTTCTGATATTATTGGTGTGTGGAATAAGCTGAGTCAGCGGTTGGGTCGACTGCCGACTAATATTCTTGATTAGTTCATGATGATAATACGTCTGTTAGGAGAAGTGTCAGTCTACTGTCAATTGTTTATTCGTGGTGAATCTGTGTTAAAATTGAGAATTTTTAAACGCGGGGAGAGCATCGTCTAATAACCGCTACTCTACATTCAATTTGTTGACATTAGATCTGGAATCAAGAAAGTTTTTTGCCTGCTAAAAATGTTTGGAAATTTCAGAAAAAAAAAAGTTTCAAAAAAAGTTTTTTTATCAAAGAAAAGTTTGATAACGTTTGTTATAAGTTTGTTCTAGATCAAGGACAGATCAGGTTACTTTGGGCGCGGACGGCTCGAATCCTAAATATGGTCCTGCTCAATGCCAAACTTCGTATGATTCAATTAGGCTTAACGGGGCTATAGCCAAGGGTTTGTGGTTTAATGGGTTTAATGTTATACAGGCCTTAACTATATCTCTGGCCATTATCATGGTAATGACGGGTATGGTTTTCGAAGGAGTTCGTATGGTGAGAACATAGGCAATAACTAATCAGTGAGATAGTGGCTCTGTGGTCCACACACTGCTTACCAAATCCATCACTATTTTTTTATGTGAATGCTGCACAAGAGTTGTAACCTTTTACTTCTGATTTAAGCAACTACTTACCCCGATCCCATCATCGCTACTAGAAGAGTGTTCGTCGGTTTTTACATTACTTGCTGTTTGACAGATAGTAAAGCGGTAACAGCGTGCTGGCAACTTCAGTTAGGCCCATTGTTCACGTAACCGCACGTCATACGCACGCTTTCGTCAATTGACGATTGCAAGACGAATGCTTGCATCTTGCGTAGAAACAATGAAATCTGTGTCCACGAAGCGGCAACGTCGCGTCAGCCGCTCGTCATGCGTTCGTAATGCGGTGCTCGCGGCAACATGTCGCTACTCGACCGACTATTTTGTCTTTGTATCAGTGGTCCAACAGTAGAGAATAAATTTTTGTACGTATGTTTAGTCATTCGGTAAAATGGTTGAAATACAGAATCATCTTCTGATAACTCTCTGGCACCAACAAACAATCTACAATTTATATTTCTTTCGATGTATGGATGAATCCAGTACTTCGCCTGTTTCGTCGTCTTCTAATAAAATTGTATGCTATAATCACTTCATCATCATCACTTGACCTTTTCACAACAAAAAACGTGCTTTCTCGATGCTAGTTGAAAGAAAACTGAGACGTTTTGTAACTTGACTGACTATTGCATGAAGCAGCGTGGACATAACAAATGTGCAAAATACGCCTATCTTCATTTGTAGGTTACATGCAACCTACAAAAGACGACTGTGTGGACAATGGGCCTTAGAATTCTGACAGGAGCAAGTGAGGACGTTATTCACGACGCAAATTCTCATCTTTACTTATTAGAATTCACTTTGGTACCAATTAATTTATTTCTTTCTACTTGTACGGAATGTTGAAACGTTCTGGCGTCATTATACATATAATATAGTATTTATCTTATTCACATTAGAATTTTCGTTCCATTAACATTCTTCTTCTTCTTCTTGTGCCCTGTCCGTTCAACGGACGTTAGCGTTCATGTTGGCTATGCGGACTTTTTTTACTGCGGCCCGGAACAGCTCTGCGGTAGACTGGCCAAACCACTGTCTCAGGTCTTTTAGCCATGAGGTTCTCCTTCTTCCAGGGCCCCGTCTTCCGGTAATCTTTCCCTGCATTATTAGATGCAAGATCTCATACTTCTCTCTGGATGTCTCATCACATGTCCAAGATATTGAAGTTTTCGGATTTTTATAGTTTTGATAACTTATTTTTAATTTATCCATCCGAACCATAACATCTTCATTCGTAAACCCGTTCATCCAGCTTATTTTGAGTATTCTTCTGTAGATCCACATCTAGAATACCTCAAGTCGCCTAATTAGATCTTCAGTAAGCGTCCATGCTTCCATTTCATAAAATAATATCGAAAAGACGTAGCATCTGACCATTATCATGTGACGTATAATTTGAATGATGAAAAGTATCATCGAGCTTCCATCCACCTCTGAGATATTAAAATTATAATAGAGTCTTAGTCAATCGATTGATTTAATCTAATCTTCTACAATCATTATTTTCATGTTCTGGTTTCATATTAAAATTTACAGCCTTCCTCATCTATTATTTAATAACCTTTTATTTTAATCAGTTACAGAGTCGCTACGTTTAGAGCCAGTGAGATTACTAGTACGAGTAACTAAAAAACTAGTCTAACAAAATTTACGAGAAACAAGTTTTTTCAAACCAACGCAACGTCAAGAATGACAAGATTATATAATAAACATATTGTGAAGACATGGATATATTTTCGAACATAATAACTACCTTCGGAAAAAACTTATACTTGCATTATACCTGATGATCTCCGCACTAAAAGCCACTTTGTAATTATTGTGCCAAGCACATACTAATGCAATGGCTCCATAATACGTGAATATATGAATATGTATGTGCATGTGTGCATACATATATAGCTTATATATGTGTACAGTGTACACATGTATGCATATATTTATATGTATTTATTCACTAATTTATGATTTTGATCCTATGTTTATGTTTATGAACTAAATTAATTTTTTTTTTATTTTTTTTTTTTTTTATTTTTTTTTATTTTTTTTTTTTTTTTTTGAATGAAAAGAACATGGTTTCACATGGTTTAATGAATTTCTACGCCAATGAAGAGTACTAGCTCTTGAGCTTGGTATAGGAGTTATTTTACACTATTTCATTTTTATGACATACATTCTACTTACAGTATACAGTAAATATAAACTATATATAAATTTAATATATAAACTACCATTATTTCATTTTTATAACATACATTTTGCTCAGTGTATACAATAAATATAAACTATGTTGTGATGTTAATTTTGATTTGACATGAATTGAAGTTATAACATTTTGATTGGTGATGTTATGGTTGTTGTTTTTTTTTTAAAGATTAATTTTACTTTTTTCTTGAATGATACAAAATCTGTAATTTTTTTAATTTCTTCAGGAAGACTATTAAAATGTTTTATGCCTTTGTAAATATAATTATTGTGCATTTGTTGTGTTGAAAACAGAGGGATTTGGATGTTAAATTTATGCCTTAATGATGAGTTGAGTTTAAATTTTTTAGTTACATTTTCTTTGAATATTTGAAGTATTGAGTCTTTTTTATAGAGGTCTTCAATTTTTGGTACTCGGAAAATTTTGAACAATGATGCTGAAGGGAATGTTGGTTGTTTTTTTAATATTACTTTAATAATTAGTTTTTGTACCACTTTTACAGGACTTACAATTTTTTCATATGCACCTCCCCATCCGATGATTCCATATTGAATTAGTGATTGGACTAGTGCGTAATAGACTTTTTTTAGATTGTTTAATTTGAGAATATTTCTTAATCTAATGAATATATAGATACATTTCCTAATACGCTTAACCAGTTCACATATGTGTCTGTTCCATTTCATATGTTGGTCTACAATTACACCCAGGTACTTTATTTCGGTTACATGGTTTAATATGGTACATGAATTATTACAGACATCTTTGTTACATTTTTTGTTGTGTATAATTATATTAATGTTGGGATAAGTTTTGGCTTTATTTATTGAGAAAGGAATATAAACTGTTTTTTTTGCATTGATTGTAAGACGGTTTGTATCGAACCACGTTATTAATTATTACGTATTGTAACTTATCTTTTCACAAAGAATGTTGTTAAGATTGGTATGCTCACCTACAATAGGCCACTTGCTTGGACTTCATAACGACTTGGAAAAAATCGTGTGGATAGATTTGTTTACCAAGATTACGAAAATGTTAGTAAAATTTTTTAGAAATGTACAGTCATTTTTTTTTTTTTTTAAATAAATAAATCCATTATTTGGGCTCGTCACGTCACTACATGAAAATGTCCCATCTCCGAAAATGTTCCTATTAATTTTATAAAATTCCACAATGATTTTTTTTTATATGGCATCACTTTGATTTCAGGCGAATTTTTGAATTCGAAATTTATCATTCACTAGATTTATTGTTTGTTCTCTGCGAACATATCATTTGATTTGATTTTTTGACAGATGTTATGAAGAGAGCCCCGTACATTTTACGTTGTCCGTACGTGTTTTAGAGGTATAATGATTATGGTGCAGATTTTAACTAAGTCAAATTTTATAATATTCCTATTATTATTATAATTTACAAGTACAAGTATATTACATTTGATTTAGAAATATAGATGTTGAACATTATAATGATTTATGATCAATAAGATGGATCAAGGAAAAAAATATTTATGAGATTTAATATTTTTGGTATGCCTCATTATTCTCCTGTGCCATTCGTGTGGAAAACATTATTTTTTTAAAAATGATTTTCGGCTATGTATTTATCGTTTTTTCGCACCTATAAAATTATGTCCCGTCTTTCCGGTTTATAAAAAATGGTCTGATTTTTCGGTATTGAAAAAAGTTTCAAAAATACGATTAAAAAAAAATAGGGAATGTCTTAGAATATTTGCCTAAACCGGAAAAAAATTTAAAAACATGTGATGCAAGTGGCCTATAGGAATCATAACTACGAGGGGCAGACAAAAATTAATGCCTCCTATTTTTTTTCTCCTTTAATTGTCGAGATATAAAAAATGCAATGCATGGGTTGAAAACTACACCTTTGACGATTAATTTGTTGCTTGTCAATATAATCTCGGTCTATTTCCACATTTTTTCCAGTCTTTTAATAAGGGTATGTATCACAGTGCTGTAAAAAGCATGGTCACATGTCACATCCAGAACACCATCGCCATAAATTTCCCGGCCGATCACACAGTTTTTAATTTTTATTGCCCATGGTGAGTTTGTGTGATGCAATTCCATTGACTGCCTCTTTGATTCAGGATCAAAAAAATGAATCCACCAGTGTGAACTTACCACCACCAACCACAGATGGCTCTAGTAATCTGACAATCGAGCTATTTTTAACTGAAATTGCTAATTTTAAAGACTCAGTAATTGAATCTGTTGGAAAAAAATACGATGCAAACCTGCTCCAGAATAATGAAA
This sequence comes from Limnephilus marmoratus, assembly GCA_917880885.1. Taxonomy (NCBI): domain Eukaryota; kingdom Metazoa; phylum Arthropoda; class Insecta; order Trichoptera; family Limnephilidae; genus Limnephilus; species Limnephilus marmoratus. Next base: position 41,965,699 of record OU862928.1, read on the forward strand.
TATTAAAAACCATACAAAGCATATCTCAACAGCAAGAAGATTTAAAATATCGAATAAATAATTTGGAAAAACTACATGAACAAGTAAACTCAGCCTTAAATTCAAGACTTGAGGATTTAGAAAAAGATAGCGGAAAAAATAATGAAAATGAAATAAAAAATTGTCTCTTGACAGAACGAAATGAAGACTTAGAAAAAAGAATAATAGCGATCGAAATTGACCAAGAAAACAGGAACAGACGAGTTAACAATACTTGTTTGGAACTTCGAGGGCTTCCAGAATTCAAAGAGGAAACATCACAAACCTTAAAAGACATTATATTCAACACCAGTAAAACAGTAGACTGCCAACTAAATACAAATGATATTTATAATATATATAGAGTATCACAAAGAAATAAAAATATTCCTCCAACAGTTAAACCTAGGTCAGTGGTAATTAATTTTAATTCAATAGCGTTAAAAGAGGAGCTCCTTAATGCTATAAAAAATATAACAGATCTTGCGAAAAGATTGGGGACAAACTAAACACGGGAACAATCGGATTGTCTGGCCCCATTACACCCATCTACTTCTCAGAACTCCTCACGTCTAAAGGCAAACGGCTTTGGTATCTAGCTCGCCAACGTGCGACTGAATGTAAATATAGGTACGTCTGGACGAAAGCAGGTCTAATCTACATGAAAAAAGATGACTCTTCTCGACCTATATTAATAGATTCAGAACAAGCTATACCGAAGCTCTGACTACATGCTCTTTATTCTAATTATCGTGATAAAACTACTCACTACCGCTTTATATCGCCATTCCATACTCTATTACATAACAGCACTATATTATATGAACACCTAGGATTTTGCATAACTCCTATTTGTACTGGATTAATTTTAATTCTAATTTTAACTTTAACTTTAATTTTAATCTTTATTCTCTCTAGAATGGTAACTACACTTATTACAATATTATTGATTGATTTATTAGTAATATTACTTATAATTCGGCAAAAGAGAACTCTAATCAACATATTTTATATAACCCAGATATTGCTTATTTTTCATACTTATACTACTTTTTACTGTCTTTTGAAAGAGAAATTGCCACACACTAACTACATACGTTATTTATTTCCTGGATTTTATTTCAGATATTATTTCTTACTCAGATATTATTTATTTTTCCTAACTACATCATTTTGTTTACAGTTTTGTCGCTACATATTTCGTACTACAAGTATTGATATGATAATAAAATACTGTTTTAAAACTTTACCCAGAAAACAACAATTAATTTTTGAATTCTAATGGTAATAAACGATCTTCAACATGAAATCGATAGTATCATAATGCCAAATACTGAAATAATTTTTGAAAACATTAACAAAATTATGCAATTTAATTGGGAATCAAATAGGATTAATATTGTTCATCAAAATATTAGAACGATGGGAAACTTGGATGATTTTCTTATATTTTTGGAAGAAGTAAAATCTGTGGTAAAGTTCCATGTACTAATTCTCACTGAATGCAGGTTAAATGATTCATACACAGCCAAACAAATTTCAGGCTATAACGAATACCATACAACATCGCATATTAACCAAAAAAGCGGAGTAGTAGTATATATCGACAACACATTAAATTCCTTAGTACAAGAATTAAGCATAAATCAGTGTAATTGTTTAAAAATCAACATTAATGAGAATTTAGGTATCCTAGCTATCTACCGATCACCATCGTTCAATGACATCCAAGATTTCCTGGAAAATCTTATTGGTGAGTTAAAAAAAACTAAGGATTACGCACAATACGTACTGATCGGGGACATGAATATAAATACTATAGGAGAAGTATTGCATAGGCAATCCGACGACTACTTATGTGCTATGGCTGAAAGTAATTTTATTTCCAATATTAATTCTCCAACTAGGGTACAAGGTAGCTCAAGCTCATGTTTGGATCATATATATACCAGAAATATAACAAATTCAAATGCATTTGTAATACATAATACAATCACTGATCATTACACCACTGCAATCAGTATCCCAAACTCAACACCCAAAAAACATAAAATTAATCACAAACAGATTATCGATTATGAGGCTTTATTAAATGATCTTAATAATAAAAACTGGGAATATGTTTATAAAGAGACTGAAGTTAACAATGCTCTAAACTATTTTATTAATGAAATCAATACATTCATAACAAAACACACAATAACTAAACGCATTCCATATAGTAAAATACATCTCACCCCATGGATTACCAACGGCATTGTTAAATCTATGCACAAAAGAAATCACCTTCATAAAATAGCTAAACGAGACCCATTGAACGATACTAAACAGCAAAACTATTACCGATACCGTAATATTTGCAAAACCGTTATTCGCAAATGTAAAGAGCGTTATTATAAATCCTTACTCGATAAGGATAATTCCAGCAAAAACATGTGGAATGTTGTCAGAGACATAACCAAAAGTAAAAGAAATACCAGTACATCTGTAACTGAATTAAATACCGGAAATTTGATTATAACTGACAATCAATCAATTGCATGTCATACTAATAAATATTTTGCATCTGTTGGGTCAAATCTAGCAAAAAAAAATTTATTAGAAACCCAGAAAACGGAAGACTCTTTAGCATCGACAATTGAAACAAAGGAACAATCTTTTTCATTTGATATTAAACCAACTACTGTAGAAGAGGTCTTAAAAATAATCAACAGCCTTAATACTACACATGCAAAGGGTCCAGATACCTAGTCTAAATACACAAATACTAAAAAAAATTAAAAATCAGATTTCTGCTCCGTTATCATATATTTACAACTTAAGTTTTGCATCAGGAATATTTCCTGATCACTTTAAAAAATCAATAAATGTCCCAATTCACAAAAGTGGACCTAAATCTCTTGTAGAAAACTATAGGCCAATATCACTTTTAAGCGCGATATCCAAAGTCATTGAAAAGCTTTTCAAAACTAGGTTAAACGAATATGTGGAGGAACATAACATTCTAAGTCCAAACCAATACGGCTTTCGGTCGGGTAAGGGAACGGATGATGCCATCGCATGTCTCACGGAAACTATTGCAGGGAATATGAACCGTGGCAAGAAAACTATTGCCCCTTTCCTGGACCTGGCCAAGGCATTTGACACAATATCTCATAAAATTCTTTTACATAGACTTAGAAATATAGGAATAAAGGGAAAAGCTTTTCAATGGATAGAAAGTTATATATCTAATAGATTTCAACAAACCAGAATTAACGATGCTATTAGCACTTCACTAAAATACACTTTTGGGGTACCACAAGGAAGTACACTTGGGCCCCTTCTCTTTATTATATACATAAACGAACTTTGTAACCAACACATTGGTGGCAAAATTATCACGTTCGCTGACGATACAGTTATTTTGTTTGAAGGAGATGATTGGAAAGAAACACACCACCTTGCGAACACAGGTATAAACAGAGTAAAACAGTGGCTGGACAGTAATTTGCTTACACTAAACATACAAAAAACAAAATATCTCACATTTAGCGCTACCCTTGCAGGTCAACCCAAAACACCCCATTACCTCACAATACATAATATTAAGTGTAGCCTTGGAAATAATAACCATACTTGTAAATGCGAAACCCTTGAATGTGTTAAATCTATTAAATATTTAGGTATAATAGTGGATAACCACCTTAAATGGAAACAACAAATTGAAAACACAGCTAATAAAGTGCGCAAGCTTATTTATATATTTATAGCATTGCGGGAAATTATAAAAACTCAAGACATTAAAAAAATATACTACGGACTCTGTAACTCCGTCATAACCTACGGTTGCATTGGATGGGGTGGAACAGGATTAACAATATTATACCCGCTACTGAAGGAACAGAAATCCATTCTACGCGTCATTATGAAGAAACCCTTCAGATACTCGAGCGACGCTCTCTTCAAGGAGTTTAATATGCTTGATGTTCGACAGTGTTACATAAAAAAATAACAATCTGCGTCCACAAAAATATAAACAAAACAATAACAGTCGATCATAATCATCAAACCAGAAGTAAGAGCAGAAACGACCTTTCTATTCCTACAAGCAATACTGCGGCTTATCAAAAAGTTTTCTCATACCTGGGACCAAAAATATACAACAAAATCCCCTCTCAATTTAAACTGTGTGAATTATCATCCTTCGGTAATAAAATTACAAAATGGTTATTAGACTTAGGTAGGACAGATTCCGAAAAATTATTAAAAAACGTAGTCTGAGTTGATTTCTTCGATTTTGTATTTTGTATTTTCCTAAAAAATATTTTTTTATTTTTCTTTCTTACATTTATATATTATATTTTAATTTTATATTTTACATGTACCTATCTGGATTTTATTGTTTATTACTGCTAATTTGTATTTTCCTAAAAAAATACTTTTTTTATTTTTCTTTCTTACATTTATATTGTTATATTTTTATTTTATTTTATATTTTACATGTACCTACCTGGATTTTATTGTTTATTACTGATGTATACCTAGAATAACACAACTTATATCTGATATTGTACCTAATATCTAAGTAACTCCCCCAATATGTACCATTATTGTTAATTATTATTTAATCCATTAATGTGAAATTATGTACACGCAACCTGCCAATTTGACTGTCCTAAAACGGGAAACCTTCCTAGTTGGACAGTCAAAGCTTCCTTTTATATTGTTATATCTTGTATGTAATAAATGTAATAATAAATAATAAATAAATAAATAAAATATATATTTCGTATCCGGTCACAATTTTCTACAGAAACTAAGCGCTGCAAGTGTTGTGAGGCTATTTTCTTCCCATCTTGCACAAACTTTTGTTGAAAAATCAGTTGTCGAATAATCTTCATCACACTGCCTTTATCGAGGGAAAGAATGCGACATCTGTAGTTATCTGGGGTCACCACAAATGATGTCATCAACTCGCTCAATGTTGCGTGCAGTCACTTTTTCGTCAACCAGCTTTTCGTCAACCAGCGATGTTTGTCCTTCAGCTTCGTTACAGTGACGAACCCATCGTCCAGCAGTGCTGATGTCCACAGTTGCATCATGGCATACATTTTTCAATCTTTCATGAATGCGAATGGGCGTTTCACCTTTTACAGTGAAGAATCAATCACAGAACGCTGACTGATATGAACATCGATGTCAGCCATTTTGCAAGCGACTATAGTGCTGCCACCTGGTGACTCAAAAAAGTTAATACTGCAGAAGATTTTAGAAGAAGGTTTGAGAAATTGCACCAAATTCAAAATTTTCACTTAACTAATTTTATTTTAGTACGAAAAAATAGGAGGCATTACTTTTTGACGGTGACCAGACAACTCAGAATGAAACCAACTCAGAAGCACCTCAGAAAGGTCATTAAGAGTGATGATAAAAAAATATAAAAAAAATGGTTAAATAGGTTAAGTTAGGTTAGGGTTACCGGCTATTTTAAAATTATTTTTTCTTAGCTTTTAATGACCTTTCTGAGGTGTTTCTGAGTTGGTTTCATTCTGAGTTGCCATGGAACCCTTTTTGACTGCCCCTAGAATAACCATTTGAATATATTACTTATTGTAATAATGATGTGATGTATTCTTTCGATGATCCAATAAATAAATAAAATATCATTACGAAATTGGGTCCTACCCAACACTGTTCTACTTTAAATGTGCTCAGGAATCTCTGGTTAAATTATTTCAGGAACATGTACAGATATCGTTATTGTACGTGATTTGTTCATTTTTTACTATGTAAGCATATTTTGAAAAAGCAACTAAAAGACTTACAAAAATAAATAAACAGGTCGCAGGTTCATGCGGGGTCATCAAGTCGTTCAACCGTTCAATGGAAGTAAACCAAAAATTATGACTGTAAGGAATAGGCAGTTATGTTTCAATTTTATTATTTTCAGAGTCAATAACCTACTGTCGTCATAATACACCTTCAAAAAGATTTTTTTAAAGACCTTGCCATTTGATTTTGAATTTGTACTGAGAGAAAAATTCTGAATCTGAAATTTAAACAAATTGTCGAAATTTTGGATCACATCGAATTTCACGTGTTCTCTTTGTTGAATGGCCCGCGGTTTTGCAAAACCAATAATGTTTTAGTATGCCGATTTAATATCCTAACACCCGTAGCATTTTCTTTGTGCTCGGAACGCAATCCCCGAAAGGGAAAACACGAATATAAATTATTTGAAAAAGTTTGAAAAGAGACAATCAAAAGCCGAACCAACTTTCCAAATAATAATTCACGAATCACAAATCGACAATGAACCTGACGACATCATTTCAACGAATAAAAAAATCACGGGAGTAGATCGTTTTTGCTTTCTTACATCGTTTTTACGTGGTACTATTATATTTAACATCATTATCCTGGTGGGTCTTGGCCTCCTCAAGACTCTTCCTCCACTTATCTCGGTTTTGTGCCAACTCTCTCCAGTTTAGCTCCAAGATAGATATATCTTTAGGACATTGTCGCTCCATCTTAATCTTGGCCTTCCCAGGCTCTCTCTCTCTCTATAGGTCTTGAGTTCAGCGGAGACTTTGGTACTTGATAATCGGTCATTCTCTCTACATGACCCAGCCACCGAAGTCTTCCCAGTTTTATAAACGTCACACGTTTAGATCCTTAAGATACTTTGGACACGTTGATCGCCAAACTGAGGATTTGGAGAAATTCATAGTCACTGGCAAAATGTTTGATAGACGAAGCAGAGGAAGGTCACCAATGCGCTGGAATGCCAAATATCACTGGCGTCCGATACTAGAGTGTCCTTGGCTCTCCACGCAGCGCAGAACCTCGAGGAGTTAAAGATCCTTGTCCATCGTGGAAATTGGAATAGGGGTCACGATTCTCAGCAATGGGGAACCGACTTAAGAAGAAGATAACAAGATAGAAAACTAAATGTCGATAGAATGAGATGAATGGAGAGATCAGGATTATAGATTAATTGTAGGGTTTATGTTTTTTAGTATTGTTAATTATTTCACATTTTATTCCACAAAGCACTTCCAAGAGGACACCGATTAGTCTGTCTCATTGGTGTAACTCTAAGTGACCAGCTCAGATATGGGGGCTCCATCGAAGCCAGAGTAAAGTTAGCCTCCCAAAAACTGGGCGTTCTGTACAGGGCCCGCAGATACTTTAATATTATACAACTGCTAACCCTGTACAAATCACAAGTGCGCCCCACGGTTGAATTTGGCAGCCACCTCTGGTCTGGAGCTCCAAAATACCTGAAAAATACCCTCGAATCTGTGCAGACACGGGCGGTCCGTTTGATAGATATCCCATCTTAACAGACGAATTGCAATCTTTATAGCACAGGCGTTGTTCCTTGTTCTACCGGTATTACAATGGAAGATGCTCCGAGGAACTAGCCTCATTGATCCCTTCGGCACCGGTGCATTCGGGAAACACATCAAACGCGTGCCCAACATTTGTACACGGTTGACATTTGTCAAATGTGAACGGCTCGCTTCTTCGACTCGTTCTTGTGTTCAACAGCTTGGCTGTGGATTGATTTGCCGGCCTCTTGTGTTTCCTCCTTCCTACAACTTCCTCCTTCCTACAACTTCCTCCTTCAAGACCAATGTTCATTCCTTCCTCTCCTCAAAAAGACCCTCCACACAGCATCTCAGATGATGACATAGACCCTGAAGGAAATTATTTTCCTCAGGGCCTCCTGCGTGGAGTTAATGTAAAAAAAATACACGTTCAATATGTGTGACTATTACTTTCTCTTTCACCTATATTTCAGAGCGTCAAAATTCTCACGGTAAATAGGGGAATTTTTCAGAATTTTACGAAAAACGTGAACAGGACTTTATCGCTCTGTTTGTGGAACTCAATCCCTCCCCCCTGGCCTTCCTCTTTCCCTCCCCTTTATTCATGCCCCCCTTGGCGCCGATGTTATTGGAAATAAGAAAAAAAAAAGATCTACATCAAAAATGTTGGCCGGAATGTTTTGTGCGGACTCTGCGAAGCTTGTATCAGTGTAGTTGAGGCAATTAAGTTTGGTAAAATATCGTTTTTTTTTTAGTTTTTTTTTTGTTAACGATAGCTTATCAACAAAGTTGAAGATTTATATAAATTCTTGTAATAAAGTTAATTTATATTTCTCTGACCTATTCAGACTTAATTTATTACATGTATTGAATGTACAACAATTCAAACAATTGAAAAAAACACCTCAGAAGCAGATACTCGTATATTCAACAGAAGACACTGGTAAAAGCCAATATATTTTCATAAATAACTCGTTGATATTCTAGAGAAAAGCAAATACTAATTTTGTAAGATATTTTTCTGTTTCTGCGGTTTATTTTGAATATAAAATTATTTGTTTTCTTGATGTGTCTACAGAAATAATAAGAATATTTTAGTGCAATTTAGGAATTGCTCCAATATTTTCCCGTCACAATTTAGTGAAGTTAACAGTTCATAATAGAATCCCGATACCAACCTTGATCTATGGCAGTGAGACATGGAATTGGCGGAGGAAAGATGAAAATAGACTGGATGCCGTAAAACCGAAATCCCTGTGAAGTTCCTGTGTTTTTTTTAAATTGTGAAATACCGCGATAAGAGTCCCATCTGCTCCCGTCTGGAGTCAGTGAGACTGTGTTGTGAGGCTGAAGGTAATGGGGAGAGAAAAGAGTTGGGAAAGAGGACGGCGGGGAAGTACCTGGAAATTCAGATGTGATAATCAAACACGGCTAAAGTCATTTCAAGCAACGTTTCAATTGGATAATTTTTTAGATTTTCATGGCCAAAAGTATTTTCGTTATTTGTTTTTGGGGTGTTATGCCGTGTTGCATAAAGAAGGGGGTAGCGCAACACGACTAACACCCCAAAAAGAAAAAAACAAAAACGTTTCAATTCTTCTTCCAGAATGGAATATGCACTCAGAATCGTCCTGCCGAGCGATTCTCTATCTTTTGTGAGATAGAGATAGATCTCGGTCGAGATCTCCTGTCAGATTTGTGTGATTTTCTTTGGCTGTTAAATGAATAAATAATCTTGCATACTTGCAGGAATTCATGTTTAAAATGAACTAAACTAAAATACGTGACAGATCACAGCTGAAATTCTGACATCGGCCCATAGAAAAAGCAAACAAGGGGCCATCCATAAATTACGTTACATGAATTTCATGATTTTTGACCCCCCTCGTCTCTGTCACACATCGTCACATTTGTGAGAACCCCTCCCCCCTAGTGTGACGTCACATATTTTGCAATTTTACACATAAAAATAGTCAAAACAGTAGTTCATTTTTTTTATGTGTGACGTCAGAGCTGATGACCCTCCCATACCCCTTTTCACACTTCTCTACTCCCCCCCCCTAAGGTGTGACGTAATTTATGGATGGTCCCTATCAGCCAAAGAAAATCACACAAATCTGACAGCAGATCTCGCCCGAGATCTATCTCGATCTCACGACAGATAGTTTATCGCTCGGCTGGTGTAAGACCACCATTCAGAATAGAAAGGTTGCTTGAAATGGATTTATCCATGTTTTATAACCAGATATATGTAGACAGGTACTTTTCCGCCTTCCTCTACTTCGTCTCCTTCCCCGCCTTACGGTAAAAATACCTCAATTGGGGATGCCAAAGCTGGCTCCAGACAGATGGAAAAAGTAGGGATTCCTGTGTGGTATTCACATAAAATCGAGTGCAGTTAACACGCGGTAGCAGCGAAATTTTACCAAAACAATCTGAACCAATAAAGAACCAAGGAGCCTTGAAAAGTGAGGCCATAATCAAAGCGGTCAATGAGCGCAGACCTAGCGCCATTTCCGTTTTATAACTCAACCAGTACGAGCCTTGATAGGAGTTAGTTGCTTCGCAGGTGCTGTGTGCGTCATTTCCGTTTCATACGATTCTAAACCACAACGGGGCTACAGTAGTTTCACTTCAAAAAGTTAGGTTAGTTTCAAATTTGAATAAAATAATTAATACAAACAAGAATTCATACATAAACATAGCACAGTCTAAATACATCACATTTAATTAAAATTGTTTATTTTTTATTGTCAATAGTTTAATGTTCACCGAAATAACCTATTTCATGATTTATGAATAATTTGAAGAGAATACTGATGAAAACAAATACAAAAATTAAAATTTTGTTACAAATAATAAAAACCAAATAAACAATGCGTTGCTGCGGAATTAAAACAATATTTAGATAGATTAATGAGAGCGATATTCAACTTTGAGAGTTTCAATAACAATTTGTATAATTAGGTTCACAGATAACTTTGGAAGTAAAGGTATTTATAATTAAACACTCCGGATTTACATAATTTGATTGGTTTAAACGAAATACTTCGAAAGTGAGAAATTATTAGCTTATCATACCGATTATATTTTTGATTAGTTTGTATTAATTTATCAAATACCTGGAAAATTATTTTATTTTGTATTGGTACTTGAACAAATATGACATTGCCATAGACATCCAAAGGGATAGACAAGAAGATGCAGATGAGGGGTAAAACCAAACTATGGAGGGCGAAGAGGGGAAAGATGACTGTGTTTCGTTAAAAAATCAATCTGACAATATATAGGCATCTCGCATTATAATATCACCATTTAGTTCTTAAAAGCAAAATCTGCTTTTGAATGAATAGACCTTTTTACATGGGAGCGCGAATTGCCCGCCACGTTATTAACATATTTGCGTAGTCCAAATGCGGCAACTTTCCTTTTTCACAGATGAATATTTTGTTGCCGTATTTAGTTAAGACACTTTTACAAATGTTTCATAATTTACTTACTCCTGTAACCAGCGACGAGCTCACTGGAGAAACGCCCACATTCGCTGTATCCACATATATTAGGGTATAATGTATAGGACATGCTCTCATTTTTGTTCGTAAAATGTACGATGCGTGCTCGGCGCTGGTCAGGACAAGAATGATGACGTCACCTTTTTTAGATTCAAGCGAGGCTCTCGTAAGCCGAGCCGGCTCCATACGGAAATAATACGCTTTTATCACTTAGGGCTGGTCCAGATATATTCATATGTACATGAACTTATGAATATATGCCAATTTGGAAAAATTAAATCACCTACGTAAATTAATGGGATGTACTATTATCTAATTATTAATTAATTATTTAATTATTTATAACAAGTAACATCGATGATCTACAACTTATGTATTCTTCCATCGCGCGCTATGCAACATCTGGCATCGTGGACCTTCCCGCCATTTTGAATGCTGTGAAAGTTTGCAGTGTTCCTTGACCAGCCGACTCAAGTAGTGAGCAGATTTTCGTTAAAATTCCGTTGTATATAATTACCTTCATTTATAATTAAATTCTCTTTTGATTGAATTAATTTTAAACGAAATTTTTTACTATTGCTAATTTGCACAAGTTTGCATAAAAACAAAATCAGTTCCTTTCGGTGTATACGCGCGTTTCATTCAAGTGACTTTTAGCAAATTATAAGATGCCAGAGTTTAAAATGCCTACGTGTGATATTTTAGTGTATTTTTCCATCGCGCGCTATGCAACATCTGGCATCGTGGACCTTCCCGCCATTTTGAATGCTGTGAAAGTTTGTAATCAATTCAGTGTTCCTTGACCAGCCGACTCAAGTAGTTATTCTCCTTACATTTTGCATAAAATCACTTCGCAAAATTCTTGCATAAATTCGCTCCAAAGCATTTTCCCTTAATTTATTTTTTAGAACCGATTGCGAAGAAATGCACTAGAGCAAGGTTAAATTAGAGGATGACGAAGAATCATTACAGCTAACGTTGGAAGACTAAATCGAACTAGATTCAATAGCGGCCTCTACATCCTCCGCAGGATCAGAGAACCTAAAAAAAAAAAAAACTCATAATATATGATAAGTCCACGACAAGTCCGATCTTATCAGTGGTTGAAATTAAATAATCCATGAGTTACGCTCGAGTTACTCGTGGGAAAAACGGACCATCTCAGTCCACCACCGCTCCGGTCACCGAGAAGAATTTCTCATTGATTGTCTATGGGAAACCACCTATTGCTAGTGAAATGGAGAGGCATGTTGACTCCAGGACTTCATGGGACTCCAGGACTTCGTGGGACTCCAGGACTTCATGATTATTATTGGTCGGCGACTTTACTACAGTACGACTAAATACATAAGAGTGCAATGCTATTGCTTTACCTCTGGTAAGACTGCAATACGATTGTGTCCGCAGCAGGCATTATTATTTGTTTACTGAAGAAGATCAGTCGGTAGCTTATTCTTATTTCTAGGTTCAAATGTTGAAGCGAGAGGGTATATGTATTCCGATAATCTTGAAATACGTACATATGAAAAGATATTTTATATAATTTATTGGGGGGCTAGAATTACAATAATCCATGCGCTTGATATCTGCAAGACGAGTTGTTATCTAGCTCCTACATAGTTAAGTAAATTGAAATACGTACATATGAAAAGATAGTTAATTTAATTTATTGGGGTTCTAGAATTACAATAATCCATGCGCTTGATAGCTGCAAGACGAGTTGTTATCTAGCTCCTACATAGTTAAGTAAATTGAAATACGTACATACATATGAAAAGATATTTTATTTAATTTATTGGGGGGCTAGAATTCCAATAATCCATGCGCTTGATAGCTGCAAGACGAGTTGTTATCTAGCTCCTACATAGTTAAGTAAATTGAAATACGTACATACATATGAAAAGATATTTTATTTAATTTATTGGGGGGCTAGAATTCCAATAATCCATGCGCTTGATAGCTGCAAGACGAGTTGTTATCTAGCTCCTACATAGTTAAGTAAATTGAAATACGTACATATGAAAAGATAGTTAATTTAATTTATTGGGGTTCTAGAATTACAATAATCCATGCGCTTGATAGCTGCAAGACGAGTTGTTATCTAGCTCCTACATAGTTAAGTAAATTGAAATATGTGCATATGAAAACATATTTAATTTAATTTATTGGGGGACTAGAATTACAATAATCCATGCGCTTGATAGCTGCAAGACGAGTTGTTATCTAGCCTCCTACATAGTTAAATAAATTGAAATACGTACATACATATGAAAAGATATTTTATTTAATTTATTGGGGGGCTAGAATTCCAATAATCCATGCGCTTGATAGCTGCAAGACGAGTTGTTATCTAGCTCCTACATAGTTAAGTAAATTCTAAAGTAAAATCCATGCTAATTTGTACAGCGCTCTTGAGGCGATTTTTCGCAAAAACAGCGCTATATAAGTTGTCCAAATTTATTATTTTATTATTATTATTCTGCTGAATCAAGTAGTGAAGACTTGTTAGAATTTTGGGTTTAAATTGAATACAACTAAAACAAAATACATGCTCAGAAGCAAAAATAACGCAGTTGATTTGAATGAAAATCTTTATATTGCTGGAACGAAATTAATAACAAAGTATTGTATACTTGGGCTGCAATTTGAATGAAAGCAGACTGCAGACCGCTAACGAATAAATGAAAGTACACAACGACTAAGGGTTCCTAATTTATTTGACGTGAACTGTTATTTGTTCGTTAGCGGTCTGCAGTCGTGCTCGGGGACGATGACAAGTTACCGATATTTTCGATAAAACCTATGTCGATCGACCATGCTAGGTACCCAGGTAGCCATTTCTAGGCCACTGAATATTACGTGATCAAAGATTTTCTTCCAATTTTTCATTGTTTGTGAAGCAAACAGAGTGCAGGAAATTAAAATTCTATTTTCCAGGAATAGAAAAAACAAACTCAAGAAAAATGGAAAAGCGAAACTCGGAAAGTCAATCAAATGCAAAAATAATACACCCCCGACTCTGTTACGAGATTTCCTCGTCATACTGGTATAATTAAAATGCTTTTAATAGACGAATTTATTCAACCTAGTGCATTATTCAAGTTTATATGCAAATGCAATTAACGACCAGCAAAGGATCACGAATGAGTTCATTCAGAATGAGAAAATTATTTACCCTTTTGTAAATCAACAATTTTTTAATAATTCATCCTGATTTAGCATCTAAAACAAAGCCAACTTACTGGTCAGGGCATCATAATATGTTTTAGTTTTTTTGACAACAGATGTCGCTGAAGAGTCCTTTTGTTCGTCCTTTATATTTACATTCAAGTTAGTTAGATCATAAAGTGGTAGTTTGGCGGTCTCTATGTACTTTCGGGGATACTAAAGTTGTATTGTGCCCGTTTGAACTATGAATGTACCACCACAGACGCTGAAGTGTCCTTTTTGAAGTAATACTTATTTACGCACGCTTGACTTGGGGAGTAAGCTGGCAAATGCGTGACGAGAGCATTACGAAAAGCGAGGCGAACAGTAGTTGAGAGGGAGATATAAGTTAGTGAAGATAGAAAGAGAGAGATTTACGCTTCGTATATTACTGAAGTGGCAAGAGAGAGAGGTGCGAGCACAAATTTTCTTTCTCTCATGGCCAGTTACGTTACACAGTGCAGGACTATTGTCTGTATCACACTGTAGCAACAAGAGAGAGCAGTGCGCGCGCACATTTTCTTTCTCTCTTCCTATCATGTAGAATGTAGTTGTAGCAGAACTTCAGTTGTGTGGTCTAAAGCGCACTCGTTTTTTTTAAAAACACACATTTCCAGGTTACGAATAACCAGACAACATTTGAAATTCTCCTACTACCACCACAGTAAGCGGAAAAGGCTTCACTTGTGTCGCGATGGAGGACTTAGCTAGCCGAAGAACACAAGACGCCCGGTTGGGACCCAAACGCGATGCCAAAACAGCCACTGACCGGTGGTTAGATACAAACTTTATTTAATTGAAATTTTTTTGCAACACGATAAAAACTTAAACTGCCTTATCATTGTTATTTGAATAGTTGTGCACATATTTGTGATTCACTAATTATCATGCGTTTTCCGCAAGGATAGGCAGATAGGATAGATCAACAAACAATTTGGTGTTGATAAACACTCCTAGCTTCATTCACATTCATATATCGTCTCATACTTACCCTTCTGTTATTCTGACTCTTGAAAAGGTCCGATTCAAATATTTCGTCACTTGATTGTGGCATGTCTTTCTCGGGCGTTCCCGATTTCTTCTACTAAACAAATTCGCGTCATATAGTCTCTTTGCACTCTTTCACAGTTCATTCTCTGTACATGCCCAAAGCAAACCGTCTAAGCGTCGCTTTCTTAATCTTACTCATCACGCTAACATCAGCCTTGCATTCTAAGCACATTTCTACATTTCTAACACGCCTCACCCTGGCTTTAGTGGTAGGGATGAATTCATACGTCCGTCACTCCTAGACACACTAACCCACAGATTCCTACTCACTCCTAATGCCTTTTTCCTTCCAAATTCCTCTACATCATTTTCTAAAAAGACCCTCCACATAAGATGACAAGAGCGTTACAATGTCCATTATCTGAACAGTGTGTGAATAATCTATTATATTGTGATTATACTGCGATAATCCTTATCGTGATTTATTTTTGGGGAATTATGACGTGCCTCTACCTGCTTCTTTAGCCAAAGTTTTGAAGAGCTTTGCAGTGTTCACCATAAGGGCAAATATTATGTTTGTCTACCCTGATGATGGACACTGCAAAGCTGTCCGGAACAGCCTCTGCTAAGAAGAAGGTAGCGCAACACCGCATAATAACAACAAAAAATAAATCACGATACAATAACTCTCAATAACTGATTTTAAGGTACCAACTCGAGCGACAAGGCAAAACATAGTATTCGGCAACAATAATTCTGGAACCAACTACCTCATACGTGCACCTGTTCCACGATTTCATACACTTGCAAACAAATTCACCTCAAGTATCGATGTATTTAATACAAAGTATATTTTGATATTTAAGGAGAATCACATAGCACATTGCATATATTTGTGTATTTTTATATTTATTTATATTTATTTTATCTACAATATAAAAACCTGTTGCCGTTTTCTTTTTTATATACTGTGACATTTGATTTGAGTTGCCAAGAATTTTTTTTATGTAAATTTTGTAAGTACACAATATATACTATTTTATGCCATTTGCAACTTTAAAAACTTTTTCTTGTATTGTAATGCATTATTTTTACTAAAATGTATCTTTATACCATTCATTCATGTGATGATTACTTTTTCAAGTTCATCTTTTTTATTTAAAACTTTGTCTCTGTATTATAAACTTATATGTAAAAGCCCATCAGGGCGTTGAAATATTAATAAATAAATAAAATATACTTTTGGCCGTGAAAATCTCAAATCACACGAGTATCTGCGATTAATCCCCACTATATGGTTTTCTGCTATTAATTTTGATGTAGCCATCTAATATTACCAAGAATAATTATTAGGTCCTTACATATGAAATTGGCGTTTTGCCGTACTGGAAACTTTGATCTCAAATATCTTCTCTTTGGTTAGGAATTCCAAATTCAAATGTATACAGCTATTTACTCATGTACTTGTGTTTCGAAAATTATAATTAATTTGTTTTTTCCTTAATTGTTATTTTTCTTTGCGTCACTTAGTTTACAAAATGGAAAACTTGAAATATCGCATTATTTCCACCGTGGCACCAGTGCTGCAGAAACGGCTCGAATGATTAATGATGTGTACGGCGACGGTGTCGCAAAAGAAAACACAGTGCGTTTTGGGTTCCAACGTTTTCGTTCTGGAAATTTCGACCTGCAGAACAAGCCCCGTTGACCGCCGGAGACCAAAGTTGATAATGAAGAATTGAAGGCTATTGTGGAAGCGGATGCATCGCAAACCACGTCCGAGTTAGCTGCAGGCTGCGGTGTTAGTGATAAAACTGTTTTAATCCACTTGACGCAAATTGGGAAGGTGAAAAAGCTTGAAAGGTGGGTACCTCACGAATTGAGTGAAGCAAATCAACAAACGCGAGTTAGAACGCTAGTGGCACAACAGGGGAGGAGCTTCAATTGGAATGTCTAAGACATCCACCGTACTCTCCGGACCTTGCCCCAACAGATTACCATTTTTTTCGAAATTTGGATAATTCTTGCAAGGGAAAAAATTTAACTCCGATGGGGCAGTCCAAACCACCTTCAAAGATTTTATTGATTCACGTCCGAATGGTTTTTTAGTAAAGCGATCGATGAACTACCTATGAGATGGCAAAAGTGCATAGACAGCAATGGTACAAACTTTGATTAAATAAATATATTATATTTTAAAAAAATCGACTTTATGTTCCTCCCATACAAAACGCCAATTTCATATGTAAGGTCCTAATATTAAGCCGTCAACCTTTTCAACTGTAAAACTGTCCGATACGTTGGCTAAAGAAGATAGAACCCCGCCATGGCACAATAACCCAAAAATGAATCCCTTTAATATAAATTACGCCGTAAGTAATGAATTAACTTAATCAGGCAACAAATCAGAGCTGAATCTTTTAGCATAATTCCTTGATTAACGAGGACTCCCTCTCAGCAATAATTAATTCTTCAAAATTAATCCTGGCCTAAAATTTTATTAAAATAACATTGCGAAAGGATGCTAATTTTAAAAACAACAGATTTTCGTTTATATTCGAAAATAAAATTTTAATTTTAGGTAAAGTGGATATTGAAGGCTTACTGGAACGGTGTTTCGTAAACAAATCCTACTTACATTATAAAGGCGAAATTTGTATGGATGTATGGATGTATGGATGCATGTATGTTTGTTACTCTTTAACGAAAAAATATAAATCTCTTTTCACTTTTTTTTTTTTACATTAACTCCACACAGGAGGCCTTGAGAAAAATAATTTTCCTCAGGGCCTATGACATCTGGGATGCTGTGTGGAGGGTCTTTTTGAGGAGAGGAAGGAATGAACATTGGTCTTGAAGAGACCCATGTTGTAGGAAGGAGGAAACACAGAGGCCGGCAAATCATTCCACAGCCGAGCTGTTGAACATAAGAACGAGTCGAAGAAACGACCCGTTCTCAGGTGACAAATGTCAATCGTGTACAAATGTTGGGCACGCGTTTGGCGTGCTTCCCGACTATGCACCGGTGCCGAAGGGATCAATGATGCTAGTTCCTCGGAGCATCTTCCATTGTAATACCGGTAGAACAAGGATAGCATTCCCACCCGACGCCTGTGCTCTAAAGATTGCAATCCGTCTGTTAAAATGGGAGAATCTATTAAACGGACCGCCCGTTTCTGCACAGAGTCGAGGGTATTTTTCAGGTATTTTGGAGCTCCAGACCAGAGGTGGCTGCCAAATTCAACCGTAGGGCGCACTTGCGATTTGTACAGGGTTAGCATTGTGCACTATCTGCAGTATCTGCGGGCCCTGTACAGTACGCCCAGTTTCTGGGAGGCTAACTTTACTCTGGCTTCGATGGAGCCCCCATACCCGAGCTGGTCACTTAGGGTTACACCAAGCATATCAATGGAGGGCCTGTTCGGAAGATTGCTTCCGTTGAAAGAGACTACATTTTCATTTCGATCCCTTTTAGACGTAATCAGACAAGATTGGGTCTTTGAAACATTAAATTCTCTTCTCTATCTTCTCTACATCTTTATCTCTATCTCTACATCTCTATCTCTACATCTCTATCTCTACATCTCTATCTCTACATCTCTTCTCTACATATTATAACGGGGGACTTTAATTTATAATATGTAGAGTCTGTCTGTCTGTCTGTCTGCCTGTCTGTCTGTTCGCGATAAACTCGAAAACTACTGAACGGATTTTCATGCGGTTTTCACCAATAGATAGTGTTTCGTGAAGAAGGTTTAGCTATGTAATTTGTCAAGAATTTGTGTAAATTGGTTGAAACATAACGATAATTGTTAGAAGTGTCGGAAAAAGTCAAGCCACCTGGTAGCTTTCATCGAAAACGCTGCCTAATCCTTTTGGGATATAACAAAACAATGCATGGTGGGATATTTCTCTTTTATAGATCTACAAAAAAGTCTGCGAAGGCATATATCTATCTTTTACGGATAGCTTACTATACCCATTCTATCTTCTAAAAAAATGGTCACGTACATTGAGGTAATTGAAAAGTTATTTAGACGGATACAATATTATTCCTTATAACTTAAATACGTTAGTTACCCCAAGCATTTCATGCACATTATTATAATCTTTCACAACATCTCTACGTATTATAAATGAAAGTCCTCCGCGGCATCTGTCTGTCTCTTCGCGATAAACTCAAAGACGGCGGTGGTTATAAAGGTTGGATAACCATCCAGTAGATGACGTTGTGTTTTATTAGCCACAGCAAAGCGTGGCCGGGTCAGCTAATACTTAATGAAAACTTAAAAAATAATAATAAAAAGTACATTACTTTAATAGTTTTATCATCACGCCTTTCAGCATTTTTGGATGTAGGTATAAATTAAAGCAAATTTGGAATGAAATAAAATCGATATTGAGTTATCATTTAAAAAAGCTGGTACGGAGGATAATTAATCTTTCTCATTGGAACCGCCCTGTACGATCGTAAGAACATCTTTCGACGATTTGTGGATTTTCTGCCGCTGGTTAAAGGCCCTTAAAGAGATTTTTTTTCCTAGTAAACGTAATGACTAATAATATAATAAGTTTACGTGTAAACTCTGTAAACGTCAGATCAAAGAGCAAAGAGTTTGTTTAATCATCAGATATAAGAGTATTTTATCTACGATCACATGTACAAGTATTGTGAGATTTTATATACATGCGCAATAATATTATACAGTATTATTTTACTGCGCATGCCCACATCTTCATCTACTAATACTAGATTCTACCGCCAGGATTCATATTAGCGCGTTTTTTTTAAACGACTTCGAAAAGGAGGAGGTTCTCAATTCGACTGTATTTTTTTTTTTTTTTTTTATGTTTGTTACCTCAGAACTTTCGACTGGGTGAACCGATATTGATGATTTTTTTTTTATTTGAAAGCTGGTGCTTCCCGTGTGGTCCCATTTTAATTTGGTCTAGTTCTGACAATGGCATCCATGAGAAAATCATATAAGTCTTAAATTTGCATCAAGTATGTGCGCGACAAATGGACGAATAACTCAATATCACGCCAACCGATTTCGATGATTCTTTTTTATTGGAAAGGATGTGTTTTAAGGGTAGTTTGATGAGAGTTTGGTTAGGTTCTGATTATGGGATCCATGACAAAGTAACGGAACTCTCCAATTCTGAAGAACAAATTTACGATCTTCTTCCTTTGCGCTGTCCCAACTCATTGCCTAGGTAGGCTGTTGGGGTCGGCTCTTCTCGTTCTCAGGTTGTAATATCTTCTGTTCTGGGTATCGCCTTCATCCAGGCCGTTTCTTCGAAGAATTTTGGAACATTGAATCGTCCAGGAGTTCTTCGGTCTTCCTTTGGATGACTGTCGATGAAGCTCCATAGACATTGCCTGCCTCACAGTGTGGTCTGATGGTCTCCGTCTTATATGTCCATACCATCTCAACTGTCGTTCTTCCAGCTTGCTATTTATGTCTGACACCCAGGCTCCAGGCTACCACGAATGCGTGAACTTTTGATCTTATCTTTTAATGATACTCCTGCCGACCATCTAAGCATTCGCATTTCTGCTGTTTCAAGTTGCCTAGTGTAGGAGTTGTACATAGTCCAGAATTCGGAGCCATACATTATTGCGGGTCTTACAATGGTCTGGTATATTTTTCCTTTCAGTTTTATAGGTATTTTGGAGTCACACAATATTCCTGTTACGGATCTAAATTTAATCCATCCCACACCTATTCTATGGGTGACATCCGCTGCACATCCTCCGTCTCTGTGGATTAGTGAGCCCAGATACTTAAATGAATCACAGTTGGCTAATGTTACTCCATCCAGTTGCATCGAAGGAGTTACAGCGTTTGTGTCTTCAAATGGTAAATACAAATATTCAGTCTTTTTCCTGCTAATTTTTAGGCCATTATCCTCCAGGATCTTTCTCCATCTTTCCAGGCTATTCTGTAAGTCACAATGATTATCTGCTATCAGTACTACATCATCTGCAAAAAGCATAGTCTTGAGAATACTGTTCATTTCTTGACTTGTTAGATAATTCATGACCATAATGAATAGCAGTGGGCTGAGGGCAGATCCTTGGTGTACCCCCAATTTAATTGGAAATTTTGGTGATGTCCCTGATGTGCATCTTACTTGAGTTTCAACGTTTGTATACATATCTTGTATGAATTTACGATATTCGTCCGAATCTTAATCGAATTAGTTAGTGTACTTCAGATTCACTAAAAATCAAAAAATAAACAAAAATTTTAACAAAACAAAAAAACGACTTCAAAAAATGCACTAAAAAGTAAAAAAATAATTTCGTATTCTTCTACAACTTTATAATCAACTTACCTTTTCTACTCATCAATATGTAGGTACGATTGTTATTTTTGGAGTCGGTGTCGGCGGGAGAGGAGCTGTCAAGTGAACACGCCGGGCCGCGGATACCTTGGTTGACACCGACTCCAAAAATAACAATCGTACCTACATATTGATGAGTAGAAAAGGTAAGTTGATCATAAAGTTGCAGAAAAATACGAAATTATTTTTTTACTTTTTAGTGCATTTTTTTAAGTCGTTTTTTTGTTTTGTTAAAATTTTTGTTTATTTAAATTCTACTACGAATTTCTTTCTTTTCGAAAACGGGATATTTTGGCGTCCCGAAGCTGTGTTCGGGGACACCGGGACACGCTGCCTGACAACGGGACTGTCCCGATGAAAATGGTACGTCGTCAGTCACGTTAGTCATACGTCAACCCAAGTGGTTCCTTACGTTTAGTAGGAGTGCACGGGTTCACGGGGTTAGATTTGTCTATGGCTTGGTGGCAGATGCGTCTGCCCATTTTCTGTGTGGCGGGCTGGATCGAAAGAGACTGAGAGATTAAGGGAGTCCTTTTGATCTCTCTAACTGGATTCTTTCGACCCATTACATTCCACCGCCGTTGGAGGGATAGATAGAGTCCTGGTACCTATTCTGATGTATGGCAGTGAGGCATGGAACTTGCAGAGGAAGGATAAAAGTAGACTGAATGCTGTTAATATGATCCCTGAGGCGTACGTGTGGTAAAACCAAGTGTGATCGTGTGAGAAATGTTGATATCCGCAAAGAATGTAAGGGTGATGTAAGCATAAAGAGTAAGTTTAAGAAAGGGACCCCCAGATGGTTTGGGCATGTAGAGCGAATGGACGAAGAAAGTAGTGTAAGAAGTATATATGACGCAAATGTGAAAGGTAGAAGAAGTCAAGGACGCCCGAGGAAGACATGGCACGATCAAGTGAGTTGAGTCGAGCCATGTCAAAAGTCAGAATAATAGAAGAGTACGTATGAAAGGGAGGGAGGCAAAGAGTGTGTGCCAAGACCGAGTTGTATGGCGGTCCGTCCTCTCTGCCTACCCCTGCGGGGAAAGGGTGTGATGGTTTGTTAGTTAGTTAAAACGGAAACGACACTAAAAAGATACCACTCATTTACGTCACTGGCCACACTAACCCCCAGATTTAAACCCACCTTACTTTACCTTTCTTTATAAATACCCTCCAAACAGCATCCCCTGAGATGATATAAGCCCTGAGAGAAATTATTTTCCTCGGGGCCTCCTACGTGGAGCTAATGTAAAAAAAAATTACAATGCCTAAAGTAGAATTGTTGTCGTGAAATTCAAATGCGATAACAATTACAATTTTTTTACTTAAAATTTCGTATTTTTTAAATCTCAATCACTCAAATGAACAAATGAGAACAATGCCTTTCTGCTTGAAAAATTGTTGATCCCGTTAACAGAAAAAGCGCTGAAAATAATGTGAACCGAAAAGATTTCCCGGTGGACACCTGTCGTGAATTTGACTGTTGATTCATTTACCTGCCAGTACTTGTTCCGTCACCATTTATTACAGAGTCACCTGTACAGAGGGTTAGCGAGCAAAAACTGAGTGCACACTGCACGGGGTCGAGTCGGTGTGCCGTGTAATGACATTTGTTCGTACTCGACAGTTCGTCTAACCAAACCCAACGACAAAGGATTTTATGAATGAAAATACTGGACAAAAATTGTTAATTAGGCTTTCTCGTTTAACTTTTAGTCATTTTAAATAAATAAAAAGAAAATACTTTGTTTTAAGTCACTTTATTGTTATTTTTTTCCGTCTACCGGTTTCGGTAGACGGAAAATATATACAAATTGTTGAGAAAGAAAGAGACAGTAAATTAGAGTGGGTCAGTGCGGGAAAATTTATGAAAGAAAGAGACTGTAAATTAGAATGGGACAGTGTGTCAGTTGTGGGAGGGAAGTGGGGGAGGAGAGAGTGGGATAACGGAAAACATGCTTATAATAGGGCTGACTGTTAAATTTAGTTGATTATTAATTATTTCAGCCATTGCATTAACTGATTTTTTTTTAATCTCCAATACCTCTAAGTTATTTAATCTTAACCCTACCCCATTTTTGTGTAGGACTTTAATACCCGTATCCCGGTTAAAAATATTTTTATATTCAGTCCTGATGATGGTATGGAGGTACCGAAACCGGTAGACGGAAAAAAATAACAATAAAGTGACTTAAAACAAAGTATTTTAATTTTATTTATTTAAAATGTCAAATCACAATGTGTTTGCTTTTTTCGAAAAAAAATTTTTTTTCATTTTCTTTGTAAAGTCACCATTCGACTTTATTTTTCTAGCTAACTAATCTTCTTATAGTGATTTACGTTTGGGGTATTGTGCCGTGTTTGCGCTTTTTTCCTTCTTTAGCCAACGTTTCGGAGTGTTTTATAGTTTCTATCATCAGGGCAGATGTGAAATCGATAGTAGAGTTTATAGGAAGGAAAAGAAGGTTTTTTTTAACTTAGCTCCACACAGGAGGCCGTAAGGAAAATAATTCCACTCAGGGCCTATTTAATCTTTGGGGATGCTGTGTGGAGGGTCTTTTTAGGGGAAGGGAGGAAAGTAAATTTTGGGAAGGAAAAAGGTATGAGGGGTGGGTAGGAATCTGGGCTTCAGTGTGTCCAGGAGTGACGGACGAATGAATACATCCTTTCCACTGCAATGCAAGGCAATGTTTCGACATTGAAGTTCCCACCACTGTCCCGCCCCGGTATAGGCGACTTATGGTCGCCCCTTCGGAGCTCTCGCAAGAATCTAATTTTTTTGAATGAACGACTCTACATTTAATAAAACGAATCTAGACCTTCAATGCCCCTGCATACTTTGTTAGGTGGCGGAAATGTAGGATCGCCTACAGACTGTACTGTAATGGTCAGTATACTAATACTACAGGTGTTAGTGGTACATAAGAAATTCGATATAGAAAACAAAAAAATAGTATTTCAGCAACCATCATGAGTTATGCATGCAGTTGCTGATGAACGGAGGGAGACCACACACTCCAGAGCTGCAGGTATCTGTGTATGGAATAGAAAAAAAAAAACAATGAAATAAGTGTAGATATACAAAATTGAAATAGAAATGGTGAAAGTAATCAACCGGCAACCGGCAGTCCCCGTGAGAATGAAGAAGGTCGTGTGTCCAACGTTACGACATCCAAAGGAGTCGTCCTTTAGCCAGCTAGCCGGTGGTGCCTAGACGACGTAATTGGACGACCATTCAGAAGACCCTAGGGAGGAAAGCGTCGGGTAGCCGGAGGCGGGACGGACAACCTTCGGACGCCGCTCAGTCTTTCCCCCAACCCTTTCACATCAGGGGGGGTGGCGCGGGCGCCGGGTGGAGCCCACCAAGTCCAACAGGCCGGCCCAAACAAGTAAAGCAGGGACAAGGCCCAAAGTCCAACCCCTTTACTGGGGAAAAGGACAATACAAAATAGGCAACGGAGTTCAGTTCAACCTCCAAATAAACTATATAACATAGGGAAAAAAGAAGAATAAAAAAATAAAACAAATAAAGACAAAATAATAATACATCAATCATTGATGCTAAATGAGTTGATGTTGGAGACCCCCATGGCGCTCATGAATAGATCATGAATACAGAGCAATATGAATATAACTTAATGGTAACAGTAAGTAGATGCTGTAAAAAAAGGCAAAGTATACTAAACATGAAAAATTGTAAAAATGAAATTAAAAATTAAACCGCAGAGCTGCAAAACAGAAAAGTTTAAATATTTATATAGCCGCAATCTTCCAAATGTAAAAGTTTTGGTGAAATAGCATAACAATATAGAAGGGGAAGAAATATAATGTACATGTAGATTGTAGACTAAAAATTTTGACAATACTGCAGAGCTGCAATGTTTCGACAGAGTCCTGCTGGAGAGGTGAAAAGGTCTCCCTTCAACAGGCTCTCCCGATCCGTCCTGCAAGGCATTTGGTGGACAGACACATCCGCCACCAAGATCCGAACAAACCTCACCCCATAAACCCGGGCACTCCTACTAAGTTACCAAACGTAGCGAAACACTTTTTTTTTACCTGAATACCGCACAAGAGTCCCAACTGCTCCTGTCTGGAGCCAGTGAGACTATGGCATCCCCAAAATGGGGTATGTTGTGAGGCTGAAGGTAGTGGGCAGGCAAAGAGATAGGGAAGAGGAAGGTGGGGAAGTACCTGGCTATTCAGATCTGGTCACCAAACACGGCTGAAGTCATTTCAGGCAACGTTTCAATTCTGAATGGTGGTCTTACACCAGGGCGATACTGAGAGTATCTTCCACTCTGAAACGTGCCGCAAATATACTATATATTATTTTAAACGTATAAATTGTGAAATACACAAATTAATCAAATAAACTTTATTTGCCACGCCGGGATTCGATCCCGCGACTACGCCGGCCGTCTTGGGGTGACCCATGGCAGAGGTGTAGGTTATCCAATAAATGGTTCCTGGGGCGACGGTACACAAACTCGCCTCCCAAATTATATTACGCTCTGTTGTGCTACTTCCTTTTTTAGTCAACGTTTCGGACAGAATTACAGTACCCATAATCAGGGCAGATGTATAATCGATTGCGGAATTGTGTGCGCCAGCTTTAGAGTATAATTTAAACTGGTTTTCTGCGTTTGGTTTTGGTTTAGCAGTGAATTAGCGCATACCAAGAACTATTGACCCTAGTCCCGTCGTCCCTATCAATATTAATGTGATTTTTTTGTGAAATTCAATTGCTTCCGTAATAAGCAGTGCTCTATACGTTTTGGATCTTCCCAGGACTTCAGGAATAAATCCAAAGTAATGGCTGGTTTCAATTAAATGCTTGGCAACCGATTTGTCAGAGTGGCTGATAGTGCCGCAAATATACTTTGCTTATTATATTCTTTTAAATTACCAAATTGTGAAATAATACAACTTCGTTAACCAAAGAAAACCAGAAATATGTCATTTTTAAATCATATTTTAGACGTATTGACTCTTTTCCACCAAAAATTATAAATGGATTTCGAAAGATTGTTCTTTTATCTAGCATTCGCATGTTTTAAATTTTGAGAAAAAATGTTTATTTTTAGTATAATAATGTTAAATTTTCAAAAAAGATTTTTTATTATACCGCACCCATTTCAAATCATATAATAATGCAATAAAATAAATCAATGCATCATCTAGATATCGCATGTTTTAGAATTTTGATTTTAGTTTGAATAAAATCATTAAAAATATATATACGTAGGATGTGGTTCTTGACGAAAATTGGTCCGTTTGTGTATTTATTTGCGCACTTATTATATTTCAGATTTTTTTAACATTCTTATTTAACGTAGGCATTATTGAAAAATTAAATATACTTATAATCAAAAAATAATTACAAAAAGGAGATTTTTTTAAAGTTTTATCATCACGCCTTTCGGCATTTTTGGATGTTGGTATAAATTAAAGCAAATTTGGAATGAAATAAAATCGATATTGAGTTATAACCGCCCTGTAAGTGGATTTTCGGTTGCTGGCTGGTTAAACGCTTTATTTATTTGCGCAAGTTGGTATTTCCACCCGCGATCTTCGGATTGCTAGTCAAGAGCCTTAATCCTTTCGATTCGATGGGGGTTCGAAACGGCTGCCCCCCATCAATTGCAGCACTGTAATAATGTTATTTTTACAATACGGAATTTATATTTAAATTTTCAGGCTTTAGCCTTCAGACAGCATTTTAAATTCAAATAATTTTCATTAAAATATCATTGCTTAAAAGCTTCTCGTGGTTTTAATAATTTATAATCACAATTTTCCATAATGAATAGGCGGCAACATGTTGCCTCTTTCATCCCCTCTTCATTAGGGATGGTTCGTTTAGTTCCTCTGAACGATATCGTGCTACCCCTGTACTACATGCCAACCCTCGAATTCCACAGTTTACTGAAGGGGTGGCTAGATTTGCGTTAGAGGGAGATTCCTAGAGTTTGTTCTCAGAAAGAGCATTATCCATACAATATTATTTGGCTTGGAAAATCGACGATCCCATGCTAATACAGGAAGATGCAGTGATATGAATCATATAATTTCTACACACGCTATATCCGATTTGTTTGTCAAAATGATCATGACAATTTTTATGATATCTTGTTCACATTTTTGGAATGAGAAGAACCTAAAACTGGGTTTCAAAACCTTCCCTATCACGGCCATGTTAAAACTGCGAGTGAAAAAGTTACTTTCAAAACCCCGTATATCGGATTCAATCAATCGAGAGCAAGTTATTTTGCCAATCGTATGCCAAATGAGTTTCTGAACCCGCCATATCAGATTAGTTGAGTTTCAAAAGCCTCTATATGACGAAGTGAGTATCAAAATCCGCTATATCCAATTTATAATATGTATTGCTAGACAAACATAAAAAAATATTTATTTATTTATTTATTGCTTCTTCACAATTTTTAGCATGTTTTAAATTATTAACCCCACTAGGGTTCGCCTGTATCGGGATCTGTATATGGTTCGCCTGTACGTATGTCAAGCACTTTTCAAAATTATATTACTCCAATTCATTATATAAAAAAAATAAATGAAATCTCGATACAGGAATGCCCTAATGAGATGTACCTACAGCTTATGTTTTTATCAAAACCACTTGGCTTGATTTCTTTGTTTCCTGTGTTCTACGTCCTACGCATTTTGTTTATGAAGTGAAAAACTTCTTTAGCACCGTTGTGATTCGAAACTCGATGAAACGAAAAGCGACAATAAAAAGAGACAAACACATACATCTGTAGGATTTAGCCTGCGAGAGAATGAGATAGAATTATCGGTCTCCTCTTGGTGCGGTGCTTCGTAGTCTCCCACTCTTGAATACTTTAGTTTACTGTCCAACCGCATGTGGACTGCACACTTATAATTTTTTTCATTCTGGGTATTTAAATAATAATTTAAACTCTGACTTACCTAAATATTCATAAATGCTTTAAAACTGCAAGAATTAAGATTGAGTGCAAAAATTAAAACACTAACGCGATATTTTTCTGGTTACATTCGCTTCCTCCATGTGTGGGGAATGATTAGTTAATACGACTGGTCGCCCGTCGGTGGGGGAGGGAAAGGAGAGGGGTAAAGGCAGGGGCTGGATTTGCGGTGCTCAGATAGATTGGGACATAAAACTGCGCCCAGCTAGACGTAATTATTCCGTGATGTCGCGTCGCATTCGACAAATGCATATTCATTGGCATTTGCATATTCAACCAACCAACGAACTGTGGGACTGCACTCTGCCCGTATGCACTCCTGAACCATGCGCACACACACAGAAAGTCATGAATTTTTGGATTTTATTCGTTTTTACTGCAATTGTAAAAATAGATATTTACGACTTGCCACAAAAATACAAACGCAAGTGAGGAATTTATTACATTGTTTGACATTTTATTTACAATTATTCCACAATGTTCGATCGTTGGGGATGCTGTATGGAGGATCTATGTATATTCAGTGACGGTACGTGAGTTTTCAATGAGCTAGAGTGCTAAGATTGAAAAATACGACATTACTGATGTTTTTGTAACTGAAAATGATATATATTTTCCCTAGTATGTATTATTGTGACAATTATACGTCTGTCGCTGGATATAATTCTGTTATAAACAAAATACTCACCATTGGTAATTTTTATGCTAATGTTGCTGATATTTTTCATATTTCCTTATTATAGTCCAGTCAAGTTAAACATGAAAAGGGGGTTGTGCTTGCAAAAGGTCCGGTCATTCTGAATTTTTTACATGTTGTTAGGACCTAAACCAGTAATAAAAAAAAAATTTGCAACTTCGAAAGTGCTGTGCGAGCGGCGGTGGACCCAAAAAACCAAGAAATTTTCGGATTTTTTTCAGTTTTTGCTCAATATCTCAGTGAAGGAAGGGTCTGACCGGTATAGATAGTATACATACTTTTAAAGTAGACTAAATTTGCTACAATTTGAGACCAAAGCAAGCTATATACAGCCTTTGGTTTTCAAGATACAGTTCTTCGAAAATAGGTCATTTTTGTCAAAAAGTGAAATTTTTTCGAAATGGTCACTTATTTTGTAAAATATTTTCTAAAACACGTATCCCACGTCAAATATTATATGAAATAAAATTGTAGTAAATTTAATTAGCTTTCATTTAAAACTAGATTGATATCTGTAGATCTAACGGTTCTCTCAAGAACGCCAGATAACCAAAAAACAGTCATAGGCGGGTTTTGGGGGGAAATGCAAATAAACTGTTCTCCCGTCTTTTTATGGTTTTATTTATCAAACAGTTTT
Source organism: Limnephilus marmoratus (assembly GCA_917880885.1). Taxonomy (NCBI): domain Eukaryota; kingdom Metazoa; phylum Arthropoda; class Insecta; order Trichoptera; family Limnephilidae; genus Limnephilus; species Limnephilus marmoratus. The sequence goes on from OU862928.1 coordinate 41,995,395, forward strand.
TTTTTGTTATTGTTAACACATTTTTGATGAAAAAAAGAAAAGATAATACATCTATCGGGAATTACGTCATCTTCAAACATTGTTTTATATACCTACATACTAAAATGCTTGTACAAACATCATGGTACCTACTGTAAGGACAAGTTATATGTACACAAAAAATAAAACTATTATAAACCATGTAAGTATTGTGTCTTGGTTGCCAAATCATGTCTTTCTTTTTATTTTAGATGGCCCGGGCTTAGGCTCGCACGAAGAAGATGTCTCGATATCTGTGATGGACGCTGGGAAAGGCGCCCAGTCTGTAGTCGGGTCATCTTCATCGTCCGAGCATTTCAGCTCCACATCCGGAACGTTATTGCACAATTTTCCACCGCATGACTGACAGAGGACTGAGCAGTGGAGCCCAGCCTTTCTGCACAAGCAGCTCCCAGAGCTCTTCTTCGACAACAGCCACTTCTACTCCATCCTTCTGAAGGGCGTCACAGAGAAGAGTTATAAGGCGTCTCTTATTGTTCTCATTGCCCAATACATGCTCTTGAGTAATTTGAATTACTGTGGATTCATCGAACATCAATTCGTAGCTGGAATGAGCTGCGTAGCGCCGGAGTCTTTCCGCTGTTTTGGTGTTTTTTTGGTAGCATCTTCGGGTAGCCGTCAAAACGATGGAGACGTTCATCCCAAAGTGGTTTCAGACGCTGCCACACGACCTTGTGCAAGAGGTAGCCACCATCCAAAATGACGTGAGTGCTGGCATCTATCGGCGTGTGGCTGGAAAGAGAAGTGAAGGCAGAGTACAGAGTAGATTTTGTGCCCTTGCGCATCCCTTGTTCATTGAACAGAGACATCGGGAACGGGGCCAACTCATACTTGAAGTCATTCTGTAAATCCTGTTCAGATTGCTTTGTAATACACACTCGCTGGAAAATTGTGAGCGGATCCACAGCCACTCTTCTGTTTTTGTCCGGCAGTTAAACGGTTGAGGTGATCGATGCCAGCGTGGTAACTTTATTTTTCCGCTTTACTACTACCTTGTCGTACATTTGCCCCACAATCTTCATCACTCCCTCCGTTCCAACTAATAGAAATCAAACTGTCAGTTTTGCGAAATGGAGGGTGGAGAGTAAACCAGTTTTTTAGTTTTTCCACGTCACTATTATCTCGAATGATTCTAGAAGGTCTCACGTCTACATGCTGCTCTCCAGTAGGACATGAGATGCTGCAAAAACTTTCCAGTTCTTCACAAATGTTCAACATAAACACCATTCCTGTTGTCCACCTTGCCTGAACACTGTCGGAGATTCCCCTTCCTTGGGTCAACCCACCGTAGGTTTTCATGGATCGCATCAGCTTCTGCTCAATTGTTAGATCTGACCACAACCCAGACCAAAACTTGTCACACCGGCGAATGGTGAAGGGTCCTTTTGTGAACATGTCATATTAACTTTTATCCATCCGATCTTGTAGAGCCATCATATCCTGAAGGTAGAGGTGCGCGCTCTTAGCATACAAAAAATGTCCAGCTGCGTGGAAAAAAGGGAGCATCTTGTGGATAGTGTACAAATGAAGGTTCCAATCACCAGCACGCTCTGCCTGGATGAATAGTTTGAATAGATGAATAGATTGAATAGAATAGATGACTAATGGAATTACTTCACAACACAATAAAACCATAAAAAGACGTGAAAACAGTTTATTTGCATTTCCCCCCAAAACCCACCTATGACTGTTTTTGGTTATCTGGCATTCTTGAGAGAACCGTTAGGTCTACAAATATCAATCTAGTTTTAAATGAAAGCTGATTAAATTTACTACAATTTTATTTCATATAATATTTGACGTGGGATACGTGTTTTAGAAAATATTTTACAAAATAAGTGACCATTTCGAAAAAATTTCACTTTTTGGAAAAAATGGCCTATTTTCGAAGAACTGTATCTTGGAAACCAATGGCTGCATATAGCTCGCTTTGATCTCAAATTGTGGCAAATTTAGTCTACTTTAAAAGTATGTATACTAACTATACCAGTCAGACTCTTCTTTCACTGAGATATTGAGCAAAAACTGAAAAAAATCCGAAAATTTCTTGGTTTTTTGGGTCCACCACCGCTCGCACAGCACTTTCGAAGTTGCAAATTTTTTTTTTTATTACTGGTTTAGGTCCTAACAACATATAAAAAATTCAGAACGACCGGACCTTTTGCAAGCACGGATGTACATCTTGACTGGGCTATTAAAATACAAGGCTCTACTTATCAAACATTTCAGCCTTACGTATTGTAACGAGGTTACTTCATAACAAGTTATTCTTTTTATTTCACTGTATCCTTTTGAAGTTTTCATTAGTTGTTAGAAATTTTTTCTCTTTTTCTCTTATTATAAGAAATTAAAAAAAAAAACAATCATTCTTCACTGTACTATGACTGTTTAAATATAATAATAATACATGTTTGTAAATGGCACTTTGTGCCGTAAATTTTAAATAAATAAATAAATATTTTTTTAATTTCAATTTTTTGTGTGAAGATCTTTCAGTGTGTGGATGCGGCGCATCCCTTGACTGAAAGAATCTTGAAGATCCACAGCTATATACTCTGTTTAAGGAGCTAAACGTCACAAAATTTATGAAACTAGGAAGACTTCGGTAGCTGTCATGTGAAGAGAATGACCGAGCATTAAGCTCCAAAGTCTCCGCTGAACTAAAGATCGATAGGGCGAAGTAGTCTGAGAATGCAAAGATTAAGATAGAGCGACAACGTCCTCAAAGATATATATCTACCTTGGAGCTTCTAAACTGGAGAGAGCTGGCACAAAACGGAGATGAGTGGAGGAAGACTCTTGAGGAGACCAAGACCAACCAGGGTAGAGCCCAGAGTGACGATGATGATGATATACTGTAATACCAGAAAAAAGTAGAGGAGATGGACCGAATATGGCATAATTTCCTAATAGACAGCCGGCGTAGTGCAGCGGTAAGGCGCTTGACTTGCATTCCGAAGGTCGCGGGATCGAATCCCGGCGTGGCAAATAAATTTTATTTGATTAATTTGTGTATTTCACAATTTATTCATTTAAAATAACATGTAGTATATTTGCGGCACGTTCCAGAGTGGAAGATACTCTCAGTATCGTCCTGGTGGAAGACCACCATTCAGAATTGAAACGTTGCCTGAAGTGGCTTTCGCCGTGTTTGGTGACCAGATCTGAATAGCCAGGTACTTCCCCACCTTCCTCTTCCCTATCTCCTTCTCTCCCTACAACCTTCAGCCTCACAACATACCCCAATTGGGGATGACATAGTCTCACTGGCCCCAGACGGGAGCAGTTGGGACTCTTGTGCGGTATTCATGTAAAAAAAAAAAAATGATTACCCACCGACCGACCTTGAATATTCAGGACTCGTCCTGACGCCGACCACACCACACTCACCCGAGAGAGTGATTAAGTTTTTGTGACTCACCGATTATATATTTACGTAAGATTCACTTAATTTTTTCTCAAAAATTTTTCTCCAAAAAATTGTTAATCTTTCACTGATAGGCAATATTATTATTTAAATTTTATGTTTTCATAATAATTTGAAGTTAAATTCAAGTAGATTTTATTCCACGAATAATTTGTTTGTATTGATCTTGTTCCTAATATGGGATTTCTTGATGACCCTAATATGGAATACTATCTCATATTAGGAAGAGTGTTTCCAAAATGGAATCCTAGTAGAACAAAATTTCTTTTTGCTATTCCAGGTTGTATTTTGGCCTATCGTAGTCGAAACAGTGTGAGACGATGTCGTAGAAGAAACAGCGGAAGACGTGGGACAAAAAAATGATAAAAGTCATGGAAGCTGAAAAATCGAAGACCGTGGGATATGAGAGGCGAAGAGTGGATCTAATGTTTAGCCTGCTGCCATTGATGTCATTTTGAGGGTTCGGGAACAGATAATATTGTTTTTTTTTGTGTGTTACGTTACGGAATTGTTTCCCGTGCGAGCTAATAGCGAATTGACCCCTTGCACAGGCCCTCCGCCCCTCTCCCCGCACCGCGCGGCGCCCGTGCCAAGCGCCGAGCGGCTCCCCGTCCCCATTCCTTCGCCGGCCTTCGGCAGAATAACTGTGTTCCCCGTGATTCGCGCTAGGCGCTCTCCGTAAACGCTCACGATGTTTTACTTTAATTGTGTATTGTGCTTAAAGAGGTTTACGCCTACCCAGAATCCTGTCTGCCGACCGCCTATCTCCTGCTTGTGAGTACCAATGAACCTTGCTACCCCTCTGTGTGCTAAGAACTGACATTTAAATTCACTAAACACGTGTAGAGAGAGTTGAGAGAAGCTCCCCCCGTTATGATAGAATTAATTAGAGATAGCCAAAAACTCATGTGTGTAGTGCCGATGCTGGCCTTTTGTAGAACCCTGTTCACCTTTAATTGAATAAAACCCTTTTTCGTGCATAACAACTGTGTTCTGATTGAGGAAGGAGACCTGGAGATTTTGAGGAAAGGAAGGGGAGTAGGAATTAACAAGCGAACCACAGACACTCGCCCTGGGTTTAAGAGGGACCTTGCTCGCGCCGGCTGTGCAGAGCTAGCCGCCGGCTTGTTTATTGCATGTCCTTTCCAGGTTTTGGGTTTAGCGTTGGCCGCAAGTAGCGCTAATGCTAGCATGTGATAATTGAATGCAAAATTTAAAAAAAATCGGTGTAACCCATAATAGCACTTTTTTTGATATCGGTTTATTCTATTGTTTTACCTTTCGTTTAAAATGAAGACGTTTGTGTGTTTCTTTTCATATTTCGGTGACATTTTAAGTTCCGTAACTATATTTCAAAGATTTCAATGTATAATGCTTAATAAACGATTCAATTATAATTAATTAGATTTTTTTAACCTAAGTTATTCCGTATTGGTACATCTCCTCTACAAAAGATCAACGCTGTAAATAAATTCGTGTGATATCCATACCAACTAATTATTTATTAAAGGTATATAAAGCAGAAAAATTATAATTTCACATAATTATTATTTCGGGGGTTTAACTGTTTGGGGATCAACTTTCGGGTGAACATAACAGTATATCAGAGATGATGTATGAATTTCACAATCGCAGTATCTTGTGCCAAGACAGAGTAATGTTAAATATGTAAGAGACGATGCATTAGCCTGAAGTAATGAGCTAGTACCAAGTTAGAATTATGTAGCGGTACATACTCGTACTTTCTTATAACCCTCTGGGGAAACAGCGTAATGTTAGTTTGTTAGTTGAAGTAGAAGTATAAAAAAAAGAACGACTTCTGGGAAGTTAGATTATACTAGTCCCAAGAAGAGATCGTATGCACATCGCCGACGATCGTCCTAAAAGCCGTCCATAAAAATCTTCCTTCTTGCAAGACTTGTATTAAAACTATAATGGTGGAAGTTACTAGAATGTCAAATGTCTTTAATCACATTCCTATTGATATTTTGCCGCGTATTCTTGTTAAGAGATGTCAGTCACAGTAAAATTTGCGAACCGAATGTCATCGCGCACAAATATCAAAAAAATATTTTTTTTTATTTATTTTATGCACTTTCTATTTTATATACGACAAATAAGTCCCGTTTGTCTAACCGGTTCTTTACATTAAAGATCTTATTATATTGATTTAATAGTTACATTTTTACAATTATTTTATATATAAAAATGAATCGCTGAATGTGTTGCTAAGCGCATAACTTTCGAACGACTGCACCAAATTGGATTTTTTTTTTTGTGTGTTTGTTATTTATTTATTTATTTATTATTAGTTTCAATAGCAAGGTTTGTACATGTATGTATGATGTATAGTATAAGTATAGATTCATTTTTTTTCACAGACCTCCTCACTAGGATATCCTGTACTGAGGTGGCTTGTAGTTTTTTTTTAATATTTGAATTTGGTTATGGATTGTCTTTATGTCATCTTCATGATGTTTGTAATTTTATTATCACTTTGATCTCTCAGCCATGTTTTTACTTTTGTTTTAAATATAATATTCATTTCCTTTATACTTTTGATTTGATCTGGTAGAGCATTGTTTAATTTCATAGCATGGAATTTATTATTTCTCTGTCCAAAAGATGTGTTCAAATTGGGAGTAACCAGGATGTTATTGCTTACTGCCCTGGTTGAGTATTTATGTTGGGCAGTGGCAATGTATACATATATGTTTTTTTTTCAGTTTAAATAAAATATTCTTTCAATAAAGTTTCTGTACATTGAAGACTTGAAAGTTATTAAATATTTCTTCCGTCGGAGTTCTAAGCGGAACTTTCAGTATTGTCTTTAGTATTCCTTTTTGGGCTATATTGAGTCGCTCTGTGTGAGTGCTCAAGGCAGACCCCCATCCAGTTATACCGTACTCTATTTGTGATTGACACAAAGCATAGTACACTTTTTTTAATATCGTTTATGTTGTTTTATCGTTTGTTATTGTCAGGACAAGGTTTTTATAAAACTTCCGGTGAGCTCTGGCATTATGAAATTTGTATAAAAAAATTGCTATTGGTGGCACGCGAGGAAGCGGCTAGGCGAGGGAGAGGGAGGAGGGGAACCTGGGAGGGGGGAGGGGGACCTGGGAGGGAGGAGGGGAACTCGGGAAGCGGGTTCGCGGGACGGTGGAAGGGGGGGAGTGGAGTGGGGAGAGGGAAGGTGGAGGTGACGGAGTGGGAACGCGAGAGGGGAAGAGGACGCAGGAGAAGAAGAAGAGGCGGAAGGGGAACGGGACGAATGGGAAAGGACATGCAGGGAGAAACAATTTCTTTATTAAATGGCATAGCAACACACCAGCTAGTGTAAAATAAAATCAAAAATTTTACAGAAATATAGATTAAAGAAAAATTACGGAAATGTAAATAACAATTTTAAAGTCTTTAGAATTAGAACAATATGTCATTGTAAGCGAATACAAATTAATTCTTTCCGTAAGCCAAGTCTTCAGTAATTTCACCAATTGTTTGTTTTGGGCACAGTTTTTAATTTCAGCTGGAAGCATATTTAAACAACTGGGAATCATGTAATTTAACGTTCTTTGTCCATATTTATTTGTATGCTTGGGTACAATTAGTCCTTCATTAAAGTTAAAATGAGTATTACGGTTATGTTCCAGCCTGTTTATATATAAAGGGTTATTTATGTGCCGAAATATAATTTTGTACCACATAATTGCTCTAACTGAAAGAATTTTGAGACTCTGAAAAAAGTATGGAATATTACGCCTGTCTTTGTATAAATTTTTTTCAGCTAATAATTTTACCAATGAATTTTACACTGATTTTTTTTTTTTTTAATATGTTTATTTAGTTATTAATTGTACAATAATTTCTCTTACTTAAATCTTACAAAACTGATCAATCAGTTTGATTGTAAGAAATCTCTCATTTTTCCAATTTATTTACTTACAACATATAAAATGTTTGATATCTTGGTGCTTAATACATATCTAGTAATTATTTAATAATATAATACTTAATATTAAAATACTTAACTAATTATTATAATGCTTATTGTAACATAAATTTTATTTTGAACAATGGTTAAAAGAACTAGGTCTATACCTATTCGATCAAAATATTATTAGTTTTTCATAGATTTAGGTATTTTTATACAATATTTTAGTTTTCATATTCTATTGAAGTGGAATGATCTAACTTTAGTTTTGATTTTTGAATATGATGTCTCGTTTTTAATATTTTCAGGTAATGCATTAAATATTTGCGGAATTTTATGCCTTTTTGTTCTATCACCGTATACATTTTGAGATTTATTAATAATAAACATTTCTGCTTCTCTATGCCTAGTGGGGTAGTTATGGTTTACAGGTTTTTTGAATTCTGTATTCCAGAATTCATCTAGAGTTAATTGGTAATCTACCCTACTATGTATAGAGAGCACATTACACAAGGAGAACATTTTTTTATAATCGCCATCACATAATTGAACTTTTTTTTTGCCTGATATCAATTTTAGGAAACGGATTTGTAGTTGTTCTATTTTATTTAAGTACGTTTTGTACGTTAATCCGTAACTATTTATTCCGTATCCTATAATTGATTCTGCTAATGCGTTATATGTACAGTATAATATATTTTTATTAACAAAGTTTTTTAGGTGATAAAATTTCCCTAATATAGATCTTAATCTATTACATACATTTTCAATATGAATTGACCAGTTAAAATTGACATCTATTGTAAGACCAAGGTATGTATATTGGTACACTTTTTCTATGTTTGGGCAATTACACTGCAGGGATTGGTTTTTTGTGTGTAAGCAATCATATGAATGACTTTTAATGTGCAATTTCTTATCCTGACAGTTTGCACTGATGATAAACGGATAGTCATTTACGAACACTTATAAGGCTTATGTGTTAATATTATAGTATCGTACATGAACATTTAAATTACTTGACTGTAATCTGGGAAAACGCATGTGAAACGCACATAATGAATTGCAGGTACCTAATGCAAAACAATGTAATTAATGTATACACTCAACCAGGCCCGGACTGGGACCATTTGGGGCCCTCCGCTAAAACCTGTAAAGGGGCCCCCTAACGTGGGGTGAGAGGGGGGGGCTTTAGAAAACGGGGGGTCCGGGGGCCTCCCCCGGATAATTTTTGAAAATTAGGTGCTTGAAAACAATGAAAACGCGTTTCTACGCTATATTGGCACCTATAAAGAAGAAGAAATTCAGATAGGTTTTTATACGAATATTATGATTTTCGACTTTTGTTGACTTTATTATATATTGAAATAAAAAATTCACACTATTTTTAGGATACCACAAATCTACTAAACACATGCTGTAGAACTGCCAATAATTATAACGGAGTTCTAAATAAAGGGCAGGATTTTATTCACACCAACGCACTAATGAATTATGTCAAAATTATTTGTGTAGTAAAAATAATGACAAATGGATTTTAGGGATTAGAAAAATAATACTTACATTTAAAAAAAAATTTGCGTGTTTAACAGTTTACAATGTTGTATACTAGAATAGAAGGGGCTTAACTTAACTGAAATGATTCGTTATTTTACTTCCCTAGCCCTAAAGTAACAGTTTCTTTGTAAGCAACTCACTTGTTAAAGCTACTTCATCTAGTATTTTATTTTTGTTCAAATTATAAAATAAATCCCTCTCAACATTAATAAAAAGCAGACTGGACATAAGGTCTTGGCCTAAGGACGACCGAAGTCGATTTTTGACGATTTTAAGTTTAGAAAAAACTCGTTCACATGTGACTTGGGTACAAGTTATGGTAAGAACAAATTTATATACAATATACAGGTTGGTAAACAGTCCAGATTGAGTAAGTTCAAACAGAACAGAAAAAGCACATGTCAAACACTGGAAACACTGTCTATTTTCAGAGCAGTAAATGTCAGCATTTGTTTCCGCTGCCGTTGGGTCCAAATCGTCTTCTTCGCCACTGCATCTGTCTCCGTAGTTCTCAGTGGACTCTGCCGCTATGAAGTTGCTGTATTGTTGTGCAAACCGTCGCAGCTCTATTAACAGCCGACTTCTTTCAATTTTACTCAGTTTAGAAACACTGTGCACAGCTTCTGTGGGAAATGTTTGGATTTTCAAGATAAAGTCAAACTTTTTAGGGTCCAACGTCCAACCAAGAGCAATCCTGTAAAAACGTCCTTGTTTGAGCAAAATCTTTCTTCAATACTCATCCTCGCACAGACTAAAATATCAAAATATACAATTTTGTAATGTTGAACTGTTGAAATAGAGTCAGTTTCATCTTTTGATTTTTCACCGGGCATTATAACTACTAACAAGACAATTTTTTTGTATGTTTTGTGGGGCCCCTTCGGGGGCCCTCGCGCCGGGGGCCCTCCGCGATCGCGGACCTGCGGACCTGGCCAGTCCGGGCCTGTACTCAACAATAAAGATAGCGAAATTAAAACAAAAAAATCAGGGGTTTACAAACTCAATTGTAATGATTTTAGTTCGTTTTATATAGGTAGAACTTATAGAAACTTTGAGATTAGGGTTAAAGAGCACCTCAGAGCACTAAATGGCAATAGCGATTCTGAGTTCGCAGACCATTTATTAAAATATGATCATAGCTTTGACATAAATTCAGGTCTTCAAATATTACATACAGGATATAAAACATCGCAAATCAATAATTTAGAAATTTTAGAAACAAGAAAAAATGTAAATTCCAAAGCTGACATAATTAATAAGCAAAAAATTTTTGTTAACCCTGTTTTAAATATCTTCCCACTTAACCGGCCTTTTACTTCTAATTGCTTGGTAATCCCCAATTCTTCGAAACTCCCACCATTGTCAACCCTTCCCCTTCAACCCTTCCAAGAAGTGAACATGGTTCACGAAACATGTTGATAGTATAAAATATAAAAAAATAAAGTGATGTAAACTAAGTTATTTTCTTTTAATAAATAAATTTTATTTGATTAATTTGTGTTACTTCACAATTTATTCATTTAAAATAATAAATAGTACATTTGCGGCACGTTCCAGAGTGGAAGATACTCTCAGTACCGCCCTGGTGTAAGACCGCCATTCAGAATTGAAATGTTGCTTGAAATGACTTCAGCCGTGTTGGGTGACCAGATCTGAATAGCCAGGTACTTCCCCACCTTCCTTTTTCCTATCTTCTTCTCCTCCCCACTACCTTCAGCCTCACAATATACCCCAATTGAGGATTACATAGTCCCACTGGCTCCAGACGGGAGCATTTGGGACTCTTGTGCGGTATTCATGTAAAAAAAGGGCATAGACAAGCCATTGAAAGCCATAGAAATCACAGAGATTTGATAGCCGATAACGCACGACGGACGCCTTCCAATATCCGACAAATTTTGCCCTTTCGACATAATTGTCTCGTAGCGCTGGCTTAACGTAAAATTTTGAATCGTTACAAATCATTTAACTATTGTAAACATCCCTTGTTAGAAGCCTAATAGAACATAACTCCATAGTCTGGTCACCCTTCTACAAAATTCATATTCATACTATTAAAAGAATTTAAAAAAAAATTCTACATTTCATAAATTTTAAACTTAACATCCCTTTAGAGCACATAAATTATCCGTCGTTAATGAATACTTTAAATATTCCAACTTTAGAAAACAGACGAAAAATAAACGACCTAACCTTTTTATTAAAATTATTAAACTCTAAATTCGACTGTTGTGAACTCCTGCAATTAATTAATCTACGTGCACCTACACGAACAACTAGACAAACATTAACATTTTATATACATTCTAGGTACATCTCATTCCAACTATGATTTGCATTCTCCAATACAACGTTTAAATAGTCTTAGTAACAAATACTTAAAACAATATGGATGTATTTGACAATAATTTGAACATAGTAAACTTCAAACGCCATATATGCCAACTATGGATTTCTACCTATCCCATAAACTGATGTGAACAACAATTTTAAACATTTACGACCTACTTTATGTCAACTCCTATATTTTATGGACTATATTTTGTTTCTTACATTTTATGTTACCTGTATTTTGTTAACGCTTCTATTTCTTATAACCTGTATTTTGTTTTTAACATACCTATATATTATGTTACCTGTATTTTGTAAACTCATTATTTTCACTGTAATTAAAAAAAACATGTACTGCATTCTATATAAAAGCCCTATGGGCGTTTAAATAAATAAATAAATAAAATAACATAAAAAAGATATAAAATTACCCTTCAATGCTCGCTTCTTTTTGTCGATGTCGTCATCATCCGTAACTTGATGTTTTCTAAATATGTTTTTGCTTCTATCTCTCTATTCTAAAATACGTTATTACCTCTTAAAAGTTCCCCGAAGCTTTCGCATTTTCATCTTGTTTGTTTGGATTTCGACTGGGGAAATATTTAAGCACGTTTCATAATATGAGATTCCACTATGATTTCTGCAAAGCGCATTGCCCGTGGCCCGTGGGGAAGTACCGGAATTTGGTACCTGCTCTCACCCTATCCTATTTACCCAGCATCCCCCTACAGGGATGAGTGTCGTCTTACCTCACGTTGAACATTTCATAATTTTTTTTGTTTTATTAGAGGGAAATAATTTTCCTCAGGGCCTATGACATCTTAGGGGATGCTGTGTGGAGGGTTGTCTTAAGGAAAGGAAGGAGAGGAAGTTCTGGGAAGGAAAAAGGTATGAGGGGTGGATAGGAGTTCGAGGGTCAGTTTGTTCAGGAATAAATCGTCCGATATTTAATAAATAATATGTATTTAATAATTAGTAATAATAAATAGTCATGATAAATTAATTAATCAGTTGTAAATCATTGATTCGAAAATTTTGGCGATAAATGAAGCTATAAATCATTTAATCGAATATTTAAGTTTTAAAACATGTAATGGAAGATAAGCTATACATCATGCAATCGAAGATTTAAACGTAAATAATTTAATCGAAGATTTAAGCTTTAAATCATTTAATCGAAGATTTGAGATTTAAATCATTTAATCAAAGATTTAAACTACAAATCATTTAATCGATGATTTAAACTATAAATCATTTAATTGAAGATTTTAACTATAAATCATTTAATTGAAAAGTTAAGATTTAAATCATTGAAATGAAGATTTAAGCTATAAATCATTTAATCGAAGATTTAAGCTGATTCGTGACAATGCACGAGGGTCAAAATAACCTTGCGGCCACTCTTTGCTACTTAAAAACGCTTATGGATTTCGATACGAGTTATGCCCGACCACCAAACAAGATAGGTAATTCACAATTAAGTGGTACTCACTGCTGTTATGTCTTTTGGCATGGTTTCCATTTGGTAACAGATAATATGTCCATAAGCGCTCGATAATTGGGGTTACTTTATAATCCACGATAGAAATCTGAGTCACGAGTCGATTCACAAAAGAAGTTCACACAAAGCATACGATACGATAAGGTTAATACTTTATGTCACGATAAGATAAATAACACTTCAACGTAGAGCGAAATGTCACGATACGATGATGGTTAACAAAGGACAGGCGATATTGCGGTACTTGACTCATGTCCACCATGTAGGTAGGTACACTTAACGTGCGGAAGTCCAAAATCTGGATTCCTCCGATCTGCTAGGCCGATCGGAATACAAATACGAATGAAACCCATCAGCGTTATGAAACATAAGCACTAAATCATATAATCCAAGATTAAAGAAATGTCATCAAAACCAATCAATAACGCATCGTATTATTTTCTAATAAATATATATTTTTAATATTTATTTTTGCAGCATCCTCTGTTATAGTCCGCTGCTAGGCAGTATATGGCAGTGCCTACATTCTATATATATGTATATTCCACGCAGACAGGGAGGCAAACACGCGGCTTCGCGAGCTAAATTAAATATTTGCCAAGTGTTATAAAATACATCAGAAATATCAGAACACGGGGAATATTCAGACGTCACGTCTCAGTATTATTGTGGGACAACTTTCAGGATTTTGGTGTTCGTTCTCAAATGAGATGAAGCAAACTGGAAATATTTCAATAAAAACTAGAATTGAACATGAGAAAGAAATAATAATAATCAAACTACGGTAAACAAAAAATTCAAGATTTTAAACCTTAAAAAATACGACGATCAGATAGTTTCACAAAGAGATAACCGAAGTTGGAATGGATTTCTAAAAAAATCAATAAATTAACAATAAACATGTATATATCACCCAAGTATTGGTTTCCCTTAGCTTGAAACCGCTGTACCGGAGAATGAGCAATTGCGCTTATATATGCTGCAATAGAACAGAGTATTGTTCTTGTATCGACTATGCACAGGTTTATAAGTTGCAGGAGTTCGGAACCCTCTAATTTGGAGTTCAATTTAATTTTAAATAATAATAATAATAAAAATCAATCATTTTAAATACATGTAGGATTACGAAAGATTTAAAAAAAAAATATTTATACAGCCAGGAGTTCTACCGAGCCGCACCCTCTGATATGAAAATATCTGGAAATGTCGGTGAATTATTTTCCCATTTGGTCTCTGGTAGGTTGTTCTTGGTAGTTGTTCTTGTATTGTTTTGTATTTATTATACTTACATAGTACACTTGCACAGCGCGGATTGACTAGATGATCATTTGTGGAAAAGTGTGTGAAAGGGTTTAGTTTTTCCTGTGGGAAAGATTTAGCCCGGACATAAAGTCATAATAAGAAAAATAAAATAATAGTCTTTATTCAGGCAGTAAATTATATAACATTATTTATAATAAACTTTCAATATTTATATCACTTATCATGCATCGAATCCCTATCTATATGTCACTAGTTGACCAAGGCCTCCTCCAACTGTCGCCATTTCTCTCTATCATTAGCTACTCTTGTCCACGTACCACCTGCTATGGCTTTGATGTCGTCAACCCACCGTCTAAACTCTAAATGGTGTACCTCGTTTACTCTTCTTTAAGAAATTTAAATCTACTATTTTAAGGCTGTCTTCTGAATCGAATATGAATTTTTGAAATACTTAATAGGAACGGATAATTTTTATATTCTAGCGGGATATTTAATTAAAAAAATTGTAAAACGTAGATTTTTATTTAAATGTTTTTAATGCGAATTTCGTATGTGGGAGACCAAACTACTTAAATGTATTCAATTTGGCTTCTAACGAGAGACACGTAAAATTTAATGGCTTGTACGCAATTAAAGTTTTTGGTGATTCTTAATTCAAAGCCTATATACATTAGTTCACAGTTGGATGTGACTAGCATAATTTAGTTTTTCATCCAAAATCCTACCAAGATCTCTCATTTCCCTAACTTTTTCTAAAGCCGTGTTGTAATGGAATCTATATTTATATAAACGAATCCCTGTTTCCCTTGGTCACGCCATAACTTCAGATCGATCTTACCTATTTAATTAATATTTTTTAAATTCTTTGTAGAAGGTTCTTACGGAAAGAAAAATAAACAAAAATTGCGCAGAAAATTGAATAATTTAGGAAAACTTAACGACTATTTTAACTTCGTACGTTTGACAGTGCGCGCGTTTGATGAATGTGAATTTAGCAGGCAGCTGTTTTGTTTTTTGTAACCAAAGAATTGTCTATGGATTTTTTAAATTGAAGATATTTTAAATAGGTACCTATGTTAGGTACCAAATTAGATTGATTGTTAAATTTGTCAATGTGTCTAGGAGTGACAGACGTATAAATCCACTTCTCCCAGTGCGGTGCAAGGAGATGAGTCGACAAAGTCCCGCTGGATGGGTCAAAAAGTCTTCCTCAACCAGTCTGTCCCGATCCGGCCCGCCATGCAGCATGTGGGCAAACAAATCCACCGCCAAGATCTAGACCAACCTAATATCCAATAAATAGTTGGAAAAAAATGTTCATAACAATAATATCATCAAAAATCAAATTTAGAAAATAAATTTGCTGCACATTCCATACTCTCAGTATCGTCCTAGTAAAATGACAAGCATTAAAAAAAGTTTCCTTAAATGGTTTTGCACGTGTTTGGTGACCAGATTTTTAATTTGGGAGGCGGATACGGGTACCACCACCCCAAGAACCGTTTATTGGATAACCAACACCCTTGTCGTAGGTCTCCCTAAGCGGTTGGCTATGTTTGGTGACTAAACAGAGGTGACCGGGTTCATGGGGAGGTTTGTCTAGGTCTTGGCGGTGGATGTGTTTGCGCACTTACTGCGGGGCGACCGTTTAGTGAGAGACTGGTTGGGGGAGACCTTTTGAGCGGGACTCCCGAACACACATACCCAACCCTCATTTACTTCTCAGAACTTCCTCTCCTTCCTTTCTCTGAAAAGTCCCTATACACAGCATTCCCAAAGATACACAGCATTTCCTCGGGGCCAAGGAGTCTAACGCTCCACCTCATAGATCGTCTAACAACAAAGACATTAATCGTACGATCACCATTTTCCTCACGTAGGCCCAACAGCAGAGTTCTAAATCAGGCCCGTGGTAGAATCATTGCGGAGATAAACCTGGCCATCCATCCCGCCCCTCCTCTTGCCCGTCTCCTTGATCCCGCCGGGGATCGAACTGCGGCACTGCCTCTGTCTTGTAATTGAAATTGACTATCCTACACACCGAGTCGCAGACTCTGTGAGTTGGTAGGAGTACCAATGAACGGATTTTCCCTAGAAGTGAGATTTACACCAATTTGAAATAAAACTGATTTTACCAAGATAGCTTTCTACCCCGAAACCACATATCTACATTTTACATTCCAAAGATTTGTATTTGCTTTAAAAATGATTTCATTTTTTTTTTTAAACTAGGTAACCTTTTTCTTACATTGTCTCCACACAGGAGGTCCTGGGGAAAATATTAAATAATAATATTGTTAGGAGGTCAAATGATCTTCCTCAACCAGTCTCTCCCGTTCCGGGATGCCACTCAGTTTGTGAGCAGAAGCATCCGCCGCCAAGGTCCGGGCGAATCTCACCAAATGAACCCTGGCTCCCCTGTTTAGTCACCATACGTAGCGAAACACTCGGGGTGACCTATGGCAGAGGTGTTGGTAATCCAATAAATGGTTTCCGGAGCGGCGCTACACATATCCGCCTCCCAAATTACAGAACTACCACCCAGTTATTGTAGATGGGAGGAGATAAATAGGCTGGCAAATCGCTTCATAGCCGGGCTGATGAACTCACGAACGAGTCGAAGAAACGACCCATTGTCATGTGACAAATATCAAACAAATTTTCGACGTGCTTTTTGGAGTGATTATGCACTGGTGATGAAGGGATCCATAACACTTTTTTTTTGGAGCATCTTTCGTTGAAAAGCAGTAGAATATGGCAGTACTCTCAGCTGATGCCTGTGCTCTAAAGATTGTAAACGGAAATCAAGGTCAAAGATGTTCAAATGCCTTAGGGATCCATACCACAGATGGAAGCATATATACATACCAACAGTTCTCGCACTTGCGATTTGTGTAGGGTTAGCAGTTGTGTGGATACTATTAAAGTATCTGTGAGCCCTGTACGGAGTTGACATTTGAGAATTTTTAATAAATTTCAACAGAAGTCAGGAAAAAATAAGTTATCTTCATGCACACGAATACGCCCACAACACAGTTCTATCGATTTATTTGTTCGGTGGTTGGTACAATGGCAGATTTATCTGCAGAGAGGTGTCGAGGAGGTGGAAAGAAATGGGCTGGTCGTTTGTTTTGTTGGCGCGAGGTGTTTTTAACGTGGTGATAAGAATGATCAACTGTGTTGGGGGTGTAACATATATTTTCTTCGTCCCTCTTGGCTTCAATGATTGTATAACTGTAGAAAGTATGATATCAGGTTTTTTCCAAACATTTTATAAGTAGGTCATATCCACCAAATTGTAAACAAAGGTATGAAAACACTAGGTTTCGTACTAAGAACAACCAAAAACTTTAATTCCATACAAGTCATTAAATTATTATATGTATCTCTAGTTAGAAGTCTAATGGAATATAACTCGGTAGTTTGGTCTCCATCTTACAAAATTCACATTAATAACATTGAGCGAATACAACAAAAATTCCTGCGTTTTATAAATTTTAAATTAAATATCCCACTAGAAGACTTGAAATATAATTTATAATTAAATGTTTTAAAAATACACATACTAGAAGATAGACGTAAAATAAACGACTTAACATTTTTATTCAAAATACTTAACTCTAAATTTGACTGTTGCGAACTACTGCAACTCATAAACTTGTGACGTTAAATACTTACTTGTAATTCATTCCCTCCAAACCTGGTCATCCATCCATGAATAGAATAAATAATCACATACAAAGCCAGCAAGCAAGCAATGAGGTTAGGTAGCAATAATAAGTAGGTATGTGAACAATGTATAATTTATTGTAAAAAATCAAACCCTGCCCTTGGAACATATTATAATGATTCGCTATGAGACTCTAAGTTAAACAACAGAATTAATCATCAGGGGTGACTGGTTACGATGTATCGTACCCAGCTGTAAATGTTTAAAGTTTCTCGACACGTGTCAATAAGAAAGAAATTATATTGTAACGACATAAGAAAATTACTGATGGGCGCCTGTGACGTAAAACGTAACATATTTATGAATCAGTAATCCCTAAAAATAATCTATAAAGCACAATCTCGATCTGTTAAAAATATAAGTAATTTAAATCTCACTTCTCGTGATCCAAAATGTCTTGAGTCCAGCCATACAACAGCCCGTCACACAAAAACACCTGCTCGATCTGTGGTACTCCCGTCAACCGAAGCGCCCGAACTTTTTCCGAAGCATCTTGAAACATCTGCCGCCCCTTCGGAGTGCAATGCTGCCAACCAAATCATGCGAAATTTGCGAATCGCTCACGACGCTAGCAGCAAATGTTACATTACCCCTCCACCAAAAAGAAAATATTTCCTCCTGGAAATCAAGTGGTCCATGTGTCACTTCCTGAAGAGAACTGCATACTATGTGAGCCTTGGTCGTAAATGTTAGTCATGGAAGATGCCAAAATATAAGGATTGTCAGCCGGAAGGATCCTGGTGATAGAAGTACTCCCAATCCATATAATGTACCTCATGGAAGAAGCGGTGACCACCGTACTGCAATACTGAAGCCATGACATAATGCGATGAACAGAAAGACGCATCAATCTATGCAGCTTCTCTCCAATTATGATGCATTCAATAACTGATGACCCAAGATGGCCCAAGGTAGAGATGAAATATCTGGTCCGGAATCTCAAATTCAGCTTCTTTTGCTATTAATTTCTTCCAAAACTGATGACCCAAGATGGCCCAAGGTAGCGATGAAACATTTGGTCTGAAATCTCAAATTCAGCGTCTTCTGATATTACTTTCTTCCAAAACTGATGACCCAAGATGGCCCAAGGTAGCGATGAAACATTTGGTCTGAAATCTCAAATTCAGCGTCTTCTGATATTACTTTCTTCCAAAACTGATGACCCAAGATGGCCCAAGGTAGCGATGAAACATCTCAAATTGGAGCAGACGAAAGTCATTAAGTGAGGTTCTGTGTAGGTGATGAAATTTTTCCCGCGCTGCTAGCTCTGCCGTCCAAAAGGAATGAAGATGTATTATGATCAAGACTGCATCTTGTGAAACTGAAGAAAATCCTTGAGTGTGGTTCTGCATACAATGAAGAAATTTCCCCGTTCTGATGAGGGTTGACAATGCGCCGCTGAAGAGTATTCAGAAGTGAGATTTCTAACTAACCGCTCCACTAAAGCTTACATAATGTTACTGAGTAAAATTGCATGAAAAAGCTAAACTAAATTAAGAATGAAATGTGCTTTACCTACTAAAGGAAAACTATCCAAAAAAATTTATATGAACAGGAAGTACATAACTCTCATAGATAACCTACAAGACTGAATACCTAATTAACCTTCTAAAGTTCAATTTAATGAGGAAGATATTACATAAAATACTAAAGTCCAAACACAAACATTTATTCTTAAATCCCAGTTTGAAAAAAACACCCCTGACACCTGTCGATCAAAAATAAAGTAATAGTCGAGAATCAAACCATTAAACTTCAAAAAGTAGTGACCCCACTTACAGAATGAAGACATCTGTCGAAAAAAAAAAAAGTTACCCAAAATAGAAGTTCCCAAAAAAAATTGGATTTGAACATGAATAATTCCCCTAGTATTAGATAGCATAATTGTAATCAGCAATTAAATATAAGACAATAATTTATTGTAATAAATATTTAACTCAGAATTAATTTTTCTCACATTCGACAGGGTGTCCAAATTCGCTCGAGCTCTAAGCGAACCTCAACAACCAGTCGAATATGGAAATAAAATTGTAGTAAACAAACTAAGTTCAAAATCTTTAGTATAAATAGAGGATAAAATGCATCCAGAAATTGACCATGGAATTAAAAATTGTTTAACCAATATTGTAAAACAAAACAATTACAAAACCCTTTATAATAATCTTAAAACAAAAATCCACAGCGGAATTAACTTAATAAATGTATTTATATTATGCTTACTCATCAAATATATGTACCGATGTTATGTATATCATAAAATAATAACTTAAGTATCATAGAATAGAACCTTAAGGAATATGTTCACTATTGCGTGTGAAAAACAACCATCACCATAACCAGAGTAAACAAATTGGAACAATGCCCATGCCATACGTTTCCTAAAACGATATGAAAAATAGATAATTTTGAGCTTCTGAAGCTATAGCCTTTTTCATATAAATATATATATTTTTTTTCCCATGGAAATTATTCCAAAAGACACCAACATAATGTAAGTGAAACAATAAGGTATTCTAGGTTTCTACACACTAATAGCAATAATGATACTACGCTAAACACCTCTATACATCCGCAAAAATACACAGTAAATAGTTCAATAAAAATTAAAATAAAAGGTTTTGAAAAACTATGTAAAAACGGTTTTGCTACAGGGAAACAAACCGAAATTACAAGTAAATTCAATGTATGAAAATGATGATCAGTCACTTTCACACGTTGAACTTCATATGCTTAAGTATACGCATTATACACTTGCAAAGTACAACACATACGTGTAATATCTGAAAACACAAACACTGACAAGGACAATGCAATCAACGTGAGGACGTAAGGATAAGTCACGTCACCACGCTGAATGATCCACATGCAATTGCTGGATATGCATGCAAATACTTAGAACACATATAACATTCAAATAAAATGACAAAGAAAATCTCTCAACGGAGATAAGAAAAACCCAACCCCTATTGAAATAACCCTAACGATCAACTGGAGTTTCAGATTTAATAATGTCTTTTAAATGATAAATACCCAGTTTTTTGCCATTCATGTCAGCTAACTGATATGCTACTGGAGAAATTTTCCCAATAATCTTGCTCCTAATGAATTTAGGTGCCAATTTTGCTGAAAAGTGTTTACTTGCATCTGATAATACGAATGATCGCCTCCATACGGTTTCCCCAACCCTAAATTGAATATCTCTACGACGCAAGTTGTAGTTCAGCTTGTTACGTTCGTATGACTGCCTTAACGATGTTCGTACCTGTGAAAAAATGTCATTTAATTCCTCTAAACCTGACGCCCAAGAGTCACGCTTAGCAAACGTAATTTCTTCAGCATTGAAATCAGTGCCTAAATAATCTTTTCCTGAAATGATGATCTCTCTGCCAAAATTAAGAAAGAACGGAGTGTAACCTGTGACTTCATGGACTGCAGTGTTAATGGCTAACTCAATTTCTGGAAGATGATTCGCCCAGGTTCTGTGGTCAGATCCAACATATGAACCAAGCGCTGCTACCAAAACCTTGTTAACACGTTCCACAGGATTGTTCTGAGGATGATATCTGCAGTTATAAAACAGGTGACGAATATGAAACTTATTGGCTAAAGCTTTCATATCACGTAAAATGTATTGAGGACCATTGTCCAACACAATGGTGTCCGGAACTCCAAACTTCAGGAAAATTTCATTCTCTAAAATGGAAGCAATATTCAACCCAGTAGCCTTCCTCAGCGGGAACAGCCTCGTGTACTTAGAAAAGAAATCAGAAACTACCAAGAGATAAGTATAACCTTTCTTGTATGAACTCGGATAAGGCCCCAGTAAATCAGTTGCAATCATTTGCCAAGGGCGCTGAACCAATTTGGGATTTCCCATCAGACCTGGCGGTAACAAATTAGTACTCTTGTAACCTAAGCATATCTGACATTTACCGATGAAAGCTTTTACATCAGCAGACATTTTAGGCCAATAATATTTGTGTCTAATTCTGTTCAGGGTTTTTAAAATCCCAAAGTGGGCGCAAGTAGGAGGAACATGGTGCTGTACAATTAAACTATTCCTGAGTTCCTTCGGAACTACCTCTTTCCAGTCGTAGGACCTATGTAAAGCCTCCATACTCTGGATATGTTTATAGAGCCTATCGTTAGTAATTCTCCACGCCGGATACTTCTCAGGATTTGCCAAAATTTTCTCCTTTAATTTGACGTACCATTGGTCCGATGTAGAAAAATTTTGACTGATCGTATTAACCTGTAAAGGATCCCGTGATAACGCATCAGGAATTACATTGTCCTTACCGTTTCTATGAATAATTTCAAAATTGAACTGTTGTAACCTGACTGCCCAGCGCGCGAGCCGTCCTGAAGGCGATTTTAAGCTGGTCAACCACTTCAGGCTGTAGTGGTCTGTTATAATCTTTACCGGAATAGGCGAACCCTCAATATAACCCCTGAATTTTTCCAACGCGAAAATCATAGCATTTAACTCTCTTTCTGTGGTAGAGTGGTTCCTCTCTTGAGCAGAAAGTGTTCTTGAAATGAAAGAAATAGGGTGTTCTAACCCCTTATCATCCATTTGTGAAAGACATGCTCCGAGCCCCACGTTGGGCGCCAATGTGACGTTAAATACTTACTTGTAATTCATTCCCTCCAAACCTGGTCATCCATCCATGAATAGAATAAATAATCACATACAAAGCCAGCAAGCAAGCAATGAGGTTAGGTAGCAATAATAAGTAGGTATGTGAACAATGTATAATTTATTGTAAAAAATCAAACCCTGCCCTTGGAACATATTATAATGATTCGCTATGAGACTCTAAGTTAAACAACAGAATTAATCATCAGGGGTGACTGGTTACGATGTATCGTACCCAGCTGTAAATGTTTAAAGTTTCTCGACACGTGTCAATAAGAAAGAAATTATATTGTAACGACATAAGAAAATTACTGATGGGCGCCTGTGACGTAAAACGTAACATATTTATGAATCAGTAATCCCTAAAAATAATCTATAAAGCACAATCTCGATCTGTTAAAAATATAAGTAATTTAAATCTCACTTCTCGTGATCCAAAATGTCTTGAGTCCAGCCATACAACAGCCCGTCACACAAAAACACCTGCTCGATCTGTGGTACTCCCGTCAACTGAAGCGCCCGAACTTTTTCCGAAGCATCTTGAAACATCTGCCGCCCCTTCGGAGTGCAATGCTGCCAACCAAATCATGCGAAATTTGCGAATCGCTCACGACGCTAGCAGCAAATGTTACAAACTTATGAATACCGACAGTAACTACACGACAAAATACACTATTCCAATGTAGCATTCATAAGCGGAACTACGTTGCCCACTCTCCGATACAACGATTTCACACTATGGGAAATCAGTACTTAGGTGATATTGACATATTTGACATAAACTTTAAAAAAACTTATTATTCCAAAACTATTCCTAAACCTATCTGTTTTTCTGAAAACCTATGAAATCGCTGTATTTTTGTATTTTTATGACTTGTGTGCTTTTTAATTAAATTTTATTTTTATTATTCTGTATATGTTAAATAATCGGGCATGAATCATTTGTACTACCAAAATGTAAAAGCCCATTGGGCGTTAAATAAATAAATAAATAAGGTGTGAATGGGTACCCATCGAATTCGCATTGTTTAGTTTTGAAACAGCTTTGGGACTAATCCATTTCCCAAGGTCCTGTCCAATGTATTGTCATCTCCCATAGTCCCTATCTTGGGAGAAGAAAGAAGAAGACGAGTGGGAGGGGGATGGGGGGGGGGGGGGAATTCAGGTAGGGGGTTCGTTAGAGGGTGGGAGAGGAACCCGGAAGGGGGGAGGGGAACTCAAGTAAGCGGTTCGCAAGAGGGGGGAAGGAGGGGAGTGGAATGGGGAGAGGGAAGGTGGAGGAGGTGGAGTGGGAACGCGAGAGGGGAAGGGAACGCGGGAGAGGAAGGGGAGGCGGAAGGAGAACGGGACAAATGGGTAAGGACACGCAGGGAGAAACAATTTCTTTATTAAATGGCATAGCAACGCATGCCGGAAACCAGCTAGTATACAATAAATTCATATTTTTTTTATTTGTAAGGCCATTAATAATTGGCGGGTTATTTGACCCTAGAAAGGCCACAAAATCAAAATTATAGCACAAGTAGGTAATAATAGTGAAATAAATATTACTTCTTATAAATGATACAGTATGATTACTAAATTTAATATTATCGCTTTGATAGAAATACAAAGTTCCGTGTTAAGGTCAATCCAAACTTAATTTAATGTGGTACGTAATCTGTTGTTAGTGAAAACACACAAGCAAACAAAAGCTCACACACCCAAACTTTTACATACCACTGTCCTCTTCGTAGGAGTAAGAAGATCGGTAAAGAACTGAAAAAGAATAAAATTCTAATAAATAAACAAAAATTACATTAAATGAAAACAAATCACTTTATTATAATGTTTTTATAATATATATTATATATTATAACGTTTTATGAAGAATAAATTATAAAAATGTAAAAAGTCAAAACTTAAAAATATTTTATTTTGAATTTAGGGATCGAGTTAATAATTTATTTTTTAATATTTGTCTGCAAGTCTTTTGTTTAAATTTTTGTCATATATAATTTTTCAATTTATCGGTATTCATTCAAAATGTAATTTCTGACTGTTTTCAAATTGAAAATGGTTGAAAAAAATGGAAGGAAATGATTCAAAGACTAATTTTTTTTTAATGAAATGATTCTAAGGCTAATGATACTTAGGCAAAGGGAAATGATTCTAAGACTAATTAATACATGTAAATAAAAATTATAAAATCCCGTGATTTTTCAGGGGTCGGAAAACATGTTAAATACCATAAACAAATGTATAATCTGTAATTTAGAGCATTTTTTTTACAATAACTCCACACAGGAGGCCCTGAGAAAAATAAATTCCCTCTGCGCCTATGTCATCTGAGATGCTGTGTGTAGGGTCTTTTTGAGAAGAGGAAGCAATGTTCATTGGTCTTGAAGAGACCCATGTTGTAGGAAGGAGGAAACACAAAGGCCGGCAAATCATTCCACAACCGAGCTGTTGAACACAAGAACGAGTCGAAGAAGCGATCCGTTCTCATGTGACAAATGTCAACCGTGTACAAATGTTGGGCACGCGTTTGGTGTACTTCCTGACAATTCACCGGTGTCGAAGGGATCAATGACGCCAATTCCTCGGAGAATCTTCCATTGTAATACCGGTAGAACAAGGATAGCATTCCCACCCGACGCGACGCCTGTGCTCTAAAGATTGCAATCCGTATGTTAAGATGGGAGAATCTATCAAACGGACCGCCCGTTTCTGCACGAGTCGAGGGTATTTTTCAGGTATTTTGGAGCTTCAGACCAGAGATGGCTGACAAATTCAACCGTGTGGCGCACTTTTGATAATTGCATACTTTGCTGGATTAATCCAGGGCTCAATGTTTGAAAACTTTTGTAATAAACAAACAAACAAACCGATTTATTTGGTAACCTAATCTTAATTTCTCGTCTGGCTAATTCATCCAAAAGAAAAACAAATTCAATATTCAACAAACAAATAAATTAATATCATGTTACCCTGAAACCAAATACACCAATCCCCGCAATTACCCGTTCCCAATTCTTGTGGCTAATCAAATGTCGATTCAACTCAAAATCCACATCAAAGGAAGCAAAAAATAATCCAACCTTGCATCGTAATATCTCCTCTTCTGAATAAAGGCGAATGAATTCACCGCGGCGCGCGGTGGTTAAATAATTGATGGATCCGGGTGGGTGGATTGTTTGGCTGATTGGATTGATTGGCGCCGACACCGGCAGCTGAGGGTTAACGGTTTTTACCATTATTTGATTAATGTATTGTAAGTCAGCCCGCTTTTGGTTAGTACTTATTATTGGGAAACATGATATGTATCGTGAACAATGGATGAAAGGGTTTTGTGGTGGAATGATGAATGTAATTGGTACTGGAATTCGTGCCAAAAAAATACTAAGCCTTATTATCTTAAGAGAATCAGCAGCGCTGCCTTTTGTAATACAGAATTTAATTTAGAATTTGAGGTCAAAATACCCAATTTGAATAATTATTTTTTAAACAAAATGTAACGCAAATGCACGGATATGTGCTTTATTTCTTCATGTTTTAAATTAACAAAAAAATCTACTTCATTAAAATTCAATTTTGTATGATTTTAGTGGCAAGTTCGGAGTTTTTTTGGGACTCAATTATAATTATTAAAAAATGGTTAAAATACAAATTATTATTTTTTTTTAAATCGTTGAAATAGGTTTTTCTTGGGTAGAAATTCTTGATCTGTATTTTATAATTTAAAACAAATACATGAAGTTTGGTAAATTAGTACTTTAAAAAAAATTTTTTTTTTTTTATTCTTTATTTTTTCCCATTATATCTAAATACATATGTAAATTTCCAAAATAATGTTACATATTTTCTAAATACAGTAAGATGTAAACATAAGGTACAAGTAATATTGCAATATTTTCGTTATTTGTTTTTGGGGTGTTATGCCGTGTTGCGCTATCTCCTTCTTTAGCCAACGTTTTGGACAGCGTTGCAGTGTCCATCATCAGGGCAGATCCGGTAGATCCATCTACCGGATCTGCCGGATCTGCCCTGATGATGGACACTGCAAAGCTTTCCGAAACGTTGGATGATAAACGTTAATGAAGGAGGTAGCGCAACACACGGCATAACACCCCAAAAACAAATGACGAAAATGCTTTTGGCCGTGAAAATCTTAAAACGTATCTAACATTAAATTTTTTTTTTTTTTTAATTTTTTTTTTTTAATTATTTATTGAATCATTTATTATAATTACAATTTTACAACAAATATATATTTTTTTTACAGGTATTTTTTTTTACTACCCTTCCATTTAAAGCATTTGCTTGTGTATGGAAGGGGAGTGTACATAAATGCTATTAGTTATTAGTTATAAGTTAGTACTTAAATAATTAATTGTACATAAATATATGTGAGCTGCAGTATGTATTTGATAATGGTGTGAATTTTTAAAAAAAAAAGAAAGAATGTTATGGAAAACTAAGGATATTTGTAAGATTAATTGACAGTAATTTTTTTCTTAAGAATATTTTTAAAATGTCTCTTGACAGAGAGCAGTATTCGGGTTTTATCATTAATGCTTCTGATTTCTTCTGGTAGACGATTGAAAAAAGTTCTTCCCTGGTAAGTATAATGATGCTGTGCAAAAGACGTATTTAGTTTTGGGCATAGAAAAACATGTTTAAGTCGAGTTCTGTTTTCATTTAAAAATGGATATTTATCTTTTTCCTTTATAATTTGAATCAATGAATTTTTAATATATAAATCTTTAAATGTGGGTACTTGAAATTCTTCAAACAGGCGTTCTGTTGGGTAGTCTAAGGATTTTTTTAATATAATTTTAATAATTGTCCTTTGTACAATTTCTATTGGAAGAAGGTTACATTTATACGCGGATCCCCAACTAATAATAGCGTATTGTAGAGTGTATTGTAACAAAATATTTAGCAAATCTCTGGTACGAATATATGCAACTTTATTTATTTATGATTTAAAAACATAAACAAAAATTTTAACAAAACAAATTTTTTTTTTTTAAAATGCACTAAAAAGTAAAAAAATATTTTTGTATTCTTTTACAACTTAATAATCAACTTAATTTTTCTACTCATCAAAATATAGGTACGATTGTTATGTTTGTAGTCGGTATCAGCCAAGCTAGGTTTGTAACTACATACACAGTTATAGGTGAGATGCGCTTGTGTCGCACGCGTGACTTGACGAGGCAAGAGGCGAGAGCGGGGCCGCGGCGGGAGGAGAGCTGTCAAGCGAACACGCCGGGCCGAGTACCTGTTTCACTTTTCTGTTTTTCTGATTCTTTACAAGGCCCGAATCGTTTGGTTCATTTGATTGTGCCATGTCTTCCTTGGACGTCCCCGATTATTCACTATACATGCACAAACCATTTGAGCTTTCCTTTCATCTTACTCACTACGCTTAAATCAGCCTTGCATTATTTGCGAATCTCCACATTTCTCACACGATCACACATGGGTTTACCTCAAATACGCCTCAGAAATCTGATTTCTACAGCGTACAGTGTGAGAATAATCAGACGTATTATATGTTTACCGCAAAAGAGTTCCAGCTGCTCCAACCGTCTGGAGCCACTGAGACTATGGCTTTCCCAATTATTGTACGTTATGAGACTGAAGGTAACGGAGAAGGGAAGGAGATAGGGAAGAGGAAGGTGGGGAGCACCTGACTATTCTGATTTGCTTACAAAATACGGCTAAAGCCATTTCAAGCAACTTTTCAGTTCTGAAATATGGTATTACAACAGGGCGATACTGAGAGTATCTTCCACTATGGAACGTGTCGCAAATATAATTATTTTTAATGATTAAATTGTTCAATAACACACCGGGACTTGAACTAGTGACCTTCGGATTGCAAGTTGAGAACCTTTAAGGCTCTGCAACCGGGCCCGAAAAGAAGAAGATGGAGAGATACGAAATTACGAATGTTAGAGGACAGCGCTAACATTTACAGCGACAAAATCGATGCCTAATTGCGAAAATGTTTAAAAAAACACGACTCGTTTAAAATAGTGCAAAAATCTCTCGGAATCATTCGGAAGTTATGTGCGTATTTCAGCGATTAATTTGTATTTATATAATAATACTAGCTGGTCCCGGCATGCGTTGCTATGCCATTTAATACAGAAATTATTTCTCCCTGAGTGTCATTTCCCATTCGTCCCGTTCACCTTCCGCCTCCCCTTCTTCTCCTGCGTCCTCTTCCCCTCTCGGGTTCCCACCCCGTCACCTCCACCTTCCCTCTCCCCACTCCACTACCCCCCCACCCCTTCCCCCGTCCCGCGAACCCACCACCCGAGTTCCCCTTCCCCTCCCGTGTTGCACTTCCGCCTTCCACGCTTTCCATCTTCCCTTTCCCACTCCCTCGTCCCGCCAACCCTCCTCCCGCGTTCCATATATTCAATCCCAGTACATTCAGTTTTTAAACAGCCCGCGTGCCACCTTTTACAATTTTCATTCAAATTTTCATTTTTCATGTACATTAAATTTGGTACCTAACATAGGTACCTATTTAAAATATTTAAAATTCTTGATTCAATTCAAACTATTAGGGGAGTACCAACTTTAAATAAATTTATCAACTTTAGAATCCTAATACAATCATTGTTTTGCAAAATGTCATTCTCAAATATGCGAACTGTCAAACGTGCGATAGTCGTTAGGTTTTCTGAAATTATCCAATTTTCTACGCAATTTTCTTAATTTTTCTTTCCGTAAGAACCATCCTCGTACTTCAAGGAATATTTTAAAAAAAGAATTAGCGAAATCGGTTCAGCTGCTCTCGAGATTTGCGCTTAGCAACACATTTAGCGATTCATTTTTATATATAAGATATATAGAAGATAGATAGTTAGACATGAACAATCAATCACATTTGGTACCTAACATAGGTGCCTATTTAAAATACTTCATTGATTAGATGTAAACTGTTCAAAAATTGAATTTTGATCGAACAATCGATGGTTTGCAAAATGTCATTATCAAAATGTGACATTTTTGATAGTTTCGTAAGAGTTTTTGTAATGATTAAAAAAAAACTTTTCAGATGTATTGTCATGTGGTTGTAATAATCCAGAACCCTTCGCGATGGTGGAGAGAAGGTATTTTAAAAGTTTCAAATATTTCCTATGCTTTATAGCAAAACATAAACAACACCCATGCATACAAGCAAGCATAAATTGTTTTATAAATGTATATATAGATTTGTATCCACCATCCGTTTACAGTATGCGAGATTTTTTAATTGAATACTTTTATCGTTTTGGGAAGACAGACACATAATTTTTTTTTTAAGTCACTTAAATACTACTTAAATGTGTCATCTGTTTTGAGTAATGTCATTCATTAGCACCATTGTCATTATTCTGTGCTGTGCTGGTCAGCTAACAGAAAAATGAAAAAAAAGATTCAGTCACATCTAGGACCTAGGACTCAAACCCCGGATCTAAGGTTTGCCGGGGCGGAGCTCTACCAACTGAGTTAATGTGTCCCTTTCCCATTCGACCATTCGATTTAGAACTACCAACATTATCTTCATTTTCTTAACGCATATTTTTATTGGTTGCTATCTTTATGTGTGAGTTCGGTTGTGACTTGTGACCGTATCCTTTTCTGATTTTTCTGTTTTGAGTTTCGCTAATGTTATCTTCATTTAATTAAATATTTTAATTTGAGGTTTTACTCATTTAGTTAAAAATAAAAATCAATACTTCTATCTATCTTGTTGTATCTTTGTTGTTGATTGTTGTTGAGTGTCTCCATGACTGTTGATGATTTCTGATAATCTCCATGACTGTTAATGATTTCTGCAATTTATTATTGGTAACATTTTATTTTTAACTACCGACGCAAGGAGCGGTGTTAAAAGTTTGACCGCCGTCTGTGTATCTGTGTGCCTGTCTGTTGTAACGCAGCACCTAAACGATGGACCGATGATTCGTTTTTTGTCTGAAATCTGACGTGATCGAGATGGTTCTTAGCCAAGGGCGGCTGGTCGCACAGTGTGTTTGTGTGCAGCACTGGAAAATTATAGTGGCTATATTTACTTACTGAAGACTATAAAATCTCAATTTAAATCTATAAAATCCCTAATTTAAATTCTCTAATTTAATCACTTAAAAATATTAGTTACCAATATAATACTACGAATATTATCAGGGAGAACGCTTTTAATCTCCCATAGCGCGGCCGCCGCCGAGCACCCTTGTATCAGCCGTATTGGTGTGCATTCGCTTCGCAAGCGGACCAAATCATATTTTTGTATGAGATATGTAAAACATCGGGAGCGCGTCGATTTCGCAATTTGTACCAGAATTTAGATCGAATCGGTGTGCCACTCGCAACCGACATAATCCGAGTCTTGCCGAAGTTTACCGATTGACACGAATACAATCGAATTTCGGCGAAGATCATAAATATTATGTAGATCAGTCTAGCTTGCGTCTAGCAGCGCCGGCGCAGCGCGGCGCTGTATTTATTGACCCGTGACGTGATAATTATTGTCATTGTTTTGTATTGATTATATTAAATACTAATAACATAATTTATTAATATATAATTTTATTACCAAAGTGAGTCCAACTTGTTGAATATATGAGAAGAAATAACAGTTTGTTTAAAAATAAATTAATAATTAAAAATTACTAATTAAATCATTTTTTTGTCGTAAGTAGGTACGGATTGTCAGTGAATCACCACATTCTCAGAGCAGCGGTCGCCACTGTTCTTAGCTACAATTCATGAAAATCTGTTCAGGCGTTTCAACGTCATCAACTCTTTTTGTGTCGGGGGTTGCTTAAAATTTTATTGAAATTTATTCAATAATTGACGACCATTGTAATATAAGAAAATAAATTGTATCTATTGTTTATTACTATTACTAACCCTTGTTTGAAAAAAATGTAAACATTATGAACCAATTGTAAAAGCCTCATGGGCGTTAAAAAGAGTAAATGAAATAAATAATATCTAAACCTAAATCGCCCCAACGTTAAAAAGTATAAGTCCTTTTAAACCGTTTTCCGGCATTTCCTGACAAAAAACCTACTAAATCCCTAATTGGAAAAATGTAGAATGTAGAATAAAAACGGGACATAAATCCAGCTATCTCACACCCGTCATTTTAACTGGCTCCTGACTTTCAGGACAATTTCAAACCAGCTTTTTTTAAATACGCACGGCAATACGAAACACTTTAGCTGGGATTTATATACCTTGAAACTTCTCAAGAAAATTGCATTCATAATGCCATGTATTATTTTTGTTACAAAAAGCACTAAAAAATATCATATCCAAAGGAAACAACATTGTTAGACGTTTTCTCTGCCTCGCTAAACTCCGGTTTGCAATGGAAATAAATATCCTAGATAGGTCTTGCAGTTATTGATAAACGTCCAAGGTCTTCTTATTTTTAAATTATAACATATGTTAGATGTAAAACAATAGATGGCAGATATATATTTTTAGAACTCCTTACTAGGAGATCCTGTGCTGAGGCTTGCCTGATTTTGCTTATGTAGAGGGGTTTCAGCGGCTTTCAAGGTTTAAGTATTTTTAGTAACTTTTATGACGATATTTTTAAAATACTTGAAAATTAACCAACTAACTAACCGTCACGCCGTTTCCCCGCAGGGGTAGGCAGAGAGGAAGAACCGCCAAACAACTCGGTCTTGGCACACGCTCTTTGCCTCACTCGCATTCATAAATCGTCTCATCCATACTCTTCTATTATTCTCGTGCCATGACTTCCTCGGGCGTCCCCGACTTCTTCTACCATTCACATTTGCGTCATATATTCTTCTTACACTACTTTCTTGTCCATTCGCTCTACATGTCCAAACTATCTGAGGATCCCTTTCTTAATCTTACTCATTATGCTTACATCAGCCTTACATTATTTCTGGATATCCACATTCCTCACACGATCATGCATTGTTTTACCATACGCCTCAGGGATCTCATTTCAACAGCATTCAGTTTACTTTCATCCATCCTCTGTCAGTTCCATGCCTCACTGCCATACATCAGTTTAGGTACCGGGACTCCATTGTGGACTGCTAGCTTCGCTTCTTTTGACAATGTTTTGTTAGCGCCAATGGCATTCAGTCCTCCATTAATGGAGTTACCGGCATTAACCCTTCTTTCAATATCCCTATCAGTCTTCCCATCTCTCGTAAACATACTTACCAAATTAACAAACACATCCACCTGCTCCAAGTATTCATCATTCATAACTATATTGCATACTGTTTTCGTACTCTCTCTTTCAAATACCATGACTTTAGACTTACTTACATTCATCATTAACTCATTCTTCATACATACTTCGTTAATCCTAGATTTTTTTCTTATAATACCCTTAGCCAAGATTTTCTGGACCAATTGTAGTTGATGATATGATGAATGATATAATTTGTGTAATACTAGGTAGGAGTTTGTTGCGTAACTCTAGAGCTAAAATTGCATTCTTTGTCCACATTCCTCACACTTACTAAGGTATCTTTAGCAGATCCACTTTTTTCTTCTAGTTTTATGATTATGTGAAATGTTTATCTTTTTGTCACAATCACAATACATACTATTTGAACCCAACATAATAAGAAAATCTTCAATCAAAGATACATCCGATAAGCAAATAATTGTCCCTTGAAAAAGGCACTATAAAAGTAAACCTTTTATTACTATTATTGGATACTCTAAGTATCGCCCTGGTGAACGACCATAATGGGGTATTTCCACAAACGAGGGATTCTGTTGAAAATGTACGAATTATTTAAAGATAATTTTTCTGATTTTAATCATCCTACTAAAAATGTTTGCTTTACAAGTTTTCATTCAATATTATTGATTTTAAAAACGGTCTAAAACTGACAAAATCAAAACGGCCAATGGTTTGAAAATCGGAATGTGACGTCACAAGCGTCGCTCAGCTGGGTCAGCATAAATTAATGCTGTCAGTGAGCGTCACACGATAGCCCCGCCTCAAATTATCGTTTTGGCGGCAATTCGAAAATGAGAAACTTTGACGCGCTGTAGAATATTTACTCGTCAACATAAAAATAAAATAAAAATGCTGTAATCATCGTAATTTTTTCTTTAATTTTTTTAAGCAATAAAAAAAGGTGGAAATACCCCATTCAGAATCCACGAAAATAAAAGCTTATCTCATTCTTTGAAGTTCATAATTTTCTACTTCAGATTCTATTTTCGAATGTGATTGTATTTATTGAATTCTTTAGAATATAACACATTTCAATATTTTGAAACTTTATTTATGAACTTGAAAAAAAATCTTTTATTTTGACAATGTATGTATAATTCGCAACAGGAGAATAGTATTTGGCGAAAAATTCAACCTTTTTATCGCCTGCGTAAGTAGTGCTTCATTTTACCGAGTTTAAAATTTTACACGTCTCGATGGATCGCATTAATGACGGAGAAGTTAGCCTGCGGAGTTTCTACTGACTAGTTACTTAAATTGTGTGCTCTTTGATTGTATTTTAAATTTAAACGCCAATCTAGTATATTTCATGGCGAAGGTTCGCAGCGCATTCGCAGCGTTCACATTTTGTGGAATTCCAAAAAGAAAACCACTTAAAATAATACAGTTTTCCACAATTCATTTTCCTGGGAAATCGCCTCTTCCGGGAGAAAACCGCTGCGACCGAAGCCTTACGGGGATTCTACTTAGAAAGAACAACTTCGAATGCAACGTTTAATGTGATTGAATTTACTGCAATTATTATTGTTGTTCTCTTAGCTGCTGCATACTTACCACAACTTCATGCATATTCATAGTTTTATGTATTCATTTACGTCATATTGCATATCTCTTCAAACTGATCTTGCTATTATTGTTACCTTTGGTTAGTTCATTCTAATTAGTTGTAAATATAATTTTATTGCAGTATATTTTCACAATACTTTTTCACATAAGAAACTGCGATAGTAAAGGACTTGGTCTGGGTAGGTCACCCCAAGTGGTTCGTTACGTTTGGTGACTTCAAAGGGGTGCCTGAGTTCATGGGATAAGGTTTGTTCGGGTCTTGGGGAATGGGGGCGGATATGTCAAGCCGGATCGGGAAAGAATGGTAAAGGGAGTCTTTTTGACTTCTCCAGCTGTACCCTCTCGGAACATCGCTTTGTACCGCAGTACAAGGATGGATTCGTACGTCCGTCACACCTGGACACACTGACTCCAAGATTCCTACCCACCCCTAATACCCTTTTTCTTTCCAGATCTTCCTCTCCATCCTTACATAAAAATACCCTCCACAAAGCGTCCCCAAGGATGACGTAGTCCCTGAGGGTAATTATTTTCCTCAGGGCCTCCTGTGTGGAGCTAATGTAAAAAAAATGTAGATACGCCTATATATGTGGACGAGCTGTAACTCAAAAATATATATTTATAAGAGCAAACGTGGTGTTGGAGAAAAAAGTCAGGCGCACAAATGTGTCCACCCTGAAAGAGCTAGGCAACCGTTATAGGCTTTCAACTATCTGCCTACAACGTATCTTAAGATACTGTGGACTCGTTGCTTGCCAAACTGAGGACTCCAACTTGGAGAACCTCATAGTCACTGGCAAAGTGGAAAGCAGAAGAAATAGAGGAAGGTCACCAATGCGCTGGAGTGACCAAGTATCACTGGCGTCCTGTAAGTCGGTGTCCGCAGCTCTCCACTGATGAACCGACGTAAGAAGAATATAACAGGTAAGATAACAAATCAGGTAATCAAATATATCTCCAACTTCATGCAGTCGTTCACTAGACACTCAACTATCAGAGAAGATACATGAAGAGTGTAATAAGATGACATCATTGTGACGTACGATTTAGCTATTCCGAAAATGGCGATGCGTATTCAAATAGCAGAGAGCCAGAGGTTTCACACGATCTTTATCAATCTTGGAGCATTTTATATGAGTACAACTCTCCTTTTCAAATCACTTGGAAAGTACACAGATTCATGTGGAAACGTAGTTCTTACAGAAAGTGATGTTTAAGCAGCGG
Organism: Limnephilus marmoratus; assembly: GCA_917880885.1. Lineage (NCBI taxonomy): Eukaryota > Metazoa > Arthropoda > Insecta > Trichoptera > Limnephilidae > Limnephilus > Limnephilus marmoratus. Next base: position 42,030,840 of record OU862928.1, read on the forward strand.
AATCAGTCAACACTTTTATGGGTGTAAAATAATATTTTTTTAATGAAAAGACAAATAACTTTGTTTACATCACTTTTATTTGTACACAATCTACATGTTTCGTGAACGATGTTCACATCATCAGGATTAAATGTATACTAAACTTAAAAATTAAACATAGATCACATTTGGGACGAAGGGGTAGGAGGAAGGGGAAGGGGTAAGATTGAAGGGACTTTATTAAAATTGGGGATTTCAAAGTCATTAGCAGGGAAAGACCGGTTAAGTGGAAAAAGGTTCAAAAGAAGGTTTAATAAAAATTTGTTGCTTATTAATTATGTCTGCTTTATTATTTACATTTTTCCTAATTTCTAAAATCTCCAAATTATTTATCTGTGAACAAATTTTTATAAACCCTCTTTTGAACCTTTTCCCACTTAACCGGTCTTTCCCTGCTAATGACTTTGAAATCCCCAATTTTAATAAAGTCCCCTCAATCTTACCCCTTCCCCTTCCTCCTACCCCTTCGTCCCATATGTGATCTATGTTTAATTTTTAAGTTTAGTATACATTTAATCCTGATGATGTGAACATCGTTCACGAAACATGTAGATTGTGTACAAATAAAAGTGATGTAAACAAAGTTATTTGTCTTTTCATTAAAATAAATAATGCCATCACAAAGTGAAAACCTTTCCGAAAAAGTTTTCTTCGAAAAATTAAGTTAAATAATTCCTCCACTTCTATCAGAATGAAATTGTAAAACATAGACGCGTGGTAGAAATCCCAAAGACGAGGTAATTCTTCTCGTAGTTTTAGTACTCAAGGTTAAACTTAACGTACGTTTTCATCAACGCATTCACAGTTGGTGCAATTATTGTTTGTTTTTAACACTTTTTACAAGTTAGGCTTTAAAATATTAAGGTGAATTAATTGTTTGCGCCCGTACATATTTAAAATGAACTAGAATAATTAGTTTTGTCCATAAACAAACCCAAATCTTTCAAAAAAGGCTTTCAAATCCAATTTTATATCGGTGACTCAATCCAAACTATTTATTCTACTTCATATTAAATATGTACGGGCGCAAACAATAAATTCACCTTAATATTTTAAAGCCTAACTTTGCAAAAAGTGTTAAAAATACACAATAATTTAAATGGCGCCATCTGAGAATGCGTAGATGATAACGTACGTTACGTTTAACCTTAACTGCCAAGCGTCGCGTAAGATCGTGTCCTACCAGTAAGTAAAAACGCAAAAATGCTCACGTATCTGATGAAAAAATGCTTCCTTTTCACGGCCAAGTAAAAGTCAAGGAACAATATTTCATTCGTAAATACATGCAGATTCTTTATTATTATACAAAAAACACAATTAATTAGATTGTTACCGGAAGATTTTTAGCGTCTTCAGAAAAAGTGAGACAGCAAACGATTAGTTACGAGTATAAGAAGGACAATACATGACAGTCGTCCCATATAAAATTCCGTGTTCATCTTAGTAAGCGAGTAAACGTGTCTTGTCATCTCAGTTACACCCGTGATGTAGAATATAGTATTCGGCGCAAATGAAAACGCCCGCGCCGCCTGGTTCCACATCTACATCGTACTAACACGACGGTTTGACAGTAGGTGGCAATGGCGGAATTGGTAAATGCACACGTCCCGGTTAGACGAGAGGTTCTGGGTTCGAGACCCAGTTGCGACCATCTCTTTCATATTTTCGTTTAGATTATTATTTTTATCGTCTTCGATGATACATTACATTGATGGGAATAACCTTCAAAAGTTATAAAAAGAGAGTTTTTCTTATAAAAAATTGAAAAACATCATCATTTATCAGACTGCAAAAGAATTCTCATTGGAGCATCTTGCATAAATTGGACACTAGATCAAATATTATTATTATTATGATTGCAAATTACCACAAATCCTTCGCAGCTGCGGCGATATTCTATTTTGATAGATGGCCCGTCTCTCTGGTTTGGACGCCACGTGGAATGCTGCCAAACCACGTGGAATATCGCATCTCCACGCCGCTAGCCCTCCGCCAGAGATTCTGACTGTGGACCTGCCACTGGTCAGATGAACGTAAAGACAAAGCTTAATGGTCCCACAATTAGAAAAAAGATGCTGGGAGATAGATAAAGTAAACTGAAATGCGGACTGAAAACAAAACCACTGAAAGACTGTTGAAAGACGATTGGAATATAGGTATATTTAAAACTAAACTTATGCTAACAGAAAAGGGAAAACAAGCTAAAAGAAGTATCTTAGAGTACGGCTCCGTGATTTGGTCCCCACACGACACAATCATAACCGCAAAGTGGAGTCTATTAACCTTCCTGTATTCGCGCGTATGTCTCTCAGACCGAAAAATCAATAATTCGTTATTTTCTCAAAAAATAACAACAATGTGACTAAGTAATTAGTAGCTTCTTAATTTGTTTTTAGGCATTGCTTAGTGCGGCGCGCGCATTGGTGTTTTATGTACGTGTGTCGTTATTTTTGATTTTTTGTTACCTTAACTCCACACAGGAGGCGCTGAGGAAAATAATTTCCCTTTGGGCCTATGTCATCTGGGATGCTGTGTGGAGGGTATTTTTGAGGACAGGAAGGAATGAACATTAGTCTTAAAGAGACCCATGTTGTAGGAAGGAGGAAACACAAAGGCCGGCAAATCATTCCACAGCCGAGCTGTTGAACACAAGAACGAGTCGAAGAAGCGACCCGTTCTCATGTGACAAATGTCAACCGCGTACATACGTTGGGCACGCGTTTGGCGTGTTTCGCGACTATGCACCGGTGCCGAAGGGATCAATGACGCTAGTTCCTTGGAGCATCTTATATTGAAATACCGGTAAAACAAGGATAGCATTCTCACCCAACGCCTCTGCTCTAAAAATTGCAATCCGTCTGTTAAATTGGGAGAATCTAGCAGACGGACCGCCCATTCCTGCACGGAGTCGAGGGTTTTTTTTAAGTATTTTGGGGCTCCAGAACAGAGATGACTGCCAAATTCAACCGTGGGGCGTACTTGTGGTTTGTACAGGGTTAGCAGTTGTGTACTATCTGCAGTATCTGCGGGCCCTTTACAATACGCCCAGTTTTTGAGAGACTAACTTAACTCTGGTTTTGATGGAGCCTCCAAATCAGCGCTGGTCACTTAGAGTTACCTACACCAAGCATATCAGCTATCATTCTATAAAAAAATATTTCTGGACGGTAATAAATCGTCAAAAAATGGCATCTTGAACATAACCGCACGTCACAATATGTGCTTAGCTTGGTTAATAAATAATTTTAGAATTTAAAAAAATGTATGAAAGCATTTGTCATTTGCCTTTGCCGGTTGCTATGAACAAATCATCAAAAAATGCGCGTGAAAATTTTATTTTTTTAATTTTTTCATTGCTTTGTGATTACGAAATTTGAGAATTTTTCGACCACCATGCTAGGCACATGCCCGTGTTGTAGTGGTCGTTCACAATAACGAACAGTTATAAACATTCACTTGATCGTGCCATGTCTTCCTCGAGCGTCCCTGATTTCTCTTTCCATTCACATTTGTGTCTTATATTCTTCTTACACTACTTTCTTTGTCCATTCGCTCTACGTGCCTAAACCATCTGAGGGTCCCTTTCTTAATCTTACTCATTATGCTTACATCAGCCTTATGTACATTCTTTGCGGATATCCACATTTCTCACACGATCATACATGGTTTTACCACACATACGCCTCAGGGATCTCATTTCAACAGCATTCAGTCTACTTTCATCCTTCCTCTACCAGTTCCATGCCTCACTGCCATACATCAGGGTAGGTACCAGGACTCCATTGTGGACTGATAGCTTCGCTTCTTTTGACATTTTTTTATTAGCGCCAACGGCATTCAGTCCTCCATTAATGGAGTTACCGGCATTCACTCTTCTTTCAATATCCCTATTAGCCTTCCCATCTCTCGTAAACATACTACCCAGATTCACAAACTCATCCACCTGCTCCAAGTATTCATCATTCACAACTATATTGCATACTGTTTTCGTATTCTCTCTTTCAAACACCATGACGTTAGATAATATAAAATGATCATAATATAAAACGAAAACGAAATATTTTCATATAATGTAGTTACGTAGAATCTGTATGGACATACCAAAAAAATAACGTCTTTTTTCATCTCGAATGCATATGAAAAGACGACCCTCATGGAAACACGACAAAAATCTGTTTTCCGTAACTTTTTTCCTTTTATTTTTATTCAGTAAAATGGTGATCCAACAGTTGATCCTCCGACAGTTAGCCCCTCGAAGTTATAATTTTTATAAAATATGTATATTTGGGAAGTATGTTTACGAAAGATGGGAAGGCTGATAGAGGCATTGAAAGAAGGGTGAATGCAGGTAACTCGATTAATGGGGGACTGAACGCCGTTGGCACCAACAAAAAACTGTCCAAAGAAGCGAAGCTAGCCGTCCATAATGGACTACTAGGCATGGAACTGGCAGAAGAAGGATGAAAGTAAACTGAATGCTGTAGAAATGAGATCCCTGAGGCGTATGTGTGGTAAAACCATGTATGATCGTGTGAGAAACGTGGAGATCCGCAAAGAATGCAGGCTGAAGTAAGTGTAATGAGTAAGATTAAAAAAGGAACCCTCTCAGAACACTGCCTTGCACCGCAATGGGAGGGATGTATTCATACGTTCGTCACTCCTGGACATACTGACCCTCAGATTCCTACCCACCCCAATTACCCTTTTCCTTCCAAGAACTTTCCCTTCTTCCTTCCCTAAAAAGACCTTCCACACAACACCCCAAAAGATGACATAGGCCCTGAGGGGAACTATTTTCCTCAAGGTCTCCTGTGCGAAGCTAATGTAAACAAAAAATCAGATATTTTATTTTTGTTTTACTTTACTCCACACAGGAGGCCCAGAGGAAAATAATTCCCGTTGGAGTCTATGCCGTCTTTGGGGATGCTACGTGGAGGGTCTTTTTAGGAAAGGAAGAAGAGGAAGATCTGGGAACGAAAAAGTTATGAAGAGTATGTAGGAATCTGAGTGACAGACGTATGAATCCATCCCTCCCACTACGGTGCAAGGCGATGTTCCGAGAGAGCCCTGCTGGAGAGGTCCAAAGGTCTCCCTCAACCAGTTACTCCCCAACCCCTAATCCTGGGCATCCCTGTTAACCTCTATACATATATATTGCATACTGCTTACTAACAACGTATGCAAGGACACTGGACGTCTAGGTTCAAAATAAATAAATATAGCTTCGTTTAACAAAAAAAAATAGAATCTTGCGAGTGCCTTGAAGGTGTAACCATCTGTTACTTATACCAGGGCGGATAAGAAGTGGATAACCTCCACTGTTAACCCCTAAAACATATTTCAGAGTTGTTGGAAAAGATGCTTTTTGGTAGTTGGTTATCGATTAAAAGTTTCCCTGGAAGGCGGTATCCATACCCGCCTCCAAAATTATACAGATGAATAATAGCAGAAAGGAAAAGGGTAGTATTCTCACAAACGGCATGTTTTCTAGACAAGTTACCGGCATTCTTATTTACTACCTAATGGCTAATAAATTAGGCGTAGTAATGGAGACATCTGTAATAAAACTTAATAAATCGTACGACAAAAAACGACGTTCGCGTAAAAACGTCTAAAGATATTTTTAAGGCAAAGCTTAATAGTCCAGTCAGTGGGGAGTTTTACCTTGCAAAATGTCATGTAGTTGCGATTTTGATATATGTTGTTTAGATTGGGACTCTAAAGTAAAAAAAAAAAGTTTTCAACCTCAACCATTGCATTATTACTTTGAAAAAAAAAACAAATGTAATAGCACGAAAAAATAACAAAAATTGGGAATTTTACCAGTTTTTAGAAAAATACTCACATCCTTGCCTATGTAACTCGTTACCTATTAGACTTACAAAAAAAAGCTTCAAATAAAAAATGTACATAATTTAGTCTTCTTCAAATGTGTCATAGACACTTTTGTTGTAAAATCAATCTTTGATGAATTATTTTGAAAAAAAAAACAAACTTTGGCACCTTCAATCCAAGATGGCGGCTCGAGCTCGACCCCCCCCCCCCCAAGGTCAAAAACTTTTTTTTTCTTTAAAGTCCCAATCTAAACAACATATATCAAAATCGCTACTACATGACCTTTTGCAAACCAAAGGCCTTTTTTATCCCCCACTGACTAGACTATAAAGCTAAATCACTATTTTAGATTAATCTTTATTACGGTTCGGTATACATTATATAAACAAAAAAATATGCTTTAGTTAAGTTAAATTTTTTCCTACCATTGAGTAGAATTAAATTTTAATCCTTCGGTTGAAATCAAATGCCGCATTGAGCAAGCTCGTGCAAACTTTATCCGCGTGAAAAAGATGTTCTGCAGTCAAAATCTCAACCTTGGATTACGAACGCGAATGGTTAGATGCTACGTGTTTTCGATATTATTTTATGGAATGGCAGCATGGACGCTGTGGATCTACAGAAGAATACTTAAAATAAGCTGGATGGATGGATATGAATGAAGATGTTATGGTTCGGATGAATAAAGAAAAAGAAGTTATTAAAACTATAAAAATCCGAAAACTTCAATATCTTGGTCATGTGATGAGACATCCAGAGAAGTGCGAGATCTTGCATCTCATAATGTAGGGAAAGATTGCCGGAAGACGGGGCCCTGGAAGAAGGAGAACCTCATGGCTGAAAAACCTATGATAGTGGTTTGGCCAGTCTACTGTAGAGCTGTTCCGGGCCGTAGTCAAAGTCCGCATAGCCAACGTCAACTATAGCATACGATAGCAACGATTCAGAAATCTGAATATCCAGGTAGATACTTTTCCACCTCCCTCTTCCCCACCTTTATCTCCTTCACTATCTTCAGCCTCACAAAATACCCCAATAGGGCTTGTCATTGTCTCACTGGCTCCAGACCGTTGGCAGCAGTTAGAATTCTTGTGCGGCATTCACACAAACAAATAAAACACACTAAAATACATACATACATTTTTGGTTTGTGGCTTCCTATTAATGTGACCATATAATATAATAAATATCAAGGAGTATATCATTATACCCTTCTACATTCTTTGCATAACCCTTCACGAATGTCGTAATTACTGTGATGAATGGCTGCGTATTAAGATTTCAAAGTCATGCTTAAGCTTAATATTAAGGGACGCGTAATTGACGGCAGAATGAAATAAATATTTAATCTTCATTAAGAAGAACATTAATCTATTGTGAAGAAACTTTTCAGAAAGAATCTTCTGGGCTGAACCACAATTCACGTGGCATTTTCACTCTGTTTTTCGGTGAAAATTTACAGCAATTTTTCTAGACACAAAAAAACAATTATACACGGGAGCTGGGAATAAAAACAGAAATTTACGGAGTAGAGAAAGAGAACAAATTTTTTGAAATTTTGTTGTTGAAATCATAAAGCAAAGTACAATTTTGAATAGATTTAATGAGGATTTAGACAGAAAAATAACAAGTACAGGGTTGTATATAAAAAATTAACACATTTTAAAATTTAAATAAATTAAAACCAAGACAAACAAAAAAGCATAAAAACATGTTTTTTTTTAATTCCCTTCAAACCGGAGGCCTTGAGGAAAACAATTACCCTTGGGGCCTATGTCATCTTTGGGGATGCTGTGTGGAGGTTCTTTTTAGGGAAAAAGGTTAAGAAAGTTCTGGAAAGGAAAAATGTATAAGGGGTGGATAGGAGTCCGGCTGGAGAGGTCAAAAGGTCTCGCCACGCAAACCCATCCGCCGCCAAGACCTATACACACATCAACTCATTAGCCTGGGCACCTCTGCTACATCACCAAAAATAGCGAACCACTTGGGGTGACCTACGGCGGGGGTGTTTATCCAATAAATGATATTATGGGTCGGCGGTACCCATACTCGTCTTCCAAACAGTAAAAATAAAAAAGTTGAAACAATGTGCTGAGTCAGCAGCAGTCAACTGGCTGCCGCATCAGCGTTTCCAGGAGTAAAAAATGACAACAAGTCTGTTTGCTGAAGAGTTCGTGTTTTAACTTTTAACGGAAAAATTAAATTCACATTAGCAACAATAATGTATGATCATGTAAATTATAACAATAATCTAAAATAATGGTATTTAACCAGCCAGCGACCGAAAATCAACATTTCGTCAAAAGATGTTCTTACGATCGTACAGGGCGGTTCCAATGTGAAAGATTAATTATTCTCCATACCAGCTTTTTAAAATTGTAACTCAATATTGATTTTATTTCATTCCAAATTTTGCTTTAATTTATACCTACATCCAAAAATGCTGAAAGGCGTGATGATAAAAGTATTAAAATTTTGTACTTTTGAAATTATTTTTTGATCATAAGTATTTATCATTTTTCAATAATATAAAAGCAAAATAAGAATGTAAAAAAAACTTAAATATATTAGTTCGTAATTGTGCAAGTAAATACACAAACGGACCAATTTTCACCAAGAAACACATTTACGTATATATTTTTTAATGATTTTATTTAAACTCATCATCATCATCTTCTTCCCCTTTTCCTATTCGGGTCGGGGACCTATTGCATCGACAAGGCTCCTCCATATGTCCCTGTCTTGTGCTGATTGTTCGGCCTCTGTCCATGGTACCCCCCATCCTCTCCTCACACAGTTTCTGGAGTTGCCTCGCCCAGCTGTGTCTGGAGCGGCCCACTGGACGTCTACCCTCCGGAATCGCACTCAGTATCTTCCTCGGAATTCGGTCGTCAGACATTCTTAGTACATGCCCAAGCCACCTCAGTTGCGATTTTTCTACGAAGAGTAGCAGTGGTTCAATGTTTAGATCATCTCGGATCGTGGAGTTTCTTATATGATCCCATTTCGCCACTCCTCTCAAGTACCTCATTTCAGCAGCTTGGACTCCAGAGCGTGTTCGTTCATTTAGCGTTATTTTATTTAAACTAAAATTAAAATTCTGAAACATGCGTTTACTAGATAATGTATTGACTTATTTTACTGCATGATTATATGATTTGAAATGGGTGTTGTATAATACAAAATCTTTTTTGAAAATTTAACAAATCCGCCAACGACCTATGGCATAACCTTATTATACTAAAAATAAACATTTTTTCAAAAAATTTAAACATGCGTTTACTTTTTAAGGTCCGGGTTAAATTTTCCCCACAGGAAACACTAAACCCTTTCACACACTTCCCAAATGATCATCTAGTCAATCCACGCTATGCAATTGCCCTATATAAGTATTATAAACACAAAACCAAATGGGAAAATAATTCACCGATTCCAGATATTTTCATATCAGAGGGTTCGGTTCTGTGGAATTCCTAATTTGACCTATAAATCCTACTGATCCCTCAATATAAATATTTAAAAAATCTTTTGTAATCCTACATGTATTAAAAATGACCGATGTTTGCATTTTTATATATAAATTCTTTGACAAATCTAATATGCCTAAAATTAGAGACCTAAGTATAATGCCAGTAGCCGAAATGATAAATGGTAATATTTTTATAGTCTGAGAATACCAAATTCTTTTAATCTCATTTCCTAAATCTGTGTATTTTCTTATTTTTTCAGAAACAGATTTTTGAATAATACAGGAATTTGGAATAGCTACATCAATGATATAAGTTATTTTTTAATTTTGTTATGTAAAACTATATCATATCTATTATGACTAATTGTTCTGTTATGTTCTATTATGACTAATTGTTCTGTCTGTTAGTATAGTTTTATCATAATATATTTTATAAAATTCATTTTCTAAAAATGAATTTGTTCATATTCATAATACGGTACTATATTACGGCAGTCAATCAAGTTATGTTTAATTACCAAACTTTGGTGGATTATTTTTAAAACCTGATCGTGCCTAAATGTATACTCGGACGGCGCTAATACAGAACATTCCGATATAATATGTTCTATAGTTTCCGGACAAGCCAAACATTTTCTACATAAATCATCAATTTGATTTATATCTTTGATTATTTGCTTCATATAATTTTTAGTATTAATGACTCTATCTTGAATGGCAAGCAAGAAAAAGAACAATATTTCGAAATCAATTTATATTTTTTTGTGGAAAAGAGTCAATACGTCTAAAATCTGATTTAAAAATGACATATTTCTGGTTTTCTCTTGTTATACCCTCCTACACTTCAGTGCAGGCAAAACAAGTTTTTAATATTTCTGTATTAAAAATAAAATGTGATCTCTTAGGCACCCTGTACTTCTAGAAATTACGTTCTCCGCGGCATTTCAAACAGATATTTATGATTTATGTGACTTTCAAAGAAGCTGAAATATCACGACATTTATTACAACGTTGTCAACCTGCGTCTCAAAGAATTTAATTTTGTAAAGTTGTCATACAATCGACCGGAGACAAACTTGGGCTCCAGTTATATCTTGTGAACAGAGTTTATTACGTGATTTATAGCCTTACCTTTCATGCAACCAACCTTAGAGAGGAAAACTCCTTGGTTCTGTACTTAGAGGTCACAGGTTCAAACCCGGGTTGGTCAAGTACAATTTATTATAAGGACTATAAACGTACCTGGTATACATGATTCAAATAATTTCAATCATTGATGAAAATATGAAGCAGACACAGAAAATTAAAACGTAATGGTTGCACTAAATGAAATCGATAACTGGATTGATAGGCAGAGCTACCGATGGTTTAATACCGATTTCCCGAGCACGGTTGCACTGTTGACCGATATTGACAGGGAATGCAGCTGCTCCCGGCTGGGGCCAGCTGGGGCTTTGGCATCCCCAATCGGGGTATATTGAAAGACTAGTTAGGTATTATGTATGTATAACTTCTTATATTAATGAGTTTTTTGTTTTTTCTTTAAATTCTATATTCTCAAATGTGGAAACTTCACTGGTTCATGCAAATTTGTCAAATGTAATTATTTAATAAAATATGTACAACTGTTTGTTTCCCAAATAAAGTAAAATAAAATAAAATAAAAAATAAAATAAAAATAAAAATAGTAAGGAGGGGAAGAAGGTGGGGGAGACGAAGGTGGGGAAGTACCTGACTATTCAGATCTGGTCACTGATCACGGTTAAAATGTTAAGCAACGCTTCAATTCTAAATGGTGGTCCTACACCAGGGCGATACTGATGGTATCTTCCACTCTGTAACGTGCGGAAAATATACTATATATTATTTTTAATTAATTAATTATGAAATATCACAAATGAATCAAATAAAATTTATTGACACACGCCGGGTTCGAACCCGCGACCTTCGGATTGCGAGTCAAGAGCCTTACCCCTCGCTACGGAGGCCGTCAAAATCGCGGATCGCGGAAATGGCGGACCTATCTCTGGAATTACATTCTGGAATGTCACACGGCTGCGTAAAAATTAAAAATACTAATAAATTGATAATTTACAATTAAAATACTAAGTTTAATATACATCGGTGATGTGCATGTAATTTTTGACACCAAACGGGATTTAATAATTAGTTAATGAGGTCTTTAGTCATATTTCAACCACTTAATGAATTACAATACAATAGATGTCAATTTTAACTGGTTAAATCATGATGAAAATGTATGTAATAGATTAAGATCCATATTAGTTAAATTTTACCACCTAAAAAACCTTGTTAATATAAATATATTATACTGTATAATATACAACGCATTACCAGAATCAATTATAGGATACGGAATAAATAGTTACGGATTAACGTGCAAATTGTACTTAAATAAAATAGAACAATTACAAATCCGTTTCCTAAAATTGATATCAGGCAAAAAAAAGTTCAATTATGTGAAGGCGATTATAATTTTTTTCTCTTCTTGTGTAATGTCCTCTCTATACACAGTAAGGTAGATTACCAATTTACGCTAGATGAATTCTGGAACACAGAATTCAAAAAACCTGTAAACCACAACTACCCTACTAGGCATAGAGAAGCACAAATGTTTACTATTAATAAATCTCAAAATGTATACGGTGATAGAATTAAAAGGCATAAAATTCCGAAAATATTTAACGCATTACCTGAAAATATTAAAAATGAGACATCTTATTCAAAAATTAAAACAAAAGTTAAATCATTCTACCTACGTAGAATATGAAAGCAAATAATATTGCATACACTTAGATCGAATATTGAGTACCTAGAAATTACTATCATACATTATATTCATAAACATTATAATAATTAGTATTTTAATATTAAGTATTACTCGTATACTTAGTAATTACTATATACAGTTTTGCAAGATTAGTAAGATAAAATATTGTAAAAATAAAAACTAAATAAACATACTTAAAAAAAATAGTTAATGAATTAAAATGAAATCCTTGTGTCTATGGATTGCGTTCAAAATGTTGTATATATTAAGTATATTGACAGGGTTTGAATATGTATTATCGATTATTTATTGACCGTACTCGCACCAACCATACCAACTGACAGTACCAGCTGACCGTAGATGACGAATTTAGTCAATATCGTATTGATATAGGGTTTTATCAATTGCACTAAGCACCACCTCATAACATTCCGTCAAATTCCAGATGATATTATACTCGTAATTGGAGACTTCAATATGCCCACCATAACATGGAAACCACAAGATAAAAATTCACACTTAACACCTGAAAATTTAAATTCAATTACTTCGTTACTAGCTGACACAATCCATTACTCTGAATTGAATCAATACAATTCCATTAAAAATGCCAATAAACGTATAACGGCCTGGACTCTCCTGAACTCGTAAATTATTTAAGAATTCACATACCTGCAAGACCAACCAGACTAAAAACCATTTTTTTCATTTGCTTGCCTACAGAACCAACCTTAGAAAAAATTCTCCAATCCCCCGCATATGCGCGCAATATAACACGCAATTTAATAATATCGATATTCTTAATAATACTCTTGTGAAATACCGATACGAAGTCAAGCGCACGACCATAAATGTGAATTAAATTAATGCACAGCTATAGAAAAGGTACAGCATGAGCATCTCCTGTCCCCATCCCATCTTCCTCTGCCTCTTGCCCATTCCGATTCCTTCTTCCTTCTAATATTCTTACATTTATATATTTTTGTTAATTTCATTTTCATGTAATGGTTATAACCAATTAAAATTTTGTATTATATCATAATAACCTTTAGCAGAAACTATTTTGGCTTACCTCATTTTTAACCGCTTCATTTTTAACATCCTGTTAAAACTGCTGTTTGTTTCTTACAATAAATAAATAAATAAATAAATAAATAAATAAATAAATAAATAAATAAATAAATAAATAAATAAATAAATAAATAAATAAATAAATAAATAAATAAATAAATAAATAAATAAATAAATAAATAAATAAATAAATAAATAAATAAATAAATAAATAAATAAATAAATAAATAAATAAATAAATAAATAAATAAATAAATAAATAAATAAATAAATAAATTAATAAATAAATAAATAAATAAATAAATAAATAAATAAATAAATAAATAAATAAATAAATAAATAAATAAATAAATAAATAAATAAATAAATAAATAAATAAATAAATATATAAATAAATAAATAAATAAATAAATAAATAAATAAATAAATAAATAAATAAATAAATAAATAAATAAATAAATAAATAAATAAATAAATAAATAAATAAATAAATAAATAAATAAATAAATAAATAAATAAATAAATAAATAAATAAATAAATAAATAAATAAATAAATAAATAAATAAATAAATAAAAATAAATTTATCAGTCCCATAATTTACATTTTTAATAACACATTAACATTATCTTCAATTATTTCAGATGGAACTTTGCAATCACACCAAAAAAGATGTACGTCCAAAAATACGGGAGATAGTAGTAGCCCACGTAGTATTTTTTTAGATGAAAGATATTTTGGATTCGCAAAGTTTATTTTTAATCTACCATTTCTGAGAAAATGGCTTCTTTCTGTCGAATCGATTATAGTCTCGCAAAGATAAACATTTGGATCTAAAAATAATACTAGTTTTTCATTTGTCTATTTCGAGCATTTCCGCCGGAAGGCTTTTATGGAAATGAGGGAGAAGAATAATTAAAATTCCTTTCAATGATTGGTAATACATTGTTTATTTATATACTTACTAGCTGGTTACCGGCATGCGTTGCTATGCCATTTAATAAAGAAATTGTTTGTCCCTGCGTGTCCTTTCCCATTCGTCCCGTTCTACTTTCGCCTCCCGCGTCCCCTTCCCCTCTCGCGTTCCCACTCCGCCTCCTCCACCTTCCCTCTGCCCATTCCACTCCCCCCCTTCCCCCGTCCCACGAACCCCCCTCCCGACTTCCCCTCCCTCCACCCCCTCCAGAATTTCATACATTCAGTCCCGTTACATTCTGTTTTCAAACAGCTCGGGTGCCACCTCTTGCATTTTTTTTATACAAATTTCATAATGCCAGAGCTCACCAGTAGTTTTATACAAACCTTGTCCTGACAATAACGAACACAACAAAAAAAGGATTATCCAATTTGATGCAGTCGTTCGGAAGTTATGGGCGTACATACATTTCAGCGATTCATTTTTATTTATATATATATATAGATAGATATAGATAGAAGATAGAAGATAGATAGATAGATAGATAGATAGAAGAAGATAGATTTATAGATTTATATAGATTTTAAGCCCAAAGAGCTTTTAAATAAATATAGGCGGTATAACATTAACATGATAAATAATTTTGAATATGGGAAAGAAATAATAAAAACAGAATTTCTTTTTACATTTGCTCCACACTGGAGGCACTGAGAAAAAAAATTCCCCCAGGGCCTAGGTCATCTTTGAGGATTCTGTGTAGAGGGTATTTTTTTTAAAGATGGAGATGAAGTTCTTTGAAGGAAAAAGGTACGAGGGGTGGGTAGGAATCTAGGGGTCTTTATGTCCAGGAGTGAAGGACGTTTTAATCCATCCCTCCCACTGCAGTGCAAGGGTCGAGAAAGTCCTAGGTCTAGAGGTCTAGGTTAGGTCTCCCTCAACCATTCTCTACCGATCCGGCCCGCCACGCTGTATATGGGCAAACGCATTCGCCGTAAGACCTTGACAATCTTCACACCATGAACCCGGGCACCCCTGTTATGTTGACAAACGTAGCGAACCACTTGGGATGACCTATGGCAGGGGAGATACGTTTTTAGATTTTCATGGCCAAAAGTATTTTCGACATTTGCTTTTGGGGTGTTACGCCGTGTTGCGCTACCTCCTTCTTTAGCCAACGTTTCGGACAGCGTTGCAGAGTCCATCATCAGGGCAGATCCCGCAGATCCGGCAGATCCAGCAGATGTGTCTTTTTTTTTTTTACGTGAGCTCCACACAGGAGGCCCTGAGGAAAACAATTTCCCTCAGGGCCTATGTCATCTTTGGGGATGCTGTACGGAGGGTTTTTTAAGGAAAGGAAGGAGAGGAGAGTTCTGGGAAGGAAAAGGGTTTAAGGGGTGGGTAGGAATCTGGGGTTCAGTGTGTCTTGGTCATCCGCCTCCAAGACCTAGACAAACCTCACCCCATGAACCCGGGCACCCCTGCTAAATCACCAAACGTAGCGAACCACTTGGGGTGACCTATGGCAGAGGTATTGGTTATCCAATAAAGGTTCCCGGGGCGGCGGTACCCATTCCCGCCTCCCAAATTGGTAATTACCCGTCTGGCAAGAGGTAGCGCAATACGGCATTATACCCCAAAAGCAAATAATGAAAATATGGCATGGGTATTGGTTAACCAATAAATGGTTCCCGGGACAGAGGTACCCATGCCCGCCTCCCAAAATGAATTTAATAGGTTGGAATAAGTTTTGTAGGGGACGGCAAGAAATTTCAATAAATAAAAATGATTTTTTCGTCATAGCCAACACGTGGACAATACCGTATTTGATAAAGTGACATTTAAATTTTTTTTTTTAACTATTCTTGTAGAGGAAATATCCGAAGACAAAATGAGTATATATGGTCGACACTGCTATTGTAGTTCTTTGCACCGTGCTTAGGCATGTTTCTTCACCACTGCAATTGCAGGGCTCCGGCCCCTAGGGGTTAATATGATCCACAAAATTCACCAAGTTAAAATTACCCAGTATTGGTTTCTCATAACGTGAAACCGCTGTATCGGAAAATGAGCAGTGTAATTGCGATTATATACTTGTATACTGCAGCAGAATAGTGTATTGCGTCGTGTTGTTTTTGTGGGTATGTGTGGGTTTATAAGTTGCAGGAAATTAAATATTAGTTTTGCATTTTATATTAATGTGCAAGTAATTGCTTGGCGCGCGGAATTTCAAACGAAATGAATTTCAAATGAAAAAAAAATATCAACATCATTATAGGAAACTTAGTGACACCGTCAAAAAGGTCAATTTTTTGAAGGGAAGGCTCCCTACACTAGGTCTCAATACTTTTGACTTTTAATATACCTACTTGCATACAGAGCTCCGGGCCAAAAAAGGCCATTTTCTCTTTCATCATGAGTTTATGATTAAATTATTTTTACAGAAAAGTGAATTTAGGTGTTTGTATTAAAAATTATTTGCAAGGGGGGGGGGGGGGAATCTTTTTGGAGGATTCATTTGGGTTTTAAGTGGTGAATTCATTTACGCCTTACCGGGTGAGGCAGTTGATAGACGCGTTTTCGTGGGTGGGGATTCCCGCATAAAAGGTTTCCGCGAGACGATAATCGTTAAAAAATTAAAAGAACTACATATATTCCGTCTCATTATACAGGTTGCAAAGTATTTTCTCTGTCTACCTCCGCTTATTGGCGCAATAACCGGAAATGGAACACTGCTTCCAATTTCAAAATACGAAAAAAGAGAACTCAGATTCTTTTTTTAAATTGAAAATCCTTCCTGGCGCACGTCCGTTTCGCGCGCTTTTCCTAACGACGCCATTTATAAATTCATTTAAAAAGAAAGCATTGATATGTAAGTTCTTGCTTTATGGGAAATAAATCGGGAAAAGTTGGTATTCAATTTACAGGGACTTTGCATTTATGAGATAAAGTTGTGGCGAACATATATTACGAAAGTTTAAATGCAGTTTGCTGGTATTTTAAATGGAGTAAGATGTCGGGGACGCCAAAGGAATATTTAAAGTGATGAATATAGTTTTGCAGATGATCATTTCTTATTTTTAAAGGATGACAAACATTCCTTAGTTACGAATAAACTGACTATAATAATAATAACTATGAAGAACTAATAAATATTTTAAATAATGAGCTAAACAATGTATCAAGATGGCTAAAAATCAATAAGCTTAAATTAAATACAAAAAAAAAAACAAAATGTTTGGTGATTGGATACAAGAAAACATCCAGTGAAAGCAAAATTAAAATTGATGGTGAAATTATTGAAAATGTTACTGAAATGAAATACTTAGGAGTTATATTAGATTCCAAACTAACATTCAACAAGCATGCTCAATATACAAAGGAAAATTGGGAAAAAAAATCTTTTTTGAGAAGAATTCGGCAAAAACTATCTAGTAAAACTGCAATCACTATCTACAAATCGATTATTGCTCCACATTTTAACTATTGCTCAACTATCCTTTTCCTATGTAACGAACAAGAACAAAATAAGTTTCAAATTCTCCAAAACAGGGCAATGAGAATTATATTACGGCGAAATAGAATTTCATAAGCAAAATGTTAAAGGAACTGAATTGGCTGACCGTGAAACAGATGCTGACCTTGAATACGATGATATTTAAACATAAAATAATTAACAACATTTTACCAAAACTTTTCAAATAAAATTGTATTCAAAAAGGACATTCACAGACATAACACAAGGACGTGTAAAGAAATCAGGCTTCAAAAAAAGGACAAGGCGAATACGCAGAACAGTTTACTTTACAAAGGGATGAAGTTACATAACAAGCTACCAGAAACTTTAAAGTCCACACCAATTGGAAAGTTCAAGACGTATTGTAGGAGATACATAAAATTTAGTTTGCAATATGAAATATTATAATTAATTAGAAATTTGAAAACTTAAATGTACAAATTACTAAAATAAAATTAAAAAATAAAAAACTCTTTTAATATTGTAAAAAATAAATATAAAAATTATTATTACTTTAATTTATTTGACCACTGGAGCGACATCGCAATTCAAAACTTTTTTCTTCGATTGTTCGAGATTTTTGTAGTGAGTGACCTTTTTGAATATTTTCCGCCCACATTAAAAAAAAACGTTCTTCCGAATTTTTATATGGAGACATACAAACTGATTATAATTATATATAGCCAATGAGTTCACCTATCTTTTGTTTACTATCGCATATTCGTAGGATTTATTAAAAAAATATAATAAAATCGTAAACTTCTTCTTAATTACGTGCAAATAAGGAAAAATTTGCCAAAATTGGTAGCAAAGCAATCCGAGGTATTTTAAATTGTGCCATAATGTGGCAAAAAGCTCTCCAGTGGTTAAAACCATCTTGAGAAGGTACTAATTATTTTTAATCTACGGTTTATATACATAACATATGGGGGAGAGGGGTGGTCCACAAGAATTTTTTTTTTTTGGGTTTTCTTACATTTGTAACTAAGTCGTCTATGGTTGTCGAATTTCTAATTATTTTAGTTATTCCTATTAGGCTTAATTACCTCGGGTTTGTAGCTTATTTTTATATTGTTTGGGGAATACCTTACAAGTAATATGAATTTTAACGGCCTAATTTGATTGCTGTCTTGTCTATTCTTAATTAAAACCGTTATTGCATTTATGATGATATAGAAGTTTTGATTGATGGATTGATTTTTAAAGGGTTGCATATTTTGGAGTAGGACTCTAAGAATTTTTGGAAAAATCTCTCCCATATAATTAATTAATGTTTTTGTATCGAGAGAATAAAAATTGCAACCATTAAGAAACAAACAAGAACAAAAGACGTCATGGAAACAATAAAAAGCTAAAGTTCAAGTGGTCAGGCCACACAATCAGAGGATGTGAAAAATGGTTAAAATTAGTCATGAATTGGTTCACAAGTGACAAGAAGAGAAAACAAGGTAGATCATTTAGACAGTGGGTTGTCGACATCAAAGCCATAGCAGGTGGTACATGGACAAGAGTAGATAATGATAGAGAGAAATGGCGACAGTTGGAGGAGGCCTTTTTCAACTAGTGACATACATAAGGGAGTCGATGCATGATGAGTGTTAAAAATGTGAAAAGTTTATTATAAATAATGTAATGTAATTTACTGTCTGAATAAAGGCTATTATTTTTATTATTATTGTCATAATATATCGGCGCATTACTTCTTGTTTGTTCAATAGACCATTAGAAAATTTTACACGAGGAGAAGGTTTTTTTTCATTATTTCAATGAAACATTATGGTAGATGTTTAAGATAAAGCTATTTCCGTACGGTCTCATTAGTTTAAATAAGTGATTAACTACCATTTTTTATACTTTATTTTTAATTTTGAAGTGGAGATTGAACAAAAACTAAAATGGTCTGTTGAACAAACAAGAACTGATGCGACGATATGAGGTATTTAAAACCGCATCAAAACGAAACAACTAACATCCTTAATTTATATGTAGGTATATAAAACTGCTGTATAAAATTATTTAAAAATCTTGGTTAAAATAAGCAATTTTGTAATGTTTTTTAAATAAAATAAATTGAATTTTTGATGTTTGATCTAGATATTTTTGTGTTTTTTTTTTTATTTTTCTCCCAGAGTACAGAGTGTATGAATATAAAAAATACAAGATGTGAAGATTAAAAAAAAAATTGCCCAGATAGGTTTACAAAGAGACAACCGAAGGTTTAAGAATATGGTTGGGATAAGTTGTTTAATATAAAGGAAGAAAATCACCCAGTAAACATTAAACATGTCCTCAGGGCCTCCTGTGTGGAGCTTATGTAAAAAAAACTACACAGCCCACGATATTTTTCCTAGTGTACCAGGATTTGGCAGTTGTTCTTTTCAATTTTTTTACGCCTAAATTCAATATTGTAGCGACGAACGTGCGATGCCAGTGGCAGTGGATTTATTTTATCCTGAAAAAACGCGAAAATAAAACAAATACTCAGATATCATCTGACTTAAGCGAAACATCCTGTTTATCTTCTCTTCATACTCTCACGGAGACTTTCGTCTTACATTTAAATATTAAGGAATCTCGTGTAGGGCTGAGTGCACAGATAAGGCTTTTGATTCTATATGTTAAGCAGCGCGAGCACTATCGAAGGATCTCGTCTCCTGGAGAACACAGCTTTTGTCAGGACTGGTGCTTTACGTCTTGAGTTAGGTGCTGAGCTTTTGTAGGGGGTTGAATCTCATAGTGAATGCCGGAGGCTGCATAATGTATAATATCATTTCGTGCTTAGATATCTTAAAATATCGACGGAGTGCTGTCTCTCAGTGAAGATTTTTTCTTAGTAACATTCGATTCAACTCCGGCAACTTTCAAACCTGCACAACCCCGAAAGAACAACACGACATAATTCTGGAGGGATGCTGTGTGACTGATAAGCAATTAACATTTAAACAGCACATACAAGATATTAACGATCGTATCACCTCCTTAATTAGGGTATTTAACCGGTTATCATATCTGCTACAAAATAAAATTTAAAAAAGGGTTTATATTTTAATCTCGTACATTCACATTTAAATTACTTGAATGATAAATGGAGAAACGCATGTCAAACATATATAAATGAATTAAAGGTAATAACAAATTAATTAAAAATACTACTTTACAGGTAATGCAGGTAACTCTATTAATGGAGGATCGAACGCCGTTGTCACCAACAAAAAACTGTCCAAAGACGTGAAATTAGCCGTCCATAATGGAGTACTGGTACCTACCCTGATGTATGGCTGTGAGGCATGTAACTGGCAGAGGAAGGATGAAAGTAGACTGAACGCTGTAGAAATGAGATCCCTGAGGCGTATGTGTGGTAAAACCATGAATGATCGTGTGAGAAATTTGAAAATAATGAGTAAGATCAAGAAAGGAACGCTCCGATGGTTTTGGCATGTGGAGCGAATGAAAGTGGAAAGGAGTGTAAGGAGAATATATGACGCAAATGTGAATGGTAGAAGAAGTCGAGGAAGCCCGAGAAAGACATGGTACGACCAGGTTCTTCTTCTTCTTTCGTATGGTGGGGGGTCAGAGGGGGACATCTAGGTCTGCGAGCCAGTCTAGGGCCTCAGGCGTTGCCCTGTGGACCTCATAAATCCCGCCGGGGAATGAATGGAGCGGGCATTCGTTGACCACATGTTCGGTGGTCTGCACCGCACCGCATTCACACGTCGCCGACTCTTTAAGGCCCCATCTATGCATCATGTGAGCACAACGGCTATGGGAGCACCTTATTCTATTGATGGCAGTCCAGTGTTTGCGAGGCAATGAGAACCCAGGCTGTCTCTCAGTGGGGTCTTGCACGAGATCGGCGTTTTTGACGTTGGCTGATTGCCACTCAAGCTTCCACCTATCTTCTGGGGTGAGAGGTGTTCGAAGGAGTCTTTCTCCTTCCGTCCAGAAGGGTTTTCGAGACTTTAAGCGGCATGCCGGGTGAGAAACGACATCATCAGTGGCAGTGGATTTATTTTATCCTGAAAAAACGCGAAAATAAAACAAATACTCAGGTATCATCTGACTTAAGCGAAACATCCTGTTTATCTTCTCTTCATACTCTCACGGAGACTTTCGTCTTACATTTAAATATTAAGGAATCTCGTGTAGGGCTGAGTGCACAGATAAGGCTTTTGATTCTATATGTTAAGCAGCGCGAGCACTATCGAAGGATCTCGTCTCCTGGAGAACACAGCTTTTGTCAGGACTGGTGCTTTACGTCTTGAGTTAGGTGCTGAGCTTTTGTAGGGGGTTGAATCTCATAGTGAATGCCGGAGGCTGCATAATGTATAATATCATTTCGTGCTTAGATATCTTAAAATATCGACGGAGTGCTGTCTCTCAGTGAAGATTTTTTCTAAGTAACATTCGATTCAACTCCGGCAACTTTCAAACCTGCACAACCCCGAATGAACAACACGACATAATTCTGGAGGGATGCTGTGTGACTGATAAGCAATTAACATTTAAACAGCACATACAAGATATTAACGATCGTATCACCTCCTTAATTAGGGTATTTAACCGGTTATCATATCTGCTACAAAATAAAATTTAAAAAAGGGTTTATATTTTAATCTCGTACATTCACATTTAAATTACTTGAATGATAAATGGAGAAACGCATGTCAAACATATATAAATGAATTAAAGGTAATAACAAATTAATTAAAAATACTACTTTACAGGTAATGCAGGTAACTCTATTAATGGAGGATCGAACGCCGTTGTCACCAACAAAAAACTGTCCAAAGACGTGAAATTAGCCGTCCATAATGGAGTACTGGTACCTACCCTGATGTATGGCTGTGAGGCATGTAACTGGCAGAGGAAGGATGAAAGTAGACTGAACGCTGTAGAAATGAGATCCCTGAGGCGTATGTGTGGTAAAACCATGAATGATCGTGTGAGAAATTTGAAAATAATGAGTAAGATCAAGAAAGGAACGCTCCGATGGTTTTGGCATGTGGAGCGAATGAAAGTGGAAAGGAGTGTAAGGAGAATATATGACGCAAATGTGAATGGTAGAAGAAGTCGAGGACGCCCGAGAAAGACATGGTACGACCAGGTTCTTCTTCTTCTTTCGTATGGTGGGGGGTCAGAGGGGGACATCTAGGTCTGCGAGCCAGTCTAGGGCCTCAGGCGTTGCCCTGTGGACCTCATCAATCCCGCCGGGGAATGAATGGAGCGGGCATTCGTTGACCACATGTTCGGTGGTCTGCAACGCACCGCATTCACACGTCGCCGACTCTTTAAGGCCCCATCTATGCATCATGTGAGCACAACGGCTATGGGAGCACCTTATTCTATTGATGGCAGTCCAGAGTTTGCGAGGCAATGAGAACCCAGGCTGTCTCTCAGTGGGGTCTTGCACGAGATCGGCGTTTTTGACGTTGGCTGATTGCCACTCAAGCTTCCACCTATCTTCTTGGGTGAGAGGTGTTCGAAGGAGTCTTTCTCCTTCCGTCCAGAAGGGTTTTCGAGACTTTAAGCGGCATGCCGGGTGGGAAACGACATCATCGTGCAAGGGTATTTCGCTTTTTTGCAGCGCCTTCTTGTATTCCCTCAGTGTTGCAATCTCTCGCCTGATATTTGGCGGGGTTATATTTGCAAGTACGGGGAGCCAAGGAAGAGGAGTCGATTTTAAGGTTCCGCTGATGGTTCGCATTGTGGCATTAAGCTGAACGTCGACCATGGAAGTGTGGGCGCTTCTGGCCCATACTGGAGCACAGTATTCAGCTGCTGAGAAAACCAGGGCAATGGATGCCGTTCTGAGCGTGTTGGCGTCGCATCCCCAGCTAGTACCAGCCAGCTTATTGACTAAGTTTAGTCATGTCCTGGTTTTTTTGCCCACTGTTTCCATGTGTTTCCGGTAATTCAGGCTCCTGTCCAAAGTTATTCCAAGATAGCGGGGATGGGGTTCATGGTAAATATTTTTTCCATCAAACTGAACACAGAGTTTTGCGTTTGCCTGTGAATTACTGAGATGGAAAGCTGTCACAACTGTTTTCGACCCATTTGGCTTTAGTCGCCAATTGAGGAAAAATTCTTCCATAGCCTTGAGGTCAGAATTAAGGATCTCTTCTGCTGCATTGAGGGTTTTGGCTTGGACTGTGATGGCGAAGTCATCTGCGTAAGCAAATTTTCTGCCTTCAGTGTGAGGAAGATCTCGGGTATAGATATTGAAGAGTGATGGGGCCAGCACTGAGCCTTGGGCAAGGCCATTATTCAGGTGCATTTTTTTGCTTTTTAGCCCTCCTAGGAAAACCCTGAAAGTACGGCCAGTTAGTAGTTGCTCAATAAGTCGTACTGTGTTGCCATCCTCTATGGTGTCGTAGAGCTTGACAAGGAGGCCTTTGTGCCACACCGTGTCGTAAGCCGCAGAGAGATCAATGAACGCTGCCGCAGTCTTAAGCCGTTTCTGGAATCCAGATTCGATGTGTGTTGTACGACCAGGTGAATCAGATACTTGAGTCGGGCCATGTCAAGAGTCAGAATAATAGAAGAGCATGTATGAGAAGTTGTATGAATGTAAACGAGGCAAGGAGTGTGTGCCAAGATCGAGTTGTTTGGCGGTCCGTCCTCTCTGCCTACCCCTGCGGGGAAACGGCGTGATGGTTAGTTAGTTAATTACTACTTTACTACAGATCTAGAACATCCACAAAAAAATTATGTATGGAAAAAAATGTCGCACCATGTAAACATCCGTGTACATAGATTTTCATACAAAACTACCATTGTAGTTCAATTTCTAATTGAAGAATTCGTCACAAGATGACGCAACTTTCGTCGGCAAGACGCAAAGGGAAGTTCCCTTCCTAGGTATAAGTTCTACGAATTTGTGAACCTGGTGTATCTCGAGTCCGCTTTTGTTACTCGAGGAAGCAACAGTTCAAAAATCGAGCTCCGAACAGTGCATCGCGTTTCGAACAGTTTATTTTCTAATCATTATTCGCGTCATCTGGTTCTTTTGTTTCCTTCCATTCTCATAGTAATTCGTTCCATCAGTTTCCAAACAAAAACAATTTTCATGGTGACAAAATATTGAGCTGTCAGCTTTCAAAGCAGTGTTGTGTTTTTCATTTTTTTTTTACCAAATCCAAGCCTGCAGACCCCCGTTTACACATTGACCTTCCACAGTCTACCTTTCTCACTATTGACCTACGCATAAGACCCTGGATTCGATGTCTACACTCCACCAACAACTTGCCGCCGTGGGTGCTACAGAAGCACAACTTGAAGAATTTTTGGCAAAAAAATCTAAGGTAACGAGGTCCAGACGCTCAACTGCTCTATACCTAAAGCACTTCGGAAGTGAAGAAGATGTCTCCGACTACTCTTTGAAAACAACAACAACTCCCACCCTCACTACGTCTTTGACCTCCGTCTCCCCTTCCACCTTGACTTCTGCCCCTTTTTCAACAGCTCCCACCTCTTCGACAACCACCTCCAGCTCAACATCAACCGCTCCATCCTCTTCCGTAAACTCATTCCCCCCGCTATGGGTGACTCCAGCTCACAAGAAACGAAGGGCGTGCGCTTCTCCTCCTCCGTCCACCGAAGTTATAAAAACCTCAAATCGTTTCTCCGCCCTCGCTACAGACGATGAAATTGCACCACCGCCACTTCTAAATTCCGTGTCTGACTCCACCGCAAATATAACCGATGCCACAAAAACGAGGCCTATTAAGATCCCTCCAATTTTTATAAAATCGGAAAAAAATTGGAGCCTCCTGGAAAAGCGCCTCTTGAACGCTGGGGTTAATATAATTAACGCAAAGGCCATTCCAACAGGGGTGGTTCTAAATACTGGCGACTCCACCAGCTTCAGGCTGGCTACAAAGATGCTCCAGGAGGACACAACCCCCTTCCATACATTTCAGCTTGCAGAAGAAAAATTAACCAAGGCGGTTCTGCGAGGGATTCCGACGACAATTAGCGAAGAAGAGGTCCGCCTGGAACTTCTAGATCTCAACCTCCCAGTTAATTCTGTAACTCGGATGAGATCCGGGCCAGACAGGAAAAACATTCCACTAGTCCTTGTACAACTGGATCATGGTGAGGCGGGACAAAAAAATTTCTCCCTCACTTCCCTCTTTCACCTCAAGATAAGAGTCGAGTATCTTAATAAAAAAACAGCCCCCTCTCAGTGTCACCGCTGCCAGAATTTTGGACACTCTTCAATGATGTGCCACCTGCCTCCCCGCTGCGTCAAGTGCGCGGGTGATCATTTCACGCAGGAATGCAAGAAGCAGAGAGAAGATGGTCCCGCTACCTGCGCAAACTGTTCTGGAGCCCATCCGGCAAATTATAAGGAATGTCCGAAAAGACCATCTCCACAACCCATCTTGCAAACCGTACGTAATGCCACTTTCACCTCGCATAGCACAAATCCCTCCTTATCATACGCGCAGGCCACTGCCCAAACCCCACTAACGTCCACATCCCCCTCAGCTCCCTCAACGTCAACCTCCCACACACCTCCTTCCACCCCCTTCAACATTTTTGAATTTTTCAAAAATTTCAATTTCTCCAAGGTTGGCGATCTTCTTTCCGACCTCATCCCCAAATTTCAGTCTGCCACCTCACCGGCAGACTACATATCTATCATTTTCTCCGCCGCCCCTCAGATTTTTTCACTTTTTTCAGTGTAAATGGCTAGCTCTACTACCATGCCCTCCGTGCTACGTATGGCATTTTGGAATGCTAATGGTCTCTTAAAAAATATACATGAATTACGTATTTTTGCAAATACACACGCTCTTGACGTTTTACTTATTAATGAAACTCACCTCAACCCATCACAAATTCCAAAACTTTCAAACTATACGTTATATAGAAACGACCGCCAAAACACGAGAGGTGGGGGCACTGCTATTTTCGTAAAATCGAAAATCGCCCACAAATATAACATTACACCCACATTGTCGTCTATTGAATCAACCTCAATCACAATACATACAAAACATTCAGGCCCATTAAGAATAAACTCCATCTATCACCGTCCGCAAGATAAGCTTGATCCAAAAGACCTCGATACTCTTCTCGATAGCCACACTCCTACTATTCTCGCTGGGGACTTTAACTCAAAGCACCCCAATTGGAATAGTAGGATTACTAACTCCAATGGGCGTATCTTACAAAAGTACGCTAGCGCACATCCTGAACTCTTCATCGCGGGCCCAATTGCACCCACACACTTCCCGAACAGCGGGGCTAGACCCGATGTTCTCGACATTGCACTCCTCCACAAATTACCCTGGGTCTACAGTATCGAAACCATAAATGACCTAAGCTCAGATCATAATCCAGTTTTGCTCACTCTTAATCGACTTTCCACTCCAATGGCACCGCGCAAATCTATAAAAACTGATTGGACGTATTTCACTCACAGAGTTGGGGAAAAAACAATCATCCCTCAAAATATTTCTGACGGCCCCGAACTAGACAAGGCAGTTGACGACTTTGCCGATATAATCACATCTTCCATCACCGATGCCTCTAAAACTCTTCCTGAACGTTCCGCCCTTAATCTCAAAAGTGACCTCCCAATCGACATCCAGGAATTAATCTCTACAAAAAACAATCTTCGCCGACACTGGCACAGAAACCGAAATCCCTCAGTCAAAAAAAACTATCAATAGAATTCAAGCACTTATTAGAAAGAAACTTTCCGAGCTTTCACACTCCACCTGGAACAAAAAAATTCAAAATATAAATCCACAGGATGGCTCCCTATGGAAATTATGCAAATCTCTCCAAACTACCCCATCCCCAAACCATCCCATTCATACCGAAAACGGCCTCATATTTGACGATCAAGGTAAATCGGAGGCGTTTGCCGATAATCTTGAATTTCAATTTAGCCCCAGCTCCAAGCACGCCGACCCAGTCCATATAGCAAATGTCAACCATCAAATAGACATAATTTTCGACTCCCTTCCCGGAACAAATGTACATTTCACCACCCCATCAGAAGTCCGAAGGGCCATAAAACACCGCAGCAACAAAAAAGCTCCTGGTCCAGATGGCATAACAAACTTTGCCCTTAAAGCCCTCCCCCCTAAAAGCATTCTCGCCATTGTGAGCCTCATAAATTCCGCACTCAGACTGCGTTATTTTCCCAAAAGTTGGAAACACGCGCACGTCATTCTCATCCCAAAACCTGGGAAGGACCCGAAATTCTGTGAGAACCATCGTCCCATCAGTCTTCTCTCAAATGTTGGTAAAATATTCGAACAAATTCTCCTTACTCGGCTCTTAAAGCACATTCACGAGGTGAAAACCCTCCCTGATGAACAACATGGCTTCAGATCTCAACACTCAACCCTTCATCAACTACTCAGAGTTTCCGAACTGATTCTAGGCGGCTTCAACTCCCAATGGTCCACTGGCGCCATTTTCCTGGACATAGCCAAAGCCTTCGACAAAGTGTGGTCGAATGGACTGCTTCTCAAATTGCACAACATTGACATCGATCCCCAACTCTTCGGTATCTTAAAATCATTTCTTCGGCACCGGACTTTTCAAGTAAAGATCCGAGATGCACTCTCAACTCCCAGATTCATGACAGCAGGCGTCCCGCAAGGGTCCCTGCTTTCCCCCACCCTCTTCAATATCTACATACACGATATACCACTCACGGAGAACCAACATTCGTATAAAGCCTTGTACGCTGACGACACCGCCATTATGGTTCGATACAGTTCTCCCAGGATGATCACACTTCGCTTACAACACAACATAAACATACTCCAAGACTTTTATAACAAATGGCGTATAGACGTGAACCCTTCCAAGAGCGCTGCTATTTTCTTCTCGCGAAGAAAGGTTCGCAGCACTCCTAAAGGTCACGTTTCCATGTACGGCCAAGCAATACCCTGGCAAAACAACGTTAAATACCTTGGAGTCACACTCGATAAAAAACTCACATGGCACACACACATCAAACATACAATTAAAAAAACCAAAAACGCTGCCGCATCCCTTTACCCGCTTTTAAATTATAATAGTCAAACGTCACTACAGAACAAAATTCTTATTTACAAATCAAAATTGCGACCCATCATGACTTACGCCGCCCCAATTTGGGCCACAAGCAATACTAAGAGTCTAGAAACCTTCCAAAATGTCTTGCTTAGAAGATTCACCAAAAGCCCTTGGTTCGTCCGAAATAGCATTATTAATTCAGGCACGAAAATTCCTCCACTTAAAAAACACATAATAGATCTAGCCAAAACATTTTTCTCCAAACTTGCTTCAAATTCAAACCCAAGCATCTCATGTCTCGGGCAATCAAGTCCCGATGACAATCTCCTCCACCGCCTGCCCATTTCCATCCTTCATCCACCTTGATGCGCGGGCTATAATAAAATTTACCTTTGTTCTCTTATATAAAAGATAAATAAATAATTATATATATTTATTATGGTATACATATTTGTTGCATATGAATACATACATGCATGGGTGTATGTAAAAATGTCTGTATGTGTGTGTTTATCTATACAAAATGTATACCACTCACAGATAAACAAACCATCAAAAAAAAATTATTAATGTCCTTCATCTTGCCCAAGGTAGCCCGAACATCGGGCAAAAAAAAAAAATCCATCAGGTGACATTACTACAGTTTGCAAGACAAAGGGGTTAATTTCTCCCTGTAACTTGCCAAAAACCAATATATAATATAATATACCTGGTGTATCTCCCTAATTTCGGAAGATTGGCGGTAATTCTCAGTTGTATCAAGCGGCTGTAAGCGACATATGACGTGACGTCATCGTCCGTCTCGGTTAACTTTTCACTGTGACTTGCCATCACTGGTTGACACTGTTGACAGTGGATACGAGGAACGGGCTAATTTTGGAACCAGTTCCTATTGGATTTACATAATGATCACCTACACTAACTTAGCGAAGCCGAACTTAAAGCGCCCGCAAGGCCTAGCAGTAAAAACCTGTGGAGCGGGTTTTCAACTGCTAGTTTATATAACTGGCTCCAGACGACATTAAAAATGAAAAAAGTCTGAATAGATTAAAAAAAAATTTATTATATTTTATTCATAATCCACAAAACAATGCAGCACTGTAAAGTGTATGTGTGTGTAAAGTGTATGTAAAGTGTATTTGGTTCAGATATTTCTAGTTAAATAAGTGAAAATATAATTTTATTTTTTCTAAAATAAACTCTTTAAAAAGGGCGTAATATGAACACTTAAAAAAAACAAAAGCTTCCTAAAACTTTTATCTTATTTTTATTTATAACATTATTTAGATGCTTACTTAGATACATACTTTATTTTTATTCATAACATTACTTCCTAAAACTTTTATCTTATTTTTATTTATAACATTACTTAGATGCTTACTTAGATACATACTTTATTTATATTCATAACATTACTTCCTAAAACTTTTATCTTATTTTTATTTATAACATTACTTAGATGCTTACTTAGATACATACTTTATTTTTATTCATAACATTACTTCCTAAAACTTTTATCTTATTTTTATTTATAACTTATTTATAATAGCTTGTGTCGCTCTCCATAGAGAGAAAAAAAATGGCCTTATTTTTAAACGCCCGGGCTCTCAAAAGTTTCGTATGATCTGTGGCTATTCGAAAACGTAAAAATAAATGAAATTATTGTTCACTCTTAGCCCGCTAAAATGGCCGGAAGTTTTGAAAAAAAAAAATAGATTTCGTGATTTGGAAAAAAAATAAACCAATGCGTTCATATTTTATATTTTGCACCAAACTTAATTTTTATTCTATATTGCAGTACAAATAACGCAAAAAAATTTTTTTTGAAAAAATTTAAAGGGGGAAATTAACACTTTTTCTGTATAACATCAGTATTCTTGTTGACTTACTTGTATTCATAAACTTGTTTTTTTTTCTTCATTTTTGTCAGCTGTACGCATTTTTTAATAATAAATTAACGTTAAAATGTCAAATTATTGAAAAAAAATTATAATAATAATTTTTAAAAAAAGTTTCTGCCCTGATGATGGACA
Organism: Limnephilus marmoratus; assembly: GCA_917880885.1. Classification (NCBI taxonomy): domain Eukaryota; kingdom Metazoa; phylum Arthropoda; class Insecta; order Trichoptera; family Limnephilidae; genus Limnephilus; species Limnephilus marmoratus. Next base: position 42,061,532 of record OU862928.1, read on the forward strand.
CTGCAACGATGTCCGAAACGTTGGCTAAAGAAGGAGGTAGCGCAACACGGCATAACAGCCCAAAAACAAATAACGAAAATGATTTTGGCCGTGAAAAACTCAAAAAAAAAAAAAATCTTAAAACTTATCCAAAAAGTTTTTGGTTTGTTTTCTGATTTTCAATGCATTTTAGCGGGCTAATAACCATTAAAAAAAAAAAATTAAATGCAGTTCTCATTTTCTTTGTAAGACGCAACTTTTGAGACCCGGGCGTTTCTGAATTCAAAATTTGAAATAATTGACACATCCTAATTTATAAGCCAATCATACATATAAATTACGATTCATAGATCACCAATATCTCAAATTCGTGTAAATGGCAGAAGAACCTTTTCGACCCAAGGGAATGAAACGGCATAAATGTTCTTACTTGTATAGCTATTCAGGCTGTTTAAACTTTCAGCGTGACAAAAAAAAACAGTGCTTTCCACAATCTTGTTCAGGCTACGACAAGATATATGGCTAAATAAAGAAGGTAGCAGTGTTATATGGGCGATGCTACGTCTGATAGGCTAACATGACGGATACAGGAACGGGACTGTGAGCCGCGCTGATAATGCCAGCGAGATAAGGAAGGAAACGGGAATTTACTGGAGGAAAGGCTTTGGGAAGGCCGGGGTGGTTTTCAACTGATCAAGATTAAAAAATAAATAAATCGGCGAATATGCCAGATGCGCGATTGTGGCTGGATATTACGTAATATATCATAATAAAACACCCACAAAGCCTTGTTATTTTGAATTATTACCAGACCTGATTATTTAAATTTATTTATTACAATACAACACATTACAAAATGATGCTTTGTCTGTTCAGCTGGGAAGGATTCCCGTTTCAGGACTGCCAAATTGCATATTTAGTTCATAATATTCTTAACAAAGAAATGGTTTCGGAACATTAATAATTGCATTCGGAACAAAGGGATGGTTTCTTTATGTCACATTCACAATATGAGATTCTTTCCAGGCCTGTGATAAATATGGAAACAGCCTCTGTGAAAGATGGATTTTTTTTAAGTGAAAACATCGTTAGTGCCGTTGTTATTTGAAACTCGATGAAACGAAAAATAGCGACATTACAAAGAGACAAACACATCTATAGGAGTTAGCCTGAGAGATAATGAGATGGTATAATCGTCTCCTCTCTGTGTGGTGCTTCGTAGCCTCCCCTCTCTTGTCTACTTTAGTTTTCTGAAGGTTCCACTTCTACCGTGTGCAATTTTTATTTTTTTTAATTAGCTTCACACAGTCCCTGAGAAAAATAATACCCCTCAGATCATTTTGTCATCTTTGGGGATGCTGTGCGGAGGGTCTTTTTAGGAAAGAAAGGAGAGGAAGTCCTAGGAAGGGAAAAGGTATTAGGGATGGATAGAAATCTGGAAGTCAGTGTGTCCCAGGAGTGAAGCACGCAAGAATCCATACCTCCCACTGCGGGGCAAGGCGAGGTTCCAAGAGAGTACGGCTGGAGAAGTCAAACAGCTCCGCTATCAAACTATCCGCCGCTAGACCCGGACAAACCTCACCCCATGAACCCGGGCATCCCTGCTATGTCACCAAAGCAGCGAACCACTTGGGGTGAACTATGGCAGAGGTGTTGGTTATCCAATAAATGGTTCCCGGGGCGGCGGTACTCATAACCGCATCTAAAATTGGTAAAGCGTTAGAAAGGGTAAGATGTTATTATCGTCGGTTTTCATGTTTTTTTTAATATGTTTAAATTAATACGGTACTCCTACAGATTAGAAATATTTAATGCAGAAATATTTGTGTAATCATCATCATCATCATTATTGGCTCTACAACCCATATTTGAGTAATACACTATCTTAAATAACAAAGAGGCCAATGCAATTAAATAAATAAAAGTATTTTCTAAAATTATTTTTGGAATAACGAGTAAACTTCAAAAAATTGTAATATTTAATCATTGTAGACAATATTAGCAACGATTATTATAAGCAATAATAATTATCAGCCTGAAACACTCATCTACATTGAAAAAATCTTCCGAGAAAAGATACATGCCGCCAACGGGACTTGAACCCGTGTCCTTCTGATTGCCGGTCAGGTGCTCTACCACTGAGCGATGTCGGCTTATCTTTATATCCGCCAAATAATTCAATATATACTAGTTTTTCATTCAACAATTACTGCTTATTACATTTTTCCACCTGAAAACAACCAACTTTATTTTTAGCAATTTATTTGAATATGGCATTGCAACGCATGCCGATTTTTTTTTTTTTTACACGAGCTCCACACAGGAAGCCCTGAGGAAAATAATTTCCCTCAGGGCCTATGTCATCGATTAAACAAAAATGATTAAAAAATTCAAACCATTTTGCCGTTTCTTCGGTTAGATATGTCCGGGAATAAAGTTGGAATTTTTGCATACCTGAAACAAAAGAAAACGTAGAATTAAAATCAGTTCCATTGTTGAAATAAAAAATCAAAATTATCTACTATGTAATTTCAGATGTGTGTGTGTCTGTCCGTGAAACTAAATTCGAACAGGTAGAGAAAAGAATTCAATCAAGCGATATAGATTCTATGTACTATACAGGTTGTTAAGGGAAGTTCTTGACTTATTTTCACCAGCGATTTCTGACATTATATGGAGTAAAACTTTAATCATATTTTGATCTCTGGTGACATTTTTGAAGTTTTTTTCAACTTAAAACAGTTAGGGGAAGGGTGAGGGGTCAAGCCAGTTTTACTCGGCTGAGTGACCGGAGACGATATGTGGAAAAAAAATTGTTTTATTTTGCAGATAAAAATTTTTGAAAAAAGATCTAGTCACCGGAGACCAAAATTTCACTTACATTTTTTACTCCAAATAACGCCAGGGAACACAACATTAAAGTAAGTCAAAGTTAATGCCCTGTGTAATAGACATTTTGAAATAAAAATATTTTTATTGTTATTTTCAAAATTGGAACTCATTTGTTCACGATTCTGAGTATCCCATGATTATTCATGGATCTGCGCTGATATACAACAAAATCTCTATGTTCAAATGGTTCCATGCCAACTCAGAATGAAACTAACTCAGAAACACCTCAGAAAGATCATTAACAGCTATGAAAAAATAATTTTAAAATAGCCGGTAACCCTAACCTAACTTAACCTATTTAACCAATTTTTTTATCATCACTCTTAATGACCTTTTGAGGTGCTTCTGAGTTGGTTTTATTCTGAGTAGTCCGGTCACCGTTCAAGTAGTACAAATTTATAGACATCCACAAGATGTGAGATTTAATTCCTGTTCCATATAATTTATTTGGTCCATATAATGCATTCATCCATCTTTGTTAATTTACACGAAAACCATAAAACACTATACAAAGCAACACAAATAATACGCAATACCCGAGCCAAAAATAAATAAAACTCCTTGGATACGCGCCATAAATATATTTGGATCCATTTGGGCATTAATTTCTTTAAATTAATAATTTATGCTATGAGACCATGAGGGCGCCATCTATGGTTTTTGTATTGTATTGAATTTACCTATGTGACTTGAAATTCAGTATATTCATGCATTTCCTTACCTCTGTGAAGCAGGCAATTACTTCCGACGGGAGTGTTAGTGAAAAGCCAACAGATGTCACTCCTAGTCAGTCATTATCAAATAATTCACCCAATAATTGAATTATTGTTGTTACCTAAGATTTGGCACGTATTATTAATAGGCAGATTTATATTTCATTGTTGAAACTTCCTTGCTGTGCGAAACATCTGTTGAGATTATGCAATGCCGCCTTGGCAGAAATTGATATTTTTAATGAAAAGAAGTGTCTTTTGTGTTGGACATCGTGCATGAGCTGCATTCTCTGAGTGAGTATTGTTTTGTTTTCACTTTGGATTTTGGAATTGCTGGGTCAACTGTTTTGTGTCACATAGGGAAGAATTTAACTTTCCTTGATTTACATACTACACTCCTTTTTTCCAAAACCACCTTTGGACAAAGACATTTTAAACACATAGCTTGCAAACTATACAATACGCTGAATCCTTGACAAAATTCAAACAAGATATTAAGAAAAGGATTGTAAGTATTGGACGCGTACTTCTACAAACATCTGTTAAATAAATCGCTATTCACATACGACCTAACGTATATAAAATAAATTAAAATAATGGAATAATAGAAATTTATCTCCATAAACAGATTTGACAGGATTTACTACTTTATATTTAAGAAGGGTGAATGCCGGTAACTCCATTAATGGTGGACTGAATGCCGTTGGCGCTAATAAAAAACTGTCAAAAGAAGCGAAGCTAGCAGTCCACAATGGAGTCCTGGTACCTACCCTGATGTATGGCAGTGAGGCATGGAACTGGCAAAGGAAGGATGAAAGTAAGCTGAATGCTGTTGAAATGAGATCCCTGAGACGTATGTGTGGTAAAACAATGTATGATCGTGTGAGAAATGTGGATATCCGCAAAGAATGTAAGGCTGGTGTAAGCATAATGAGTAAGATTAAGAAAGGGACCCTCAGATGGTTTGGGCATGTAGAGCGAATGAACGAAGAACGTAGTGTAAGAAGAATATACGACGCGAATGTGAACGGTAGAAGAAGTCGGGGACGTCCGAGGAAGACGTGGCACTATCAAGTGAATCAAATACTTGAGTCGGGCCATGTCAAAAGTCAGAATAATAGAAGAGAATGTATGAGACGTTGTATGAATGTGAGTGAGGCAAAGAGTGTGTGCCAAGACCGAGTTGTTTGGCGGTCCGTCCTCTCTGCCTACCCCTGCGGGGAAACGGCGTGATGGTTAGTTAGTTAGTTAGTTTACTACTTTACTTCATCTCCTCCAACATTCATAAGATAACTCTCTTTAGAAGATTTACCCACCCTTCCAATTACTTTTCAGTTGTAATTCTATTCAAACTAATATGTATTTTACCTTAAGTATTCTTGTAACTTCGATATTCATTTATGTACCTCTACGCCTGTCTCGACACAGGTATATCCTAGTGATGCAGGCATCGAAAAGCCAAATGTAAATATTGAAGGAGGTAGTGCAACACGATATAACACCCCAAAAACCAAGAAAGAAAAAAACGATATTCGTATAAATTGGCGATGGCGAAAATATGAACTCACGCTATATCTTTATATTTTAACTAGCTGGTACCCGGCATGCGTTGCTATGCCATTAATTAAAGAAATTGTTTCTTCCTGCGTGTCCTTTCCCATTCGTCCTGTTCCCCTTCCGCCCCCCCTCCATTCCTCTCCCGCGTCCTCTATCCCTCTCGCGTTTGCACTCCGCCTCCTCCACCTTCCCTCTCCTCACTCCACTCCCCCCCCTTCACCCGTTCTGTAAACCCTTCCCCGAGTTCCCCTTCCCCCTCCCAGGTTCCCCTCCCCCCTCCATGATTCCCCTCCCCCCCTCCCGCGTTCCATAAATTAATTCCCGTACATTTAGTTTTCAAATAGCTCGCGTAACACCTATTGCAATTTTTAATACAAATTTTATAATGCCAGAGCTCACCAGACAATAACGAACACAAAAAAATATATCCAATTTGGTGCATGCGTTCTCTAGTTACATACATTTCGGCGATTCATTTTAAACTAAATTTTAAACATCAGTAGTTTTACAGTCTGGTGAGCTCTGGCATTATAAAATTTGTATTAAAAATTGCAATAGGTGTTACGCGAGCTATTTGAAAACTAAATGTATATATATATAAGAGAGAAGAGAGATTTGGCAACCACATCTGCTGTCATTATGTCATAGACGGCAGCGCCCTCTTTTTTGCCAGCTTATACGTGTAGTACTCTAAAAAAAGATTAAAAAATAAAAATTAAACGGTTTCATAATACTCTACCGTCTAGGCGACTGAATCCCCTCGACGCGTAATTTTTTATTACATTTCTTCTCCTCAAGAATAAATTTACCACAAAATTTAAAATAAATCATCTCGTAGCCGAGATAAAAAAAACCCCAAGTTAATTTGGGTAATTTTTTCACCAATGAATTACAAAGTTCTCCAAGGAAGAAAGAATTAGAACACCTGGCCTGATAAATTAAGAGATAAATTTACCTGGAAAAATTCCTAAAAACAGCCTGCGAATTTACCCCCTTCATCCCCGCAATGCGGAGAACTTTTATTCGGCCGATAACATTGTGTTTTTTAATGCGCACAGTAAATTAACTCTTTCAAACCTTGCGTTGGTACATTTTTAAATCAAAAATTAATAGGATACTTTGTTTTAATCATGTGTATTGTTTATGAAAAACTGACATGTTTCGTAAGCAATTCTTACTTCATCATGGGATTTATTCATCGAATATGTAAATCTTTCAAAGATTCTCTATCAATTCTAACTCTTTACAATGCCTTAATTAGAAGTAAACTTGAATATGGAAGCACTATTTGGAATCCAAATTACTGCAAGTATGAAAATATTGTAGATTTAGTTAAAAAAAATGCTAAGACTGTTTTCTTTTAAATGTCAATTACATGAACATCTTAGATCATGCGACATGCGACTTGAATACTTCAAAATTAATACACTTAAAATCAGAAGGCAATTGACTGATCTAATATGTTTACATAAAATAATTCACGGCCATCTTAATACTTCATTGTGTCTTAACAACATTGATATAAATGTGCCCAATTCCCATTGCTTACCACACCATAGTATGTTTCACCTGAATACATTTAAAACAATATCGCCTATTTTAGCCCTATGACCCAAATATGTCGACTGAAGTAGATATTTTTGTCGATAATAATTTATATGGTTTAAAAAAAATACTCTGCGATTGCTGAAAAATATGTGCTAAATTTTATGCATCATAGAAGATATGGAACAACAAAGAAGAGCAATTAACATACGGGCCGGAATGCTCTCAAGGCGGTTCTACCACTGTAGCGAAAATGTCAGAAAATTACTATTCAAGACATACTGTACTGCCCTGTATACGTCTGAACTGTGGACACAATACCCAGCAGCGCAATGGGACAAACTGAGGGTTTGATACAATAATGCATATAGGCAACTTATGCAACTACCGAGGTTCTGCAGTGCCTCCACGATTTTCACCGAGGGGAGGGTGCACTCATTCCCAGCCTTACCGAGTGGCTCAGTTCCCCAATAAATGAGCGATGGATGCAGATGATGAGGCGACCTCCATGATGGACGATCCCAAAATATCTTTTTATTTTTAATTCTGTCTGCTTATTATTTATTTTAATTTAATGCTTATTTTTTGTTATTTGTATTTTTCATTTTATGTTTTAATTAGGTACCTACCTAATATTTAAACTTATTTATTTATTTTATAGTTGTTTATGTAATATGGCAGGCTGGGATTGCACTACCCTCCCAGTCCTGCTGGAATAAAAACTTAAATAAATAAAAATAAATAAAAATTTGTGTCACTGTCTTTTATCTTGACTCTCTTTAATTTTTATTTGAGAAAACTTTGTATTTTAATAATTTTCTATTTCTAACTGTTTTTTGTTTTATTAATTTTATCTAATTTTTATTTTAACTAAGTATTCCAAAATTAATCATTGTATTATTTGGCTAATTGATAGTATGTAAATTTTTACTTTATCTTATTTGTATCCTTAACGAGTTTTTATAACTGGGTTGTTCTCATATGTGTGTAAATAAATAAAAAATCAGGGTTTACGTAAACCCTACAAAGATTCTCAAAATTTTTCAAAAGTTCATGTTCAAACCCTAGAAGTCCAATCTGGGTCATTTTTACCTTTACGCAAACAAATATCTGCTTTCTCTTTCGCACACTTCTTTCGATTGCCCTGATTAATCGAACCAACTTAGTACTGTTGTAGGTTAATTTGACCTATGTTTAAGCTTTTTGCAATTTATTTATTTGTAAGAAACAAACAGCTTTTACATAATATACAGTGATAAATACACAAGTGAACCGAAGTCAAGCCACAGAAGTTTCTTATGCTAAAGTACACCGGAAATGAAATTTTAATATCTTAAAATTAATTTTGGGTAATTGGAAGGGGAGAGGACGAGGAATATAGAAAAAGGATAGGAGATGTTCCCGATACATTCTATACTCTCATCGGTCGTAGGCGTTACTTCATACCGATATTTCTTTAGGTTATTACTAAAAATGTCAATGCTGTGAAATTTTGTATTATATTGTTCACATACACGAGGAATTGGGGAATTTTTTAAATTTTGTAATTTGATGATAAGTTAGAAAAGTGTTTATAAACAAAAAATATTTATATAAAACTGTTTAATTGTTACAAAACATTTATTGGTTAGTAGAATAAAGAAAAATTTGTTTCTTTTTTTTTAAATATTTTTAGTTTAAAAAAGAAGCACCGACCGAAAGGTTCTCATTTTGAACCAAGTTTTTATATTAATTAGTATCTAATAGTTGTTTTTTTAAGTCTAATAAATAAATATTATTCTACTTATGCGTTTTTTCATTTCCTAAATAGTTAAAACGAATAAATAATGATAAAAAATAATAAATTACACAGAATAAACTATGTTTCAATAGTGTATTTATTCGTGTAGGTAAATTTGACCTGCGATTGAACTTTTTAGATAGCAAAATATGATTGGGCTCTAGGGTTAAAAATAGTATTATAAATGATATTTGGTAAAATTTCTAGGATAAACAAAAAAAATGTTAGGGATTTTAAATTTTAATATTAAGAATTCATTTATATTTTTAAACATTAACCTCACACAGGTGGACCTGAGCAAAATAATATCCTTCATAGATATATCATCTTTGAAGATGTTGTGTGGAGAATCTTTTTGAGGAGAGTAAGGAGTGGACACGGGTCTTGAAGAGACTTGTTGTAGGAGGGAGGAAACACAGAGGCCGGCAAATAGTTCCTCAGCCGAGTTGTTGAATTTAAGAACGGGTTTTATAAACGATCCTTTGTCATTGACAAATGTCAACCATGTTTGGTATGTTTCCCGACTATGCACCAGTGCCAAAGTGATCAATGACGGTAGTTCCTTGGAGCATCTTCCATTGTAATACCGGTAGAACATGATGCCTGTGATCTAAATATTCTAACAATTTTACTGTCATACTAAAACAATTGAACACAGTATTAGACATGACAATTCTCATAAAATGTTGGCTAGATAGATCCTACACGTCCATACCTAAGTATACGGTAACTCCAAAGATATTGAAATATAAGAGATATAATATCGGCAGTTTTTAATGGGTGGGACTGTGTTTCCTGGCGATATCTTTAACCAAAATTACTTAACACCTTAAAATAATTAACTAAGTGAACGAAGTGTTTCCTTTATTCAAACCATATTGTTAACCAAACTGGTATGGTACCGCCGCCCCGGGAACCAATTTTGGATAACCAACACCTCTGCCGTACGTCACCCCGAGTGGTTCGCTACGTTTGGTGACTTAGCAGGGTTCCCGGATTCACGGCGAGAGGCATGTCCAGGTCTTGACGACCGATGCGTCTGCCCACCAGCTGCATGGCAGGCCGGATTGGGACAGAATGGAAAAGAATGCTTGAATCCCTTTGGCTTCTCCAGCTGTACCTCGCACTGCAGAGAGGGATGGATTCATACATCCGTCACTCCTGGACAAACTTTCCCCCCGATTCCTACCCACCTCTAATACCCTTTTCCTTCCCAGAACTTCCTCTCCTTCCTTTCCTAAAAAGCCACTCCTCACAGCATCCCCAATGATGACATAGGCCCTGCGGGGAATTATTTTCTAAATAAAACTCAGGGCCTCCCTTTGTGGAGCTAATGTAAAAAAAACCAATACTACTCCATAACTTCAAAAAATCTACTAACTAAACGAATTCTTTCCGTATTCAAACATTATGTAGTAGTCCATCGACAGTCGGGCGGACATCATAGCATATCTCGTGTATTTCAATATTTTTAATTATTGCTTATAATAATTGTTACCCTTTGTGCTATGCATAAAAATCTTGTCTGAAACGTTAGTATATCAATTAAAAATAATAATTAATATTTGACAAGTTAAAGTATTTCACCAAAAAATGTAGAAATAATTTGTCTCGACGCCACCTAGCGAGAGATTTAGCACTAACACTGCCTCTCTCACAAAAATAAAGTTGGTTGTTTTCAGGTGGAAAAATTACGACATCGTAAATTACAGCTATGACCATCTAAATTTAAAATAATAATAACAGGGCTCAATATGCGTACCGGTCAATAACGTAGCAATAACTTCAATAAGTATTAATAAACATCAACACAAATTTTCAATTGTGCAAACAAAACAATTATTCATGATAATTAAAGAATTAAATGTTTTTTATCACTACCAGTTTTAATTCTAGTCTGAAAGGGTTCTGGAAACCGTCAACGGGTTTACGTTGAGGAGTTAAATTAAATGTTAAAAGTTAAACGTTTAAAGTGGTTTAAGTTTAAACGTGTTTCGCTAATACCAGTTTTGCTTTGCCTTAAGTCAAGTTTACTGGGGATAAAGTCGAGACAAGCGCTTAACTTGGAAGTTTTCTTAAACTACTGTCGTAAAAACACGTGTTTCCTAAGTATTTTTTTTGTGTGTCACCACGTGAACTTTAGTATGACTTTACACATTTAGAATATTTAGATGTTGTTTCACGTGCGGGGATTTTGTGTAGGTATATGTGGGTGAATTGACTGTGTTATTTTATTTATTAAGGGCCGGTTTTATATACGAAGTACCTAATTTCAGTAACGTAACAAACCGTTTTTCGTTAACGGACCGCTATCCGCTCGTTATCTTATTTTACGTATTATAAACAAATGTGCATTACTAGCGGTCATCGGTTATATTTAGTCCAAAAGTTTTATTAATTGGGTCACTCTCCGTATAACCATGCACTACTTGCATTGTTATACGGATGCGTCGACTTGGAGATTCCTGTAAAATCGTCAGCTGCTTGCACCATTGATCCCAGAGTTTAGAAACGTAGTGTTAATAATAACTTATTTATTGTTATTAAGTTTAATTTGTAGAACCCCATTTTAATTTTCTTTTATACATTTCAATAATATTATTCAATTTAAAAAAAAAAACAGTTTATTTATAAACAAGTTCTTCTATTTAATTATTATTACGCGTGTGAGCTGTTTCGCTTCTGAAGGCATTATAAAACTAGGCGAAACAGCTGTCACGCGTAATAATAATTACATAGCACAACTTGTTAATACATAAACTGTTTTTATAAATTGGATAATAATATTATTGAATACATAAAATAAATAAAGCTGGGATGGCGTTACTGACTAATTTCGATAATAAATAAATAACCAAGCGCCGAGAACAACTTCCTACTTACAACTGTCAAAAAACGTCAGCAAACGGATCGTTATCCATTTAACTGACCAAAATCGGTCCGTAAAGCTTTAACCGCTACATAACCGACCGGTAGCCTTGCGAATGTTTATAAAACACCAAAATCAAGCGGTAGACCAAATATTAGTTAAAAATGATATCAAGCGCGATGAACGGATGGTTATAAAATCGGCCTTTAACCTTCCTACACTCGCGCGTTGGTTTCTCACACCGATTAATCAATAATAATTCATTGTTTTCTCAGAACTTAACAACAATGGGACTTTGAGGTTTTTAGTATCTCTTTAATTTGTTGTTAGGCATTGTTTAGTGCGGCGCGCGCATTGGTTCTGAGTGGACGTGTGGCATTTATTTACTGTTGTCGGTCTTTTAGGTGAATAACAATTACAAAGATACTACCCAAAAATCCTAATAATGATTAAATCTTATTTTTACATTATTTTATTATTCTTGATAGATACTTTCATTTATTAGATTTCAGGGTTTTTTAAATTAACATATGAAAAAATTTTTTTTGGTAAGTTAAGAGTAGAAAAATTATGTCATTTTTAAGAGGCTTAAATAAGTCTGTTTTTACCAAATAAAGTAAAAGTTTTAATATTTTTCTTTTCTTTTAACCATAGAAAGATAATCACATTTTGATGTACGGTAAAGATACGTAAAATTGACGCACGAGTTTTAAATAACTTTAATGTTATATTTTGTTAATTGATTTGAATAAACCAATCGGAATTATATTTTTAGAAACATATGAAATTAGAATTAAAACAATTTGTGAATATATATTTATTTGTTATATGAAAAAAAAAAATGAAACGCGAAGCTTCTTCAATAATCAACAAAACTTACTAATATATATTTTTTAAATCACTTATTTCTTTGACTAATGTACTTAATAATTAAGAAATATTATATTTAATAATAACTTATAGTTATAGAAAAATCAATCAAAACAGTTTTGGAAAGTATCAATATTATGCTTTTTGACTTTTTTTATTTTTTTATTTTATTTTTATTTTTTTTTATTCATTTATTCCAGATCTCGGGGAGGGTGGTGCAGTCCCACGCGTTCCATATTATACATATATAATACATTAAATTAAAATATTTCAAGATTTTTTTTTACATAATGAAAGGAAATAAATAAAAGAAAATAATAATAATACAAAAATAAAAATAAAATTTGAAAAAGTTAACTTTTTGTTATCTAGGTCATCAGGAAGTGGCTCCATCGCTTATAAATGGGACCCTGCCAGAAGTGGAATGCTGCCATCACAAGAGTGTTTTCGCTCGAAGCCAATCGCGTTCTGTAGCTGGTGATCCGTTTTTTTATTAGTGTTCGGAATCCGGGAACGCGCCCTTCTTCAAACATCTCGGTGGCACTGCAGTACCAGGACAACCCAAAAAGCGTTCGATATGAATTGTTGTACTGTATTTCCATTATTTTTAGTGACGCTTTGTTGAAGTTGGTCCACAACTCCGAGGTATATAGGCTTGTGCAGTACGTTTTAAAAAGTTGCCTTTTTGCAGCTGGGCTGCACTTGTTAAATCTTCGAGAAATCATATTTGCCCTAATGCACAGTGATCTTCTCTGTCGCTCAATATCCGAATCATCACTGAGGTCCGCTGCTATGATGTGTCCCAAGTATTTGACCTCGATTTTTTCTGTTATTTTTGTGTCGTTTAGACTGACGGGTAATACTTTCATGGTGCCTGCGCCTGACTTGAATACGAGCAACACAGACTTAGTGGGGTTATAGACCATATTATGTCCAGCAGCGTATTCTTCACAAATCTTTAACACCTTTCTCAGTCCTTTTATACTTGGTGAGAAAATGACCATATCATCTGCATATGCAATGTTATTTCCACAGTTATTTCCCAGGTGACAGCCTACGTTTGCCGAGGTGAGTTTATCGCTTAAATCGTTCATGTAGACGTTAAATAAAATCGGTGATAAGCTTCCCCCTTGTCTGACGCCGCATTCCATATTCACGAGTGTTGACATTTTATTTTTCCAAATAACTTGGTTCTCTTGTTCATGATGCCAGACTGCCAGAATGTTAATTATTGAACCTGGCACCTTCCTTTCTTTTAGTTTTTTCCACAGTAGTGCGTGAGAAACCCGATCGAAGGCTTTATTTAAATCAAGAAAACAAGCATACACTGTTGTTTTTAACTAACTAACTAACTAACCATCACGCCGTTTCCCCGCAGGGGTAGGCAGAGAGGACGGACCGCCAAACAACTCGGTCTTGGCACACACTCTTTGCCTCACTCACATTCATACATCGTCTCATACATACTCTTCTATTATGCTGACTTTTGACATGGCCCGTCTCAAGTATCTGATTCACTTGATCGTGCCATGTCTTCCTCGGGCGTCCCCGACTTCTTCTACCATTCACATTTGCATCATATATTCTTTTTACACTACTTTCTTCGCTCATTCGCTCTACGTGCCCAAACCATCTGAGGGTCCCTTTCTTAATTTTGCTCATTATACTTACATCAGCCTTACATTCTTTGCGGATATCCACATTTCTAACACGATCATACATGGTTTTACCACACATACGTCTCAGGGATCTCATTTCAACAGCATTCAGTTTACTTTCATCCTTCCTCTGCCAGTTCCATGCCTCACTGCCATACATCAGGGTAGGTACCAGGACTCCATTGTGGACTGCTAGCTTCGCTTTTTTTGACAGTTTTTTATTAGCGCCAACAGCATTCAGTCCTCCATTAATGGAGTTACCGGCATTTACCCTTCTTTCGATATCTCTATCAGCCTTCCCATCTCTCGTAAACATACTACCCAGATAAACAAACTCATCCACCTGCTCCAAGTATTCATCATTCACAAATATATCGCACACTGTTTTCGTACTCTCCCTTTCAAACACCATGACTTTAGACTTACTTACATTCATCATTAACTCATTCTTCATACATACTTCGTTCATCCTAGATACTAGAGACTGTAGATCTTCCATAGTGTTAGAGATCAGCACCGCATCATCAGCCTTGCCTTATAATATTCGATACATTGTTTTAAGCTGAATATTGCCATATCTGTAGACAATTTAGATTTAAAACCAAATTGAATGTCGGATGTGAATAGTTTGCCTTCTATTTGAATTTGTATAACTCTTTCAAATATTCTGGATATTATTGTGGCAAGAGATATCGGCCTATAGTTGGAAGTTCTGGATAAGTCTTCTTGTCTGGATTTAACTAGTGGTACTATAATTGTACGTGAGAAGTTTCTTGGCATGTGCGTGTGTTGAAGAATCTGTGTAAATAATGTTGCTAGAAGCGTGTATATTTTTTCACCAGCGTTTCTTATATGTTCTATGCTCAGGCTATCATAACCGGGAGATTTTCCAGCTTTCATTCGTTTGACAGCGGTTTTAACCATATCTTCCGTAACGATTATGTTTTCGTCCTCATTTTCGCATGGTTTTTCTAAGAAGGTGGGTTCTTTTCTTTCTGATGTTTTCGTAAAGTAATAATAATAATAATAATAATTGGATAATTTGTATAGCGCCGTTTTTGTGAAAAATCACCTCAAGGGCGCTTTACAATTTATTATAAATCCTAGGCTCTATCTAATTTTATTATTTTCAAATAGATACAGAATCATACTTACCTGCAGGACACTTCCGACAAAACACACTTTATTAGAAAGTTTATGCTTATGCTATGGGGAAGATACGACTTTGCACGTGGAGGACATTATATTCAAAACACTGGACATTGCATGAGTTTTACATTTATATTTATATTTATATTTAACAGAAGATTAATGCCAAAGTTGAGTTAATATTTATTTTTAAAGTCTGGAGAATTTTAAGAATTTGCTTTTACACACTTAGTTATTTACAATGTTGCGAGCCGTGAAGGCGAAGGTGAAAGTTTTTTTTAACTTATTGATACGACTGTCTGAAAAGATGAGTTTTAAGTTTAGCTCTAAATTGCGCTGAATCTGTGATCATTCTTAACTCGTGTGGCAGTCCATTCCAGGCTTTAGGTCCCGACACTCCGAAAGCACGCTCACCGAATTTAGTATCTGGTGTGCGCTTTGGTTCCTTCAACCTTCCAATCGCTGATGTTGCTGCTGACCTGAGGGTTGATTGTCGAGAATTGGAATTTTCTGGAAAGTAAGTTATGAAAATATTAGCAATCTTTTCTGCGTCTGATTCTCCTTCAATATGGGTCGATATCTGTGCTTTAGATTTTAAGATATTGTTGGTTTTTTGCCAAAATTCTTTAAAATCTCTATCCTCAAATGCACCCGTTATTTTGTCCAGTTTTATTTGTTCCGCTGTTTTTTGACATTTTCTTAGTTCAGATTTGAATTTTCTTCTCAATATTTTTCGGTTTTCTGCCAAAGTACTTATTTTTTTTTTTTTTTTACAGTGAATACCGCACAAGAATCTCAACTGCTCCCGTCTGGAGCCAGTGAGACTATGGCATCCCCAATTGGGGTATGTTGTGAGGCTGAAGGTAGCGGGGAGGGGAAGGAGGTGGGGATGAGGAAGATTGGGGGCTATTCAGATCTGGTCACCAAACACGGCTAAAGCCATTCTCAAGCAACGTTTCAATTCTGAATGGTGGTCTTACACCAGGGCGATACTAATAGTATCTTCCACTCTGGAACATGCCGCAAATATACTATATATTATTTTTAAGTGAATTAATTGTGAAATAACACAAATTAATCAAATAAAATTTATTTGCGCATGCCGGGTTCGAACCCGCGACCTCCGGATTGTGAGTCAAGAGTCTTACCCACTGGACTACGGAGGTCGTCATATCTCAACTTATGCGGTCATTATATCTCAAAACTGGTGACACCTACCTCAGCGACGCGCGCGCCCCACGGAAGGTCAAAGCAGCGAGTGAGGTGTCTAAAAAGCACAGCGACGGATTCGCACTACTTAGAATGAGAGAGCAATAATTATAACACACACGCGTAAATTTTACGTAGACTATCTTTCCAGGGTTAATTAAATTCTTTATAATAAATACCAATAATTCTTATAAGGAATATACATAAAATAAAACAGACGAGATAAAATCTCGGTGTGAGACACTGTGCGCGTTAAATACATATACTTAATAAATAAAATAAAACACCAATCAAACAATTTGGTAGGTAAACCTTAGACATTCAAATTGACGGGCTTGTCCTAACACGAAATCTGGGTATCATTCCGACGAGCTGGAGGCAAACCACGTGACTATATTTTTGGCACCAGGAGGGTTCGAGAATGCTTTGAATAAACTACAACATCAGTTTATATATGTTGACCACCGAAGAGCGAACATTGAAATAACCAGACCTTGCGCAGAAAAGTAAAGTTCGCTAAAGTATGGCAATGGTTTGCAGCGCAATCCATTTTCTACCATCTTATTTCTAACCACAGACTAGACAATCCATTAACTTGCTTTTTCTACTCACCAATATGTAGGTACGATTGTTACTTTTGGAGTCGGTGTCAGCCAAGGTACCCGGCTCGGCATGTTCACTTGACAGCTACCCTTCCGCCGCGGCCCGCTCTCGCCTCTCACCTCGTCAAGTCGCGCGTGCGACACATGCACATCCCACCTATAACTATGTATGTAGTTACAAACCTACCTTGGCTGACACCGACTCCAAAAATAACAATCGTACCTACATATTGATGAGTAGAAAAAATAAGTTGATTATTAAGTTGTAGAAGAATACGAAATAATTTTTTTACTTTTTAGTGCATTTTTTGAAGTCGTTTTTTTGTTGTGTTAAAATTTTTGTTTATTTGAAGCTTGATTTCCTTGCACGTCCTTGTATTATGTATGTGAAAGTCCTTGTTGAATATAATTTTATTTGTTAAGTATTTTGGTAAAATGTTGTTTATTATTTTATATTTCATCGTATTCAGTTCAGTTATCATCTAAAACAAAACTACGTGTACTTTTTTCAACGCATTTGACCAATGAACTCGACGCTGTATTAAAATGTACACATAATTGTTTTTTTTTTTTATTTATACTCTGTGCAGGCAGAAAATATACAGCAGCAATTATGTCCGCCACCAATATTTATTTTATATTATTTCTGTATTGACTCTGTCAGAATGATTTTATTTTGATATATGACGTGTTCGCAAAGAATTAATATTCAATGTTTATTTCGTGGAATTATTAAAATACATTTTTCTGGTAGTGACAGGTTTTGACAGAAACATTTTTTAAAATCGTTAATTAATTTTCAGATTTTTTCCGTCGCATTTACGAGAATTTCGGTGTAGGACAAGACACGACAATAAATCATTTTTGATTAACAATCTGATAGACTTTGACATTGTCAGATTTCAGCGTGTTTACAACTAAAATTATTTTTAATATGAATCATAGAAAATATGTTTATAAGAGAAATCAAGAGTTTTTTTTGTCAATTTTTAAATGTCAACCACTTATAAAGTTTGGCTGAAAGTTTTTTTTTCCATCTTATAATTTCTGTAAACAGTACGGCCGGCGTAGTGCAGCGGTAAGGCGCTTGACTCGCATTCCGAAGGTCACGGGATCGAATCCCGGCGTGGCGAATAAATTTCATTTGATTAATTTGTGTATTTCACAATTTATTCATTTAAAAATAATATATAGTATATTTGCGACACGTTCCAGAGTGGAAGATACACTCAGCATCGCTCTGGTGTAAGACCACCATTCAGAATTGAAACGTTGCCTAAAGTGGCTTTCGCCGTGTTTGGTGACCAGATCTGAATAGCCAGGTACTTCCCCACCTTCCTCTTCCCTATCTCTTTCCCTCCCCACTACCTTCAGCGACTCCAGATACTAATATCTACAGCCTGTATGTTTGACGAATATCTACAGCTCATATGTTGAACTAATATCTACGAACTTCAGAGTGTTGACTAATATCTACAGAGCGTAGGTTGAACTAATATCTACAGAGCGTAGGTTGGACTAATCAGCTAAATGTGTCCAATAGTCCGATATTAGGGATTTTTACTTATATACTTACATAAATTAAGTTTTTTAAACTTCATACGCAATATTACGTTATTCCAATATGCTATACATAATTGCAAATCCAACCTCTGACAGTACTGTAGATATTCGTCAACACTTTGGTTCTCATAGATATTAATCAACAGTTTGAGCTGTAGATATTCGTCAACACTTTGATTCTCATAGATATTAGTTCGATTTTTTCAGTTTTTGGAATTCCTGTAGATATTAGTAGACGCCTCCCCTTCAGCCTCACAACATACCCCAATTGGGGATGCCATAGTCTCACTGGCTTCAGACGGGAGCAGTTGAGATTCTTGTGCGGTATTCATGTAAAAACAACAAAAAAAACAACTCCATCACATGTAAAAATTAACTTTCCTGAATCGTTTTCGTCATCCTCTGACAATACTAATCCTTCAGGCCTCGAAAGGACATTACTGGCCTAATACATCACATGCCTATTAGAGCCTGTTAGGGACAGATGTGGTCGGGGTATCTACACATCACAAAAGCATTTCTTTTTAATATTTTTTTTCAAATTAATCTGTGATTTCTTCGTCGTTGGAAAGAGAAATAATTATTTTTCTAAGTTTGTCGCAAACTTAAGAATATTTTGTTTTAAATTTAGGAGGCGGGTGTAAGTACCGCCGCCCCGGTAACCATTTATTGGACAATTAACAAATCTGAGGCAGGTCACCCCAAGAGATTTGGTGACTTAGCAGGGGTGCCCGGATTCATTGGGTGGGGTGTTTCTAGGTCTTGGCGGCGGAAGCGTCTACCTACTACTGCATATGGCGGACCAGCTCTTGAGAAACTGATTAAGAGAGTTCTTTTGACCTCCCCAGCCAGGACTCTCTCGACCAATCGCCTTTCATCGCAGTGGGAGGGATGGATTCGTTCACCCGTCCCTCTTGAAATCACTGGGTTCCGCGCGTTTTCATCCCGTGACAAAATATCCCCGACAAAATATCCTCCGACAAAATATCCTACGGACAAAACATACCGAACAAAATATCTTCTAAAACCTAGTCTGACCTAACAAAAAATGGTACAAAAATAATACAGACATCCTGTAAAGACAATAAATTGTTGTTAGGTTAGGTTATGTTAGGTTTTAGTAGATATTTTATGAATATTAAGGTGGGTCATTTTAAAAAAAATGATAATTTTAGATTCTGTTAGCGATAAAAGGGTGCCAAATGGGTTCAAACCGACGTGTTTAAAATTTTTTAAATTTCTGATACGATCTTCTTCCTCCGGATTCACTTCAAAGTTTTGAAAATTTTCATTTTTATAGGTATTTTCTAGTGTGTATAAAAGTTACTACGAATCCTTTATACTATATTTTTTGTAATATTCTATGGCAAATATGGTACGTATTTACGAATTCATTTACAAAAAATCCGAGTTTTGATTATTAGTGGCTCGAGGTGAGGGCGGGGGAAGCACCGATTGCACTAAGCGCAGCGACTCTGCGCAACCGACGTCGGAGGTCGGAGTTTGGAGTCAGTATCGCTACGCATCGCTACGGCTCTTTAAGCGGTAGGTCGCGTTGCACAAGTTTTCGCAATGGAACGTACTCGGAATGCGTTAAAAAGTCCCATATTTGGTGAAATTTGCGACGTAGACAATGTTTTACCAACTTATTGTGATGTTATGAAGTTTTTTGAGTGGACCAGGCATCAAATAAAATTAAATCAAGAGACCAAACTAGAACCCAAATTTCAGCAAATAGAGTGTACTGTGACAGCACGAATTGAAGAAATATGGAGAAAGGCTTCTATTCCCATCGTTACACACTCGCGAGTAGCACGCATGTTGAGGTCATATCATTTTAAATGCAAAAACCTTCTTAAGTCACATTCTAAAATACCGGAGAAAAAAATGGAGGAATTCCGTCGCAGAAGTAAAGTGCTGTTTGATATTTTGTCTTGCAAATGCAAAGATTTCAGTAAATGTGACTGTCCTAAAGATAAAAAAATACCTGTAAATGAACAGAGTTTCATTAGTGACCAACGTACTACACGAAAAATGATAATAGGAAATGTGGATACCGCTACAACAAAACGAATGAAAACTGCGTTGAAAAGAAAACTTCTGAAGCAAAAATCCTTGCGTACGTCTAAAAAGGAAAGCAGAGGTAAGCCAACTACCTCTCTAATCGATATTTCCACGTCTTCTTCATCAAATGAATCCGATTGCAATGATGTTTTCAAACCAAATGTTGTATCTCAAATGCCTCAGAAGCAGGCTGCGGTCACTATTGATTATTCTACACTGTCGAAAACTTGTGATAGATATGGAGTTTCGGATAGAGCAGCGGCAGCCATTGCCTCAGCAGTTCTGTATGACATCAAGTCTAATATTCCAGTTATTGACAAAAGTAAACTTCGTAGAGAACGAAAAAAAACAAGGGAAAATATTAAGGCACAACACATAGTTTTACAAATACCCGCATTATATTTTGATGGCCGGAAAGATAAAACATTAATTATCAGGGAAAAAGGGGGGACGCATTACAGAGAACTAATCATTGAAGAGCATATTTCAATGATAAAAGAGCCAGACTCAAAATATTTGGGTTATATTGCACCAAACTCTGGCACGTCGAAAGTTATAGAAAGAACAATTGTCGATTATTTTTTAAAGGAAGAAATACCATTTGAACCATTAATGGCTATTGGATGTGACGGAACGAACGTGAACGTTGGAAAACGTGGAGGTATAATACGTTTGCTTGAAAAACGTTTGGATAAACCATTGCAATGGATAATTTGCTTGCTTCACATGAACGAGTTACCATTTCGTCATTTGTTCACACATCTTGACGGTAAGATATCTGGACCTCAAACATATTCAGGGACAATAGGACTAGCTTTAGAAAACTGTGAAAAAAAGCCTATTGTTCATTTTCAGAAAATTGACGGAGAGTTGCCTGAATTATTAACTAAAGACCTAAGTACAGATCAGTTATATTTGTATAAAATCGTATCTGCAGTTACGGTGGGGGAATTACCTGAAGATTTAGGCCACAAATCTCCTGGAAAAATGTCTCATGCCAGATGGCTTACGCGTGCTAACCGAATTCTTCGTCTTTATGTTGCAACGGAAGCTCCTACAGAGAATCTTATTACTTTAGCAACGTACGTTGTTAAAGTTTATGCTCCGACTTGGTTCAGTATTAAAACTCATCCCACCTGTAAAGATGGAGCACGTCACCTATGGCAGCTAATTTCAGCGTCTAGATACTTATCCCCTGAACTAAAAACTATAATTGATCCAGTCATAGAAAGAAACAGTTACTTCGCACACCCCGAAAATTTACTACTTGCAATGTTAACTGACCCTCACAAGCATATCCGGGAATTAGCTGCGCGTCGTGTTCTAAAAGCACGCAGTAAGAAACTAAGTAAAACAAGGCTGTTCCAACTTCCAAACATAAACCTCGATGCATCATATTACTACGACCTTATTAATTGGCAGCAAAATGTAACCGAACCCCCAATACTGAAGAATATATCGGATGAAGATCTTCAATTATTTGTAGCACAGGGGGGAGAAGGTAAATTGCCTCTTCTGCGTCTGCCATGTCATACTCAAGCAGTTGAAAGAGCTGTAAAGACTGTTACTGAAGCCTCGACTACTTTATGTACGAAGTCTGCAAGAGAAGGTCTTATTAAGGCAAAGATTGAGTCTCGCAAAATAATGCCGAAATTTGAGAGTAAGAAGGATTTTGCTGGTATTTGAATACCCTGTCTTGAGATAATGTTAACTATAATCATATATTTTTTTAATAAATAAGTCAGAATATTCTCTCTAATTTGTGTTTTATTGAAAAAAAGTTCATTTTTAATTGTTTATCTAATATTTTTTAGAGATTTAACAAGGGTGGGTTTTTCTCTATTTTGTGAAATTTCAAACTCAATCCGGAGGAAGAAGATGATATCCAAATATTATTAAAAAAATTACATGATTTTACATCTTCATTTAACACCCTTTTATCACTAACAGACAAACCAAAACAAGTTTTTTATTTCCCCCATACAACCGTGACCCGCCTTAAATTGAATATATCGCGGGATGAAAACGCGTATTACCGACCCACTGACCACCACATTTCTCCCTAACATGATACCCTTTTCCTTCCCAGAATTTCCTCTACTTCATTTCCGTGAAAATACCCTCACCACAGCATTCCCTAAGATAACGTAGGCCCCGAGGGATATTATTTTTATTATTGTATAAAAATTGCATGCAATTGGAATTTATTACCCGGTAAGCTACTGCAAGTAGCTTGTCAGCAGGAGCTTAGTTCCACAGATTAGTTACAACCACAAATTAAATAATCATAAACGCATTAGCGTAACAACAACATACACAAATACACATACACATATAACATACCTCCCACCATTGTGATGTGGAATAAGAAAAAAAAAGAAATATATATATATATATATATATATTTTTTTTTTTAAATATAATAAAAAGTCGAACAACATAATAACAGCAATACATTAGTAGATAATCACATACTTGCAATTTAATTTTTGCACAAATATCACATTCCATTAGATCCTCTTTGGAACAGATCTGACCGGGATATCTATCCATCATAAAAGCAATTTTTTAATCATCAGTATTAATAAGCTAGCATCTGCGTGGTTGAATTTCAGAACCCAGCCACGAGTGCATGTCGGGCGCCACGCTTAACGGCCGCATCTCAAATAACATCTGCGTTCGTGGAATTTCACACAAAGCTACTGTTATAATTCGGTTTTAAATTCAAGAATTCGACACAAGAAGTCACTACTTCCGTCAGCAGCTCGCATATGGATGTTCCCCCCCTATAGGTAGAAGTGCTACGGATTTATATACTTCAAGTATCGTTCTGGATTTGGAAAGATTGATGGTAATTCTTGACGAAGATGTTATAAATTACATATAACGTCATTGCATGTCTCGGTTTTATCACGGTTACTTTGTCACGGTTACTTTGTCACGGTTACTTTGTCACTGTTACTTTGTCACTGTTACTTTGTCACTGTTACTTTTGTTTCGATGATTCACCGACGGTGACTAGCTGTCAGTGGATCCGAGGAACTGGCAATTTTAGGAACCAGTTCCTGTTTAGGAACTAAAAGCCACCCGCATGGTCTAGTTTTAATAATTACTTACAATAGATATAAGTACTTTTCTCAGTTATAGATTGGCGGGATTTTTTTAGTTGATGTTTTTTAGTGGTTGTTATTTTTATTTTTATGTAAACTGCGCTTGCGCTCAACACAGGAGGGGTCTAGGTAAATTGACGGAATTGCAATTTTTCGAACTTCAGTTTTTTAAAAACATATTTTTCGAACAACAATTGACCGAAACACTAGTTTTTCAAATTGATATAAGTATCAAAGTATGTTTACAGTACGTACAATAGTATTTTATTATAGGATGGACAATGTCAACTAACCTAACCTAACCTAACAGTATCTCGTTAGTCATAAAAGCAAGTGAAATATGTATTTTAAAAGTTGATTAACAAATTCGAAAAATATGTCTTTCGGTCAATTGCTGTTCGAAAAATTAGTCTTTTGAACAATTGATTTCGAAAAATTGAATTCGATAAACATGTCTGCTCCCACACAGGAGTTCCTAGTGAGACAGGCACGGTGCGTCACCAGTGTAATTGAGTTGATAAAGATGAATCAATGAAAAAAATTAAAACACCAACACCAAGATATATTTTTCAGATCTATTTACTCTTATTGAAAATAGAATCACACTCATTGTCCAATGTAGGTATTAGGAATTTAAAGCTTAAAAACGAATGACGTTAAATTCTCACATATTCTGTTAAACATGATAATAAAAACTATCAAAGAAAATGCCAACAGATTTTAAATGTCACACAAAACTAAACAAATCCAGACCGATATTATTTCTCAGAAATTTCTTGGAACGGACTCCTTTGAAATCATTTGATAGCGTTTCCGAAACTTCATTAGAAAATTTATTAAATAAACAAAGAGCTTTTCATCTACGAAATAAAACCTGGTAGATGTCTGCAATCTGTCCACTTATACTACGATATCTGGCTTCAAAAGATCCGACTTCTGAGAAAGCTCTCGACCTGCGAAGCTTTCAGGAACTGAGAAATTGGACGGAGGCCAATCGCTGCTCGGAAGGATTGTACAACTGTACAACCTGATAAGCAACTCAACTAAATAATAAACACCTGCGACAAAATAGCCTGAAGGAACTATCTACAGAAAAACAACTCTTTTTGCATCGTAGTTGTCTACGGATATATCTATCGTCTAGTTAATTAGTCAGGCATCTTACAATACAAAGTTTTAAGATAACAAGGAAAACAATATTCGAATAGTTACCATAAATATATTAGGTATTAAAATCTTAAGTAAATATTATGTAAAACTTAAAAGTATATAGTGTTACGATACACAAATACGCCACTGCGCAAACTACAGTTTCACTCCCTCGCCGCTAGCTTACCGGCGCGCTACGGGCGGCGGAACCCAGCAAAGCCACCGTCGACAGCGAGCCGCCAACCACATTCTTCTCCAGCGCCTGGCTTGAGCGCCCGTGTTGTCGTAAACCGTTCCGCACAGTTCCGGAACATTCTGCAAGCCACGATGCAGCGTGTTATGCATAAGTGACTTGCGGGAACTCCAAGAATGGCTATATTCTTTCCCGTCACTGAATCTACAAGAGTTCAGCCCCCAGCTGTAAGTACCCAAGCTGTTTTCCCCCCTTATTTGCGTGTGTTCGCAGTAAATTCACCGCGGAGATAAATAGCCCTACCAGAGAGAGATTATAGAGATAGATTCCTCCTTTTTAGATATAACTGTTGTTGCTACCCTGAATAACTTTGTATGCATTATTGTGATATTGTATTTACGCAGGTGTTTTACCCAATATAACTGATGTTTACCCTGATTACTGGTTTCACTGCCTTCTCCCAGCAGTCCCAGCCCGTAAAAATTTGAGCTTTATTTCAGGAAAGACCCACACACGCCTCACAGATCCTACCACCCTGGTGGTGAGGGCCTCTCCCGCTCTGCTGACTAAAACCTGAGCTAGTCTGTCGGCAGAATGTAGGGACCCCCATTTAGGTCCGCTAACAATAGGATTAATTAAATACGAACAATGAAAGATTTCTTACAATCAAACTGATTGATCAGTTTTGTAAGATTTGTAAGATGAAATACTGTAAAATTAAAAACTGAATAAACGTATTAAAAGGCGAGAACTTCTGCCTATCAGAATACACCATTAAGCAGAGCAACTCGACTGCTTAACTACTGTGCATTGAGCATCGATATCTTCAATGTCACCTACAGAGAATTCGGTAACTATCTCTTGACATACGCCACAACATAGTTAAACTGCCCCCATGCACTTTGAAACAAAAATTGTAATCTTCTCCATAATATTTTAATGGATTACTGTATTATGGAGAACCTGAATAAAATAAATAATAAATAATAAAAAAAAACTCCCTTGATCGTACCGGGACTCGTTTCTGAGTTTTAACGGGATGCCCACTCTTGTTCTCTTTCTTTTATAACAAAGATTGATTACATACACCATAAAATAACGGTGACCGGACAACTCAGAAGCACCTCAGAGAGGTCATTAAGAGTGATGATAAAAAATATAAAAAAATGGTTATGTTAGGTTAAGATTACCGTGTATTTTTAAATTATTTTTTCACCGCTTTTAATGACCTCTCTGAGGTGTTTCTGAGTTGGTTTCATTCTGAGTTGACATGGAACCTAAATAAAACAGGAAGACATATCTGGTGCAGTAATTTGACATTTTGAAATATCCTACTAGTGAGCCCGAAAACCTAAACGTTTTGTTAAATTCACTACAAGTTTTTCTGTATAACAATAAATTTGGTGGTGTTTACGAGCAATTCGAGTATTGCAGCAGATACAGGGTAGTATTTTACATTTTAGCAGATTTTTCTCTCTGGACGATTGGCACACTGAAGGATTTCAATAAAAGGTTGAATATAATAATAAACTGCCTGATTAATTTAGATTTTGAATTTGGCAGCCACCTCTGGTGGAATTGAAAAAAACCCTTGACCCTGTAAAGAAACGGTTTGTTTGATAGATTTCCCTATCCTTAACAAACTAAATGCAATCTTTTGAACACTCGTGAAAGGTGGGAATACTGACCTTGTTCTACTTCTTGTTTTGAGTTATGATGAGAAAAAAAAATTATGTTAAATAAATAAAAGACAAAAAACCGGAAAGTAACAAACAATTTTCACACTGATGAAGTGCTAAATGTTCGTGTTAAAACCGGACACTACGCTCAGATAGTAAATAGCCTTCATAAAAAGTAATCGAATCTGTTCTGAACCATTAAATCGGCCACCATCTTGAACCGAAGCTGGAACGTGACAAACAAATTTCTGACAGATGGAATGTTAAATAGTCGAGATAAAATAGGACGCTACGCTCAGACAATAAAAATAATGTTAATAAAGGGTATTCAAATCTGTTCGAAATAATTACAACGGTCACCATCTTGAAACCGGAACCGGAACGTGACAAACAAATTTTGAACAGATGAAATGCTAAATAGTCGAGATATAAGTAAAATTTTCTAAATTTTATGTAGCCCCCGACACAAAAAAGAGCTGATCACCTTGAAACGCCTGAACAGATTTTCATGAGTTGTAGATAAGATGAACCATTTCAATCACGTTAGCTTTCAACCAATAAAAAAACCGCATAACAATCGGTCCGGAGTTACGATGCCACAGACAGACACACAGACACGTCAAAATTTTAACACCCCTCAAAAATAGGAGGCTACCCTCAGACAATAAATAATTTTGATGAAAGGTAATCGAATTTGTTCTGAACCATTAAAACGGCCATTTTTTTTTATTTTTTTTTATTTCATATATATCCCGTTAAACTACAGTTAAGTAGTTTGTCAACAGGATTTTTATTACAACTTTTTACAGATTACAACTTAGATCTTAATTTATACAATAACAATAAACTTACACATTAATAGTAAGACTAAATCGCCTAATACAAATTATTTCTACCTAGTAGCCATGTTTTCAGCAAATATCTGACTCTATTTGGAAATTCGCATTTCTTAATATTACCAGGTAGCATATTATATATTTTAGGCACAATATACTCGAGGGTTCGCTGTCCGTATTTATTATTATGTTTAGGTACAAGCATGCCATCATCTTGAAACCGGCACCGGAACGTTACAAACAAATTTCAAACAGATGAAATTCCAAATATTTGAGATAAAACAGGTCGCTACACTCAATCAATAAATAAAAAGTAATCTGTTAATAAGTAATATTTAAGTAATCTGAATTCACCTATAAGTTTTAAGATTTTCACGGCCAGAAGCATTTTCGTTATATGTTTTTGGGGTGTTGTGCCGTGTTGCGCTACCTCCTTCTTTAGCCAACGTTTCGGACATCGTTGCAGTGTCCATCATCAGGGCAGATCCGGCAGATCCGGTAGATGTGACATCTACCGGATCTGCCGGATCTGCCCTGATGATGGACACTGCAACGATGTCCGAAACGTTGGCTAAAGAAGGAGGTAGCGCAACACGGCACAACACCCCAAAAACATATAACGAAAATGAATTCACCTAAGCTGTTTTTGAGCAACTTTTTTGTGAGGCAATTTTGTCGCGGCCATTCTGTCTCTCACCGCTGTGCTTTACTTCTTTACAGAAGCCCAGTCTCCAGTAGTCTCTAAAACTAACCTGGGGAGGTCTGGAGGTGTTTGAATTGAAATTATAGTTAAGTAATGGACTGCAGCCGAGAGGTTAATGGAACGGCGGAAAGTGGACGGCTTTGAAGCCGGTTTACTGGAAAATGAATTCCAGAGAGACGCTAATGGATCGCCAGTTGGAATGCCTTTGCTGAAAAAGTGTAATAAGCTAGAATGCCGGCCTTCGTGGTCGAGAAGTATGCCTCTAGACTAGAAATCTGGTGGTAAGATTTTTTTAAATATCATTTTATATAATTTTTCCGGACATAACACAAAGATGCGCAATGAAAAATTGAAAAGAAGGAATATGACCATCTCGGGAGTAGGTAACTACACAAAATCGTATTGTACTCATTCGTTTTGTTGTGGCAATATTTATCTCAAGAAATGGCAGTGGAGTTATTCAGATTGTCAAGGGACGTTCTTGAATAAAACATGTAAATGAAATTTTGTTTTACAGAAACTTTACTTTTTATAATTTTTTTTTTGCTTCAAAATCAAACATAAAAAAATGTTGTTCGACATGTCGTCATCAGCCGAGTAACCGACCAACCCTCACTCACCTCTCCCCTAAAGCCTCGGGTGAATCGGTGAATGAGATTGTCATGATGACATCCAAAACTTTTTCGTTATATGTTATTGGGGTGTTGTGCCATGTTGCGCTACCTCCTTCTTTAGCCAACGTTTCGGACATCGTTGCAGTGTCCATCATCAGGGCAGATCCGGCAGATCCGGTAGATGTGTAATTTTTAGTCGTGAAGTGTGTGCTTATTTACTTCGAAGCGATACCGTGTCGCCAGCAGCACTAGCTTTCACCAGTACAAAATACTCGTGACAAGCAGTGGCGTCATCGCCGCGGAACGGAATAGAAAGTTCATTAAAACGTGGTATTTATGCTAGCCAGGGGCAAGTCCGTTTGCGAGATGCCGACGGAAGTGGCTCCATCTCTTAATGAAATCTAAAATTAGAAATCACAGTGGTAAGAATTTAGGAAAAAATAAAATAAAATAAAAAAATAAAATTACAATTGTTAACTTTCACCAGTACAAAATAATCGTGACAAGCAGTGGCGTCGTCGCCGCGGAACGGAATAGAAAGTTCATTAAAACGTGGTATTTATGCTAGTCAGGGGCAAGTCCGTTTGCGAGATGCCGACCGAAGTGGCTCCATCTCTTAATGAATTCTAAAATTAGAAATCATGATGGTAAGAACTTAAGAAATAGAATTACAATGGTTAAAGCGAATTTAGTCAATATAAATCAAAATGGTTTAACACGAGCTCGCATTACTATATACTTAGACATGGTTTTTTAGCTCTATTAATAATAAATGAATTTTACTAGAATTAGAATTACACTGGTTAAAGCGAATTTAGTCAATATAAAGTTATAACACAAAAAAAAAAATAAAAAATGGTTTACCACGAGCTGGCCTTACTGTATACTTAGACATGTTTTTTTGCGTTTAGCTTTGGTGTAGCCGTCAATCACCGGATACCAAGAGCTATTGAGCTTAGCTCCGTCGTCTCTATTAATATTGAAAGGATTTTTGTAGATTTCAATTGCCTCCGTAATTAGGCGTGCTCTATAAGTTTTAGGTCTTCCCAAGACCTCAGGAACAAATCCAAAGTAATGGCCGGTTTCGATTAAGTGCTCGGCGATTGCCGATTTATCAGGGTGGCCGAGTTTGCAAGCACGAAAGTGTTCTGCTATCCTTTTGGAGATCGTCCTCTCTGTTTGGCCTACATAAACCTTGTCACATCCGGAACAGCTGAGTTTATACACTCCATCTGCTTCCAGAGGAAACTTAGTCTTGGCAGACCTCAGTAGGTCTTGAATTTTAGTTGTGGCACCGAAGACAGTCTTGATGCTATCTTTTCTCAACAGCCTGGCGATTCTGTCTGTCACATTGTGAACGTAAGGCAGGAAAGCGCAGCCTTTTAACTCTTGTTTAGCTCTGTCTTCATTTGGTGTAGATTTGGCTCTTATGATTTGCCTTGTCTGACTAGCTGGGTAACCGTTGCGTTCCAGTGCATCGGTCATCTATGAGGACGACATTTGCAAACTTTTTGAACACTGTCTCAAAACGGGATATTTTGCATTCCAGGGTGAACTTTTTGAGCAAGTGGAAGGAGTTGCGATGGGCAGTCCATTGTCGCCAGTACTTGCCAACTTTTTTATGGAGAAGTTTGAAGAAGTGGCACTCGACACAGCTTCAGCTGTTCCCAAGGTATGGTGGCGTTATGTTGACGATGTCTTCGCCATCTGGCCTCATGGAACAGAGAAACTGAATGAATTTCTGAATCATCTTAATTCACTCCACAGTAAAATCAAGTTCACAATGGAAGTAGAAAACGATGCGAAAGTCCTGCCTTTTCTAGATGTGGAGGTGATGCGAAAAGAAGATGGTAATCTAGGACACACTGTATATAGAAAACCAACGCACACAAATCGGTATCTACATGCCGATTCGCATCACCACCCAGCGCAGAAGAGAGGACTTATCCATACGTTGGTGACGCGAGCGACCAGAATATGTGAAGAAACTAAAATTGGAGCAGAACTTACAAAGCTGACCGATGCACTGGAACGCAACGGTTACCCAGCTAGTCAGACAAGGCAAATCATAAGAGCCAAATCTACACCAAATGAAGACAGAGCTAAACAAGAGTTAAAAGGCTGCGCTTTCCTGCCTTACGTTCACAATGTGACAGACAGAATCGCCAGGCTGTTGAGAAAAGATAGCATCAAGACTGTCTTCGGTGCCACAACTAAAATTCAAGACCTACTGAGGTCTGCCAAGACTAAGTTTCCTCTGGAAGCAGATGGAGTGTATAAACTCAGCTGTTCCGGATGTGACAAGGTTTATGTAGGCCAAACAGAGAGGACGATCTCCAAAAGGATAGCAGAACACTTTCGTGCTTGCAAACTCGGCCACCCTGATAAATCGGCAATCGCTGAGCACTTAATCGAAACCGGCCATTACTTTGGATTTGTTCCTGAGGTCTTGGGAAGACCTAAAACTTATAGAGCACGCCTAATTACGGAGGCAATTGAAATCTACAAAAATCCTTTCAAGATTAATAGAGACGACGGAGCTAAGCTCAATAGCTCTTGGTATCCGGTGATTGACGGCTACACCAAAGCTAAACGCAAAAAAACATGTCTAAGTATACAGTAAGGCCAGCTCGTGGTAAACCATTTTTTTTTTTTTTTTTTGTGTTATAACTTTATATTGACTAAATTCGCTTTAACCAGTGTAATTCTAATTCTAGTAAAATTCATTTATTATTAATAGAGCTAAAAAACCATGTCTAAGTATATAGTAATGCGAGCTCGTGTTAAACCATTTTGATTTATATTGACTAAATTCGCTTTAACCATTGTAATTCTATTTCTTAAGTTCTTACCATCATGATTTCTAATTTTAGAATTCATTAAGAGATGGAGCCACTTCGGTCGGCATCTCGCAAACGGACTTGCCCCTGACTAGCATAAATACCACGTTTTAATGAACTTTCTATTCCGTTCCGCGGCGACGACGCCACTGCTTGTCACGATTATTTTGTACTGGTGAAAGTTAACAATTGTAATTTTATTTTTTTATTTTATTTTATTTTTTCCTAAATTCTTACCACTGTGATTTCTAATTTTAGATTTCATTAAGAGATGGAGCCACTTCCGTCGGCATCTCGCAAACGGACTTGCCCCTGGCTAGCATAAATACCACGTTTTAATGAACTTTCTATTCCGTTCCGCGGCGATGACGCCACTGCTTGTCACGAGTATTTTGTACTGGTGAAAGCTAGTGCTGCTGGCGACACGGTATCGCTTCGAAGTAAATAAGCACACACTTCACGACTAAAAATTACACATCTACCGGATCTGCCGGATCTGCCCTGATGATGGACACTGCAACGATGTCCGAAACGTTGGCTAAAGAAGGAGGTAGCGCAACACGGCACAACACCCCAATAACATATAACGAAAATGCTTCTGGCCGTGAAAATCTTAAAACTTATCACATCCAAAACTGTCCACTTGCTCAGCAACGTAGAAAACTGAGGTCTCTGTTAGCGCCAGTAGCAAGAATAACGACGCCTGCGTGAACTAATTCTTTCAAATGTTTGACAGTCGAAATCAGCTGTTTATTGGCAGCCATATTGAAAACATAAATAAACCAATTACGAGTAAGCGTGTGGCAAGTAAAGTTGACGACCTTTCAACTTTTTTCGTAGATAGTCAACAATCTGCTAGTTAGCAAGTATCTAATACGATGACACTGAGCGAGTTTACTAATAGATAGTGAATTTTCCAGATAGTAGCTTGTAAACTCGCCCAATGCAATTGACTCTTAAGTGTCCAATACCTTCTGATTTTTTTATGTTTTTAGTTGGAAAAAAAACATCAAAAGTGTCACAGAGACTAAAATATCATTTACATTTTTTAATCCAAATAATGTCAGAAATCACTGTTTAAAATAAATCAAATACGTCAACCTTAACACCATGTATAACTTTTGGTTGTGTTGTGTGCTCCTTTGAAGAGATACAGTGGTAAATGATTGGCCATTCCTTTTTCTGAACGTTCTTGACTATCTTTAATCAGTGATTCCTGACATTATTTGGAGAAAAAAAATTTATGAGATTTATGAGTAGGAAAAAACCAGTCTTCAGCGACTTTTTTGATTGTGTATTTTTTTCAAATTTCTTAAAAATCAAACGAACATAAAAGTTCTACAAATAATGTTAGGAATCACTGGTTAAAGTAAGTCAAATAAATCCCTTAACACCCTGTATAACTGTATTGTGGTTGTGTCGTGTGCTCCTTTGCAGAGATGCAGTGGTAAGAGATTGGTCATTCATTTATACTTGCATATCTTGTTTTTTCTTACTCATCTACTATCACCCAATTCTAGCAAACACCATTTTGTCTTTAGTATTTACAGTCCATTACAAGTGCATCTGAAACTTGTAATTCGTAAACAGTTTTGGATGCAACAAGAAGAATATTATCTATGAGACGATGCATGAATGTAATTGAAGCAAGAAGTGTGTGCCAAAACCGAGTTCCTTTCTGTGAGAACGGCGTGATTGTTAGTATTCGTTTTTAAAAATTCTGTTATTCTTTTATAATCAAAAAGTTTCACAGGACTATTGATTGACAGAGGCATTCAAGTGCGGTGAAAGTTCATTGAATATAGATTGGAAACCGCAAGGAACAACAGATTGCTTGTGCAGTGAATACGGTAGGTACACAGGACGTTGTATCTGCTGTAGATACAGCGGTAGTTAATGGATCAACTGCGCACGGTGAGAATTAATTGATTGTGGGAGGGGGGAGGGGGTGTCATTGAATGTTGGGGGGTGCATGTCGCGTTTAGTTCAAATAATTGACGAGGATGTTTACGTTGAAACAACACGCCGGGGATTGTGGCGCTTTGCAACAATACATGCCGAAGCGATGACAAAATTGACGAACAGTTTTACGGAAATCTACGAATTTACTGTTTGTTCGTATGAAGCAGATATTTTATGATGTGAAATTAAAATCTATAATATAAAAATGAATCGCTGAATGTGTTGCTAAGCTTATAACTTTCGAACGACTGCACCAAATTGAATAATTCTTTTTTTTGTGTGTTCGTTATTGTCCGGACAAGTTTTTATAAATAATATCTTCCGGTGAGCTCTGGCATTATGAAATTTGTATAAAAAATGCTATTGGTGGCACGCGAGGAAGCGGCTATTGCTATGGTAAGCGGGAGGGAGGGAGAGATGGGGGAGGGGAACCTGGAAGGGGGGAGGGGGACCTGGGAGGTGGGAGGGGAACTCGGGAGAGGGGTTCGCGGGAAGGGGGAAGGGGGGGGAGTGGAGTGGGGAGAGGGAAGGTGGAGGTGACGGAGTGGGAACGGGAGAAAAAAAGGGGAGGCGGAAGGGAAACGGGACGAATGGGAAAGGACACGCAGGGAGAAGCAATTTTATTATTAAATGGCATAGCAACGCATGCCGGGAACCAGCTAGTTTAAAATGAAATAAACATGTGCAGTTCACATGCGGTAGAAGGGAAGCCTTTAAAAAACTAAATTTCGAGAGAATGAGACGAATGCAGAGTATCAGGACTAGGATAATTGTTGTTGGGTTTATTTATGATAATATTGTTAACCAAGTTTAAAAATTATTTTACATTTTATTCTACAGAGCACCCCACAAAGAGGACACTGATTAGTCTTTCTCATTCTCTCGCAGACTAAATCGTATAGATGCATGTGTTTGTCTCTTTTTAGTGTCGCTCGTTTCCGTTTCATCGAGTTTCAAATCACAACGGTGCTAAAGAAGTTTTCACTTCAATAACTTTGTAGACTCCACTTTTGTAATATCTCTTATATTCTCTCGAATTCGTTAAAATTTAAAATAACATAACAACTTTAATAACACCACTTTTTGGAAAAAATAATATTGAACTTTTTTTTTTGTTATTTGTTTTTGGGGTGTTTTCTAGCTGGTAATTAATAAAAATTAATCGCCGAAATGTATGTACCCGCATAACTTCCGAACGGCTGCACCAAATTGGATAATTATTTTTTTGTGTTCGTTATTGTCTGGTGAGCTCTGGCATTATGAAATGTATAAGAAATTGCATTAAGTGGTGCGCGAGCTGTTTGAAAACTACATGTACCGGGAATTAATTTATAGAACGCGGGAGGGCGGAACCAGGATGGGGGCGGGGAACTTGGGAGGGGGGAGGGGAACTTGGGAGGGGGGAGGGGAA
The DNA here is from genome assembly GCA_917880885.1 of Limnephilus marmoratus. Classification (NCBI taxonomy): domain Eukaryota; kingdom Metazoa; phylum Arthropoda; class Insecta; order Trichoptera; family Limnephilidae; genus Limnephilus; species Limnephilus marmoratus. Next base: position 42,096,479 of record OU862928.1, read on the forward strand.
CTCTGGAGGTGGGTCTGCGGGACGGGGGAAGGGGGGGGAGTGGAGTGGGGAGAGGGAAGGTGTAGGAGGCGGAGTGGAAACGCGAGAGGGGAAGAGGACGCGGGAGAGGAATTGGGGGGGAGGGGACGGAAGGGGGAAGGGACGAATGGGAAAGAACACGCAAGAAGAAACAATTTCTTTATTAAATGGCATAGCAACGCATGCCGGGTACCAGCTAGAAACACCCAAAAGGTGTTAAAATGTGAGAATGTCTTGAATTCTTCTGCAGTCCATTTGCGAGTCGTAATATTTATTTATGTAATTATTATATTTTATGGAGTTCAGATCCAAATTTTAATTGGTGGACACTAACTTTTTGACAATAAGATGTTTTTAAGGAATTTGCACTTAAAAATAGAATATTGCAACAAATTGTCTTTTTTACAAATTAACACTGGCTGAAACAATGTGTCGACCTCAGTAATCTTACTAAATAACAAGTAATACGCATTCTTTAATGTGATTTAAACAAGTCTAAAATTATTGCTTGAAGTGCAGTTGTGTGAATAATTATGAACGGAATTGTTTTAAATTTCTCATTGCAGTGTTGGCACGAGCCGAGTTTATTTTTATTTCGAATAAATCAAACGCTTTTACAGCGCATTAGCTTCGTGCTGTAAATTGTAAAGATAAAAAGTCGATTATTCGTGTAATTTCATACTATTTATAAAAAAACATCGTTAGCCCAAGCGTTTTGTGAAAAATAATTTCAAACGTGCATCCGCGAACGTGAAAGTTTTGCAATTTGTTTATCGGTCGTTATTCGTTAGTATGTGTAATGTAGTGTGCGGATTCATGAGGTGAGGTTTGTCTAGGTCTTGGCTGCACATATGTTTGCCCAACTACTGCGTGGCGGGCTGGACGGGTAGAGACTGGTTGAGGAAGACCTCTTAACCTCTCTAGCTGGAGTGTCTCGACCCATTGCCTTGCACCTCATTTCTTACACATTTTTGTATGTCAGACCCCTGCTTATCTTCAGAGTAAATGTATCCCAAACCTTTAACAAGGTAATTAAATATTAATAATATGAAAAAAATAGTGTTAAATTATCTAATCACTAATACTAAAGTGTATGTTTGGGCAGAGTTTTGGCACATTGCTAGTCAATCTAAGGGAGCCTACTAGGCCTCAATATCAAAACGATGGTTTAAACGATTTCGCCACAATTGTTCCATCCAAAAAATGAATTTTCTCACCTAGTAAAATGAGAATTAGACATTGTTTTGTTCCTTGTCATTTTTTTTAATTCACGATCTTGACTCTCCAGAATGTACATTCTATGGTTCAGAAGTTGAAATTTTAGATCACATATTTTTTGGCTGTCTAAACAAATATCCTCTTTTCTCTCAGGCCTTATCTAAAATTGCCTTTCCTCTATGCACATCTCTACTTTTCTAAGTCTGAGTTTGACTCCAATTTTCCATATTTGAAATTTGCCAATTAAATAAAATAAATATATGTGTTCTAAAAGCTTCCGGTTTCTCACATAGATGGCAGTACTAAGAACTGTACTACCATCCGCTAGATGGCAGCTAGCTTAGTACCAGCTATAAGCAACAGAGGGTCCAACAGCTCAGGGAGAGTCTTCAGCAGAACTCTCACCTCAGATTCCAATTATCCAGTTCCTAGATAGGTCGACTATCGTGGTCAACACTTGTAGGGGCGTGTAAATAGCCCCTGACACGAGGGAATGACTACCCTATGTAAATCAAGGAAAATTGAATTCTTCCCTATGTGACACAAAAACAGTTGACCCAGCAATTCCAAAATCCAAAGTAAAAACAAACAATACTCACTCAGAGAATGCAGCTTATGCACGATGTCCAACACAAAAGACACTTCTTTTCATTAAAAATATCAAGGCGGTATTGCATAATCTTAACAGATGTTTCGCACAGCAAGGAAGTTTCAACAATGAAGAAATTTGCATATTAATAATACGTGCCAAAAATCTTGTACAACAATAATTCAATTATTGGGTGAATCATTTGATAATGACTGACCAGGAGTGACATCTGTTGGCCTTCACTAACACTCCCGTCGGAAGTAATTGCCTGCTTCACAGAGGTAAGGAAATGCATGAATATACTGAATTTCAAGTCACATAGGTAAATTCAATACAATACACTGTATTCGCAAAGTATCAATAAACCAGATTTATACTAAAAGAATATTACTCTACCCATTTAATAAATCTCCTCCCAAGGTGTGTTGAAGAATTGTTGGTGATATACCACACATTTCCTCTCTCCATAATTTTAAACAATGGCCTAGAACACCCTTGAAGGATGAAAGCTAGAAGCGTTTGATAAAAAAATACTAATATATTAATTACTAGCTGGTTCCCGGCATGCGTTGCTTTGCCATTTTAGAAAGAAATTGTTTCTCCCTGCGTGTCCTTTCCCATTCCGCCTCCCCTTCTTCTCCCGCATCCCCTTCCCCTCCCGCGTTCCCACTCCGCCTCATCCACCTTCCCTCTCCCCCCTCCTCTCCCCCTTTCCCCCGTCCCGTGAATCCCCCTCCCGAGTTCCCCCCCTTCTCCCACTAACCGCCTTCCCCTTCTCCCCTTACGCATTCCATGCATTCGGTTGTCAAACAGCTCGCGTGCCACCTATTTTAATTTTTTATACAAATTTAATAATGCCAGAGGTCACCGGTAGTTTCATACAAACCGTATCCGGACAATAACGAACACAAAAAAAAAAATATATCCAATTTGGTGCAGTCGTTCGGAAGTTATGCGCGCACATACATTTCGGCGATTAATTTTTATTTATATAGAAGATAGATAGAAGATAGATAGATAGATTAATATATTAGAAAATAACAACACCATCTACTGGGTAAAAAAGTAACTTTCCTAAAACTAAACAGAATACGTCTAGTCAACTTTTAAAATAGTACAAAACCATTTAGAGTAGGAGCCTAACTAAACTAATTAGTGTTAAACAAATTACTAAACTTTAGTTTTAGGCCTGTATTATATAATATTACCTGTCGATGTTGTACATCATTAGTGTATCCAACAACAAACCCTTTAATATTTGTAAATTATATTAGAAAAGTTCAAACAAAACATCACAAAGTTGCGGAATTCTGAACAATTATTTTAAGTAAAAACAGTTTGAAAATTATCTCTTTAAATTCACATGAGTAAATAGACGTAAGCACATCAAAAGTGAGGGAATTTTGATCTGTCCTTTAAAACTTTTGAATATAATTAATATGTCGACTCTTTGCAAGAGAAAATAAAGGTCAAAAAGTTAATCTTTTAGAATAATAACTAACCAAAATTCGAATGAATAATTCATGTAGGTAGATCTCAAATGCTTTCATTTTGGAAGGCGGGTATGGGTACTGCCGCTTCATTTATTGGATAACCAACACCACTGCCATAAGTCACCACCTACGTTTGGTGAATTAGCAGGGATGCCGGGTTCCTGGGGTGAGGTTTGTCAAGGTCTTGGCGGCCGTTTATCTGGGTATTTATCCTACTGCGTGGCGGGCCGGATCGAGAGAGACTGGTTGAGGAGGTCTTTTGACCTCTCCAGTCAGAGACCCTCGACTATTTGCCTTGCACCGCAATTGAAAGGATGGATTCGTACGTGCGTCACTTCTGGACACACTGACGGCCAGATTCTTCCCCACCCCACATACCTATTTCCTTCCCAGAACTCAACTTCTTCCTTTCCTTAAAAACCCCTCATCCCTTAAGATGACAGAGGCCCTGAGGGAAATTATTTTCCTCAAGGCCTCCTTTGTGGAGCTAATGTAAAAAATAATAATTTTTTTTCTATATTGACGAATAAATTGTCTACGACAATTTAAAATGCGCAATTTTCGATTCGCCGTCAAAACGACATGTTCGTTTTTATTCGTGAATTCGGCGGCATCGACGTCACGCAGGGCAACGACCCATCCTCGTATAACAAATTACGACGCTGCTCCGGTCTAGAGCCAGTGAGACTATGACATCCCCAATCGGCGTAGGCTGAAGGTAGTGGGATGGAAAGGAGATGAGGAAGAGAAAGGTGGGAAAGCACCTGGTTATTCAGATCTGGTCACCAAACACGTATAAAGCCATTTTAAGCAACATTTCAATTCTGAGTGGTGGTCTTATACCGAGGTGATTCTGAGAGTATTTTCCACTCTAGAACGTGCCCAAATTATACTATAAGTACATTATTTTAAATGAATTAATTGTGAAAAACATAAATTAATCAAATAAAATGATCCCGCAACCTTCGGAATATGAGTCAAGAGCCTGACCTTTTGACCACGGTCGTTAGTTCCACGGAGCATCTTCCATTGGAATACCGGTAGAATATTAACGGCATTTAAAGATTGCAATACTTTCGTGGTAGGATTTTGGAAAATATATATAAAGAAAAGAGTGCGATTCCAGAGGGTAGAAGTCCAGTGGGCCGCCCCAGACACAGTTGGGCGAGGCAACCTCAGAAACTGTGTGAGGAGAGGATGGGTCTACCATGGACAGAGGCCGAACAATCAGCACAAGACAGAGACGTATGGAGGAGCCTTGCTGATGCAGTGGGTCCCCGACACGAATAGGACACGAGGAAGAAGATGGTGATGATGATGATATATAAAGAAATAAAACACATATATGTAGAATTTTTAAAAATTTCTTATTTCTTACCAAGTTTATAATATTTTTCTCGAAATAATCGAGATTCTTGATAATTTTACCAGCCAAATCTGATTTGATATGAAACATCAAAAACGACCACATAAATTATCAATAAAAATAACAGCCATCTCGACCGTTTTCCATCCACACTGAAGAGTTGAACATACTAGAGACTTTTGTGGGCTTGTATGCATAAACGCGTACCAGAAGTAAAAAGGGAATTTTATTTATTTATTTATTTATTTTCGGGAAATCGACAGTTTACATTTTTACAGTTTGTACATGTTTGTATAGCCAAAATAAAACCAATTATGGATTTCCTCCATGTGACTTTTCCTCTGATTAACAGCATAATAAAAAAAAATTAAATAATAAATTTATAATAAAGCAGTATGAGATCAAAAATTTTATAAAACAAAAGATTAAGTATATAAAACTAAAATTTACATAAAACATAAAATATCAATACATTGGTAACCATAAGAAGCCAGATTGTACATATAAATCAAATCATAACAGAATTAAAGATAAACGATAGAAACATAGACACATAACATATTCATGGAACATCAGAGAAATACTCTTTTATGTACCCCTTATATTTGGTAGGTTCGGAATTGAAAATGTCCACCTTGGATAATATGCTATTGTAACTATTGCATAGTCTGTTCAGACAAGAATTTTGCTTGCAGTTTGTCTTGCATTGATCAACCCTGAACAGGACAGAAGAGCGTGTTGTACGCGCAGGTACATTAAATTGAATTTTATTTAGCAACTCTGGGCATTGAATATTATTGTTAACTAATTTATACAGGAATATTGCATCCTTATGATGCCTTCGTACACTCAATGAATCAATTTTAAAGTATGAGGCTGCCTCTGCATAATTATTAAATCTTACATATGACTTGTAACAAAGATATTTGAGGAATTTGTTTTGAATTGCTTCAATTTTGTTCGTATGGATTTTATAAAATGGAGACCAAACAACTGACGCAAACTCCAAATGACTACGTACGTAGGCAAAGTAGAGTTGCTTAATGACGTTGATACTATTAAAAAGTTTTGTGTTTCTCATGATAAAACCTAACATTTTAGCAGCTTTATTTGTGATTTGTTGTATATGAAGGTTATATTGTAGTTTACTATCAAGGGTTATTCCAAGATCACGAATATCTGAGACTGTTGCAATGTTGTTGCTATTTATAGAATAATTAAATAATGTTTTATTTTTATTTCTTGAAAAGGTAATATGATGACATTTTGAGACATTTAGAAATAGTTGATTTTGTTGGCAATAGGTAAATATATTGTTTAAATCATGTTGTAAATTGACGCAATCGTTTAGACTTTTTATTGGCTTGTATAGCTTGGCATCATCAGCAAATAATTCTATTTCAGAGTATTTAACAACATTGACCAAATCATTGATATATAAAATGAAAAATAATGGTCCGAGATGTGAACCCTGTTGGATCCCAGAGGAAATTTCACTGAAATCTGATTCGAAACCCTTTATTGCTACTGCCTGTGATCTCTTGAGTATATAAGATGTAACCCAACGAAATAAATTACCACGTATACCTAATGACCAAAGTTTTCTGAGTAATAGTTTTTGATTAATTTTATCAAATGCTTTGGCAAAGTCTGTATAAATGATATCTACTTGAGTGCGGTTGTCCATGTGATCGACAATGAATTCAGTAAGAAGAACGAGGTTACTTTCCACATTTCTGCCTTTTGTAAAACCGTGTTGCTTTGTTGTAATGATGTGATTCAATTGTGGGCTTAGATATTTGTAAACAATTTTTTCCATTAACTTACTGAATATTGTTAGTTTTGAAATCGGCCGATAGTTTTTAACATTATTTTTTTCACCATTTTTGTGGATTGGTGTTACATAGGCTCTTTTCCATATTTCAGGTACCGTGCCTTCGTTCATTGATTTATTATATATAATGCAGAGAGGTTTTGCAAGTGTTTCCGCGCAATTAACTATAAAGTATGAGGGAATGTCATCACACCCCGCGCTTGTGTTTATGTCAAGAGCTTTTATTTCTTTTAAGATTATTTCTCGTGTGAATTTGACCGTGGTGATATTTATGTTATTTGTGTTTTCTGGTATGTCGAAGTCTGGTAGGTTATTATCGTTTATGTAAACTGATTGGAAATATTCCATGAAAATATTGCATATGTCTTGGCCATTTTCTGCTTTTTTGTCATCTAGGTGCATCGTCCTTGGAAGAGACGATTGTGTTTTTTTCATGTTATTAAAATGATTCCAGAAGAGTTTAGGATTACCATTTATGCTATTTTCAGCAGTATGTATATAATTAATGTAGAGTTGTTGTGCGATACGTTTTTGTCTAGATCTTAAGAGAGAAAACGTTTGATAGTCACGTGGATTTTGAAATTTTTTATAATTTTTATGGTATTTATTTTTCTCTTTAATTATTTTTATGAGAGATGATGTGTACCACGGCGGATAATTACAATTTTTAGCTGGTTTAGTTGGTACATAATTTATTTTAATGTTGTTTAATATGTTGTAGAAGACGTCAGTTGCGGGTTGAGTATTCAAATGGTTAAGTTTATGATCCCAATCAATTTCGTTTAATTTTGTGTTTATTATTGAATATTCCGCTTTTCTGTATAGTAATATTTGTTTTGCGTTAGTTTTCAGGTTTTTATTTATTTTTTTAATAGGAATTGAAATTAGCAGTGTTTTATGATAAATATCTTCTGGTACTAATGAGATATTATTGTGCCTAATTTTCAGTGGTATGTTGCTTACAGCTAAGTCGAGAATGCGATTATTTATACTATTACTCTGAGAGTTATATTGTTTCAGATTATTAAATGATAAAAATTGTGTAAAGTTCAAATGGGCGGGATTCAATGAATTGATTGGTTCAGTACACATATAATCACAGTTCTCATTAATTGGTAGCCAATGTAAGTGAGATAGGTTGTAATCTCCTACCAAAATGAAACTATCATTATTGTTGTTATCTGTCATAATTTGTGATGTTTTGTTTATGTGAAACATAATATTTATGAGGTGTTTACTGTCAGGTGCAATATATGAAGTGCATATGTGAATTTTTTTACCGGGAAGTGAAATCGTTACCCATATGTCTTCCGCCTCTGATCCCCATTCTATTTTTTGTTCAGAAATTAATTTATTTTTTACTGCGATTAAAACTCCACCACCGCGATTCTGTTTGAGGTTATGGTAATCTCTATCTCTTCTGTAAACATGGTATCTTGGATCGAAAAGTTCCTCATTAAATATTGAATTGTTAAGCCATGTTTCAGTGAGACATATAATGTCATAGTTGTTTAATAGTACATTTTGAAGAAAGGTGTTCGTTTTAGTTCTGAGGCCTCTTAAGTTTTGATAATATAATTCTAGAGATTCCATTTTAATGATGCAATTAGTTAATATGATGGTTCTTATGTTAATATGAATATGGTTAATATGAATGTTCTAAGCGTTATTGATGGAAATATTGTATTTTTTTAGTTTTTCTAGGTCGATAAATGAGTTTATGCAATAGTGATCTGAGTTTTCGTTTAGTCTTACATAAATTTTACAGTTTTTTATCCAGCAAAATTTATATTTGTTAATTTTGGTGAACTCTCTGACCTGTTTGTAGAGTATTTTGTTTTTGTGTGTTAAATGTTCATTAATATAGATCCTTTGTTTTCCATTCAAGTTTATATCCTCTGCTGTTAGGCCCCTTCTCGTTCGGATTGCTGCCATGATATCATCTTTTTGTTTTCTGCACTTCAGTTTAACAATAATATTTCGCGGTCTTCCTTCGATCTTCTCCTTGGGGGTTACTCGGGTGGCGTATTCAATTTCTTCAGGGCTTACTATTTTTAATTCAGAATAGATGCTTTTGATAATCTCCGTCAGGTTTTCTTGTTTTTTTTCTGGTATTCCAATGATCTCTATGTTATTTATGCGTGCGTGTTGTTCGTTAGCGTCCAATTGTTTTTGTAATTCGTTAAATTCCCTTTGAATTACGGCGTTTTGTTCCAGACTTTTTTCAAGGTTGTTGTTTTTTTTCGTGTCAATTTTTTTTTCAAGAGTTAATATTTTATTTTTTAATTCTTCGATTTCTTCTTTATACTCGTTCCTCACGATTTCCAGAAATTGCACCTTAAATTCTTCAAACTTTTTATCAAGGAGTTGGAGGAGTTGTATGTCTGTATTATTTAGTGCAGTCTTTGCAGTTGCTCTTGTAGTCATATTGGCACGTAATATTAGCTAATATAACTGATATAACAACACTTCACTATTATAAACTTATTGAAATATAGATATTTAGGTTTTAGCTTGAACTTTTGTTTTATTTTGTGAAATTTCTAGAGAGAATTAAAAACACGACAGCTGTCATTGAATGTTATTGTTGAATGTTCGGGTAAAATTGGTCAATAATTTTCAAATAACGAAATTCCTTCCCGTTTTTTTATAGTAATACTTCACAAGAGTGAGACTATGGCATTCCCAATTGGGGTATGTTGTGAGGCTGAAGGTAGTGGGGAGGATGGGAAAGTGGAAGGTGGGGAAGTACCTGGCTATTCAGATCTGGTCACTAAACACGCCTAACGCCATTTTAAGCAAGTTTCAATTCTGAATGGGTCTTACACCAGGGCGATATTGAGAGTATCTTTCACTCTGAAACGTGCCGCAAATATACAATACATTATTTTAAATCCCGCGACCTTCCAATTGAGAGTCAAGAGCCTTACCGCTAGATCACGCTGGCCGTCAAAATATCTGAACATTTGAACTGAATAATTGTAAATATCTTAACTTTGCCAATTTTAACTGTGTTTTCTTAATTTTTTTTTTATTTGAATATTATCACTGTTTTTTTAATTTAATCTCAAAAAAAAATTCGACGATTCAGGTACTTTTATGTTGACCAAACAAATTTTCCATAACGATAAATATGGCATTTTTGGTTTGCCGGCAAAACAACATGTTTGTTAGATACGTTTCAAGATTTTCACGGCCAAAAGTTTTTTCGTTATTTGTTTTTGGGGTGTTATGCCGTGTTGCGCTACCTCCTTCTTTAGCCAACGTTTCGGACAGCGTTGCAGTGTCCATCATCAGGGCAGATCCGGCAGATACACATCTAATGGCGTTAGCCGTGTTTAGTGATCAGATCTGAAAAGCCATGTACTTCTCCACCTTCCTCTTTCCCATCTCCTTTCCCTCCGCACTACCTTCAGCCTCATAACATACCCCAATTGGGAATGCCATAGTTTGTGAGGTATTACTATAAAAATTAAAAACGGGAAAGAATTTTGTTATTTGAATTATTGACCAATTTTACCCGAAGTAAATTAAAATTCCCTTTACTTCTGGTACGCGGGTATGCAAAAATGCCCACAAAACACTAGTATGTTTAACTCTTCAGTGTTGATGGAAAACGGTCGCCGTTTTTGATGTTTTATATCAAATCAGATTTGACTGGTAAAATTATCAAGAACCTCGATTATTTCGAGAGAAAATATTGTAAACCGTGTTGGAAATTAGATACACATCCACCAGATCTGCCGGATCTGCCATGATGATGGACACTGCAACGCTGTCCGAAACGTTGGCTAAAGAAGGAGGTAGCGCAACACGGCATAACACCTCAAAAACAAATAACGAAAATACATGTTTGTTGTCATTCGTGAATTCGGCGGCATGACGTCACTCTGGGCAACGTTGCGGACAGCCATCTTACCAACCGTGGCCGTTTCTACGTCATAAAGACGTTGTAGCCAATCGGAACCGTTTTCTGAATGTGCGGTTTTTCAAATCAATAATTTATTATGAGTGAAAATATTTAAATTACTCATTTTTAGAGGGATTATCACATCTATCACATAAAATGTTCATCGACCTCACATTTTTAATGGTTTTCACAGTTTGGGAAAATACCCAGTTCTTCTTTTTTACATTAGCTCCACACAGGAGGCCCTGAGGAAAATAATTCCCCTCTAGGCCTTTGTAATCTTTGGGAATGTTGTGTGGATGGTCTTTTTAGGAAAGAAGAAGAGGAAGTTCTGGGAAGGAAGAAGTTATTAGGGGTGGAAAAAAATCTGGGTATCAGGAGTGACGGACATATGAATCCATCCCTCCCACTGCGGTGCAAGGTGATGTTCCAAGAGAGTACGGCTGGAGAAACCAAAGGGACTCCCTTAACCATCCTCTCTCGATCCGGCCTGCCATGGTAGGCAGACCCATCCGCCAAAGACCAAGACCCGGAGCAACCTCACCCAATGAACCCGGATACCCCTGCTAAATCACCAAACTTACCAAACCACTTTGGGTGACCTACGGCAGAGGTATGGCTATCCAATAAATGGTTCCCGGGGCGGCGGTACCCACACACGCCTCTCAAATTACATTTTGGCATTCTGAAGATTAACCAAATTTCAAGTCAAACTTCCTTGGGCTGGCTGGACTTAAGACTGAAAAGAGCTTACGTAATTTGAGGACATGCTTTTTATTTGACATATATCATACTTCTAGGGAATTTTTATTCAGTAGTTCTACATTTTCACGGATCGCTTCACAAATCCGAAACGGGCAAGAATCACAAAGTGCGGCCTTACGTACTTTAAAAATATATCTTTCACTTTTCCCTTTCTGGGGTGATCCGCTTGGAAACAAGGGTGTGATCATTTCACGGGGTTTCGGTGCGTCTCGAAGGGTTACTTTTCTATTTTTCTTTGCTTTTGGATTTTGGGTAGAACGCAAGATATATAAAAATATTTTGCACTACCTGTCATATACTTGGCGTTTCTTCTTCTTACAACAGCTCGACACAAGATGCCCCGAGGAAAACAATTTCCCTCGGCGACTATGTCAGCTTTGGGAATGCTGAATGGAGAGTCTTTTTATGGAACGGTAGGAGGAGAGTAAGTTCTGGGAAGGGAAGAGGTATGAGTAATGAAATCCAAATAAATGGAATATTTCTGAACAACTTTGAATACTAAAATATGTTTTTGCAATAATGATAATTCAGATGGCTTTCTAATTTTATAATTCGAAATAAACTTACAATTTTTTAAATATAAAAACTTCGAATTCAAACAGAAAAATGGCCCACTTTACGTTTTAACTGAAATTTCTTATTACAAAAAAGAAACACGTATTTTATTCCACTGAAGCGATTTTAGTCAAAAAATGGACCACTTTTAGTTTTCTGCGATTGATAGCGGTCCAAAAATGGACCGCATTTCCCTACCATTCGTAAAACATTTATTGTAATTATTTAAGACATTTTCTTGGCCAGCTATTTATTTTAAAACGAAGCTACTGAAATGCTTTATCTATTATGACCATAGATGTCGCGAATCAGAACTTCGTAGACTATTTTAGAATAATGTAAAAAAGAAAATTTTTAAATGTTTTTTCCCGCCCAATATTTGATCAGCTGCTTGCGGATAAAATTAAGTCTTTTTTTCCCATAGATATGCACTTATCATTTTCAAATATACCACAAGCTGTATATATACATACAGATATACACAGAAATCTAAAATATTCTATGTTGACTCGAATAAGTACTCCTCACGGCAGTTTCAATGTAAAAAATACGCAGGATTCGCGCGGTTATAAACTTTACGATTTTTTTTATAAGTCCGACAAATATGAGACAAACGGTAAAATACAGCTTAATTCATATAGCACTATAATATTTTTTTTGTTTACATGTTAAAATTCGAAGGAATGATTTTTTTAACGTTGGCGAAAAATTTTAAAAAATTATCTTCTGGGAAAACTGAGCAACCGAGGAAAATTTATTTATTTCGCGTGAACGCTCCAATGGTTTGTCCATAGAGAAGATATTGTAATGTAAAAACACCTAAGATAACACTCAAAACTTTTGGGGTAAGATATTACCCCACATCGAAAGGAGAGTGTTAATTTACTGGTAAAAATATTAATACAAACTTGTGTATACAAATTGAGTAAAACATCCCTCCAGCAGGTGCAGCCTCTTCCCGAAGCGTATTAAATAAAACAGCCCCTTATTTATATGACAACATAAGGCTCCAGCCAGTAAAGTTTATAGTGCGTATCTCCCAAACATGATAACTTAATCTTAAACGCCGCCCGCCTACACCAAACAAACTCTTACCCTCATTTCAGAACTGCGTTACTTTCTGTATAATATTCCCATTATGAAAAACAGGAGCTTTCTGACGGCATACTTTTGGCAAATGGGTATGCAAGGAAAAATAAAAAAGTTTTAAAATTCTTTTATTTTGCATCTTTGTGAGATTGAGGCTATATTTCAAAATCTAGAAAGCTTAGTTAGTAGAGAGCCGATGGTCTGATGGGGTGACGCGGCTTCTGTCTTCAAGAATACAAAAAGTAAATCCATGTTCGTTTTATTTTCTTTTACGTTCACCAAAAAATTTGAATAATAGATATTTTATCAAACTAATTTACTTAAAGGAATTTATATTCTTCTTAATTTTTTAGGTTATCTGGAAGGAGATTATATATATGTACGCCCTCGTGGTCAATGCTTATCTGTCTTGACATTGTGTTCAATTTATCATGCTGTCTAATATAGTGCCCGGGTACTTATGACGTTTTCATAAACGTTGTGTTTGTGTGTATTTTGTATTTTGTAGATTACAAGTCCATTCCGTCTTTTGTAGGTTAAAAGCCATATGTTATATTCGTACAATGTTCTTATTTTCAGATGGTTCATTTCCTGGTATAGTTTTTTTGTGGGAGTATCTGAAGAGTTTTTTTAATAACTTTGTTCAGTATTATTGTTATTTGTTTTTGGGGTATTATGCCGTGTTGCGCTACCTCCTCTTTTAGCCAACGTTTCGGACGGCGTAACAGTGTCCATCATCATACACATCTGCCCTGATGATGGACACTGTAACGCTGTCCGAAACGTTGGCTAAAGGAGGAGGTAGCGCAACACGGCATAATACCCCAAAAACAAATAACAAAAATACTTTTGGCCGTGAAAATCTAAAATCATATCTTGTTCTGTATTATTTGTAAGTCGTAAGTAAGTAATGTATGTGTTTCCCCATATTTCTATTAAATAATTCTGGTGGGACTGGATTAAACTAAAGTATAAGCCCCTCTTTACCTCTGTTGGTATAAGATGAGCAATTCTACCAAATGGGATGATTTGCTGTTACCCCCCCCCCCTCTCGAATACCAAGCGAAAGGGATAACTGCACTTCAGGCTGTTAAAATCTAAATAAGATCGTCAAAATCGAAGTTTTGAATTTCCCATTTTTCTCATCCAACACTGGAACGTTTGGATGGATTTTGTTGCCAACTATATTGATCTATGTCTGTATTTTTATTAAAGTACATTGTCTAGTCTGTATAGAGTGATTCCATTATCGCGGGTGCAACAACTACAATAATTTTTTTCATTGGTAAACTAACGTTTAAGACAAAAATTTTATGCATAGCACAAAGGTTAATAATTATTATAAGCAATAATTATCAGCCTGAAACACTCATCTATATTGAAAAAATCTTCCGAGAAAAGATACATGCCGGACGGGATTATAACTAACCCATTTAAACATTACCATTAGCTTCTTCTAACACAGCAAACTTATTTTGTGGTACCATTTTGATTTAAATTAATAAATTACTTCGTTTTTACCACTTTTATTGTTTACAAAACCGACATGTTTCGTCAGCAAAGCTGACTTCTTCAGGGTTTTGAAAGAACAGAACAGTTCTGTCAAAACCCTGAAGAAGTCAGCTTTGCTGACGAAACATGTCGGTTTTGTAAACAATAAAAGTGGTAAAAACGAAGTAATTTATTAATTTAAATAACCATTAGCGTTAGACGTTAATTAAGGAAAGCTAATAAAACATCTAAATTCTGTTGTTTTCGCAAACGCTAGTTCCATAAACACGTTGTTTTAGTTGCTGCATTGTTAGCTCCCGAGTCAAGTTAGTCAGGTTGCACGGAACGCTCAAATGGATTAATGTAATTCCGATTTATTTACATACGCTTGTGTGTTTCCTGTTGAAGTAGTTTGTCAGTGGTCGTAAGACTGAATTATCTTTGATGAGATTGTTATCCTCCGTAGAATTGTAGGTAAATGTTATTTAAGGCAATAGTATTGTATAAATTTCTTGATGACTTACACTTTTCTTTGACTCCACATGGATTATGATCTACGACGACTCGGTCCCTGGGAGCTAAAACACTCCTACTTTGCTTGAAAAAGAGGGGAGATTAAAGAATCACATGGTATTTATAAAAATGCTAGCAAAAAGGACCAAAACAATCAAAATAAACAACACTTAACTGTCAAAAAGACATGACTGATGAATAGGTATCTATTTTACCATCTGATGATTATTTACTACATAGAACACATAACAGGGGTTCAGCGCCGAACCATTTTTCACAATATTAAATTTATAATACTCTTGTGAATATTTAACGCTCTTGTAAAAACTTCCTTCTTTGTCAAAAAATCAATATTAATCCCTGGTGGGTAGAAATCTGGGGATCAATGTGTCCAGGAGTGATGGACGTATGAATTCATACCTCCCACTGCGGTGCAAGGCGATGTTCCGAGAAAGCACAGCTTGAAAAGTCAAAGGGACTCCCTCAACCATTCTCTCCCGATACGGCCTAACATGCAGTTTTTAGGCAGACGCATCCGCCGCCAAGAAAACCTTACCCCATGAACCCGGGGACCCCTTATAAGTCACCAAACATAGCAAATCACTTGGGGTGACCTGTGACAGAGGTATTGGTTATCCAATAAAAGGTTCCGGGGCGGCGGTACCCATACCGCCTCCCAAATTGAGGTATTATTATTGTACACCGTTATCGGTCGGTTTGTGATTTTATATATTTGTAATTTTTAATTTTTCCCTTTGTTTTGTAAGAAATATTTGCGTCGCTGCAATGACTTTTTCCAATTATTTATCCTACGTCTGCGCACCAAAATTTCTGAAAAACTTTAAGCTTTACAAATCACTCTGTCACTCTCATTTTAGAATAAATAAAAAACTACCGGACATCAGAAACCCTATCCATTATGATTCAATATATGAAAAGCATCAAAACCATTCGGCTCATATTACTTACTACACGTGTTGCATAGTCAAAATTAGCTCACATTCTATCTGGCTCACATCAACAAGTTTAAAAATATTGCATTTTCTATCAAAATTACTAACGAACAAAATGTTAGGACTATCTCTACATCTCTACATATTATAAATTAAAGTCCTCCGCCGCGTCTGTCTGTTCGCGTTAAACTTGAAAACTACTGAACGGATTTTCATGCGGTTTTCACCAATAGATAGAGTGAATAATGAAGAGGTTAATGTATATAATTTATCAAAGTTTTGTGTAAATTGGTTGACATATACAATATATAAAGGAGAATGTCTTAAATGGTGGACGAGCGGGATGGCAAGCAGACGGTATGGATTTGATTTGCATGCAAATCTACAGTTTTATGCCGAGGTTGATGAAACTTTTCACACGCGACTTTCAAAACAAGAGGAAGGTTACGGTCTACATTTGATTCTGTAAAAAATCCGGGCATCGCCGGGGACTTCAGCTAGTAACTACTAATGTGGAGTTAGGAAGAACCTTAGTTGATTTAGGTAGTTCAGAGTGAGACAACAATAGATTAGCCTTCAAAATAGAGCAGCGCGATCTCACTAAGCCTCTTTTTACACCAGACCATCATCCAAGTTAGATACAAGCGTGTCTGATTTTGATAAAGAGGCAGATCAATGACTATCTGGTACAATTTGATGGCACCCACCCCATTAAATACTCCATTGAAATGTTTGGAGTAGGTATATCAGACCTTGGAGAAGTATCGGAATTCCATAGAAGCCGAGTAAATCTGACTTCCAAGAAACTGGGCTTGGAAACTTGTAAAGGGCTAGCAGATTCTTCAATTGTGATAATTCACAATTTGGGAGGCGGGTATGGGTGCCGCTCCCCCGGGAAACCAACACCTTTCCTTTTATTGGATAACCAACACCTCTGCCATAGGTCACTCCAAGTGGTTCGCTACGTTTGGTGACTTAGCAGAGGTGCCCGGGTCCATGGGGTGAGGTTTGTCCCGGGTGTTGGCGGCGGATGCGTCTGCCCACCAGCTGCATGGTAGGCCGGATCGGAAGAGAGTGGTTGAGGAAGTCCTTCTGACTTCTCCAGCTATACTCTCTCGAAACATTGCCGTATTGGATTTATACGTCCTTCACTCCTGGACAATCCGACCCCCAGATTCCTACACACCTCTTATAACTCTTTCCTTTCCAGAACTTCCTCTTCCTTCTTTCCTAAAAAAACCTCCACACAGCATCGCCAAAGATGACACAGGCCCTCAGGGGAATTATTTTCCTCAGGGCCTCCTGAGCGGAGCTAATGTAAAAAAAGCTGCTAACCATGTACAAATCTTAAATACACCCGTCAACTGAATTTGGGAGCCACCCCTGGGCTGGAGCTCCAAAATACTTGATAACTCCACTTAATTTTGAGCAAAAGATGGCGGTTCACCTGATTGGCAAGCCGTTGTTAACAGACCGATTGCCATCTCTAATGCACAGACATGCTGAGTCTGTACAAATCTGAAGTACACTACAATTGAATTTGGGAGCCACCTCTAGACTGGAGCCTCAAAATACTTGATATACCTACTTGCTTTTGAATAAAGAAGAACGATCCGTTGTTAACAGACCGATTACCATCTCTAATGCACTGAGTCTGTTCTATAGGAGCTAATGGAGTCTGCAATAAGGGGCTAGCAGCATTGATTTCCAGTGCAACGGTGCATGATGTTGGCTTCTCGAAAACGGTCTGTTTCTTTGACTCGTTTTTATGTAAGTCGGCTCCTATGTCGATCAAGTTATCGGCATCTGCTTTTCATCCTTCATATAACCCTCTTCACAACGCTGCCTAACCGGGAGGCGACATAGTTTTTCCCTGTCTGTACATCTGAGGAATCACATTACAAGATATATTAGTCGGCACAAATAAATTGGTCTATCAATCAATAAGCAAAATTCAGAGAACAGTTCATTAAAACTCTAATACTGATACTAAATAGCATTGGCGCAGCCGATAGGATAGGATATAATGAAATTGTTATGAAAATTTCAACAATTTATTTATTTATTTTTATATGAATACCTCACAAAAGTCTCAGCTGCTCCCGTCTGGAACCAGTGAGACTATGGCATCCCCAATTGGGGTATGTTGTGAGGCTGAACGTAGTGGGAAGGGGAAGGAGGCGGGGAAGAGGAAGGTGGGGAAGAACCTGGCTATTCAGATCTGGTCATCAAACACGGTTAAAGCCATTTCAAGCAACGTTTCAATTCTGAATGGTGGTCTTACACCATGGCGATACTGAGAGTATCTTCCACTCTGGAACATGCCGCAAATATTCATCCCATCGTGGAATTCTATCACGTGACCGCCGGATTGTAAGTCAAGAGTCTTAGCCCTAGACCACGCCGTTCGTCAAATTGATGTTGGCTTCACAGGTCAACAGGTCGTTTCTTCCACTCTTTTTTGTGTAAATCGGCTCTTATGTGGATCGAGCTACGGGCATCTATTTATCATCCTTCATATAATCCACTTCACATAAGGACATAGTCCCCCAGTCGTTACACCTGTAAGGACAGGGGCGCTCTTGTGAGCTATCACATAAAAAAGGTTAAGAGTATTCATTAAATTTGTGCATAAAATTATAAATAACATTAAGAGAACAACAGTACACATAAACTCTAAGACTAATACAAAATAACATTGGCGCAGCCGATAGGAAAAGATAGGATTCCATGGTCATAGAACTTTCAACAATTTATCTGTTAACTGAAGACCAAATATGGGAAATAGATTCAATTTAGATTTAAGTCACGAAGACAAATAAGTTTGCTGATCAAATCAATAATTCTAATATAACTAGAAACGTGACCAAATTCCTGGAAAAAAAGAACAATTCAAAAGAAAACAGAAAAGGGTACAAAAATTCTTGAAAATCATAGTTAAACAATTCCCAGGAGATTACAACACTAAAGACCAACAAGAAAAGAGAAAAACAAAATTCTTCGAACCGATAGAGGTAGATAATTGAAAATACAACGTTTGGAGTTCAAAAGATTCTTGAAAATCAAATAAAACAACAGTTAAATAATTCCTAAGAGATTACACCAACACTGAATACCCCTGCTCTAGAACGTTCTGATGACCTGATGTATAAATAAACAGACTTACAAAAGCGCTATTATTGTTTTGGATCTGGAGTAGACCATAATTTATTCCCCCCGTCAAAGTTAGGAGCAGTTTACTTAGGAACAATGTTATTGTACCAAAATACCATCCAGCTTTGGGGCCAGTGGGTATAGAGTGCAATGTGTGCACGTCTTGGAAGAAATAACATGAGATCTTCTGATATTATCGGAATATTGGCCAACTGAACCTAATTTCACTTTATCTCTAAGTTAAAAGTAACCAATGCGAAACAAAATGTGGACAAAAATCTTGCTTGAATTGACTGAATTAATTTTATTTCTATCTTTTTTTTTGTTTTGATACAATATTTTACATTTTATAGTAAGTATAATTTAATGCCTATATTGTCTTTGACGATGCTGCGTGGAGGGTAAAAGAAATAATGGAGAGGAAGATCTGGGAAGGAAAAGTGTGTGAGAGGTGGAAGAAGAATCTAAGGGTCAGTGTGTCCAGGAGTGACGGGCGTATGAATCTATCCCTCCCACTGCAGTGCAAGGCGATGTTCCGAGCTGGGATAAAAAGGTCTTCCTCAAGCAGTCTCTCCCGATTCGACCCGCGACACAATACTCGTGCAAACGCATCTGATGCAAACATCTAGACAAACCTCACCCGTGAACCCGGGTACCTCTATTAAGTCACCAAACGTAACCATTTGGGACCTATGGCAGAGATGTTCCTTATTCAATAAATGGTTTCCATACCCGCCTAGTGTTTCGTGTTTATGTGTTATTCTTTTATGTTATATTTTATTGAAATATTGCCTTTTTTGTTCTTTGTTACATACATCTTTTAATTTTGCATCAGATTTTTTTTTAAATTTTCTCTTTGAAAGATTGTTGAAGGCTTTTATTGCCTGGTATTTATGGTGTTTTTGTTCAAAGCTTGTTTTTACCAGAGTTTTTTTTAAATATTTTTTTGTCTAACTGGTATATTAAAGGTACTATCTTTATCTTTACTAAGCATAAAATGAAGTCACTTACGCTGTATGTGCGCTTAGCTTTTAAACTACGCAACGGATTTTCATGCGGTTTTCACCGATAGATAGAGTGATTCATGGGGAAGTTTTTTAAGTATATAATTTGTCTAGGTTTTGTGTAAATTGTTTGAAATACCTAATATATCTGGCCAAGTGGCAGCGGGCAGCGAGCAGCGAGCAGCGTGGTGTGGATTTGATTTAACAGATGGCGTTGGTTATAAAGGTTTCGTTTGCCACTGCGACGTGTTGCCGGGTCTGCTAGTTAACTATATTTTTCAATCGCACGTCCCCACTGAATACGTTTTATTAATTAACACAAAATTATTTTTATTTCTAAAAATAATATATGAATTCATATTTCATCACTTTTCAAAAACAGTTTTCGGTTACGTTCAGAAATATCCTATTTATTTTCATTTGATTGCAAAGCGGAAATAATGTGAACATCTGACAAAATATGTCGCAGGTCTGAAGGGTTAAACAGAAAAACCCCAGTTATTTTATGTCACAATCACAAAGACAAGCACACCTTGATGAAAAACGAAAACGTACAAAAAGACAGCCAGCAGCATAATTTAGTTGGCGGTGGAATGACTACTGACTACAGTCTGCAGTCAGTGTTGGCTTTTCGCAAACACCGCGTGAGCTAAAACAACTAACAACTTTACCTAGTTGCCAGAATTGGCTTTAATACTTAATGAGGTTGCATACATTGGAATACACTGAACTAGATTGGTTTGTAATTGCTGAAAATAGCAAACATCGTTTTTCTTTTTAGTTTTTCTTTATTTATTGCTTTGAATGTATTTAGTTCTGAAACAGTTTGAAAGCTACACCTATGTTCCGAAGTCCATCATTCATTCATGTATTCCTTTGTCTTCCTCCTTTCCTAAAAAATCTCAACAAGGAAAAGAAGAAGATTTTTTCCTACCTACATGGAACACAAACAATGTCATACTTTTGAATGTAGCTATAACTTTGTGGTTATCCATTATAGATAAATGAAACAATTTAACTTTGTTTGAACCACTTCTATATTTGAGTAAATCCAACCGGTTTCGGAACGACCGTTCCTTCTTCAGGGCAAACGTATACGTAAAAAAATACGCAACAAAAACGTATACGCAATCGTATACGCCTTGAAGAAGGAACGGTCGTTCCGAAACCGGTCGGATTTACCTAAATATATAAGTGGTTCAAACAAAGTTAAATTGTTTCATTTACAAACAATATCGCACAAAACTCTAAAATTACCTACTTGTTGGGTTGAAAAATCGGTCATTGACAGCTCGCAATCGAAATATCGTAATTAATCGCAAAATTCCTAATTTATGAACTCAAAAGTGTCGGTAACTGTGACGTATAGTTTTTGTTAAAATATACAATGTAATACATTATTTTAACAATAATAATATTGGTTTAAGGGTTGGCAACATTTTGTATGTGGCAACCCATTTTAGTTCTTTTGTTTTTTCTCTGTGCTCCAAGAGTTCTTCTCTTGTTTTCATGTAATACGTACATCTTAAAATAAAACCAGTTATTAAAGTGTTATATTTCTTTTTATTAACTCAGTAGATTACAACAGGTTATGGTGCCCAGACACATAAACCTTGATTTATAATATAATACATGCTGAGTTGTGGATAACTGCTGCAAATTTGATTGACCGGCGAATTGAGGTTAAGTTGACACCACGCCGCGTACATCACTTCATTTTTTGCAGCAGGAAGGCAAAAAGAAATAAAAAAAACATCTTGTTAAGTGTAGTGATCAAGATGGAAGGAAACCAAAACGTGTTAAAACTGGAAGGTTCGAGAAACTGGAATGTTTGGAAGTTCCAGACAAACCGTATCCGGGGGCACAAGCAAAAGGTTCGCCACAGAGAATATATAATGGCAGACATAGCAGAGCAAGGCGCACTGTGGAAAATGTATTTGGTATAATGTCAGCTGTATTCAGAGTCCTCAGAAAACCCCTGCTTCTTGAGCCCCTAACTGCAGAAAATGTTGTCCTAACTTGTTGCCTCCTCCACAACTTTCTTCGAAAAAGTCAATCAGCATCATCGTACACCCCCCCTGGGACCTTCGATGATGAAGATACCTCCTCCGGTGAAGTTACACCTGGACATTGGAGAATCGTGGGTGAACCAACAGATACCTTTCTGCGGCTCAGAAGGATCCCGAGAAAACCCTCCGACGTCGGCAGAATGGTTCGTAATGAAATCAGCGCTTTTTTTCAATCTGAAGAGGGATCAGTGCCGTGGCAAAACAGATACTGAATGCGAGGGATTAAGTAGGTACCTACCTACATTGTTTTTCTCCTCCCACTTTCTTCTTAGTGACAAATAATTATTATGTAGGTACCTACTAAATAGGTAGTTAACTACTAAATTAAAGTTGAAAAATTAAACTGTATAAAATGTAATTAAAATTAATTAAAGTTTAATTAAAACTGAAGTGTGTTTACCTGTGCCTGATCTGACGCCTGTGTGGACTCATCTGGTTGCTGCAGTTCACCCGTGAGCTGCTGTCCGACTTCTTGTTGGTGCCTCGGTGTGTTTTTATCTTTTAGAAAAAGCAGAGAGTGGAAATATATCCATTTGGTCTTGTAAGGGGCATCACCTCCGTCTCCACTCTTCCCTTTTTTCAATTCGCGCTGGAATTGTCCAATTAGCATCCGAACTTTCTTCTCCACCTCATCCACGTTTCCTTCAAAATCGGAAGCTAGATCAGCCCAACCATCTTGCTTTTTATTACGGTTTTTGTATTCATTGTGTTGTGGATCCCAAAGTACTGCTTTCTCACGATACTGCTCAATCAATCTTTCGGTATTCTCCTTCGTCCACTCCATCTCCAAAAGACCTCAAAAAATACCTCACAAAATACACAAAACAAAGAACGCCAGTCAAATTAAAAAAAACTCCACGCACTCAGACACACTCACTTACAGATAGTTCTCCATCAACTGATGGGAGGACACTGAAAGGTGGGTTGTTTGTTTTTTGTGTTTTTTGTGTTTTTTTTTTTGTTTTGTTGTGTGTGTGGACGAGCTTGCAACTTGTTATACAACCAAGTTATCTAATTCCTTTGATCTTTACCGACAACCTCTGGGTAACATGTAACCTGCTATAAAAACAGAAAAAAAGTTACACAACATCGTGTTATACAACATTTTTCAGTTGAATTTCTAACAAGTTACATAACATTGGTTATATAACTGTTTGTAACACGTTTTGTTACTGGTGTGGACGCACCTTTAGAACGGTACTTTCGAATAGAGTGTTTTAAGTTCGAGTCTCGGTCATTATCTGTTTTATTTTCTGTGTCTTTTTCTATTTTAACTGTACTTATTTAAATTAGTAAAGATTGTAATAAATTGATAATAAATAAAAATTGTTAATGTTTTTTTCAAAAATCATCCTTATAAATCAATTAAAACCACTGAATTTATCGATTTACTAACTGATTAACATATGGGCTGTGTTGTAAGATGTGCAGAACATTACTTGCATTGCAAACTTGTGGTATAATCCACAATGATAAATATGCAATCACTTGTGCATCCTACAAGCTTTTATCACCGCTCCATACCGCTTCTATCTCGTGTTTACAATAATGCACCTATGTTGCAACTGCACCCGGCGGTAGCTTGTCGTTGGATCTCCCGTCTTATCTACTGTAATCTGTAATGCACTTTCTCTACCATTATGCAACGCCTTAAATGCATGTTGACTAACTGTAATAGCTGCTTTATTAGCCAAGTATTTTCGAGCTTTGAATTTAAAAAAAAAATTATTTAAAAGGTTGTATGCGGTTTGACTTTATCACCTTACAAAACTTTATTGTTCTATTATTACATTAATTGGACGATTTAAATTTCGAGCCGCTTGCGAGGGCGAACTAAAAAATACATAGGGTTTATCATTTCAAGGCGCTTGCGAGGGCGAACTAATAAAAATATATTGTGGCGTAACATTTTTTATTCGGCGTACCTCAAGGTACTGTCCTGGAACCTTTACTGTTAATCATCTACTATGTAAATGACATATTCATACGAAAGCTAAACTGAAACATGATATGTGGGAATGCGTCAGGCGCTCGGAGCAGCCTGACGCATTCTGGCCGGTCTCGTTATCCCTTATTAAATAAGAGGGATAATTAACATTTTGAGACCTTAAAAGTGTCAAATAATGTTTATTACTCTGTGAACATTACATATGTGAACTCAAAATAATTTTATCGTAAGCAGTGTGGACGTATAACGAGTTTTAAGAATATGTGCAGATATTATCGTGATTCATTAGATGCGAAGTGTTTAAAACCCAGGATCGGTAGCGAACATTTACCAGATGTGGTCATTTGTTCGGTTGTTGGGTGTCATAGCCGTACCCCTGCGCACCCCCCGCACCTTTACTGCAACCCCGCTGCTCACTGTTACGCCCGCAGTCGCTGTATTTACGACTGTGGACCATATGTGTGGGCCACCGAAGCGGCCTTCTAAGAAACGCACCAGAGAAGAAAACCAACTGATGACCTCTGCAATCTCTGCATCCCTAGCTGCCCCCGCTGCCAACCGCCCGCGCCTGCCCCCCGCCCCTAAGCACATGGACTAGGAAGTCATGGGACTGAGCCCGCGCCCTTCGGTTTCTACCTGTGCCGTACGTATGGAGTGATAAATGAAAAATTAAAAAACTTTATTAATTAACAGTTCACAGTGACAATTTATTATCACAGTGTATTACGAGTATATATACATTTTCGTTAGCGTTGATTACGTGTTATTTTTATGGTTTCTTTGCAATTGTTTTTATGAACTGCAGATTTATTAAATACATATATGTTTTGAGTATGTGTGAGTAAGACTAAGTTAGGTTAAGTTAGATTAAGTAGATTAAGTTAGATTAAGTTAGACTAAGGATGTTAAAAGTAGATTATTATATACAGAAGGTAAATGTATTATTGGGGGGCAAGAATTCCAATAATCCATGCGCTTGATAGCTGCAAGACGAGTTGATACCTAGCCTCCTACATAGTTAAGTAAATTAGAATACGTACGTATAAAAAGATATTTTATTTAATTTATTGGGGGGCTAGAATTCCAACAGTCCATGCGCTTGATAGCTGCAAGACGAGTGGTTATCTAGCCCCCTACATAGTTAAGTAAATTGAAATACGTACGTATAAAAAGATATTTTATTTAATTTATCGGGGGGCTAGAATTTCAATAATCCATGCGCTTGATAGCTGCAAGACGAGTTGTTATCTAGACTCCTAAGTTAAGTAAATTCTAATGTAAAATCCTTGTTAATTTGTACAGCGCTCTTGAGGCGATTTTTCGCAAAAACAGCGCTATATAAGTTGTCCAAATTTATTATTATTATTATTACAGTGCTTTTGCGTGGACAAGGATGGCTCGATGTAGTTGAAGGCCGAAGTATAAAACCTGAAGAACAGGCACAGAAAATTCTTTGGGAAAACAATGATGCGAAGGCTCAGACCTTAATAGTCACAAGGATGACAGAAAATGTTATGTTGCACATTATATCCTGTTCTACTTCAGCGGAAATGTGGAAAAAGTTGCAGAGTGTTTATGAACAAAAGACGGAGACTAGCATTCACATTGTTCAACAGCGATTTTTCCAGTACAAATACGAAAAAGGTACAGAAATGTCTGTGTTTTTGTCAAAAATCCAAGAAATGCAGAACCATTTAAAGCAAATGGGGGAAGAGATTTCCAAGAAATTTGTTATAACTAAAGTACTTATGTCGCTGCCAGAAGAATATAAACATTTTGTTTCGGCTTGGGAATCTGCCCCTGATGATAAGCAAACCTTGGACAACTTAGTGGCCAGATTATTGATGGAGGAAGAAAGGCTTATGGATAAAAATAATGAACATCAGCAAACTTCATCATCGTCAGCTTTTTTAATCAAGAATAAAAAGACTGGAAAGTGTTTCAAATGTGGGAAAATAGGACATTTCCAGAGCGAATGTAAGAATAATAAAAATAATAGTGAAAAGAACGTAATTAAAAAATGTTTTTATTGCAATAAAGTTGGGCACAACAAGAGTGAGTGCTGGTATAAGAAAGGAAAAGAGAAAAATGCATTTGTAGTACAACAAATACCTAAAGAACTTTATCAACAGTCAAAATGGTTGGTGGACACAGGTGCTAGTCAACATATGTGTCAAGATAAAAATCTGTTTTCGACATTTTCACCAGAAGTGTCACAAAAGTCTGTGATAATACTGAAGGTGATGGTACTGAAATAAATGTTATTGGCTGCGGACAAGTGGAGCTAGAGGTATTCAATGGACACCAGTGGGTCGAGACAACCATAGATAATGTACTGTGTGTGCCAGACTTACAAATAAACTTGTTTTCTGTGAATTGTACGGCAGACAAAGGTTATGTCATGTTGACAGATCAAAACATTTGCAAGTTTTTCAAGAATAATAAAGTATGTGCGGTAGCAAATCGTGTTGGAAATATGTATATTATGGATGTTCGTTATAAATATAAAAATTGCTTTGCAAATGTAACTACAGTTAAATCAAGCTTGAGTGAGTGGCATGAGAAACTTGTACACCAGAATATACAGCAAGTGAAAAACGTGTTAGAGAGCAATAATATTAAAGTCTCAAGTAATTCTCTTCAGAATTGTCAAGGCTGCTTACAGGGTAAATCACACCGGCTGCCCTTTATGAATACTGAGACAGAACCTGTCTTTGAGGAATGCGATAGCTTAAACCTAGAGTCTGTAACAGAAACACTCAACAATGAAAACGAAAATAACCAGCAAGAGTTAGTAGAAGATGTTGTGAGTGATCCAAACATTACAAATCAGATGTCAGATGATGAGCAGCACAGCTTATATGAACCTGAAGAAGCAAGTGATGAAGACAGTGAACACGATAATGATAATACATTACAGCCAGCTTCTCCTCGTCGAACCAAACGTGTCAGAAAGGCACCACAATTCTATACTTGCCAAAATGTGTACACTGCAGAGACGGAACCAGGCACCTATAAGGAAGCTATGCAGAGGAGTGATGCCTGTCAGTGGGAAGAAGCTGTCAAACAAGAACTGGATACACTCAAAGCAAATAATACTTGGACAGTGTGCGCTGTACCTCAAAAACAAAACATTATTAGTAGTAAGTGGGTATTCAAAATAAAGAAAGTTGATAATACTATCCAATATAAAGCAAGATTGGTTGCCAGAGGTTTTGAACAGAATGATGCATTAGATTTATATGAAATCTACTCACCTGTTGCCAAATTGTCAACATTTAGATTATTTGTTTCAGTTGCTACAAAATTAAAACTATCAATACATCAGATGGATGTCACTGGGGCCTTTTTATATGGGGATATAAAGGAAATTGTGTTTATTAAATTACCGGAAGGGGCGTATGATGGTTGTGATAATATTGTTAAACTAAATAAATCATTGTATGGGCTAAAAAAATCCCCTAAATATTGGATTGAAAAATTTAACCATGTAATAAGTAAAGCAGGCTATGTAAAGTCAAAGAATGATCTTTGTTTGTTTACTAAGTGTAATGGAGAAAACCAAACTTATGTTTTATTGTATGTCGATGACCTCTTGATGTTTAGTAATAATGAACAGGAATTAAGTGATCTTAAATTAAAATTACACAATGCATTTAAGATGAAAGATTTGGGACCAATTTCAAATTTTCTTGGTATCAGTGTTAAACAGAATTTGAAAGACGGTGTAACTGAATTATGTCAAAAATCTTATTTAGAAAATGTATTAAAAAGATTTAACATGGAAAATTGCAAACCAATATCTACCCCTATTGATCAAAATTTTAATGTAAAAATCTTAGAATCTAAAGAATGTAAGTCTGACAAGGATATTGAAAACACTTGTAGGAAAATTATTGGAAGTTTAATGTATGCTGTCTTAGGCACTAGGCCAGACCTTTGTGTAGCTGTATCTATATTAAGTAGGTACCAAAATAATGCAAGTGATGTATTGTTGACTCATTTAAAAAGAATTTTAAGATATGTAAAATATACTCTAGATTATAAGCTGATTTTCAAATGTAATGATGATGGACTTGTTGGGCATTGTGATGCAGATTGGGGTGGTGACACACGAGATAGAAAGTCTACCACTGGCTACTGTTTCAAGTTCTCCAATTGTCTTATATCGTGGTGTTCTAAGAAACAGTGTTCCGTAAGCTTATCATCAACCGAAGCAGAGTATGTTGCAGTCAGTATGGCGGCTAGTGAATCTTGTTGGCTGTCAAGTTTATTAAAAGACTTTAATAATATAAATGTTTGTCCCGTACCTATGTACTGTGATAACCAGTCTGCCATAATGGTTGCAAATACTGATAATATTAAAAGACTAAAACATATCGATATACGTTATCATTTTGTCAAAGATTTAATTAAGGAATCTAAGATATGTTTAATGTATGTTAAGACTGAGGATCAAATAGCTGATATGTTTACTAAGTCATTGAACAAAAATCTATTGTTTAATTTTATTACTCAATGTGGACTATACTAGATAATGTAAGAATGTATTACATTGAGCGGGGGTGTTAAAATATACAATGTAATACATTATTTTAACAATAATAATATTGGTTTAAGGGTTGGCAACATTTTTTATGTGGCAACCCATTTTAGTTCTTTTGTTTTTTCTCTGTGCTCCAAGAGTTCTTCTCTTGTATTCATGTAATACGTATATCTTAAAATAAAACCAGTTATTAAAGTGTTATATTTCTTTTTATTAACTCAGTAGATTTCAACAGTTTTGATAGTGAAAATGTTTAATAAAACACGACTCGTTTAAAATAGAATAAAAATCTCGTGGGAAATGTCTCAAATAGCATTTAAAGAAACACTGTGAATTTTTTCATACACATTACTTTTAAAATAACAGAAAAAAGTGTTTATTATAATTTTAGGTGCAATTTTGCAATTTTTTTGCAGATGGACTATTGTGGATAACAATGCATTCTATCAACTGTTGAAACTTACGCAGGATAATTGTAATATTATTGTAAAAAAAATCTCGTTTTTATCACGGGTTGAGGTTTTCAATAGTGATTATTATCAATGATATAGATAGGTACAGGTATTATTAGGTATTATTGAAAACCTTTTTTGCGGCAAAGGGCGCATCCAGTTCGCTCCATATCCACGGTTTCACAGTTTTACTACTACGCTACTTGTATTGCAAAAGGGGTTACTTAGGTACAATATCCCCTGGAGTATTTTGCGGAAGCTTTTCAAAAAACAGGACGTCTTTAACCCCGTTTTACTACTCGACTTCAAAGGAAGGTTACAATTACTGTAAGATATACTTGTTTACTGCTGAGCTTCAAAATAAACTTTACTGTTCTTTTATGTTAAAACTTGAAAATTATACTATTTTAGAAACAGTTGGTAATTTGGGAGGCGGTTATGGGTCCGTCACCCCTGGGTGATCCAGTGCTTTGCTACGTTTGACGATTTAGCAGGGGTAACGGTTTTTCCGGGTCTTTTTTTATGCGTCTGTCCATCAACTGGGTGGCAGGCCGTATTGGAAGGGTCTGGTTGAGCGAGATCCTTGGATCTCTCCTCCAGAACTATCTCGACCCACTGCCTTGCACCGCAGTGGGAGGGATGGAATCATACGTCCGTCGCTCCTGGACACATTCCATTTTCATTATTCATAAGAACAAGCAATCAAATTTGATACCTTACGTAGATACCTATTTAAAATATCTTTAATTTAAAAAATCTAAAGATTGTTCTTTTATTACAAAAAAACTGCTGCCTGCTAAATTCACAATCATCAACCACGAGAACTGTCAAACGTGCGATGTTAAAATAGTCGTTAAGTTTTCTGAAATTATTGAATTTTCTGCACAATTTTCTTAATTTTTCTTTTCGTAAGAACCTTCTATAAAGTATTGGAAAACTGTAAAAGTATTAAAAAAAAATTAAATAAGAAAAGTCGTTCTGAAGTTATGGCGTGGCCAAGAGAAACAGGGAACGTTTTCATATATACAGATTATAGCAATACAGTCACCGAACATTGATTGAAGCAATAAATTAATACATAGGTGTGCACGGTGTCTGGAAACTCGTGAATCTACATCTCAGACCGAGTTCTTTTCAAGTTTGACGTAAAAAGTTTCAACTTTGGATTCGATTTACACGAAAACGAAATCACGTATCAAAAAAAGTTATACAACAAAATCGACTCCAAATATGATGTAAATCCAAAGATATTCAAATACAGAATAGATATGCTATGGTGTCCGCGCAACTGTCGCCGGACTACGCGCTAATTAGCGTAGTTTTCATACAAAAAGAATTTGTTCATTTCGTTGATTTTTTGAAAATGTGCATTAATATTAGTTAACAATATATTTTGAATAAGGAAAGAATTCGTTCATTTAGTTTAACGTTCGTTTGGTTTATTCGTTAATTATTTGTTCTTTTAGTTTAAATAAATGTTAATTGGTAAACAATATCGGCGACACCCGGAAGCGCAGACCCACATAGTAAAAACAGCAGATAGCACATCTACTTATATTTCAATATCTTTGTATAAATCCAACATTTCTACGATTCTGGACAAAGCGTAATTTATGTAAAACGTGCTGGGTAGAGGCCCATGTTTTCAGAGTTTGTGATTTAATTCATTTCTTCTGTTTACTAAATTCAAATTGCTCTTAACCCGGCGTCAATGACATGAAAATAATTACGCGGTGAATGACGCCGGGTAACCGTGACTCGATTTTTATCGATGGGTTGTACCAAAACTGAAAGGGTTATCATGATTTTGAAAATTATTTATGGGTTCTTTGCTCATAAAAAAAAAAAAATAATACCATTATATTTTATAAATCAACTTTTTATTACCTTAGTAAGAAACACATGCAAAATCAACTATGATAAAATAACTAAAGAATTTCATTTCAACTATGGGAAATATGTACCCGTTTTAACATGACGCACATGTATCTCCTTTCGCAAGCGGCGTCGCACTGAGCACGCTGGCGGTGCGGGTAGAAGGGGGTTGTATCCAGCTACTGAAGCGCTCGAGTCAAACGGTTGACGGGAAAAAAAAATATGGCCGTTTTAAATCGCCTCGGGTCATTATGACCCAGCGTCGTCGACGCCGGGTTAATACTGCATTTCCCCATCACATGTCAAACACAATTAAATATTGCAAAGGATTACTAAAAAAATGTTGCCATATTTAACATTTGACATGTGTATTGTAGCATTAAAACTGCAAATATTAGAAACGAAACGATAATATGGTGTTTATTGGAATTGGGTGATGATATGTGTAGGAAAAACAAAGTTTGCAAGGAAAGCGGATAACCAATAACTTACCACTGTATCTCTGCAAAGGAGCACACGACACAACCACAATATGGTTATATTGTTCTACCTAGAAACCATGAGGCAATCATCGCCACAACAAAACGAATGAATACAAAACGATTTATGTACTTCTGAGATGGTCAAATTCCTTCTTTTTAATTAAAAATGAGAAATACTATACGAAAAACACCAACAACTTGCTTCCAAAGTAGTTCCAAATCTTCAGTTTAAAAAAAGAATGTATCCGAATTTTTCACAATTTTTCTGGCCATCGATCCAAATTTCAAATGCTTTTCCAGCAAGGTGATGTGGATAGGGAGAGGTAAGAACCGGATAAACGACATCCCGATAGGAACTAAGCATTTCCTCATTTCAAACCATGAGGATATGCTTAGTTCCAAATCTTCATTTTTCAAAAACAAATGCACTCGAATTTTCAAAAATAAATACACTTTTCTACTATTTTTCTTGCCACTGTACCAAATTTCAAATACTTTTCCATAAAATTGATGTGGTAGGAACTGGATAAATGATATCCCGGTAAGAACTAAGCATATTTTCATTCCAAAACCGAACAAATATCCTCCAGAAAAAGTAGTGGAAAAAAAGATTAGAAATAAATTCACGTTTTTCAATAAAATTCCCACAAGAGATTTTTGCGTAGACTACTGTTAGATACCTGATTTCATTGCTTAAATAATTTATAATAATTTTATATTTGCACCCGGTTTCTCTTTAATACTTTTTGTTTTAATTTCCTTGTAAGGAAAAGGCTTGCGAGTGGTACAGGTTTATTTAGTTTACGAGGGGAATTATTCCCTCGAGCTTTTGAGTTCAAAACAATTTCTAAGATTTCTCTTCCTGAGGGAGTGTGCTACTTCCCGTGGTTTTATAATACCTTTTTACTTCCTTCTAGGCTTCCTTGGAGCAAACTATTCATGAATCAGAAGAAATAATGTAAAGAAATTTACCCAATGATTCATTAACTGCACGCTTCGAAAATTCAACTATGAAGGAAAGAATTATTTTTTAATTAGTCGTTTATAATCGTAACCTTCTTCATTTTTTTTTAAAAGCAACTGTAATTGTCTTATCCAATTAATTAATTAATAATCCTTTTAATATGAAAGCGAAAGTTTGTATGGATGTATGTTTGTTACTCTTTCACGCAAGAAATACTGAATGGACTTTAAATTTTTTTTCACTAATGGAAAGCTACATCATTTGCGAGTAACACAGGCTGTGTATAATGGTAAGCTCTGAAGCTCTGGCGTTATGAAATTATTTATCATACATTTTCAGTCCCTAACAAAATTTACTTATTGCAAACGTCAGAAGAAAAACAAATATATTGTTGCCTTGGAAACGACTTTTTTTTTACTTTGAATTAGGCTATTCACCCTAATGGTAAGCCCACACTGCGGCCAACGTTCCAACTTCAAACGTTTGGACGATCGTGTGGAGGGGTGTTCGTGCGTTGGAAGTTCGAGTTGGAAGGTTGGAGTTCGCGTTGGCCCGGGATCGCCTTCGAGGCGATCTCGACGGCCAACTCACACGAACCAGCCTGCCGCAGCTGTCCACAACGTGCCGCGTACTATTAAAATGACTATATTATTACGAAGATTGGTATAACAATTGTTTGAAAACATGTCGTGTATATAAGTATATGATTATACGTACGTAATAATTGAAGGCAACTGAAAAAGATACAGCGTAGCTACAGCTGTTTCATGTCCGCCATTTTGGAGTACGGAATTCGGGGTTGGAGGGTTGGCCGCAGCGACCACACGATCGGCCAACCTTCCAACTCCGAACTAAGTTCGGAGTTGGAAGGTTGGCTTCAGTCTGGACGTAGCATAAAAAGAGTGCTTTGTTGGCGTCGTAGTTAATACCAATCTCTAAAAATGAATCGCCGAAATTTACGTATTCGCATATTCTCTGAACGACTGCACCAAATTGGATTTTTTTTGTTCGTTATTTTGTGTATAACTACTGTTGAGCTCTGGCATTATGAAATTTGTATAAAAAATTAAGTAATATGTGGCACGCGAGCAGTTTTAAAACTAAATGTACCGGGAATGAATGAGTGTGGGAGGAAGGGGGGAGGGGAGGAGAGGGGGGAGGGCTGGTGGGAGGGTGGTGGATGGGGGAAGGGAGGGGGGGGGGGGGGCTAGTGGCGCGTGCGAAGCCGGGGACAAAGGCTAGTAAATATGTAATGGTGAGCCAGCATTAGCGCCCTTTAGGTGATTTTTCACAAAAACGGCGCCCCATATTATTATGAAATTACATATTTTCTATACCATTCATCTAATTGTGATGAAACTTTGGTGAGTTGTTTTACGCAGGCCCGCCAAGGTTTCAATATATGTACTGGTGAGTTCAGGCGTAATGCCATTTGTATAAAAGTTATAATAGGTGGCGCACGAGTTGTTTGAAAAAAACGAGTGTATTTTATATAGATTAGCGGCAGGGTGGAAAGGAAGCAGGGGGATTGAAAAGAAGGAGGGGGAAAAGGAGAATGCGGGAGGTGGGAGGAGATCGGGGACAGGGAGAAAAAAATCTTTTCTCATGAGGCATGTGGTAAATAAGTAAAAAATATACACGATAATCAGGTAAGCGGCTCAATAAGCAGATCGATACAGAGCACCGTTTAGAACGGATGTCTGAGTCCAATTAGTTATTCATTGTAAACATGATAGCGGTAATCAACATCTCGGAATCCTAATCAGTGCGTAATCCAGGTCCAGATAATCCAATAGGACTTATCGTTTACGTTCATCAAATGATATACGTATACCAGCATTTAACAGATCGGATATAATGCAATGACGCCTATTCAATACTCAATAACTCCAGCCATAATGCAATTCGGATGCGCGAATTTACCACCTGTCAAGCAATTTTACATATTCATGAATTTAGTGTAGTTAATATAGTGTTCAAACAAACGAAGATAATAAAATGGTGCTGTAAATAGTACGAGAAATTGAACCCATTTTCGGATGTCAAAAATATACAATCTATCATTGAAGAAGAAGAAGATAACAATAATAATCTAAACGAAAATTTGAAGAGAACAAGACACAGAAAACAGAAAAAAGACAATGGTCGCAACTGGGACTCGAACCCAGACCTCTCGTCTAACCGGGACGTGCACGTTAACCAATTTCGCTATTGCCACCTGCTGTCAAACCGTCATAATTGTCAATCTCATATTTCAAATTTTAGAATTAATATTATTATCTACAACTAATTATTTTTCCATATTATGGGCAACTACCCTTTTTATTGGAAACAATCATTCTAAGAATTGGTTTGTATCCTGGGAAGCATCTCGGATAAAAGCATCCGAATTTATTTCAGTGGTTCCCAACCTTTTTGTTACCCGGGACCACGTGTACGTTTATTTTTCCGACAGGGACGACAAGCAGTGGAATAGCGAGGGGGGGCGGCACCCGACAGAGTTTCTCCCTTCCAAGAGCACGATTCAAATTTTTTATGAAGTCGAAATTTGTAATTTGTGTTTGTCAACTTTATTGAGGGGGAGGGGGGTGATACCACGTTGTCCGCCCTACCAGTCCCAGGTGCCACCCATGCTGAGGGCGTGACGGGTTCTAGCAGAATATTTACCACAACGGAGGGGGTAGAACGGGGTAGGATGGGGTGGGGCGAAACTGAATACCGAGATGGTCACTGACCACAAGGTACAATAATGATAAACTGAATATTGTTCCAATTTTTTTTTATTCAGACTTCTCGACTAGTGACCGCTCGCGCGCCGGCTCGCTTATTGACCGGCGGATCATCGCGGACCATCTTCTAGCTCTCGCGGACCACTGGTTGGGAAACCCTGATTTATTCGCACGTCCCGGTTAGACGATAGGTCTGGGTCCGAGTCCCAGTTGCGACCATTGTCTTTTTTCTGTTTTCTGTGTCTTGTTCTCTTTCATATTTTCATTTAGATTATTATTGTTAACTTCTTCTTCAATGATATATTACTATTCAAAAGTTTTAAAGAGAGTTTTTCTTATAAAAAAATGAATATTCATTTAGACTTTTATAAAAAGTCAATAGTTCCATATGAATAAATTCGGATACCTTTATCCGAGACACTATCCAGGATACAAACCAATTCGTAGAATGATTGCTTCCAATAAAAAGGGTAGTTGCCCATAATATGGAAAAAATAATTAGTTGAAGATAATATTGTTAATTCTAAAATTTGAAATATGAGATTGACAAATACGACGGTTTGACAGAAGGTGGCATTAGCGAAATTGGTTAACGCGCACGTCCCTGATAGACAAGAGGTCTGGGTTCGAGTCCCAGTTGCGAACATTGTCTTTTTTCTGTTCTTCTGTGTCGTGTTTTCTTTCATATTTTCGTTTAGATTATTATTGTTATCTTTTTCTCAATTATTTTATTTTATTTTTATTATTATTGTACAACAGAATAATTCCAATTACAGTACAATTTAGTTACCCTACCAGCATTTAGGCAAGTGACTCTTCAATAATGTTTTTAAGGCATATAAAGAACAGTCACTTACATCCAAATGGTTTGCAATTTCATTTAACAGCACCACTCCCCTCGTCATGCTATGCTTTGCCAAGACGTCTGTTCTGCCGTTCGGTACTTTAAATAAGTCATGATGTCGACTTCGGCTGTAGTGGTCTGGTACATATAAATCATAGCATCCCAAGAGAAATGGGCTATTGATGAAATTGTTCCAAATTTTGAAAGACAGAATAGCAAGACTTGCTTTCCTTCTAGTTTCTAGACTCACACAATCAGTTTCCTCAAGTAAGTCAATATGGTGCACGAACCTTGGATAGATTCCATGCTTCCGCATATAAACATACATGAGGAATTTCTTCTGGATTTGCTCTAACATATCAATGTACTTCTGGTGGTACGGTGCCCAAACATCGCTCGCGTACTCCAGCTTGCTTCTCAGTACACCACTGAATAACGCTAGCATAGCTTCTTGGTTATCAAACTGCTTACAAGTCCTGATGATGAATCCAAGAAGTTTGCAGCAAGATTGAGTGAGCTGAGATATATGGCAAGAGAGTGTCAGTTCGGGATCAAAGACGACACCGAGATTATGTATTATGTATTACGTTAATGGGAATAACCTTCAAAAGTTATAAAAGAGAGTTTTTCTTATAAAAAATTAAATACAATCTAAACTATTGACCAACAATAATTTAGGTTTCGATTGTAAATTGAAAGGGAAGTAAGGTAAGAGAAGAAGGAAAATATATATTGATTTATCGACCAAATGCATGAATTATATTCTACCTTACTTCTAACCAGAGATGATTATAACAATTTATGATGACTTATTGCTTGTTTAAAATAAATAAATAAATAATGTCGTGACTTAAGCCGCGTATGTCTTTCCGCGTAATTCACTCATAAATAATGATGAGCCATAAAGCTGAGTTGCGGTGGTGACAGAGCAGTTACTAAGCTTAACCTTCCCCGAACCAAGTTGGAAAAGATTCCCCTGCTCAGGCTTCCCAAAATGACACTACTGCGTTACCATACGAACAGAGTTGTAAATGCGTTTTTAGATTTTCAGGGCCAAAAGTATTTTGGTTATTTGTTTTTGGGGTGTTATGCCGTGTTGCGCTACTTCCTTATTTAGCCAACATTTCGGACAGCATTGCAGTGTCCATCATCAGGGCACAACTGCTGGATCTGCCCTGATGATAGACACTGCAACGCTGTCCGAAAAATTCGCTAAAGAAGAAGGTTACACAACACGGCATAACACCCCAAAAACAAATAACGAAAAAGAGTTTAAAAATATACAAATTTTTCAGAGAAAAAATAAGTCGGACTCTCTTGATTCATTGCCTTGAACCAGCGCTGGAAGAAATATATTCATACGTCCATCACTCTTGGACACACTGACCCCAGATTTCTACCCATACTCCTCATACTTTTCTCCTTCCCAGAACTTCGTCTCCTTCCTTTCCTTAAAATACCCTCCAAATAGCATCCTCAAAGATGACAGAGGCCCCAAGGGAAATGGTTTTCTCAGGGTCTCTTGTGTGGAGCTAATGAAAAAAATAATTTAAAAACTTGTTTGACATTGCATATACGTTAACATATGTCAAAATTGTAATCACACGTTAAAAATGCTGTGTGGAGGGTATTTTTAGGGAAAGGAAAGAGAGGAAATTCTGGTAAGAGGGGTGGGGAGGAATCTTGGGGTCAATGTGTCTAGGAGTGACGTACGTAAGAATCCATCCCTCCCACTGCGGTGCAATGCGAGAATATTAATGATGAAATAATCACTAACAATGTAGAGATATGCGACCAATTTGACAATTTATTTTGCAACATTGGCTCCTCTTCAGCTGATAATATAAATGGGAAAGTCAAACACAATCCAGCCAAT
Source organism: Limnephilus marmoratus (assembly GCA_917880885.1). Classification (NCBI taxonomy): domain Eukaryota; kingdom Metazoa; phylum Arthropoda; class Insecta; order Trichoptera; family Limnephilidae; genus Limnephilus; species Limnephilus marmoratus. The sequence goes on from OU862928.1 coordinate 42,134,215, forward strand.
GAAATAACGTTAGTGCATGATAGCATCGAATCTTCAGCCCACTACGGAGTTAGAAATAAGTCAAATATCTAGTAAAGTACAATATGATTCCAATCCAGGGGTCTCACCTTCAAATTCCTGCTATATCAAATAAATATTTAATATTATGCGTGTTTATCCACCGTTTAATTTGGGAAGCGGGTATGGATACCGCTGCCCCGGGAACGATTTATTGGATAACCAACACCCTTGCCGTACGCCACCCCAAGTGGTTCGTTACGTTTGGTGACTTAAGAGTAGAAGGGGTGCCCGAATTCATGAGGAAAGATTTGTCTGGGTCTAAGATGCATCTGCCCACTAACAGTGTGGCAGGCCGAATCTGAAGAGACTACTTGAGGGAGACCTTTTGATCTCTCCAGCAGAACTCTCTCGGAACATTGCCTCGCCTCGTTGTGGTAGGGTTGGTTTCATAAATATGTTGGTTATTCAAATACTAATCCTTTCCAACCTTCTTCCTTCTCATCTCCGGAGAAGTGAGGAGCAGTTCGAACACTTGTTGGGTTTCACGAAGATACTTGTGGCTAGCGTTCATCGCAACACATTCATGCCGCGATTACCTTCTATTGGCTATTTGTGCTCCAATAGTGGACACGGACCTTTTTACCCCAGCGACGGGTGCCAAACTAAAAGAAGATTCAAACTGTTTCCGATTGCCGCCGATCTAACAGCTTGCGAATTGCACCGTGTTTGCTCCCCACCTCTCTATAAATAATCTTGTATAAATGTAAATTATTCTACTATAATATTATAAAGGCGAAAGTTTGTATGAATGTATGTTTGTTACTCTTTCACGCAAAATATAATGAATGGACTTTAAAAATTCTTTCACTAATAAAAAGCTACATTATTTGCGAGTACTAAAGTCTGTATATATTGGTAAGCTCTGGCGTCATGAAATTATTTATCATACGTTTTCTGTCCCTAACAAAATCGAGTTATTGCAAACGTCAGAAGAAAAGCAAACAAATTGTTGCATTGGAAAAGATGTTTTTTTAAATTAGGTATTTCACCCTAAAAAGAGTGCATTGTTGGCGTCGTACTTAATATCTATGTCTAAAAATGAATCGCCGAAATGTATGTATGCGCAAAACTTTCGAACGACTGCACCAAATTGGATAATTCTTTTTTTTTGTTCGTTATTTTGATCACAATACATATTCTTGCTCCTATAAAGTTTGAAGAAGACAGGAAATGTCGATCACCACGTTGGATTCCGGAAGGTTAATACATAAATAACAGTGGGTACTTCCAAGCAGACTGTTTCCATCTGCATAATATGATAATAATGTGTATTAGAATAATGTCTCAAGCTGAGGCTGGAAGAATGTACCAACCAGAGTTCCCAGTACAGGAACATTACCGTAGATTTACCGTCGTGAACGCGTATTTGAAGAAGACAGGCATATCGTGTTACTAAATCGTCGAAAACGTTAGAGTTGGGTAGTAAAAATTGAAAGTATTGAATATTTTTCAGACTATAATGTCCAAAATCTTTACTAGGAAAGCATTTGATTGATAAAATATGTAAAAATGAAAGTATTGAATATTTTTCAGACTATAATGTCCAAAATCTTTACTAGGAAAGCATTTGACTGATATAACAAAAACGAAAATCTAGGACGCATGGTCCCTAAAACTAGAACAACATTTGCTTAACGACAATTCTGGTTCATCGCTCCTAAAATACACAAAGCATTGAACACCGATATGAAGTAAAATAATACCGTCTGTGCATATCCCTTTTAACCATCTTGGTTCAACATTAGATATTTGAAAGGGCACAAGCTTTTTTTAAAGATTACATAAATCAAACACTGCTCAAAAAAACATTCATGCTATTTCATTTTATCTTTTTCAATATCTCTAAACTCAAATGTGACGATTTGAACATGAACTCTTACTAGTTTATTTATTTATTTATGTACAGAAACAAACAGTAGAATAATGCAGTGGTGAAAACAATTTTCAATTATTAAGTATATTTCGGGGTGGGTATCTATGATGTGTTTCTTTGTAGTGTCTTATTTATGGTATGTATATTAAAGTAAATTACCGGGTGATGTGCGTAGTGTGAAGGCGTGTGTGTAAGTATGTATGTGCATTGAACAAATTATATTATTGACATGATGCTCTTTTTAAATTTGGGCAGTGAATCGGAGAAATAGTCGATGTTAAAATGTAAAAAGCACGATTGATTGGTGAATTTCTTACTGCATTTATCTTGTAATTAAACGTGTGTAATAGTTCTGTATGGCGTGTACGTCTTAAGGGTATGTTAAAATTAACTAGGGAAAGAAGTTCAGTACAGTCAGTGTTACTATTTAAAATTTTGTGTATAAATGTCAAATCAATAAATGTCAATGTGGTAAAACAATGTATGATCGCGTGAGAAATGTGGATATCCGCAAGGAATGTAAGGCTGATGTAAGCATAATGAGAAAGATTAAGAAAGGGACCCTCAGATGGTTTGGGCATGTAGATCGAATTAACGAAGAAAGTAGTATAAGAAGAATATACGACGGGAATGTGAATGATAGAAGAAGTCGGGGACGCCTTGAGTCGGACGATACTTGAGTCGGGCCACGTCAAAAGTCAAAATAATAGAAGAGAATGTATGAGACAATGTATGAATGTGAGTAAGGCAAAGAGTGCGAGGCAAAGAGAGTTGTTTGGCGCTCCGTCCTCTCTGCCTACCCCTGTGGGGAAACAGTTGATAGTTATGTCAAATCAGCTATTGCTTTGCGTTTGTCGCAAAGTTTGAAATGTGCATTCGAAGTTATTGTTAAATTTGAAGGTAAGATATTTAATAAATTTGTTTTGAATATGTTCTATGCTATCTATGTTTACTTTGTACTGCGGGTTCCAAATTGGTGAGGCATATTCCAGTGTACTTCTGACTAATGTAAAATATAACATTACTACTGTACGCCGGTTACTGAACACTTTACTTATCCCAAGAACAAAATCAAGCATTTTATATGTCCTGTGAACGATTGAGTCGATGTGCTTATTAAGTATAAGTTTGCTATGAAGGTAAACAACAAGATCTTTACATTCCATTTTAGATATGACAGGTTCACTATTGAGTAATAATATTATTTAATTACATGTTTAATTTAGTGCTTACTACCTAGCGTTAGTATTTTTCTAGATAGATATGTACTATGATTAACGGGAGAAAAATTTAATTTCACAACCTGGACAAACCTTACACGATGAATCCGGGTACCCCTGCTAAGTCACCATACGTTGTGAACCAATGGAAGTGACCTATGCCAGGGGTGTTGGTTATCCAATCGATGGTTCCCAGTGAGGCGATATCCATACCCGCTCCACAAATATTTATTTGGATAATTGGTTTGTTAATTAGTTTTTGAATATGCTACGTCCACATTGTTAGAGCATAAGGTTTATCTTTGCAAAGCAATGATATTATTTAAATGATTTAACGTTTCGAACGGAAATAACTTAATGTTTCCGGTGTTCACGGTGTGCCAATTAAATTAACGCATCTTTATTACCTAAGACCAACCTTGCGTGTTTTAAATCGTTATACGATATGTTTTATTATTATTTAAAACCGTTAACGGTCGTTTACACTGACAGCCCAGATCTGAGTATATTTAATTACCGCGAACCCAATAAATACAACATTAGATTACAGTCATGTTCGGTATCTTCCACTCTTTGAAATGTTTTTAGTCTCTACTTGTTTGTCTATTGTTATTTTTGTAATTTTTCATTTTATCCCGACGAAGACACTATTTGATTTCGAAAGAAAGGTTCCGAAATATGTTGATAGTTTCGAGTAAATTAGTGGTGTATACAAAGTGATTTGTTTCAATGTAAATAATTGAACCCTTACCCAGAAAAACGTTGCATCCTAGAATATTCTTGTTCCGAGAAAAAGGGAGGATTGGAGTGTTTTATAACAATCATTAAATAGTATAAAATGAAGTCGCTCAAAAAGTATGTGCGCCTAGATCTTTTAAACTATGCAACGGATTTTCATGCGGTTTTCACCAATAGATAGAGTGATTCAAGAGGAAGGTTTATATGTATATTACATGCTTATTATAGTAGAGGAAAGCCGAGAAATTCGCAGCGGGCAGCGGGCAGCTTGCAAGCGGGTGGTGTGGATTTTATAAAGGTTGGGTGATGGCGTTGTGTTTCGTTACCCACAGCAACTTGTGGCCGGGTCTTCTAGTATTTAATATAATAATTATAATACAATAAATTACAAAAGATTTTTTAAATGTTTATTTTGAAGGATTTATAGGTCCAATTAGGAGTTCCACCGTGACGAACCCTCCGATATGAAAATATCTGGAGTCGGTGAATTATTTTCCCATTTGGTTTCTTTGACATGTTTTTCTGGTATTATTTTGAATTTATTATACTTATATAGCGCAATTGCATAACGTGGATAATGTGGGAAAGATTTAACCCGGAAATAAAATCTGGAGCGTACAATTCTTAGGAATTTTAAGGTTTTGAGGAAAGGCAACTAAATAGAATTTATTACTAGAATCTATGCTAAATCAGTGGAAAAATGTTGCATATAAAAATTTCACATACAACGTTATTCCACAAAATGTTTTTTATTCTCTTCGTACCTTACAGACAGCAAGATGCTATACTAACATAAATTTACACATATCATTGATTTATTTGAGTTTAAAAAACAAAAGCCAAAAAAATGATCAAATCAAACCAATACATTCAAAATACTGTCATGTGATCAACTTACAACATTATTCCACAAACTTGTTAAAACGGCTAAAAAGCTTAGTAATATTTTTTTCTAGAAAAATAATACTTTCCTGCATCCTTCAGCTTTTTTGATTTGAAATCTTTCTATTGAAACCATAAGACGTTTTTTTTACTCCATTTATTTCCATAAGTAATAACTAGCAGTTAAACCCCGCTCCGCAGGTTTTTGCTGATAGGCCCTGTGGGCGGCTTTTAGTTCGACTTGGCCCAGTTTGAGTGTCGGTAACCATTTTATAAATCCGATAAGAACGGGGGTTCCAAAAATTGCCAGTTCATCGTATCCACTGTGATCCAGTGATAGCTAGTCACTGAGTTAAAGTAACCGTGACAGGCAATGACTCCATATGTAATCTCTCCATATTCGGAAAGATACTTAAATTCTATAAATCCGTAGTAGTTACTAGTTATACCTAGGGAAGAAACGTCCATATGTGAGCTGCTGACGGAAGTAGCGACATCTTGTGTCGAATTCTTGAATTAGAAACCGAATTATAACAGTAGCTTTGTGTGAAATTCCACAGATCTGAAATTACACATATGTTATTTGTGGCGCGGTGCGTACGGCTTGGCGTCCGACATGCACTCGTAGCTGGGTTCTGAAATTCAACCACGCAGACGCAAGCCTATTAATACTGTTATTTCACTTCAAGTGCCCATGAATTAAACCATGCTACGTGATTTCGACAAACGGCATTATACAACATACTTCCTAAAACCAACCTTTAAAATGCTGCTTTTTTTTTATTTTGATACGATATTTCACGTTTTATTGCACAATCCAACAATGTTGGCCTCTGAGGCCCCACAACGAATTCCACTCCTTAAAACATAAGTCCAACATTTTCCAACAATAACTCAACATTGATAGTTTTGTTGGATACAACATTATTCCGGGCAAGGACTCAATTATACTCTCGCCAATTTGAAAGTTGATACGATTTACCATTTTTCACGAAGCTAAACAAATATTCAGACGAAATTTAATGATTTTCATGTTCTCGTATTGTAATACTCACGCTTCGAAAAATGTTATCCGGAAACAAATCGACCGTTCTTCATAGAGCTATACTAGCAACAAAATAGCAGCTGTCAAATTTCCAAAGTGATTGATTGATGAAAATCTAAACATTTACATATGCTTTCAGAAACACCCTGAACTCTAGAAAACTGCAACTGATTGCATATTTCGAGAAACAAATAGTTAGCCTGCTCTCAACTTTTCGTAAATTAAAACATAATATCAAAATCCTACAAGATGCTAGGTTTCCTATTAAGAATATGTAAAGTTTTCAAAAGTGCTAAGACTCTTGAAATGTTGTTTTGTTCATTGGTCAGACGTCCACTGGAGTATGCGTCCCCGGTATGGAATCCTCAATATAATGTGTACATAGATATAGTAGAAAGTATACAGAATAAATTCTCTAAATATTTATTCAAGAAATACAACAAAACTACAAATAACATGTTAAGTTAACAAAAAAGACGCACATTATCAGATCTGCTGTTTCTGTATAACCTGCTAAATAATAAAATAGATAGTCCTGAATTGCTATCCACTATTGGTTTAAATGTCCCAATGAGGCGTACCAGGCACACTTCTCTTTTTCATATAGAATCCAATAACACTAATGCAGCGAGTAACTCACCAATTACTCGCGCAATCATAACTTATACCCACTATGAAAAATTACTACACTTAGACATTTTTCATGATTCCTTGCAAACATACAAAACTAATTTATTAAATTTCTTGGCGTGATATAATTGTTTTAAAATTACTTACCTACACTTAACTTTTCATTAAACTTTAATCACTCAATTACAATTAGTGAGCATATAATTCTTGATTTTAAAATGTCTCCTTATCCCCCCCCCCCTTTTTTTTCTTCCTTTTTATTATTATTACTCATTTATTCAATAATTGAGTTACTAGACCGGTTCATATCTCAGGCTTAATTACCAAATGACATTCTATGGACATACGTAATAGGTACATAACCATGTAATAATTTAATTTAACATACCTTATAATCTGTATTATAATGTATTGTGTATGTCTTAATCAACAAATAAATAAATAAAATAAAAATAAATAAAAATAAAATAAAAGAAGTTAATTAGTTAAAAAAAGTTGGAGTTTTCAAACAACATCCTCGATGAGGAAATTTCCATAACTTTGAGTTTCTCAGTTCAAAAAACTTTTATACAATTTCCCATCCCATTTTCCGAGAACATTTTTTCTGAAGAAAAAAAACATTTTGGAAAATTGGAAAATGTTAGCTAGAGAAATTGATCGGAAAATGGGTCGGGATAAAAATTATTATCTTTTTAATTTTTTTGTGTGTAATTTGGAAATGATTTTCATTTTTAAATTCAAAATCCGAAGGGGCCATACTAAACTATCACGAAAGTGAAACCACGAATTAGAAAAAAAATCGAGTGCAGTTTACATGCAGTAGAAGTGAAACTTTACCAAAACAATCTCAACCAACACTTGAAAAGGGGAGCAGACATATTTTTCGAATTCAATTTTACGAAATCAATTGTTCGAAATCAATTATTCGAATTTCACTTTTTCGAAAGACTAATTTTTCGAACAGCAATTGGCTGAAAGACATATCTTTTTAATTTGTTAATGAACTTTTAAAATACATATTTCTCTTGCTTTGGACTAACGAAGTACTGTTAGGTTAGGTTAGTTGATATTGTTCATATAATAAATTACTCTTGTTCGTAATGTATATATACTTATATCAATTCGAAAAACTAGTGTTTCGATCAATTGCTGTTCGAAAAATATGTTTTCGAAAAATTTACGTCCGAAAAATGGCATTTCGAACAATTGAATTCGAAAAATTGATTTCGAAAAATTGCAATTCGGTCAATTTACTTAGCCCCCATTGAAAAGTGAGGTCATAATCAAAGCGACCAATGAGAGCAAATCTCGCGTAACTTCCGTTTCATATCTCAATCAATAGAAGCCTTTAAAAGTGGCATCATTATCAAAGCGGCCGATGAGCGTTGCAGGTGCACTAATCGTCATTTCTGTTTCATCCGAAATCCAAATCACAGCGGTGATTTCTATAGTTTCACTTCGAAAACCACCTAAAGGGCCTAGCAGCAAAAATCCGCGGCAGCATCTGCCTTTATTATAATAATCACAGCTCGACCCACTATTTTGCTAGATCTAGACAATTAACTCAAGGATAGGCTTTCAGCAATATATCTGACACGAAACCAATATTTCTGACAACTTGCAAGGAGATATGACAGCTTAGAGAAGCAGGCTGCGGTCGTAAGGAGGTGGGGGGAGAAGGCTCCAGACGAGGCGAGAGGCGGTAGTCTCGCGAGGTCAAACCGCCACAGGCACCCGGTAATATTGGCTTCCGAGCTGTCGAGGGAAAGGGGGATGCTTCGTCAAGGGAACCAAAACACAGTCCTGATTCTAAAGTGTCGTTCAGACATCGAATATAACCGCGAGCGGGTATCTGTTGAACCGCGAGCGCTTATGTTTCGTACCGTTCACAGGACGCAGATCAAATATTTCTTCCTATGGTAGGAGAGGGGGTTAGATGAATTAGCGAGCGGCCACGGAGTGCGCATTTGTTGTACTGAATCTATCAACTTGACATCTGTCATCCACCAGTCTAGGCAGCTCCGTAATTAAAATGACCCCCTCTCTTGTATTCGTCGAAGTGGGGGCGCTTAACTGTTGGCATATCGCCTCAAGAGCGGTTATGGCGTAAGATGTGCATTGTCTATGGTTGATGTGCTCATAGGTTTGAACAGTCTTTTTTTTTTTTACAGTGAATACCGCACAAGAATCTCAACTGCTCCCGTCTGGAGCCAGTGAGACTATGGCATCCCCAATTGGGGTATGTTGTGAGGCTGAAGGTATTGGGGAGGGGAAGGAGGTGGGGAAGAGGAAGGTTGGGAAGTACCTGGCTATTCAGATCTGGTCACTAAACACGGCTAAAGCCATTTTCAAGCAACGTTTCAATTCTGAATGGTGGTCTTGCACCAGGGCGATACTAATAGTATCTTCCACTCTGGAACATGCCGCAAATATACTATATATTATTTTAAATGAATTAATTGTGAAATAACACAAATTAATCAAATAAAATTTATTTGCGCATGCCGGGTTCGAACCCGCGACCTCCGGAATGTGAGTCAAGAGTCTTAGCCACTGGACTACGGAGGTCGAGTCTGAAGGGATTGTATGGAGAGCGATATTTGGTGGGCTATGATCTTTTATATTTATATGCTCAATCTGAACAGGCCTTAATTTCGGAAGCTTCGACTAATCGCTTACTTGTACTAACATGAATAAAAGAACTCAGATAGAAACTGGATTGAAACCAGACTTTATGCGTTGACATTGATAACACATGATGGTTATCTTAGTCACCGACAGCATAGCTGTTCTATCTCCCAGCCTGCAGAGCTAACTTACCAACGGTCAACTGCCGGTTGGGGGGTCAATCTTGAACAGAATTAATCCGGATATTTATCGAAAACTCAAAAAGCATGGATTTATCTGCTTTTAAAAGGCAAGCGTTGCTACTAATGTTATATTCTTTTTATAAGGTGCGTCAGATATCTGCCCTGATGATGGACACTGAAACGCTGTCCGAAACGTTGGCTAAAGGAGGAGGTAGCTCAACACGGCATAACACCCCAAAAACAAATTAAAAAAAATAATTTTGGCCGTGAAAATCTAAAATCATATCTACTGTTATATTCATATTTTTCTCATTTTAAAAATATGTTATAATGCATTAAAAAGATACCATTTTGTTAATTTTTTTTTAATAATAAATTGAATTGAATTATTTACGTATACTATATTGATTTTTATTACAGAACGACAGATTAATTATCCATTTACAATCTTACTTTAAAAAATTAAAAAAAGCTCTTCCATGACCGTTAAACAGTGCTTTAGTTACACATTAATTAAAGACTGTTCATATTTTATTTCGTACTAATGAAAAATCTCTCTAACTGTGCTGCGAAAGAATTGGTAACATTACATTTTGATGCACCGGCGCATGCGCCATCCGCAAGACATTCCCGCCAAAATGGCGGTTTGGTTTGAGATTCAAATCATGTTTTTGTTCATAATTTCTATTCTAATGACCAAATCACTATTATTTTAGTATAATTCAATATACTGACTGTTGTTTGCGTTATTTTTCGTCAGTTTAAACCCATTAATAATGCCATGTTGTGAATTGAGTTTCGTTAAAAAAGCAAGGTTATTTTTGACACATTATTTTTTAATTGACTTTTGCCGCATGAATTTTAATAACTCTTTCATGAAAGTTTTTTTTAACAGAAATAAATGCCTTATGCTTGCGTAATTTTGCTATTTTTAAATGTTTAAGTACAAAAAACTGATAGGTAATTTTATCTAGTTACCAAAATAGTATTTTATTTACGACATCTTCAAAAATAATAAATTTATATGAAATTTTAAATACCTGGGAAAAGTTCAGTAACTCGATGGAAAATTAACAGATTATAAAAACACATAAACAATCCTCCTAATATAGCATGAACTATTTTATATCGTTTTCGTTATTGGTTTGGGTGTTATGCCGTGTTGCGCTACCTCCTTCTTTAGCCTACGGCCTAACATCCTTAAAAACAAATAACTAAAATACTTTTGGTCGTGAAAATCTTAAAACGTATCTATTTTATATCAGTTTTTATATTAGTAAGGTTTTCGCGTACACAGTTGTTCATCAATTGTATAAAATATTAACCAAGTTTATTAGTAAGGCTGTTAGACTACAAGATTTCTCAACATTTTGCAAGATACACAGGAAAGTTGTTATGTATCCAAAAAGTTGTAAAGAGTAATAAAACACATTTCATTCAATAACACCATTTATCTTGTAATGCTATGCCGCGCTAGAACATATGTTATGCCATGTGGTATATTGAACAAGTTGTGGCGACGACTACGGCTGAAGTTTTCAGCCACTTACAAGCCATATGATTCCAAAAAGTGGGCTATCAATAGAGTTATGCACTGTATTAAAACTAAGTATTGCAAGATTTTCAGAACGTCTGGTTTCCAAGCTAAATCTATTCGTTACCTCAAGTTAAGTCCATTTTATGATGCATGAAAATCGTATAACTTTAAATTTATGTTTAAATCCAGTCGAGTGAGGAAATATATGTGTACTTGGCTTTGCCAGAAAATTGTTCCATTAGAAAATCGGAATGTAAGTCCACATTTGGTAAGATGGAAAAGAATAAGAAAATTCAATAAGTGATGAAACTTGCTATATATTTTTTTTACATTAGCTCCACACAGGTCCCTCAAAATCCTTCAAGGCCTATGTCATCTTTGGGGATGCTGTGTGGAGGGTCGATGGTTCCAGGAGCGACGGATGTATGAATCCATCCCTTCCACCGCGGTGAAAGGCGACGCTTCGAGAGAGCCTGGCTGGAAAGGTCTAGGTTATGTCTCCTTCAACCAGTCTCTTCCAATCCGGCCCGCCACGCAGTGCGGGGGCAAAAACATCTGCCGCCAAGACCTAGACATACCTCACACCATGAACCCAGGCACCCTGCGAAGTCACCAAACGTTAGTAGTAAAATGTACAAAATAAGTACGTAAGTACATGAATCATTTATTTAGGTAGATACTTTATCGAAAAAATAACGTTTTGACGGCCTCCGTGGTCCGGAGGTAATACTCTCGAATCACAATCTGAAGGTCGCGGGTTCGAACCCGGCGTGCACAAAAAAATTTTATTTGATTATTTGGTGGTATTTCACAATTAATTCATTTAAAATAATATGTAGTATATTTGCGGCATGTTCTAGAGTGGAAGATACTCTCAGTATCGCCCTGGTGTAAGACCACCATTCAGAAATGAAACGTTGCTTGAAATGGCCTTAGCCGTGTTTGGTGACCAGATCTGAATAGCCAGGTACTTCCAACCTTCTCTCCCCATCTCCTTTCCCTCCCCATTACCTTCAGCCTTACAACATACCCCAATGGGGGATGCCATAGTCTCACTAGCTCCAGACGGGAGCAGTTGGTGACTCTTGTGCGGTGTTCATATAAAAAAAATGTAATTTCTCTACAAACATTGTGTTGATCGTTACATTATTTAGGATAATTACAAGCACGTAACATATTACATATACAATTTCGTCTTCTAACCTCCGTTCCGTTGCTATTATTAATTTTTAACATTTTTTCTTTCTTACAAATAATTTGAAACCGAAAGAAAAACGACGCTAACGATCAATCAACACAACATATTTCCAATTCTCAGCATCTTCCGGTTGATATTATCAGCTATAACTTTGAACTAGAAACCAAATATTGGCACAGTGGCTTATTACTGACCAGGAGTAATTCCTTGCCAAGCTTACATAGTATCGTCTTCTTGCAGTGTCCGCTGTAAGCACCGTTGATGGACACTTGGCAAACCATGGACGCGTTCAACTAACCAAAGCTGACAGTTAACGGAATCCAAAATAATTCAACTGGCGGATTCGGTGAACTCAATTACGTTATGTTGTGTTCTACGAAGAAGGTTTAGCCACTCGGGTATTTCGCCATTGTGCAAGTTTTTTCTCTTAAACGAACTGTCAGATTTATAAAAACTTTGTGTTATTTCCGCTTCGCAATTAAGGCTCTATAAATGAAACATTTCTGAACGTAACCGAATACCTACTAAAAACTGTTTTTGAAATGTTATAAAATAAGCTTTCAAATTGTATTAATAAAAATACATATTTATATTTTTAAATATTAAAATTTAGAATGCAAGCATTAAAAAATTGTAAAAATAAATCACTTGTTGTTTTTATGTGAAAATCGCGGATTATATAAAAATAAACACTTATTCTATTGTATAAAAATATAATCAACAATTTCGTAACCTCACTTTTTTATCATTTCATACAAGAATATTTAATAAAAAATTAACAATGTCTAACGGCGCGTAGGCGATTTGGCGGGTGAAAATTGTTTCTACGAAATTAGTATTTTTATGGACAACTTTGAATACAGATGTGAAGCTGGATTCAATATGGATCTTCTACTATTTATGGTAGGGTTGTCACTATAAAAATAACGGAGTTATAACGATTTATGTGGAAACACAAGCGTTATGAAAACAGGCACAATAAGCTTGAAAAAACAGTCAAGTACAATAAGCTTGTTTTCAAGTGTTAACTGCTATTGTTATATTGTCGTGTAAACAAGCTTAGAGGTCGGAGTGGTTAAAGAAGGTAGAAAGCTCTTACGATCACTGAAAGCATTTTATAAAGAATTTGAGATATATTACTATTTGGAGCTATGTTTAGATTAGATGAAGCGTGCTTGCGAGCGAGGGTTTTTTAGAAATTTGTCCATGTATTGTAATCGCTTCAAAATGTTAAAGCTTAGCAGGCGTATAACGTGTCTCACAATCGCTAGATTAACCACTGAGGGGTCGCATTAATTATCGAAAGATGCCTCCAGCGCCGTTCGTTTAAAAAATATTCATAACAATTATTGTGAAATAAAGGTTACATAAAATATATTTTTTCTAAACTTGTTTACTCGGTACCAGTTTTTGTAGACATAGTACAAACCAATCCTCAGCAAGCGATAGGTCACACCAAGTGGATCTCTACTTTTGGTGACATAGCAGGGATGCCCGGGTTCATGAAGAGAGGTTTGTCCTGCTCTTGGCGGCATATGCGTCCGCCCTCCTGATGATAGAGTGAGCTTGAGGGAGAGTTGACCTTTCCAACTGTGGGAGCGATGGATTCATATGTCAATCACTCCTGGACACACTAACCCCCAGATTACTACTCACACCTCATGCGTTTTTCCTTCCCATAACTTCCTATCCTTCCATTCCTTAAAAAGACCCACCACACAGCATACTCTGAGATGACATAGGTCATGAGGAAAATTATTTTCCCCAGGGTCTCCTGTGTGGAGCTAACGTGAAAAAAGCAATAAATTGTCAACCCTAAGTAAAAGTAAGTTTAAATCGCTTTTTTTTCTAACGCAACTATAAATCGCTTCATCTGAACAAGGTCTCACTTGGTGCTGAGAGCATTCTAAAAGTGTGTAGACCCTTTCCGTTGAACCGCACATGTCACATGGCCTCACGATTGACAGATTAATAGAGCATTTAAACGACAGTTTACATGACTTTCAACATCAACCAGGGATTCAAGTGGTGATGTCGCTAAATTCAATTTGTCGTTCTTTCTTAACATACATCAGGCTTTTTGTGATATTTCATCCTCCGTGAGTCTATAGAGTATTAAAAAATTTGTGGTATTTGAAAGAGATGAAAATGATTTTTTTTTTATTGGTGATGCCCTTTTTTTACATAGCTGCACACACGGCCGGCCGTGGTCTACCGGTAAGCCTCTTGCCACGTTATCCGAAGGTCGCGGGATCGATTCCCGGCGTGGGAATAATTTGTGTTATTTCGTAATTAATTCATTTCAAATAATGTAGGTATAGTATTTTTGCGGCACGTTCCAGAGTGGAAGATGCTCTCAGTATCGCCCTGGTGTAAGACCACCATTCAGATTTGGAATGTTGCTTGAAATGGCGTTAGCTGTGCTTGGTGACCAGGTATGAGTAGCCAGGTACTTCCCCACCATCCTCTTACCATCTCCTTCCACTCCCTACTACCTTCAGCCTCACAACATACCCCAATTGGGGATGCCATAGTCTCACTGGCTCCAGACGGGAATAGCTGATACTCTTGTGAGGTATTTATTACTATAAAAAAAACACAAGCTGTGGAAAACACATTTTTATTATTTTCACATTTAAATACATTTATGATACCAAATCAAGTAGCACTTATCCGTACTAGATATTTGCTATTTTTCAGTTTGGTCAAGTATTTTTGGCCTTAAACTAATTTAAAAAAAAAAAAATTAAAAGACCGCTGTTGCGGTGGGTATTGGTAATGATCCCTCTCAAGATCGAGGGATCAAATGCTGCGGTATGTTGTGGACTGTATGCGTGGTTCTTATCTATTTTATTATATTTTATCTCACTTACCCAGACTGCTTCCCTCTTCGTTCAGTGTTCACTGGGAAGGTAGGTATGTTAGTATGGGAGATTTTGGAAGGGAATGGCGACTGGGAATGAACAATTAATTGATCGCGAAATCATGAGCGAGAATGGATGACCTGCGGTTTTAGAATTACGTTTGCGGTTTGATTATTTAACTGTAAAGCGGTGCGGTATTAAGGACTTGTGTCCCTTGCGGCGAGGCGAATTCAACTGAGGCAGAGGGCCCCCAGTAGGTAGTTTCAAAACACCACATGCAACAATAAAAGGCGCGAACAACCGCGCTGCCGTTAAAATTCGTCAAAAAGGCTTTCTTATCCATAACTTCTAGGTATTCTCAATTACTGAAAGTATAGATAACTTGAGATATACTTTCTTTATATTGCAAATAAATTACCTTACGAATAAAGATAATTTCGTAGGTCTTTTTAATAAAACTTCCCATCTGAACATAACTTCTTTGAAGAATTCTTTCTCCCTGAAATGAATTGTTAATGAAATGAATGCCTACTTACTCGGTATGAAGAACCGACTGGTTAGAAGTTGTAATGAAGAAACCTTGTAGCTGCTTCTCAGAAAATCACTTAGAAAGTTACACGTACTTGCATATGATTGGCACTCACCTGAAATAAAGGGAAAAATACAGGTTATTATATTGATTTTTCAATTATATTATATACAGCTAATAAATAGAGGAAAGAGCAAAAAAAATCATTAGTCGACATAATAATTGAAGAGCTCAGCGGAAGAGTGGCCCAACCCACGAAAATTGTAATCAGCGAAAACATCATTTTTTGTCATGTCTATGAAGCTACTAACTAACTAACTAACTAACCATCACGCCGTTTCCCCGCAGGGGTAGGCAGAGACGACGGACCGCCAAACAACTCGGTCTTGGCACACACTCTTTGCCTCGCTCACATTCATACATCGTCGCATACATTCTCTTCTATTATTCTGACTTTTGACATGGCCCGACTCAAGTATCTGATTCACTTGATCGTGCCACGTCTTCCTCGGGCGTCCCCGACTTCTTCTTCCATTCACATTCGCGTCGTATATTCTTCTTACACTACTTTCTTCGTTCATTCGCTCTACGTGCCCAAACCATCTGAGGCTCCCTTTCTTAATCTTACTCATTATGCTTACATCAGTCTTACATTCTTTGCGGATATCCACATCTACGATCATACATTGTTTATATTTATATTTCTGTTTATATTATACCCTTATGGAATGTGTGGGATTGCACTCTCCTCCCCACATACTGGAATAAACACTTAAAAAAAAAAAAAAAAATGTTTTACCACACATACGTCTCAGGAATCTTATTTCAAAAGCATTCAGTTAACTTTCATCCTTCCTCTGCCAGTTCCATGCCTCACTGCCATACATAAGGGTAGGTACCATGACTCCATTGTGGACTGCTAGCTTCGCTTCTTTTGACAGTTTTTTTATTAGCGCCAACGGCATTCAGTCCACTATTAATGGAGTTACCTGCATTCATCCTTCTTTCAATATCTCTATCAGCCTTTCCATCTCTCGTAAGCTACAGTGGCAAAATTTTAGTTTTCACTATTTCAAATATCCTTTAAAATCAGTAAAAACTAAAATTGGGCCACTGCGGCTATAATTATTATAAACACATTTTTTGCTGTCATTTTACAAGTTATATGAATGGAAAAATTTACAGCGTTTCTTTAAAGCTATTTAAGATATTTGCTGTATTTTAAACGTGTCGTATTTTATTAAGAGCATAAATCGAAAATCCACATTTCGTCGAAAGTTGTTCTTACGATCGTGCAGGGTGGTTACAATGAGAAAGATTAATTATTCTCCGTACCAGCTTTTTAAAATTATAACTCAATTGCGATTTTATTTCATTCCAAATTTGCTTTAATTTACACCTACATCCAAAAATGCTGAAAGGCGTGATGATAAAACTATTAAATTATTGTACTTTTTATAATTATTTTTTTATTACAAGTATTTATTATTTTTCAATAATGTCTAAGTTAAATAAGAATGTTAAAAAAATTTAAATATATTAGTTTGTAAGTGCGCAAATAAATACACAAACGGACCATGTACGTATATATTTTTTAATGATTTTATTTAAACTAAAATAAAAATTCTAAAACATGCGATACACAGATAATGTATTGATTTATTTTACTACATGATTATATGATTTGAAATGGGTGTGGTATAATACAAAATCTTTTTTGAAAATTTAACAAATCTGCCAACGACCTGTGGTATAACCTTATTATGCTAAAAAAAAAAATTTCTCAAAAATTTAAAACATGCGAATGCTAGATAAAAGAACAATCTTTCGAAATCCATTAATAATTTTTTGTCGAAGAGAGTCAATACGTCTGGAATCTGATTTAAAAATGACATATTTCTGGTTTTCTCTGGTAATACCCTCTTAAAAAATTTCACAATTTTCGCTTGAATATTGTCGTTTATAATATTAGCGCGCTCTTTCTAACATCCGTACTTAAATATCCCCCCTTCTTCTCTGTGAGCGCTTAATACCATATCTTAAAGTAAAGTGTTTATTAAGTGTAATATTTTTTTTATATTATCATTTTCCTTTGAATTTCAATCGTACTACTCATCTGTGAGATTCAGTTTCAGCAATTATTTTTCTTTTTTATTATTAGCACAACTTCTGAACAATGAACAAAGCACTGAAGTTTGTTTATTATCGCGTTGACATTATAAAAACCTTTTCAGCAAAAATTTCGTTGCAATAAAAAATACCAATCTACATCGCGGAGCATCCCTTTGATCAGCGAGAAAACTCACAGTATTCTCAAAATAACCTGGAAAATCTAGAAGCTGTTTTTTTTCTGAAGGAGACGTTATTATAATTTGTTTTAAAACATATGCCAGAAGGTTTCCAAAAAAGAACTTTCGAGAAAGCGGCGCGCGTTCCAAATGAAACTTGGTTCTTTTATTTCGGTTGAAGCTTTGGTATGAAAATTACAAGATTGGCGACCGAATAATAAATGACATTTTTAACTTTTTTTTCATTTACCGATTATGGTTTATTTAATTTTGTTGTGATATAATAAAAAGCGGCTTTGGTTATTATATTATCACTTTTAATATATGTACATACTTTCAATTTGGGAGGCGGGAATGGGTACCGCCGCCCCGGGAACCTTTATTGGATAACCAACACCTCTGCCATAGGTCACCCCAAGTGGTTCGCTACGTTTGGTGATTTAGCAGGGGTGTCCGGGTTCATGGGGTGAGGTTTGTCTGGGTCTTGGAGGCAGATGACCAGGACATACTGAACCCCAGATTCCTACCCACCCCTTAAACCCTTTTCCTTCCCAGAACTCTCCTCTCCTTCCTTTCCTTAAAAAAACCCTCCACGCAGCATCCCCAAAGATGACATAGGCCCTGAGGGAAATTATTTTCCTCAGGGCCTCCTGTTTGGAGCTCATGCAAAAAAAATTACTAATACATATATTGTTGTACCTTTCTACTGTCAAAGACCTGGTTTTCTAATACAGAATGATAAAACAGATATACTGACAGTATGATAAAATCTAACATACCAAGATTTTCTATTGAATAAAGTATATTACGGTTAGAGTTATATTGACTAAAGTGTATTATGGTTAGAGTTCTATTGAATAAAGTATATTATGGTTAGAGTTCTATAGAATAACGTATATGATGGTCAGGGTTCTATTGAATAAAGTATATTATGGTTAGAGTTCTATTGAATAAAGTATATTATGGTTAGAGTTCTATAGAATAACGTATATGATGGTCAGGGTTCTATTGAATAAAGTATATTATGGTTAGAGTTCTATTGAATAAAGTATATTATGGTTAGATTTCCATTGAATAAAAGTTCGTATATCATGGTTCCATGGAATTGAGCCCAGTTCCATCACTTGTTAGCCTATCTAGGTTATTGTACATCCAGTGTTTAACCGAGTGAACTTAGTCAGGCACGTACTTTCAGTGGATTAAAACTTTGCCAGTTTTAACTAGAAGTCTGAA
Source organism: Limnephilus marmoratus (assembly GCA_917880885.1). Classification (NCBI taxonomy): domain Eukaryota; kingdom Metazoa; phylum Arthropoda; class Insecta; order Trichoptera; family Limnephilidae; genus Limnephilus; species Limnephilus marmoratus. The sequence continues at coordinate 42,153,122 of OU862928.1, forward strand.
GAAGGAGACAAAGTAGAAGATGAAGTGGTGGAGTATGGAGAATAAAGGGTTTGACCCAGTAATCGTGTGTAGTAAAGTGGGTACTGACTTATCCTTCTTTTGTACTTTGAAGGGGTTTGACTAGATAAAACGGTAGTAAAGATTCCACTTTAAAATTAGGACATAGGTATTTTAATTTAAGCTCTGTCATGAACAATCTTCTTTGAAGTGGGAGTCTTTTAACGCAGTGCAATTTTCAATATCGTAGGTATCGTAGGTAGCTCATTGGTTAAGTCAAGTGGTTTTTGGCATAGTTTAACACGTAGTCTTGAAATTTTTCTTCATTTCGTCATTATGTTTTTTCTCACAATCCGGAAGCCTCGGTTTTGCGCGTAAATTCTGAAACCGTCACTTTGGATCGAGATTGTAAAATATATACGCAAGATAGCTATCATATTTCTAAGACAATAAGAAGCATTATTTCGTTCTCTTTCTGGTTAAAAGAAAAATACATATGTTTGCATGAGAGGAAGAGAGAGAGAATAACTTTTAACCCGTCTAATCACAGGAGACCCAAGTTGTCCCAAAACATCATATGCCGCTATAATAACAGGAGACCCAGATTGTCCCAGAGCGACAGTGCATTATTAAAAGTTAGATATCTCTCTTCCTGTCATGCGAATATTTGTGATTTCTTTTATGTTAGAAACGGAATAAAATAATGCTTCTCATTGTCTTAGAATTATACGAGCTAGAATGATCAAATATTTTACAAACACGATGAAAAGTGACGGTTTAATTTTGCGCCAATTTGTGACGTATCACACATTTAATTTTAAAATAAAATTTATGAAAGTGATAAAAAGTGAGGTGACAGTTTTATTACAAATTTTGTTTAGAAAAGGAAAACGTATTTTAAATTTAAAGTTTATTCTATTTTAATTACTTTAATTCAAATATTCACAGGAATGCATTTTTTAGCGAATTTACGTTTCCAATATTAAAATTTTAATAATTAGAATTGAAAATGTTGATTTCTAATAAACCCATAGGAAAGATTATTTTATCTAGATTTTAGAACAATTTTTGTTTTTGCAAAAGCATAAAAAAAAACAATAAATAGGAACATTTAAAATGCATAGGAAGAACCAGGAATTTTGCGCGCAAACCTTGACAGGCAAAAGTTGACAGAAAATTATTTTCTTATTATTCGAGGGGTTAAAATGTAAGGTTGCTCTGGGACGTTTTTGGTCTTATGAATGTATAACCATATTACGTGTTTTGGGATATATTTATTTCTAAACAAGCAGACGGGTTAAGTCGTTTTTATTTATTTATTTATAACGCCCTTTTTCGGGGCTTTTACACACGAATGGTAAGAAATATACAATATTTATTTTATATAGCTGATCTACCTCAGTAACAATATTTCATAATTGTTTAAAGATAAATTGAAGATAACTGGTAAGTGGTTGAGTGGGCATCGCTTTTGGGTTCCACCTGGGCGTCCCGTGTTTGATTCCTCAGCTGGCTAAGTCCTCCATCATAACACAAGCAACATTTTCGGCTTTCTGTGGTGGTAGTAGGAGATTTTCAAACATTGTTGGGTTATTCGTAACCTGGGAATGTTTGTCTTTCTTTAAAAAAAAAAATGTCTACTGAGTTGGTATAATTGTTTCCCTCCATTAGTATTCTGGGCAAGTTGGCAAAGATGAACATATATGGTAGTTAATTCCAGAATTTCTGCACTGAAGTAAATCCTGACTTCTAGTATTGCATAGTGGAATCCGAAAGCTTATCAATTCAAGTAATACCGGACTATCAACTAAATCGTTTAAAGGAATACCAAGTCAGCTAAAATTCTTCAGTCTGACAATTTGTGCATATTCATATAATTTAAAATAGTATTGTAGTTCGACATAATTGCTGGTTTTGAATTCTTTCAACAGCTTGCGTATGTATATTATAATATGGGTTCCAGACGGGAGAATTGTCCTCGAGTTGACTTCTAACATATGCAAAATATAACAGTTTATTTGTTAAAATTTCTAGTTAGCCTAGTTATAAATCCCAACATTTTAAGCCCCTATTAGAGATTTCTGTTATGTGGTTAACAAATGATAGATTTTGATTTTAGATTTTGTGATTAGTTCTAGAATAGCCAGTTACTCCCCCGCTTTAAGCTTTCCCATCTACTTTCACTCTCTACTCATTTTAAGTTGGGAGGCGGGAATGGGTGCCACCACCCCGGGAACCATTTATTGGATAACCAAAACACCTGCTACAGGTCATCCCAAGTAGTTTGATACTTTTGGTTATTTAGCAGGGGCGCCCGGGTTCACATGGAGTAAGATTTGTATAGGTCTTGGCAGCAGATAAAAGAATCTAAACAAAGTAAGGTTTGTTTGGCGAAACAGAATCGTGTGACACTCAACCATAATTTCTTACGACAATCGTAAAATGATGCCCAAAAATCTTACTAATATTATAAAGGCGAAAGTTTGTATGAATGTATGTTTGTTAATCTTTCACGCAAAAACTGCTTAATGGATTTTAAAGAAAATTTACAATAATAATATAGCTCATACATCAGAATTAACATATACGAGCTCTGGCATTACGAAATTTGAATAAAAAATTGCAATAGGTGGCACGCGAGCTATTTGAAAACTGAATGTACCGGGAATGAATGGATGGAATGCGCGAGGGGGGAGGGGAACCCATCAAAGGGGAGGGGGAAGGGGAATTCGAGAGGGGGGGAGAACTCGGAAGGTGAATTCGCGGGAGGGGGGAGGCGAATACAGAAGGCGGGAAGGGGAACTGGGAGCGGGGAGGAGAACTCGGGAGGGGTGTTTGCGGGACGGGGGGAGTGGAGTGGGGAGATTATATAAAAATGCAATAGGTGGCACGCGAGCTGTTTGAAAACTGAATGTATAGAATGCGGGAGGGGGGAGGGGATCTGGGAGGGGGGAGAGGAACTCGGGAGGGGAGTTCGCGGGACGGAGGAAGGGGGTAGAGGGAAGGAAGAATCGGAGTGGAAACGCGAGGGGGAAGGGGACGTGGGAGAGGAAGGGGAGACGGAAGTGGACGAGACGAGATGAATGGGAAAGGACACGTAGGGAGAATCAATTTCTTTATTAAATGGCATAGCAACGCACGCCGGGAACAAGCTAGTCCAATATAAAAGTGTAAACGGCATGTAAATTCGTAATAAAAACGATAAACTGACAGCGCGGTTTTAGCACAAGGCCCCTACATAAATCTTGGTATGAACGGCCAAGCGACATGTCACACGTCATAAAAGTTTCAACGCCCAACGTTTTACACCTCTATCTATGAGGCTTTAAACTTATTTAAACTTCTGATTCAGCAAGCGACTTACCAGCTTCCTTAGCGCAATGGTGTAAGCATTTAGCTTTAAGTCTAGGGTTCGTGGTTTCAATGACGACAGGTTTGTATCGACTTTTAGCATTTCATAGACACCTAGTCACCGGGAGTCTAAATATTTTTTGTTTATTAAATATCTTCCAGCAAGTTCCCGGTATGCATCGCGATGCCACTTAAACAAATAAATTTTTTCTCCCTGCGTATCATTTTGCATTCAAGACCCACGGAGTGAACATGGGTCAATTCAAGATCCATGTTCATTCTTCCTCTCCTCAGAAGGATCCTCCACAAATTATCTTCAAGGATGCATGGAGTTAATGTACAAAAAAAAATTACTAGTGTGCAGTTCGTAAGCGGTAGAAGTTATACTTTCAGAAAACTAAAGTAGACAAGAGTTGGGAGGCTACGAAGCACTTCTCAACGAGGAGACCAATTATTAAGAAGCACCGTTAAAAGAGGAGACCAATTATTCTATCCCATTATTTTGCAGGCTAATTCCTATAGATGTGCGTGTTTGTCTCTTTTTAGTGACGCTTTTTCGTTTCATCGAGTTTCAAATCACAACAGTACTACAGAAGTTTTCACTTCAAAGTTATTTCTTTGCATTTTTAAGCGTCCTTGAGTTGATATTTCACGGAAATGTCGCCATAATCTTTAACCAAGCATTATTATTATTAGTGCGAGTATTGTTACAATACGCGTGCCTCTTGTCCCTTGTCCGAGCTGACAGGCCGTGAAGCAGGAAATACGCGCCGTCTAGTTCAAGTAACCGCGAAGTGAGCGCTGGCCGAGCGCCAACTCAACTAGTGAACGCAATAGCCACTGACTGTATATTTACATACGGTGTTCTCTCAGAGTTATGATTTATGAAACTGTCGATCTAGTGATTTGGTGGAAAAGCGATCGGGTCACAAAATTTATTGACATTATAGTTTTTGAAATGAAACTTCTATAGTAACGCTATGATTTGGATTTCGGATGAAACGGAAATGACGACTACTGCATCTGCGATGCATCAACTGCGCTCATTGACCACTTTGATTACGATGTCACTTTTAAAGGCTCCTATTGGTTGATATACGAAATGGAAATTACGCGAGGTCTGCGCTTTGATTGTGACCTCACTTTTCAAGTTTTGGCTGAGATTGTTTTGGTAAAGTTTGCTTCTACCGCGTGTAAACTACACTCCAATTTTTTTTCTAAAACTAACTAACTAACCATCACGAGGTTTCCCCGCAGGTGTAGGCAGAGATAACGGACCGCCAAACAACTCGGTCTTGGCACTCACTCCTTGCCTCACATTCATACATGCTTTTCTATTATTCTGACTCTTGACATGGCCCGACTCAAGTATCTGATTCACTTGGTCGTGCCATGTCTTTCTCGGGCGTCCCCGACTTCTTCTACCATTCACATTTGCGTCATATACTCCTTACACTCCTTTCCTCTTTCATTCGCTCTACATGCCCAAACCATCGGAGCGTTCATTTGCAGATCTCCACGATTCTCACACGATCATACATGGTTTTACCACACATACGCCTCAGGGATCTCATTCCAACAGCATTCAGTCTACTTTCATCCATCCTCATCCAGTTCCATGTCTCACTGCCATACATCAGGGTATGTACCAGTACTCCTCTTTTTGGATGGCTTGCTTCGCTTCTTTGGCAATTTTTGTTGGTGCCAACGACGTTCAGTCCTCCATTAATAGTTATCTTAACTCACCCTTATTTCAATATCTCTATCAGCCTTCCCATCTTTTTTCTAAGAATTTCAAAAATACTTGCAAGTTTCTGGAAAAAAAGGTGACCGGAGACGAAACATGAGTTTATTTTTTTGAACCTGAATCAAAGAGGCAGTCAATGGAATGGCATCACACAAACTCTCCAAGGGAAAAAAATTCAAATCTGTGAGATCGGCAGGGAAAGTTATGGCGATGGTGTTCTAGGGTGACCGTGCTTTTTACAACACTATGAAACATGCCCCTGTTAAAAGATGGACCATAGCTGTGGACAGAGATTATATGGAAAAGTTATAATTTTTTTTTTTTTTCATAAGAACTAATAGCGACAAATAATGGCTATGACCGGACCTAATCAATAAAATACTTAATAAGAAACAAAAACAATTAGCTACAAATAAATTTCTTTATAAAAGCACCCCGACAAACAATCAAGACATTCCAAAATATCATTGGCGTAGAATTTGATTTATAAATAATTTTTTTAATCTAAGCGTTAGGAACCTTCCTGTAGATATCAAACCGGCCTTCTATACAAACAATAACCTTGCCAAATTTTTAATTAATACTAAAGACAAAGAAGATCATTTAAGTTTCTCCGGTATTTATAAACTTAGCTGCAGTGATTGCCCTGCTTACTATATAGGGAAAACCGCACGTAATGTCAACACTAGAGTAAAAGAACATTTAACATGTTTAAATGGAAAGGGCTTGCAAATCACCTAATCCCAACAGATCATACTTTTAATAAAATTTCAGGAACTCGCATATTACATAAAAATAATATAGTTATAAAACTAGACAATTTAGAAGCTTTAGAGATTAGGAAATCATTAAATACAAATATGTCAGAATTCTTACTCAATAACCAAATCAATTTATCAAATCAAAAAAATTCACCCTATTGCCCTATTTTTAACTTATTTCCAGCAATCCATCCTAACCCATGATATTATGTATGTGTTTTAGTGTTAGTCTGATGTCCTTCATTATTAATATTATCATATATCTAAATATCGTCCTTTATCTTATAATGTAAAATACATCAAAATTTGTTTAATATCTCATTTATTACCGTTAACTGTTGGTTTTTATTTGTGATTAGATGTATACTGTTGTCTCCCTCCCACTAATTGATTATTGTATTGTTGTCTCCCTCCCACTAATTGATTATCCACTTTACCTCTGTCAAATACTTTGTCTCTTTCTAATTATGTTCTTGGTCATTTTCTTTCTCCCTCTGTCACTCAACTTATATATAAGCCATAGCTCTCACTTAACATTTAGTTATTATTATTTATATCCTGAAGAAGCTTGATGTAAGCGAAACCGGTCGATATGTAATATAATAAATTCGTGGTTAAATACAAAGTGTTTTATTTATTTTTATAATTTATTTTTATAATATAAATTAATCGTCAATAGTGTGATACGTTTAAGATTTTCACTGCCAAAAGTATGTTCGTTATTTGTTTTTGGGGATCTAACGGATCTGCCGGATCTGCCCTGATGATGGACACTGCAATGAATGACGTCCAAAACGTTGGCTAAAGAAGAAGGTTGCGCAACACGGCATAACACCCCAAAAACAAATAACGAAAAAAGAGTCAACGGTGTGATTTTCAACACGTGCAATTGCATTTTTTTATTTCTTGACAATTAAAGAGAAAAAAAAAAGGAGACCTTACTTTTTGACTAAAATACAAATGAATTCTAAAATAAAGTGACAGATTCTGGCCTTCGGTTATCCCATTATGTGCGAATTTTCTTTCTAGCGCGTTCTGTTTTTTCTGAACAATGAAAGAAAAACGGTCTGGCTTTTTCCGTCGAACATAAATAATATATTTTAATGCGAGTTTATTTAAATTTCCTTCTATCGACCGCTCGGGGTTAAAAATACACATTTCTCTTCGTTTAGAAGCGCCATCTGTATAAATTAAAAAGTCCGAAATGATTTATTTTATTAGCTTTCAAAATCTCGGATTTTAGAATAAGCGTGGATACCTAAACTAACTTACATAAAATTTATATGAATAATAATTTTTTTTTAAATTTCAGCGGATTAAATCGAATAAAATAAATTTTTAATTTAATTGCCGGCAACCCCGGCGTTTATGGAAATACTATTATCATACACAAGCAAGTAAGTAATCCGCCTCATTAAATGACGTCTGTAACATATACACGGTTTTGTTCTTTTTCTTATTTTCATTTAGATTATTAATGTTATCTTCTTAATGATATATTACAAAATAATCCGCCAATAAGCTGTACAATTCGCTTCCAACAACAATAAATAAAACGGACAATAAAAATTATTTAAAAAAAAAAACAAATCAAAACCTTTATATTTTTTTGAGTGATAATTCATGCTAATATTAAAAAGTGCAAACACAGCGAAAATTAAGTGGAATAAAGTTTTATATTCGATTTATTATATAATAATTCAAAACCTGTTAAGTCTTAAGATTTTCACGGTCAAAAGTATTTTGACCGTGAAAACGTTGGCTAAAGAATGAGGTAGCGCAACACGCATAACACCCCAAAAACAAATGACGAAAATCAAAACCTGGTTTAAATAAATCAAAGAAGTGATAGCATACAAGATTTAAATAAAACCTTGTCCGCCTTAGCATATGAGAAGTGAAATAAATAAAATGATGAGGACTAAGAAAAACATTATTATTTTTAATTTTTTATTAATTTGTTATTATCTAATAAAAACATGTGTAACATGAACCCAAAAGTAACGGGCGGTAGAGGGGAGAAGTGAAGAGGGAATGGGTTTTGTGCGGTAAGCTGTTGTACGGCAACTCTTTCTCGGTCAGTGTGCGAAACCTCGTCGCTGTGGGTCAACGCGTTCGTCCAAAGTTTAATTTAAAGTTAATCAAGATTTCTTCTTTCAGCGAAAACGTGAAAGTCTCCTCTCTGAGGATCAAAGAAATCGTCACCTTCAAGCCTGTGACGAATTGGAAAATCACCTGGAAGAGGACCCACATCTTTTCCAAGGAGTGATGAGTCATGGTGTTTTTATTTTATTTTATTTTTATTTATTTGGGAGACCAACAGTTTACATTAACAACAAAGTATATAATAATTGAGTACAGTAATTGAACCAATTAGAGGTTTCCACATGGGTATTGTATACAAGTGTGAAGTTATTCCAGAGATATTTACTCATAAAAAATTACATTTCAAGAGACGAGTTATTTAGGTGGGGATAGGAAAGGGGTAGGATGGGGGGGGATCGGTTAAGTTGAGGTATAGTAATAGAAATATGCGTGACAAAAAATAAAAGAGAGAGAAAAAAAAAGGGAGTTTATAGAATGGTGGTGGTATTAGAGGGTATCTATAAGTATTGTTATTGTAGAGTATCGAGAGAGTGTCTGTGTGATTTTAAGGAGTGTGGTGCAGAGTTAAAAATGTCAAATTATGTATAGTGTGTGTTGAAAGTGTTGGATGCACGATAGATGAAAGAGTTCTGTTTAGAATTGGTGTTGCACCGAGGGAGGCTAAGAATCATGTCTGATCTTGTTCGTCTGTTTGGAACTCGTATCTGTATTCGTTCTAGGAGTTCTGGACAATCTACGACGGATCTGGCTATTTTTTGAAGAAAAAGTACAAAGTGTTATGGTTACAATCGCGAAACCAAGCACTGGAGCGATTTTTTCCATATATTGGCGCCATTTTAAATGTCTCCGATTGCTTTTCGGATAAAAACGGCAATCATCTCCTTGATTCGACAATTTAAAAAAAAATTGTAGCTCCCACGTTTATTATTTTGGACTTAATATGAAGCTATTGAAATCCTTTATCTAATATGATCAAAGATGTCGCAAATCCGAACTTCATATACTATTTTAAAACGATGTTAAAAAAAAAAATTTCACGCAGAATTTCTGATCAGCTGTTTAAAGTTAAAATTAAGTCCTTTTTCCATTTCCGTGTACCAAAGAAATATACAGAAATCGAAAATATTCTATGTTGACCCGAATAAGTACCTCTCACGGCAGTTTCAAAGTAACAACCACGCAGGATTCGCGCGGTTATAAATTTTACGATTTTTTAATATTTTTTTTTATAAATCCTACAAATATGAGATAAACGGTACAATTACAGGTACAATACAGGTAAATTCATTGGCTGTACAGCACTATGATAAGTTTTTCGGTCTCCATGATAAAATTCGAAGGTATGATTTTTTTAATGTTGGCGAAAAATTTAAAAAAGATCTTCTGAAAATGTCGAGCAAACGGAAAAAAGTTTTAAAATACGCTGCCGCTCCAGTGAAGGTAATCCACCACTTACCCGCCCTGGTATAAGTAATAAAAACTCCTTCAAGGCTCTCGCAAGGACTCTATTTTTTTTGAAAGAACGAATCTGCATTTAAGTTTGAACAAATCTAGACCTCCAGTTTCCCAGCATACGGTGTTAGGAAGTAGTATGCAAGTGCTTACATAATATATAAAATGCGAATAATATAAAGCAAAGCTGCCGCTACAGTGGAGGTAATCCACCTCTTACCCGCCTTGGTATAAGTAACTGATGGTTACTCCTTCAAGGCTCTCGCAAGATTCTAATTTTTTTTGTTAAACGAAGCTACATTTATTTATTTTGAACGAATCTAGACCTCCAGTGTCCATGCATACGTTGTTAGTAAGCAGTATGCAAGTGCTTAACAGGAAAAACAAAATGCAAAAAATAGGTTAGTAAGACAAAGATAAATTAAACAGGGCGAAAGAAAAACTCATTCATTAAAAGGCTCCATGAGGCGGCATTGCATCTGTAAAAACCCGCAAGCACCTGTATAAAATAGAGAACATAAGTAATACAATAAATCTCAAATCAATTGGCAAGTACCAACAAAAAATGTAAATGGCTTTCGGTCTGATCATAAACTACACTTAGCTTCCGTGTCCCTTAGCCAACCACTCAGTGAAGCCTCAAAGAAAGCCACTGAAATAAATAAAAACAAAAAGCCACTGAAATTAATAAATAAAAACAAAATAACTTAAGAGCGTTTAACCAGCCAGCGGACGAATATCCACATTTCGTCGAAAGTTGTTCTTCCGATCATGCAGGGCGGTTACAATGAGAAAGATTGATTATTCTCCGTACCAGCTTTTTTAAATAATAACTCAATATCGAATTTATTTCAATCCAAATTAGCTTTAATTTATACCTTCATCCAAAAATGCTGAAAGGCGTGATGATAAAACTATTAAAATAGTCTACTTTTTGTAGTTATTTTTTGATTATAAGTATTTATCATTTTTCAGTAATGTCTAAATTTAATAAGAATGTTAAAAAAATCTGAAATATATTAGTTTGTAAGTGCGCAAATAAATACACAAATGGACCAATTTTCGTCAAGAAACACATGTACGTACATATTTTTTAATGATTTTATTGAAACTAAAATTAAAATTCTAATACATAACTTTGCTAGATAATGTATTGATTTATTTTACTGCATGATTACATTATTTGAAATGGGTGTGGTATAATACAAAAACTTTTTTGAAAATTTAACAAATCTGCCAACGACCTATGGAATAACCTTATTATACTAAAAATTAAAAAAAAATCGAAAAATTTATTACATAACTATGCTAGATAAAAGAACAATCTTTCGAAATCCATTTATAATTTTTTGTGGAAAAGAGTCAATACGTCTAAAAACTTTTTTGAAAATGACGTATTTCCGGCTTTCTCTGGTAATGCCCTCTTAACCACTGTAGCGGCAGCTAGTAAGTTATACTAACATTGGAAACAAAGTGATAAAACAATAAATTTTCCATTTATGTGTACCGAAATTAAAATAAACAATAGCCGAAATGGCACCAGCGATTTCCATTGAATGATTTCTCCATTCTTAGAATGCAATAGAATTATTATTACAATTCCTTTGGTACGACGTAATAATTATTTTAAGAGCGTAATAAAACCATCTTCAAAGAATAACTTCCAATATTCCTTGTTCCCGTCACCGATACGCCTTCCAACGAGAGTTCGTATTTTATGGTCCATACGAGACGAATTATATTAAGTGATAAATCGTAATATCGTGTTTAGTGTTAATTTTATGTCGATTGCACACTTTTATTAGGTCAATAATACTTAAATTATTATTAAAATATTTATTATTTCCGTGGCAGACTGAAAGCACTCTCAGAACCGCCAAGTGCGTGAATATTGAAAGCATGGAGAAAGAAATTTTACAAATGTTTTTAATTTTTTTTAGAGACAAAAGGGACATTTATAAAACATGCTTACATAACATTTTGGGAGGCGGGTGCGGGTACCGCCGCCCCAGGAATCATTTATTGGATAACCAACACCTCTGCCATAGGTCACTACAAGTGGTTCACTACGTTTGGTGACTAAGCAGGGGTGCCCGGATTCGTGGGGTGAGGTTTGTCCGGGTCTTGGCGGCGGATGTTTCTGCTCAACAGAGAGAATAGTTGAGGGAGTACCTACGACTTCTCCAGCCGTACTTTCTCGGAATATCGCCTTGCACCGCGGTGGGAGGGATGGATTCATACGTCCATCACTCCTGGATATACTGACCCCTAGATTCCTACCTCCTCACAGCATCCCCAAAGATGACATTGGCCCTGAGGGAAATTATTTTCCTAAGGGTCTCCTGTGTGAAGCTAATGTAAAAAAACAGGCCTAAATGAAAAATGCTTGAAAAATCAAGTCCTCCGCTGCGTCTGTCTGTCTGTTCGCGATAAACATGCGATTGTCACCAATAGATAGAATGATTAATGAGGAAGGTTTAAGTATATAATTTGTTAAGGTTTTGTGTAAATTGGGTGTGATATATAATTATATAAAGGAGAATATCTGTGAGTGGGCTGGCAAACGAGCGGTGTTTGGACAGGGGTTGGGTAACCATCCAGCAGACGGCGTTGTGTTACATTAGACACAATTTCATTACCTTTCCCATATAAAATATAGTTGGTTGTTTGCAGGTGGAAAAGTGTAAAGAGCAGTAATTTTTGAATGAAACACTAGTATATATGGAATTATTTGGCCGGTAGGAGATAAGCCTAAAGCCGACGTAGCTCAGTGGACAGAGCAGTTGATCGGAAATCAGAAGGACGCGGGTTCGAGTCCCGTCTGTGGCATGCATCTTTTCTCGGGAGATTTTTTCAATGTAGCTGAGTGTTTTAGGCTAATAAAGCTTACATAGTAAGTCACAAGAGATCTTTTGGTACCAATCATATTTAAATTTAAAACATATATGTCACTGACTACACTACATAGTCATTTGAGATCTATTATCTTTGGTACTAGTAATATAAAAAAAAAAAAAAACTAAAAAACAAACATTGAAATCTTAACGTAATGACTATTAGATGCTTTTATAATTTCCATGACGATTCACAGTAACGGTACCGTGACGACAAAAAAAAGACAATAAACATACGTTCACTATCGTTATAATACTGCAGCTCTTTCTAACAAATTAAATAAAGGTGAGACAAAAGATGAGATACACAAAATATGTGTGATTGTTTCCTCCAAAGTATTTCTTTTTCCTATGGAGGAAACCGATACATCTTTTTACGGCTCGGCCACGGCGACGGCTGATATTGCGTTTCATTTTCTTTCTTTATATTTGTGAGGGAGATGTATGATAATGATTGTATGTTTCCTTTTGGGGGGTGCAGACAGTTCACCGTTTATCTCATTTGACGTAAGAAAAAGCTACCATCAGCGCATTGACAATTGACATTTTGATTTTTTGGAATTCACGCACACTTCAAAATTATCCTTGAAACTACATTCCATACTTTCAAAATTATCATGACGGCTAGTAGTATTATAGGGGCTTACGGTGTAAACGGTGACATGTGTGAGAGAGATGCAAGAAAATAATGACTTTTTCCTTTGGAGCAAACAGACAAACGAACATTGTGTATCTCATCTTTTGAAAGAGCTGCAGCATTATTGTGGTAAGGAACGTATGTTTATTGTCTTTTTTATGTCATCACTGTATCGTAACCATGAAACGTCACAAACTTTCATAAGAAATAAGATCATGAAAACATAGACTAGAGAGACTCCAGCCACCCATCCGTAAACGGACATTTGTGAACAAAAGCCAGTGGAAAACGTATTCAGGTCAATTACGATAATCGATTTTTATTGTGAAAAGAGTATTCATATAAATAACTATGATAAAAACACATTCTTTTGAGGACAAGGTTACGATACTTATAAAATAAAAACAGGAATACAGAAAGAATAGCTGTTGGCACAGGAGGCAAAATAATACAACAATTTATAATATTCAAAGCTTTTGGTTTCTAGACAAGTTCTTCGAATCCGACTATATTTCGGATCAAGGAATTTGAACACCCATTCATCATTTCATTTTGTCTTTCAGTAAGTTCTTTATTATGTTGAAATATGCTTATTCTCGTGATAATATAGTAACATTAATATTTCAAACAAATTTACGACTTTTGGCTTTGAAGATGTCTTTGAATTTTATCATATGTTACGCGGCAATTGTTGAAAATTAGCCAAAAACATGATTTATTGAAAACCGAATAGTCTACTCAAAGGAGTTGCCGTCAGGCGGAAAATATAATTTAATAAGCCACGAGTAAGACTTGTAAATGGAAATTAAAATATATATTTGAATTACGATATAACATGCAAGAATTGAAAGAGATGGGATTGGGCGCGAAATTGAGTAATCTGGAAGTATGTTGCCTGTTGTATGCTGACGATGCGGTACTGATTTCTAACAGCACGGAAGATCTACAGTCTCTCGTGTCTATGAACGAAGTATGTATGAATAATGAGTTAATGATGAATGTAAGTAGGTAAGTCTAAAGTCAAGAAAAGAAAACAATAGAAAGAGAGAGTGTGAAAACAATATGCAACATAATTGTGAATGAAGAGTAATTGGAGCAGGTGGATGAGTTTGTGTACTTGGGAAGTATGTTTACGAGAGATGGGAGGGCTGACAGAGACATCGAAAGAAGGGTAAATGCAGGCAACTCTATTAATGGAGGACTGAACGCCGTTGGCGCCAACAAAAAACTGTCCAAAGAAGCGAAGTTAGCCGTCCATAATGGAGTGCTGGTACCTACCGTGATGTATGGCAGTGAGGCATGGAACTGGCAGAGGAAGGATGAGAGTAGACTGAATGCTGTAGAAATGAAATCCCTGAGGCGTATGTGTGGTAAAACCATGTACAATCGTGTGAGAAATGTGGAGGTCCGCGAAGAATGCAAGACTGATGTAAGCGTAATGAGTAAGATTGAGAAAGGGACGCTCAGATGGTTTGGGCATGTAGAGCGAATGAACGAGGAAAGGAGTGTAAGGAGAATATATGACGCAAATGTGAATGGTAGAAGAAGTCGGGGACGCCCGAGGAATACATGGCACGACCAAGTGAATCAGATACTTGAGTCGGGCCATGTGAAGAGTCGGAATAATAGAAGAGCATGGATGAGACGATGTATGAATGTGAAAGAGGTAAGGAGTGTGTGCCGAGATCGAGTTGTTTGGCGGTCCGTTCTCTCTGCATACCCTTGCGGGGAAACGGCGTGATGGTTAGTTAGTTTGTTAGTTAGATATAACATATCTGACCAAAGAATAAATTGGGCAAATCCAGCGTCCTACCAACGCACACTAGATACATGCGGCAAACATATTTAACATATATTTGCAGAAAGTTTTGAAGTTCTACTTATTTTGTACGAGAAATTGTAGTTCTGGTTGGAAAATTCTAATAGCCTAATAATTCTATTCAATTCGTTAATCCGTAGCGTTCTTGAGTACGGCGGGTCAACAGTCTGGAATCCACATTATATTACACAGGTATCTAGACTCGAATCAGTTCAAAGAAAAGTTACACGGATTATGTCTTACCAATCAGGTGTCTACCATCTTCTAGACGGGTACGAACAAAAACTTACACATTTCAAATCAGAGAGTCTAAAATACGAAAAAGACTGACCTCTTAATGCTTTATAAAATTGTGAATAATCGTGTAGACGTAGACAGTAACTTAGTCAACCAAATCAAGTTATACGCCAGGCCCAAATCTACCAGAAACACTAATATATTTTGGATCAAAATTTTTACCAATAATACTGAATATTTTAATCCTATGTCCAGAATGTCTCGACCATACAACGATCTTGCTAAAGCAAGCACAATCGTAGATATTTGTGTAGATAATATAACTTGTTTCAAGAAATATCTCCACGATTTGAAAAATTTTGTAATTAAGTATTTAAGTTATGTACAAAAATACTATTTTGTTTGCGTTTGCTTCTGTGAATATGCAAATGTGATTACTGCAGACATATTAGTCTAGGGATATTTATATTTGTATTTTAATTTATTTTATATTACCCAAAAGAATATTCTAAAAATATCCTGTTGTGTCTCAATAAATAAATAAGATCGTTCGAATCTTTTAATTAAGATGATCGACATTTCAAGCAAATTTCAACAGTTTTGAAAGGTTATTAGAGGGTATGTCTAGACAAAACCGAAAATATGTCATTTTTTAATCAAATTCTAGACGTATCGACTATTTTCTTCAAAAAATGTAAATTGATTGGAAAAGATTGCTATTTTGTGTAGAAAAGTTGTTGTTTAAATTTTGAAAACATATTAATTTTCTTTTATACTGTTATCGTAGGCAGATTAATTGTTATTTTTTTAAACGAAATGTTGTATTACACAACACACATTTAAAATATTATAATCATACTCACATCTTATAATTAACATCTCATTTGCACAACATCGTTACAAATATCTAGGGAAAAAATACTTCAATTGCCTAACTGAAGAGATAAGAACAATCGAAGACGATAAAGGTCGACTAAAAACGATTAAAATCCAATTGTAAATATAAAAATAATGTAAAAGTAAAAATATTTTATTATAAAAATAAAACAAACACTTTGTATTTAACCACGAATATTTATTATTTTATTCATCGACCGGTTTCAGTTATTATTATATTTTTTTATTTTTTTTTTATTTATTTATTTCAATGTTTTTTGTTTATACATTACAATGATAATACATGCAAGATTACAAAATAATTCATGTTTTATTCTACTACTCCATAAGTTGAGCTCTAGGAGCTCGTGTTTATGGGAGGAGTATTTTACATGCAAAAAAGATTATAATAATGTTCATTTTGTAAACAATTTTTAAAAAACTAATGAAAAAAATATCTTAAGTAAGTACACAATTTAGACAAAAATAGTTATATAAGGACAATATCAATACAATTTTTTTTGTAATATTAAATATTGCTCTTTTAAGTAAGGGTAAATTAATTAATTACATAAAGGGTAAACATTAAGGGTACAATCTTTCATTGTTTCACCTCTTCCTCACACTCGATAAATGCTGGCGTCCCGCAGGGATCGGTTCTGTCTCCAACTTTGTTTTTGTTGCACATCAACGACCTTTTGTCATGTGCACCAATTCACTGTTATGCGGATGACAGTACAGTTCATGATAGCTTTTTGTTTGACAAGCCCCCAAAGGGCTCACAAACTCCAACAGCTCGTAGGGCTTTGAAGCAAAGAATGGACGGCTACCTCCAAAGTGTTTTCTCTTGGGGTAAAAATAATCTCGTTGAATTTAATGTTTCAAAGACCCAATCTTGTCTGATTACGTCCAAAAGGGATCGAAATGAAAATCTAGTCTCTTTCAACGGAAGCAATCTTCCGAACAGGCCCTCCATTGATATGCTTGGTGTAACCCTAAGTGACCAGCTCAGGTATGGGGGCTCCATTGAAGCCAGAGTAAGGCTAGCCTCCCAAAAACTGGGCGTACTGTACAGGGCCCGCAGATACTTTAATAGTACACAACTGCTAACCTTGTACAAATCACAAGTACGCCCCACGGTTGAATTTGGCAGCCATCTCTGGTCTGGAGCTCCAAAATACCTGAAAAATACCCTCGACTCTGTGCAGAAACGGGCGGTCCGTTTGATAGATTCTCCCATCTTAACAGACGGATTGCAATCTTTAGAGCACAGGCGTCGGGTGGGAATGCTATCCTTGTTCTACCGGTATTACAATGGAAGATGCTCCGAGGAACTAGCATCATTGATCCCTTCGGCACCGGTGCATAGTCGGGAAACACGCCAAACGCGTGCCCAACATTTGTACACGGTTGACATTTGTCACATGAGAACGGGTCGTTTCTTCGACTCGTTCTTGTGTTCAACAGCTCGGCTGTGGAATGATTTGCCGGCCTCTGTGTTTCCTCCTTCCTACAACATGGGTCTCTTCAAGACCAATGTTCATTCCTTCCTCTCCTCAAAAAGACCCTCCACACAGCATCCCAGATGACATAGGCCCTGAGGGAAATTATTTTCCTCAGGGCCTCCTGTGTGGAGTTAATGTAAAAAAAAAAAAAAAAAAACAATATGTCATTATCCAATTTAAGGGACTAATTCATAATTCAGTGTATCTGTTATATTAATTTTGTTATTGGATAATAATATATTGTACCATCTTACACCTAAATACAAATAGTGGTGCTGAGCCGTAGTCGTTCTAAGCATAGGGATGGCTATAAAGCCATTAGTTTTAAATCTATTGCTTATGCTATCTGAGGGGTGAATTTTTTGAATAAAATATTCTTTATAAATTAGGCATAACGCGTTTCTCTTATACAATTCTATAATAGATGGTACATTAAATTCCCGAAATATCTGTATAGTAGGGAAGTCGTATGGTTTCCTAAGAATGGTTTTTATAATTATTCTTTGAATTATAATTATGGGCTGTAAGGAAGCCTTAAAGGCCCCTCCCCACCCAATAATGCCGTACTGTAATAAAGACTGAATTAATGCATAATATACAATTTTGATAGTTTTCTTGTTTAAAATATTTCGCATGTTATAGAAAACATAGATAAGTTTTCTTATTCTTTCCACAGTGAGATTGATATGATCTTTCCATTTAACATTTTTATCAATTTATATTAGATATTTTACATTAGATTTATGATTCAGCTTAGCGCAGTCCGTATTACATGTACCGTCATTTGCACAATTTTTGGAATGAATTGTTATGTTAATTAAATTATTTGGCACATCTTCTTGTAGAGAGAATGGAATGTAATAAGTTTTTTCTGTGTTGAGTGATAGTAAATTGTTATCGAACCAATTTTTTTTTTTTTTTTTTTTGATAAAGTTTAGAAAAATAATAAATATTCCAGGTTAAATACAAAGTGTTTATTTTATTTTTATAATATAATGTCTAACCACAAATTGCTTCTTATGAAAAAAAAAGAAAAATAAATAAATAAATTAAATAAAATAAAAATATTTTTTTTATTTAGGCACGTGTATTGTGACCAAAATACTTCAGTTTGTCTATTTATTTACGGTCTTACAAACTATTAAATTACAAATTATTCTTACACATTTATTTTGCTTAGACGTATCTAATTGAAAAATTTAAAAATACTTAAGTATGATCAAAAAATTGTCACAGAAAGAACATCATTTTTAAGATTTTATTATCACGCGTTTGAGCATTTTTATTGCCAACTTGAATCTAGGTAGGTATATGTTAAAGCAAATTTTGAAAGAAATTAAATCGATAGTGAGTTATTAGTTAAAAATGCTGGTACGGAGAGTATAATCTTTCTCATCTGAACTACCCTGTACAGTTGCAAGGGTACGATCGCAAACCATCTTTCGACGAAATTTGAATTCTCTGCCACTGGTTAATGGGTATTAAATTAAAAGAACCCATTTCACGCCTCTTAGCAAAGATTTTAACGCTCTGGCAACCGTAACTAAGAAGGCAAGTTTTGTTAGTCGCAATTTCAATGGGCAAGATGGGTTGCAACCCAAGATCTTCTATAAACAAGCTCTCATCTTGAAAGTTGAAATGTTGTGTTATTTCAAGATTCGCATAACGCAGTTGAAGATTGAGTCAAGAATAGTACTGCTTGAGAAGACCATCTCAAATTGGTAAAGCCACTGGTTAATAAAACACTAGGTTGGTCCTTTGAACATCAATAAATTTGGGTGGCTGGTACCATGCAGACCGGATCGGGAGAGATTGGTTGAGGGAGATCTTTAGACCTTATAACTCCCGAACATCGCCTTGCACTGCAGTGAGGTGGGTGAATTCATACGTTTGACACTTTTACCGATTCCTATCCACCCTTCATACAATTTTCCTTCCCAGAACATCCTCTCCTTCCTTTCCACGCATTCCCAAAGATGACAGGCCCTGAGAGGATTTTTTTTCTTTTTCTCAGGGCCTCTCCTATGGAGCCAATATAACAAAAAAAAACCCATGCAAACATACATCACCCTTCCTATTTTGCGAGTACTAACAAGTGGAACTTACTTTTGATAAAATTCCCTATTACACAATTACGGATAGGTATATAATGTAACAGGAGAATCTCTTATCCTTATCCAAAATTCATTTTTCTCTCCCTTTTTTCTTCCCTTTACATACTTATTAACGTTAAGGCTATAATTTGGGAGGCGGAAATGGGTGCCGCCGCCCCGGGAACCTTTATTGGATGACCAACACCTTTGCCATAGGTCACCCCAAGTGGTTCAGGTAATTTAGCAGGGCTGCCCGGGTTCATGGGGTGAGGTTTGTCTAAGTCTTGGAGGTGGATGACCAGGACACACTGAACCCCAGATTCCTACCCACTCCTTAAACTCTTTTCCTTCCCAGAACTCCCCACTCCCCCCTTTCCTTAAAAAAACCCTCCATACAGCATCCCCAAAGATGACATAGGCCCTGGGGGAAAATATTTTCCTCAGGGCCTCCTGTGTGGAGCTCACGTAAAAAAAAGGCGAAATAAAATTATACAAACAGGAAACGTTTTTGGCTTGACCTTATTTTAATCTCAAATAATGTATCATTATATAATATCTTTAACATAACTTCAATTTGGGAGGCGTGTATGGGTACCGGCGCCCCGGGAACCGTTTATTGGATAACCAACATCTCTACTAAAAGTCACCCCAAGTGATTCGCTACGTTTGTTGACTTAGCTGGGGTGCACGGGTTCATGCTGTGAGGTTTGTACATGTCTTGGTGGTCGATGCGACTGCCCACCTGCTGCGAGGCGGGCCTGACCGAGAGAGACTGTTGATGGAGGTCTTTTGACCTCTCCAGCCAGAATCCGTCGACCCATCGCCTTGCACCTCAGATCTAGGGATGGGTTCATACATCTGTCACTCCTGGACACACAGATACCTACCCACCCCTCATTCCTATTTCCTTTTCAGAACTTTATCTCCTTCCTTTCCTTAAAAAACCTCCATACAGTACCCCTGAGGTGTCATCGGCCCTGATGGAAATTGTATTCCCCAGGGCCTCCAACGTGGAGCTTATGTAAAAAAAAGAGTGTGCTTTAAACCACACAACTGAAGTAAAACTTCTGCTCTATCGATATGATTAGAACAGAGAAAGAAAACGTGCGCGTGCACTGCTCTCTCTTGCTCCTACAGTGTGACACAGATAATAGACCTACGCTTGCTACCGTTGGCCTCGCTTTTCGTAACGCTCTCGTCACGCATTCGCCAGCTTACTCACCAAGTCAAGCGTGCGTAAAGAAGTTTTACTTCAAAAATGGAATCTTCTTCTTCGACGTTATGTTACATTAAATCTTAAAAAATTATCCCAAAAAAAAAACGAGTGTGCTTTAGACTTAGACCACACGACTGAAGTAAAACTTCACTAACTTATATCTCCCTCTCAACTTCCGTTCGCCTCGCCCGACCATTAATTTTTTGTTTTTTTTTTGTTTTTTATTATTATTAAGTTAAAAGAAATATAATATTTCACTTTCTTAACTTAAATACAGAGCATATACAGGGTGTCCGGGGGTAAAGTGCATTAACTTCGGGAGGTGATTCTACACGATATTATAAGTAAAAAAGATAAATAACTTTTTTCAAAATTCCAACTTTTAGGGGTAGTTTTGTGGTAAAAACATAAAATTAGACCAGCGTGTGCGGGCGGCATTATTATTTTCCGCTGTTGCGATACGGGCCAAACACAACCAAGCATTATTGCCACAATCGTGCCGGCAGGCTTTCAGCAAGTAACATCGTACCTCACACTAAGGATTTTTAGTGGGTACTTCTTTTTGTATGGGAAAAAAAATGTCGGAATTTCGGAAAAAGTTGTTAATCTTTTTTACTCCTACCATCATGTAGAATCACCTCCCGAAGTTAATGCACTTTACCCCCGGACACCCTGTATGGTATAGAAGTACAAGTATAGAAGTAATATTTTTAATTTTATTTTTAATTTTATTAGCCTCGCCCGATCACACTTTGCATAACGCTCTCGTCACGCATTCACCAGCTTACTCCCCAAGTCAAGCGTGCGTTAAGGCCCGACCGTTCGCCTCGCCCGACACACTTTTCATAACGCTCTCGTCATGCATTTGCATTCACCAGCTTACTCCCCAAAACTTTTACTTCAAAAACAATTTAATCGGCTATGAATAGTGAAACAATCATCCAGGCATCCAATTTATTTGACTGTTGACTAACGAAGACGTACGTCTCATCTTTCGTCTTCAAATTCAATGGATATGCACCGTTGAAAATAAATACAGCGGAGTTCCAGCTATCCTCGGAGGAGCCCATTAGTTACGTCTGCAGCAGCACAGTGTTCGTGAAGAGGAAATGATAGATGAGGTTATGAAACTTTGTTTATGTGCTTTATTTGTGTGGCTAAAGACATTGTGGAACAGCTGTTGTGAGGCCATCTTTAGAAGCTAAACTTACCATCACAATGCTCCCTGGAATGACAATATGTCTTCCAGTGGCGACGCGAGCACTATTTCGATTGGTGGGGAGCGACATTTTATAAATATACTGATAACCACAGTTTTAATTTTAATTAATTAAAATTCTCTCTCCGGCCTCCGTAGTCCAGTGGCTAAGACTCTTGACTCACATTCCGGAGGTCGCGAGTTCGAACCCGGCATGCGCAAATAAATTTTATTTGATTAATTTGTGTTATTTCACAATTAATTCATTTAAAATAATATATTGTATATTTGCGACGTGTTCCAGAGTGGAAGATACTATCAGTATCGCCCTGGTGTAAGACCACCATTCAGAATTGAAACGTTGCTTGAAAATGGCTTTAGCCGTGTTTAGTGACCAGATCTGAATAGCCAGGTACTTCCCAACCTTCCTCCTCCCCACCTCCTTCCCCTCTCCACTACCTTCAGCCTCACAACATACCACAATTGGGGATGCCATAGTCTCACTGGCTCCAGACGGGAGCAGTTGAGATTCTTGTGCGGTATTCACTGTAAAAAAAAAAAAAAAATTTTTTTTTTTATTAATTTTAATTAATTTTATAAATATACTGATAATTTAAAACTTTTTTCTCCGATCGCTCGAGATTTTTTGGTGATCATTTTTAATATTTTCCGCACACATTAAAAAAAATCATACCTCCGAATTTAAAATGAAGATATACAAACTGATTATAGTTCTATATAGGCAATGAATTCACCTATCTTTTGTCGATTATCACATATTCGTAGGATTTATAAAAAATATATTATAAAATCGTAAACTTCTATTAAATTACATACAAATAAGAGAAAAATTTTCCAAAATTGGCAGCAAAGCAATCAGAGGTATTTTAAATAGTGCCGTTTTGTGGCAAAGGGGGCTCCAGTGGATAAGTTACTATCCGGAGAATATACAACTGATAATCAACTGATTGGAATTATTTTTTTTGTTAGGTTACTACATCTGTCATTGACACTTCATTCCAAATTTTAGCGTCATAGCTTGACATTGTAATAGTTGCGCTGTTCTGAGTACATCAACCTTTGTGCATGTTTGTGCAAAATGGCATCAATTTTGTACCACGATAACACACCGTCACCATCCGTTGATTACCATTCGCATCACACTTTTCGTAACATCACACTTATCGTAACATCACACTTTTCGTAACACATCACCACTTTTTGTAACACATCACCACTTTTCGTAACGCATTCACCAGCTTACCCCCCCCAAGTCGGTCGTGCGTAAAGAAGTTTTACTTCAAAAATCTAAAACGGCTCTGATGGACATACCGAAAATTGAGTTCGAGCGGCGTTTCGAGGATTGGATCAAGCGCTGGCGTAAATGCAGTCGATGTGAAGTACTTTGAACGGGATTTAAGGGGACAAAACATTGACTACTTTCATTTTCTTTTAGTGGATTTCGAGAAAATCTGGTACGGATTGTCCTCATTATCCCCCCATGAAGAACCGCCACTGGTCTATTCTACATTATGATCTCTGTGACTAAGTTTATGTCTGGCGGTAGCCGTTTCAATTTCCTTCAGAGATAATGAATACATGCGTAGTGCAGGAAAACAGTTTGTATTTTATCGGTCTGATATATTTATATAGATTCATAGTATATTTATACTCCAGATGCTTTACTTATCGCCTTCATAAATTTTGAAAGTTCTACCTAAAAGATGGGTCTCGTAGTAAACCAGCAAAAGACCAAATACATGGCCGTTGGATGCACCCAATAAATCCCAACTCTCTCATGTGGAAACCAAAATTTCGAAACGGTACCGAGATTCATATACCTAGGCTCCCTGATAAACGACAATAATACCACAGAGGAGATCCAGAAGCGCATAGTGAACGCAAATCGCTGTTATTTCCGCCTACAAAACCAATTAAAATCCAGACTGCTGTCCAGAAACACGAAGATATTAGTGAAAAAAACACTTATCAGACCAGTACTTACGTACGCAGCTGAGACTTGGGTACTAACTAAAAAGAATAAGCGAGCACTGGACGTATTTGAAAGGAAAATTTTGAAGCGTTTCTTCGGACCGGTTCTAGAAAATGGATTTTGGCGCAGACGTTATAACAATGAGCTCTATACTTTGTTTAAGGAGCTAAACATCGCAAAATTTATAAAACTGGGAAGATTTCGGTGGCTGGGTCATGTGGAGAGAATGACCGAGCATCAAGCACCAAAGTCCCTGCTGAACTCAAGACCAATAGGGCGAAGGAGCCTGGGAAGACCAAGATTAAGATGGAGTGACAACGTCCTCAAAGACATATCTATCTTGGAGCTTCTAAACTGGAAAGAGCTGGCACAAAACCGAGACGACTGGAGGAAGACTGTTGAGGAGGCCAAGACCCACCAGGGGTTGTAGAGCTAATAGTGATGATGATAATTTTGTGGTATCTCTTCAGGGGCTCTTCAACTCTTTATAAGCCAATATTAAATACTCATACATTATGGACCGATCAAACAGTCCATATCCTTGCTATGTAAAAAATTCCTCGCTCAAATTTAAGTGGGCTAAATCTGCCGCCAACTATGCCGCAGAATAGATCGTTTTGTAGATTGCGCGGCGTCGAGACGCGCAGTCACATGTCATATTTGACAACTTACGTAAATAATTGAATTCTTCTATGTCACCAAAATTGACGAAAATAGCCTAATCTTATAAGTATGGACTATGTTCATCGAGCGATGAGGAATTACGATGTTATTAATTGATATCAATCAAAAATAGTATGATAAGGTTTTTTTTAAAGTTTCATCATCAGGACAGTTAGTTTTCATCGTTAATTTTTCAAAACAAATATCTACTATTTAAAATTAGAATCTTCGCATATTGAAGTGGGGAATTTTATTAAAAATCAACCTACCTAAAAATAATTCATAAAATAAGCTGCCATTGATATTTTGTAAGATCGCATGAATCACATTCTACCAATGATAGTAGAAAGCATAGATAATTACATCACATAAAGCTTTGAAAATGTTGGGCTTTGTAATAAGAATTTGCAGTCAATTTAAAAATATTCAAACCTATAAAAATTTGTACATGTCATTGGTTAGGAGTCAAATTGAGTACAACTCTACAGTATGGGCTCCTAGTTACGCTAGTCATTCGCTCACGATAGAAAGAATTCAAAAAAAAAAATTAAAGATTTATTAATTTTAGAATGGGTATAACAAGGGATTACGTCAACTATGATTATCTACTATGCCAACTCAATTTATTAAAATTATCTGAATGTAGAATAGTTAATGACCTAACATGTTTATATAAAATCATAAATTCAATAATTGACAGCCATGAACTATTTATACTTGATTTCTTTTCAGATACCTCGCAAACCAACATCGAGGCAATATCTACCATTCTATTGTGATAACTCCAACACAGAATCACAATTGTATACCCCCGCTCGCCGCATACAAAATTTGGGTAATGACTATAAAGATGTTGTTGATATATTCAACACACCATTCACAAAATATAAACAAGTCATTACCCAATTTATATTGAAAAGAAGAACATGAAATTTAATTTAATTAACTAAACAAACTACGTAGCTCAGCATCGACTTACGAGACCTTATCAATGTATTGTAATTTTCCTAGTATTACATTTTTCCACCTTACATGGCGGATTAGTTTCGATGTTATTTCGTTTTTTTCTTTGTTTTGGATTTAGATGTTATTTTTGATTTTGTCTTCTACTTTGTTTTCGATTTTGTTTTTGATATGGCTTTGATTTTGTTGTGCTTAATTAGATGTTCTTAATAAATATAAACAAAAAAAACGTGTAAAAGCCCAGCCGGGCGAGAAATTCAAAATAAATAAATATTTTACTGTAGATTCTAAACTAGATACTTAATTCAGATATTAATTATTATTTTTAATTTATAAACTAACGTTTAAGACAAGATTTTTATGCATAGCACAAAGGGTAACAATTATTATAAGCAATTCTTGTCAGCCTGAAACACTCATTTACATTGAAAAATCTTCCGAGAAAAGATACTTGCCGCCAACGGGACTTGAATCCCTGTCCTTCTGATTGCCGATCGGATGCTCTGACCACTGAGCTATAGCTCAGTTGTCAGGACACGGGTTCAAGTCCCGTTGGCGGCAAGTATCTTTTCTCGGAAGATTTTTCAATGTAAATGAGTGTTTCAGGCTGACAATTATTGCTTATAATAATTAATTCAGATATCTTTACTATCAGAGTGACGAGGATAGCTTTTAAATGTATTATTTTATTAAAAATGATTTTTTTTTAAACAAAAACTATTATTAAATCTTTAACTGACAGCCCTGAAACAGTTAGCTAATTAGCAATTTCAAACAAAGATAGCTTTGAAGGTAACAATAAACTCAATGCAAATTTACTCTATTTAGTGCCCATAAATACTGTTGACAACTTTTTTGACAAGTCCCCTTTATTTACATCTTTTTTTATTCTAAATAATCCTATTAAAATATTATGTTCTCTGTTATTATAACATTGATTTTATTTTTATAGTATAGTAACAGTAGTTTAGTAACACATAATAGTATCCTATACCCAAATACTTGCTGTTATCACACATACTTTGTTAAATGTTCATTCCTACTTTGTTATTATTGATAATCCCCTGTGTACCACTGTATACTTACAATATCATGTACCTATCACTTGGATGTAAAAGCCATGCTATGGCGTTTAAATAAATAAATAAATAATACACTCGTAGAAAGAAGGTTGGTTTTATAAAGAAAAAATAAACGTGTTCCTCTATTAAAATCATCGCCAATCCGTGTAACACTGGTGATATCTAGGTTTGCAACCTATATACGGATTATGTTCCAAGCTGCGATAAGCTCGACACTCCAACCAAGCCGATCTTAAAATTAACTAATATATCGGGCAAATAAGATTCTAAGATAGATTCTAAGCTTAAGTTAAGCGTAAAGCTTAACCTTCTCATATCTAAGATTGCAACCTATGTTACCTAGCTTCTTAAGAGTTAATATCTCCATAAGTTTACGTATGACCGGTATATCAGTATATTTTAGTAGTGGTATCACTAGGCCTATATTACCAGGGCTCCTACCAGAGAGCAACTAGAAGGAGGTAAATCTCTCTCATAACGAGCATAATAAGTAACTGATTTACCGGCCCATAGTATCAACAACTTAAGTTGTTTTTAAATAAATGTATATCAATAAATAATTAATTAATTACATTTTTTTACGAAACTTCATTAAAATATATTTTTTGTTTTCCAAATCTTTTAAAAAAAAAATTCCAAAAAAATACTCAAATACAATAGTAAACAGCAAAAAAAAACTCAAGTACAAAAGTAGTACCTAACCTGTCATCTTTGGATCGAAAACGAAGTGTTAGAACTTGACAAAAAAATTCAGAAAATGTTTTCATAAATGCGAATACAATATCATGTAGGTCTAAACCATAGTTGTAAGTTGTAAGTCTTGATAATATAAAATTAAATGTCATAAAATAAAATTACCTTTGAACGGCTTGTGTGACGGTGAAAATGGCTTCAAGATAAAAAGATGTTCTTACCTGTAACAAAATAAAATATAATATTAGAAAAAGCAGTTAAAAAAAATATAGTAAGACTTAAGAAAGTAACGATTTTTAACATAATCGAATAAATTAAGATTTTTAAAAAATTAACAAAAAAGAATAAATCATAGAAATCGAGAGTAGGTTAAGAATTTTTTACGTAGATATGTTTATTAGGCCTTGTGCGCACTAGCGGCTAGCCGCGTAGGCGGTCAACCGCGCGGCCAGCCGCGTTTTTATTTTAGTATGCAACCGCTCATATCCGTACGCACCCTACCGCCGAAAATTTTCATACTAAAATGAACATGCGGCTGGCCGCGCGGTTGACCGCCTACGCGGCTAGCCGCTAGTGCGCACAAGGCATGTTGTTTTGGAAATGTTATTCTCAATAGATACGGTGTCGAGTTAAAAGCTCTGTTTTTAAATTATTAATGATTGCAGTATTGTGTTTAGACGCACTTTTTCTTCACGTTCCTCGTGAAGCATTGTGGCATTGAAAGGGATAACTTAAAAATAAAAAAAATATTTTTAAATATTTTGATGCAAACATTAAAAAGTTTAAAAAATGGCTCACCTTACGATTTTTCCAACAAAATTTTTGTTAGACAAATAAATTATAAACATTATTATCTCTCATTTTTTTGTCGTTTCATGTAAAAATAATTCCTAAATAATTGGCGAAATTTCAAAATAATTTTTCAAATTGTGGTCGGAAATTTTGGTTTTATAAAGGTGTACATTTTAATTATTTTGTGGTTAATATTCAGATTTGAATATATAGCGTATTGTTTTCTCTTTCCAATACCGTTAAGATCATATTTCCACTATGATGGTAAGGGAAACAATGATTTTTGTGAGACCTATGTGAGCTGGGACAAATATGATCTCCTGGGATTAAACTGGTTAAAAAATTAAGTTAAGGCGATCCAATAGTCCAGGAAGAAATCAAAATCGGAATTCACGACCCTTTTTGGGAGGAGTTTAAAAATACTTGAGAAAAAGCTTTTGGAAAGACTGGAAAAGGTATTTGAGAATTTTATTTTGTAGGTTGATTTCTTAAAGGCCTGTAAAAAATATTAACTCGTAAAAGTAATAACAACAAAATTTAAAATTGATTTCACGGAACCGCATACGTCTATTCCCCGTCCCCGCCGGGGCCGAACTGATAAAAAATGGGTGTGGCAAGTCTATAGTCCTTGGGTGGACGGCATAAGGTTCACTTTGAAAATTTAAATTCGTCGACTGCCGCCGTATATATTGATGTTAAAAATAACAACACGAAAATGGATATTTTATTATATTTTGTGAAGTTTGGGCGTAAATGTCAATTAGTTTTGCGATTATTATAAAAAAAAATAATTTGCCACATTAAACTATTGTTGTATACTCGTATATATTCAGATGTAGTTTTATTAAACCATATCCGTAAAAGGGTTTAAAAATAGGAGACTTTGGACTTGAACGTGTTTTCTTATGGACCTAACACTTTATTTTTTTCTAGGCTTATTAAAAGACTTGTATAATGACCGATATTTTTAAGGGCCAAGATATGTTCTACACGCAGTATTTAATTGAAGCTTCTATAATACTTCTAAGCGATCAAATTTTCAAAACAAATATACATGATTTCGTACGATTTTGCATTATTTCGCATAGCTTCATCTTAAAGAGGTTTTCCTACGATAATGGCGCTATAGACGTAATCCAATCAATAATAAATCTATGATTATGGTAATGGGAAGATTAAAAGATAATTTAGATATAACCCTGGAATGGAGTGCTTTACTGTAAATAAGTACCACAAATGCTCTCCATATAAATAAATCTTATTCACCAGTAATCTATGCCAAAAATTTTTGGCAGAAAATCAGTCAGACAGGATGAATCAACTACAGAGATGAATGATTTCAAATTCAAACGAGATGCTCTTTTCCCAATCTCCACCAGTTTCTTCTCACTGGTCTTTGATCTGCGATGGTCCAGAGCTGCAATTCTCCAATAACGATCGGGAGTTACTCGTTGCACGCCATCTACGAATGAAAAATTACTCGTCATCTCGGCGAACTTGTTCTTCACTTTCGAAGCGTTAAAGAGATGATTATATTGGTTCCGCGAATTTTCATCCCGCGACAAAATATCCCCGACAAAATATCCCCAACAATATATCCTACGGACAAAACATCCCTCAACAAAATATCTACTCAACCTAACCTAATCTAACCTAATCTAACCTAACCTAACCTAATCTTACCTAACCTAACATAACCCAACCTAACCTCATCTAACAAAAAAATGGGACAAAAATAATGCAGACATCCTATACAGAAATTAAATTATTTATCAAAGATAGTAAAATTGGGCAAAAATGATACAGTACAGAAAATAAATTATTGTTTAAAAATAGTAAAATGGGACAAAAATAATACAGACATTCTGTAAAAGTAAGTTTATGTTAGGTTTTAGTAAATCTTTTGTTGAAGGATGTTTTGTCCGTAGGATATTTTGTCGGGGATATTTTGTCGGGGATTTCTAGTTATATTGACAGCCCTCTTAATATTGTCTATGTTTCTGACGTTTATGACGTTTCTATGTTGCGTATTTAAAATTACGAGCGTTCTTTCTTCGTTCTTTTAGTATATTACTCAAAACCAAAAACAGCTGGTAACCACCGCGGAAAAGAAATTTAATTCTGCTAACACATGCAAAACGATAGTATCCACAATAAATTATTTAAGAAGTTAATTTTCATGTGAAAACTATCTACCCTCCGGAAAAATATTCTTGTTCTCAAAGCACCTTCTTCAATTTGCTCTGCATTATGTATTTTAGCCAATACCGCCGATAAATCAGCAATTATAATGTACCTTAAAACAACTTCGTAAAAATATACGATGTCTGTCAATCGGAGTGCGCGCGGGAAACGGTCTTAGGTTATAGGATACAATCATACTAGATTTTGACGGTAATGCGCGTTTTCACACCGCGACAAAATATCCCCGACAAAATATTTTCCGACAAAATATCTACTAAAACTTAACCTTACCTAACCTCACTTAACCTAACCTAACAAAATGGGACAAAAATGACAGATGACAATAATTTATTGTCTTTACAGGACGTCCGTATTAATTTTGTACCATTAAGAATGTACCTTCGACGAGACTCGAGAATAACGAAGTCGACCAATGTACGTACTTTCGATGGCGATTGCGAGCGGCCTCGACTGGAGAATCGAGTCCCAGAGAGGAGAGCCGAGACGAGAGAGACGAGACTCAGGATGCCAAGTGTCAGATTGCTGAAGCTGACAGCTCTGAAGGATGAGACACGTAATATGTTATAAATTTGACGTCACGAGACGTGGGACAACACGACATACGAGACACGCGAGACTAACAAATCGGGGAAATGTGATATTGTATTTTATGGTCTTTTGAGTTAGGAGGAAACGTTTAGTTTGTCTAGAAAATACGCGACGGTTTTGTAATGTCGTGGTTTGCTTCAACAAAACATTTATTTTCTTCTCTACCAAGTAGTTACCCTACTAAAATCTTAAATAATATCGTAGGACTTAACTTTAAAAAAATTTTACGTGAACGTATTGGAAGTTTTTGTATTTTCTTTATAATTATAAATGTACATTTACTTTGTATGTGATTTGCCATAATTTCTAAATGAACACATACATCTTTTTGTAAGTCACTATTTTACAATCAATATTTTCAGTAGCACCACACAGGAGGTCCTTAGGAAAATATTTCCCCTCAAGCCTGTATCATCTTCAGGGATGCTGTGTGGAGATTTTTTTTAAGAATAGAAGGAGTGGAAGTACTAGGAAGGAAAAAGGTACGAGTGTGTGTAGGTATCTGGGGTTCAGTGCGTCCAGGAATAACGGACTTACGAATCTATTCTTCCCACTGCGGTACAAAGTGATTTTCGGAGAGAGTCCTGCTGGAGAGGTCAAAAAGTGTCCCTCGACCAGTCTCTCCCTCTGCAGCTGGTGGGTAGACTTATCCGCTGCCATGACTTAGAAAAACCTTACTCCATGAACCCGGGCACCTCTGCTAAGTCACCAAAGGTAGCAAATCATGTGGGGTGGCCTATAGCAGGGATGTTGGTTATCCAATAAATGGATTCCAAGGTGGGCGGCGCTACTATGGAATGGTCCGGAAGCGTATTTCCAATCCCTAACGCGGTTGAGTCACTCTAGCGACTGAGCCGCGTTAGGGATTGGAAGGCGTAAATAGCCTTACAAACACTACCGCATTTCAGTCGCGCTAGTGACTGAACCGCGTTAGGGATTGTTATGCATAAATCACCTTACAAAAGCTATACCGATACAGTCACCTACGCGCTTCATTGCTCTATCAGTTTCAGTGACGACCGTAATTATAGAGAGGTTAGCAGAGAGGATGGACAGCGTTTTTTTAGTTAGCATTTTTTTTACATTGAAAATTTATTTTAAGTTAAAAAAACGTGGGTTTTTTTAACTTATCAATGACGACCGTAATTATAGAAGTGTAAGCAGAGAGGATGGACTGCGTTTTTTTTTACTTAATTTTTTTTCTTTTACATAGAAAATTTATATATATATATATATATATATATATATATATATATATATATTTTTTTTTTAATATATAGGGTAAGCAGAGAGGATGGACCGCATTAATGTTTTACTTAATTTTTTTTTTTTAAATATAAATTTTCTATGTAAAAAAAAAAAAATTAAGTAAAAAATTAACGCGGTCCATCATCTCTGCTTACCCTTCTATAATTACGGTCGTCACCCTCAGTTAAAATAAAACCCGCGTTTTTTTAACTTAAAATAAATTTTGAATGTAAAAAAAATGCTAACTAAAAAAACGCTGTACATCCTCTCTGCTAACCTCTCTATAATTACGGTCGTCGCCCTCACAGAAACTGATAGAGCAACGAAGCGCATAGGTGACTGAATCGGTATAGCTTTTGTAAGGTGATTTATGCATAACAATCCCTAACGCGGTTCAGTCACTAGCGCGACTGAAATGCGGTAGTGTTTGTAAGGCGATTTACGCCTTCCAAACCCTAACGCGGTTCAGTCGCTAGAGTGACTCAACCGCGTTAGGGATTGGAAATACGCGGCCCGGAAGAAGACCGTCTCATAAATCGCAAAAAGGTTTTTTTTTTCAGATATACCTATAGCGGATGTAATTAGATAAATAAATCAATAATTTTTTATGCATTGGAATTTTTTTAGTTATTGCGTGTGTTTAAAGTACGGGTACAGGCTGAGATATTTAATTGAATCAAAATGTGGAATACTTTGTGGTAAAAATTTATAGCATTTGAACAACTTTATATATAGCTTATTGTATATCACCGTAAAAGGTACTTTTTTATGCTTTACTTATATGTATTTTTAATATTTTAGTTGTAAATAATAATGATGTAAATGCTCCCTTCAAGCAAATGATAAGTTAACCGCATTTTAACCAAGTTCAGGTAAACTTTCAACTGCTGGCAGGGTTTGCCCCTGTGGATATTAATATACTATTTTATAAATGAAATATTTTTTAAGCGTTTATTAAAAAAAACGGATTTGTTGCGCAGCAGCGGCATAAAACAATTTTGTAGCTGGTCGTTTTTATCAGAAAATTACCTTGTCGCAGTATTAAAAAAAGATAACTTGTTTTAGAAATGACATGTTTAATATCAAAATAATAATAATTCAATAAATAAAAATTTCAAATATTTATATTGAGGGATCGGTAGGATTTATAGGTTCAATTAGAAATGCCACAGAGCCGAACCCTCTGATATGAAAATATCTGGAGTCGGTGAATTATATTCCCATTTGGTCACTAGTAGGTTGACATGTTGTTCTTGTATTTATAATACTTATATAGTGCAATTGCATAGCGTGGGTTGACTAGATGATCATTTGGGGAAGTGTGTGAAAGGGTTTAGTTTTTCCTTCTTTTTTTTCCTTTTTTTTTTTTGGGGAAAATTTAACCCGGACATTTAAATCTGGTGCATAAAAAGATTGTTTAGTTTTTAATCAGTACATCAAATTTTATCTTTTTATGATAAGAAACAAAGAAGTTACAGATTTATGAGACGATAATGAGCGTTTGCAACCAGGTACGGCGTCATCCATACCCACTAGTTTGAGAGGCCAGTTTTAGGAGACCCTTTGATCTCTCCAGCTGGTCTCTCTCGACTCTCGACCCACTGTCTTGCACCGAAGCTGGAGGGATAGATTCATACGTACTTCACTCCTAGATATACTTATCCATAAATTCCTATCCAACCCACATACCGTTTTCCTTCCCAGAACTTCCTTACATTTCTTTCCTTAAAAAAACCCTTCTGTTGGAAATTATTTTCCTCAAGGCCTCCTGTATGTGGTTAATGTAAAATAAATACGATTATATATTGAAAAGAAACAAATTGGAGAAGTGAAATATATTTTTATGATTCTTCTATTGAACAGTAAGAATAAATGTTTGAATTACTTATTTTCCATTGAGTAAGTTCTTCGTAAAATAAATTCTGCAAAACTCCACTCCGTCTACAGTCCCGGGGGATCTAATGCAGCTTTGATATAATATCTAAGTTATTGCTGACGGAGTCGGAAATGGGGAAATCACTGAGGTAAGACAGGCGCTGATGACGCTATATCCTCGAAGGTTACTCTGGGGATTTGGGGAGATATAAAGGCTAGAAGTTGTTTGATGGAGAAATAATAACAACGAATAGGAATATAATTTTTTTTTGCTTTTGAATGTTGCTATAACTTTGTGGTTATCCTTTACAGATAAATGAAACAATTTATCTTTGTTTCAACCACTTTTATATTTGAGTAAAGCCGATCAGTTTCAGAACGACCGTTCCTTCTTCAGGGCAAACGTATACCGATTTGACAGTTACAAAATAGTGGATGGGAACAATGTATTATTACTAAGGATTGTGGTAGGGGTGGAGCCGTTGCTAGGTATTAATTAAGGGTCGACCGAGATCTCGGTCTCGGTCTCGGTCTCGGCATTCTCGGCTACAAATTCTACCGAGAACTCTGTCTCGGTTCTCGGCGAAAAATCGACGAGATTCTCGGCCATAACCGAGACCGTTGTAAGTAGGTACGGTATAGGATAATGGGATTCAAATCTACCGCACGCGTTCACATTTGTCACTTGGTGTCAGTGCGTGAGAGAGCTGTCGATTGTGATTGGTCGGCTGGCAGCGAGGCGGGTTTTACTTATAACCATAATGATAATATCTAGACGCCTTCCACGCCGAAACGCAAATTATTTGCAATTCCCTCGATAGAAAAAAAATCGCAAAGTATGCTCCAAAAATTATTTTAAAAACGTTTGCCTCAGTTATTTTACAAGTTATAATTGTGAAAAAAATTCACAATGTTTCTTTAAATGATGTCGTGTTTTATTAAATATTTTCGATTTTATCGCTTTAAATATTAGCGCGCTCCTCTAACATTCCTAATTACATATTTCTCCATCTTCTTCTTTTTGAGCGCGGATGCGGCGCCTTAAAACAAATTATTATTACATTCTTAAATATACTATATTATGCCAAAATAGCGCATTTTCATTTTTTTCTCAACTTATCTTTTCTCGGTCTCGGCTCTCGGTCTCGGCCGAGATTTTAATTTATTCTCGGTCTCGGTCTCGGTCTCGGCCGATAACGAAAAACATGTCTCGGTCGACCCTTAGTATTAATGAAGAGTGGGTGGGTAGGGGAACATACCATAATAATACATTGTTCCCATCCATATTTCATAACTGTCAAATCAGTATACGTTTGCCCTAAAGAAGGAACGGTCGTTCTGAAACCGGTCGGCTTTACTCAAATATAAAAGAGGTTCAAACAAAGTTAAATTGTTTCATTAATATTTTTTTATTCGTCACTCTAGATCGTGGATTGTACCTTTTATTACACAGTACGTCGATAGAGGAAGAGTATTTTTGTGCCTTTACGGTACAAATCTAGGCGCACTCGTATTTTTTTAAGAAGAAAAAGTTCTGGGAAGCAAAAAGGTATGAGGGGTGGGTAGGAATCTGGTTTTCAATGTGTCCAGGAGTGACGGACGTATGAATCCATCCCTCCCACTGCGGTGCAAGGCGATGGGTCAAGAGAGTCCATGTTGAGAGGTAAAAAGGTCTGTCTCAAGTAGTCTCTCCAAATCCAACAACACATTTGCCGCCAAGACCTGGAAAAACCTAATCCCGTGAATAATCTTATGTAATGTAGCGAACCATTTATGGTGACCTATAGCAGTAATGTTGGTCGTCCAATAAAGCACTACAAAACCATATTAATTTGGGAGGCGGGAATGGGTACCGCCATCCAGGGAACGATTCATTGGATTACCAACACCTCTGCCTGAGTTCATGGGGTGAAGTTTGTCAAGGTCTTGGCGGGCGATGTGTCTGCACTTCTGCTGCGTGGCGGGCCGGATCGAGAGAGTCTGATTGAGGAGGTGTTTTGACCTTTCCAGCTAGAATACCTCGGCCTTTTCTCATGTGGGGAGATTATGTTAAAAAAAAATTCGAGTGCAATTTACACGCGGTAGAAGCGAAACTTTACCAAAACAATCTCAACCAATACTTGAAAAGTGAGATCATGATCAAAGCGGCCGATGAGCGCAGACCTAACGTAATTTCCGTTTCATATCTCAACCAATGGGAGCCTTTAAAAGTGACATCATTATCAAAGCGGCCTATGAGCGAAGTTGAAGCGTCGCAGGTGCAGTAATCGTCATTTCAGTTTCATTCGAAATCCAAATCACAGCGGTGCTGTAGAAATTTCTCTTCAAAAACTTTTCCCGCCTCCCAAATTGATAATTAGTTGAAGAGCCAATTTATGCAAACAAGTTTAGTGTTCATAACATTCTACTTTCTGAAACATCTCACAGAGATCCGAGACCCGATCATCTATCCTACGTTTTACGTGTCTCTGCACAGACATTATCCCGAACAATAAAACCGATCTACCATTGTTGTTTCACAAAGAACTTCAACGACGGCTAATAAGATTTGGCCTTACCCTCTTTCACGGTGGAGAGGAGGAATTACAGGAGTTATTATTATTATTGTGAGATGAAATGGAAGGCTTTGATTCGACTGGAGATCTGGGAGGAATAAGGCTTGAGCTTTGGAGTGGGACTAGAGAAAATCCAATATTTCACTTGATAGTTTCTATACCGGTGATTTGCAGTAATGATGTTCGTTAGTAATAAGTTAGTTCGTTACGCCGTTCAACCCGGCGTCATGGAATATGGGTTAAAATGACCCGCCATGTTTAAAATTGCTTGTGTTTTTATAACTACGTGATGTTGCCGCTCTTCTCAGTAGCTGTAGGCGTTGACTATCTTTAAACGTTTTGAATGATAAAACAGTTGAACGGCGATCGCTGTCCAAGTTAAATGTACCTAAAGCTGAAAAAGGTAAATTTGACCCTTCACCGTAATACCACTTTGCGCTGACAGCATTCATAATGATGATTGCATAAGGATTAACTTCTGGTTATTTTTTCCTTATTTTTTAAAAGATTAATATTAAGTTCGTAAAAGTGCCATTTAAATCAAAAGAATGATAACAAACCGTACCTTAAAGGATAAACCACGTAAGTCCTCTTACGTAATGACGGGCTCGAACCGCTTGATTACGAACTTGTAGAGAAATTAATAATAAATAACACCACAATGATTAGGACACAACAACAATGGTTAAATTTAAATACTTACAAAAACCAAAATATAAAACAAACCTTCGGCTAGCTTCTCTCAGGGAAATTGTGTTTAGAGTCCGTCCTGATTTGGATTCAAAACGATCGTCGCTTTATTGTTGGATAAATACATGTAGGGTTTAATAAAATAGAAGATCTCTTGTTGCTTTAAAATAATTTGTGAATTTATTAATGACTCGACGCTTCTAGGAAAAGCTTTAATCCCTTTGTGAACGTGAAATTATTGATTCTAAATATAATAAAAGGGTTGAATGGATAACACATAATTAATTATATAAGTTTTACGTACGTTACCCCGGGTTACATCTGGGCAGACGACCTCATCGGGAAACACCACTGAGTTGATTTAGATATATAAAATTTAACTATATTTTAAATTACGTGTTCCAAAAAACACGTTGGAACCAAAAGGCTCTAGGCGGCCCCGGCCAAAATGCAAAAGACCGACCCATAGCGCAGTTAAAACCAGAACAAGCCGCAAGGGCTCTCGGCCCAGTCGGAAGGGCTGCTAGGGCCCCCTCCCGAAATCCGGGCCAATGAAAACGTCTAGCCAATGTTACCAACTTTTGACAACTAATATTAAATATAAATAAATAAATAAATATAGGGGTAGGAAGTTATAATTCAAGAAAGTACTTCATGACAGTCCATAGCAATTACTATGGACTTACGTGGTTTATCCTTTAAGGAACAGAAATAAGTGTTCAATAATAAGCTAGAGAAGCTAATTCTGTTAACTTTTATTCAGTCATTCAGTGGTGTGTTTATTCAGTCATTCAGTGGTGTGTCTATTGGTTAAACAAAGCAACTAATGAATATATTTTATTTAGTCATTCAGTGGTGTGTTTATTGGTTAAACAAAGCAAGTAATGAATATATTTTTGTCGATATTATGTCATCATTACTTTTTTAATTGGTAAACTAATGTTTAAGACAAGATTTTTATGCATTGCACAAAGGGTAACAATTATTAGAAGCAATAGTTATTAGCCTGAAATACTCATCTACATTGAAAAAATCTCCCGAGAAAAGATACATGCCGCCTACGGGACTCGAACCAGCGTCCTTATGATATCCGGTCAACTGCTCTTTAACCACTGAGCTACGTCGGCTTATCTCCTACCCGTCAAATAATTCAATATATACCAGTATTTCATTCACCAATTACTGCTTATTACATTTTTCACAAGGACGTGGGTTCGGCTAATAATTATTGCTTATGATAATTGATATTATTTCATCATTTATTTCCTCAACAAAGTGCAGTATAGCTATAGGTAAGCAAAAATTTTCTATTTTATCCGTAAGTTTGATGTTGAATAAGTGGTCCACGTGTAACAAAATTTCCACCACATGACGCCGGATTTTGAGTGGAGTTATCTTTATTGCGGCTCCCGGGTTATTGTTTCTGTAATAGTCCTGGGTCGATCGGGATCGACCGGATGATTTTGACCCGATCAATGTTTCGAACATTTTATGATCGATGAGCTTTCAGCTTAGTTAGCACCCATGTATAAATATGTAGACCGGGCATCCCGAATCTCGTTATCGTGACAGAGAAACGGTGATAGTAGTTACGTGAAATCTGAAATCTGATATCATTGCGGTTCCAGCCTGGAATCACAGTGACATTATATTTCAACTCAACTATCTCTATTTCGACCATAAGAAACAGACTCGAGATGTCCGGTTTTCATAAAAAAAATTATTATTAAATACAATGGGTCAATTAAATACGTATTATAACATCAATTAAAAGATACATTGAATAAATTCGTTATACACCTTTTTTAGAGCGAAGCTCGTGTTAAAAAGGCGGAGAAAACGCATGTAAACCGCAGTTTGTTCTTTTTTATTTACATATACAACAAATATTAAAAAATAACAATAAATACGAAAAAAAATTAATAAAACTTTTTTTTTTACATACATAAAACAAATAATAGAATAAGTAATATAACAGAAAGAAGAGAGAAAAAAAAATAAAAAACGTTAAGTATCTAATACAGGGTGGACCTTAACTGTGTTCGCGGTTTGTTTCGTTATTTTTTGAACAATGCGTGGGGCGAGCGCGGTTCGGGGGGTATCGTTAGACGCGTTATTTAGTGGAAATTTTAGTCGCCTTGGAACCGTTCACGGGAGAGCAGCGCGCATTTTGTGTTCGTGCATATTACATAAACAATTATTCCATGACGATTTCGAGACGAATATACCGTGCTCATTTCGGTTTACGAGACATTAATCAAGCACCAAGAGCAAAATCTATTCGGAAATGGACCAAAATGTTTGAGACAACCGGCTTAACAGTAAAAAAAGTTATTCAGCGTGTTAGTGAATCAGTGAGGGAAAATCCACAACAAACTACTCGCATGAGAAGCCAAGCCTTATCTATCAAAATGACCACTTTACAAAGAATTTTACGCCACGATTTACATCTAAAAGCTTATAAAATTCAGCTGACGCAAGAGTTGAAGCCAAAATGATACCGATTTTCGACTTAATTTTGCCAACATAATGTTGA
The DNA here is from genome assembly GCA_917880885.1 of Limnephilus marmoratus. Lineage (NCBI taxonomy): Eukaryota > Metazoa > Arthropoda > Insecta > Trichoptera > Limnephilidae > Limnephilus > Limnephilus marmoratus. The sequence goes on from OU862928.1 coordinate 42,192,894, forward strand.
GTTAACAATGAGGAGGCCAATTTCCATATCAATGGCCATGTTAATAAACAAAATTGCCAGTATTGGTCTAAGAATAGAAGAAGAAGAAGAAGACCCCACGACAGAAGCATCAACGTCCCTTGCATAGCCCGAAGATCGTTGTGTGGGCTGCAATATCAGCTAGGTATCATTGGCCAATATTTCTTTGAAAACGAAAGGAGAGTTGCTATGACAGTGAAATCTAAGAATTATTGTCAGATGCTTCAGAAGTTCTTGGTCCCAGCTCTTCAAGATTTTCAAGGCCACAATTTCAGGAGCTGGTTTTAGCAGGACGGCGCCACCTGTTACATTGCTAAACTATCCATGGACCGTTTGAAGGAGATGTTCTCCGGAACACTCATTTCACGGGGAGGAGACATTGAGTGGCCCCCACGGAGCCCAGATCTCAGCCCGTGTGATTATTTTTTGTAGGGATACTTAAAATCAAGAGTCTATAAAGACAATCCGATAACAATAAATCAGTTAAAACAAAACACTGTACGGGAAATTAACGCCATCCCACGGGCAACTTGTCAACGTGTTTTTTGAGAACTTTCGAATCCGCCTTAGATAATGTCCACAGGCTGATGGAGCTCACTTGGACAATATAATTTTTAAAACTTAATGTCATTAAAATTTCTATTTATTGTAGTTTTTGAAAATATTAATAAAACATGTCTAAGTTCTACCATTATTTATTTATTGTTAATTGAAACTAGGGATACAGTTAAGGGCCACCCTGTATTATAATTGAGTTGTTTCATGTAGTATTATTAGATGTAATGATTGTAATAAGTTATTTCCAGATTGTTTTCATTGCACCTAATTTTGATTTTTTCAAATTATTCCTAAACTCATCGATTACGATGAAATTTTGGGGATATGGTGTGCGCATTCCAGCGATTGTTTCTATATATATAATAGAGAGCTCTGGCGTTATGAAATTATTTCCTATTCTATTCATCCGATTGCGATGATACTTTCGTGAGTTGTTGTGCACACAGTGTCCGTGAAGGTTTCGATATATATATAGTGGTGAGCTCTGGCGTTATGAAATTTGCACAAAAAAGTGCAGTAGGTGACGGGGAAAGCGGGAGAGGGTAGGGGAGAAGGCGGTGAAGGTGAAGGGGGGACGCGGAAAGGGAACGGAACGCGGGAGGGGAACGTAGGTGAAAGGGGTAGGTACGAATGGGAAAGGACACGCAGGGAGAAAAATCTTAATTTAATTGGTATTGCAACGCATGCCGAGAACTCGCCAGTAATACATAAAATAAACAACACACAATGCGCGCCGCAGGATGGCATTCTATTTTCTCGCGTAACAACTGATTATTTATAAATTATCTCCGAGGGATTAAATCACTGTCTGTAAAATAGATCTACTGACTGGAATATGCATGTCTCAGACTACTTTAATTAGTTGGGGGGTACCCGGCTAGCCGATCCCAGTGATGACAATGACTAATGAACGCTCCAACTGCGAATCTGGAATTACTTAATTAAAATAATCTATATTTATAAAAATGGATCACTGTTTTCCTTGGTCACGCCATAACTTGAAAACGACTTTACCTATTTCATTCGTCTTTTTTTAAAGTTTTCTAATACTTTGTAGAAGGTTCTTATGGAAAGAAAAATTAAGAAAATTGTACAGAAAAATGAGTAATTTCAGAAAACTTGACGATTTTTTTTAACATCGCACGTTTGATGAATGTGAATTTAGCAGGCAGCTGTTTTTTTTTGTAACAAAAGAATTGTTTATGGATTTTTAAAATTATAAATATTTTAAATAGGTACCTACCTATTAGGTACCAAATTAAATTGACTGTTCTTATAATATACAAAAATTTATATTATTTGTAATATATGAAAAATTAAAATTTGAATAAAAAAATTGTAATAGGTGGCATGCGAGCTGTTTGAAAACTGAACGGGGGTTGGAGGGATAGGGGGCGGGAGAGGGAGGAGGATAGGCGCGGAAGGTGGAAGGGTAACGTGGGAGGGGAAGGGGATGCGGGAGGTGAACGGGGAGAAACAATTTATTTCTTTGAGAATGGCATTGCATCGCATGCCGGGAACCAGCTAGTAATAATATATAATTCGATCTCTGGCTGGGACTAGTATACCTACAATTCCTTACTGGGCCTTTCTCACAGCTCGTCTTAGTGTAGATATATCTTTTAATTAGTATCTTTATTAAATATAATATCTTAATCAGTTAAACCTGAAAACGAAAAATGTGAAACGTAAAAGACAGAAAGTTTCTGCCGCATCTGGGATTCGAACCACGAACCTTTTCCTTGCCGGGCAACTGTGCTCTGACCACTAAGCTATTGGACTAGGAGGTGAGATAGGTAAACCCTACGTCATCGAGTGCACGGATGAACCTACTTTTTAGTGATAATGGACGTTTAGAAAACCTTAAAAAAGCTGGTCTGCCGGTGCGCCTCTTGGCAGGAGCCGCGCAGTCATGGAAATAGTGAGCGATTTTTTCGAAAAAATTACGTCATCGAGTACACGAACGGGTATGGTTTCATATGATAAAGGTCGATTAGAAAATAAGAAAAAGCCGGTTTTTTTCGTTTTTTTTTAATTTTTCGTTTATCTTTTTTATCATTTTTATTTCATTATATTTAAAGAAACTTAAATTGCCATAATATTTAAAAAAAATAAGCGATAATGATAAAAAAAAAATTGAGTGTTCCGAGTGTACGTACCCATCCGTCGGGCGAGCCTTTGGACGCCAAAACACTTACGAAACCTGCCGCGGTGCCCCTCACCGCTGTCGCGTGTCCATATTATTATACAAATTTATTGGGAACGTACCCAAACTACGTGACCAACTTTTTGCAATTTTTAACCCCCCCCCCCCCCCCCCCCCCGGTGACCAAAATCCTAGGCAACCTGCCGCTCATTTGTATGGAGCGTGACCTTTTGAAGACCCCCCCCCCCCCTAAAAGTGTCACGTAGTATGGGTACGTTCCCTATAATAATAGTCCTTTTAAGATTGCCTAATAGTCCATAATAGTTCGAACAACCAACGCACCGTCGCCGTAAGAGCTGCGATCGTCCGTAAAACGACGGAAATTTTCCGAACCCCGTCTGTTTCATATCGGTTTCGCTTGCCCTACATCGAATTACTTCGAATACAAGATCGAAACTAACGAAAAACTACAGGCTGCTGGTCGGCAGACCAAAGAAATCATAAATGGGATGATCTAGACAACAGTTTTTCGCCAACTGCGTGTATGATTCTACCCAAACATGTTTCTTAAAGTTTTTTTTTTTTTTTTACATGAGCTCCACACAGGAAGCCCCGAGGAAAATAATTTCCCTAAGGGCCTATGTCATCTTTGGGGATGCTGTGTGGAGGGTTTTTTTAAGGAAAGGAAGGAGAGGAGGGTTCTGGGAAGGAAAAGGCTTTAAGGGGTGGGTAGGAATTTGGGGTTCAGTATGTCCTGGTCATCCGCCTACAAGACCTAGACAAACCTCACCACATGAACCCGGGCACTCACGGGTTAAAATGCTAAATCACCAAACGTAGCGAACCACTTGGGGTGACCTATGATGGCAGAGGTGTTGGTTATCCAATAAAGGTTCCCGGGGCGGCGGTACCCATTCTCGCCTCCCAAATTTGGGAAATATGTGTAAGGTAATTGATAATCATATAAATTTAAATAAAAGTCAAATACTAAGATTGTTCCCTATTGACAAAGAACATTTCCTTTCCTGTCCCAATTCTCCATCTACACTTACGCCATCTTCCTCCTTCACTTAAGGAGTCCAGCTCATTTTGTTTTTAATCATATATTATATTATCTACAACACACATCATGTAACTTAATTTAAGAAGAGTATTATACTGCCTTGAAGAAGCTACGTTTGTAGCGAAACCCGGTCGGCATAAAGTACAAAAATAAAAGTGGTGTTTACAAAGTTATTGCTTTATTTTTAAAGAAATAAGTTTATTTCTATAAGTACAATAATTTAGCTAATTTTCATTTACCGTTTGTAAATAACAACATATTTCCAGAAGCATACACGAAGAAACACGTGCAAATTATGTACGGAACTGAAATGATAAATACCACCGGGGGATTACTGTTTATTAATTCGCTGAGTTAATTCAACAAAGCATTTAATCGTACAAACTATCATCCGTTTATTTTGTTCACTAATTAACCCAGCTGTTACCACGCGTCAGATTTATATTTAGGAACTAAATAGCTTGTAGTTATATTTTATCTGTTATTCTGTGCGGAAGGAAACCTGGACGCTAATGAGCGTTTCACACGACGCTGCTTTTCGTCTTTGTTTCTAGTTGAAGTGAAAACTTATTTATTTATATAGAAACAAGCAGTACAATGATTAAAGTGATGAAAAATTTTACAGGTCTATATATTATATAAAAATCAATCCCTGTTTCCTTTGGTCACGCCATAACATCAGAACGACTTTACCTATTCCATTAATCTTCTTTTTTTCAAGTTTTCTAATACTTTGTAGAAGGTTCTTATGGAAAGAAAATTGCGCAGAAAATTGGATAATTTCAGAAAACTTAACGACTATTTTAACTTCGCAAGTTTGACAGTTCGCGCGTTTGATGAAATTGAATTTAGCAGACAGTTGATTTTTTTGTAACAAAAGAATTATTGTCAATGGGTTTTTTAAATTATAGATGTTTTAAATAGGTACTTATGTTACGTACCAAATTTGATTGATTGCGTTTGACCAACCACTGGGTGGCGGGCCGGATCAAAAGTGACTGGTTGAGAAAGACCGTTTGAACTCTCCAGTCGGACAGTGTGAGGAATAGATTCATACGACCGTCGCTCCTGGGACCCCCAAATTCCTACCCACCCCTCATACCTTTTTCCTTCCCATATCTTTTTCTCCTTCCTTTCCCTTAAAAAACCCTCCACACAGCATCTTCAAAGATGACATAGGCCCCGAGGGAAATTATTTTCATCAATAAAAATAACCTTCATTTATAATATTATTTGTACCTACCATCGAACAACACTTCATAGTTTGTTTAATACATAAGACCTTCGGGGGGGGCGGTAGAAGATCAAGAGAAAATTGGGGCTCATTTCAGACTTTCAGGGGGGCGGTAGGAGACCCAGAGAAACTCATACCACCCCATTCTATCTTGCCCCATCCCATCCCATTAGCAACAATCTATCCACAAAAATATTTTCCCTATCCCATTACGCCCCCTCCGATGTGCTGTTTCGGATTCACGAGTTAGTAGGGGGCGCTAGAAATGAAAATATTTTCAAAGTGGGCGGTAGGCAAAAAAAGGTTGAGAAACTATGGTTAGTAGAAAATGAAAACTTTGAAAACTTTAGTTGAGAAACAAGAACGTTAATGTCTTTTTTTACGTTATCCAATTAACGTGTAAATCACGACGATGGTAGAATTTAGCTATTGGTTATTCTCAAACTATTCGTTTTCACAGATGGCCACACTGAATAGAAATGGAGAATGGTCACACAGAGTCATAAATATACTCCGGCTAAGACAGTAATTGCCTTCTTCCACCTCATTTCATCTTGATTCGTTCATCTCACGTTCTAGATTCTACTAATTCTTCTTGAATTTATCACTTTTTTTAATAATATTACCTTTATTTACACGAAATCCCCTAGAATGTGTTATTTTCCCAGAAAGACAAATATTCCCGGGTTACGAATGACCATACAGCAAAAATTAAATTTTATTGATTAAAACGTCTTCCACTTTTTTATTAAAGATCGGACCGGTTTCATCTTATGACAGGCATTTTCAGAATTGTTCCACCATGGAGTTATTTGTAATTAGAATTAGAAATCATATTGGAATTGTAATTGGATTTGCTTATGGAATTTGTATGTGAAATTGGAATTGTATTTGGAACAGGGTTTGAATTGGAGATGGAAATAGAATTAGATTTTGAATTCGAAGTTCAATTGATTTTGGAATTGGATTTTGAAATAAAAATCGTACGTGGAATTGAAGTCTGTATGTGGAATCAGAAATGAAATTGAAAGAATTGGATTTCTAATATGTACTGGAGTTGGAATTGAAAATGGATGTGGAATTGGAATTGGAATTGGAAATGTAATTGGAGTTGGAGTAGGATAAGAAATTCGATTTTGAACTTGAAATTTGGAATTTGGATTTTGGAGTTCATTGAATGTTGAATTTCGAATTTCAAATTTAGAATTAGATTTGGAATTTGTTTTGGAATTGGATTTGGAATTTGAATTTTTAATATGGAATTTGGTTTGGAATTGATTTTGGAATTGGATTTTGAAATAAAAATCGTGTGTGGAAATGAAATGGAATTTGGAATTGGATTTCTAATTTGTACGGTATTTGGAATCGGAAATGGATTTGGAATTGGAATTCGAATCGGAATTAAAATTGTAATTTGGAGTTGGAGTTAGATAAGGAATTGGATTTTGAATTTTAAATTTGAAATTTGGAATTTGGAGTACCTATATTGAATGTCGCATTTGGAAAATCAAATTTAGAATTATATTTGGAATTTTATTTGGAATTGGAATTGGTATTTGAATTTGTAATATGGACTGGAATCGGAAATGGATTTGGAATTGGAATTGGATTTGGAAATGGAAATGGAAACTGAATTGGAATTAATAAATAGATTTGCAAGGATTTTCTACTTTACTTGACTCCAGTTACTAATATCTACAGCCTGTATGTCGGACGAATATCTACAGCTCATATGTTGAACTAATATCTACGAACTTCAGAGTGTTAACTAATATCTACAGAGCGTAGGTTGAACTAATATCTACAGAGCGTAGGTTGGACTAATCAGCTAAATGTGTCCAATAGTCTGATATCAGGGATTTTTACATACATACTTACATAAATTAAGTTTTTTAAACTGCATACGCAATATTACGTTATTCCATTATGCTATACATAATTGCAAATCCAACCTCTGCCAGTACTGTAGATATTTGTCAACACTTTGGTTTTCATAGATATTAGTCAACAGTTTGAGCTGTAGATATTCGTCAACACTTTGATTCTCATAGATATTAGTTCGATTTTTTCAGTTTTTGAAATTCCTGTAGATATTAGTAGACGCCTCCCTTTACTTCATCTCTTCCTAAATTTATAAGATAACTCTTTTTACGGGGCCCACACTTTCAATCATCTTTCTATTTTAATTGTATTCATATTAAAATGTATTTAACCTTAAATTTTTGTAACTATTATATTCATATTATATTATATTTATTCTATTCTATTCTATTATTATTCTACTATTCTATTATTATTATTATTTATTCTTTTCTATTATATTATATTTATTTTAATATGAATGTACCTCAACGTCTATCTCGGCACAGGTATATCCTAGTGAGAAAGACATCGAAAAACCCATTGTAAAATAGATAAATAAAAAATAAAATAATAAATTGGAGTTGGAATTGGAACTGGAATTTTATTTCAAACATAATAACTGAAATTATTTATTTTGCAAACATCCTACGTCCCTCCGCGACGCCTATGTGGGAACCAGACGCATTTCTCATCTGAGCTACTTAAAGTTCTACACAGTCGATGCAGCAAACTATTCCTCCGCCAGATCGGTATTTTGAACTGAATTCACTAAAACTATGCTCGTATTATGAAAACCCTTTAATAATTTTGGACTAATAGAAAGCATGGCCGAAATGAGCATTATTCGCGTTATGCACAAATTATTTAGCATTTATGCATTAGCCATTCCCCAGTAATGTATTAGGCGAAATGTACCTAGTTTGCAAATGAAAACTAAACATTCTAACAGTATCTACATATTAATTATTATTATTTTGAACAGTTACAATACTGTACGTCAATAGCGCACAAAAGACTCAACTACTCAAAGCTGGCGGGATTGTGGAAACCTCAAATAATGGATTATGTTGTGAGGCTGAATATATTGGGGAAGGGAAGGAGATTTTTTTGGCTATTCTAATCTGGTTATTAAACACGGATAAAACCATTTCAAGCAATGTCTAAATTACGTATTGTGATATTGCACCACTGCGGTACTGAGAGTATCTGAGAGAGTGAGAGTAAAAAAATCTTACCCTTCTCTCCCAAGTGCATTTCTTCGAGGCAAAATCGGGGAGCCGGCTAAAGGGCGCAGACTTCGAGCACCGTCTGCGGTTGGGCCGATAGCTATACGCATTCTCATTGGGACTGCCCGGTGGTCAACAGAATACCTTCTCTGGCTATTCTTTTCTTTTTGTATATTTTATTTTCTTTCTGCTATTATAGTAATTACTTACATTATAACATAAACATATAACTGTTTTTTCCTCATTACTTCTTTATTTTCAGAAGGTTTCTCCGACTGGTTATAACCGGTATTTTTCTTATTCTTTTACTAACACTATTATCTCTATATTTATGATATCTATTTCAGAAGAATTATTCAACGGGCTGCTACTTCTATTTATGTTTTGTATAATGTTAATGTAAGTACTTGAATACTGCTTACTAACCCCGTATGCATGGATATTGGAGGGTCTAGAGTGGTTCAAATAAATGTAGCTTCGTTTAATAAAAAAATATAGTATTGACGTGTGCGGTGAAGGAGGAAACCATGTGATTTCTTATAACGCCGTTGGGAAAGTGGTGGGGTCCCCTCCAATGAGAGTATCTATCATTTCGGAAAGTAGGCATAAGATCGGTAATGTTTGGTATTATTTACATTCAAACATCATTAGTTCCGTGAGGGTACTTCTCGATAACTATGGGTTCTTGATAAAAAACTGGTTTATTATGAGTTATGAATTTACGTATCATCAAACAGTATTAATAGCCTACGATCTGTGTGTGGTTCAATTCCAGAACACGACTTCCGTTGCAAGTCCGATGTCACGCCTTATACGCCGCGCCACAAATGACACCTGTGTTCGTGAAATTTCAAGCAAAGCTACCGTTGTAATTCGGGTTTTATTTCAAGAATCTGACAAAAGATGTCGCTACTTCCGTAAGCAGCTCGCTTATGGACGTATATTACCTAGGTATAGTTCTAGGACTGCACAAGAGTCCCAACTGCTTCCGTCTGGAGTCAGTGGGACTGTGGCATCCCCAATTGGGGTATGTTGTGAGGCTGAAGGTAGTGGGGAGGGGAAGGTAGATAGGGAAGAGGAAGGTGGGAATTACCTGCCTATTCAGATCTGGTCACCAAACACGGCTAAAGCCATTTCAAGCAACTTTCAATTCTGAATGGTGGTCTTACACCAGGGCGATACTGAGAGTATTTTCCACTCTGGAACGTGCCGCAAATATACTATATATTATTTTAAATTACTAAATTGTGAAATAACAAAAATTATTCAAATTAAATTTATTTGCCACGCCGGGATTCGATCCCGAGACCTTCGGAATGCTAGTCAAGAGCCTTACCGCTGGACTACGCCGGCCGTCTATACGAGTATATTACATATTATGGCGTCATTGCGTGTTTCGGTTACCTTGCCACGGTTATTATGACTTTAAAAAATATGTTCATACAGACCAATAAACGCTTATTCTGAAAATATAAGTTTTTTTATAATATTAAACGTAGTATTCGTAAAAAAATATTAAAAAGTGCATTTTTTAACGTCTCGTTAAAATGCACTGTAAAGTTGGTACGATTGAATGGTTAGTGCTGACGTCACGCGTCACCAGTCATTGTATCACATTGTATTGAAATCAATTGACATGTAGGTATGGCACAAGCCATCAGTATTAACAACATTTCATGTTATTCTTTATTTTGTACTGTTTATAGAGATTTAGTTGTAGTGTTTATTGAAACAATATTTAAGCCTAAATAATTCAGTACGAAAATAGAGGTATCTCTATTAGTTTATCTCTATTATTTAAAATATTGAAAAACTACTGCACAAAAAAATAATGAATGAAAAAAGTAATGCTTCTTCTAGGGAGAATACTTCGAACAACGGATTTCAAAATGGCGGCAGTAAATCAGCTGATTGCCCAATCCCATACTAATTTTTCGGGAGTGATGACGTCACACGATTTACCATATTTCCGGGGGGTCTCGAAAAATTAAAACTTTGACAATTATTTTAACTATTAAAACTAACTCTAAAAATAAAAACAAAAACGCAGTTATTTAAGTTAGAAGATCATTATTCATAAAAAAAATAAAAAATTGGACTGGAGTTCTCTATTGGAGCTTGAAAATGATACTAAAGAATTTTTTATATTTTTGTAAATGTTAATATAGTACGCTTAAAAAATACATTACTTTTGATGAGAGAATCAACTATTTTGTTTAATTGAAAACTTCTCTATGGCACCGTTGTGATTTGAAACTTGATGAAACGAAAAAGAGACAAACATTTGATCGGATTTAGCCTGCGAGAGAATGACATAGTATAATCAGACTCCTCTTTGTGCAGTGCTTCGTAGCTTCCCCGGTCTTGTCTACTTTAGTTTTCTGAATGTTTCACTTTCACCACGTGTAAATTACACACTCTGTTTTTTTTCTTCTTTTACTAGGTTTCTGGAGAAGTGCTGGAGTTGGTCCCTTTTGTCTTCCGTGAAGAACCACAACCGCCCACGGGATAGCTGCATTGCACCTCCTGACATTGTACCACTATTTTACTGCCTATATAAAGAGTCGAGTAGGTAATTGCCGGGAGTGCTGCAGGAAAAGACTTCACAGGTCGGATTACAAAGCTTCCCTCTAGGGTCGTAAAAACGTACCTTTCGGTATCACTTTTACTCTGTTTATAATGTAGGTAGCTAAAATATTAGCAACCTTAAGAGCCCGTTCACACTTCCGTCGTAAAAACGGAGAGGGGTTCCGTCGTCACGACGGAAGCCCTAGCCGCTGTAGTGGCTCTATGGAGCTGTTCACACTTGTCGGATCCGGCGCGAAGACGGATCCGTTTTTTTTTCGCCGGAGAGTTCGCCTACGCAGAGCGTCCGTCGTGAAGCCGGAAGGGAACGCGCTGGCTCATACATTTCAATGGAGCTGTTCACACTACACGGCGGGACGACGGATCCGTTTTGAACCCGCCACACCCCGCTTCACACTTCACCACCGCCCGCTCCCAGACGCAAGGCGGCAGGCAATTTGTGTTTTTATGGGGCGCGCGTTTGGCGTTTTGTAATATTATTATATAATATATATGTTCGTTCCAGAATGCGATTTTTTCTATTTAATCTCAAGAAAATATTTAGTCATATCATTCATGTTTTTTAGTGATTTTAGTTATAATAATTGCTGAATGATTTTCGCGTACTTTCTCCTTTTCAAGTATGCAAACACAATATTCTCCCACGGTTTGAACAAATAAGGTCCGACCCCTGAAGTAATTTTATGGCTGGAATTATATCAATACATTCCCTTACCGAATTCGTAGAGTAGGGTCCGTTTTCAAGACGGATCCGTCTTGAAAACGGAAGTGTGAACAGGGGCCTAGGGCTTCCGTCGTGACGACGGAACCCCTCTCCGTTTTTACGACGGAAGTGTGAACGGGCTCTAAGTTTTCTTTTAACCTGCCTGTACCCAGATGGCATCTTAAGTTACCTTGTAAAATATGTAAAAATACGGAATTAAAAATCATTTAATAAAAGACATTTCGACCTCCGTGGTCGAAGGGAAGGGCCTTCGACTAGCGATCCGTAGGTCGCTGGTTCAAATCCCGGCGTGCGTAAATATATTTTATTTGATTGATTTGTGTTATTTCACGATAAAATCAATTAAATTAATACAAGGTATATTTGCGGTACGTTCCATAGTGGAAGATGGTATGTCCCCGTCTCTCTGTATCGCCCCGGTGTAATACCACCATTAAAAATGAAAATTTTACTTAGTAATAATAATAATAATAATAATATATCTTTATTGAATGAAATTTTGCAAGATAATAACTAAAAATATACCTACATATTCAGTATTAATGTTTACAGTGGTTTATAAGTTCCGTAAGTACAAAATGTTAACAAGAGAAAATAATATTAATATGAACAGTAGGTACTTAAAGAATAGAAAATAGTTATGAATTTAGGTTTCTCATAATCCGCCTCACTAGGCTAGCCTGTGTCAATTTATAATTTATAATACATTATAATAGATGTTTGAAATGGCTTTAGCCGTGTTTGGTGAGATGTGAATAGCTAGGTACTTCCCTACTATACTTTTCCCCATCTCCTTCCCCTTCTCATTATCAGCGTCATAACATACCTCAATTGGGGATGCGTCCGTCTCACTGGATGCATCGATCTTTTTAAGGAAAGGAAGGAGTGAACATGGGTCTTGAAGAGACCCATGTTGTAGGAGGGAGGAAACACAGAGGCCGGCAATTCGTTCCACAGCCGAACCGTTGAAGAACGAGTCATAGAAACGACCCATTCACAAATGTTGGGCGTGTTTGGCGTGTTTCCCGACTATGCACCGGTGCGAGGGGATCAATGACGCTAGTTCCTTGGAGCATCTTCTATTGTAATACCGGTAGAACAAGGACAGCATTCCCACCTGACGCCTATGCTCTAAAGATTGCAGTCCATCTTTTTTTTTTTTTTTTTTTACAGTGAATACCGCACAAGAATCTCAACTGCTCCCGTCTGGAGCCAGTGAGACTATGGCATCCCCAATTGGGGTATGTTGTGAGGCTGAAGGTAGTGGGGAGGGGAAGGAGGTGGGGATGAGGAAGGTTGGGAAGTACCTGGCTATTCAGATCTGGTCAGTAAACACGGCTAAAGCCATTTTCAAGCAACGTTTCAATTCTGAATGGTGGTCTTACACCAGGGCGATACTAATAGTATCTTCCACTCTGGAACATGCCGCAAATATACTATATATTATTTTAAATGAATTAATTGTGAAATAACACAAATTAATCAAATAAAATTTATTTGCGCATGCCGGGTTCGAACCCGCGACCTCCGGAATGTGAGTCAAGAGTCTTAGCCACTGGACTATGGAGGTCGTTATTAGTTATTCGTTATTCGTTATCTGTTAAGATGGGAGAAACTATTAAACGGACCGCTCGTTTTTGCACAGAGTCAATGGTTTTTTTTAGGTATTTTGGAGCTCCAGACCAGAGGTGGCTGCCAAATTCAACCCTGGGGCGCACTTGCGATTTGTACAGGGTTAGCAGTTGTGCACTATTAAAGTATCTGCGGCCCTGTACAGTACGTTTGAACATTAATTAATACAATTATGTGCTAAATTAGTTTACCAAAAATTCGTCAACTTCTTTTCAAAACGAAATGTTAAGGTATCTCAAACAAGACGGTAACGCTTGCGTGTCTTCATAGAATGGAGAGGAAATTTTCAAACTTGTATACAGGAAGGTTAAACAAAATACGTGTATGCAAATAACCTTTTTGCGCTTGCACCGCTTCCCCGAATCCCCTGCTTTATAATCCATAATCCGAGGCAGAGAGACAGGAGAACAACAAAGTGGTCGATAATAAAACCACCCACCGCCATACCACCACCCACTACCCCCCCCCCCCCCCTCCCCCACCCACTGGTGGTAAAGTTGCTACTTTATGCGAATTCTAGCGTCAAAAGATTATTATAATCCAATTTGATGGGATTTGCGTACAATTTATACTCGTATGAAGCGCTGATAAAAAAAATAAATATAAATAACTATATATTATTACATACTATGAGGCCCGAGCTGGTAAGCTACGCGTAATAATATATTTTATTTTTTATTTTTATTTGTTAGCGTTATAAACAGTCATTACAAGTTCATATATAACAGTGTTATAAACAGTCATTACAAGTTCATATATGACAGTGTTAGAAATAGTCATATCATTGACCAATAAAATAACGACATAAAAATTTGAGACCATAATAAAAAGAAAAAACAAACAAAACAATATGTGTATGTAATATAAACAGTTCTGAAAAAGTGCATCTACTCACTTAAATCTACAAAAAATGTATTTTCAAAGGTAATATATACTGTAACATTTTTGAAGAGGTTATTTAATGCAAACTGCTGAAATCAAAAAAGAAAATGTAATGAAAATGAAAAAAAATGAAAATGAAAGATAAGGAATTAATGAAACATTAAGTTTTCCGTTGAATATTACTTTTTACGAATTTTATGAAGTTAGCAAGGTTCGTATTAAACATGTCAATGTCTGTGCATAATATGTCTGGAGATCGAGTGACTCTTATTGGACATCTGAAATTAATATTTTGTAATAGGTAAGGGCTATCAATAAAATTGTGGATTATCTTATAAAGCATTACTAGGTCTCTGATATCTCTGCGTTGATCAAGGGTTTTGAGGTTCATAGAGACATAATTTACATAATTTCGCATGCGAAACGAAACATATTTCAAAAACTTTTTCTGGACTCTTTCTATATTTGATTTATATGTAGAATGATGAGGGTTCCATACTGTTGAAGCATACTCTAGGTGGCTCCTGACGTATGATATGTAGAGAATAAAATACATTGTCGTTTTCAATTCATTTGCATAAATCATACATCCTTCGTGGTCGAGGGATAAGTCCCTCTCATTTTAAGTAATAACGCCTGAAACACTCATCTACATTGAAATAATCTCCCGAGAAAAGATACTCGGTGTCCTTTCCCATTCGTTACCGTTCTTCTTCCGCCTCGCCTTCCCTTACCGTGTCTCCTTCCTTTCCTGCCTTTTCTTCCCCTCCCGCATTCCCCTTTCACCTTCCCCGCCTTCCGAATTCCTCTGACACCCTCCCCCTCTCTCTTTTTGTCCCTGCCGCCGAACCATATGAAATACATTCATTTTTCAACAACTCGTGCGCCATCTATTGCAAATTTTATAACGCCAGAGCTCACCAATATCTATATATATATATCTATATATATATATCTATATATATATATAGAAACCTTCGCTTGCGTACGCACAACAACACACCAAAGTTTCATCGCAATCGGGTGAATAGTATGTTCTTCTTGATGAGCCCTGTCAGGTCCTCCCGACGTTGGCGATCACTATGGATAATGTCTTTCTGTCTTGTGCTGTCTGGAATAGCTCCTCCACACTTCTAATGCCGGTCCTCTCTCCAGACCCTCGGCGACCCTATCTTGCCTTTCAATATTAATTGGAGCAAGTGATATTTCTCCCCTCGAAGTATGTGACCCAGATATGAGATCTTCGTAACTTTTATCAATGTAAGCAGTTCTCTATCTGTTCTAGCCCACCTGAGAATTTCTGTGTTGGTGATCATGTCGGTCCTTGGGACCTTAAGCATTCTCCGGTAAAGCCTCTAACCTCTAATTTCGAAAGCCTCTAACCTGTTCATGGTATTTACTTTCAAGGTTCATGTCTCACATCCATACAGCAAGACCGACCACACATAACATTTTAACATTATCTGTCTTAGTTTTAAATTGATATTATCATTGTAGAAGAGGGATTTCATTTTACTGAATGCAGTTCTTGCTGCTTCAATTCTGCACCTAACCTATACATCTGGGTTAAGAGTCTCCGTGAGAATACTGCCGAGATATCTAAATCTTTCCACCTTTTCGACATTGCAACCATTTAACTGTATCACTGATCCAGAGTGATCTAGTCGTCCAAATGTCATCCATTTAGTTTTATTGACGTTGATTGTTAGGCCAAATAGTGAATAGCATAGGAAATAGTATTTTTATAACGCCAGAGCTCACTATTATATACGAGTATTTTATAGAACCCACTGGCATGCGTACATCAAATCCCCAAAATTGCATCTCAATCGGATGAATGGTTTAGGTACCGCATAATTATAAAATTATAAAAAAATTATTAGTAATAAAATACGTCCAAAACTTTAAACTTTAATTTAGCGTGATATCTACTTACGTTACATAGCTAACCGGAGTTTAAAAAATAAAAGTGTTAATAATAATTTTGTTTCACGTAATTAGTAATGAACAGATTTGCAAAGTAAATGAATTATTCGCTTAAATTTTATTTAATGTTACTAATAAATAATTCATTAGGTAGATACTTTATTTTGACACAGATATATTTATTGATACATAAATAGTTCAATATTAGCTTTTCGTTTGCCACGAATATTTGTATCGGATTATTTATCAAAGGACATTACAATGTGTGGCACATGTTGAGACGGTATGTTGCATTTTATTGCAACATCATGTTGAAGCAGTGTAAAGGGAAGCGGGAATGCTCACTGATGCAAGAATATTATCGGGATATATTATTATTTGCAACATTTTTTGCATGAAAAATTTCGAAATTATCAGCTGAATTCAGATTTAAAAGCTTTTTAATTAGAGGTATGTGATTTTATCCCCAATTTGTATCCGCTTTCGCTGGTGACCCGACAGTTAATCCGCCGACAGTTCGCCCCCGAAATGATATTTATTATAAAACTAGCTGGTACCCGGCATGCGTTGCAATGCCATTTAATAAAGAGATTGTTTCTCCCTGCGTGTCCTTTCCCATTCGTCCCGTTCCCCTTTCCTCACCGCGACCCCTTCCCCTCTCGCGTTCCCACGTCGCCTTCCCTCTCCCCACTTCCCTCACCCACTTCCCCTAGTCCCGCGAACCCCCCTTCCGAGTTCCCCCCTCGCGCATTCCATTCATTCAGTCTCGGTACATTCAGTTTTCAAACAGCTCGCGTGCCATCTATTGGAATTTTTTTATACAAATTTCATAATGCCAGAGCTTACCAGTAGTTTTATACAAACCTTGTCCTGACCATAACGAACACAACAAAAAAAGAATTATCCAATTTGGTGCAGTGGTTCTGAAGTTATGCGCGTACATACATTTCGGTGATTCATTTTTATTTATATAGAAGAATAGAAGATAGATAGATAGATAGATAGATAGAAGAGATAGATAGATTATATTTGTGTGCATTATTAAGGGCCCGCAACCCGGATTTGTACCGATTTATTACATATTTCCCTTAAACGCGGTAAGTTTTAAAGCTCTTAAAAATATATATGTTATTCTTGAAGATAATATCTAGACTTTACCCGCGCCGAAACGCTAATTATATAAAATTATAATTATAGAAAAAAATCGCAAAGTATGCTCCAAAAATTATTATTAACACGTTTGCTTCAGTTATTTTACAAGTTATATGTATGAAAAAATTAACAGTAAAATGCTGTTTAAGACAATGCCCGCAAGATTTTTGCTCTATTTTAAGCGAGTCGTGTTTTATTAAAAATTTTCGCAATTTTCGCATCGATTTTGTCGCTGTAAATGTTAGCGCTCTCCTCTAACATTCGTAATTTTGTATCTCTCCATCTTCTTCTTTTTGGGCCCGGTTGCAGAGCCTTAACACATTTCAAACGTAAAATCAATTTCAAAAATAACCTTTATAATAAGTTGGTATGAATATTTAACGAATTTATCAAACGGACCGCCCGTTCCTGCACAGAGGCGAGGTTTTAACTTTGAAGCTCCAGACCAGAGGTGGCTGCCAAATTCAACAGTGGGGCGCACTTGCAATGTGTACATCGAAGTATCTGCGGGCCCACAGTTTACTCTGCACAGTACGCCTAGTTTTAAAAAGAGAAGATAAAAGATTAAAAAAAATCATTTCTTAAAAGTTATTTTGAAATGAAACTTCTTTAGCCCCGTTGGTGATTTGAAATTCTGATAAAACGGAAGTGCGTCACTAAAATTTATTATTTGATGGTCCGCGGTTCTAATATAATGCGGTAAATTCATGACTACGCGCGAGCCTCCGATAGCACCGCGGTATAAATCACCTAACTCTCATTTTTATTTTTGTGAAATCAATATCCAATCATCAAACCACTTTAAAATAAACAGGCAAAAGAAAAGAAATAGCGAATTTCTAGTTTCACTTCTACTGCGTGTGAATTAAACACTCTGATTTTTTTCGTTATTTGTTTTTGGGGTGTTATGCCGTGTTGCGCTACCTCCTTCTTTACCGGAGATGTGTGCATCTACCGGATCTGGCGAATCTGCCCTGATGATGGACACTGCAACGCTGTCCGAAACGTTGGCTAAAGAAGGAGGTAACACCCCAAAAACAAATAACGAAAGTACTTTTGGCCGTGAAAATCTTAAAACGTATCTCACTCTGATTTTTTTTTAATCAGGTAGATTTTTGAAGACACGACGCGACGTGCCAAAATGAACGAAGTATCCGTTACTAAGAGGATTCGTTATTTTCGTTATACGAATCTTTTTCTGGTTTAATAATGTCAAATTGCTCGGAAACAATCATAAAATGAACGAGTTACAGGCTCGCCATATTTAATTCAGAAGTTATTAATAATGGCTTGAAAAACAAATAAATTGTATTACGAAATTCCTTGTGGAATATTTTACTCCATATATTGCCATGGAGATGCATATTTTGAAACCACAAATTATTCAGTTATTTACGTAGTTAGGGCATAAATCCGATAATTCAACATGAATTGATTATAAATATTACTCGAATAATTTGTTCACCACGAATAAAATTATTGTTATGACTAAAAGTTTTTGAAGTGAAACTTTCATATCACGGCTGTGATTTGGATTTCGGATGAAACGGATATGACGATTAGTGCACTTGCGACGCATCAACTTAGGGATGTCGAAAGTGAAAAAAAATATCGATATTTCGATATATCGATATTTATTAAAATATCAATATCGACGTCGATATATCGAGGAAAAAATATCGATATATCGGTCAAATTTTTAAAGATTTTGCGTTTTTAAAATAATACTGTATTCTGCTCAATATTATCAATGGTAATTTTTATACACAATGTGTATTATTTAAATGTACAAATATCTCAATAAAAATGATGGTATTTTTAACAGTATTTATTTTTATTAGACAATAATTACAAAAATATAAAAAACTAAAAAGCTATCTTCTAACTAATATTAAACCTTTTTATTGTATCAGGCAAACCAGTATTTATCCTCAATCTTAAGTATTCCAGAAATCTTGGTATTTTGTTTTAAATTCACGAGATGTTTTTTTTTAAATATCCCAAATTTATCGCATTAGTAAATGAAAAAATAAATTTAAAATCTTTAATACACACCTAAAGGTATTGGATCCACGTTGAAAAAAGTTTGCCAGCAAGCGGTGTAAAAAGTTATCAGTCCCTAAATATTATATAAAAAACGTTGTACTTTCACACGAACGTCCTGACTGCTCGGGAAGTCAATCTTTGGTGACGTGTTACGCAGCGACGAAACGTTTTGCTGAGTTCAGTAATAGGGGGAAAGATGCGCTGGTATGTGATGTCAAGATATAGAAACAAAATTCAATGGTCCCTGCAATTTGAAATTTCGATTTGTTTTCGACGCTCTCATATTAGTAAAACTATTGTGCGGCGGCCTGAAGTGACGCGGGACTCGGTCGCTCCAAAGTGTGCGTGTGGGAGGCGCTATGGGAATGACTTAGTCGAAATGGCCGAAAATATCATACATTTCTATGCACTTACCTACACATATGAGATAGTATTGTAAGCTATTAATAGTTAAAATTTCAACCGCTAGATGTCACGAACCCGATACAGTTACTTTTTCCGTTCGTTCCTATACGGTTTTGGATTCTAGTGACTTTCGTTACATAAATATACAAAAATATCGTTTTTGATACAATTTTCGATAGTGGATATTTAATATCGATATATCGATATATCGGATCAAAATATATCGGCTAAAAATATCGATATTTTAAATCAAAAATATCGATATATCGATATTTTTTCAACAAGCCTACATCAACTGCGCTCATCGGCCGCTTTGATAATGATGTCACTTTTAATTGGTTGAGTTATGAAACGAAAATTACGCGAGGTCTGCGCTCATTGGTCGCTTCGATTATGAACTCTGTTTTCTATATTGGTTGTGTTTAGTAAAGTTTCGCTTCTACCGCTTGTAAATTGCACTCGAATTTTTTTGAAGTGTAAACTTCTTTGGCACCGTTGTTATTTGAAACTCGATGAAATGAAAAATAGCGACACAAAAAAGACACAAACACATAAATCTATAGTATTTAACCTGCAAGGGAGTGAGATAGTATAAACGGTCTCCTCTTTACGCGGTTCTTCTTCTTCTTTTGTATGTTGGGGGGTCAGAGGGGGACATCTAAGTCTGCGAGTCAGTCTAGGGCCTCAGGCGTTGCCCTGTGGACCTCATCAATCCCGCGGGCATTCGTTGACCACATGTTCGGTTTCCTGCACCTCACCGGAGTGGTCTATCGGACTCCTCTTTGTGCGGTGCTTCGTAGCCTCCCCACTAGGTGTGAGCGTTATTTAACGAGACTAGTTACAATAACTAGTTTCGCGGCATGTAACGGAAATAACTAGTCTCGCTAAAATCACAAGTAGTTATTTTTGTAAATGCGTTATTTCTGTGTTGGGTGTGATGTGAGTAATTGAGTACAGAGTAGTTTCGCCGCGTTTCGCGTTCCGCATAGTTGCGTTTACCGGCCGGCCGAGCGTGCGAGATTTTGAATGGAACATTTTCGAGTAAGCGGGAGTGGGTTCCGTTTCTGGGAAACGAGCCACCATTTTTTGAATTTAAAGTAAAATAATTCAGTTTGTTTTAGTTCGTCGTTGTACTTGTGTATAATTTTGAGTACTTTCGGTAAATTTTCGATCTTACTGTCAACGCTTATTACGAATAATTTTAAAAAAAAACACCTTTAGATTCACCTTAATTACTTTAAAAGGAAACTTTTTGCATTTGGGGTGGCGAAAAATAATGCATTTTAAATTATAGTTAACACTAAATAATCATAAAAACATTTAATGCAGTCAGTTCTAAGCCTGAATAAAGTATGAAGGGAAGTTAATTTCATATACGTTGATTTCACTGTATAGCTACAAACACTTAGATAGTGCTTAAATTTATTTTCGTTTCGTGTGTAACTTTATAGTTGGTGGAGGTATACAGTTTCGTGTGCAACTGAAGCTGAATGAAAATAACTAGTTACAAAAATAACCTGTTTCGAAACAGATTATGCCGACCAAGAGACTGGTTTCGTTACGTTTCTTGAAAACGGCGTAACGACCCACGTCTACTCCCCACTCTTGTCTTCTTTAGGTTTATGAAGGTTTCGCTTCTACCGCTTGTGAATAGCACACTCTATACTTTTTATAATCCGAAACTAACGGAAAGAAAAACACATATTTGGATTGATTCATGTTGTGAAGTTGATGAGATCGATTCAAATTATTATTCGATTCACGATTATTTTTTTTATAATCCAAACATTTGATATTTGTTATACCTTGAGATTAAACATATTCGAGTGCGACCAATGAGTGCAGACCTATTGTAATTTCCGTTTCATATCTCAACCAATAGGAGCCTTTAAAAGTGACATCATACTCAAAGCGGCCAATAATCGCAGTTGAAGTCGAAGGTGCAGTAATAGTCATTTCCGTTTCATCTAAAATCCGAATCACAGCAGGGCTATAGAAGTTTCACTTCAAAATCTTTAAATTCGCAAATGCGTGAAATTCATAATTATGTTTGTCAACAGAAACCTTTAAAAATTATGCTTATTACAGGATATATTCATGATTGTGTTTTGAAAGTTCGTAACAATAATCATTATATTTGGATAATTTATATATTTGCATACATGCGCGGTCATCCATTCAATTTCCAACATTCGCCATTTCAAGAAACGCATTCAAGCCAAGCCATTATCTTGGAAGAAATGTCAACAAATGTACCAAACGAAAATAACCGTGCGTCGAGATTAACAAAATCCTCTTCCAATTTGAACCAGTGCCCTAAATTAAATTCTTCGTACATTTCCGACAGACGAGCATGGATCAGTATCACGTTTACCGTTTCGTAATTACAATAATTTACAGAACATTTAGGAAGTTTGACAGAACAGATTAAAGAATGAAAAACATTCTCTTTAACAATGTGGCTATTTTTGATATTCTTTGAATACTTTTCTTGTTAGCGTCAGTCCACTATCTGCCCACGAAACAATACAACATTCAGAGCATGTGAAAAAACAAAACAAATAGTGTTAAACTGTACAAAAATTCGGAAGACCCTTTTAATTAAGAAAATAGAGTGGAATCCGTTTATAATGACATCGAAGGGAAATGACAAACACGTCGAACTAAGCGGACGTCACACAAAGCATTTTGTAGAAAATAAATAACCTCCTGTTTTTGTTAGGTGTATATGATTTTATTTATTTTAATAGAGAGAAACGTTGAATAATAAGACTCGTGACGTACTACGCATGCGCCGAATGTCATCAGGCGTCACGTGACTAGACGTGTGTCGTTACGCCGTTTTCAAGAAACGTAACGAAACTAGTTTCTTGGTCGGCGTAACCTGTTTCAAAAAAGGTTATTTTTGTAACTAGTTATTTTCATTCAGCTTCAGTTACACACAAAACTGTATACCCCCACCAACTATAAAGTTACACACGAAACGAAAATAAATTAAAACACTCTCTAGTATCTAAGTGTTTGTAGCTATACAGTGAAATCAACGTATACGAAATTAACTTCCCTTCATACTTTATTCAGGCTTAGGACTGACTGCATTAAATTTCTTTATGATTAATTTTGATAAAATTTAAAATGATAAAATTTCACTTTACGCAATTGAAATTTAAAATGCATTATTTTCCGCCACCCCAAATGCAAAAAGTTTCCTTTTATAGTAATTAAGGTGAATCTAAAGGTTTTTTTCTAAAACTTGTTCGTAATAAGCGTTGACAGTGCGATCGAAAATTTACCGAAAGTGCTCAATATTATACACAAGTACAACGACGAACAAACTGAATTATTTTACTTTAAATTCAAAAATTGGTCCTCGCTTCCCAGAAACGGAACCCACTCCCGCTTACTCGAAAATGTTCGATTCAAAATCTTGCACGCTCGGCCGGCCGGTAAACGCAACTATGCGAAACGCGGCGAAACTACTCTGCAATCAGTTACTCATATCACACCCAACACAGAAATAACGCATTTACAAAAATAACTACTTACAATTTTATCGAAACTAGTTATTTCCGTTACATACCGTGTATTTAGTTATTGTATCTAGTTACGTTAAATAACGCCCACGCCTACACGTGACCCTCCCGAACACTGCCGAAGGTGTCAGGAATCATGTCGGTCACTATAACCGACATAATTTTTTCACAAAATTAGGACATAATTTAATAAAAATGCGACATGTCATTATATTCGACTTTGTTATAAAGAATTTCATATGAAAACCAAACGTCGCTATGTAATTACTTCGTATTAGGCGGTTGGTCAATATAGGCGGAGTCATAATAAGCGGATTCTACTGTATATATTTATACAGTAAGAACACCGAAACAATGATATTATAAAGAACAATTGAAGAGGAAGTTAATACTAACAAATAATCTAAACTAAAATGTGGAAAAAAACAAGACACCGAAAAATAAAAATGTAACGGTTGCAACTGGGACTCGAACCCAGGATCCCTTGTCTTATAGGGACAAACGCCTTAACCAACACGTGTACATACATACTAAACAATTTGCCACGTCAGAACAGGTTGTTTCTAAGATTCGTTCTTGAGTTCAACGGCTCGGCTATGACAACATAGTATCTTCATGTTCCAGGTTCATTCCCTCCTTTCCCCAAAACCACCTTCCACACAGCAACCCAAAAGATGACAGAGGCCCTGCATGAAATGGTTTTTTTCAGGGTCTCCTACGTGTAGAGTTAATGATTAAAAAATGTTATATGTATATAATACTAGCAGACCCGGACACACGTTGCTGTGGCCAACGAAACAGAACGCCACGCCATTACCCAACCTTAATAACCAACGCTATCTGTTAAAACAAATCCACACCGCCCGCATGCCAGCCTGCTGCCCGCTGCCCGCTTGCCAGCCCGCTCCTTTTATTCATGTATTTCCAACAATTTACACAAAATATTGACAAATTATATACCTAATAACCTTTATTATGAATCACTCAATCTATTGGTGAAAACCGCATGAAAATCCGTTGGTTAGTTTAAAAGATCTAAGCGCACAGACAGCGGTAGCGACTTCATTTTATACTATGTAAAGAAGATCATTAGAAATTTTAAAAACAGAGATGAGTAGATTTAGATCTTGGCATTACTATGTGTTTTTAAAGTTTTAACGAAATTCTTGATTTTACTAAACTATATATATACATTCCATGAAAAACCTATAATAATTTCCAATAATTCTGTTAAGATTTTTGGTTTTATAATAATACTAAGTATGTACATTCCATGATAACCTTATAACAATTTTCAATAATCTATTTAATCTATCTATCTATCTATCTATATCTTCTATCTTCTTCTTCTATATCTATCTATCTATATATTTAAATAAAAATGAATCGTCGAAATGTATGTACGCGCATAACTTCCGAAGTTCTGCACCAAATTGGATAATTCTTTTTTTTGTAAGTTCGATATTGTCAGGACAAGGTTTGTATAAAACTACTGGTGAGTTCTGGCATTATGAAATTTGTATAAAAAAACTGCAATAGGTGTCACGCGAGCTGTTTTAAAACTGAATGTACCGGGAATGAATGTATGGAATGTGGAAGGGGGAGGGGAACTCGGGTAGGGGATTCGCAGGGCGGGGGAGGGGAACCAAGGAGGGGGGAGGGGAAATCGGGAAGGGGGTTCATGGGATGGGGAAAAGGGGGGAGTGAAGTGGGGAGAGGGAAGGTGGGGA
This sequence comes from Limnephilus marmoratus, assembly GCA_917880885.1. NCBI lineage: Eukaryota > Metazoa > Arthropoda > Insecta > Trichoptera > Limnephilidae > Limnephilus > Limnephilus marmoratus. The sequence continues at coordinate 42,217,618 of OU862928.1, forward strand.
AGGCGGAGTGGGAACGCGAGAGGGGAAGGGGACGAATGGGAAAGGACACGCAGGGAGAAACAATTTCCTTATTAAATGGCATAGCAACGCATGCCGGGTACCAGCTAGTTCTTTTATATTTTTGGTTTTACGACATTTTGCAAATCCCACTATAACCAACAATTTACAATAATTTTATCTAGATACTGTATACTTATGTTTTTATGATTATGTGCATGCATGTATATACACATACACATGTATACGCATGAATTTATATGTACCCGTCACCCGTCTCACAACAATTCTTGTCTAGTGAGGCGGGTTACTTACTTGTTTGTATATGATAATTTTATTTCAATAAACGCCCGGGTTGTCAGCAATTAAAAAAAAAAAGTTCACAAAAACAAAATTAAAAAAGACATATTTTTTCAATTGTTTTTAGAGTATGTTTATCTTTCTCCCGTTTTAATTTACCCTTTATAACATTACCTGCCCATTCCCTGAATCGACTAATTTAAAGTAGGTAAATTATTAACGACCAAAACCATTCCGCGTATACCAATATCGAGTCTGTTCCCAGAAATCTCCATTAAACCGACCTAACTTGAAGTAATGAGAACGGGCCCATCGATTTGTCGGTTCATTTGTTCGCTGGCCATTTGGAACTGATTGCTAATTACTTCTTATTAAATTTAATTATGAAATCAATGCGTAAAAATTAATGTTGAATGCGGTTAGAATATTATAGTCATTTTTCGAAATAGGTTCTTAATTTTTAGGTGGACGAATTTCTTAATTTTTGTTAACAATAATTTGATCGATGATCAACACCATTTTGATATCTCAGACATTTGACCGGTCTCCTGATTTTTTATTATTATTTACTAGCTGGTTCCCGGCATGCGTTGCTATGCCATTTAATAAAGATATTGTTTCTCCCTGCCTGTCCTTTCCCATTCGTCCCTCTCCTGCATCCCCTTCCCCTCTCGCATTCCCACTCCATCTCCTCCACCTTCCCTCTCTCCATTCCACTCCCCCTTTCCCCCGTCCCGCGAATCCCCCTCCCGAGTTCCCCTTCCCCCTCCCAGGTCCCACTCCCCCTACCTGGTTCCCCTCCTCCTACCAGGTTCCCCTCCCCCCTTCCTGCAAACCCCCTACCCGTGTTCCCCTCCCCCTTCCCCTCTCTCGCATTCCATACATTCAGTTTTCAAACAGCTCGCGTGCCACCTATAGCATTTTTTTTTACAAATTTCATAATGCCAGAGTTCACCAGAAGTACCTTGTCCTGACAATAAAGAACACACAAAAAAAGAATTATCCAATTTGGTGCAGTCGTTCGAAAGTTATGCGCGTACATACATTTCGGCAATTCATTTTTATTTATATAGATAGATAGATATAGATAGAAGATAGATAGATAGATAGATAGATAGATAGATAGATAGATAGATAGATAGATAGATAGATAGATAGATAGATAGATAGATAGAAGAGAAGATAGAAGAAGAAGATAGATAGGTAGATAGAAGATAGATAGATATATATAGTTAGATAGAACACAGATACACCAAATAACTAGGTTGTAAAGTTTTTACAAGTTTTTCGACTCTCTCACGTGCATTTGCCCGTGTTATGGTAATCGAATCGATTCTCGGCTCGCTTCAGCGTTTGATAAAACAGTGATTAGATTTTTCAAACTTTTTGTATGAATATCGCACCAAAGTACCAACAGCCTTCTTGACAAGCAATCCGAGAGTCACGGGTTCAAATTCCGGTGTGCACAAATAAATTTTATTTAATAAATTTGTGTTATTTTACAAATAATTAATTTAAAAAATAATATAAGGTATATTTGCGGCACGTTCCAGGGTGTAAGATATTCTTAGTACCGACCTTTTGTGAGACAACCATTCACAATTGAAATGGCTTTAGACGTGTTTGGTGATCTCATTGGATCCAGACGGGAGCAGTTGGGACTCTTGTGCGCGATTCTAATAAAAATAAAAATAAATTAAAACTGCTCTCAATCGTCCAGAGCCTGTGGAACTATAGCATCCCCGATTGGGGTACGCTGTGAGGCTTAAGGGGGTGGGGAGGGAATGATAAAGATATCTTCTGGAAGGATTGCTAAACACGGCTAAAACTATTTAGGTAAGTTTTCAATTCTGGAGCGTGGTCTTTCACCAGGGCGATACTGGTTAAATCTAACAACCTAGTCATAAAGGTGATTCGCTACGTTTTGTGACTTAGCAAGGGTGCAGGCCGGATCGGGAGACTGGTTGAGCGAGACCTTTACTCTTCAGCAGGACTACGTCCGTCACTTCTGGATACACAGACCTCCCCGATTCCTACCCACCTCTCACACCCTTTTCTTTACCGGAATTTCCTCTCCTTTCTTTCCTAAATAGACCCTCCACATGGCATTACCAATGATGAAAAAGGCCCTGAAGATAATTATTATTCTCAGGGTCTCGTGTGTGGAGCTAATTTATTTTATTTTTATTATTTTTTTTTTATTTATTAGGGACAATCAATAGATATTTTGCATTTATAATATTTACATTAATAATACACATAATATCCAATAATTATTTTCACATAATTAAAAGTATAAATAAAAAGTAAGGGTTCTGTACCCGTAAGAAGTTAACAAACATATAACCTTAAAAATTGTAAAAAAAAGATATAAAAACGCATTATAAACTATAAAATAAACTAATAATCTGCTTATTAAATTTCAAAACATAAAGTAGTCAGAGTCAGATATCTATTCTCACTACACAGCAATAATAATATGTACATACCTTCAACTCCGAGTGACCATAATACTAAGTCGAATGACAAGTAACTAGAAATGATTCTCAGCAAGAACATGATAACTTGCAAAAACGGTCAAAAAATGATTTAATGTTTATTTATTTATTTATTTATTAACGCCCTTTTTCGGGGCTTTTACAAAATGAAATAGTAAGAAATACACAGTATTTATTTTACATAACTGAACTGCCTTCGTAACAATATTTTATATTTGTTTAAAGATAAATTGAAGATGTCCACTGACTTGGTATAATTGTTTCCCTCCATTAGTATTCTGGGCAAAGAGGAATACATATGGTAGTTAGTTCCAAAATTACTGCACTGAAATAAATCCTGACTCCTAGTATTACGTATTGGAATCCGGAAGCTTATCAATTCGAGCAATATCGGACTGTCAACTAAATCATTTAGAATTTTATACAGAAATACTACCAAGTCAGTGAAAGTTCTTCTGTCTGACAATTTGAGCATATTCATATCATTCAAAATAGTATTGTAGTTCAACATAATTGCTGGAATACCCATTTTAAAATTAAGAAAACGTAAGAATTTGTTTTGTATTCTTTCAACAGCTTGGACATGTATATTGTAATATGGGTTCCAGACGGGAGAATTGTATTCAAGTTGACTTCTAACATATGAAAAATATAACAGTTTTATACACTTAATATTGTTAAAATTTCTAGTTAGCCTAGTTATAAATCCCAACATTTTTAAGGCCTTATTAGAGATTTCTGTTATGTGGTTAACAAATGAAAGATTAGATTGAAAAGTGATGCCCAAGTCTTTAATTTGTGTTAATGTCTTCAGAGTATTGTTATCAATGTTGTAATTGAAGATCACTGGATTTTTTATTCGAGAAAATCTAACTATATGACATTTTGAGATATTTAAGTAAAGTCTATTTTCATTACACCAAATTAACATATTTTTTTTAAGGTACTTAAATTTTTAACGTACCTACGCGTTTTATAAATTTTAAATTAAATATTCCACTAGAAAACTTGAAATATAATTTATTATTAAATATTCTGAAAATACACACACTAGAAGACAGACGTAAAATAAACGACTTATTATTTTTATTCAAAATACTTAACTTGATTGTTTTTTATTCAAAATACTTAACTTAATTTGATTGTTGCGAACTACTGCAACTCATAAACTTAAGAATACCGACAGTAACTACACGACAAAATACACTATTCTACTGTAGCATTCATAAGCGGAACTACATTGCCCACTCTCCGATACAACGATTTCACACTATTGGAAATCAGTACTTAGGTGATATTGACATATTTAACATAAACTTGGCGAATTTTGTTGATCTTGTAAAAATCTTATTCCAAAACTATTCCTAAACATATCTGTATTTCTAAAAACCTATGAAATCGCTGTATTTTTGTTTTTATATGACTTGCGTGCTTTTATCAAATATTATTTTCTCTCCCCCCTCCCGTATTCGCCTCCCGCGGATCCCATTCCCGAGTTCCTCTCCCCCACCCGAGTTACCCTCTCACCTCCTGGGTTCCCCTCCCCTTCTCCCGCGAACCCCCCTCCCGAGTTCCTTTCCCAAGATCCCCTCCCGAGTTCTCGTCCCGAGTTCCCCTCCCGAAATCCCCCCCCCCCTCCCCTCCCCCCACTCCTCCTTCACCCCTCCCGCATTCCATACATTCAGTTCCGGTAAATTCAGTTTTCAAACAGTTCGCGTGGCACCTATTGCAATTTTTTATTTCAAATTTCATAATGCCAGAGCTCACCAGTATATATAGAAAACTTCGCGCACAACAACTCACCAAAATTTGATCGCAATCTCGATTGGATCCCAGTCTACCATACCGAATGGAAGAACGTCAAATTTTTGGCAGGAAAGTAGGTAGAACAGTTTATATAGGAAAATGAAATTGTTGTTTTTACTTTCTTCCTTGGAATTTTTTCATATTATCTTATATTAAACCTTCCCTGGACTACGACAAACATTTCGAAACCAAAATCAGCTAAATTTGCCCAGCCGTTCTCGAGTTTTAGCCAGACAAACGAACAGCAATTGATTTTTGATTCTCGTGCTCTCTGTCCTTTCCCATTCGTCCCCGCTCTCCTTCCTCCTCCCCTTCCCCTGACACGTTTCCTTCCCCTCCAGGGAATACCCTCCCGCTCCTGCCTTCCCTGCCTGCTACTAAACAACATGAAATACAGAAATTATTTCAACTATTGGCGCGCCACTTATTGTAATTTTTTTATATAAATTTCATAATGCCAGAGTTCACCATTATACACAGAAAACTCCGCGGGCATGCGAACAACAACTCGCCAAAGTTTAAACGTAATCCGATGAATGGTGAAGTAAATAATTTCATAACGCCAGAGCTCTATTACATACAGAAACCATCGCGGACATGCGCATATCAAATCCCCAAAGTTTCATTGCTATCGGATGAATGGTTTAGGAACACATAAGGGACAAACAAAGAAACATCCATTTTTATACATTAAAATTATGGGCATTGATGCTAATCACGGACATATGAATATATCTGGACCTGCCCTAAGTGATAAAAACGTATTATTTCCCCCTCGCCATGGAACCGGCTGGAGCTCCTCCTTGGCGCCAGTTCGCCCCATGTGGAGGGGATAGAGAATCGCTTGAATCTAAAATGTGTGACGTCATCATTCTTGCCGTGGGCAGCGCGAAGCTAACATCTATACATTTAACGAAAAAATAACACGCCAAAACAGTAGCTTGTGCTATACAACATACCTACATATCAGTGTGCACATAAATGTGGGCGGTTCCTTAGTGTGCTCGTCGCTGGTTACAGGGGTAAGTAAATTATGAAACATTTGTAAAAGTGTCTTAACTAAACACGGCAAAAAAATATTGCTATGTGAAAACGGGCGAATCTTTTTGGGGTGTACATTTGGCCTACGCAAATATTTTATTATCGTGGCAAGCAATTCGCGCTCCCATGTAAAAAGGTCTATTCATTCAAAGCAGATTTTGCTTTTAAGAACTAAATGATGATATTATAATGCGAGATGCCTATATACTGTCAGATTAATTTTTCAACCAATGACAGTCATCTTCCCCTCTTCGTACCGCCATAGTTGATTTTTCCCCTCACCTGTTATTTCTGGTCTATTGAATTTGGATGTCTATGATGCTAATACAATATTTGAATTATTGCAGTAAGTTAGCTCGAGGTAGCGGCAAAACCCAAATGAACCAACCGGGCATATTTGCAAAACAGATCATTATATAAGTCATTACTCATTACCTACTGCACTTGAAAATGTCACTAATTGTATCTTCATATGAATTTAATTAAGTTTTGAGGTTAGAAGACTTCCTATGATTGCAAATATGTAATTAACATTTTGATCGTTCAGTTGAATTAGTTAGTTAATTCATTAGTCAGACATCTCCAAATACTAAGTTTTGAGAAGAGGAAAGCAATATTCACCATAACACCATAAATCAAATATTATGTACACTTGTCTGTGCTTTACTATATATATAGGTATATAAAAAGGATGTTTGTGGTCGCACTCTTCCGAAAAAGCTCGATGGATTTTTATTAAAATTTGGGGTTATACGTATTTTTTACGCCAATTAAAAAAAATTAAAAAAAAATATATATTTCTAAAAAATAGAAAAAATTCTGGTCAGGGACACCCTAATCACCTAGCGGTACGAAATATACTTTACGAACTATTCTCATACCTAACAAATATACATTAAAAAAATCATAAAAATCGGTCGAGCCGTTTCAGAGGAGTGCGACCACAAACACCGTGACACGAGATTTATATATACATTTACTAAACTCCAAACGGGAGTTCTTGAGGTAAATTATTTCCCCCAAGGCTTGTGACTAGGTGACTAGGTACCTACCTGACAAGTTCGCGTTATTTTTTGTGAAATTCGCATTTTTTTAGCGAAATTCGCGTTATGTTGGGTGAGTCTCGTTATTTTTGGAAAAATCTGTGGTATGTAGCATAAATGATGCTTTCGATATTTTAGGTTAAAAATCCGAAATCGGAAATAAATTACAGTAAGCGACTTGTCGAAGCTGCGTTCCAATTTATGGATTTTCAATCTTGTCAAAACCGTATTATATACAAAGACGATTATAGATTAGTTGTTATTTTAAAATTCCGTAAAATTTAGATCCTTGAAATAAATCGCGTTGTCGCAAACGCGATTATTTCATAGCCTATGACATAATTGGGGACTGTAGGTTATCCACCACTTACCCGCCCTGGTATAAGTAACAGATGGTTACTCCTTCGAGGCTCTCGCAAGATTCTATTTTTTTTGTTAAACGAAGCTACATTTATTTATGTTGAACGAATCTAGACCGCCAGTGTCCTTGCATACGTTGTTAGTAAGCAGTATGTAAGTGACAGGAAAAACAAAATGCAAAAACTAGGTTAGTAAGACAAAGATAAATTAAACATATTTGGGGATGCTGCATGCAAGGCCTTTTAAAAGAAAGTACGGAATGCACCCAGGCCTTGAAGAGATCTATTTAATATCATTTTGTGGTCCAGTGGCCGAGTGGTCAAAAGCGTTAGCTTCCTAATCATAGCACAAGCTATGTTATAATGATGTGAGTATTGAAAATTGAAATGTTGTCTGGATGTGCGTTTAAAGAAAAAGAAGACTGTAGCCTTCAAGCCTTCATCTTCTTCTTTTTCCAATAGTGTAGACTAGATCACAATGGATGTATAAAGCTCACTACTACGAATTTTGTGGTTGAGTGTTCAAATCCGCCCGTGAATGAGTAAATTTTATTTTTTTCATTTGTGATATTTTACAATTAATTCACTAAAAATAATTAATACCACCCATATTACATTGGAAGATGCTTTCAGTAACGCCCTGGTGAATGACCATCATTCAAAATTCAAACGTTGCTTGACGGCCGGCGTGATCTACGGTAAGGTTTGTGACTCTCAATCCGATAGTCGCGGGATCGAATCCCGTCGTAGACAAATAAATTTTAATTAATTTATTTTATGTTATTTCACAAATAATTCAAATTAAAATAATATAAAGTATATTTGCATATTTGTATATTTGGAAGATATTCTCAGTATCGCCCTGGTGTAAGATCACCATTCAGCATTGAAACGTTGCTTGAAATGGCTTTAGTCGTGATTGGTGACCAGCTCTGAGTAGCTAGGTGTCTCCCCACCTTCCTCTTCCCCACCTCATTCCCCTCCCCACTTCCTTCAGCCTCACAACATACCCCAATTGGAGATGCAATAGTCTCACTGACTCCAGACGGGAGCAGCTGAGACTCTTGTGAGATATTCATATAAAAAAGTGGCTTTCGTTGTGTTTGATGACCGGATCTGAATAGCCAGGTAGGTACTTCCCCATCTTCCTCTTTTTTCCATCTCCTTCCCCTCCCCACTACTCTCAGTTTCAAAACACACCTCAATTGTTTCACATGCTCCAAATGGTTGGAAGCAGTTGGGACTCTTGTGTGACCACATAAAAAAATAATAATAAAATTAAATAATTTCATAACTCCTTTTTACATCTATTTTAGCCTGCTACGGTTGACTAGAATTATTTTACCCACTGAACAAAACATCTAGAAATGTAACATGTATCTGTAAATGTAACAAAGGTAGTGTGGCAATATTAATTTAAATAAGACCTTTCGAATCCAGACCAGTCAATTATTATTAGTAGAAAAAAACGATTCCCCTAAAGGCCTATTTCATCTTTGGGATGCTTTATGAAGGGTCTTTTAAGGAAAGGAAGGAGAGGAAGTTCTGGGACGGAAAGAGGTATGAGGGGTGGGTAGGAATCTGTGGTCAGTGTCTCCAGGCGAGACGGACGCATAAAACCATCCCTGTCCCTATAAAAAGCGATATTCCGTTTCCTATATAAAGAGAGTCCTGCTGGAGATATCAAAATGTATTTTTTTACATTAGCTCCACACAGGAGGACCTGAGAAAAATAAATTCCCCCTAGGGCCTATGTCATCTTTGGGGATGCTGTGTGGAGGGTCTTTTTAAGGAAAGAAAAAACAGGATGGGAAGGAAAAGTGTATGAGGCGTGGGTAGGAATCTGGGGGTCAGTGTGTCCAGGGTAGGCGGATGTGTGAATCCATCCCTCCCACTGTATTGTAAGGCAATGCCAATGGTTCGATAGAGTCCAACTGGAGAGATCAAAAGATTTTCCTCAACCAATCTTTCCACATTCGGCCCGCCATGCTGTAGATGGGCAGACGCATCCGTCACCAAGTCCTAGACAAACCTCATCCCCACGAACCCGGGCACCCCAGCTTAGTCACCAAACGTAGGGAACCACTTGGGGTGACCTATGGCAGAGGTGTTGGTTGTCCAATAAATGGTTACCGGGGCGGCGCTACCCATTCCCGCCTCCCAAATTCAAGTCTCCTTCAACCAGTCTCTCCCGATTCGGCCTGCCACGCAGCTGGTGGGCAAATGCATCCATCGCCAATGACCTCACCCCATGAGCCCGGGCACCCCAGCTGAGTCACCACATGTAGCGAACCACTCGGGGTGACCTATGGCAGAGGTGTTGGTCATTTAATAAATTGTTCCCGGGTGACAGTACCCGTACACCCCTCCCAAATTGCCTCATCAATTTCACCCGAAATAAAAAATAAAAATATCGTACTTCAGGAACACATACACGCCCACAACATACTTATAACGGTTTTGTCTTTTCAGTATACCCTATTTTCTGCAACGGTTGTTTCCATAATATCCTTATAAATACACTGGATTCTGGAATCGCGTTTGCTCCCTTAAAAAAATAACTGTAAAAATTCTTCGAAAATGTAGGTAGGCGCATTATAATAATTTGTTTATGGTACAGGTAGCCGATAACTCTATAACCTTTATGGCGTCTGCCTTCAGCACTTCGAGTACCTCTTTTGTCTATGATATTCTGAGTACTTAACCAAATTATTCAGTGAGGTATAATTATACGTTACTCGTGTTTCTGCAGGAATATCAGGGATCAATAACATTTTTGGTCAGATTTTATTAAAATTAGATCCTGGTTCCAGAACAATAATATTACTTGTAGAGAACTTTGTAAATGATGGTAAATAGGGTAACGGCTGCGCAAAGTTTTCATACAAAACTTAAATTTGGATTTGATGCCAAAATACGTAACCAAACTGAATAATCATTCTTTTAATGAAAAGATTTAGCAAGTATCTAGTATTGATATGTGCCACTTTTATACATTACTTTATACATACCTACTAAATTAAAAAAATCATATATTTATATTAACCTGTATTTTACTTTTTATCTCACTTTTGCAGGATTTATAAAAAAAATCGTAAAGTTTAAAACCCTGCGAATCCTGTGTGTTTGTTACTTTGAAACTCCGTGCGAGGTACTTATTCGAGTCAACATAGAATATTTTCTTTTGTATATTATCTGTGGTATTTTTGAAAATGAAAGGTGCGTATCTATGGAAAAAGGACTTAATTTTAACCGTTAACAGCTGATCAAAAATTCGACTAGAAAAAAATGTTTTTAATATTTATTTTTAACATCGTTCTAAAATAGTCTACGATGTTCGGATTTGCAACATCTATTGTCATAATAGATAAAGCATTTCAATAGCTTCGTTTTAAAATAAATGGCTGGCATGGATATGTTTTAAATAATTACAATAAATGTTTTGCGAATGGTAAGAAAATGTGGTCGAATTTTGTTCCGCTATCAATCACAGAAAAATAAAAGTGGTCCATTTTTCGACCATAATCGCTCCAGTGGTTAGGTAATGTTGTTTATTTTTAAAATTTGCTCTTTTTTATGCATAGGTATGTGATAAAATATATAATAAAAAATAAAAATGATTCACAAAAGCATTTTGGCGGGCCCTAATTTAAATTAAAAATGACCGATTTTGCTTTTGACCAGAACACAAATATGTCGTGAATAAATTGAAATTTGTACCCGAAAAGCGGTTTATTTACAAGGTTTTATTTATTTTTCATTAAAGGCATAGAAGCTACAGCAAGATTATTTTTTAGTAATTACAATTAACTCACAAAAAATGCCAAAGTAAAAACCATAAAAATTGAATTCTTTAATGGCCTATATTTCATAATTTAAAAGAAATATAAGTAACGTACGTGTTTACTTCATGCTATGTTACGAGTAAAATATTAAAATTAAAATTAACGTTTTAAGAGGAAACCGGGCGGCGTTTTGTTCATACAAACGTATTTCCTAATTTCCTCCGTAGGTTTTGACACTAATGCATTTTTTTTTGTTTTGATTTTGAATTATTCGCGTACAATAAAGTTTTAATTACAAAATAGGAACTGATATGAGAACCTACCAATAAAGTAGGCACCAGAATTATACAGTACAAACATAATAATTTTTTTTATTTCAAATATGTATTTCTTTTGTCATAAATTTTTGACAGATCTAAAACTGTATCTGAATTACCGATGATTTTTAAAGTTTTACTAATATTTAATGATATTAATTTGAAAGGTAAATTTCGGATCCATAATTATTTTTTGAGGCAAACATGTATTAAAAAAATGAGTGTGCTTTAAACCACACGACTGAAGTAAAACTTCTTTAGCTCCATCTATATGATAGGAAGAGAGAAAGAAAATGTGCGCGCGCACTGATCTCTCTTGCTCCTACAGTGTGGCCTGCACTGTGTCTTAGATATACGAAACGTAAATGGTTATGAGAGAAAGAGAGAAAGAAAATGTGTGCTCGCACTTCTCTCTCTTGCCCGTACAGTAATATACTAAACGTAACTCTCTCTCTTTCTATCTTCACTAACTTATATCTCCCTCTCAACTACCGTTCGCCTCGCTTTTCGTAACGCTCTCGTCAAGCATTCACCAGCTTACTCCCCAAGTCAAGCGGGCGTAAATAAGTTTTGCTTCAATAATTTCAGCTTCACAATATTTCCTGAAATTATAATAAATATCACGTGAATTATCACATGTCTGTGATAGTGAATAAATAATTAGATCAATCTACCTACACACAGTTTGCATTAAAATGTTACTGAATCTATCGAATCTCAAATAGTTATTTACAAAAAAAAATAACTAAATAAAAATTGAATGTTAATATATTTAAATTTAAATCATCACTGAATTTAAATGTTGTCTACCCCTAATTTCTAGCAAAACCCCCTCCATTCATTATTCCGCCAACCACAACAATTATCCCTTCGTTAATCCTTTGCTATACAGTTTAGTTATCGGTGTATCTCTCAAGAGTTAGCATTGAACTAGCAAAACGATATATTACACTAGAGACATAACCTCTCCATTTGACGTATCGAATAAACAATATAAAGTTACAACACACGGATCAAATATTTACCACCGGCATTAATTCGCCACTTGCTAATTAATCGAAACACCGCGAAGATTGTATTCGGAATATACCAAGCGAGTTCTTGTGTACTTTTGACACGTCTTTGCTAATTTATCGAATGATTTACATTATTATTTCAATGTGTTATTAACGTGAAACAGCGAACAGAAGTGATTTTCTATACCAGTTTGCGTGTGACACGCGCCCAGGAATGGGTATCGCTCATTGCGACAGTGACAAGTTATACAAGTGAATAACATTGAAAGACAGTTCAATTTCGTGAAAATATTGCATTGTTTCGAACAGCAGATGTATTTGTGACAAGTTCATTTCGTCGTAAAAGAGTGTTACGATCTAAATAAAAAAAATAATGCAGTTCAACGTAAAATTCACACAGTTTTAAATATTTGACAATTTTTGTTTGACAGTTTGCGTAAAATGGATGTCTTTTTAGTGTTTTGTGTTATTTTTGGATTACTTTTAAAGTTGGCAAGTGCGCAAGGTCCTGTTTCACCTTGTCCTCAAATATTTCGATATGAAAACGATGGTTATCGGTGGTTTGGTACCATCGAAGCACCGAATCCTCCACCTTATGGATCTGAAATGACCATTCAGATCAGAATGGCTATTAGAGCTCGTCTCCCGTCAACTTATGTTGGGAAAATAGAGCTAGCAGACGAAAGAGACGTGGTTTTGCAAAAGATAGCGCAAACTTGGCCTATCAAGTACAGAGTGACGTTTCCTCTGACCTCGCCACTTCCCTCTGTTATGAAGATCACATTTGCTGGAAAAATACTCTGTTCTGGTGATCCTCCTTACGGAAGATTCATCACAGCCATTGATCTGGAGCATACCTTGCATTCTGGAGCATCAGCCATCAAGAATAGTCCAAGAGAAAAGCTGGTTATCGGTGGAGCAATTCCTACAATACTCCCTTCACAAACTTATAAGGACTTCAATAGTAATCAAAATAATAAGATTGTTCCTCCTAGTTCGCAGAATCCCATTATTGACGTGAGGAATACGTTTACTGGTGATGATGAAATTGTTTTCAGGGCTGATCCTCCAAAACCAGTGATTACGCAAGCTCAATACTACCAAGAGAGCATCTGTGGAACCACATTGATAGAAAACCCTCTCATCTTGCACGGAGACTTCGCTTCCAAGGGTGATTGGCCTTGGCTTGTAGCGATGTTCCTGAAGAAGCCGAGAGGGCTTGAGTTCATCTGCGCCGGCAGTCTCGTTTCGGAGAACAAAGTGGTAACAGCTGGACACTGCGTGAAGAAAAAGAACGGATACAAAATCAACCCTGATGATCTAGTGCTGAAAATAGGGGTTCACAACATCCAAGACTGGACCGAAGAAACATCAGTAACAAAATCAGTCTTAAACATAAAGATACACGAGCAATACGACATTGGTGCAATCCTCAACAATGATATAGCAGTCTTGACACTGAGTACTTCAGTAACATTCACAGACTACATCAGGCCTGTGTGTTTATGGACAGGGGATTCAAATCTTGAATTAGTTGTTGGAAAGGTTGCTTCAGTTGTGGGATGGGGCAAAGACGAAAAAGGAGCCCCGGCAACACCAGAACCGAAGGTTGCAAAGGTCCCTATTGTTTCAACAACAACATGCAAAGCCTCAAAGGTGGAATTTTTTAGGCTTACATCAGACACTACCCTCTGTGCTGGGGCGAGGGATGAAAGTGGTCCATGCAATGGAGATTCTGGAGGAGGTCTCTACATGAGACACGGAGGCAGATGGGTGCTTAGAGGGATTGTTTCCAAGTCTTTGAAAGACCCGGATTCGTACAGCTGTGACCTGAAAGAGTTCGTCGTGTACACAGATGCTGCCAAATTTGTTGACTTCATTAGATGACCAGTAATCAGGTATAATACATCTATAATTAATTTAATACTTAATGCTGTTCTGACATTTGAATGTGGATTAAATTCAATGTTGTAAAAACGTAGCCCGTAGTAAATACATATACCTACATGAAGATCCTAGGCTCTTGCTGAAAATATTCATATTTTAATATTCGTAGCAACTTGACGTTAAGAATTTAAAACCGGGTTTAGGTATCTTAAGTATTTCGCGAACATTACAAGTGGCCAAAGATTTTTAAAAATATTTTTCCGCAATTGACATGTTCAAGGACATTAATATTACGTGTTTGGAACGTGTTTGGGGTCCACACACACACGTCACACTAAGCTATAAAAGGTAAAATATCATTTGGCTTGGTCTATTATTTCAGCATATCGCTCGCCACATGTTACCATTGGGATGTACGGTGAGCGACATGCCGAAATACGTATCTTTTATAGCTAAATTTAATTTTATTTTATAAGATTTTGTAAAAAGAAATGTGTCTAGCGACACGTGGCGTGACATTACAAATCTGTTCCGAGAATGATGAAATTTTGCACACTTGTCCTTCAAAATATGATTAAGGTGACTGTTCACTCTTTCCTCTCCTCAAAAAACCATCCACACAGCATCTTCAAAGATGAGATAGGTCTATAGGAAAATTATTTTCCCCAGGGCATCCTGTGTGGAGTTAATTTAAAAAAAAGAAACGAATGTGCTTTAGCCCACACGACTGAAGTAAAACTTCACTAACTTATAAAAGAACATATGACATTGACATTGACATTGGGGTGACATACGACATTGGGGTGACCTATGACCCTGGGGTGACTTACGACCGTGGGGTGACATACGACCTTGGGATGACCTAGTACCTTGGGGTGACCTACGACCTTGGGGTGACCTACGACCTTGGGGTGACCTCCGACCTTGGGGTGACCTACGACCTTGGTGTGATCTACGACCTTGGGGTGACCATCGTTATCCTTATCCTTATCACTCCCCAAGTCAAGCGTGCGTAAAGGCCAGACCGTTCGCCTCGCCATCGATCACCGTTCGCATCGATTACCGTTCGCATCACGCTTTTCGTAACATCACACTTTTCGTAACATAACACTTTGCGTAACACGTCACCACTTTTCATAACAATCACCACTTTTCGTAACATCACACTTTTCGTAACATCACACTTTTCGTAACATCACACTTGTCGTAACTTAACACTTTTCGTAACACATCACCACTTTTCGTAACACATCACCACTTTTCGTAATGCATTCACCAGCTTACCCCCCCAAGTCGAGCGTGCGTAAAGAAATTTTACTTCAAAATTGTGATAAAATCACTCTTTTGAATTATTTGCCCTTCCGGTAAATTGAATACACAACCATTGACTTCACAGTCAAAGAGTTTATCACTTTTACAAGAGGTTCATCCATTAGCAGAGTTAAATAAAAATTATCTATGATTCAACCGATACAGATTTAGTTTTGAAAAAGTATTTAAAAAACATGGCTGACTTAATTATTTAATATTTAAAAAGCTGTCAATCGCGGCAAACCACAAATAATCCGAGAAACAAGTTTTTCATAAAAATTCTCTAATCTGTTTGTATGAATTGGTTTGTGCCAGTTTTTTTTAATATATCTGTACGCTTATTCAACTAGATATTGGAACTAGCCTTTGGACAAATACACTTTAAATTCATAGCTTGCAAACTATACAACACACAAGCAGCTACGATCAGACAAAGTGACTCATTGACAAAATTCAAAACAAGATATAAAGAAATGGATCGTAAGTATTGGACGCCACACTATTACACACATCTGTAAAATATATCACACTTAGACAGAAATAACTATTTACATACGACCTACACTTTGGGAGGCGGGAATGGGTATCGCCGCCCCGGGAACCTTTATTGGATAACCAACACCTCTGCCATAGGTCACCCCAAGTGGTTCGCTACGTTTGGTGATTTAGCAGGGGTGCCCGGGTTCATGGGGTGGGGTTTGTCTAGGTCTTGGAGGCGGATGACCAGGACATACTGAACCCCAGATTCCTACCCACCCCTTAAACCCTTTTCCTTCCCAGAACTCTCCTCTCTTTCCTTTCCTTAAAAAAAACCCTCCACACAGCATCCTCAAAGATGACATAGGCCCTGAGGGAAATTATTTTCCTCAGGGCCTCCTGTGTGGAGCTCATGTAAAAAAAAAAAAAAATACTAACCGAAGTTATGATTTTAGATTTTCACGGCCAAAAGTATTTTTGTTATTAATTTTTGGGATGTAATGCCGTGTTGCGCTACATCCCCCTTTAGCAATATTTCGGACAGCGTTACAGCGCCCATCATCAGGGCAGACGTGTAATTGTTAGTGGTGAAATGTGTGCTTTTTTTACATGAGCTGCACACAGGAGGCCCTGAGGAAAATAATTTCTCTCGGGGCATATGTCATCTTTGGGGATGCTGTGTGAAGGTTTTTTTTTAAGGAAAGGAAGGAGAGGAGAGTTCTGGGAAAGAAGAGGGTTTAAGGGGTGGGTAGCAATCTGGGGTTCAGTGTGTCCTGGTCATCCGCCTCCAAGACCTAGACAAACCTTACCCCATGAACCCGGGCACCCCTGCTAAATCACCTAACGTAGCGAACCACGTGGGGTGACCTGCGGCAGAGGTGTTGATTATCCAATAAAGGTTCCCAGGGCGGCGGTACCCATTCCCGCCTCGTAAATTGAGATGTATGTACTTAGAAGCGATACCGTGTCGCCAGCTCCACTCCACTACAAGCTGGTATTACAGTATACTTCGCAATGGTTTTTTGCGTTTAGCTTTGGTGTAGCCGTCAATTACCGGATACCAAGAACTATTGAACTTAGCTCCGTCGTCTCCATTAATATTAATTGCGTTTTTGATTTCAATTGCCTCCGTAATCCGGCGTGCTCTATGGGATTTGGGTCGTCCCAGGATTTCAAGAACAAATCCAAAGTAATGGCCGGTTTCGATTAAGTGCAATTTGGGAGGCGGGAATGGGTACCGCCGCCCCGGAACCTTTATTGGATAACCAACACCTCTGCCATAGGTTACCCCAAGTGGTTCGATACGTTTGGTGAATTAGCAGGGGTGTCCGGGTTCATGGGGTGAGGTTTGTCTAGGTCTTGGCGCCTTGATCTTTTTGAGGACAGGAAGGAATGAACATTGGTCTTGTAGAGACCCATGTTGTAGGAAGGAGGAAACACAGAGGCCGGCAAATCATTCCACAGCCGAGCTGTTGAACAAAAGAACGAGTCGAAGAAGTTACCCGTTCTCATGCGACAAATGTCAACCGTGTACAAATGTTGGGCACGCGTTTGGCGTGTTTCCCGACTATGCACCGGTGCCGAAGAGATCAATGACGCTACTTCCTTGGCGCATCTTCCATTGTAATACCGGTAGACCAAGGTTAGCATTCCCACCGATGCCTGTACTCTAAAGATCCGTCTGTCAAGATGGGAGAATTTATCAAAAGGACCGTCCGTTTCTGCTCAGAGTCGAGGGTATTTTTCAGGTAAAAAACCAGACATAATCATACTGACTGAAGCCCATTTAAACATTAACTCGATCGTTCCAACTCTCCCCAATTACATCAACTTTCAAAGTTCACATTATATTAATAAGAATAGTGGTATTGTAATATACACTAAAGCAATATATAAGGACGTATGCTTTGCTGAAATAAATATGACCAATGCAAACTATATTATTATAAAATTGAATATTAATAATAAACTGCATGTACAAATAATGACAGTCTACAGGACACATTCAGCTGTAATACCAACTTTTATAGCCGAACTGAATGATATTATCCTAAACAATAAATGTGCAAACAATTTTCTAATTGGTGATGTTAATATAAACATTGCTGAAAATAACCATACTATTGAAAAAGACAATTATATAAACATGATGACCGCTTTAAACTTTAAACCCTGTATAAATAAGTATACTAGAGAATTTAACAATCAAATGCCATCGTGTATTGATCATATATGGTGTAATTCCAACTACACTGATAATCTCAAAACAATAATATGGAGAAACAACATAACGGACCATCATACATGCATACTAAACCTAAATATAGAAAAACAAAAAATAAATAATAATAGTAATGACTCTGCCATTCCAAAAATAAAAATAAATCAACAAGAACTATATGAAAAACTGTCTCACGAATCGTGGGAATCTGTACTTACCACAGAAGATGTGAATATAAGTGCATCACAATTTCATGACACCTTTCAAAAACATATAAAAGATTCAAGCTATGAAATACCGAACAAAACATATAAAAATAAATTTCATAAACTTAAACCATGGATCACTCATGGCCTCGTGGTTTCTATACGAGAAAAAGAAAAACTATTTAAACTAACTAAAAAATATCCACTAAATAATCCAATCATCTCATACTTTAAAAAATACAGAAACAAACTAACGGCACTAATTAAAACTACCAAAGAGGAATTTTATAAACAAAAGGTATTGAATTCAGGAAACAACAATAAACAAATTTGGAAAACAATAAATGAAATAATTGATAAAAAAAGGAAAACAAGTGACATTTTAAAGCTACGTATTGATAACAATATGGTACAAGTTTTGGATAACCCTGAACAATGTGCAAATGCTTTCAATACATTTTTTTCTAATGTCGGAAAAAATCTCGCAAGCAAAATAACTAATATCGTAGATAATACCACATCTACCGCAGAAAATGATGTAACATCATCAAAAAAAACCATAGGAAAATTCGATACGGTAACTGAACAAGAAATTGTTGATATAATAAAAAACCTAAAAACTGAATCAGCACCAGGGTTTGATGGGATCACTGTTGAAAATCTAAAGACACATCTTAACTTTTTGAAAAAGCCTATTACATATATTATAAACAATAGTCTTAAAAAGGGTATCTTTCCATCAATATATAAAAGAACTATTATTACACCGATTTATAAATCAGGTGACTCTAAAGAAATTAATAACTACCGACCTATATCAGTATTATCAAATATCTCAAAAATTTTTGAAAAGGTAGCTAAAAAGCAAATACAAAATTTTATTGGAATTAATAATATACTGAGTGACCAACAATTTGGTTTTCGCGCAAAAATAACCACACAGGACGCAATCATAGATTTAACAACAAAAATACATCAAGCACTAGACAAAGGCAAAAAATCTCTTGCAATTTTCATAGACCTAAGGAAAGCCTTTGACAGCATAAGTCACAAAAAATTACTATACAAGCTTAACGAAATCGGAATTATAGATAACGCTAACACATGGATAGAAAGTTTCCTTAACTCTAGAAATCAATATGTAAAAATAAAAAACATTCTTAGTGAACCGAGTACAAGCGACTTTGGAATACCACAAGGCACGATTTTGGGCCCTCTTCTATTCATCTTGTATGTTAATAATATCTTTGAATTACCAATAACAGGAAAACTTGTTTCATATGCAGATGATACTGCAATTATATTCCAAGCAAATTCATGGAATGAACTTGAAATAACTGCTAATCATGATATTAATATCTTGAAAGAATGGTTTGACGAAAATTTATTAACATTAAACATTGAAAAAACCTATTATATACCTTTTAGTATAAATAACAAAAAATCTCCTCCTATCGCCTTAAATATTAAAATTCATTCAAAAAAATGCACCACTAAAATATTAACATGCCAAAATAATGACTGTCTATTCATAGCAAATAAAAAAGAAATAAAATATTTGGGTGTAATAATAGATAGTAACCTTAAGTGGAAGACTCAAATTACCAATACTATAAATAGATTAAGAAAACTTATATACATATTTATTAATTTAAGAAATATACTTAACTTAAAAATTCTTAAAAATATATACTATGCTCTAGCCCATTCGATAATACAATACGGTATTGTTGCATGGGGAGGAGCTTACAAAACCTCAATTTTACCGTTGGAAATTACTCAAAGATTAATAATCAAAATTATTACTAAGAAACCATCAGATTATTCAACCTCTCAACTTTTTCAAGACTTTCAAGTCCCACCTCTAAAAAATACATATATAAAAAATACACTGCTTCAAATACACAAAGACTATTCTAATAAGTCGCACCACGCCATGGTCCGCGTTGAGAGCAATAGGCAAAACACAGTGGGTCGCTTGTGTACGCCATTAATGCATACCAGTTTTGCACAACACTACTACACGTACAATGGAGTGGTGTGGTTTAATCAACTAGCAATAGAGCTGAGATTAGAACCTGACTACAATAAATTCAAAAATAAATTAAACAATAATATCTTAAACAATTTAGCCACTTAGAACCGCATTAACCTTTAATTAACAATACTTATTCAAAAATTTATTTTAAATTATTATATTTTTTTAATATATTTTATTTTTTTTACACATTCGATTTATGTAAGTACGTAAATATAATGTATGTGTTATAATTTTTAATTTTAATTTTTTTAATTTAAAAAAAAAATATATATATATATATTTTTCTCTTCCCTTTACACACGAGTAGTTACACTCTCGTAAAGGTTATATATTATATACATATATATGTTTATACTGTTTATAATCAATGTTGCATGTTAGTATTTAATGATTTGAGTTTAATCCGTTTGTAACCTGAAAATGTAATTACTCATGATTATATTACATGTATATGTATATAAAAACCAATTTGTTATTTGTTATCCATCTTCTTCTTTCTAACGGGGATACGGCGCCTTAATAAAGAAATTGTTTCTCCCTGCGTGTCCATTCCCATTCGTCCCGTTCCCCTTCCGCCTCCCCTTCCTCTCCCGAGTCCTCTTCCCCTCTCGCATTCCCACTCCGATTCCTCCACCTTCCCTCTACCCACTCCCCTCCCCCCCTCCCTTTCCCGCGAATCCCCTCCCGAGTTCCCCTCCCCCTCCCGCATTCCATACATCCATTCCCGCTAAATTCAGTTTTCAAACAGCTCGCGTGCCACCTATTGCATTTTTTATGCAAATTTCATTTTTAAAGAGCTCGTATAATGTTATTCTAATTTATGAGTTATATTATTGTAAAGTTTCATTAAAATCCATTCAGTTGTTTTTGCGTGAAAGACTAACAAATAGACATCCATACAAACTGCCTTTATAATATTAGTAAGATTTTTTTACATCTTTGATGATGCCTGCTGTGTGTAGGGTCTTTTAGTGTCTCTAGGAGTGACGGACGTATAAATCCATCCGAGAGTCCTGCCGGAGAAGTCAAAGGTAAGTCTGCCGGTCTCGTCTGATCCGGCCTACCACGCAGATCGCGGGTAGGTATTTCCACCGCCAAGACCCAGACAAACCTCATGATTAGGGTAGTTAGGATTCGAATTTATTCTTATAAAATTAAAAATAGGTACCTCTGACTAAAATAATTTTTCGTGAATAGGTACCACACATGAATCCAAACTGCTCCCAGCCGCCTGGACCCGATGTGACTATGGTATCCCACATTTTCAGTTTTGTAAGCGGGTAAGGGTACCGTCGCCCCGGGAACCATTTATTGGATAACCAACACCCCTGCTGTAGGTCACTCCAAGTGATTGGCTACGTTTGGTGATTTGAAGGGGGCCCGGGTTCATGGGGTGAGGTTTTTCGGGGTGTTGGCAGCGAATGCCTTTATCCACCTTCTGCGTGGTGGAATGGAGGGCGACCGTTTGACCCCTCGAGCCAGACTTTCTCGACACATCGCCTTGTACCGCAGTGGAAGGGATGGATTCATACGTCCGTCATTCCTAGACACATTGACCCCCAGATAACACTGACCCACCCCTGATACCTTTTTTCCTTTTTTTCTTTCCTTGAAAAGACCATCCACACAGTATCCCCAAAGATGACATAAGCTCTGAAGGATTGTTAGACAAACCTGCTTGCCTTACAAACCATTCAAAACCTGGGATGCATATCGTATTGATAGATGACACACAGCTTTGAAACTGAACCCAGTGGTACTGGGAATAATTCAAATTAGGTATTTTTGTTTTCATTTTGACGAGAATTTATTTTGTAAGGTTGGAATGTCCGACAAATTTCATATTTATTAGATTGTCTGTTAATTAAAAATGGAATATTCCGTATTATTCGTTTATAGAACTTCGACAAGGACCATTCCGTATTATTCGTGAAGCGGTCTTATACGTTTTTACAAAACTGGGTTTCAGGAAAAGACGGTAATAGCCTTTTTTAGAAATATGTAATTTTCTGCGAAGCTTTTAATTGCATTTGTTCCACCCTAAGCCATGTACATCGAACTTGCTGACATTAACACGGATTTATGAGAAATGCGGTACATAGAAACTAGTCCTTTCCTGGAAGATGTAACTAACAATTCTATCGAAATGGTAGTAATATAATTTCTTTTGGTCCGACAAGTGTTAAAAAAAGGAACACCTGCAGGTACTTTAATAGTACACAACTGCTAACCCTGTACAAATCACAAGTGCGCCCCACGATTGAATTTGGCAGCCACCTCTGGTTTGGAGCTCCAAAATACCTGAAAAATACCCTCGACTCTGAGCAGAAACGGACGGTCCTTTTGATAAATTCTCCCATCTTGACAGACGGATCTTTAGAGTACAGGCATCGGTGGGAATGCTAACCTTGGTCTACCGGTATTACAATGGAAGATGCGCCAAGGAAGTAGCGTCATTGATCTCTTCGGCACCGGTGCATAGTCGGGAAACACGCCAAACGCGTGCCCAACATTTGTACACGGTTGACATTTGTCGCATGAGAACGGGTCACTTCTTCGACTCGTTCTTTTGTTCAACAGCTCGGCTGTGGAATGATTTGCCGGCCTCTGTGTTTCCTCCTTCCTACAACATGGGTCTCTACAAGACCAATGTTCTGTCGTGACGTCACCGTGAAGTCATTGTATGGGAATGTAGGTATGACACAAGCCATCGTATTAATTTATTCATTTATTTACATACTGTTAATAGAGATTTAGTTGTTGTGTTTATTTATTTTATTTATTTATTTATTTATACATGCATATATATTACAAAACATTACACAATGAAACTTTGCCTGTCCAACTGGGAAGGATACCCGTTTCAGGACAGCCAAATTGTATATTTAGTTCATAATATTACAAAGGAATGGAAATAGAAGTATATAAATGAAATAAAAATATAACCAACAAGAATTTAGTATAAAAATACAACCAACGAAAATTTAAAAGTAAGTGGTCATAGGTTTGCAAAATTGCAACATTAACCATATTATTGTCTTTAACACCTAAGTACATTGACGTTAAGTATGTTTCGCTAGTGTCAAACCGATGTATCGATGGTACCTACCTCCTGTACCTCGCTCTGCCAGTTGCAGGAGTACGGAACCATCCAATTTTGAATTAAATATTTAAGGTAAAAAAAAATTAACAATTTTTTTTAATGAAATTGCAAAGGCCTTACATTTAATTACATTAATAGTTTTCCAGGTTATTTTGAAACATTATTAAACATTATTTAGGCCTAAATAATTCAGTTTTAAAAAATAAAGGTATCTCTTATTAGTTTATCTCGGTTATTGAAAATATTCAAAAACTACTGCACAAAAAAATAGTAATGCTACCTACTTCTAGGGAGAATACTTCGAACAACGAAATTCAAAATGGCGGCAGTTGATCAGCTGATCGCCGGATCCTATAGTAATTTTTCAGGAATGATGACGTCACACCATACATACGGTGGTTTTTGGGGGAACTTGAGAAATTAAAACTTTGACAATTATTTTAACTATTAAAACTAACCCTAAAAATAAAATTAAAAATGCAGTTATTAAAGTTAGAAGGTTCATTCATTCATTAAAAAATTTGGACTGGAGTTCTCTATTAGATAACCCACTGTATATTTTTTATGCTACCGAATATCTAAACCAGATTAAACCAATCTAAACCAGAAAATAACGATGAAATTACGTATATTATTACAAGAGCAGCCTCGTGAAAATCAGAGAATATAATTCTGGGATTTGTAAAGGTGAAAGTTCAAAGAAAGAATACATAGTACAAAGTTTATTATTAATCACTAGCTGGTTCCCGGCATACGTTCCTATGCCATTTAAGCCACCGCTACACGATTTTCTACCGATTTCTTACATGTCTCCCTTAAACATTTGAAATTTTTAAGCTCTTAAAAAAATATGTGTTATTTTTGAAGATAATATCTAAACGTGTTCCACGCCGAAATGCAAATTATATGAAATTCCCTCGATAGAAAAAAATCACAAAGTATGCCCCGAAATTTATTATAAACATGTTCAATTCACTTATTTTAGAAGTTATATGTATGAAAAAAATCATAGTGTTTCTATAAATGCTATTTTAGATGTTCCCCACGAGATTTTTGCTATATTTTAAACGAGTCGTGTTATATTAAACATTTTCACAATTTTATCGTTTATATATTAGTGCGCTCTCTCCAACATTCGTAATTACATATCTATCCAAAAAAAATCCCCACACATAAATATTCTGAACAACAGAATAAGGAAACTAACATATATATTTAGATGTAAGAGATATTTTCAACGAAAAATTACTTAGAACCACATACTTTGCTTTCTGTCAATTCATTATACAATACGGCATTATAGGATGGGGCGGTACATATATAAATCAAACACAAACAATTTATACATCACAAAAACTAATAATAAAAACAATTTTAAAAAACCCTACTCATATTCATCAGAACTTCAAACAATTTAAGGTCAGAAAATTATGTGCATTACACTTTTATCTATACAAATTTATTTTATACAAATTTATAAAGATAATATTCAAAATAAAGTTGCACCCTTTAAAAATAACAGAAATCTTAGACAAACGTCAATACTTCCAACTCCAAAATGTAAAAAGGACAGTTAAATCATAAATATCTCGGATTTAATTTTTTTAATTCACCACCTGAAAAAATCAGAAACATGAACAGTAAAATAAAAATTTTAAAACTCACCTTAAAAATTATACTGAAAATTTAAACTGAATAAAAAATAATAAAATTAATATAATAACACCAAACAAACCCTAATAATACACACAAACACTGCTTATTTAAGGGGGTAAATCAAATAGGTACATTATGTAATTAATTATTGTATAAAATTTATTGTAATTTATGTATCTTTTTATGAATAAAAATAAAAATAAATAAATAAAATTTATATATTCAGAAACCGCGTTTATAGGTCTCTATGAACATATTTTTAAAGCCATTATATTTTTCACTGGAGTACCTTATTACATGCTTAAATTTTACGCCTCGACTATGAATGTTTGAATTGAAAAATTGGGGGTTTAAATTTAATGGTGATTTATGAAATCACGGGGGCGTTCGGAAAGGTTGTTGGAATTTTAAGGATGGACTAATGAGATCTATCAAGTGTAGTTAACTCACCCGGCGGCAATATGTCGATTAAATATTACCTTTTAAATGGAAATTAACATAATTTTATCGGCCGAAATGTCCGGTACGTTTAGTTTAATGACCCTTTTAGCTTGATTAATAATTCTCCGAAAAATGTAAGCCTGTAATTTATTGTAACTTGATTACTTGGTTGACTACCTACTAAATCGTAAATTAAATTTTGATTGATACGTTTTTAGATTTTCACGGCCAAAAGTATTTTAGTTTTTTTTTTTAGGGTGTTATGCCGTGTTTTCCTCACTAAATAAGGAGGTAGCGCAATACGGCATAACACCCCAAAAACAAATAACGAAAATAAATTTTGATTAACTAAATTTTGATTTTTGGGAGGTCTTGGGATCAGATGCCGGCACAGCATTTCGCTGTCCAAAGATCAACCAAGTTTTGGAAGAAGAAGATAACACTAATAATCCAAACGAAAATATGAAAGAAAACAAGACACACAAAAAAAGAAAAAGATAACGGTCGCAACTGGGACTCGTACCCAGAACCTCTCGTCTAACTGGGACGGGCGCCTTTACCAATTCTTCCATTGCCACCTTCCGTCAAACCGTCGTAATTGTTAATCTCATGTTTCAAATTTTACAATTAACTATATTATCTTCGACTAATTTTTCCAATGAGGCAAAACTACCCTTTTCATTGTAAACCATCGTTCTAAGAATTGGTTTGTAACCTAGATAGCGTCTCGGATAAATATATCCGATTTTATTTTTATGCGGAACATATATTAACAATCAATGTAATATATCATTGGAGAAGAAGGTATCACTAATAATCTAAACGAAAATATGAAAGAGAACAAGACACACAAAAATAGAAAAAGATTACAATCTTCAATGATATATTATATTGATGGGAATAACCTTCACAAGTGATAAAAAAGAGAGTTGTTATTATAAAAAAAATGAACAAAGTTTTTGTTTACATACCTACACAATCATAGCACCTAGGAGGCGGATTTTATCGATAAGTTTGTATAGATAACTTTCAGTAACTTCTTATCGTCCGTAACATGACTGCAGATTGCCAACGAACAAATAACAGTTCGCGATGACTAAATGTTTTTAATATATTCGATGTCATGTTTTATTTTTCTTTTTTACATTATTTCCATACAGGCCTTGAGAAAATTAATCCTCGTCAAGGCCTATATCATCTTTGAGGATGCTGTGTGGAGGGAAGGGGAAGAAGTGGGTAGTTATCTGGGGGTCAGTGTGTCAAGACCAAAGGTATTCAAATACAGAATAGATATGCTATAGTGTCCGCGCAACTGTCGCCGGACTACGCGCTAATTAGCGTAGTTTTCATACAAAAAGAATTTGTTCATTTCGTTGATTTCTTGAAAATGTGCATTAATATTGGTTAACAATATGTTTTGAATAAGGAAAGAATTCGTTCATTTAGTTTAACATTCGTTTGGTTTATTCGTTAATTATTTGTTCTTTTAGTTTATTTGTTAATTGGTAAACAATATCGGCGACACCCGGAAGCGCAGACCCACATAGTAAAAACAGCAGATAGCACATCTACTTATATTTCAATATCTTTGGTCAAGACTAAGTTGCGAGAGGGTACGGCTGGAGAAATCAAAGGGTCTCCCTCAACCATTCTCTCCGTTTGTACGTTATCGATCTGTGGTTGTCCTAGGGAACGATGAGAAGTTACCGTGTGTTATCGATTGTCGATCAAATATGTTATGGGTCCAGAATAAGCCTCACAAAATAAATGTTTTTATTGCTATCACCAGCAATTTTTAAATAAAAATAATTTTCTTATAAATTTAATTGTTTCTTTTTTATTATGTTGTCTTATCTGAAGTAAAATCCCAAGGAAGAAATACAAAATTGATTTTATTTTTGCTATACTATACATGTACAAACTGATAAAACGTAAAATGTGGATTTCCCGAAACTTAATAAAAGAATAAAAAAAAAATTTAAAGGATATTACTAAAAAAGAAATTTTTCTTTTTCACAGATGACGAAACACATGCAAAAGGACCTAACTACCTCCGTGACAGACGTGCGAAGAAGAAAGAAAACGATGTATACAATAATGTGTTGTCACCAGATGGATATAACACGACTATATATTTTAATTCGTCGTGGAAACAATAAACCTAAGTACCTAATACCATATTACAGACTACAAACCAAGTGCCATAAACAAAAAAAAAACATTCAAAGCTTAAAGCAAAACTCAAATACAAATAATATAATGAAAAACCATTGGGTACCCTAATGGATTAGGACGAAAGGCAGTCAAACACAGATAGGACACCAAGCTCCTATTCTGACCAAGCTACAGTGGTGCCACCAACATGCTATATTTCTTTTTTTTTAAAGGGTAATCTATCTAGCTACAGTTAGAATAAATTCCATTTGCGAAACGTGATGGTACTTGAATTGTAGATAAAAAAATTTAATAAGTTAAAAAGTAAGTAGCCTATATAAAATGTATAATGTTATGCATGGATTTTTAGAGTTTTTTTTGGAATTTGACAATTTTATTACAGCTGAAAGGTTAAACGGTGTTTAACATATGTATGTAGATTTATATGATGTGTACACGGTGTGCGAAAACTCAAGGTACAAGCGGAAAATTAGCGAATCTTCGTCACATCTGTAGTTGATTTTGTGGGATAACTTTTTTTTAATTTGGTCTTTCATTATTGAGTTAATCGAGCCCAAATTTGAAATTTCTTAGGTCAAATCGATTGGGTATTTTAAAGTGCGTTGATGCGTAGATCCTTTATTCCAAAAAAAGGAATCAAAATGTACCGATCGAAAAAAATTTGGTTTATCTCTGTGTGTAGTTCACCAATTGCCCACTTGTACTATGAGTTTCCAGATGCCATATATTCCTAAATATTATGTATTTTGAAAGAGGTATTGAAAAGATGCAATATTAGTAATCGTTGATTTATTTCATGGTGGGGATTTTTTTTTCTTCATTTTCTTCACTTGAAAAAATGTTAAATATTTTCAACTCAAATCATTTTCTAAATTAGAAAGTCTTACAAGGCTGAAGTTGAAATATGCAAAACTGTCAGAAATGTTAATGTAAAATTTAGACTAAATATCAATTACAAAACTAAAACAGATTTTTAACAACACCATTAAAAAAAGGTTTTTAGAATACAGGTTGTAATAGCACTTATCCGAAGAATTTAACAATTGACTCCTGAG
The DNA here is from genome assembly GCA_917880885.1 of Limnephilus marmoratus. NCBI lineage: Eukaryota > Metazoa > Arthropoda > Insecta > Trichoptera > Limnephilidae > Limnephilus > Limnephilus marmoratus. The sequence continues at coordinate 42,246,353 of OU862928.1, forward strand.
CATAGTTGGAGTATGATTGATGTTTTGCTGTCCGGTGATATTTTTTTCCATTAAAAATATGTATCGTCGCCACTGATCACACTACTACACGTCATGTGACACGCGCGCTGTTTCGTATGTTACCGTGCTGATGGAACAAGACTGAGTCCTTATCGATTGTGACGCGATGCGACCGTTTCCTGTATTACCGTGCTGATAAAACGAGACGGAGATTTTATCACGTGATCCGCTTGGTTATACCCAACCACGACGCTACTTATCACACTTCTACACGTCGCGACGGGATTGTGACGTGACGCGTCTGTTTCCAGGTTTACCATACTGATAGAGCGAGAAGGGGTGCTTAACACGTAACCCGCTTGGCATACTCAAGTACTCAGTTGAAGGAAAAATATTTTTTTGTTATTAATTGAAAAAAAAATTATCATCGGACAGCAAAACGACATTTACATTATTTATAACAAATATGCTCAGGAATCGCGATGCGTGATATGATAGAACGAGACGGAGTGCTTATCACGTGATCTCTAAAGTCCTTCGGGTACGTTCTATTGCACCCCGTATCTGTATAACAGGCATAATCATGACGAACAATATTTTCGATATAATAATGTAATCACAACAATAATATTATTACTTGTATTTGTACTAGATATTTAATTTTAATTTCAGTTTGAGCCATGTAATTTAAATTAATGAATGTAAATAGGTAGTTTTTAAGTGATTTGACCAGTCTTATGACGTACTACAAAATAATATTATAAATGTATTTATTTTAAGTTGTGATCTTTTTTTTTTACTTGTACTTAATGATCGAAGAAAAAGTACAAATAAAAAATTTAAATCTATTATTCAACGCTGACAAGAAACTGATCAGATTATGTATTGTAAATTAAGATAAAATAAATAATCGTTTGAATAAAATAACTGTTGCTTTTTTATTTTTTCTATTAGCTCTACAGAATTGAAATGGATCTCGATTAGCATTCCGAAGGACGCGGGTTCAAATCCCGCTGAGCGCAAATAAATTTTATTTGATCAATTTAATGTGTTATTTCACAATTTCTTATTAAAAAAAATATGCAATATATTTGCGGCACCTTTCAGAGTAGAAGACACTCACAGCATCGCCCTGGTAGAATACCGCCATTCAGAATTGAATTGTTGTTTGAAATGTCGTTAGCCGTGATCTGAAGTAGCCAGGTAAGTACCCCACGTTCCTCTTCCCCATCTCCTTCCCCTCCCTACTACTTTCAGCCTCACAACATACCCCAATTGGGGTGCCATATTTTCACTTGATCTAGATGGGAGCGGCTGGGACTCTTGTCAGGTATTCATATAAAAATGGCTTTAGCCGTGTTTTGTGACCAGATCTGAATAGCCAGATGCTTCCCCATCTTGCTCCTTCCTGTTTTCTTCCTCTTCCCCCTACCTTTGTCTTCACCTTCACCAGGCAGTTGGGAACTGGTGGGATTCATGTGCTCTATTAACATTTTAAAAAAATGTCCAAATACTGTAATACGAATGGGTACCGCCGCCGCGGGAACCTTTATTGGATAACCAACACCTCTGCCAAAGGTCACCCCAAGTGGTTCGCTATGTGTGGTGATTTAGCAGGGGTGCCCGGGTTCATGGGATGAGGTTTGTCTAGGTCTTGGTGGCGGATGACCAGGACACACTGAACCCCAGATTCCTACGTACCCCTTAAACCTTTTTCCTTCCCAGAACTCTCCTTTCCTTTCCAAAAAAAACCTTCCACACAGCATTCCCAAAGATGACCCTTAGGGAAAATATATTCCTCAGGTCCTCCTGTGTGGAGCTCATGTAAAAAAAAACAACCAGCCCATGATGAAAAATAACAAACCTGATTAGAACTTTCACAGAACTTTAATTATAACTTTAAAATTTTACGAATTGTTCAAATTCTGTGAAACAACTCGTCCTGAACGTATCGAAGGAATAGAACAATAATTCTAAAATGACCACAAAATAAATTAAAATTACCATCGTAAATAATACAAATAATACAGGTAAGTATGGTGCTATTAAAATTTACAATGCTTTCACGGAACGGAGGTAAACAATACACTAAGCAGGTAAAAAGGTAATTGATTCGTAAAAATATTTAGGAAACTGTCTTGGGTATTTAAAGGTAGGCTAAAAACTTGATGATTTATGGTTGCTAATTTTCCACTTAAAAATTGTTTACCCTATGGCTTAGAATTGTTGTGGTAAAGCAAATAGTAAGATAACCCTTTTAGTGTCAGTACATCTCGAGAATGAGAATTGGTCACTGCTCTAAAGGAGCTCATTTGTTTAAAATCCGAGTCATAGACATTTCATTCTGCCAGGAGACTCTTGACTATGTCATCTTTAATTATTGTAAAAATCATTCTTCCTTGAAATACATTTATCTTTGATTTTTCAAATCCCTCTCCATTCTCCCCCTAGTAGGTATTCCGTATGTATTTGCTGTCGCTCAACAATTCTCGCGTTTGTTCAGTTCTATATACATGTAAGTTCATAGACTTGAAAGACTTCGATATTTGATAAGTCCTGTCTCCTTATCGATTATCCTCAAAACTATAATCTTAACTTTAAGACAAAGTAATCTTTTTAGGGTGTATTGCATGACTTAAAAAAAATTAGGGCGTGTAATTCATACGCGGTAGAAGTGAAACTAGAAAGTCGCTTTCTTTTCTTTTGCTTGTTTATTTAAAGTGGTTTGAAGATTAAATATTGATTTCACAAAATAAAAATGTTTTTTTTTTATTATTTCGTAGGATTCGAACCCCCGTTGGCTTGGTGTCTGTCTCTCTTGCCGCTGAGACTTGTCAGACACTTTGCCAAGCACGCTATGGAAGGCAAGAGTCGAAGTGCGAATTTACAGAATTATATTAGAACCGAGTGTTTGTGTGGAACTGAGATGTGAGACATTTCCGTTTCACCCGAATTTCAAGTCACTAACATGAGTAAAGAAGTTTCACATTTAAAAAATTATCAGCGGTAAAAAAAAGGGTAACATTGTATTTATTTTCCAGGTTTTAATGCATAGTTTCTTTTTTATGAGACACCTTACAAGAGCAATTGCTCGTCTCCGTCAAGTTTCGTGTACCTATGCACAGGGGATCAATGCTACAAACTCCTTAGAGCCGGATCGCATCTGCCCTGATGAAGGGCAGTATAACGCTGCCCGAAATTCTCTCTTTGTATTTCTGTTTATATCTTGCTATTTCTTATTTTTGTTAACGTCTATAGGCATAGAGAAAAACAAATCGTCCACTTTTCATTATGTGAACATTTTAAGTGGATTATTTGCAATTTTAATATTAATATTTGGCACTTTACAATTTTAATATTATAACTGTTTCATATAAATACTTTGTAAATGTTCAAAAATAATAAATAAACATAAATCTTAGCAAAGTTCACACAGTAAGTAAGTAGGCATATCATTAAACTGATTAACTTCGTCATATTTTATACTGCTGCAGTTAATTGTGGTACAACTTAAATACCTAAGGCAGCTTTGCCTGCCTCGTGGATCCTACTTAGAAATGCACACCCTGCTTTCACCTAACCTGCACACGTACACCAGGCTAGCCAGACTATTCCAGACCTGCTCGGTGTCAAATACAGACGGAATGTCGATTAGGTGGTTGGTGGAATGGTCGCCTATTGTTGGTGGCGAAACAATGGTCGATCAAGTGTATAGAGAATTCCAGGCAGGCCTCAAAGCCAAATACAAACCTTCCATTTTTCGGCTTTTTGTTCCTATACAAAGGATTTGCTGAATATGCCAAAACCTTTATCCTTATTATTTTTAGGCATATCAAAACTTTGAGAAGGATATTTGGAGGACCTAACCTAACCTAACATAGATTGGTGACTCGACAATTGACGATAATCGAATTGCCCCCCGGGAAAGGTTTATAGTATAAAATTATATTTTTGTGCATTATTTATTTATTTATTTATTAACGCCCTTTTTCGGGGCTTTTACAAACATTACACATGACTAATAAGAAATATACAGCATTCATTGTACATAACTGAACTGTCTCAGCAACAATATTTTACATTTGTTTAAACATAAATTGAAGATGTCCACTGACTTGGTATAATTGTTTCCCTCCATTAGTATTCTTGGCAAAGAGGAATACATATGGTTGTTTGTCCCAGAATTTCTGCACTGAAATAAATCCTGACTTCTAGTAGTACGTAGTGGAATCCAGAAGCTTATCAATTCTAGCAATACCGGACTGTCAACTAAATCATTTAGAATTTTATATAGAAATACCAAGTCAGTGAAAATTCTTCTGTCGGATAATTTAAAATGTGTTGTAGTTCAACATAATTGCTGGAATACCCATTTTAAAATTTAGTTTGTATTCTTCCAACAGCTTGTACATATATACTATAATGTGGATTCCAGACGGGAGAATTGTACTCAAGTTGACTTCTAACATAGGCAAAATATAACAGTTTAATACACTTTATATTGTTAAAATTTCTAGTTAGCCTCGTTATAAATCCCAACATTTTTAAGCCCTTATTAGAGATTTCTGTTATATGGTAAACAAATGAAAGATTTACCAATTTTAAACGTAAAATCGTATTCAAAAATACCCTTAATAAAATCCATGGTGTTCCGAAATTAAGAACCGCTCCACTCGTGGTAGTGTGTATTTATGGGAGAATCGATTCGAACAATTTAGCCAGTGCAGATAGAATTGCTACTGGCCTTAAATTTTCCACAGAAGTCTTTGTACCACGTAATATCCAGGAATCAGGAATTATACCAGTTTCTAAAGAACGTCAAATAAGAAACTTAGTGGCAGTTTTAAAAACTAGGTACAACCTTTGAAGCGAAGAAAATCTGGATCTAGTTAATGTTTCATTAATTTGACCAATATCGATTTATATAATATTCATTGATCCGATATTTAAAGCTCAGAAACTAATTATTGAGATTACATTAAAACTACCGATCACAAGAAGTTCGGATGAAATCTTTAGGAGAATCTGTGTCTTGAACATTAGACAAATTTATGCCAAAAACATATTAGCATTCCTCTTCAAACAAAGAACTACCTTTGAAAATGTCCAAACTGCTTGAGATACTAGAACCAAAGGGCATAATCTCCTACTTATCCCTTTTGCTAAAACAACCTTTGGCCAAAGAAATTTAAATACTTTGCAACAAAACTATATAATACACTTCCACTGGCAATTAGACAAATAAATCTGACACCAAGTCCTTGATTATCAGCCACAACAGATAATATCAAAGATTTTTTCAAACTTACAAGTCAGATACGTTTTAAGATTTTCACGGCCAAAAGTATTTTCGTTATTTGTTTTTGGGGTGTTATGCCGTGTTGCGCTACCTCCTTCTTGCAGTGTCCATCATCAGGGCAGATCCGGCCCTGATTATAGGCACTGCAACGATGTCCGAAACGTTGGCTAAAGAAGGAGGTAGCGCAACACGGCATAACACCCCAAAAACAAATAACGAAAATAACTTACAAGTACTTATTTTTTCATTGGTACGTTGATCATTAACCGTTACTTTTTTTTCACATGAATACCGCACAAGAGTCCCAACTGCTCCCGTCTGGAGCCAGTGGGACTATGGCATCCCCAATTAAGGTATGTTGTGAGGCTGAAAGTAATGGAGAAGGGAAGGAGATGGGGAAGAGGGAGGTGGGGAAGTACCTGTCTATTCAGATCTGGTCACCAAACACGGCTAACGCCATTTCAAGCAACGTTTCATTTATGAATACACCAGGGCGATACTGCAAATATGCAATATATTATTTTACATGAAAATAATTGTGAAATAACACAAATCAATAAAATAAAAATTATTTGGCCACGTCGTGATTCGATCCCGCGACCTTCGGAGTGCTAGACAAGAGCCTTTATTACCACTGGACTGCGCCGGCCGACTTGTAATATTGTGTACGTTGATGATTAACTGTTACTTGTAATATTGTGTTATTATTTGAATTTTGTATTTGTTATTATTGTAAACTACTCATATTAAGCACCTGCTCTCAACACAGGTCTCAACAGGTTCTCATAGTGAGACAGGCATTGAATAAAACAAATTGTAAGTCAAATTAATAAAATTGAATAATAAAAATAAAAGAAAGAATTTGACCAATAACAAGTGGAATATTGATGAATGACGAAACAAAGAAAGACGCCCCACGTCATGGCTTTGTAATCTATGTAACTCTAGAAGAAGAAGAAGTTGTTTTTTTGCAAAAATCGATAACTTCATTTCACGAATAAATTGATTTTTAAAAATCTCTCCCGGAACCATGGCTAAAATCTTTTAAAAACGTCTTTATTATTTGCTTTTGAAATGATTTCCAAAAACCCCTGAGATATCCTTATTCCATCCTCTCAAATCCCTTTCACCTCCGTTCTGAAGGACCTCTTCAGCAAGTGGGGAGGATATTGAAAAGGCGGTAGTATCTCTCCCTTAGCCAATGAACAGATAAACCGATGGAAGTATGTTGTTGGTTAAGCTCAATTTGACCTTACTTCTGGTGAAACTTATCAAATATTTTTTTGGAATTTCGAAATTTTTTCTTGAACATTTAACCCTTTCTGGTCGAATCCCGCATAGCTCCCGTGAAATGGCAAAACGCTGTATCTCCAATTAGCTAGTTTTGGGATAAACTACGAGTATTTTTAACTTGTTTGGACTTTTTGTTGCTTTCCTCGCAAACTAAGAGTATGGTTATATTGACACTTCGTTTTAAATGTTGTTAAAAAATGTACAAAAATATATCTATAAATATATATAAATCTCGTGTCACGGTGTTTGTCTTCGCACTCCTCCGAAACGGCTACACCGATTTTTATGAAATTTTGTATGTATGTTTGGTAGGTATGAGAATAGGTTGTAAAATATATTTCATACCGCTTACTAAGTAATTAGGGTGTCCCAGTCCAGAAAAAAATGTCTATTTTTTTAACAATTTTTTTTGGTATTTTTTTAAATTTGGAATCAAAAATACCTATAACCCTAAATTTTCACCCTCCTACCCCCATCCTCCCATTTTTTAACAGCGATTTTAGAATTTTTAGTAGATTTTAGTATTTAACCGTCGTTCGTATTTCAAACAGAACGAAATTATTATGTTGTTGAATGACAGATGGCGCTACGTCCACCTCATTGAACTTTCATTTATATGGCAGAACAGCGTTTTCCGGGTCAGCTAGTAATGTACGTATTTTGAAATTCATGATTCATTTATTTCATTTTTAAATTTACAATAATTTCTCCATCAAACCACCTTTCAATACATTTTAAAATGTTACAACTATTTGTTTTTGAGAAAAATAGCATGGATAAAAAATGTAAATCGTTCATCTAAAAATTAGCTTGGCGGAGATACAGTGTATCGACATGACCGCGACGCGCTCGTGGCATGGATAGCTATCGGTATTAATTTATTTATTTATTAACGCCCTTTTTGTGGCTATTACATTGCATATGAATAGTAAGAAATTCATTGTACATAACTGAACTGTCTCAGTAACAATATTTTATATTTGTTTAAACACAAATTGAAGATGTCCACTGACTTGGTATAATTGTTTCCCACCATTAGTATTCTGGGTAAAAAAGGAATTTATATGTATGTAGCAATCAGACGTGCTACGTAAACGCGTAAAGAAAACACTGGAATTAACTGTTGATCGTTTATTAATATGAATTAATAATTCAAATAATACACGGAGCGTGATCGTAGTAAATAACGGTACAAGTCGTTTGGCTCGCTATTCTATCGACTGACTGGGTCAAACCATTACTCCGGCTTTTATAATGTCGCGGCGGAGGTAACGGTTTAATAATTCAGCTGGTAATATCGAGAGAATACGATACGTTTCTCGATGGTTCTGACGCCTAATATACAGGGAATGTAAATGCTCCGGTTCTTTCCATAAAGTGTGACGAGATTCCAGATATCTCAGCGCCGGTAGGTAGGTATTATTCGTGTACCGTTCCCGATTGTACCACGCGGCGACATCGCCGTGCTGCACAGGTATATACCTTAAGTAGGTACGTACCTGAGTGTTGGCTTCACCACATGTATATATTAGTCTTAGAATTTTTGCACTGAAATAAATCCTTACTTTTAGCATTATATGTGGGGTATACGCTGTATCCCGCTCAGCAACGGCGTTGTAATGGCAAAAGAGCTTATTTGTAGAGTTATCCTGGCAGAATGCTCTATTTTAAGTTGCAGTGTTCTGCCATTACAGACGTGTTAGTGTCATCGCCAATTCCCTGAGAAGTAACCACAATGAAAAAAACCATCTGTGCAGTTCACACGCGGTAGAAGTGAAACCTTCAGAAAACTAAATTTCCAGAGAATGAGACGAATGCAGATTATCAGGAATAGGATAATTGTAGCATTTATTCATTAAAATATCGTTACCAGGTTTAAAAATTATTTTAAATTTTATTCTACAAAGCACCGCACAAAGAGAAGGCCAATTAGTCTATCTCATTCTTTCACAGGATAAATCCTATAGATGTTTGTGTTTGTCTCTTTTTAGTGTCGCGTTTTCCTTTCATCGAGTTTCAAATCACAACGGTGCTAAAAATGTTTTCATTTTAAATATGTAAGTGTACATGATGTACCTCCTTGAATGAAATTAATTGGGTTCTATGAAGCCAAAACGCTGTATCTGTAGATATAGCTTATTGCTACACGAAGCCGGTGTGCAGGAAGTTATGTTTCATCAGAATAGTTCCTTTTCCGCAAACCAAATTTATGTTTAAGGCACCGTATCCCCGCTCAAAAACTGATGGAGAAGTAGATGAAGAGATTTGTAATTACGAATGTTGGAGAGAGCGCGCTAATATTTAAAACGATAAAATTGAAGCGAAAATTGTGAAAATGTTTAATAAAACACGACTCGTTTAAAATAGAGCAAAAACCGCGTGGGGAACATCTAAAATAGCATTTAAAGAAGCACTGTAATTTTTTTCATACATATAAAATAACTGAAACAAACGTGATCATAATAGTTTTTGGAGCACACTCTGCGATTTTTTTCTGTCGAGGGAATTTTATATAATTTGCGTTTCGGCGCGGGGAATGTCTAGATATTATCTTCAAGAATAACATATATTTTTTTAAATTAACTTAACGTGTTTAAGGGAGATATGTAAGAAATCGGTAGAAATTCAGGTGCGCCAGCGGCTTAAACCATGAGTACAAAATACTCGTTAATTCAAATTTATCCAAGATTAATGAAACCCTTATCCGAAAATTCGCATATGTATTTCTCCAATATTTTTTCCTCAGGTCTTATATAAAACGGAGACATTAGTTTAATTTCAATCGATGTGAATCACAATTCTATGAATTGTTTGTTCAGTGTCCTAAGCCAACCCTATCCAAGTTAGCACTTAAGGGACTATTCCAGATTTTGCATTGTTTTCTTTCCACCCTCGTCAGCTGCAGGTTTTAAGAAAATATTTTTAATAATAGAATATAGATTTTTTTTGGATTGAAATAAAAATATTAGTATACCACGCACAACCTCTCCAGATATTGCTTTTACATATTTTTAACAGCAGCTATTTAAATATCTAATGTTTGGTAGTTGATTTGTAAGAGGTGTACAGAATTTTGTTATTTTTTTTAATCACGATGTATATATTTTAATTATTTTGGTTTTATTTTAAGAATAAAACCCTAAACTAATTATGCAACTATTCTTAAACTGTGTAAGTGTGATAATATAAAAATATTTAAAATCTTACGTAATACAATTGACAGCCCTGAATTCTTGGCGCTTATAAATTTTAATGTGCTGGCGAGAAACACAAGGTCAGTACTACCATTTTACTGTGATAATACTACGACCAGGGCACAATTCAATATACCACTACACAGAATCCAAAACTTGGGCAATATGTATTCGCACATAGATGTATGGAATATGTCACTGACACAATTTAAAAATGAAATAATGAAATCATTTATCCGTGATACAAGTACTCACTAAGGAATTCTTTGGTAAATTTAATAAACTACTCGTTCATCGACAAATTTGCTAAACTATCTCTACCTATCCTATTAATGTAATTAAATGTAATGTCTTAGTAAAATCATTGTAATATGTATTATAAACCATCATAACCTGTAGTATTATTTAGTTATATTTAAAAAAACATAATTTAATTTTCACTATAATATTAAAATCCAAATTGGAGTTCTGAACCCCTGCAACTTGCAGAGGTACTGGAGGTACCATCGATGTAGCGGTTTGCCACTTTGAGAAACTAATACTTACGTTTTATTAGACATGGTTAATGTTGCAATTTTGTAAACCTCTGATCACCTTACTTTAAAATTTTTGTTATTTGTATTTTTTTATCGTAACTTATCGTTATTATATCTTACTGTAATTTAAGTTTTTGTTGCTTATATTTCTATTTAACTAATGTACTTTTCTATTTCTATTGTAATTTTATTTATATTATTTCCTTCTCATGTTAAAGATGTACTGCCTTTATTTGTTTATGTAAAAGCCCTCTGGGCGTATAATAAAACAAATAAATAAATAAATAAATAAAAAATATATCAAATATTCACTTAAAACTTCATTACGTCTCTCAGACGTATGATTATCTTTAAGGTAGGTTAAAATAAGATTATCTTTCTAGGGTTAACAATGTTTTCTGAAAAAAATAATGTAATGAGCTACATTGTTTATTCTTCAAATAATAATAACAAACTCGAAGAACATCACGTAAAGAACATGTTTTCTCAATACATGCCAATTATTTTTTTCCTTTTTAACTCTGTAATCTAGGTATCTAAGTAAAGAGATGCTAACTTTTTTGGCATAAGAACTTTTATAAATAAGGGTGACCCGACAATTCGTCCTGCGACAATTCATCCGGCGACATTTCATCCTGCGACAGTTCATCCGGCCGACAGTTCATCCTGCCGACAGTTCATCCTGCCGACAGTTCATCCCGCCGACAATTCATCCGGCGACAATTCATCCTGCCTGATCACTTAGAAGATTTTTATTAAGTAAGTATGCAAAGAGGATATACGGCCGTACAACCAAAATCGATATACTTATATCTGAAGGCATCTTGAGTGGAAATCCGCTGTAAAAATATTTTTACTAAATAGGTTAGGTTGGGTTAGGTTAGGTTAGGTTAGGTTAGGTTGTAGGGCCGTATATCCTCTTTGCATACTTACTTGAAGAAAAAATCTTCTAAATGATCAGGCAGGATGAATTGTCGCCGGATGAATTGTCGGCGGGATGAACTGTCGGCAGGATGAACTGTCGGCCGGATGAACTGTCGCAGGATGAACTGTCGCCGGATGAATTGTCGCAGGATGAACTGTCGCAGGATGAACAGTCGCCGGATGAACTGTCGCAGGACGAACTGTCGCCGGATGAATTGTCGCAGGATGAACTGTCATGGAACCATAAATAAGTAGATACATATTGTACATAATATTATATTCTTAGGCTGTAACAGTTTGAAATTATAATGCACAAGTAATCACTTGATGAAGTAAGCACTTAATAATTAAGTCGGTTGCTACGTATCAATTCAAATTCAAATTTGAATTCCTAATTGAAAAATTGAAACATGAAATAATGGTGACCGGACAACTCAGAACCTTCTTTGAAAAGGCATTAAAAGTGATATTAAAAATTGATACAAAAAATGATAAAATAACCTTACCTTACCATAACCTAACCTAAGGCATTAAGGTCCAGTTAGGTTTGGTTATGGGCTATTTTTTTTTCATAGCTTTTAATGACTTTCAAAGAGGTGTTAAGTTGAGTTGTTTCTGAGTTGGCATGGAACCAAAATAATGACTCCCAGACAGTTGATTTCATACAATTGCCTTCCCTCGTCATACTTACATGGCATTATAGGGTGGGGCAGAGTGGAGTTACTGGTTTCAAAAAATCTCTGAAGGTCCCCCAGACCGAGCAGAGGGATGGGGCCGGTGCCGTTAGGTCGGGGAAATGATGCCGTTTATGGTAGTGACCATACCGTGGTCAGGTAAGTACCGGGGATTTATTGTGGAGACGTTCTTTAAAAACGAGGAAGGCGTTGTGGCTACGCATGGGCCTTTCCGGGTCTGCTTCGACAGTTAAACCATAATGACAGTGCTCCTGATCCTAAGACCATTCGGAAATGGATCAGTAATATAACTGCAGATTCTAAAATAAATGAAATGCAGATCCTAAAATACCAGTTGGGCGACTTAAAAGTGTGCAAACACCTGAAAACATTGCCGCCGAGCAGCGCGGAAACATGACGCTGCGCTTGGATTATCGTCCAGAATTAGAAGTCAAATCTTACACTCAGACCTTCACCTCTACCCCTACAAGATGATGCATACATGGGAATTTACCCCACAAGATTTTTTGAAACGTAGAGATGCTTGCATTGCAATCGTTACTGTTGTATCCCTCTGCGCTGTTTTATGCACTAGCATCGAAGGATTAACCATTACCTTTATTGAGTTATTCATCTCACTATTGTGAGATGTTGGAGAACCTAAGGCGTTCCAAAATGAAAGAGTATGGCGAAGAACACGGCTCTGAAGTCTTCTGGTTTCAACAAGATGAAGCCATCGCCCATGCTGTCCATCATTTTGCAGAGCTCTTCCCAGGTCACCAGATCTTTTTGCGGGGGGACATTCCATGGCCCCTCGCTCTCCCGATTTGACCCCGAGTGACTTTTTTCTGTGAGGATACGCCAAAACTGAGGTAAGCATACGTCGACCTTGAACCTTTGAAGCTCTGAACGAGGTGATTAAGGACGTCATCGCTGGAGTTCCGCAAGATATGCTGGAAGAGTGGCCGAAAACTTCTTTGAAATGCTCAATTTGTGTATTGCTCGCCAAGGCCGCCACGCCAGACGATAGCATTTTCAAAACATCATGAAAAAAAAATGGCATCATTTCCCCGACCTAACGGCACCCGCCCCGCGCCTTTGCTCGGTCTGGGGGGCCTTCAGTGATTTTTTGAAACCAGTAACTCCACTCTGCCCCACCTGTACAATATGCGGTTGGTTTAGGGAAAATACGGTATACCTACTAACGTAAAACATAACAAAGTGACCCCGAAGGGGTGTGCAGAGAGGATGAACCGCCGAATAACAAAAATGTAAAACATATTTTCATTTAAATGCATCAGGGATAAAACTACTCGTCTACATACTGTGTACATACCAACGTGTAAGTACAAAAAAAAATCGAATCTCTTGATGGCGGTTTTTTTTTTTACTAAATTTACTCGGTAAAAATGAAACCTTCAGAAAATTAAAGTAGACAAGAGTGGGGAGGCTACGAAGCACCGTATAAAAAGGAGACCGATTAGTCTATCGCATACTCTCGCAGGCTAAAACCTTTAGATATAATATATGGGTTTGTCTCTTTTTAGTGTCGCTTTTTCGTTTCATCGACTTTCAAATCACAACGGTGGTAAAGAAGTTTTCACTTCCAAAATACTTTGTGAAATACCCCGATATCGATGTCTCCATAATTTTTTTTTCAATGTTAGTATTATATTTCTACACTTTTTTGTCAGACATTCGAAAATATGACCTACTAGCTGAAGTCCCCGGCGATGCCCGGGCTTTATAAAGAGTTTTCGAAATGAAATGTAAACAGTGACAAAACAAACCTCCCTCTTGCTTTTAAGGTCACAAATGCAGAATTTCATCAACCTCGGCATAAAATTGTAGATTTTGCATACAAATCAAATCCACGCCATCCGCCTACCAGCTCGCTCGTCCACCACATACAGACATTTCCTTATTTTCAACCAATTTACACAAACCCTTGACAAAATATATACGTAAACCTTTCTCATGAATCACTCTATCTATTGGTGAAAACCGCATGAAAATCCGTTCAATAGTTTTTGAGTTTCTCGCGTAAATACAGACAGCTGTACAGACACGGCGGAAAGCTTTAATTTATAATATTTCTTTTTTTTTTTTTAAAGAAAGAAAACATTCCCGGGTCACGAATAACCCGACAATATTTGAAATCTCCTACTACCACCACAGTAAGCCGAAAATGTTGCTTGAGTCGTGATGGAGGACTTAGTCAGCCGAGGAATCGAACACGGAACGCCTGGGTGGAACCCAAATGCGATGCCCACTCAACCACTGACCGGTATGTAGAGAAGATATGAATTATCAATTTTTTTTTATAATTTCTCTTTTTTTAATCAGATGAGAAGTACTGTTACATTTTTAATTATCATAAAATATAATTAAATCTATAAGGGTTAATAAATGATGAAGGTTGTTTTAAAAAAGGTTTCTTAACCCCCTCAAGAAATTTAGTGAAATTCTTGCATGTACGTATAATATATAATTCCGTACATTTTTTGTATATATTTCCAAATCATCAGCATATATTATTATTATTTCTTTCGTTTTGTGTGCTTTTTCGAGGACCATGCGGTAAAGTTGTTATTACGACGGCAGATTTTAATAAAGGTTCTTGAATAAAAATGCTAAGAAGCAGCGTGCTTTTATAAATTCTCGAGGCGTATTGGGAAAATTTCAATTGAAATTTTGGAACCCTTTTCATAGAAGTCTGCAATATTACAACTCTTTTAAAAAATGTAGGGTGACTCGTTCACGTGAAAGAAAGAATTACATGGGCTGGATATAATAGTGGTAGCCTTTACAAAATGAAGGACAGTGTAAATAAGACGATGTTGTTTACATAAACAGAATCAGATGTTACTATAAAAAATATCTACCCTGAATAGAAGTGGTATTGGAAAATTATAACACACTAACTAGCTTCCAGCATGCGTTGCAATGTCATATTCAAAGAAATAATTTGTTTCTCCCTGCATATCCTTTTCCGTGTGCCCTCGTTCCCCTCCCGCATCTCCTACCCTCCCGCGTTCCCTTTCCAGCTTCCCCGCCCACTCTCACCCCTCTTACGCTCCACCGTCCCGCAACCCCCCTCACGCGTTCCATGTATTCAGTCCCGGTACATTCAGCTCGCTGTTATTATCAGCATTAAAAAAAGCTTTGAGCTTATTATTTTCTAGTCGTAAACAGCAATAAATTCTGCAATTTAATGACACCGTCTCAAACTCAGCAGCCAAAAACAACAAAACCCGACGCGCGGACCGGACCGAAATACATAATAACAACACCATTCTCGATGCTAAGGTGTCGAATGTCGCGTAATCGCACCAATACCAACAATAGTGGATTCTCTGCTCCATTCCGCATCCACGACGTTAGAAAAAGTTTGATATTTGCGCATGCGCGTTTAGTTCTGCCTGCCAAGTTTTGCCTGAAGCAGTATACGCATTCAATGGGAGCATCCAATGCACAGAAAACGATTTTAATGCACTTAGGCGTAGTGCACAGAAAAGGGTAGCAAAGCGTGTGGATTAATTCGGTAAGTTTTAGAGAATTTGTTCGCGCGACAATTTGGCTTGAATAACGGATGCCGATTGATGCGTTGAATATCTTTCGAATATCTATTTAATTAATTTAATTTTAGGACTGTAATAATTGATGTGAAGCATAAAGGATTTATGTAGCTAATTTGACATACTATTTTTATCAGTAATCACATCTTGTTCATGGCCTAGTTTGTTAGTATTTAAATTTGATATTAGGTAGGTATATACTTCAGCATCGACCGCCACTGGTGGGGAGCTGATGTAAAATCTTATATATAAAAATGTAGTGTCACTGTGTTTGTGGTTGCACTCCTCCGAAACGGCTTGACCGATTTTTATGATTTTTTTAATGTATATTTGGTAGGTATGAGAATAAGTTTTAAACTAAATTTCATACCGCTAGGTGATTAGGGTGTCCTTATCGCGAAAAAAATTATTTTTTTTTGACAATTTTTTTTGTATTTTATTTTATTTGGCATCACAAAATACCAATAACCTCAAATTTTAACCAGCCTACCCCAACCTTCCATTTTGTAATCGCGATTTTTGTATTTTTGTACCAACAAATTTAACCGTCTTTCGTATTTCAAACGGAACGAAATTATTTACGTTGTTGAATGAAAGATGGCGCTACGTCCGCCTCATCGAACTTTCATCCATACGTGCGCAAGACATTCACGAGAAGCGTCGCGTCATTTTGATATTTCATTCATCATCATGTTCTCGCGGGGGCAAACTATCGAGCTTATTTGTGTTGGCTAAAGACGGAGTGACAAAAAATATCGTACGTACACTCAATTGCTCTTCGAAATTTAGTTGGTGTTTTTTGTTTTTATCGGCGGTCATCGTCTACAGCACTCCATTCTCCATTCCTCTTTCTGTCATAGATCCCATCCCCACACACTTACAATACATTCGTAATTTTTTAATTAACAACCAAAATATTCATTAGAAATAATGTTCATGGCAGAACAACGTTTGTCGGGTCAGCTAGTAATGTATATTAAATAATTATTTTTTTGTGAAGAAAGACTTTAAGAAGAAGAAGAAGTGGCCTTTGGTGAAGTTTTCCCACCCCGTCTCACAGTAAGTTCATTTCAATTATCAACCGTCTTCCGCTCCTATAAGTTTTTCTTTCATAATAAGTAGAGAAAAGCAGCACTTTAAATTTCTGTTAAGTTATACGGAACTTTGGCTATGAGAACCAGTTTCCTTTCAGGCTGCATAAGAAATATTATAACAATTTCTCTTTAGTATTTAGTTTTGCCAACGATATTTCAAGAAATCTCCTGATGATCCAGATGGGAGCGTAACCGATTAGACGCCTTTATATTTACCGTAACGATTCGCGGTAACGGTACCGTGACGGCAAACAAGGCAATAAACCTGCGTTCCTTTTCAAGGAACCTTTGCAGCTCTTTCTTACATTATTAATACCTTACCTTACACATTAAATAATGGTAAGACACAAAATACGTGTGATTGTTTCCTCCAAAGTACTACTTTTTTGCGACGGGCATTGCGTTTCATTTTCTTTATATATGGGAGGGAGATGTACGAAAATTATTTCATGTTACCTTTGGGGGGGGTGCAGACATACGTTCACCGTTTGTCTCATTTTCGACTGTTGTCATATAGTGTGTAAGAAAGAGAGGTAGCATTATACAGGGTGTTAAGGGATGTACTTGACTTATTTTAACCAGTGATTCCTGACATTATTTGGAGTAAAAAATGTGAATGAAATTTTGGTCTCCGGTGACTTTTTTTGATGAGTTTTTTTTTTTAAAAACTTTTTCTTCAAATTTAAACAGAAACAAATTTCTGGTTACTCAGCCGAGTAACGGACCAGCACCTCACCCCGCCTCCAACTGTCCAACACCAATCATTTTTTTTATATTTTTGAGGAAAAAATAAATAAAAAAACACCGGAGACCAAATTTATATTTACACTTTTTACTCCAAATAATGTCAGGAATCACTGGTTAAAGTAAGTCAAGTACGTCCCTTAACACCCTGTATGCTTAAGAGCGTTTAACCAGCCAGCGGACGAAAATCCACATTTCGTCGAAAGTTGTTCTTACGATCGTGCAGGGCGGTTACAATGAGAAAGATTAATTATTCTCCGTACCAGCATTTTTTAATTATAACTCAATATCGAATTTATTTCAATTCAAATTAGCTTTAATTTATACCTTCATCCAAAAATGCTGAAAGGCGTGATGATAAAACTATTAAAATAATGTACTTTTTGTAGTTCTTTTTTGATTATAAGTATTTATCATTTTTCAATAATGTCTAAATTTAATAAGAATGTTAAAAAAATCTGAAATATATTAGTTTGTAAGTGCGCAAATAAATACACAAACGGACCAATTTTCGCCAAGAAACACATATACGTACATATTTTTTAATGATTTTATTGAAACTAAAATTAAAATTCTAAAACATGCGTTTGCTAGATAATGTATTGATTTATTTTATTGCATGATTTTATTATTTGAAATGGGTGTGGTATAATACAAAAACTTTTTTGAAAATTGAACAAATCTTCCAACGACCTATGGAATAACCTTATTATACTAAAAATTTAAAAAAATTCTCAAAATTTATTACATACGAATGTTAGATAAAAGAACAATCTTTCGAAATCCATTTATAATTTTTTGTGGAAAAGAGTCAATACGTCTAAAAACTTTTTTGAAAATGACGTATTTCCGGTTTTCTCTGGTAATGCCCTCTTAAGAACAAAATCAAAACCAACAGCGCATTGACCCATTGCTCTCATTGCTATGTAAGCCAATGGGTTGAGAGAGTCTGGCTGAAGAGGTCAAAGGGTCTCCCGCAATCGGCCTCTTCCAATAATACCTGCCACGTAGTTGGTGGACAGACGTATCCGCCACCAAAACCTGGACAAAGCTCACCCTATAATCGCCCCTGCTAAGCCACCAAACGCAGCAAACCACTTGGGTTGACCTATGGCTGAGGGGTTGGTCTTCCAAAAAATGGTTCCTGGGGCGGTGGGACCCATACTCACCTACTAAATTGAGAATCTAGGTATAAGGAGTAAACTTTTGTTAGTATTTCGGAAAGAGCGAATATTTACATTTTTTTTCGTAGAAATTATGTAAGTTTTTATAAAAATGAAAAAGTGAAGATGATCTTAAGATATAGATACCTAGATGAATTAATCGTTTGACGACATTTTGTATTTGACTCAATAATGAATTAACACAAAAATAAATTAGATAGGTGAATATAATTTTTGATATAAAACATTTGGGTCGCTAGAAATCAAGAGACCTCTCCGGCAACAGAAAGGGTAGCTACCTAATGAACTCCATTTTCCGAGATTCCTGCTTGTCCAACTTAAACCTTTTTACCAAAAAGAAGAATATAAAACTTATTAAAACAAAATCCAGACGGTTATCCTAAAATGTACAAAATTTCTCCATTATGTGTATTTGTGAAGAAAAAACCTATGGAATCACCGAACAGAAAATTTCTAGAAGTGATCTGAACAAATCTGAAAGAAACTTGATAAAGCCAATGCGTTAAAAAATTCGATATCTCAATAATGAAACAGATTACAAGTTAATAATTATTACTAGTAGTTCTGTGAACAGTGAGATCACATGTCCAAAAAGTATGTTTCTCTTCATCCGTCATACACATTGACACATTGACCCCCAATTTCTACCCACACCTTTTTCGTTCCTAGAACATGCTCTCCTTCCTTTCCTTAAAAAGAGCACCCTCCACACAGCATCCCCAAAGATGGCGTAGGCCCTGAGGAATTTTTAAATTTAAAAGTAGACTTAAGGTAGGTACCATAATATTGCTAAAAAAGAGCGAGCATGAAAGTCCAAAAAAACACGATATCAACAGATTTGAAAAAAAAATTATTTACTGAACCATTAAAACGGCTACCATCTTGTAATGGAAACGTAACGAACAAATAAATTTACAGGCCGACTAAGACAGTTAAAACAGAACTTCGCTGTGCTCAGTAAATAAGAATTTCGATATTAGAAGATGTGTTATTAATGTTGAAGACAACGACAACGCTAAATATGAACTTTCTGAAGGCGTAGAGAGACTGTGATCTCTAGCGATATAAAAGAAAACTGTTGTCGCCAATTTACATTGTACCTTTGGTTCCACCAAACAGGTAAATAAACAAAAATTTTAACAAAACAAAAAAAACGACTTTTGGAGTCGGTGTCAGTCAAGGTAGGTTTGTAACTACGAGGCGAGAGGCGAAAGCGGGGCCGCGGCGGCGCGGGGAGCTGTCAAGTGAACACGCCTCGCCGGGCTGGGTACCTTTGCTGACACCGATTCCAAAAATAACAATCGTACCTACATATTGATGATTAGAAAAAGTAAGTTGATTATGAAGTTGTAGAAGAATACGAAATTATTTTTTTACTTTTTAGTGCATTTTTTGAAGTCGTTTTTTTTTGTTTTGTTAAAATTTTTGTTTTTTTTTATTTTTATTTTTAGTGAATCTGAAGTACAATAACTAATTTTTCTGAATATGGGTAAACCTACTAAACGTGCTGCTCATATGAGACAGACATAATTTGACCATAGCGACATTAGGATCAAATAAAGAGATTCGGCCGAGTTTAGTTAATTTGTCATGGATCCGATAATCAGAACCTAACCAAACTCTCATCAAATTACCCTTGAAGTACATCCTTTCCAATAAAAGAAGAATCATCGAAATCGGTTGGCGTGATATTGAGTTATTCGTCGATTTGTCGCGCACATACTTAATGCAAATTTAAGACTTATATGGTTTTCTCATGGATGCCATTGTCGGAACTGGACCAAATTAAAATGGGACTACACAGAAAGCACCAGCTTTCAAATAAAAAAAGAATCATCAATATCGGTTCACCCAGTCAAAAGTTCTGAGGTAACAAACATAAAAAAAAAAAATACAGTCGAATTGAGAACCTCCTCCTTTTTGAAGTCGTTTAAAAAGGCAGTTTCCAATAAAAAAATTCGATTTTTTTAAATATTTTAATCAAGTTCACCTGAAATTATTAAGATAAAAATGGGCTCACTTAGGGCCCATATCGGACATACATATCCACGACAAATTTCTATCGATTTACGTCTTCAGTGTAAGAAATGTAAAAAAAATCAGAAAGAAGTTTTGTTACACAGTGGATTTTATTACAGCAAAGTTTCTTAAGCAAAGGCTTTTTAGCAAAATGCACATGGCGTCCGGGCACTTTTTTAAATACCTTTTCCATATTTTATGGCAACTACGGTACAATAACACTTTTTTGAAGTAAAACTTCCTTACCCACGCTTTACTTGGGGAGTAAGCTGGCGAATGATGTTTCGTTACGAAAAGCGAGGCGAGCTGTAGTTGAGAGGGAGATATAAGTTAGTGAAGATAGAAAGAGAGAGGGTTACGTTTCGTATAATACTGTAGGGGCAAGAGAGAGAGGTGCGAGCACATATTTTCTTTCTCTCTTTCTCTCATAGCCAGTTACGTTTCGTATATCTAAGACACGGTGCAAGCCTATTGTCTGTATCACACTGAAGGAGCAAGAGAGAGCAGTGCACGCGCACATTTTCTTTCGCTCTTCCTATCATATAGATGGAGCTAAATAAGTTTTACTTCAGTCGTGTGGTCTAAAGCACACTCGTTTTTTTATCAATGTGAAGGATGTTTTTCCCATATTTTTGTAATCGAATTCCAGTGCACATTTTCCTATACAATTGGTTATCTTATTAGTACCTATTTGTGTTTTCTTCTTCAGAGTCGCTAGATGTCACTTTCTTTCGTGTTTTCTTGCCTGTTCATTTTGGAGTGGTTTTATATTGGTTTGAAAAAATTCAACTTCGGACTCTATGTACTCGAAAATGAAAGCACAAATCAAATTTTTTTTTACATTAACTCCACACAGGAGGCCCTGAGGAAAATAATTTCCCTCAGGGCCTATGTCATCTGGGATGCTGTGTGGAGGGTCTTTTTGAGGAGAGGAAGGAATGAACATTGGTCTTGAAGAGACCCATGTTATAGGAAGGAGGAAACACAGAGGTCGGCAAATCATCCCACAGCCGGGCTGTTGAACACAAGAACGAGTCGAAGAAACGACCTGTTCTCATGTGACATACATGTCAACTGTGTACAAATGTTGGGCACGCGTTTGGCGTGTTTCCCGACTATTACAGCAAAAAAACGAGTGTGCTTTAGATCACACGACTGAAGTAAAACTACAAGACAAACCTCGCCCAATGAACCCAGGTATCCCTGCTAAGTTACCAAACGTAGCGAACGGGGTGACCTATGACCTAGGGGTGACATATGACATTGGGGTGAAATATGACCATGGGGTGACTTACGACCTTGGGGTGACCTACGACCTTGGGGTGACCTACGACCTTGGGGTGACCTACGACATCGGGGTGACCTACGACCTTGGGGTGACCTACGACCTTGGGGTGACCATCCTTATCCTTATCACTCCCCAAATCAAGCGTGCGTAAAGGCCCTACCGTTCGCCTGGCAATCGATTACCGTTCGCATGACATTTTTCGTAACAATCACCACTTTTCGTAACACATTCACCAGCTTACCCCCAAGTCGAGCGCGCTTAAAAAAGTTTTACTTCAAAATCAACTCCTAATGTAATGTAGATTAAACAGTTTCCCGCTTGTACCACCAGTTTCCAGACACCGTGTAAAAAATGGTTTGGGAAAAATGAAAATGTTTTTTCTTCTAGTCATTGCCTAACCTAACCCAAGCGTTCGATATTATAGTTCAACAATGGGGACCCCTACTTCTAAAAATTAATCCGCATTAAAGGGTAGACGGAAACATACCGATGAACCCCAACTTCTCCGTTTATATTATACCTATTACGATAATGGGAACATGTTTTTGTTATACGTTTTTCTTAAGAGGAAATACTAGCGGCGTTTTTCCATACAAACGTATTCCCCGTTTATCTCTCTGGATTTTGACCCTAGAGCAAAATTTTTTTTTACATAATATAGATATTGACCACTAGCGTGTCGGTACGTTTTGCTTTTTTTGATAATTTACTTTTTATAGAAGTTAGGACCTTCCAAAAATGAATAAAATTGCCTAATTTAAACGCCGTCAAAAAACGTTCAGTATACAAACTAAACAATGTATTTTGAAAAAAAGCAAAACGTACCGACATAGAATATTTTCTTTTAATACAGTTAGTGAAAAAATTTTTTTAAATCCGTCCAGTTTTGGAGAAGAAAAATGGGGAATACAAAACATCGATTTCGAAGATTTTATTTAGGTATTTTCGGCCCGACGTGCAGGTGTCCCTTTCGCTCATTTCTCCTGAGGGGGGCCGGGGAACAAGGGTTTTGACAAATACATACATATAAAGCGAAGTAGTGATGTAACGAATTTTATCGGTAGACTAGTGTTGTCCTTGCCCGAGTAATCGATATTTTTTATTCGTTTTTTTTCTGTTTAGTGAGTCATCGCGGTATACCAATACTGACCGAGCTTTCATACTAAAATTGTGCAAAATTAAAATTGTTTATGTCAAGTACTATAATAAATTTTCAATCTGGGAGGCGTTTTAGGTACCATCGCCCCGGAAACCATTTATTGGATAACCAACACCCCCACCACTTGGTCACCCCAAGTGGTCCGCTATGTTTGGTGACTGAGCATGGGTTTCCGGGTTCACGGGTGAGGTCTGCATGGGTTTTGGTGGCGGATGATTTTGTTCACTTACTGCGTGGCGGGCCGGATTGGGAGAAACTGGAAGAGGGAGATCTTTTGATCTCTACAGCCGGACTCTCTCCACCATCATTTCATACTTTTACCTACCCAGAAATTCCTCTCCTTCCTTTCATTAAAAATTACCTCCACACAGCTTCTCTAATGACTTTGCTATACTATAAGGGTATTTAACTTAAAAATAATTTTTATATTTCATTTTATATAATTGCATTTTGTGATATTTTTAAGTAATTAATCACCTCTCCCTTGAATATTTTGTCTATAATTCTCATATGCCTATAGTTGTTTGTATTTTAATATTAATCTTATCCTGACGAAGAACACTCTCTTTTCGAAACATGTTGATAATATTGATTACATAAAGCTGTTTCTACAAAGTTATTTGTTCTCATTTAATTACGAATGACGCCACAAAGATTGGACCCATTTGCAGCATTTCAAGCTGGGTAGCGATAACCAATTCGTTTGTGCAATTTCAATCAATGCATTTCTGTGTTTCTCGAGAACCCTTCTATGGGCTTACACATCATTAGGTAGTACTTTTACGCCAGTTTATTAAACATTTGTGGTCAGAAACATCCAAGTAGTGTAGTTTTGTAGCTCTAGCACATATGAAGCTGTGTGACTTTTGCACTCCCAGAAATAAAACCTTTTTAGTATAATTATCATTATGCATATATCCAATTGTATATCCGCATGTACATTATTTGGCTTATAGTAAATATGTTATTTTCCACATCAAGTATAGGTACAATAAAATAGATGCAAGAATGTTTTTTTTTTTGATAAATTAATATCGTAAAAAATATCCTATATATATTTATTCTCAAAACTCTTGAGAACATATCGTCGTTGCATTCACAAAATATCCCATGTAAGGTTTTCGAACAATTTTTTTTTGTTTACACCATTTGATTCACAACGGTTTCCTAAATAATCTGACATAAATATATCCCATTTTTCAAACTCATCTTTTTAATCATTTTAGAGGCAACTCTGACCATTACTTGTAATTAATGGTAGTTATTTAAAAAATATATACTACATACACTACAGAAATATAAAAAAAATATAAAATTAAATCCCTATATACTACAGAAATATAAAAAAAATATAAAATTATAAAATTAAAATGAGAAAAAAAAGTTTTTTGTGTGCAAGAATTCGTATTATTTTTTTAGCTCAAATTTGTCGCACATAAATTAAAATTACCCAAAGAATTTTTTTTTATAATATACAATAATCTCAACAATCTAAAAAGAGTATATTATGCACTAATCCAGTCATTAATTCAATATGGAATTATTGGATGGGGGGGGGGGTCATACAACAATATTCTAACCCCGATCAAAGTAATCCAGAAACTAATCATTAAAGTATTCCTTAAGAAACCCTCCACCTATCTAACAGAAACGCTTTTCGCAGATTTCACGGTGCCTCGAGGAGAGAATATCTTCAAGAAAAATGCAATTATCCTAATTTACAAAGATAATATAAATATCATCAAAAAATTTGAAACTCACCAATCAAAAAGATATGAAGATAACATCAAAATACCAAAATTTAATACCAAACTAATGCAAAACAATTTATTATATCTATTTAGGGATAAAGTTTTTCAACAACCTTCCCATTGAAATAAAAAAAACCAAAGACATCAATAAACTGAAACTCAAACTGAAGCTACACTTCATCAGGAATAATTAACTAAATAACTACCTGTTTTTCTCATTCTTTCTATTTATTATTAATCTATATTCATCTCTATTTTATTTAGTTTTTTCGAATTTCTCCCAAGTGCACAATATTTTAGTATGTAACCGTATCCTATGTATGTACACCATATGTAATTTATATAACTCCACTGTACAATTATACATATATCTACCTATATTAAATATTAAAAAATATATATATATGTATATATATATACAGGGTGTTAAGGGACGTACTTGACTTACTTTAACCAGTGATTCCTGACATTATTTGGAGTAAAAAATGTTAATGAAATTTTGGTCTCCGGTGACTTCTTGGATGACTTTTTTTTAATTTTTTCAAAATTTCTTTCTTCAAAATCAAACAAAAAAAAATTTCTTCTGCATGTCGTCACTGATCACTCAGCCGAGTAACTGACCAACCCCTAACCCCGCCTCTAACTGTCCAATACCTACCATTTTTTTGTGTTTTTGTAGAAAAAATAAATAAAAAAAACTCCCAAAAAGTCACCGGAGACCAAAATTTTATTTACATTTTTCACTCCAAATAATGTCAGGAATCACTGGTTAAAGTAAGTCAAG
Organism: Limnephilus marmoratus; assembly: GCA_917880885.1. Lineage (NCBI taxonomy): Eukaryota > Metazoa > Arthropoda > Insecta > Trichoptera > Limnephilidae > Limnephilus > Limnephilus marmoratus. The sequence goes on from OU862928.1 coordinate 42,271,874, forward strand.
TACGTCCCTTAATACCTTGTATATATATATACATATATTTGTATGTTATGGTTAAGGTTTTAACGGGTGTAAGATGTAAAACAATTTTCTCGGTTTACCCGCGTAACGTAGTCCTGAGAAGGACTTTTTAACTCCTGACGTTTCGGACAGATCACACTGTCCATCTTCAGAGGCCTTATGTCTTTAGTTTTTGTCTCAAACTGATAGCTTTCGCATGTCTGTTTGGTCCAGAGTCCAAGACTTAAGTGAGTGCAAATCAATTCTTATGGCTAGAACGGAGTACCCGGGTTGAATGTGATTTATGGTGCTGGGGGTACGAGGTGGGGCCGGCAGTCATAAGACATAAGGCCTCTGAAGATGGACAGTGTGATCTGTCCGAAACGTCAGGAGTTAAAAAGTCCTTCTCAGGACTACTTTACGCGGGTAAACCGAGAAAATTGTTTTACATATATTTGTATATATATATATGTATATATATATATGTATATATTTTCAATATAAACTCAGTAGGTAAAGCAAAAATATTTTTTTAATATTAATATTTAACTCTCAAAAAATTACCAAAAAATTAAGTTGCATCCAAAATCATACGAAATTAATTCTTTTAAGACCAATATTTCGTAATTTGAAACAAAAATAAATAAAATAAAAAATATTTATCCGCACAAGATATTTTCTCTACCTTTTGATAAAAAAATACTTTTTCAGTTTATTTGGGTGTTTTGGTCACAAATCCAAATTTAACCCCCCCCCCCCCCCCCCCGGCTATTTGTTAGCTTTGGGAACTTTTGTAAAACCAAAGTTTACGAAACTTATGGAATTTTGTATCTATTAATTATTTTTACATGAAACGATAAAAAAGTGAGGTGACGGAAATGTTAACAATACATTTTTGTAATAAATATGTACGTGTTTTTATTTTTTTCGTTATCAGTAATTTTAGTTAGAAAAAACGTAAGATGAGTGTCATTTTAAAAAAAATTGTGCGTTCAAAATTTTTATATTTGAAAAGCAAAGGTTTATTTCGGATTTCAAAATTTAAAAGCGTATTTCATCGCCTTTCAAAAACAGTTTTTAGTTTTCGGATACCATCAGAAATATTCCATTTATTTGGATTTTATTGCAAAGCGGAAATATTTCGACCTTATGAAAAAATATGCCCGAGGCCTGAGGGATATGGGTCATATGAGAAAGGCCAAGTTGCCTTTCCTACGTTTGCTACAAAAAATATCATATGTGCATAAAAATTGCGCACAAAAATCCTGAATGCAAAATTTAAGAAAAAAATGTCGGTTTTAATAAAAAAAAATGTATATTAAGCCCACTTGTTTTCACCGAAACATGGTATCAAAAATAACTCTACAATTAATAAAAATAAATAAAAATAAATAAAAATATGGGTCCCTAATTTTTTTTTAAAGTTTTTTTTATTAAATATCCTAATATTCTAAAATACCCTTAGGATATTTTGTGCGCGCAACAACGATAAGTAGCTATAATAGCATATTCATGGACGCTAACAATGGAACGCTCCTGTGAGCGGTGAGAGAAATTGGATGTTTGGTCTTGTCTACACATTTGCAGATTGGTACATGCGTGGTCGGCAGAAATAATAATTCGGCTGCGGCTACGGATGACGCGCGTGGTTCACTCACACAAGACCTGCATTCACTCACACATCTAGAGCGCGATTCTGACTACTGTCAGAGAGTGAAATAAAAGAGATTTTTTAAAATACCTATTCATAAATGTTCGCAGCGACCGGCAGCGCTCTTAAGAGTACCATCTGCCTGGAGTCAGTGGTATTTAGGCATTCATTTTGAATGGAATTTTGTGCCTGACCTGTAAAGTCTGACCATTCTTTGCTTATGTACAGGGTGTCCGGGGATAAAGTGCTCTAACTTCGGGAGGTGATTCCACGTGATAGTATAAGAAAATAAGATGTATATAACATTTTTTATTTTCGTTGTTTGTTTTTGGGGTGTTATGCCGTGTTGCGCTACCTCCTTCTTTAGCCAACGTTTCGGACAGCGTTGCAGTGTCCATCACAGGGCTAATCCGGTAGATCCGGTAGATCTACGCAACACGGCATAACATTCCAAAAACAAACAACGAAAATACTTTTGGCCGTGAAAATCTTAAAACGTATCTATATGTAACTTTTTCGAAATTCCGACTTTTAGGGGTACTTAAAAAAAAGATAAAATTAGTCCATAATTTGCGGCCAGCATCATTATTTTCGGCCGTTACTATACGAGCCAATCACAGCCATGCAAATTTATTGGGTAAGTTTGTATTTTGTTTTGGGAAAAAAGTTGTTAAGGCATCGTACCCCTGCTCAAAAAGAAAAAGATGGAGAGATATCTAATTACGAATGTTGCAGAGAGCGCGCTTATGTTTAAAACGATAAAATTAAAGCGAAAATTGTGAAAATGTTTAATAAAACACGACTCATTTAAAATAAAGCAAAAATTCTATGGGGAATGTCTAAAATAGCATTTAAAGAAACACTGTGAATTTTTTCATACATATTACTTCTAAAATAAGTGAAATGTACGTGTTTATTGTAATTTTCAGAGCATACTTTGCGATTTTTTTCTATCGGGGGAATTTCATATGATTTGCGTTTCGGCGTGGGGAATGTATCTATAGATATTATCTTCAAAAATAGCATATATTTTTTTAAGAACTTAAAAACTTTAACAGTCTTACTAAAATAAAACCACAGCACGCCCGATAACCTGTGTCGCAGCAGCAACATGAATACAACCAAAATACACTAAAACACGATAACATTACTAATAAGATTTGATCTTAAAATGTATTTTAAATCCGGCAACAATGCAATTTTTCATACTGTAGGTACATAATTTAATTGTTTGTTTTCCTACAGAACTGCTAGATGGCGGTGCCTTCGCATTCGTCATTCGCGTTGAAACCGACAAAAAAAACTCACTCCGCGGGTGTGTGTGAAATATTTCACAAATCTGATCGTAATATCTATTAAAATGACTAATTCACTATTAAATTCGCATAATTGATATATTTACCGTGTTTTTGTGGTTTTTAATAAGTTTTAGTCAAGTTATAATAACCATAATCATACTTGGAAAATTGAAATGTCAATAAGTATTTTATGTAAAACATGAAAATTCAAATTTACATTTAAAGGATTTAATTTTATGAGAATTTCATAAAAGTGGTGTTTTTTTTTTAAATATTAATATCTAATACATGTGTTCCTAAACGTATCAATTTTTTAGGTTAATTCGGTATATTAATATCGGTATTATTTTTTTAGTTTAGTTTTTTAGCAACAAAAAAACTTTGAAATTTTTTATCATTTTTTTTATTGTATGCACGAGGAAAAAGTGAGGTGACAGTTTCGTTCCAAATTCATTATATAAAAGGTCCGTATTTTTTAAATTTTGTTTTTTTATAAATTTCTGTACACTTTCATCAAATATGTTTTGGTAAAAAAAAAATTCCATTTTTTTTCGCGTTTGAATCTTAATATATGGCAGTTTTTAAAAACTAAAGTGTATTTCAAGTACACAAATCTAAAAGGTAATTTTATCTAGATTTCATAAATGGTATTTGTTTTGACGACACCTTCAAAAATAAGAAATATATAGAACATTCAAAATACTTTCAAATTTTGTTCAGATATCATTACTAAAACAGAGATAAACTACCCTCTCAGGCCGTGTAAACCAAGTGTATTTTTTTCCATAAACATTTTTTTAATTAGTAATGTTTTCACATCGGCGGCCGTTTGTCAATTAAATAAAATTTTCGCTGGGTTTTTTAGTAAGGCTGTAAATGTTTAAGGTACGTACATATGTAAGAAATCAGTAGAAATTCGGGTAGCGGCGGCGGCGGCTCAATCTTTTTTACTTCCAGCATCATACAATCACCTCCCGGAGTTATTACACTTTACCCTGGGACACCTGTTTATATTTTTCAAATCCAGAAATTCTAGTCTCTCAGTAGAAATTCAAAATCAAACGGAATTGTGAATACGATGTAGAGAGACAGTATGAAAATTTTATCGGCTGTGTCGATCTAATACTCAAAGGATGCTTTGTAAAACAGGGAATTTCAGAATATTTCTCATTTTATTCCATTCTGAAAAAGCCTTTGGGAATGCAAAATGCATATTATATTCCGATGATTCTTTTCTCAATAATCAATTTTCGTACCAGCCCGTTGCTACACGGGTTTAATAATGTTTTGTTCTCATTCCCTGAAGGTTTGCTCGAATTATAAATGCAACAAAGGTGAATGCATTTGAATTTTTTTATTAATATCAATGCGCAGTTGAATACAGTTTTGTGCAACAACGCTTCAACGAGAATGTAATTTGCGTTTATCGCTACATCCCAGATATTTTGCGAATTTCTATTATTGGGAATTCTATTCCGATATTCATACAGGGCTGATTTTTTAAGTGAAAACTTCTTAAGCTCCGTTGTGATTTGCGAAAATGAAACAACAAACAAAAAAAAAACAAAAAATTGGCCCAATTTAAAAAAAAAAAATTACGTGTATACCTTACAAGAGTCCTAGCTGCTCTCGTCTGGAGCCAGTGAGTCTATTGCATCCCCAAATGGGATATGTTGTGATGCTGAAGGTAGTGGGGAAAGGAAAGAGATGGGGAAGAGGAAGGTAGTGTATCTGGCTATTCAGATCTGGTCATCAAACAAGGCTTAATCCATTTCAAGCAACGTTTCAATTCTGAATGGTGGTCTTACACCAGGGCGACACTAAAAGTATCTTTCACTCTGGAACGTGCCGCAAATATATTATATATTATTTTTTAAATGAATTAATCGTGAAATAACACAAATTGATCAAATAAAAATTATTTGCCTACGTCGAGATTCGATTCCACAACCTTTGGATTGCGAGTCAAAAGCTTCACCGCTAGACCACGCCGGCGAGAGAAAGAGATAGTATAACTCTTTGTGGGGTGCTTCGTAGCTTTCCCAATCTTGTCTACTTTAGTTTTCTGAAGGTTTCACTTCTACCGCGTGTGAAATGCACACTCTGTTTTTTGGATAATCAACACCTGTGCCATAGAACACATCAAGTGATTCGCTAAGTTTGGTGACTTGCAACCCTCCTAGTAATCAAAAGAAAAAAATTTAATCCTGAAATAAAAAGACAGGTTTTAATCAGATAAGTTTTAAGATTTTCACGGCCAAAAGCATTTTCGTTATTTGTTTTTGGGGTGTTATGCTGTGTTGCGCTACCTCCTTCTTTAGCCAACGTTTCGGACATCGTTGCAGTGTCCATCATCAGGGCAGATCTGGTAGATGTGATGATGATGGACACTGCAACGCTGTCCGAAATGTTGGCGTAGGAGGTAGCGCAACACGGCATAACACCCCAAAAACAAATAACGAAAAAGGTTTTAATCAGTTTTTTCGACTTTTCCGAATTTTTTAAAAATGGTAAAAATTGAAATTTTGTTGTAGTTCTGGTTCATGCGACTGATTAGTGTATGGAGAAGGCTCACACCAAATTTTAAGTAAATTGGTTTACTAGAACTTGAGATATTGTGTCAACCGTCTCGAAAAAAGTAGTTGAGGAAAATGCGTTTAAAGTTTCATTCTATTTAGATTCCAGTTAGATTCCGTTTAAACCGCGACACAAATGATTATAATTTTTAAAATAATTCGAATTTCGAAAAATTCTTTGTATGAAACATTTTTGGATATCTAAAATCTGAACTATGGAAATATGAAAAGATTTTTTTTTCTAGACTAGAATACCCCCCATGAGCTCTAGCGATGCTAGTATTAATAAGTAAATAAAGTTACGAAAATAATAAGAATACTAACCGTCTTCCCTAATGTTCAATTGTGTCCGAGAAAAGGATAATATGATGAAGTGTATACCTGAAATCAAAGAGAACAGAGAATTAAAAATCATTAATTACAAGTTGCACACAAGAGCAAAATTTTTCTGATGCATCATACATATATCTCTGGAGATATTAACACAAATTAAAGACTTAGACATCACTTTTCAACAAAATTTTTGGTTTGTTAACCATGTAACCGAAATCGCTAATGAGGGCATACAAATGTCGGGATTTATAACTAGCCACTGGAGCGATCACGCGAAATAAATAAATTTGCTTCGATTGCTTGAGATTTCTAGGATGGCTATTTTTTAAATTTTTCGTCAGCATTAAAAAAATCATACCTTCAAATTTTGACATGGAGACATAAAAATTTATTATAGTGCTATATAGCCAATGAATTAACGTGTATTTTACCGTTTATTTCATATTTTTAGGATTTATAAAAAAAATATAAAAAAATCGTAAAGTTTACAATCGCGCGAATCCTCGGTGTTTTTTACTTGAAACTTCCGTGAGGGATACTTATTCGGGTCAACATGGAATATTTTCGGTTTGTGTATGTTGTCTGTGGTATACTTAATAATGAAAGGTGCATATCTATGGTAAAGGACTTAATTTTATCCGCAAAAAGCTGTTCAAAAATTCGGCGGGAAAAAAATATTTTGAAAAGTATTTTTAACATTACTCTAAAATAGTCTACGAAGTTTGGATTTGCGACATGTATGGTCATAATAGATAAAGCATTTCAATAGCTTCGTGGTAAAATAAACGGCTGGCCAAGGAAATGTTTCAAATAATTACAATAAATGTTTTACGAATGTTAGGAAAATGTGGTCCATTTTTGGACAGAAATCAATCGCAGAAAAATAAAAGTGGTCCATTTTTCGACCGAAATCGCTCCAGTGGTTTTAAACTAGAAATTTTAACAATATAAAGTGTGTTAAACTGTTATATTTTGCCTATGTTAGAAGTCAACTTGAGTATAATTCTCCCGTCTGGAACCCACACTATATAATATATATGTACAATCTATTGAAAGAATAGATAATAAATTCTTACGTTTAAATTAAAGGAAAACAATCACTTTGTTTGTAACCACGATTTAATCTAAATCGTGGTTACAAACAAAGTGATTGTTTTCCTTTAATTAATATGTCAAACCACAAAGTGACTGCTTTCTACCAAAATATAATTCTTACGTTTTCTAAATTTCAAAATGGGTATTCCAGCGATTGTGTTGAACTACAATACTCTGTCAAATTAACATGCTCAAATTGTCAAGACAGAAGAATTTTCACTCACTTGGCATTTCTATATAAAATTGTAAATGATTTAGTTGGTAGTCCAATATGCAATACTAGAGGTCAAGATTTTTTCAGTACAGATATTCTGGGACTAACTACCATATGTATTCGTATATCGCAATATCGTTGGGTATATACTACAACTAGGTAGGTACCTCTGAAATCAGCATTGTTGGGAAATTAAATTATAAGATGGTAATCAATCTGATAAATCGGCTGTTGTTGTTTATTATTTATACTGAAAATAATGATTAAATCGTAGATTTGTGTGTTGCAAACCATAATACTTTTATTTTGTAAATAAGAAAATGGCAAATCATTTTTTTTAAGTATTTATTTATAAAAATGGTATGACTTACCTATTTGTTACATAAAAAATTCAACGAAAGCAACTTAAGCAATTCCACAAATTTTAATGCTCAACTAGGTAAGTCTAGTTGCCTAATTGAAACATGGAAAAAACACAATGACATAAAAATGGATAAAATTTATCTAAGACATTATCTAGGTAGCATTTAGTTTGGGTTTGAATAATACATAATCATACATATGCAAGCAATCATACACACGCAATAAAAATATGTGTTAAGAAAAGGAAGATAATTTTGGTAGTTCTTAGTCGAGGTATGATTCAATGGCCGAATCGGATAGGGACTCATTACCTCAGTTGGTAGAGCTCCACCCCTACAAGGCGTAGGTTCTGGATTGGAGTTCTAGATGTGACAGTATCTTTATCTGATTTTTCTGTTTTCAGATTGTTGATTGAGTTGCGCTAATATCGTCATCATTTAATTTAAAATATTACAACATTAGGTTTTACTCATGAAGTTGAAAAAAAAATACTGTATTTATTTATTTATTTATTTATTATTTAAACGCCCGTACATAGGGCTATTACACACAGTGTATCGAACATTTACAAACATTATATATATATAGAATAACATACAGTACATACATATGATGCATATTAGTACAACAAATATTTATCATTTTACAAACATATCAGTTACATAAATAACTAGTTATTTTTGCTTTGATGCAAGACGGTGAGGTTTTGAAAATATCGAAAAGGTCTGTATACGTATTGGCAGTTCGGTGAAAACGCACTAGCGGTGAATGATAGGAATAGTTAGTGCTATGATTGTCACTGTGGAAAAGGTGGTGGAGTCGAGTTGATTTAACAGGGACACGAATATTTATAACACTTAACATTGAGGGCAGTCTATGAGATTGTTCAGTAATTTAAAAAGTATAAGAATGTCATTAATAGTACGCCGGGTAGAAAGTAGTGGTAGGTTTAGGTCAGACATTAATGCATTGTAGCGGATTTCAATTACAGGCTGTCTCAATTTGAATTGAACGTATCGAAGAAATTTTCTTTGTACTCTCTCCAAACGGTGTAAGTTACAGGTATAAATCGGAGACCATACAGGAGGTGCATATTCCAGCTGCGATCTTACAAGAGAGCAGTAAAGTAGCTTAATCGACTCAATGTTTTGAAAAGTCCTTGTGTTACGTATTACAAAACCTAGAATTTGCATGGCCTTATTGGAAATTGTTTCACAGTGACGATCAAATGTAAGTTTCCGGTCAAAAATAACACCAAGGTCTTTGATAAATGGTACTAATGCAATTTCATTATTGTTAATTAAATACGATGTAGATATTGGAATCCGTGAACGGTAAAAACACATGTGGAAACATTTTTTTACGTTTCGGAATAAATTATTTATTTCACACCAGCTAGCAAGTCTATCTAAATTTTGCTGAAGGATAAGTGCATCATTTAAACATTTTATAATCTTAAAAAGCTTTAGGTCATCTGCGAATAGAATGAATTTGACATTATCGAAACATAAAGATAGATCATTTATAAATAAAATGAAGAGAAGTGGGCCCAGATGAGAGCCTTGAGGAACTCCCGAAGTTACTTTAAATTTATACGAAAATTTATTATTTAATTTTACCATGAGTTCACGGTTACAGAGGTAACTATTCAACCATTTTAGGAATGATCCATGTATACCAAGGGCTTGCAGTTTCGTGAGAAGGATATTAATATTTACTTTATCAAAGGCTTTTGAAAAGTCAGTATATATTGAATCTACTTGTGCACGAGACGTGAAAGCTTCACAGATATAGTGTTCATATAATAGAAGATTGGTTGTGGTTGACCGACCGGTTACAAAACCATGCTGTTCTGGAGTAATAATATGCCTAAACTTATCAGCAATCTTATCTAAGACAATACTTTCAATCATTTTCGGGATGGTAGACAGTATGCAAATTGGTCTATAATTTAAAACACAATTTTTATAACCTGATTTAAATACAGGTGTCAAGTGATTAAGTTTCCAAGGACCAGGAAATATTCCAGTTCGGAGTTACAGATTAAATATGTGTTGAAGAGGAGCTGCTATAAACTGAGCGCATTCCTTTACCTTTACCGGTGGAATTTTGTCAGAACCTGACCCCTTCTTACAATCTAGAGATCTGATCTTTTTATTAACATCATCCAGGGAAATGTGGCATGTTGATATATCAGTTACATTGGTGTATTTAAATTCAGGTAGAGTCACATTATCATTATTGTGTTCATAAACACTTGAGAAATAATCAGCAAAGAGATCAACTATTTCTTGATCATTGTCAGCATGTTTGCGCCCTGAATACATTGATCTAGGACAGCTGTTATTGTCTTTAAGAGACTTCACATAATTCCAGAAATGTTTTGGATTTGACTTGATAGTCTGCTCTACATCTGTAATATAATCTGAATAGCATTTTTTAGATAGACTTTTACATTTATTTCGTAAATCAGAAAAAAATTTATAGCAGTCAATAGAGTTATTGGATTTATAGTTAATGTGAGCAATTTTTTTTACATTGAATGAGTTTTTTTAGTTCAGTACTAACCCATTTTGGGTAACAATCGTTTAGTTTTACAATAGATGTTGGTATGCAATTTTCAATGGTATTATAAAGGATTGAATTAAACACATTTGTTGCTTCTTCTACGTTTGTTGACATAAAAATGGGGGACCAATTGAGTGAAGACAGATATAATCGCACTTGTTTATAATCAGCTTTCTTGTAGTTTGGTGCGTGAATAGGAGATTGGGGGGTAAGGAGTTCAATGGGGGGCAAATAAATGATCGCTTGTAATGGGGGATGATGAGAGTCAATGGATACTATTGATTCTTGCGATTCGCTGACATTACTATTATTAATTTTTGATATGACAAGATCATGAATTCTATCATTTATATTTTTAACATGATTTAATTGTTTAAGATTGATAAAGTTAATGGTATCAATGATTAATTGGGCTTTGGCAGAAATGGAATTTGAAGATTCATTGGGTTGTGCCCAGTTTACATTTGGAAGATTAAAATCCCCAAAAATGTAGATATTTCTGTAAAGTAAAAATCCGACATGTTAAGAATAACCTGACAATATTTGATAATCTCCTACTACCACCATATTAAGCGGAAAATGTTTGTTTGTATCGTGATGGAGGACTTAGCCAGCCGAGGAATCGAACACGCGACGCCTGGGTGGGACCCAAACGCGATGCCAACTCAGCCACTGACCGGTATTATGTTTGTAAAAGCCCTACGGGCATCAAATAAATCAACATTATAGAAGAAGATAACACTAATAATCTAAACGAAAATATGAAAGATAACAAGTCACAGAAAAATAGAAAAGATAGTGGTCGCAAATGGGAAAATGTGAAAAATTAGTCGAAAATAATATTGTTTATTCTAAAATTTTAAAATATGAGGTTGAAAATTATGACGGTTTCTTAGAAAGTGGCAATGGCTGAATTGGTAAAAGCGCATGTCCCGGTTAGACGAGAGGATCTGGGTTCGTGTCCCAGTTGCGACCATTATCTTTTTCTATTTTTCTGTGTCTTGTTCTCTTTCATATTGTCGTTGAGATTATTGATGTTATCTTCTTTTTCAATGATTTATTACATTGATGGGAATAACCAATGAAAGTTATAAAAAGAGTGTTGTTCTTATTAAAAATTAATAAAATCGACAATCATAAAACAACAAAATAAATAAGCTCTCGCATAACGTTCCGTATTATTTATATTTTATCAAAGTGATAAATCTATGAAATTCCATAGAAACTACCTCAGATGTTTATCAAAATCACTGTGTGTAGAACATAATGAGAAAACAGCAGCTTATTAGCTTAGTGGAATAACACCCGTTTCTATATAAAACGGTGTTAACGTTAATTGAAACCAGCCCCGAGCTGCGCTTTGTACAAAAACTATATTGGCTAACTGTTAACCAGTAAAGAGTGCTGCCTTTGGTAAGTAGGTACTAAAGTCACGTTTATCAATCCCGATTTAGTGAATTTAGAAAAACCGACTCTATCGTGGCAAGACGGGACGACGCCCTTGCAAGGAACGACGTTTAATTCGGCCAGCCTCGCTACTCATCGCCTCTTTCCGAATATTAGCTTCTATTCTCACTAAAATTAAAAATGGATTTATTATAATTAATGTTGAATTTTTAATTTGTAATATAATTCTTTGTATACATTTTAATAAAAATTTTATAATTGTTTTATTCAAAACATATGTAAAGACATGTTTAATATCATTTTCACTGCCTTCAATAAAAATCAATTTCGATTTTTCACAACCGCCAGGCGTTCTGTGTTGGCTTTTCTTTTTATTTATTTATTTAAACTAACCTTTAACAAATCCGCATTTATCTCATTTCTTTATTAATGATTTGACAGGCGGATATGGGTATCGCCGCCCCGGGAACCATTTATTGGATAACCAATACCTTGCCTTAATTTACCCCAAGCGATTCGTACGTTTGGTGACTTGAGCAAGGGTGAGGTTTATCTAGGTCTTGGGGGCCAATGTGTCAGCCCGCCTGCTGCGTAGCAGATCGGATCGAGAGAGACTGGTTCAGGAACTCTTTCGACCTCTCCAGCTAGAAAGTCACGATCGATCGCCTTGCACCGCAGTTGAAGGGATTGATTAATATGTCCGTCACTCCTGGACACATTGACCACCAGATTCCTACCCACTCCTCATACGTATTTCCTTCCCTTCCCCTTCCTTCTTACCTTAAAAAACCCTTCCACGCAGCATCCCCTAAGCTGACATAAACCCAAAGGAAAATTATTTTTCTCAGGGCCTCCTGTGTACAGCTAATGTAAAAAAAACTATTATTAATAAATATTTTCATACATCTAGTACCAAAAATACATGAAATACAGTACATCGACCGGTAGGTGCCTTAGTTGGCATCGCGTTTGGGTTCCATCCAGGCGTCCCGTGTTCTATTCCTTGGCTGGCTTAGTCCTCCATCACGACAAAGCAACATTTTCCGCTTTCTGTGATGGTAGTAAGTGATTTCAAATATTTTCAGATAGTTCGTAATCCGTGAATTTTTTTTTTTTTACAATAACTCCACACAGGAGGCCCTGAGGAAAAGAATTTCCCTCAGGGTCTATGTCATCTGGGATGCTGTGTGGAGGGTCTTTTTGAGGAGAGGAAGGAATGAACATTGGTCTTGAAGAGACCCATGTTGTAGGAAGGAGGAAACACAGAGGCCGGCAAATCATTCCACAGTCGAAGAAACGACCCGTTCTCATGTGACATATGTCAACTGTGTACAAATGTTGGGCACGCGTTTGGCGTGTTTCCCGACTATGCACCGGTGCCGAAGGGATCAATGATGCTAGTTCCTCGGAGCATCTTCCATTGTAATACCGGTAGAACAAGGATAGCATTCCCACCCGACGCCTGTGCTCTAAAGATTGCAATCCGTCTGTTAAGATGGGAGAATCTATCAAACGGACCGCCCGTTTCTGCACAGAGTCGAGGGTATTTTTCAGGTATTTTGGAGCTCCAGACCAGAGGTGGCTGCCAAATTCAACCGTGGGGCGCACTTGCGATTTGTACAGGGTTAGCAGTTGTGTACTATTAAAGTATCTGCGGGCCCTGTACAGTACGCCCAGTTTTTGGTAGGCTAACTTTACTCTGGCTTCGATGGAGCCCCATACCTGAGCTGGTCACTTAGTGTTGCACCAAGCATATCAATGGAGGGCCTGTTCGGAAGATTGCTTCCGTTGAAAGAGACTAGATTTTCATTTCGATCCCTTTTAGACGTAATCAGACAAGATTGGGTCTTTAAAACATTAAATTCAACGAGATTATTTTTACCCCAAGAGAAAACACTCTCGAGGTAACCGTCCATTCTTTGCTTCAAAGCCTTACGAGCTGTTGGAGTTTGTGAGCCCTTTGGGGGCTTGTCAAACAAAAAGCTATCATGAACTGTACTGTCATCCGCGTAACAATGAATTGGTGCACATGACAAAAGGTCGTTGATGTGCAACAAAAACAAAGTCGGAGACAGAACCGAACCCTGCGGGACGCCAGCATTTATCGAGTGTGAGGAAGAGGTGAAACCATCGACTACCGTCTGAATCGACCTCTCCCCCAAGAAGTCGGCAATCCACGTACACAAGGATGCGGGAAGTCCGTAAGAATGCAGTTTGTTGATAAGTCCTCGGTGCCAAACCCGGTCAAAGGCCTTGGAGATGTCCAGTGCAACCGTTTGGGTCTCACCGAAACGTTCCAGGCATCGCCCCCAAACATGCGTCACATACGCGAGAAGATCACCGCACGAGCGATTCCGCCGGAATCCGTATTGACGGTCATTTATAATTTTGTTCTTCTCGAGGTATGTGAGCAGTTTGTCGTTGATCACACGTTCCATCACCTTAGACAGAACTGATGTGATCGCTATGGGGCGGTAGTTTGCCGGGTTGGAGCGGTCACCCTTCTTTGGAATAGGATGGATAACCGCTTTTTTCCAACCAGAGGGCACAGAGCCAGTCTTCATTGGAGCTATTTCTGCAGCGCACCTTTGCAGTACCAGGGCAGGTATTCCGTCAGGCCCACTAGCTTTATTAACATCAAGCCCTCGTAAAACATGGAGTACTTCCCGATGCCGGATCCTCAGCTTTTTCATACGAAAACCGCAGTGAGGAACCGACGTCGGGACAGCACCTTGGTCATCGAGGGTTGAGTTATCCGCTAACATTTTACCTAGTAAGTTAGCCTTTTCGGTGGCGGTGTTTGCTAGTGAGCCGTCAGGTCTGGTAAGAGGTGGCAGACTGGATTTGCAGAAATTGCGACCTATTGAGCCCGCAAGCGACCAGAATTGCCTGCTGCCATGCGGGCATGCAGTCAGCTTTCTGCTGATCTGCTGGTCGTGCTCGAATTTTGACCTATTTATGATTCTCTTGGTTTCCTTTGCCATTTGGTTGTAAGCTGTTCTGTCTTCAGATGTTCTAGATGTGTTGTAGGCTCGGTAAGCCGCGTTTTTTCGTCGCACTGCTTCAGCGCATTGTCGACTGAACCACGGCTTTGAGCCTACACCAGTTTCCTTAACAGTAGATTGGATGAAGCCATCCATCGCGGATGTGATGACTTCACCAATTTCCTGGGCACATCTTGAGGGATCCGAAGTCCGAAAACAAACAGCTGACCACGGAAAAGCATTAAAATGTGCCCGCAGACCGAACCAATCTGCTGACCTATAGTGCCACACTTTTCTCTTCAGCCTCTCGTTTGGTGGTCTGAAGTTTACAGGGATTGATGTCGTCACCAGGCAGTGGTCGGACGATCCTAAAGGCGCTGTGACTTCAATCCTGTAACCGTGTGGCACAGTAGTTAAAAATAGGTCTAACAGATTGGAACGGTGAGTCTGGACATCAGGAACCCTTGTAGGCTCCTGAACCATTTGCTCCAATCCGTAGCAAAGGGCAAAGGATTCCGCTTGGCGTCCAGCCGAGTCTGCAGCCGTATGCAGGCCGCGAATGTTGGTGTAATTCACCAACATTTTTGGCCTGCGCCGGGGTCTCCTACTACTCGCCGCTGTAATGCAGTTAATATTTGTTGTTTGTGTTGTCATGAATTTTTTAAATATTTTTATGATAGGGTGTGGGGGGAGGGAGGTCTGGGAAGGAAAAGGTATGAGGGGTGGGTAGGAAGCTGGGGATCAGAGTGTCCAAGAGTGATGAACGAATGAATCCAATCCACCCACTGCGGTGCAAGGCGATGGGTAGGGAGAGTCCGGCTGTAGAGGTCACCCGATGCGCCCCAAACGCTACTGCTGGGTCCCCTCCGGTCACGAACCGGCACAACAGCAGCGGCGGGGTTTTAACACTGTTTTAACACACCCTCAGTCGTGAGCCTGAGGGTCGGGCCCCTGTACTACCGAGCGGCCCGGACAGCGGTAACCGGTTGTAAAGGGTCTCCCTCAACCAGCATCTCCCAATCCGGCCCGCCACGCAGAAGGTGGGCCGACGCACCCGCCATCAAGACTTGGACAAACATTTCCCCAAGAACCCGGGCACCCCTGCTAAGTCACCAAACGTAGCGAACCACTTGGGGTGACCTGTGGCGAGAGGTGTTGGTCATCCAATATATGGTTCCCAGGGCGGCGGTACCCATACCCGCCTACTCAAATTAAAATTTTTGAATGTTTGTCTTTCTTTAAAAAAAAATATATATATACAGGGTATCCGGGGGTAAAGTGCATTAACTTCGGGAGGTAATTCTACATGATATTGTAAGTAAAAAGGATAAATAACTTTTTTCGAAATTCCAACTTTTAGGGGTAGTTTTGTGGTAAAAACGTAAAATTTGACCGGCGTGCGCGGCCAGCTTTATTATTTTCCACTGTTACGATACGGGCCAGTCACCACCATTTATTGTTGACACGATCGCGCCCGGCAGGCTCCCGGCAAGTAAGATCGTACCTTACACTAAGGATTTTTAGTAGGTAGATCTTTTTGTATGGGAAAAAAAATGTTGGAATTTCGAAAAAAGTTATTAATTTTTTTTTACACCTACCATCATGTAGAATCACCTCCCGAAGTTAATGCACTTTACCTCCGGACACCCTGTATATATATAAAATTTATAAACATGCAATGTAAGAAATCCAACAAAAATATTGGTTTAAAAAATACAGTTCTAGAAATACAGATACTTTAGTTTATTGACTAAAATAATATTAGTGAATACTACAAAAACTTATTGTTTAAACAAATATAGCACATTACAAACGAAAAGTGCGAAGATTTGGGGTTTCCTTTACGGTTTTTGTAGGTTGTTGTGTCGCACTCAGGCGTCGTGTGTTCAATTTATTGGCTAGCTAAGTCTTCCATCCCGTCACAGCAATAGAAAAAAGATTTTTAGATATAGCCAAGGATCGTTATTGTGCTTCGTTGTGTAGATAAATCTCAAATTAGTCGGTACAAAAGATGAACTGTGGTTGAAAAACCACATCCCAGATCAAAAAGCTACCCGTAATTTGGTTGAAGCTTGTAGTGTACGTGAGTATGTATTTAGTTTCAATATCTCTCAACAGATGTCGTTAATATATCAACTATCTTTTTCCTGTGTAACGAACGAGAACAAAATAAATTGCAAATTATCCAAAACAGGGCAATGAGAATGAAATAGATTTTCCAAAGTAATTAAAATGATAAATGAACTAAATTGGTTAACCTTGAAACAGGTGCTGACCTTGAACACGATGTTTATATACAAAATAGTAAACAACATGTTACCAAAATAATTTTCAAATAAAATTATGTACAGCAAGAACATTCACGTACATAACACAAGGACGTGCAAGGAAATCAGACTATAAAAAGGACAAAGCGAATACGCAGAACAGTTTACTATACAAAGGAATGAAGATGTATAACACGCTACCCGAAACTTTAAAGTCAACACCAATTGGAAAGTTGAAGATGTATTGTAGGAGCTACATAAAATTTAAAAATATATAGTTTGTAATATGAAATATTATAATTATGTAATTAGAAATTTGTAAACTTAAATTTACAAATTATTAAAATAAAAATGAATTAAAATAATATAATAATATATGTAGTTTTACTGTGTATCAACCAGTATCAACAGAGGACAATAGATGTACCATGCGTGGGAGACAACTGTTGCCCGTTTTACGAACGGTTACCAAGATAGCCGAGCATATCCGATCTACAGAAGTGCATCTTTAGTAAGCATTTCACCTGCTACAGATTATCACATAGCATCATTTAGAATGGAAGTTAATTTTAGTAATATATTCATTGTAAATAAGACGATAATAACTCGTAATTTAGATGAACCGTAGTATTAATGAATCTTCCGATCATTAGAGTTGTGTTGTTCATCAGAGGAAACAACAGAATACCACAAAGTAACACACATTTCATCTGCTGGGGGTGTTGGTGATATTGCCTCCATACTGCCTACAACATACCATCCACTTCCTAAAATATACCCTGCTAACTACAGTACAAACTACAGTCTGCTACTGTAATGCGTATTACCACATTTAGCTCTTACAGACAGGCCTGGCATCTACACTGAACAAATAAAACGATAGAAGTGTGCCGTGGGGTTGCATGTTGAGTCCGAAGTTAGTTCACTTTTCCATGCCCTATCTTCCAGAGATTATCTTTTTTTTTAGTCCCTGCCAAACTGGAGTCAGTGTGACTATGGTATTCACTGTTGGGGTATGTTGTGAAACTGAAGGGAGTGGAGACGAGAAGGAGATGGGAAAAATTAAGGAAGTAGCTGGTTATTCAGATCTGATCACCAATCATGCCTAATGCAACTTCAAGTAAAGTTTCGATTCTGAATGGTGGTCTTATTCCAGGCCGATACTGAGAGTATCTTTTACTATGGAACGCGCGGCAAGCATACTATGTATTATTTTTAATGAATTAATTGTGAAATAACACAAATTAATCGAATCAAATTTATTTGCACATGCTGGGATTCAATCCCACGACCTTCGGATTGCGAGTTAAGAACCTTACCCCACGATCACGGAGGCTGACATGATCCTAGTTCAACTTGTAAATGCTAGAGCGTACCTAACATTTTACGGACATCTTTAGACTGGTGCAGAAAACCAAAAAAAGTCTAGCGTAAAATGAATTGTGAAATATCTTCTTATTATTTTTTTCCTATCGTGTGCTGAGCTTATGCATTTGTTTATTTTCATATGGTCACCGTAAAGAAAGAAATCAGAATGTCTGATGAAATTTTTGATATCTTTAAAATACAAAGTAAAAAGCAGGGGACCTAAATGGGAACCTTGAGGTGCCCCCCCAAGAATTGGTTATTATCAGTGACATGTAACCTTTTATGGCAACAGAATTATTATTATTATTTTTTAATTATCAAAAGGGATTGGAGGTCACACTTCTATGAAGTATCTATTCGGTGTTCATGTTCATACTACATAGATTGTACAATTTAGGATTCATCCACCACCTAGTAAGTATGAACCACTTTCAACCGCGTTCCATTATCAGTTTTGCTTTGAAGGATGAATGTGCTCAATCAGGTAATTGAATATTCCGCGAGGCTCATTGTAAACATTTCCATGATTATTTTGAGTCAAATTACCTATCGAACATCGTCAGAACACGCTGGTACGTTTTGAATATAAGTAGTTAATATAATTCAATAATAGGTACATACATATTATAATCTAGGAATTAATGTGCATATATTATTTAGCAAACAAGAGAACTCGCCTGATGATCAATGCTCAGAAACTTATTTTCGGAAAAATGACAACCTTGGCAAAACTACACAATACGTTCACGAAGTCCAAACCTTTCTTTAGCTTGCCAAATTAAAGAATGCTTCTTTTAAAATTAACACTATCATTAGAATCAAAGCACAAAGTTAAGTCCTATTTACTTTGCTATAAATTTCAGATAATCAAAATCAGGAATAACAGTTCAAGAATGATGCGCTATTTGGTGCCGTCGATTTTCTATCAAATTTGGACACTTATTTTTTTAACGCCCAGTGAACTTTTACATATTGGTAATGTACTACCAATTTAACATGAGAAATGGTTTTGGCCATGAGAAAAAATATTAAAAATAAAATTATAATTGATAATTTTGATGTAGATTTAAGAAAGACCAGGGGTCCTAGCATGGGCGATCGATAAGGATTTATAGGATAACTTTCAGTAACTTCTCATCGTTTCCTAGCATGATTGCAGATCACTAAAAATGTTCACAACGACCGAGTGTTAAATATATTCGACGTCAAGTGTTGTTTGTACTTTAGCGATCTGCGGTTGTCTTAGAGAACGATGAGCCCTATCAATCCTAATCGATCGCCCATGCTAGCACCCCAGAGAAGGTTAATGAATTTTTCAGGAATAAGTGACCAATATGGTCCACAAAATTCACCAACTTTACATTAAGCATGTTAAAGTTAATATCACCTATTGGTTTCCCATAGTAGAAAACCGCTCTATCGGGGAATGAGCAATGCAGTTGCGCTTATGTACGTTGTGGTAGAATTATGTATTTTGTCTGGTTATTCTTGTGGATATGCGTAGACTTATGACTAAATAATTTATTTTACGCATGTCCTTTAATGTGTGTATTTATTAAGAAATCGTAATTTATGTATTTTAGATGTTTAATTTGACATTTATAAAACGTAGATTTTTTTGTATTCGCTCAATGTTATTATTGTAATGTTATTAATGTGAATTTTGCAAGAGGAGACCAAACTACTGAGTCATATTCAATTAAGCTATATAGACCATACATGCTGGAATTTTATTTTCAAGACATTTAGATCAATGAACTCTACGAACTTCAGAGAAACGACATAAAGGTTATTAAGTTGGTTAGAAATGACTTCAGAATAAGTGTTTTTTGCGCGGTTTCCGGCAGTTCCAAGAAACTAACCGGCCAATTAAATAGGGTTTAAGGGTGGTTTCGGCGTCACTTCCCGTGGCGTAATCACAGACCCTTAACAATGATGATTATGAGGGTAGATTTATGGCGTTTTAGCACTTCCCTTTGAGGCTAAGCCCTTCCGATAGGGCTGGCGGATTACTGATAAGGGATGTTTGTAGTGTCATTCACGTGTGGTACGGCGGCGAATAGTTGACGCTACTTTGAGTGAGTTTATAGTTTGGATTATAATTAATGCTTTGTGATAATTATCACCTACTGTTTTCAACCACCTAGGAACTTATAAGAAGTAAAATCATTGGAAGATTCTGCCAGTATAAAAGAGCTGTAGAGCAATTAATGTATGCTTGTGGACCAATCTTATATATAAAAATGAATCGCTGAATGTGTTGCTAAGCGCATAACTTTTGAACGACTGCACCAAATTGGATAAATTTTTTTTTGTGTGTTCGTTATTGTCAGGATAAGGTTTTTATAAAACTTTCGGTGAGCTCTGGCATTATGAAATTTGTATAAAAAAATTGCTATTGGTGGCACGCGAGGTTTGAAAACTGATGTTTGGAAAGCGGGAGGGAGGGAGAGATAGGGGTAGGGGGGATGGGGGGATGTGGAGGAGGCAGAGTGGGAACCCCCCTTACACCATGTGAGCGAAGCCGCGGGAAAAAGCTAGTTAATTATAAATAGGTTTTTTAAATATGAATACCGCACAAGAGTTTGCATCACGCTTTTTTGCGTTAGCTCCACCAAGGAAGCCCCGAGAAAAATAATTTCCATCAGCGCCTGTGTCATGTTTGAGGATGCTGTGCGGAGGGTCTTTTTAGGGAAAAGAATGAGAGGAAGTTCGGGAAGGAAAAACGTCTGAGGGATGGGTAGGAATCTGAGGGTCAGTGTGTCCAGAAGTGACGGATGAATGAATTCACCCTTTCCAATGCAGTCCAAATCCTGCTGAAATACCTGCTGGAGAGGTCAAAAATCTCCCTCCCAATCCGGCCTGCCACGCAGTTGATGAGCAGACGCATCTCCCGCCAAGATCCACATAAACCTGACCTCATGAACCCGGGCAAGTGCTAAGTCACCAAACGTAGCGAACCACTAAGTGAATGGTTTAGGTATGGGAGAACGAGCGCTTGTTCTCACCCAGTGGTAGGGTTGGATTCATACGTCCGTCACTCCTGGACACACTGACTCCTAGATTTCTACCCACCCCTTATACCGCTTTCCTTCTCAGAACTTCCTCTCCTTCCTTTTCTAAAAACACACTCCACACAGCACCCCCAAAGATGAGATAGGACCTGAAGGAAATTATTTTCCAGCGGGCCTCCTTTTTTTACAGTAGCTCCACACAGGAGGCCCCGAGGTAAATATTTTCCCACAAGGCCTATGTCATCTTTAGGGATGCTAGGTGGAGGGACTTTTAAAGGAAAGGAAGGAGAGGGAGTTCTGGAAAGGATCAGGTATGAAGGGTGAGTAGGAATCTAAAGGGTTAGTGGGTTCGGACGTATCTGGACTATGTCATCTTTAGGGATGTTGTGTGGAGGATCTTTTGAAAGAAAGAAAGAAAAGGAAGTTCTGGGAAGGATAAGGAATGAAGGGTGGGTAGGAATCTGTGGGGCAGTGCGTCCAGGTATGACGGACGTATCAATCCATCCCTCCCACTGCAGTTCAAGGCGATGTTCCAAAAGAGTTCTGCTTGAGAGGTCACAAGGTCTCCCTCAACCAGTCTCTCCTGATCCGCCGTCAAGACCCTGACAACCCTTACCCATGAAGCCGAGTATCCCTGCCAAGTCACCAAACGTAGCGAATTACTATGGCAGAGATGTTGGTTATCCAATAAATGGTTCCTAGGGCGGCGGTACCCATTCCCGCCTCACAACAAATTTTCTGTCTGGTGTTAATGAAAAAAATGTCGATTTATCCAACGCGTCAATCATTCAAAACTTAACAATTTATAATATTTTTTCCCGACCCTTTTTCAGATCTCGCCCGGTCCAGCGAAAATAATCTTTCACTTTACATTCCCCACGTGAAGGGGGTATTTATACATAATATTTAGTTGTTGGGGGCCTCCCTTCACTCCCACCCAGCACCCGACCCCCCCCCCCCCCCCACATCAAACATGCAGGAATGTTTAATATACCTTTCAACGCCAGCCCCGAGGCCTGGCCACTGGGGGCAGTGGGAACTTATGTAGAAGTGGCGCACGTGTGACCAAAAAGTAAAACGAACTAATAGCAACACTCAACAGTCTGAAGAGGACCGTTCTGCCATTTTTTTCAATGAAATGTATAAAGGTTTTAGAAACAGGGTGATGATTATGAAGTTCAAATGATTTCACAATGTGTAATATTCAGAATCAGACAAAATCACACATTCCTTAAGCCTCGATGTCACACGGCTAGTTTACAAGCTACTATTTGGGAAATTCACTATCTGTTAGTAAACTCGCCCAGTGTCATAGCCTACACGCTTGCTCCGCTTGCTCGTGATTGGTTTATTTACGTTTCCAACATGGCTTCCGATAAACAGCTGATTTCGACTGTCAAAACATCTGAAGAATTAGTTCACGCAGGCGTCGTTATTCTTGTTACTGGCGCCAGCAGCGGCCTCAGTTTCATACGCTTCTGAGCGAGTGGACAGCTTTGTGTGTCATCATGACAATCTCACTCGCCGATTTACCCGCTTTTAAAACCTAGTAGATAGTAGCTTGTTACTCGCCGTGTGTCATCGAGGCTTTAAGGAGATGGCGATAAGATTGCAATTCCAGCTGAAGGTGCCGCTACCCGAATTTCTACCGATTTCTTACATATCTCCCTTAAACATTTGAAATTTATAAGCTCTTAAAAATATATATGTTATTTTTGAAGATCGCAACCGCAAATTGGCAAACGCAAATTCCCACTATAGAAAAAAATCGCCAAGTATCTCCGGAAATTATTATAAACCCGTTTGTTTCAGTTATTTTACAAGTTGTAGTCGTGAAAAAATTCACAATGTTTTTTTAAATGATACTTAAGATGCCTTCCACGAGATTTTTGCTCTATTTTAAACGAGTCGTGTTTTATTAAATATTTTCACAACTTTCGCATCGATTTTATGGCTTTAAATATTAGCGCGCTCTTCTAACATTCGTAATTACAATTACATATCTTTCCATCTTCTTCCTTTTGAGCGCGGATGCAGCGCCTTAAGAGAAAGCCACAAGCCAAACAATCAAATTGAAAAAGTTTTTTTTATGTATTTTCTGAATAATTTTATAAGAATCAATCTATGGAATGAAAAGAAGTTAATCAATGGAAACTGTCACAGACAATTTTACCCAAATAATTGTATTTTTAAAATGTTGTTTCTTATTTGTTTTAATTAATTAGTTTTAAACTATTGGTTGAGATATAAAACGGAAACGGCTCATGGGCCGCTTTGTTTTTATACAGGTCATCGGAATATAATGCGTAAATTCGCGCCTCGTCCCATAGCGCAGCGGTATAGTGCGTCGCAAATCTCTTTTTTTTGTAAATCAATTTCCAATTTTCAAACCACTTTAAAATAAACAGGCGACATCTAGCGACTTTCTGGTTTCACTTCTATCGCGCGTGAATTACCCACTCTAATTTTTTTAAGATTGGGAAATCTATCAAACAGGCCGCCCGTTTATTCACAGAGTTATGGGTTTTTCAGATATTTTGAGATGGCAGTCCAGAGGTGGCTGCCAAATTCAACAATGGGGCGCACTTGCATTTTGTGTAGGGTCAGCAGTTGTGAACTATCTGCAATATCTGTGGGCGCTGTACAGTACGCCTAGCTATATTTTCTTTTCTCTGTATTTATTTCATATTATGTTCATCATTCATTACACTAACCCGTCATTCCGTTTTCAGACTAACTCCTGTTTTACAGGGATATTTGAGGGTTTAGCTTCGTGCATCATAAGTGTAGCTTCGTTTATTAAAAAAAATAGAGTCCTTGTGAGAGCCTTGAAGGAGTAACCATCTGTTACTTATACCAGGGCGGGAAAGCGGTTGGATTACCTCAAGAACGCCTAGCTTCTGAAAGACGAACCCAACTCCTGCTTTGATGGAGCCCCCATAACTGAGCTGATCACTAGAACAAGCATATCAATGGAAGGTCTGTTGGGAAGTTCCGTTGGAGGAGAATGATATGTCATTTGGATTCCTTTTATTATTCCATGCGAATTTAGAAAACTTTCTGTGGTTTCTAATCACCGTTTTAACTCCTTTTAATATTTTTAATGCGAGTTCGAGTATTAATTCCCTGGAGTCAGTGTCAGATCAAAATTATCCAGGCGTGAATTCAGACACTAATATTACACTGCCAGATTTACACACGTACGAAGTTACGCATGGAGAGATTATTTTCACCATTTTTTTTACATGAATTCCGCACAAGAGTCCCAACTGCTCCCGTCTGGAGCCAGTGGGACTATGGCATCCCCAATTGGGGTATGTTGTGAGGCGGAAGGTAGTGGGGAGGGGAAGGAGACAGGGAAGAGGAAGGTGGAGAGGTACCTGCCTATTCAGATCTGGTCACGAAACACGGTTAAAAGCCATTTCAAGCAACATTTCAATTCTGAATGGTGGTCTTACACCAGGGCGATACTGAGATTATCTTCCACTCTGGAACGTGCCGCAAATGTACTATATATTATTTTAAATGAATTAATTGTGAAATAACAAAAATTAATCAAATAAAACTTATTTGCCACGCCGGAATTCGATCCCGCGACCTTGTAACGGTAATTTTACCTAAAATCTATCTTTGCTAATCACCGCCATCCAAATGCTATAAATATTTCTCTCGTATTCAAATAAACAAGTGCTGACATGTGGGTAGATCAGTGTAAGAAAAGACGGTATGTTAAAGTAACAAAGATGCAACATTTATTCTTTAATTTCAAACAATTATGGGTAGAGCATGATTAATTGATTTTTAAATCTACAGGGGTGGTTGACTACCTTAAGTATATCAAATTAATGTGAAACTACAATCTCGGAACATGTGGTATCAATAAATGGAAGCATATCATTAGTTAATCCTGAAGGGCGCCTGTACCGATAACTGTGCATATTTAGAAGGATTAAAATTAAATGCTAAGGATATATTAAACCAAAGTTAAACTAAACTATCTCGTGATGATCCATTACAAATTATTATTTCGCTCACGTGTGTTTCGGCCATGACCTTTGGCGGCTTGTAGTTCAGCTGTCACACCATGTACTCCCCGGAACCAACTGACGAACGTATCGAAACTTCTCCTCAATTCACCCTCTACCGGCGCCTGTACATTAACGGCCGGCTGTCAATTTTATCAGGTACCCGCGTGGCTAGAAACTTCGTCTAAATTAGGCGAGTACTCGCCCAAACTGTTGCAACCTTCGGATTGCGATTCAAGAGCCTTACCACGAGACTAGACCACGCCGGCCGTAATTGAAATATGTAGGTACTTCATTAATTAAAAGTGATCATAAGCAAAGGTTTAGATTTGTATTTTTCATCCTGTATACGTCCGTCCAGACCTTTTACTTTGATTGACGTGTTGCAAAGATTGCCTTACCCAACTCTTAATATAATACCTACCCCCTGCCCACCTCCCTCACTCGCTACTCTCCTGATAGTCCTGTTCACCCTCCCACACCCATGGCTCAAGAGAGGTCCGGCTTAGGACGGCTTAGCTTAGGTGGCGATAAGCCCTTTATAAGCCAAGGTCTTTTCCATTCTGCGCACACTGTCCAAAGGGTGGACGGAACGACAAAAATTAAACGAAATAAAATAAATATAAAATCAAAAATAAAGGTACTTATTCATTTCTGATACGATTAAAATTTATGGCATTGGTTTAACGACAGAAATAAAGATTCTCCTTGGAGCGGCCAGAAACATTTTCAAAGACAAAATAATTTAAAATAAAGTATCAGGTGATTTGATAAGCCTTAATATTGTACTTACAAGTTTATTATAACAATTTCATCCGTACCATAATTAATATTTATAAAATATTAATTATTAAAATATTAATATTATCTTACAGCCCAATCATGGATATGTTTCCCCACCCACCCACTCTTCATTAATACCTAGTGACGGCTCCACCCCTACCATAATAATACATTGTTCTCATCCATTATTTTGTAACTATCAAATCAGTATACGTTTGCCCCGAAACTGCTCGGATTTACTCAAATATATAAGTGGTTCAAACAAAGTTAAATTGTTTCATTTATTTATAATGGATAACCACAAAGTTATAGCTTCATTCAAAAGTAAAAAAAGTTTCTTCCACATTTTTGAACAGTCCAATAAGAAATTAAATTAAAAATCGGGACTTTGAAACCAGTGCAAAAATCGCACAGTGCAAATAAATGGTTGATCAGATTTTCCTGCATAACTTTGTCTGCAAAGTGGAAAAATATATCTAACCCTGACCTGACCATAAGATACTCATGGGTTCTACACAACACTAAAAAGAAAAAATTTGATAAAGTATGCCATACGGAAACCGCGGAAAAATTACTTCCCCTCCACGTAGGAAGCTAAAATATTTTTTGTGACCCACTGAAGAAATACACCGATAGAAGTGTGTTGTGGGCGTGTCTGTGCTGTGTCAGAAATCATCATCATTATCATGGTGTTATGTCCAAGGGCATTTGACCGACTTTACAAGTGCTCTCCATTTTATTTCTACAGTACAATACATACTTTTTTAATTTTCTTTCATGCATATGCTTTCTATGTTTTGTACTTTTAATATTATTTTATATTCTACTGTATTCTGCCATACTCTTTTATATTAGTCTATAGCAATTTACATTTATATTCTTTAACATTATATTGTTCTATACCTATATTTTTATATTCCCTCACATTCTTTATATTGTATATGTTAATGTACTGTATAGAATATCGACCACCACAACACGGGCATGTGCCTAGTATGGTGGTCAAAAAATCCTCAATTCGTGTAACAAAAATTCATTGAATATAGAAAACTAAAAAAAATAGCCTCTACGCAGGAGGCCCAGAGGAAAATAATTCCCCTCAGGGCCTGTATCATCTTTGGGGACGCTGTGTGGAGGGTCTTTTAAAGGAAAGGAAGGTTGGAAAGTTCCCTCCCACAGTGGTGCACTTGAGAGAGTCCTACTGTAGAGGCCAAATGGTCTCTCCCGATACTGCCCGCCATGCATAAGTAGGCAGACGCATCCTCCGTCACCTAGACAAACCTCACTCCGTAAACCTGGGCACTCCTGCTAAGTGACAAAAAGAGGTATTAGTTATTAAATAAATGGTTCCCGTGGCAGCGGTGCCCATATCCACCTCCCAAATTGAATCGCACTGGTTGCAGTCTCTCGCGTTCAGAAAAGGAAACCATTTATTGAATAACAAACACCTCCGCCACAGGTCACCTTAAGTGGTTTGCTACGTTTGGTAACATAGCAGGATTGCTATGGGGTGATTGTCGGAATCTTGGCAGTCCAGACCGGAGAGACTGGTCGAGGGAGGCCTTTAGATCTCCCATCCCTCATTTTATATTCCAGAACTTCCTCTGCTTCCTTTCCCAAAAAGATCCTCCACACAGCATACCCAAAACAACACCCTCCTTTGAGAACTAATATTTAAAAAAAATCAGAGTGCACAATACACACGCGGTACAGGTGAAACCTTCAGAAAACTAAAGTAGACAAGGGTGGGGAGGCACCGCACAAAGAGGAGACCGTTTATACTATCTCATTCTCTCGCTGGCTAAATCCTACAGATGTTTGTGTTTGTCTCTTTGTAGTGTTGCTATTTTTCGTTTAATCGAGTTTCAAATCCCAATGGTGCTAAAGAAGTTTTCACTTTAAAAAAATCAGAGTGTGCAATTCATACGCGATAGAAGTGAAACCTTCAAAAAACTAAAGTAGACAAGAGTGGGGAGGCTACGAAGTACCGCACAAAGAGGAGACCGATTATACTATCACATTCTCTCGCAGGCACCCTATAGATGTACGTGTTTGTCTCTTTTTAGTGTCGCTATTTTACGTTTCATCGAGTTTCAAATCGGTGCTAAAGAAGTTTCCACTGCGTGATCATCAGAGTGTGCAATTCACGTGCGGTAGAAGTGAAACCATCCGAAAACTAAAGAAGACAAGAGTGGGGAGGCTAAAAAGCACCGCACAAAGAGAAGACCGATTATACTATCACGTTCTCTCGCAGGCTATACCCTATAGATGTAAGTATTTCTCTCTTTTTAGTGTCGCTATTTTTCGTTTCATCGACTTTCAAATCACAACGGTGCTAAAGAAGTTTTTACTTCATACCTTCTAGGAATTTTCCATTCAGCGATGTGACCCGTCTCGCAGGACCACGTATGCATCATAAATATTTAATAACATTTTGGAGTTAGTATGTTTTAGTTGTCAAATTAAGAAGTTCCGGGGAGCAACACGCCTTTGTCGCAATCTTTTTCCTTTTGTTTCGATTTGTAAATAACGAAATAGGAAGTTAGTATCACGTAATACCTGGAAAACGTACGGTTTATAAAAAAAGTTTTTTTAAGCCGCTGCTACCCGAATTTCTACCGATTTCTTACATATCTCCCTTAAATATTTGATATTTTTAAGCTCTTAAAAAATATGTTACTTTTGAAGATAAATCTAGACGTGTTCGATGCCGAAACCCAAATTATATGAAATTCCCTCGATAGAAAAAATCGCAAATTATGCTCCGAAAATTATTATAAACACGTTTATTTTAGTTATTTTGCAAGGTTTAAATGTAAAAAAATTCACAATGTTTCTTCAAATGATACTTAAGACGTCTTTCTCGAGATTTTTGCTCTATTTTAAACGAGTCGTGTTTTATTAAACATTTTCACGATTTTAGCATCGATTTTATCGCTTTTAAGGTCTATGCCCACTACACCGTACCATACCATGACCGTAACCGTAGCGGCGCATGCAAAAAAATATTATTTGCATCGATCAGTATGAAACGCTGCCCACTAGACCGTTCCGTCACCGACCAACACCGTCGCATACCATGACCGGACTGACGGCGAATTCTCGATGACAATATTTTGCAGGTGCCGGTCCGCTCTGTGCATGGCACGCGACGGTGTTAGGATCCCCGTTCTAACACCGTTGCGTGCCATGCATTGCCACTCCGTCAGTTCGTGATTGCACCGCGTTGTCACTCCGTCCGAACGGGGATGGTACGGACACTAACCGCGGTGTGTACGGTTATCATACGGTCACTATACCCGTTACGTATGGGTATAATACGGTGTTAGCACGTTCTAGTGGGCATAGTAGGGCGTAGCGTGTTTATTTCGTGTCTGATACGTTCATAGTACGGTCATGGTATGGAACGGTGTAGTGGGCATAGACCTTAAATATTAGCGCGCTCCTCTTACATTCGTAATTACATATATCTCCATCTTCTTTTTGAGCGCGGATGCGACGTCTTAACCACTCGGGCCAATAAGATTCTTTCGTTCCACGCCAACTCAGAACCGAGTCAACTCAATAACTCCTTGAAAAGTCATTAAAAGCTATGAAAAAATAATTTTAAAATAGCCGTTAACCCTAACCGAACATAACATGTTTAACCAATTTTTAATATTTTTTATCATCACTCTTTATGACCTTTCCGGGGTGGTTCTGAGTTGGCTTCATTCTGAGTTGGCCGGTCACCAGCTTGTTTACATTGTAACATTACTAGATATATGTATGAAGTATGAGGCGTACCTGAGTTATTAATGTGAGTTCCTTTCGTACAAGAGTTCCAAGTGTTCTCAAACGTCTGGAGAGAGTGAGACTATGGTCTTAAATTGGGGTTAGAAGATGGGAAAGAGGAAGGTGCGGAAGTACCTGGATATTCAGATCTAGTCAAAAAGCACGGCCAAAGTCATTTCAAGCAACGTTTCTGTTGTAGTTTGAGCTATGAGACATAGATGGCTCTAGTGAAGATAGATCATGAAGGATATAGAATATTCAACAGATGTCAATAGTATAAAAGGCCGCCCCTCTTTTGTGGGTGCTAAGGGACGGGGAGCCATAACAAGGATGCCCGAGTTCATTAAGTGAG
The DNA here is from genome assembly GCA_917880885.1 of Limnephilus marmoratus. NCBI lineage: Eukaryota > Metazoa > Arthropoda > Insecta > Trichoptera > Limnephilidae > Limnephilus > Limnephilus marmoratus. Next base: position 42,301,943 of record OU862928.1, read on the forward strand.
TTTTGTCTAGGTCTTGGCGGCGAATGCGTTGGCCCACCTCCTGCATGGCGGATCGGATCGGAAATTACTGGTTTAAGGAGACCTTGTGACATCTACTTTCCTACTCTTTCGACCCATCGCCTTTATTCCAGTGGGAGGGATGAATTATTACATCCATCACTCCTGGACACATTGTACCCCAAATTCCTACCCATCCCTTTTTCCTTCCCAGAACTTTCTCTCCTTCATATCCCTTAAAAAATCGCTCCACACAGCATCTCTAAAGATGATAGGCCCTGAGGCAATTTTTTCCTCAGGGCCTGCAGTATACAGCTAATGTTAAAAAAATCTTCAATAATCGGTGTACATTGTGGGGCTAAAACGAGTTGGAAAGAGGAAGCTTGAAACCGGTCAGTTGTTGAGTGGCCATCGCGTTTGGGTCCCACCCAAGCGTTCCGTGTTCGATTCTTCGGCTGGCTAAGTTTTCCATCACGACTCCAGCAACATTTTGCGCTTACTGTGATGGTAGTAGGAGATTTTCAAACATTTTTGGGTTGGGAATGGGAATGTTTGAGTTTCTTTTTAAAAAGAAAAAAAATACCTAGCTATTCAGATCTGGTTACCAGAAGCTAAAGCCAAATTAATCACCTCTTCAATTCTAAATGGTGGTAATTCACCAGAGCGATCCTAAGAGTATGTATCATCTACCACCCTGAAAGATTCTTAGACCCGGTTGTTTCATTCATAGAACAGCTAAAACAACCTAAATTACCTGATTGAAATCTGGGGAAATGCGTATGAAACATACATCAATGAATTACAGGTAATTCAAAATAAGATAATCAAAAAACTATTTCACTACGAATCCAAAACATCCACAAAAAAAATATATTTAGAAACAAAACTGCTAACATTAAGAAAACTATACGAGTACAATATATGTGTCCTTATATACAAAATAAATAATAAACTCATACATACAAACACAGAATTCATTAAAACGTCCCAAGCACACAAACATTTTACACGACAACACGATAACATACGCATAAACACCATTCATACTAACTACGGTAAGCAATCAATTAGTTACGAGGGGGGCAATTTATATAATTGCCTTCCAGATGATATCAAAAACGAAAAAAGTGTGTGCAAATTCAAAAAAAAATTGTTCATGTTTATTCACAAAAAACAAAGTAGTGATAGTGAATAATATCGTATGGTAATATAATATCATGTAAATGTTAGTATTGCAATCTAATGTAATCTAAGGTTATGAAATGTAAAAACCATGTAATGTAAAAACTATGTAATACAATGTAAAAAGTACATAATTCAATATTCTAGTTAAGTAAGTGAAAATGTTATTTTCTTTTTTACTGGAATAAAAACTTATGAAAAAAAAAAAAACATATTTTAAAATTAGATACATCATTATGCAATGCACGAAAACAGTATTCCCATAATTGCAATTAATTAAAAATGTTCAGTCTTGTGGGATAAACTGTTAAATAGAAAGTAATTGCCGTAAAGTTAATTTAACTATAAACAAAAGCTTTTCAACCCAATTATTTATTTACTATTATGACTTTCATATTATCAAATAATAAAAACACTTTACTTTTTTATTGTTAGGTAGGTACCATCAAAGTTATAATGACAACAGAACACTCCACGAACAACACTATTATAAACAATGAAAAATGCTCTTAAGGGTGTCCTTTTGATACTGATTAATACAGATGGGTATACTAAAATCTGTACAGAATTAATCAACATAACAAATGTCTCATGGGAAATCAAATTTGCAAATTTCTACAAATTACTTCCCATATAAAATGAAGAAGAAGTCATACTTTTGTATGTACGTTTATAATGCTTTCTTTCGCGCCTTATCCCATTTTTCAGCTGTCAAGATCAGCTGTAGAGTGGCGGCCATCTTGTAAAAAATACCATAGACAAATTATTTGAATGTACATAATGGATAAATATTCCAAAACTCAAGATTAAGTAGAATTTACCTCTCTGACGAGGGTTTTATTTTATCAATCTCATTTTGAAGGTTTGGAGTTGAATGGATTTGAAGGGAACGAAAAAAAAGGTCTTAATGAGGTGTCGAATTATTTATTTTGGATGTTTTTCATCACAAAACGGAAAAATCATTAATTAAAGACATAAAATATTTAATTAATAAAATAAATAAATAATCACAAAAGGACCTAATAAGGACAAAAAATCTTTGGGGTACCTAAACGAAAATAAATTTTCCAATGAATAGATAAGTTTTTAGATTTTCACGGCCAAAAGCATTTTTGTTATTTGTTTTTTGGGTGTTATGCCGTGTTGCGCTACCGCCTTCATGAGCCAACGTTTTGCACAGCGTTACAGTTTCCATCATCAGAGCAGATATGTCCCAATGACGGACACTGTAACGCTGTCCGAAACGTTAGCTAAAGAAGGAGATAGCGAAGCACAGCATAACACCCCAAAAACAAATAACGAAAATTCCAAGAATATTTTATTTATTTTTTGTTAAAGGATGTCTGTATTATTTTTGTCACAATTTTTTAGGTTAGGTTAGGTTAGATTTTAGTAGATATTTTGTCGGGAGGTGTTTTGTCCGTAAGATATATTGTCGGGGATGCTTTATCGTGGGATGAAAACGCACGGAACTGAAACGGACCGAAATGGGCCGCGCAAACGTTCCTCTTAAGAGCGTTTAAACAGCCAGCTTCCGAAAATCAACATTTCGTCGAAAGTTGTTCTTACGATCGTGCAGGGCGGTTACAATGAGAAAGATTAATTATTCTCCGTACCAGTTTTTTTAAATTATAACTCGATATCGGTTTTATTTCATTTTAAATTTGCTTTAATTTATATCTACTTATATCCAAAAATGCTGAAAGGCGTGATGATAAAACTATTGAAATAATATACTTTTTGTAATAATTTTTTGTGGAAAAGAGTCAATACGTCTAAAATCTGATTTAAAAATGACATATTTCTGGTTTTCTCTGGTAATACCCTCTTAAGCATCGTGTATATGCATGTGCATAGGTCAAACAACAGATCCCATTAAATAAATGTGTGTTCTCTACTTCAGTCCCCCGGAGGCACATCAATGGTGTAATAACCTAAGACTTCTCATCAAATCATTCAAATAATAACTTACACAGAAAATTGGAGATTTTTCCATTTATCACTTTTCTTCTTTTCTCAGATAATCGAGAAACGTCTTTCTTGAAATAAAGCACAGAATCTCGCTTAGGTAGATATTATTTGGTAAGTTGTAGAGGTATTTTTCGAATCGATTGATGGCCGTTTGTTTGAAAACAAATCACAGGAAAGTTGTTTGAGGGATTCGATACAAAATTTTATTAGTTTCCGTCCTGTTCCGGAACCGATTCACTGACTGTCATTTTTGATAAATTGCCCATTTTCTAGTCTAAAAATATTTTTTATAATGTGGAACAAAGCTGCCAATTTTCTGTTCAGGTAAATATTTTTCTCTGAATTTCGACGAGCTCAATTTTATACATAAACAAGAATAGTGTCTGGTACAATAACCACTATTCTTTCTGGACCGTTAATTTTAATAGTTTTCCATGCAGTTCGTAGCTATAAGACTATTTATTATTGGGAAAATTATAGTAAGGTCTCAGGCTATAATTCTGTTATAAATAGATAACACACGAAAGGTACTTTTACGCTGATGTTTCTGATATTTTAAATATGCCTCTACTGAAGTATAAAGCTGTACTAATTACACATTTTAAAAAAGTCACTGCATAACAGTATTTTTTAAAGTGAAAACTTCTTTAGCACCGTTGTGACTTAAAACTCGATGAAACGAAAAATAGCGATGCTAAAAAGAGACAGTGTTTTGTAGTCTCCCCACTCTTGTCTATTTTGTTTTCTTTTGACGACTACCGCGTGTAAATTGAACACCATGATTTTTTTTAAGTGAAAATTACTTTAGCACCGTTGTGATTTCAAACTCGATGAAACGGAAACGAGCGACACTAAAAATCAGAATGTGCAATTCACACGAAGAAGAAGTGAAACCTTCAGAAAACTACACTAGACAAGAGTGGGGAGACTACGATTCACCGCACAAAGAAGAGACCGATAGGCTATAGAGCACCACATAAAGAGGAGACCGATTATACATTCTCATAATTATAAATAGTATTTTTAGAATATTTAACCCTAGAGTGGGCGCGCTATGAGCATTTTGCCGCCCTCTGCAAAAAAACGTTGATAATTCTTAAATCTACTGCGCATAAACTTTGCGCTTTTTAGTAGCTGCCCCCACTTTCATTCGCAACCCGTGGCAAAAGACTGGACACCGTCAGTGCACGGGGAGCCGCTTGAGAAGGAGGTTGTTACCATCGGGTGTCGTCCGGCGGCAATTTGCTCACTGCGCGCCCACTCACGCAAGTAAAAATTATGCTTTATATTATTTACGATTTAGCTAATCTTTATATTATTTATAAAGATTAGCCCGATATATCCTCAACACTGGCCAAAACATTACTATGGATAACTTTTTTACTTCAATACCTCTCGCTGATCAGTTGCTAGATCATAGAACGGCCATCGTTTGAACTTTACGTAAAAATTAAATTCCACCTTGTTTTCTGAACACTAAAAATAGGAAGAAACCATCTTCGATGTTTGAGTTTGGTGAGAAGAAAGTTTTGCTGTCTCATGTTCCAGACAAGAAGCAAAAAAAGTAGTATTACTATTATCAACTTTTCATGAGAATGATAGAATCGACGAAAACACCGGACCTGCTGCAAAGCCTGAAATGATTACATTTTATAATGAAACCAAAGACGGTGTTGGTGTCGTGGACCAAACGAAAGAAGAGTATTCTGTTGGTAGAATGACTCGCAGGTGACCAATGAGTTTGTTTTTTTATGATGAATATTGCCGGTATAAATAGTCAAATAATTTACAAAGCCTATACTGAACATTTGATGCTACGCCGACAGTACTTGCGGGAGATTGCGATGGTCCTGGTTAAGCCATATATGACCGCAAGGTCTTCAGTAGATACCTTAAATATTCCTCTGAGGAACTAAGTTGCTCGCTTTGTTCCTATAGAACAAGTATCATCTTCAAAGAAGGAAGGCAAATGCAGTATATGTCCATCAAAGGAAAATAGGCGCACGAAAAAAGGGTGTTGCAGATGCTCAAAATTACTGTGCAAAGAACATTGCACATACTTATGTGAAGACTGTTTCGCCAAAGCATATCCTGTAGATTTGGAAAATATTTAATATTGTTATTTTTTTGCATTTTTAATAAATATTATAGAAGGATAATGTAGGATAACTAAAAAAAGTTAATGTAAATGTTTATTTTTGTAAATTCGATTGTAAACCAAAGTTCCTTCAACAGAGTTCAATAAATATGTTAATTTGTCATACCTTATTAGTGTTTTACTTAAATCCTGAGAAAATAAATTAATTAAATTGCATTATTCCTTCTTAAAATTGTCCACGAAAATGAGCGGCAAAATGCTCCCCACGCGTTCACTGACGTTTTACGGAAAGACGCGCCCACTCTAGGGTTAATAACAAATTATATTTTAAGTCTTCTAATGAGATATTTAATTTAAAATTTGTAAAACGCAGATTTTTTTTTTGTATTCGCTCAATGTTATTATTGTGAATTTTGTAAGATGGAGACCAAACTACCGAGTTATATTCCATTAGGCTTCTAACTAGAGATATATACCTATAATTATTTAGTGGCTTGTATGGAAATAAAGTTTTTGGTTGTTCTTAATACCAAGCCTAGTGTTTTCATAGGTTTGTTTACAACTTGGTGGAAATGATTGGCGAAACTTAGTTTTTTATCCTAAATAATTCCAAGATCTCTCATTTCCGTGACTCTTTCTAAAGCTGTGTTATTGATGGAATATTCGAATAAAACAGAATTTTTATTTTTGAAGAAAGTCATAATATATACTCGTAATGGTCAGGTGTTTACTGATACGATAATACAAATGGGATAAAACAAAATACGAGCGATCGGTACTAAAGTTGGGGGAAAATGAAAGAAAAGTATTTATTTCTGTTTGTTCTTCAGAGCGAACCATCGCTTGTCATTTCTTGTTTTGTCCCGTTGGAACAATCAATCAATATCACTTTAGCACTCAGTCGGAGTTCCTGTTTCTCAAACTTTTACTACAAACCATATTATTAAAACCTATATAATATTATATTAACCTATATAAACCAACATATTATATGTAAAAATCTCGTGTCACGGTGTTTGTGGTCGCACTCCTCCGAAACGGCTTAACCGATTTTTATGAAAATTTTTATTTGTATTTGGTAGGTAGGAATAGGTTTTAAAGTATATTTCATACCGCTAGGTGATTAGGGTGTCCCTATCCAGAAAAAATCATCGATCAAAATTAGAATACGCTTCTGCTGTTTGGGCCCCATATCAGAAAAAATACATAGATTTATTGGAACAAATCCAAAATATATTTCTACGGTATCTTTATATGAGAATGTATGGTGAATATGATTTGCTCTCTTAAACGCGCTTCGAAAGCCTCCTATCTAAAAGGAATGGGACCCTAACGGTAACAGCTTTCAAAATTATAAACTGTTACATTGACAGCCCATACCTGTCATTAGAATACTATAAATTGTTCGTACCGAATAACTACTGCCAAGGTCACCACCACGACTTGCTCTGTATGCCACATGGCAGAACAGACGTTCTGGCCCAGCGCAGCATGACAAGAGGTATGGTGCTGCTAAATGATATCTCTAGATCCCTTGACATTTTCAACATTAGTCTTGAAGATTTCAAGAATAATTTTAGGCAAGATCTCTAAAATGTGTATTATTGTTTTTTTTTTTTCTCTCTTTTTTTATTTTCTGTTCGTGTTATTGTTATATTGTTAATTGGACTATTTGTCCGTAAATAAATAAATAAATAAATAAATAAATTGTAATTTTATTTTTTTCTTCCTTCTCGTTTAAGGTTATGTATATCTTATGTGTATTGTAATAGGATTATATTAATGGGAACCTTTATTGGATAACCAACACCTCTGCCATATGTCACCACAAGTGGTTATTTACGTTACTTTTGGTGATTTAGCAGGGGTGCCCGGGTTCATGTGGTGAGGTTTGTCTAGGTATTGGAGGCGGATGACCAGGACACACTGAACCCCAGATTCCTACCCATCCCTTAAACCCTTTTCCTTCCCAGAACTCTCCTCTCCATCCTTTCTCCCAAAACCCCTCCACCCAGCATCCCCAAAGATGACATAGGCCCCGATTTATTATTCACGAGAATTATTTTCCTCGGGGCCTCCTGTGTGGACCTTATGTAGAAAAAAAAATATTAATCTGTAATGCACAAAAAAAATAAGAAATTTTCGGAGTTTCACTGTCATAATATGAACGCTGCATAATTTTTTGAAATGCATAAAGCATTTGAATTACGTATGATATTTAATATGAACTTATTCAGACTGGTAAATTTCATAATGTAAATACCAATTTGCAAACAATATAATGAAAATATTATTCGGTTAATATTTTGTAATCCCCGACCTAGATGCAATAAATTCCATTCCAAAATTTCAGTGCTGACGGGCTTGGATAAAAATAAACAATTTCAAAATTAGAATAATGAAATAATTTTACTTTGTATAAACCACTTATTTGATGTGCAAATCCGACCGGTTTCGGAACAAACGTTCTTTCGTCAGGGAAAGCTTATACTAATTTGACAGTTTCGAACAATGTTTTATTATGGTAGGGGTGGAGCTGTTGCTAGATAATAATGTAGATTGGGTAGGTAGGTATTAGTGTAGAGTGGGTGGGTAGGGGAACAAATCCATGATTGGGCTATATGACAATATTTTATGTTTGTTGATAATAGATTCATTATTTTTGAGGGATTTTTTAATTTCCAAGGCTTCTAAGTTATCTAAACGTTTTCCTTTATGATTAATATGAAGAATATTTATCCCTGTATTTTTTTCAAAACTATGGTTATTTTTAATGATATGGTTAGCAAACTCAGAAAAATTATTATTATTAAGACACCTTAAATGTTCTTTGATTCTGATTTCAAAATTACGAGTGGTTTTTCCAATATAAAATTTCCAGTATAAATATATATATATATTTTCCAATATATATATATTTATACAAAGTAAAATTATTTCATTATTCTATAATGGAAAACCACAAAGTAATAGCTACATTCAAAAATATAAATTTCAAAATTGTTTTGAATTGCGTTTAATGTAAATATTTCTGAAAAGTTCTTGCCAATACCAAAATTCAGATGAAAAGCAATTTCGATGTGGATTTAATAAAGGATGGCTTTATTAATATAAATACTCCCTTTAGTTTCGTCCCACGAACTATCAGGGATAGGCAGAGAGCGCGGAATGGCAGAAAACTGGTGTTGACACCCTCTACGTGATCCATTTACATTCATACATCTACGAGTATCTATCAATCTATTTTATGTCAATTTTTTATTATTTTATTTACATTAACTCCACATAAGAGGCCCTGGGGGAAATTATTTTCCTCAGTCTGAGATGCTGTGTGGAGGGTCTTTTTGAAGAGAGGAAGGAATGTCTTGAAGAGACCCAATTTGTAGGAAGGATGAAACACAGAGGCCGGCAAATCGTTCCACAGCCGAGCAGTTGAACACAAGAACAGTCGAAGAAACGACCGGTTCTCATGTGACCAATGTCAACCATGTGTATATGTTTGGCGTGTTTCCCAACTATGCACCGGTGCCGAAGGGATCAATGACGCTAGTTCCTCGGAGCATCTTCCATTGAAATACTGATAGAACAAGGAGAGCATTCCTACCCGACGACGCCTGTGCTCTAAATTTTGCAATCCGTCTGTTTAGAAGAGAGAATCTATCAAACGGACCGCTTCTGCGCAGTCGAGGGTATTTTCAAGTATTTTGGAGCTCCAGACCAGAGTTGGCTGAAAAATTCAACCTTGGGGCGCATTGTGATTTGTACAGGGTTAGCAGTTGTGTACTATTAATACCTTATTTTTAATTCAAAAACGAGTACCTATATGGACATGAAAAACAATAACAACTTGCTTCTAAGGTAGTCCCAATTCTACTTCAGTTTTTCAAAAACAGGTGCACTCGAATTTGCTATTTTTCTTGGCATTGTCCAAATTTCAAATAATTTTCCAGCAAACTTATGGTTAGGGAGAGGTAGGTACTGGCTAAATGACGTTCCGGTAGGAACTATGCATATTCTTATTTTGAAACCAAACAATTGATTTTAATCCAATTACAACCACCGAAGCGAGTATGGTCGAAAACTAGACCACTTTTATTTCTCTGCGATTGATACCGGTCCAAAATTGGACAACATTTTCCTACCATTCGTAAAACATTTATTGTAATTTTTTAAAACATTTCCCCGGCCAGCCATTTATTTTAAAACGAAGCTATTGAAATGTTTTATCCATTATGACCATAGATGTCGCAAATCCGAACTTGGTAGACTATTTTAGAACGATGTTAAAAATAAATTAGTAAATATTATTTTCCCGGCGAATTTTTGATCAGCTGTTTACAGTTAAAATTAGTCATTTTTCCATAGATTTGCACCTTTCATTATCAAGTATACCACAGAGAACATACAGAAAACGAAAATATTCTATGTTGACTCGAATAAGTGCCCCTCACGGCAGTTTTAAAGTAAAAAACACGCAGGATTCGCATATACGTTAATCACGGTAAAATATATGTTAATTCATTGACTATATAGCACTATAATAAGTTTTTTATGTTTCCATGTAAAAATTCAAACGTATGATTTTTTTAATGTTGGCGAAAAATTAAAAAAAAAAACCTTTTGGGAAATCTCGAGCAATTGAGGCTAATTTAGTTATTTCGCGTGATCGCTCCAGTGATAAACAACAAACAAAACCATTATTATTTTTTAATAATAATGTCAAGTTATGAACAAAACTATTACATTGATAGTTCATCGTTTGTTTGAACAGTTGTTAACTCATTTATTCGAGGTATTTAGAAATAACAACCATTACAAAAATACCGAACCATTAAAATATCAAACTCACTAAATTCCCTAAATTGAGTACGCCATATTCCCACTGATTTAAGGCAGTTTAGACTCTTGTGTGGTTAAGAAAACCCTCAAAAACTACCTCATATTTCTAATCAAAATATACATTATACACCGGCGTACTACTTAGAAAGAAAAAATGTTATTACGTATTATCCATTCGTTTCCCGGAAACTTTGAAAATTTCATATATTTCGACGAAATCCTGCGCACAGTTTGAAAACTTTTTACCAGGAGCTCGATTCTCCAGTAGCGATCGAGAATTATCCGTTATGCGCCATCTGCGAACAAAAAATTACCCGTCACGCGTCGTCTCGACGAATTTTGTCGAATGTTTCATTTATACGTATTCTTGAATGTTGAAAGGTTGAAGAGATGATTATATTGGCAGCCTTGAGAATATTGTATGTTTCTGATGTTTTTTCCGTTTCTATGGCGTGAATTCTAAATTATGATCGCACTTTCTTCGAAATGGTTGCCGGATATATTAACATAATAATATATTTAATGTGGCTAAGAGCTGCAAAATGACATTGCAACAGATCAATTAAGAAATTAAATTTAAAGAGAAAACTACCTACCTTCCGTGGAAACGTTCTTGTTGGTCTCAAAACATCTGCTTCAGTTTGCTCTACATTAAGTATTGCAGCCAATATCGCTGGTAAATCAACCCATTTTACGCAACCTCACAAGCTTAACTTAGAACAACTTTTTATAAATTATATTTATATAAACCGCGCGGGAAACGATCTATGGTTAGGATGCAATGTACTAGATATTGCCAGTATTGTTGGTGTCGATTTGACCCACGCGTTATTCGAATGACTTTTGACGTTTGGCGTCTATGAATATACCTTCAACGAGGCTCGAGAATATTAAAGTCGACCAATTTATGTACTTTCGACGGCGATTGCAGGCGGCCTCTATACACTTGAGCGCTTTTTGCCATAATATGGCAGTATTTAAAATACCTCTAATTGCTTTTCTGCCAATTTTGGCAAATTTTCCCTTATTTGTAAGTCGAAGTTTACGATTTTACAATTTTTTTTTTTATAAATCCTACGAATATGTGGTAATCGACAAAATATAGGTGAATTCATGGACTATATAGAACTATAATCAGTTTGTATATCTGCTTATTAAAATTCAGAGGTATGATTTTTTTAATGTGGGGGGAAAATATTCAAAATGATCATTAAAAAAATCACGAGCAATGGGAGAAAAAGTTTTAAATCGCGCTGTCACTTGAGTGGTTAAATATACAACGTCTGTCCTTCGAAGACGAAACGATCTTAGGTTAGGATACAATGTACTGGATTTTGCCAGTATTGTCGGTGTCGATTTGACCCACGTGTTGTTTGAATGACTTTTTACGTTTGACGTATAATATGTAACTTTAACGAGATTCGAGAATATCAAAGTCATCCAATGAATATATATGTACTTTCGACGGTGGGTGGCCTCTATTGGAGAATAGCAGAAATGTCAGAAAGTCTTGTTTATCCTAGATGTAAGATAATAAAGCAGAGCAAACACGAAATGATTTGTCCCTCCGTCTTGTCTATTCATTTATGCAGGCTGAATTATACAATGTACTCCTCAAGGAGAATATTCTCCACCGGTTACATGATACATTACATCAAAGTCAATTCTCAGGAGTAATGGTCGGTTGGACGTGTGTTGACTAAATACGGTTGAATGATCTCGAGTTATGCTGAGATCCCATGTCTTATGTATGAGGGAAGCTTCAAGGAATGGACTTAGTGTGGCATTGTTTTAATCAATCTGTGTCGCTTGTGTTATTGAAAACCATTAGCTACACCCTGTTAGAGTCGCTCAACGAGCTGAGGTTCTAACTTGCAAATAAATTATTTAATTAATCAGTCAAAAAGGGAAAATACATTTGCATAAAATCAATTGTGACTAATAGTGTAATCGAACGCCCTTTCGATGGAATCTTTCTGTAATGATATCTATCTATCTCTCGTAAATATATGTAAATAAAAATGAATCGCCGATATGTATGTACGTGCATAACTTCCGAACGACTGCACCAAATTGGATAATTATTTTTTTTTTGTGTTCGTTATTGTCAGGACAAGGTTTGTATAAAACTACTGGTGAGCTCTGGCATTACGAAATTTTGTTTGAAAACTGAATGTACCGGTAAATAATGTATGAAATGTGGGTAGTGGAGAGGCGGAGAGGGGATGGAAAGAGGGGAGGGGGAAGGGGGAGGGTGTTGGAGGGAGGGCAGGGGGAGGGGTGGGAAAGAGGAACCAGGGAGAGGGCAGAGGAACTCGAGAGGGGGATTCGTGGGATGAGGGAAGGGAGTGGAGTGGGGAGTGGGGAGAAGGTAGGTGGAGGAAGCGGAGTGGGAACGCGAGAGGGGAAAGGGACGTGAGTGAGGAAGGCGATGCAGAAGGGGAACGGGACGAATGGGAAGGGTTACATGAATGTATGAGGTGTCCCGTGACAGACAGTAGGTACATTTTGCTCGGCCACTCTGTAAACGCGCTATAAATTACTTGGCGCAGAAATTACATATTATCAATAAAGCAGCTCCAGCAGTTAGAAATTATTTACGCACATAACAATACCATAGAAAATAGTTGTGACCTAAAAGGGCTGATCCTTTGATGGGAGGTCACAAATACATTATTGTTAATCTTAATAAATGGATTCCACATATTTGAAGTTGCTCTTTTATCTGCTTAATAATTTATTTCATAGTTTGAAGGGGCTTGCTGCAGCGTTGGTATAAGCAGCAATCGGATTGGTTTGTGCGAAATTTGGATGAGAAAATCAGTTGGAAAAGCAGCTACGACATGATTAATGGCTATAATTTCATGGATATCGAAAACACAGTTTGTGAAATGCATAACTGGAAAGGTCTGATAAAAGTTACGGGCTCTTAAAAATCATTATTGCAATCACATAATGTACCTGGTAGTATGATTTACGTTGATGTTAAACAAAACTGATTTCAATCGATTAATTAGCATTACTCGCATTTCACAATTTAATGAGTTAAATATAATCATCATCATCATCACTATATTGGCTCTACAACGCCTGGTGGGTCTTGGCCTCCTCAAGAGTCTTCCTCCACTCATCTCGGTGTTGTGCCAGCCTCTCCAGTTTAGAAACTCCAAGATAGATATGTCTTTGAGGACGTTGTCGCTCCATCTTACAGCCGTTGTGTCCAACATTTTCGGATGATTAATCCGAGTGAAGCTGAGCCTAGCGCCTTGCGCCGCTAAGCTAAGGTATGTTAGAAAAATGCTCTATTTTAGCTGTGTCCAACAACTTGATCGTAGCGCTCGGTGTGTAGCCCCATTTGCTTTCGTACACCAAAAAATGACGTCAAGTTAGAAACTTTACATGTTAAATTAATACCGAAACGTTAATTAATTTTATTTATTATTTATAGAGATATTTTATTTTAAATAGTGTAAACATAAACCGATATTTTACATTTTTAAAACAAACGTATTTAATATGTTAAAAATAAGGTGTTAATTGACTTCAAATTCTCCAAAACAGAGCAATGCGAATAATACTCCGAAGAAATAGATTTTCAAAAATAATTAAAATGCTAAAGGAACTTAATTGGTTAACAGTGAAACAAATACTGACCTTGAACACGTTGATATTTATTCACAAAATATTAAACAACATGTTACCAAAATACTTCACAAATAAAATCGTATACAATAAGGACATTCACAGACATTACACAAGGACTTGCAAGGAAATAAGATTAAACAAAAAGGACAAAACGAATACGCAAAACAGTCTGCTGTACAAAGGAATTAAGTTATATAACACACTACCAGAAACTCTTAAGTCCTCACCAATTGAAAAGTTCAAGATGGATTGTAGGAGCTACATAAAACAAAAACAAAAAATTTTGTGATTTCAAAAATTTTGTGAATTTAAAATATTATAATTAAAAAAAAAAAAAAAACTGCAATATGAAATATTATAATCAATTAGAAATTTGTAAACTTAAATGTACAAATTACTAAAATAAAAATTCAAATCAAATCAAACTTACTTTTTTGTTTACGTGCGTTTGAAGTTTGACATTAGAATCAGTTGAAATTTTGTATTCAAAATGGACAAGGCGAAGCGTTCGAAAAATTTTACGCCAAACGAAAAAATGAGACTTGTAGACCTAGTTACCTCGTCGCAGGTCATTTTGTCGAAAGCGACAGGTGGCCCAAACTACGCTACGCTTGTAAAATCAGATCAGGTTTTCAGACCTGACAAGTGCTAATTATATTCCACATATTATTACAAAAATGACACTTAACTTTACAACTTGACAAAAACTTTACCTTTCGCTTGCGTAAGTTAAATTATCTTCTACTTGGCTCTAAACATATAAAAAACACGCTTTTGTCATCCTAAAGCGGTTATAAAAATCGCCGTCATTTAATACTTTCATAAAATTTATATCGGCATCTTGCCGCCGCCTATATAATCCAATATTATCGTCAAGCATATCTGCCCATTCAACCATATTCAGTATATTCAATATAGGATTCATATTTCAAATAGAAAAACCAAATAAAAAAGCCGACAAAAGAGTGAACTGATGACAGATAATTACGATAATTAATTGACATTGACAGCTCGATTGTTTTCGCGGATTTTTGTTCGCTCTGTTGTCAGTTTTTATAAGTAGGTCTTCCTTAGCAACTTTAATCCACCCGGCTACCTTCCTTACATTTGAGTGTGGGGCTGAGCGGAGATCTCGGCTGAGCATAGGTTGGACACAACGGCTGTTAGTCTTGGTCTTCCCAGGCTCCTTCGCCCTATTGGTCTTGAGTTCAGCAGGGACTTTGGTGCTTGATGCTCGGTCATTCTCTCCACATGACCCAGCCACCGAAGTCTTCCCAATTTTATAAATTTTGCGACGTTTAGCTCCTTAAACAAAGTATAGAGCTCATTGTTATAACATCTGCGCCAAAATCCATTTTCTAGAACCGGTCCGAAGATGCGCATCAAAATTTTTCTTTCAAAAACGTCCAGTGCTCGCTCTTTCCTCTTAGTTAGTACCCAAGTAGTACGAATTAAATATAATATAATAGTATATTTGCCAGAGTAGAAGATATTCTCAGCATTGGTGAAGACAATCATTCTAAATTAAAACGTTGCTTGAAATGGCTCTGGCCATGTTTGTTGATCAGTTTTGCCAGGTACTTTCCCCCTTCTTCCTCTCCCTCATCCTTTTCCTTCCCTCTACCTTCAGCCTCACAACATACCCCAATTTTAAATTTACAATTTGGGAGGCGGTATGAATAACCACCACCTTTGTCATAGGTCGCTACGTTTGGTGACTTAGCAGGGGTGCCCGGGTTCATGGGGCGAGGTTCGAGATTCAGGATCGAGAGAGACTGGTTGAAGGAGGTTTTTTATCCTCTTCAGCCGGAATCTCTCAACCCATCACCTTGTATTTGGTGGGATGGATTCATACGTCCGACCCCCAGATTTCAACCCACCCCTCATACCTATTTCCATCTCAGAACTTCCTCTCCTTCCTTTTCTTAAAAAACCCTCCACACAGCATCCCCAAAGATGACATAGGCCCTGAGGGAATTAATTTTCCTGACGGTTGGTAGCATTTCTATGAGACCTATATGAGTTGTTCCGAAGTGTGAATAAATTAGTCTGAGGGGTAATTGGCCTTAAGTAGATATTTCAATAAAAATTGTGCTTTATTAATTAGCCAAGAATTATCAGTATTACTATTATCCACGAAAAACAGAATATAATTAATCCGGAATTACTCTTAATAATTAACAGTGACGGAGGGAGATTAATTCCAAGTATTTGGGAGTGGGCATATCAATTGCCTCATTCAATTATATACTTCTCCGGTGGAGAGTCAATCAATTATTGATCTAGATCAATCGCATAAAAGTAATTACTAATTATTCACGATCCATCACTCAATAACCCTTCACAATTTTAGTTATTTCTATATAATTGTACCAATAATAGCCTGATAAACTCATCCATTAACAGCAATCAATGTTTTACCTTCTAATACATCACTTGATTAAAATAATTTATTTATGCCTTCTGTACCTGATTTAGAGGTGAAATGGTAATGGTGCTGATTTTAATAAAATAAAATTTTATAATATTCTTATCATTATATTTTATATTATTATACATGGTTCCATGACAGTTCATCCTGCGACAATTCATCCGGCGACAGTTCATCCTGCGACAGTTCATCCGGCCGACAGTTCATCCTGCCGACGTTCATCCTGCCGACAGTTCATCCCGCCGACAATTCATCCGGCGACAATTCATCCTGCCTGATCATTTAGAAGATTTTTTCTTCAAGTAAGTATGCAAAGAGGATATACGGCTGTACAACCTAACCTAACCTAACCTAACCTAACCTAACCTATTTAGTAAAAATATTTTTACAGCGGATTTCCACTCAAGATGCCTTCAGATATAAGTATATCGATTTTGGTTGTACGGCCGTATATCCTCTTTGCATGCTTACTTAATAAAAGTCTTCTAAATGATCAGGCAGGATGAATTGTCGCCGGATGAATTGTCGGCGGGATGAACTGTCGGCAGGATGAACTGTCGGCAGGATGAACTGTCGGCCGGATGAGCTGTCGCAGGATGAACTGTCGCCGGATGAATTGTCGCAGGACGAATTGTCGGGTCACCATTATTATACATTATACAAAGTATAAAATGAAGTCGCTCAAAATGTATGTGTGCGTTAATATTTTAAACTACGCAACGGATTTTTATACGGTTTTCACCAATAGATAGAGTGGTTGAAGAGGAATGTTTATATGTATAATACATATAAATTATATTAGAGAAAAGCCGAGAAATATAAAGAAAACATATTTTTGTGCGATTTAAAACGAAGAAATTGGAAAATAGATGTCCTAGAAGAGTAAGTAGGTATTTGATTTTCCCTTTTCAAATATCCAGTGTTGCATTGCAAGCATTGTGTAATTAGTGGCGAGTTAATTAGTTTATATGTATAATACATGCTTATTATAGTAGAGGAAAGCCGAGAAATTCAAATATTCAATTCAGGCAGCGGGCAGCGGGCAGCTGGCAAGCGGGTGGTGTGGATTTCATAAAGGTTGGGTAATGGCGTTGTGTTTCGTTAGCCACAGCAACGTGTGACCGGGTCTGCTAGTATTTTTATATAAATTAAAAAAAAAAATAATAATAATAATAATAGTTGATTCAAGAGGAAGGTTTAAATCTATAATACATGTTTATTTAGTAGATAAAAGCCGAGAAATTCAAATATTCAATTCAGGCAGCGGGCAGCGGGCAGCTGGCAAGCGGGTGGTGTGGATTTTATAAAGGTTGGGTAAAGGCGTTGTGTTTCGTTAGCCACAGCAACGTGTGGCCGGGTCTGCTAGTATAAAATATTTTGATGGTTTTTGTCCTTTTTTAAGATTTTTAAATTTTATATTAAATTTGTAGATAAAGAAGTTTTTTGTTCTAGTGTTTTAATGTGTCAAAATGATAAGTCTGAAAAAGTGCTACGATTTTTTCACAGCAACGTGTGGCCGGGTCTGCTAGTTATTATTATAATTTACAAGTATATGTATATTACATTGGATTTAGTCATACATAGACGTTGAACATTATAATGATTTATCATCAATAAGATGGATCAAGGAATTTTTTTTTTATTAAATGTAATATTTTTGGTATGCCTCGTTATTCTCTTCTGTGCCATTCGTACGGAAAACGTTCTTTTTTTAAAATGATTTTCGGCTATGTAATTTTCGACAACCTCCGTAGTCCAGTGGCTAAGACTCTTGACTCACATTCCGGAGGTCGCGGGTTCGAACCCGGCATGCGCAAATAAATTTTATTTGATCAATTTGTGTTATTTCACAATTAATTCATTTAAAATAATATATAGTATATTTGCGGCATGTTCCAGAGTGGAAGATACTATCAGTATCGCCCTGGTGTAAGACCACCATTCAGAATTGAAACGTTGCTTGAAAATGGCTTTAGCCGTGTTTAGTGACCAGATCTGAATAGCCAGGTACTTCTCAACCTTCCTCTTCCCCACCTCCTTCCCCTCCCCGCTACCTTCAGCCTCACCATATGCCATAGTCTCACTGGCTTCAGACGGGAGCAGTTGAGATTCTTGTGCGGTATTCAATGTAAAAAAAATAAAATAAAAAAAAAAAAAATAAATAAATAAAAAAAAAAATAAAAAAAAAAAATAAAAAAATAAAAAAAAAAAATAAATAAATAAAAAATTTTCGTGTCTTTCCGGTTTATAAAAAATGGTCTGATTTTTCGGAATGAAATTTTCAAAAAATCGCCAGGGTTTCAAAAATTCGATTAAAAACAAAACAAAAATACAGAATGTATTAGAATATTTGCCTAAACCGAATTTTTTTTTAAATGTAATGCAAGAGCCCTATTCTGCGAATTCTTAATTAACTTTAAATAAATTATATTGTAAATTGATATCCCTTAACGCAAGATCTCTTTTATTATACAAGGTGTCCGGAAACTCGTAGTACAAGCGGGAAACTGGAGAATCTACATCACATTTGGAGTCGATTTTGTGGTTTAACTTTTTTTGATTTGAGCTTTCGTTTTCGAGTAAATCGGGTCCGAAGTTGGAATTTTTTAGGTTAAATTTGAAAAAAATTTTCACTAGGGGGTTGATTTCAGCTGTGTAATGTCTTATAAAATGCAACGAAGGGTAAACCGGGCTCAAAATTTTTTTTAACCCTTTAATTGCCGAAAAAATGGAAAAATATAAAAAAAATAATATTAAAATCGAAATGCTTAGATCGAAAAAAATAAGTTTTTGGGGTTCTCTACGTGATGTAGATTCACCAGTTTCCCGCTTGTACTACGAGTTTCCGGACACGTTGTATAATAACAATCGCCCCGCATGCGTTGAAAAATGCCACTCAAAGAACGAAAATGTTTCCTTCCTCACGCTCAACTATATGAAACACACTGTTCTACAATTGTCCGTGTGAGAAGCATGGATTTTACACCCTTATAACCCTTACCGCAACTAGGTCTCTCAACCCCTCCCTCTAACCCTCCTTTGTCTCCCTTTCCTCCCCTGCGTGTCCTTTCCCATGCGTTTCCATTGACGCCACCGCTCTCCTACCTCGTTCCCGCCCCCTTCCGCGTTCTCCTTCTACCTTCCCCGCCTTCTCATTCTCCTTCCCCACATTCCCTCTCCCTCTTCCCCCTCCCGTGAACCTCCCTCTCTTTCATTCCCCTCCCCCCTCCCGGATTATCTCCCTGCCGCTAAACCATACGAAATACACAACATATTTCTTCTAAATTTAATTTTTTTACAAATTTCATAATGCCAGAGGTCACCATTGTACAGGGTGTAACAGGACGTACCCGAGGGATTTTAACCAGCGATTCCTGAACATATTGGGAGTAAAATATGTGCGTGTAATTTTGCTGTCCGATGACATTTTTTTTCTTTTAAAAACATAAGACCACCATTCAGAATAGAAACGTTGCTTGAAATGGCCTCAGCCGTATTTGGTGAATAGATCTGAATAGCCATGTAATTTCTTACCTCCCTTTTCTCCATCTCCTTCTCCTCCCCACTACCTTCAGCCTCACAATATACCCCAATTGGGGATCCCATAATCTCACTGGATCCAGACGGGAACAGTCGGGACTCTTGTGCGGTATTCATATAAAAAAAAAAAAAATTAAAAAAAAAAAACAGTATTCCGAATACGCTTTCTGTCCTCTATCGTACAAGGTTACTAACCATTGACATGATTTTAGTTGATTCTCTAATTAACTCGACAATTATTCATATTTTGTTGCTTTGTAATGTAATATTAGGTAAATCGTGTTAATTATCCACTAGCGAATGGTGCATGCAAGGAATGTAGGTTATAGCTATCCATCACGCAAAGTACCTAACAAATAATATTGTAAGTTTTTACGTGCAGCAAAAACTTTGTGGGTATATGTAATTATAGGTTCCATGACAGTTCATCCGGCCGACAGTTCATCCTGGCGACAGTTCATCCTGCCGACAGTTCATCCCGCCGACAATTCATCCGGCGACAATTCATCCTAACAATTCAACCTAACCTAACCTAACCTAACCTAACCTAACCTATAAGTATAAGTATGTCGTATTTTGTTATTCACGCATGCTTCTTCGGAGAGTCGAAATTATTGTTAGTAAAAATATTTTTACAGCGGTTTTCCACTCAAGATGCCTCCAGATATAAGTATATCGATTTTGGTTGTACGGCCGTATATCCTCTTTGCATACTTACTTAATAAAAATCTTCTAAATGATCATTGATCAGGCAGGATGAATTGTCGCCGGATGAATTGTCAGCGGGGATGAACTATCGGCAGGATGAACTGTCGGCAGGATGAATTGTCGGCCGGATGAACTGTCGGCAGGATGAATTGTCAGCGGGATGAACTATCGGCAGGATGAACTGTCGGCAGGATGAATTGTCGGCCGGATGAACTGTCGGCAGGATGAATTGTCGGCCGGATGAACTGTCGCAGGACGAATTGTCGCAGGACGAATTGTCGGGTCACCGTAATTATAATAATGACAATAAAATAACTTTGTTTTAATTCCACTTTATAATATATCTACCAACCGGTTTCAGTTCGACCTGAACCTTCATCAGGAGAGAAAAAAATATCCTATTAATATTATAAAGGCAAAAGTTTGTATGCGTGTATGTTTTTTACTCTTCCACGCAATAACTACTGAATGGACTTTTAAAAGTCTTTAACTAATAGAAAGCAACATTATTTGCGAGTAATATTGGCTTTATATATTGGTAAGCTCTGGCGTTATGAAATTATTTATTATACGTTTATTGTCCGGACGAAAAGCAAAGCGTTGCTAAGTAATAATTGTTTGACGTGCGCTGTCATTTTGTTATTTGTTTAGGTTACTATGGAGATTCCTTGACAGTAAAAATTCAAATATGTTTAAAATTCTAATATTATATTATGTGAAACTGCGCGTGTTTGATTGTTACGTTTTAATAGGTGGCACGCGAGCTGTATAAAAAATTAATGCAAAGGGTGTAAAGGACGGGTAGGGGGAGAGGGGGGAGGGGGGAATGGAGAGCGGCAGGGGGTTGGGGTGGTAGGGGGGTGGGGGTGGAGTGGTGATAGGGAAGGTGGAGGAGGCGGAGTGGGAAACCCCCTAATACTAAGCGAGCGAAGCCGGGGGCAAAAGCTAGTATTAAATAATATACAGAGTTACAGCGTATTAAAATGAAAAGTAGAAGATGGAGAGAGAACATCAACTTTGCTGGGCAAGGAGGGGGGGGGGGGGGTTACCGAAGAGGGAGGGGGTAAAAATAGGCGTAAGAAAGGGAAATAAGGGAGACCTCTCAAGAGCCTCAACTGCTCCCGTCTGGTGCAGTGAGACTATGACATCTCCAATTGGGGTATGTTGTGAAGCTAAAGGTAGTGGGAGGGGAAGGAGATAGGGAAGAGGAAGGTGGTACCTGGCTTTTTAGATCTGGTCACCAAACATGGCTAAAGCCATTTCAAACAACGAATCATTTCTGAAAGGGGCTGTTTGACAAATCTAACTGCTTATTTGGTAAAACGGTTTTATTTATTTTTTAAATTTCAAGAGCTCTCTTATTAAATACAGAAGTGAAAAAAAAATTGTTACATTTCTAGCCGTTTTTCCTACGTAAAAAGCTGGGCAATCGTTACATTTAAGCTTAAAGATACCCGAATGGCTTAAATTATTTTTATTTTTCAAATTATTAGTGTAGAAAGCAGCTTAAATATCTGTAGGTAAATTCGAAACACATGATAATGAAAAATTATTTATGAATAAAATTCTACGCCAACGTGATTTTTATTGTCTCTGATGATGAGTTTACTATTCCGTATATAAGAATTTATTAGTAGATATGACATTTGGATTTTTTTGCAAGGATTCTATGGGAGTATCCATAATTTGTTGCAAGAGATTTGATTTTAGGGGAATAGTGACAAGTCTGTGAACCATAAAATGAAAGGCTGAATGTTTATGGGCAATGGGATGGTTTGAAGGGATGGGAAAAGAAGTAGTTAAATTGTCGTTCAGTACATTTCCAAATTCAAAATATGTCATCCACAAATCCCATAAAAACACATTTTTTAAAGCGGTTGAGTTAAAATGAAATATATTTTTCCAAGTTGTCCATGAAGATAACAGCGAAAGCGGGCAACTTATTATTAATTCTCGTAAATGGTGGTTTTGAAATTTTTTATTCTCTTGGTGACCAACCACAGTGATTCAAATTGTTAAACTTCGCTTATTGGGAAAAAAATGTTTGGGCCTGATATCCCACAGGATGAATGGTGTGGGAACGCGTATGGAACAAGCAAAGAAACATTAATATCTCTTTTCAAAGATGACCCCATAAAATGATTGGTAACCATCGACACGATTTAAAAAAAATAATTACCCTAATTAACTTATTGTCAGCTTTGTAATATTAGTTACATGAGTTACATCGTGTTCTTCTTCACATTGCTCACGTTATGAATCCATTAATACATCAGTCATGATCACGCAAAGTACCTAACAACAAAATATCGATAGGAATATACTGGCATTTGTATAATTGCTTAGTTTGGTTATGTTCGATCACCATGTTCACAAAAGAATTTCTACGAGTTTTGTGTCTGCTGGTATTATACCACATACGTTTTGTGTATTGTATGGAGCATATGCTTGTAAGTATTTTTAATAATTATAATCTATGGCGACTGCTTGTTTAGACATATTATTCGATGAAGACATTTCCACCGCATCAGCGGTTTCTGAAGTGAATTCCAAGATCGCTAGAAAGTAGTATCTAAATTTTTTTGATGTGTATTTGTTGATATTCGAACTGCAGGATTAAGTTTAACTATTTGAATCACTATGGTCAAAAATCGGTCACCAAGAGAATAAAAATTTATGTCAAAACCACCAACTTTTTAACAATAAGTTGCTCGCTTTTGGCTCATATCTTCATGGACAACTTGGAAAAATAAATATTTAATTCTAACTCAACGCCTTTTAAAAAATGTGTTTTTCTGGAAACGATATGTTGATGACATATTTTCTATGATCCTTGGTCGATGTTCGAACTGCAGGATTCCGCGGAGAACGCTATTGTTCTGCGTGAGGGTTAGGATTCAAATTGATGGATTTTGATCCATACCACCACAGTAATATAGTTACTTAGGATGATAATTAGGAAGATGATGATAGGAAGGACTTAGCCAGCCAAAGAATCGAACAAGCGACGCCAGAGTGGGACTCGAACGCGATGCTAACTCAGCCACTGACCGGTCGAAAACGAGATGTATGTTAATGTCTGCCGTCTCACTAAAATATCGTGATACTTATTGAGCGTATTGACGGATCACAATATGGTTCACAGATTTCTATATTCCTGAATAGGCCACTTGCATCACATTTAATTTTTTTTCCGATTAAGAGGAAATAACCAGACAAAACCGGAAATATGTCACTTTTAAATCAAATTTTAGACGTATTGACTCTTTTCCACAATTTTTTTAAAATTGATTTCGAAAACACTGCTGTTTTATCTAGAAAAGCTTTGTCTTAAATTTTGAGAGTGTATGTTAATTTTTAGTACAAGAAGGTTTTACCGTAGGTCGATGGCTGATTTCATAAATATTCAAAAAAATAGTATTATACAACACTCATTTCAAATCTTACAATCATACCGTAAAATAAATCAATAAATTTTCTTGGAAAGCTATGTTTCACACTTTTTATTATATTTAAATAAAATCATTTAAAAAAAGATACGCATACGTGTTTTGTGATGAAATTTCCTCAGTTTGTCTATTTATTTACGGTCTTACAAACTAAGATATTTGGGGACGTCTGACAGACAGACATTAATTTATAATAAGTAGATATGTTGAGAAAGATTATAATAATGAACATGAAATGCTTGAGGTAACTAACAAATTAAAGTTAATAAGGATTAATACTGTATCCGTCTAAATAACTTTCCAATTACCGCAAAGTACGTGACCATTTTTTTAGAAGATCAAATGGGTATAGTGAGCTATCCGTAAAAGATAGATATATGCCTTCTTGGATTTGTTTTTAGATCTATAAAAGAGGAATATCCCACCATGCATTGTTTTGTTATATCTCAAAGGGATTAGGCAGTGTTTTCGATGATGCAACCAGGCGGCTTGACTTTTTCCGACACTTCTAACAATTATCGTTATGTTTCAACCAATTTACACAAATCCTTGACATATTACGTACCTAAACCTTTCTCACGAAACACTATCTATTGGTGAAAACCGCATGAAAATCCGTTTATTAGTTTTTGAGTTTATTGCGAACAGACAGACAGACAGACAGGCAGACAGACAGACGACGCGGAGGACTTTAATTTATAATATGTAGAGATGTAGAGAAGCGATAGAGAAGAGAAGATGTAGAGATAATATGTAGAGATGTAGAGAAGAAGATGTAGAGATAATATGTAGAGATGTAGAGATAGAGAATAGAAGAGAAGATGTAGGGCTAATATGATATTTCAGAATTTTAGGAAAATATTATTTAAGGACCTAATTCATTATTGACATTATTTATTGTTTGTTTCAGGGTCCTGCTGATTTAAACTTTAAACAAATATTGCAATGTGAAAACCCCGAGCAGTACCCCAGTTATTTTAGGGTTGAAAGAATTAAAGTAAACAGGACTTATGACACTTTCAACGCAGACGTGAAATTGGATGTGGACATCGATGAAACAGTTAGAGTAAATAAAACCAAAATTTACTATTTTGTTTGGAAGATTGAAATTCCTTTTATGAAATTTTTGAAAATATTTTTTTATAGCTAAAGCACTTACAGCCTTACTCATCATCGCAAAATAAGATTACACCTCGGAGCAAGAGCGGGTTAGGTGAAATTGTTACTCAACATGGTGGGTTAATCGCGCGCATGCGCGTGTTTTTACCGAGTCGCTGTACCGGGAGATGTAGTAGCTGTTAGAATTTATACCACCCGATCACCAGGGTTAACTCAGTACCCCATGCGTTGTAACTGACGAAATGGCGAACTTTTATGAGAATCTTGACATTTTGAACGGAGCTTTGGCAAATATTGACCGTATTCGCAGCATTCGTGCAACACGGCCACGGAAAAGGTTTAAAAAAGGTACGATCCATTTGCGGCACTCACGGAAGGAGATTTTAGGTGTCTAAATATAGATTTACCAAAGTCAAAGTTGTGTTGACGTATGAATAAACGTGAAGTTGGCAACACGCCGCGAAATGCTAAATTGGTCGCGTTTTTGAGCTTTGGAGCAGTGTTGCTACCGTAAAAAAAATCGTAACAGCTGTCGAGAAACATTATGATGATGAGTAAACATTTTAACCCTGAGCAGTGTAAGCTTACTCCACTGTGCAGCTACAGAGCCGCTACAGAGCCGTGGTACAGTTTTATGATGAGTAAGGCTGTTAGAGTGTAATACATCTACTATAATACATCTACATCTACTAAATGCTTCGATCAAGTAGTTATATATCCACGAATAAATGTGATGAGTCGCTTTCGAGACGATTTAAAAAAAAAATGTTTTTCGGGTTTGAAAAGGTTTTTTTACTTCTTCAAACTTCGCAAATTTTTTTTTTTTTTTTTTTTTTTTTTTTTTTAACTTTATTTATTTCCATTTCTTTGTACATAGATATAATGTATAATAGCAAATAGTATAAAATAACATAAAATATAATAACAAATAATATGAATAAGAAATAAAAACCCACTAAGGCACTGCCTGAGTGTGGATAATATTAATTAAATTAAATTACTTTGTGGCATCATTAATTATATAATGAATAACAGATCACTTTGTATAAACCACTATATTATAAACAACATTAAGATAACATTGTTATCGAAACATGTAGATATTGTTTATAATATAGTGGTTTATACAAAGTGATCTGTTATTCATTATATAGGTTTTTTTTAAATTAGATTTTCTAAATTATTTTTAACTAGCTTTTTCCCGCTTTTTCCCGGTTTTAGGGGAATTCCCACTCCACACTCCACCTCCCCCCACCCTCCCCACTCTACATCCTTCCCTCCCCCCTCTCTCTACTCCAACCCCTTCAACTCCCCCACCCCTCCACCATCGGTCTCCCCGCACCCCCTCCCCCTCCCTACACCCTCCCGCATTCTACACATTCATTCCCGGTTCATTCAGTTTTCAAACTGCTCGCATGCCACCTACTACAATTTTTTAAACAAATTTCAAATGCCAGAGCTCAACAGTAGTTTTATACAAAACAACGGACAAAAAAAAGAATTATTCAATTTGGTGCAGCCGTTCGGAAGTTATACGCATACATAATTTCGGCGATTCATTTTTAGAGAAAGATATTAACTAAGACGCCAACAAAGCACTCTTTTAGGATGAATTGCCTAATTTAAAAAATCGTTTCCATGGCAACAATTTGTTTGCTTTTCTTCTGACGTTTTCAATAACTCGATTTAGTTAGGGACAGAAAATGTATGAGAAATAATTTCATAACGCCAGAGATTATTCATAATGCCAGAGCTTACCAATATATATAGCCTGTAGCATTTGCAAATAATGTAGCTTTCTATTAGCGAAAGAATTTTTAAAGTCCATTGAGTAGTTTTTGCGTTAAAGAGTAACAAACATACATACATCCAACCATACATACATCCATACAAACTTTGGCCTTTATAATATTAATAAGATGTCTTCTCTGCTTTTTAGCTCTACTTGAATGTTGCGAAGTGGGGAGACGGGGGCTACAAGCCCAACTACCTAATCTTGAATGAATCAAATGCCTGTGAGACTCTTTTCAAGTTCAGCGAAGACGACGTAACGCTTGTATTGAGAGCTGCCGGACGTCTTGAAAAATGCCCAATAAAGGCGGTATGTTAATATTTTTATTCTGTATTTTATTTATATACTAACTGGTTCCCGGCATGTGTTGCTATGTCATTTAATAAAGAAATTATTTCTCTCTGCGTGTCCTTTCCCAGTCGTCTCGTTCCCTTTCCATATCCCCTTCCTCTCCCCTCTCGCGTTCCGTTGCGGGGCCTTAACCCTTTCCGACCGGCAAAAAATGTCTGAATTTTGATGGGCCTCACCAGTAAAGCTCATAATTATGATTTGGGGCTGGGCGACTTACTGGTTTAAACACGTGCGCGTGATGGCACTCTGCATAAGCAGCTCCTGCACGATCGATCGACACCGGTGTGGTTCCCAAAAAAAGAATTATCTGCTGTCAAGATTTTTTTAAAGACAAACTCACGCTCGTATGAAGCCGGTCGGAAAGGGTTAAAGCAAATTTGGAATGAAATAAAATCGATATTGAGTTATAATTTTTAAAAGCTGGTACGGAGAATAATTAATCTTTCTCATTTCAACCGCCCTGTACGATCGTACGGCGGTTCCGATCGCATGAAACAATGGTGGCTCATGCACACAATACGCGTCTCATACAAAATAAAGGAATGTAAGTACCTGTGTTTTAAAACTAATACGGTCAAAGAACCCTTGAATATATTATACCATTAATATTTAACAAATTGCCATACGATTTTAAAGAAATTGCTCTATAACGAAATTCTCACTGATGTTAAAATCATGGCTCTTAGGGAGTAACCTTATGTATTAAGATTATATTTTGCTCATGCATTAAATTGCAAGTATGTATCGTACTAATGTATCGCCGTTATTATGTTGCTCAACTTTTTCTTGATATTTAAAAAAAAAAATATATATATATATATTTATTTTCCTATTCCGCATCACAATGTTGATAGTTATGTTATATGTGTATGTATATTTATGTATGTTGTTGTTACGCTAATGCGTTTATGATTATTTAATTTGTGGTTTAACTAATCTGTGGAACTAATCTCCTGCTGACAAGCTACTTGCAGTAGCTTAGCGGATAATAAATTACAATTGTATGTGGATAATCAATATATATTATAAAAGAAAGTCCAAAAAAGCGTGCGGAACGCAAAAACTCAGAAACGAGTGCCGGTACGATCAAGAGAGTTATATGGTATGGTAGATCTCTATCCCCCCTAGGGAATAAGGGTATTCGTTTTTACCTAAAGGGCTTGCTTTTGAAGATATAAGGGCTGGAAGTTCTAAGAAGACTCTAGAATTTTCAAGAAGAGTCTGGAAGATTCCGGAAACTTCTAGAAAATTCGATAAAACTCTGGAATGTTCTGGAAGAAATGGAGGAGTATGTCAGCGAGTCTAGAAGGTTCCGGAAAGTTCAAGAAGGTTCGATAAAGCTGTAGAAAGTTCTGAAAGGAGTGGAGGAGTGTGTCGGTGTGTCTAGAAGGTTCCGGAAAATTCTAGAAGGTTCCATAAAGCTGTAGGAAGTCCTAAAAGGTTCGACAGGGCTGTACAAAGTTCTGGAATGAGTGGCGGAATATGTCGGTAAGTCTACATGGTTTCGGAAAGTTCAAGAAGGTTCTATAAAGTTGTAAAAAGTTCTGAAAGGAATGGTGGTATATGTCGGTGGATATAGAAGTTTCCGGAATGTTCTACGAGGTTCGTAGAAAGTTCTAGAAGGTTCCGTAAGGCTGTAGAAAGTTCTAGAAGGAGTGGAGGAGTATTTTGGTGTATGTAGAAGGTTCCGAAAAATTCTTGAAGATTCCACAAAGCTGTAAGAAGTTCTAGAAGGTTCGATAAAGCCGTGCAAAGTACTGGAAGGAGTGGCGGAGTAAGTCGGTGAGTCTAGAAGGATCTGATGGTTCACAAATGCTTAGAAAATTGTGGATGGAGAAAGTTCTAGAAGCTTTCAGAAATAAATGACGGTGAGTCTAGAAGATTCCGAAAGTTCTAGAAGGTTCGAGAGAAGTTCTGAAAGGAGTGGAGGAGTGTGTCGGTGTATCTAGAAGGTTTTTTAAAATTCTAGAAGGTTGCATAAAGCTGTGGAAGTTCTAGAAGGTTCTATAGGACTGTACAAAGTTCAGAAAGTAGTGGCGGAGTATGTCGGCAAGTCTAGATGGGAAGTTCTAGAAGGTTTAGAAAGTTCTAGAAGGTTCCATAAGGCTGTAGAGAGTTCTAAAAGGTGTGGAGGAGTGTGTCGGTGTGTCTTAAAGGTCCCGGAAAATTCTAGCAGGTTCCATAAAGCTGTAGGAAGTTCTAGAAGATTCGATAGGGCTGTACAAAGTTCCGGAAGGAGTGGCGGAGTATGTCGGTGAGTCTAGAAGGTTCGATAAAGCTGTCGAAAGTTCTGGAAGGAGTGGCGGAGTATGTCAGTATGTCAGTTCAGAAGATTTCGGAAAGTTCTAGAAGGAGTGGAGGAGTGTGTTGGTGTGTGTAGAATTCTTGAATATTCCATCAAGCTGTAGGAAGTTCGAGAAGGTTCCATAAGGCTGTAGAAAGTTCTGAAAGGAGTGGAGTAGTGTGTCAGAAGGTTCTGGAAAATTCTTGAAGATTCCACAAAGCTGTAGGAAGTTCTAGAAGGTTCGGTAAAGCTGTAGAAAGTTCTTGAAGGAGTGGCGGGGAAAGTCAGTGAGTCTAGAAGGTTGCAGAATGTTCTAGAGGGATCGATAAAGTTATACAAAGTTCTGAAAGGAATGGTGGAATATGACGGTGAGTGTAGAAGGTTCCGGAAAATTCTTGAAGATTGCACAAAGCTGTAGGAAGTTCTAGAAGGTTCGATAAAGCTGAACAAAGTTCTGGAAGGAGTGATGGAGTAAGTCGGTGGGTTTAGAAGTTTCCGGAAAGTTCTAGAAGGTTCGATAAACCGGTAGAAAGTTTAGGAAGATTCCGTAAAACTTTACAAAGTTCTGGAAGGAGTGGCGGAGTAAGTCGGTGAGTCTAGAATGTTCCGGAAAGTTCTGGAAGGTTCGATGAAGTTGTCAAAAGTTCTGAAACAAATGGTGGAATATGTCGATGGGTTTAGAAGTTTCCGGAATGTACTACAAGGTTTCATAAAACTGTAGAAAGTTCTAGAAGGTTCCGTAAGGCTGCATAAAGTTCTGAAAGGATTTGAGGATTGTTTCGGTGTGCCTAGAAGGATGCGGAAAATTCTAGAAAATTGTGGATGGAGAAAGTTCTAGAAGCTTTCATAAATAAATGACGGTGAATCTAAAAGATTCCGAAAGTTAAAAATTTCGATAGGACTGTACAAAGTTCTGGAAGGAGTGGCGGAGTATGTCGGTGAGTCTAGAAGGTTCGATAAATCTGTAGAAAGTTCTGGAAGGTGTGGCGGAGTATGTCGGTGAGTCCAGAAGGTTACGGAAAGTACTAGAAAGTTTGATAAAGCTGTAGATAGTTCTAGAAGGATTGAAGGTGTGTGTCGGTGTGTGTAGAAGGTTCCAGAAAATTCTTGAAGATTCCACAAAGCTGTAGGAAGTTCTAGAAGGTTCGATAAAGCTGTACAAAGTTCTGGAAGGAGTGACGGAGCAAGTCGGTGGGTTTAGAAGTTTCCGGAAAGTTATAGAAGGTTCGATAAAACTGTAGAAAGTTCAGGAAGGTTATGTAAAGCTTTAAAAAGTTCTGGAAGGAGTGGCGGAGTAAGTCGGTGAGTCTAGAATGTTACGGAAAGTTCTAGAAGGTTCGATAAAATTGTACAAAGTTCTGAATCAAATGGTGGAATATGTCGGTGGGTTTAGAAGTTTCCGGAAAGTTCTAGAAGGTTCGATTAAACTGTAGAAAGTTCTAGAAGGTTACGTAAAGCTGTAGAAAGTTCTGATAGGAGTGGAGGAGTGTGTTGGTGTGTCTAGAAGGTCCCGAAAAATTCTAGAAGGTTCCATAAAGCAGTAGGAAGTCCTAGAAGGTTCGATAGGGCTGTACAAAGTTCTGAAAGGAGTGGCGGAGTATGTCGGTGTGTCTAGAAGGTTCCGAAAAGTTTTAAAAGTTTCCATAAAGCTATAGAAAGTTCTATAAGGAGTGGCGGAGTACGTCGGTGATTCTAGAAGATTCGGAAAAATTCCAGAGGATTCGATAAAGTTTCATAAGGTTCGATAAAGCTGCAAGAAGTTCTGAAGGGAGTGGCGGAATATGTCAGTGGATCAAGAATATTCCAGAAAGTTCTAAAAGGTTTGATAGAGCTGTAGAAAATTCTGGAAGGCATGATGGAATATGTCGGTAGGTCTAGAAGGTTCCAGAAAGTTCTATAAGGTTCGATAAAGCTATAAGAAGTTCTGGAAGGAGTTACGGAACACGTCAGTGAGTTGAGAAGGTTTCGGAAAGTTCTACAAGGTTCTGTAAAGCTGTAGAAAGTTCTGGGAGGAGTGGCGTGAGTCTAGAAGTTTCCGAAAAGTTCTACAAGGGTTCAATAAAGCTGTAGAAAATTCTATAAGGAGTGGCAAAGTATTTTGGTGAGTGTAGAAAGTTCCGAAAAGTTCAAGAAATTTCGATAAAGCTGTAGAAAGTTCGGGAAGTAGTGGCGGAGTACGTCGGTGAGTCTACAAAGTTCCTGAGTTCTAGAAGGTTCGATAAAGCTGTAGAAAGTTCTGGAAGGAGTTACGGATTACATCAGTGAATTTAGAAGGTTCCGGAAAGTTCTAGAAGTTTGGATAATTATATTATTAAAAAAATAATTTGCATGCCGCTAAAGCTCAAAGACGAGTTCTGGTACGATAACGGGAGTTATATTGTGTGC
Source organism: Limnephilus marmoratus (assembly GCA_917880885.1). Lineage (NCBI taxonomy): Eukaryota > Metazoa > Arthropoda > Insecta > Trichoptera > Limnephilidae > Limnephilus > Limnephilus marmoratus. The sequence goes on from OU862928.1 coordinate 42,333,734, forward strand.
TAGCCCTCTATCCTCCATCCACGATGAAAGTTCCCATTCTTACCTTAAGGGCGTGCTTTTAAAGATATAAGGGCTGGAAGTTTGGCCCCTTTGAAATTTCTAGAACAGTTCAAAAATTTCCAGAGTATTCTTGAGCATTCCACCACATTCCAGAACATCTCGAAATATTCTGGAATGTTCGAGAATAGGATGGAACTTCAGGAACATACCGGAACAGCCCAGACCATTATGGAATATTCCAGAACACTCCTGAATGTTGTGGAATGATCTGGAACATTTGAATTTTTTTTTGAATGGGGATACCCATATGGGGTATATAAAGCAAGATCCGTCGTAGATTCGAACGTCAATTCAATCTCACATCAACTCCATGAGCGATGTCGGACACCCCAGTCAGAGTATTTGAGAGCATTCCACAACGTTCCAGAACATCCCGGAACATTCTGGAAAATTGTGGAATGTTCGAGAATAGGGAATCGGGAACATCAATATGAAACATTCCAGAACACTCTCGAATGTTTTCCTGAGCGAAGCCGGGTAACCCAGCTAGTAAATTATAATTGTAACAGACATCTCTAATAAGGGCTTAAAAATGTCGGGATTTATAACTAGGCTAACTAGAAATTTTAACAATATAAAGTGTATTAAACTGTTATATTTGGCCTATGTTAGAAGTCAACTTGAGTACAATTCTCCCGTCTGGAATCCACATTTTAGTATACATGTACAATAAGGCGGGTCACGATTGTATGGGGGAAAAAAAAAACTTGTTTTGGTTTGTGTGTTAGTGATAAAAGGGTGTTAAATGAAGATGTAAAATCACGTAATTTTTTAAATAATATTTGGATATCATCTTCTTCCTCCGGATTGAGTTTGAAATTTCACAAAATAGAGAAAAACCCACCCTTGTTAAATCTCTAAAAAATATTAGATAAACAATTAAAAATGAACTTTTTTTCAATAAAACACGAATTAGAGAGAATATTCTGACTTATTTATTTAAAAAATATATGATTATAATTAACATTATCTCAAGACAGTGTATTCAAATACCAGCAAAATCCTTCTTACTCTCAAATTTCGGCATTATTTTGCGAGACTCAATCTTTGCCTTAATAAGACCTTCTCTTGCAGACTTCGTACATAAAGTAGTCGAGGCTTCAGTAACAGTCTTTACAGCTCATTCAAAAGCTTGAGTATGACCTGGCAGACGCAGAAGAGGCAATTTACCTTCTCCCCCCTGTGCTACAAATAATTGAAGATCTTCATCCGATATATTCTTCAGTATTGGGGGTTCGGTTACATTTTGCTGCCAATTAATAAGGTCGTAGTAATATGATGCATCGAGGTTTATGTTTGGAAGTTGGAACAGCCTTGTTTTACTTAGTTTCTTACTGCGTGCTTTTAGAACACGACGCGCAGCTAATTCCCGGATATGCTTGTGAGGGTCAGTTAACATTGCAAGTAGTAAATTTTCGGGGTGTGCGAAGTAACTGTTTCTTTCTACGACTGGATCAATTATAGTTTTTAGTTCAGGGGATAAGTATCTAGACGCTGAAATTAGCTGCCATAGGTGACGTGCTCCATCTTTACAGGTGGGATGAGTTTTAATACTGAACCAAGTCGGAGCATAAACTTTAACAACGTACGTTGCTAAAATAATAAGATTCTCTGTAGGAGCTTCCGTTGCAACATAAAGACGAAGAATTCGGTTAGCACGCGTAAGCCATCTGGCATGAGACATTTTTCCAGGAGATTTGTGACCTAAATCTTCGGATAATTCCCCCACCGTAACTGCAGGTACGATTTTATACAAACGTAACTGATCTGTACTTAGGTCTTTAGTTAATAATTCAGGCAACTCTCTGTCAATTTTCTGAAAATGAACAATAGGCTTTTTTTCACAGTTTTCTAAAGCTAGTCCTATTGTCCCTGAATATGTTTGAGGTCCAGATGTCTTACCGTCAAGATGTGTGAACAAATGACAAAATGGTAACTCGTTCAAGTGAAGCAAGCAAATTATCCATTGCAATGGTTTATCCAAACGTTTTTCAAGCAAACGTATTATACCTCCTGATTTTTTCCCTGATAATTATTGTTTTATCTTTCCGGCCATCAAAATATAATGCGGGTATTTGTAAAACTATGTGTTGTGCCTTAATATTTTCCCTTGTTGTTTTTCGTTCTCTGCGAAGTTTACTTTTGTCAATAACTGGAATATTAGACTTGATGTCATACAGAACTGCTGAGGCAATGGCTGCCGCTGCTCTATCCGAAACTCCATATCTATCACAAGTTTTCGACAGTTTAGAATAATCAATAGTGACCGCAGCCTGCTTCTGAGGCATTTGAGATACAACATTTGGTTTGAAAACATCATTGCAATCGGATTCATTTGATGAAGAAGACGTGGAAATATCGATTAGAGAGGTAGTTGGCTTACCTGTGCTTTCCTTTTTAGACGTACGCAAGGATTTTTGCTTCAGAAGTTTTCTTTTCAACGCAGTTTTCATTCGTTTTGTTGTAGCGGTATCCACATTTCCTATTATCATTTTTCGTGTAGTACGTTGGTCACTAATGAAATTCTGTTCATTTACAGGTATTTTTTTTATCTTTAGGACAGTCACATTTACTGAAATCTTTGCATTTGCAAGACGAAATATCAAACAGCACTTTACTTCTGCGACGGAATTCCTCCATTTTTTTCTCCGGTATTTTAGGATGTGACTTATGAAGGTTTTTGCATTTAAAATGATATGACCTCAACATGCGTGCTACTCGCGAGTGTGTAACGATGGGAATAGAAGCCTTTCTCCATATTTCTTCAATTCGTGCTGTCACAGTACACTCTATTTGCTAAAATTTGGGTTCTAGTTTGGTCTCTTGATTTAATTTTATTTGATGCCTGGTACACTCAAAAAACTTCAGAACATCACAATAAGTTGGTAAATCATTGTCTTTAACGTCGCAAATTTCACCAAATATGGGACTTTTTAACGCATTCCTAGCCGTAGCGATACTGACTCCAAACTCCGACGTCGGGTGCGCAGAGTCGCTGCGCTTAGTGTAATCGGTGCTTCCCCCGCCCTCACCTCGAGCCACTAATAATCAAAACTCGGATTTTTTGTAAATGAATTCGTAAATACGTACCATATTTGCCATAGAATATTACAAAAAATATATATAAAGGATTCGTAGTAACTTTTATACACACTAGAAAATACCTCTAAAAATGAAAATTTTCAAAACTTTGAAGTGAATCCGGAGGAAGAAGATCGTATCAGAAATTTAAAAAATTTTAAACACGTCGGTTTGAACCCATTTGGCACCCTTTTATCGCTAACAGAATCTAAAATTATCATTTTTTTTTAAATGACCCACCTTAATGTACAAGCTGTTGAAAGAATACAAAACAAACTCTTACGTTTTCTAAATTTTGAAATGGATATTCCAGCAATTATGTTGAACTACAATACTATTTTAAATTATAAGAATATGCTCAAATTGTCCGATAGGAGAATTTTCACTGACTTGGTATTTCTATATAAAATTCTAAATGATTTAGTTGATAGTCCGATATTGCTTGCATTGATAAGCTTTCAGATTCCACTACGTAATACTAGAAGTCAGGATTTATTTCAGTGCAGAAATTCTGGGACTAACTACCAAATTTATTCCTCTTTGCCAAGAATACTAATGGAGGGAAACAATTGTTACTGAGACAGTTCAGTTATGTACAATGAATGCTGTTTATTTCTTATTATTCATATGTAATGTTTGTAAAAGCCCCGAAAAAGGGCGTAAATAAATAAACAAATAAATAAATTTTTATACAATAATAAAAAAATACAAATTATTGTTATTTATTTCAGGGTACCGCTCGCTTAATCGACTATGGGGTTGACTACAGGAAAGTGAGGAAAGAAGCGCTTTACGGTGATTTCAAAATTGAATTTCTTTTAATTAAGGATGGCGTCACAGAATTGTGCCTCGAGTTGTATGCTCAATCTACACCAAGGAATCTACACCAAAGAGACGATGATTAATAAATTTAAAATCACCTCCGAACAAAATAAGATTCTAAAATAAATAATTCAATTCTTCAAATTTTGCAAATTTACTTTGTGGAACCATTTTATTAATTAAATAATTAAAAACACTTTGTTTTTACCACGATAACCTTTATTTAAAAAATCAACATGTTTCGAGAACGATGTTCCCTTCATCAGGACATTATGTGTACTAAAAAATAAATTATCAAGTATAGAAAGACAGGCGAGGGTAGAAATGGAAATAGGGGGGGGAGAGAGGTGGAAAGGGGAGGTGCTTAGAAGATCAACAGGGGGGGAGGGGGGGGGGAGAGGTGAAACGATGTGTTTTTAATTATTTCATTAATAATTCAATACTCAAAAAATTTAAGAATACAAAATTATAAATTTAAATTGTAAAACCTTCAAAATTGATATAAACACTCTAAGTAACCATTAAAAAATGACACCCCCCCCCCCCTCTCTTGCTTCGGTAAATTAACATATTATGTAAATACAAAAGTGCATATTTTTAAGAATGAAATGTTATAAAAGATTGATTTTGCACTCTATAACACTTATTTTTTATAAGAAATTTATTTAACTCCTCCTCCTTTCCAACCCCCCCCCCCCCCCCCCTCACCTCCCTCCCACCCCCTCCCCATCCTTCTCCGGCCTCCTTACCCTACCCGTTACATTCTTTTTTCCAAACAGCTCGCGTGCCACCTATTAAAACGTGACAATCAAACACGCGGAGTTTCCATTTATAATAATAATAATATAGATTCAAACCTAAAACTGGTGACTTATTAACACACATATTTACAATTAAGATTAGCGACAGAAGAAGTAGGAAGTTTTTACATAATATTACAATTCGAGAACACGGGTGCAAAAAGTATAATGAAGGTTAACTGGATTTACGGAAGGTATAGATATTTTAAATAAATTAATAAATTTAATAGTCGACCTTTACTGATTCATCGCTCAACAGTAAACAGATTGAGGTATCACAATTAACAGATATAATATTAGTAAAGCGGTTGGCTAAGGCCAAACTGTAGATTAGTACCCATTTTATACATATTTGAATTTTCACTATCAAAGGAATCTCCATAGTAAACTAAACAACTAACAAAATGACAGCGCACGTCAAACAATTACTTAACGACGCTTAGCTTTACGTCCGGACAAAAAACGTATTATGAATAATTTCATAACGCCAGAGCTGACCAACATATACCTACACATATACAGCCTATATTCTCGCAAATAATGTAGCTTCTATTAGTGAAAGAATTTTTAAACTCCATTCAGTTTATACTGCGTGAAAGAGTAACAAACATCCACACATCCAAACATCCATACATCCATACAAACTTTCTCCTTTTTATTATTAATAGGATATACATCTTGCTTCATCCTACCTACTTTCAAAACTTATCCTGTCTGACAGTAGGTGCCAATATTACTTATAATTCTCAAGGAACAATCAGTTATTAGTTATTATATTACCTTCTTGACACCTCGGTTGTTTAATATCGATTTAAACGGAGACTTGTGCATGTGCTCATCGAAGTGATTTATCGGTGCAATAACATAACAAGAAAGTGTTGTGGGAAATCCAGGTGAGTCAGTTTCCCTTTCAGTGCCCACTATTCACATATCCCCATAGTTGTGTCATATTGAAACGCCATATTTTTTATTATTAAAAAGGCTCACCTTTACGTACAGAAACCTTCGCGGGCGTGCTCACACCAAATCAACAATTTCATGGCAATCGGATGAGTGGTATAGGAATGCATTCGGGACAAACAAAGAAACATTCATTTTTATTTGAAAAGATGATGCTATAAAATACTATTATCGCGCAAGCTTGATAACCATCGACATGATTTTTTAAAAATAATTACCCTATTTAACTCTAAAATATTTATTGTAAACTATCTAATGTTAATTTAATCATGTTTTTTCGTAATAATATTTTACCATTCAGGTTTTGTGTACTGTGATGCGCCTATAATTGTAAGTATTTTTAATAATTTGTTATCCCGCCCGCAGCTGCCCTATTCCGACTGCTCGTTTAGACATATTATTCGATGGAGACATACCATTTCTTACGTACAAGAGGTATCAGAGAAACTAGTATTCAAAATAATTTGATTGGTTGATATTAGAACTGCAAGGTTCCGCGGAGAACGCCATTATTTCGTGTGGGGGTTACGTTCCATTTTAATGGATTTTGATCCATCGATACCGATCAGAATGATACCCCAGATTTATTGTTATCCGTTAATATATATCACAATTAAATATTGTCGTATTGGCGGATCGCAATTAGGATTACAGATGTCAAGATTCCTGAATTCCCCCACGGTGAAAATTGACTCTATAGGTTTAACCTTTATTTATTTTATTCAGGTTCTCCATAAAACAGTTATACACCAAATTATTACGGAGAAGATTACAAAATTTCAAATAAGAAAAAAAGTCCATGGGGGCAGTTTCACTATGTTGTGACGTATGTCAAAAGATAGTTACTGAACTCTCCAAAGATGTCGATGCTCAATGCAGAATCGTTAAGTAGTTGAATTGCTCTGTTTAATGGCGCATTCTGAAAGGAAGAAGTTCTCGCTTTCGGAGCATAAAAAAGTGCATGGGATCTCACACGAGTATACGCGGTAGGGACATGCAGGTGAATCTCCTTTAACGTAGGTGGATTCAGTACAATACCAATATTCAATACGAACAGCTTAAAAAAATGTTTCCCCAAAAATATTTTTCAGCGGGCTTCTAAGGTATTAAGATCGAGCATTCTTGTTAAGAACAACGATGAATATGGGAATGAGTTGTATGTATATTCCCTCATATACAGGTAACGCATAAACCTTTTATGTACTCTTTCTATTCCTAGGATATGGTTTTGTTCAGATGGGGCCCAAATAATGAAGCTGTATTCTAGGATGCTGCGAACAAGGGCTTCATATGTTCTTCGTATTGCAATTCCATTAGTAAATGATCTCGCATCATGAAGAACACATCCGAGCATTTTGTCGGCGCGGGAGACAATGTCAGATATGCGAGATTTGAAAGAGAGATTTGCTTCAAAAATCACGCCAAGGTCACGAATCTCGTTAATTTATTGTGATCAGACAATATTTATAACGATCTGTGGGTTCACGGTACAGAATTTAAGAATCAAAACATCTGTGATCCATATTGTGATTCGTCAGCACAATATAAAGGCTACAGATTACAGATAAATATCTATATTCAAGCGAGTTCAACAATACTAATTTAAAATGACAGCTGTCTGTTTTTGTTTTGCTCCTACAAAATTAATAAATAAAGTATAAAAAGTGACGAAATCATTGGAAAAGTGCACAAATTGAACCTTTCGCAACCACGATTAGACAAAGAAAATAGTGTATATGATACATACAACTACGGTGAAATTGAACCTCTCGCAACCTGAATGTCGCTCCCTAATTTTAGCTACCTGATTTGAACGTTCATTACTAAATCTTTATAAACATTATAGAAACATGAGTTCCAAACTTCTGAAATTTGCCAGAGGTCACATTACAAACTGTAATAACAACCCTACACTTGTTTGGAAAATTATTAAGGAGATGCCAAACACTAACCACAATAAAAGCAGTGATATTTACGAACACACCAAACCAAAGAAAAAAATAAAACAATCTAACTCACTTTTCAGTACGATATACCTGGGGCCTTATTATTAGAATTTTAAGAAAAATTCGGTAAGTTCCCAATTCCTTATTGATATTATTTATTGTTTGTTTCAGGGTTCTGCTAATTACATTAAACAAATAGTGGAATGTGAAAACCCCGAGCAGTACCCCAGTTATTTTAGGGTTGAAAGAAAAAAAAATAAACAGGACTCATGACACTTACAAGGCAGATGTGAAATTGGATGTGGACTTAGATGAAACAGTTGAAGTAATTAAACCACATTAGTACTGTGTTAGAAAGATTTAACTTCTGTTACGAAATTTTAAGAAAGATTTTTTCTATAACTAAAGCAGTTAAATGATCTGCTTTATAAGTTTTTAGATTTTCACGGCCAAAAGTATTTTCGTTATTTGTTTTTGGGATGCTATTCCGTGTTGCGCTACCTCCTTCTTTAGCCAACGTTTTGGACAGCGTTGCAGTGTCCATCATCAGCAGATGTGTAATTGTTAGTGGTTAAATGTGTGCTTATGTACTAATGTACGCCATTGCCTGTCTCAGATACTTTGTACCGGCGACTAGCGATCACTGAATGACAGTTGATTCGAGAAACAGTTTTTTGGAATCGGTTCCTATTGTACCACGCCTGATTACGGAGGCAATTGAAATCTACAACCATTTTGACTTATACTGTAATACCAGCTCGTAGTGGAGTGGAGCTGGTAACACGGTATCGCTTTCATGGACATAACGGGACATTTCACAAATAACAATTACACATCTGCCCTGATGATGGACATTGCAACGCTGTCCGAAATGTTGGCTAAAGAAGGAGGTAGCGCAACACGGCATAACACCCCAAAAACTAATAACGAGGATCTACTTTATGCATCGATCGAGTAGTTATTACATCCATGAATTAATGCATTAAGCCGCTTTCCGAATGATTTAAAAAAAATCTTTTTCAGGTGCAGAAAGATTTTCAAGATCAGATTCGCAAAAAATTTTTTTAAAATTTTTTAATCATTCGTAATAAAACAAAACGAATGTTCATTTTTTTTCAAACAGAGCCCACGTTTTCTACAGTTACTATTCTTTTCTCTGCATTTTAGATCTACATGAATTTTGCGAAGTGGGGAGATGGGGGCTTCAAGCCCAACTTTTATATCTTGAATGAAACAAATGCCTGTGAGACTCTTTTCAAGTACATCAAAAGCGACATGATGCTTGTATTGAGAGCTGCCGGACGTCCTGAAAAATGTCCAATAAAAGCGATATGTGAATATTTTTCTTTTGTATTTTAAATTAACTCCCTTGATTTATTGTACAAATTGTTACCAGGGATGAGGTGGAAACAATGTACAAGTTAAATTATTATGAGCAAAAATGACTCGCATGGCGGATGTAAGAAATAGGTTAATGATTTTCAAAGAAAAGAAGTTATTAGAAATACAAAAAATATATATTAGACTAAAAGGTGACATCCTGAAACTAGGGCAGACTGGCTTGGGCTTGCTTAGGTTTAAATAGTTCATTTTGATACCGTGGTGAGTTGAAATCACACATAATGAAATCTTCTTTTGTGAAACGAATCTCATATCGTGAGAAGAGCAGGACTCAAGAGAAATGGCTCCCAGCCAAAAGGACCCTCCAGAAACAGCAAAGGCGGATGATTCTCAATGCCAGTCATCCCTCCAGGATGACTTCCAGTCAGCCCTCAAGATGGCGAGTATGACGTCCAAGGTTCACGATCGCGGTCTTCAAAAAGGATTCGTCGTGTTGCGGTCGAGAGGTCCGCCCTGAGCTCTCGGCTGTTACACAAAGAATGGCGTGCTTTCTTTTCAAATCTGCTCATTTTGAATCTGTCCAGGATCAATAACAAACTGTTGCTTTCCAACATATTGCATGGCTCGCAATATTACCAATGTCCAAATGTCAATAATCAAGCACCAGAGGTGCAACACACCAAAACCATAAATAAAGTGTGTATAAGAGGGTGCACACACCTTGTTACAAATACTTTTATGTAACAAAATAATCATTCAAAACACCTCCTGCCAAAAAGATATAAGGTATGTGGTACCATTTAAACCATTTAAAGATCTCTTGTAGTCCACGCAAATCCTAACATTCCCGTTCTTTTTAATTACCGGTACAATTGGAGACGCGTATTCACAGCTGGTTACCGGAGAAATGATACCATCAGCTACCATAGTTTCTAATTCTCTCTCAATTTTTTCCTTAATAGCGAACGGAACCGGCCTCGCATTAAAAAAAACAGGACGAGCTTCCTTGTTCACTTTGAAACTCACTTTATGTTTACTGAATTTACCCAGCCCCGGCGAAAACACTTCTGGAAACTCGTTGTAAATCATTTCAATTTTGTCTTTGATTGTTGAAACCGAATTATCCATCACTGGAACTATCTTCAGATTAAAAGCCTCCATGAAGTCCCGACCCACTATCAATTCCGAGCCATTAATCACAACAGTAAATAATAAATTATTTTTAATATTATTGTATTCTACGGTAAAACAAGCACTACCTACAAGATTAAGTGGTTTACCATCGTATCCAGATAAAGTACGCTTATCAGGTGACAATGTTACATCCCTAAAATAACGGTTGAAAATAAAATCAGGCATGACCGACATACTGGCGCCTGAATCAACCATAGCGGAACATTTTAATTTATTAATTATTACATTAGCCCTAAACGGATTAATGTAAGAAATACTATTAATAACCTTATCCCGGGATTGTTCAAAAATCGGATAAACATTGTGATTCTTACAGAATTTCTTCAAATGCCCTACTTTGTGACAATTAAAACATTTTGCATTCTTAAATTTACAATATTTTTCTAAATGTGTTTCACCGCAAATGGTACATTTTTTAATATTCGAGAACCCACTCGGCTCGGGACTTTTCGACCGCGAAGGTGACCTTCGGAAACCTTGAGTTTTATCCGGATGTGAATATCTCCCCGGCGAATTCGAGCGTTTAATGGAATTCACGCCGCCCGACGTCCCTACGGAAACTTCTGATTTAATTTCCGGAACCAGATTATCTAAAGCTGAAACCGTTATTGCTAATTCTTCCATTTTGTTAAACGTTAATTTAGTCCCCTCGAGAAAAATTTTCTCCTTGGCTCGGCCCGGCAAAATGCCGATTGCGAAAACATCAGCTAAACATTCCGGTAAACGCGTTCCGAACTCGCAAAACGAAGATAATCCTCGTAAACGCACTGCAAAATCCCTGACTGATTCACCAAGTGATTGCTTGGCCTGATAAAATTTTTCTCGTTCCTTGAACACCGATCGCGGTCTGGAACAATGTTTCTCAATTAATTCTATTAACTGATCGAATGCCACGTCTGTAACTTTAGAAGGAAAACATAAGTTGATCAAAAGAGTTAATGTCTCCGCTTCTAGAAGATTTAGCAAATATGCGCGTTTCTGTGAAGCATCTAACTTAATCGTTTTTGTGTCATCACGAATTAGTAGGAACTGTTCTAACCTCAGGCGAAACAAACTCCAATCCCCATTAACGTGAGAGAACCTGGAAATTCCGCCCGATTCCATGATCGCCCACACCAAAAAAAAAAAACACACCCGGCAACAATAACACCTTCCAGAAAAACAAGAAACAAAACAACCTGACACCAGGAACCGGCGCCTTTGCAGTCCAGGCGCCCAGCCGCTTCCAGGAATATCAATACCGGGCTGGCCCTAGTTACCCAGGGTCCCGTAATTTCCTCTTCTCCACTGTATTACCGGGCTGGACTTAGTTACCCAGGGTCCCGTAATTTCCTCTTCTCCACTGTATTACCGGGCTGGACTTAGTTACCCAGGGTCCCGTAATTTCCTCTTCTCCACTGTCTCCTATTATGCCCTGAGAATCTCCTGATGGATGGCACTTCAGCGATGCCCCAAGTGATTTATTGTCACCTTCGGGAGATTTTTGCAAATCACGATCCCTGAACCGAATCGACTTGCCGCAATCTGATAAACAGTCAACCGTGTAATCCTACCGGCTGCGCCACTTGTAATATCCAATGTTGCAGGCAATACTGGGCCCTTTATCTCCAGTATTCCTCTAGGATGTTTTCAGGGTTATTATTGAAACACGTAGTACTTTGATACACGGAAACTGTTTAATAGAATATAATAGTACAATATTGGCTGTAAGCCGTCTGACGAGAAAGAACACCGCGCGAGCCCTCTGCTCGCTATTATATTATGCCGATGATCGGTCGCTTTCGGTATTTCCGAACCTACCCGAGAGATTAACATATTACCAACACTACAGTATGCAAAGATTCGTTTTGAAAAAAATAACCAACATTCCCTTCAGCATTATTGTTCAAAATTTTCGAAGTACCAAAAATTGAAGACCTCTAAAAAAAGACTCATTATTACAAATATTCAAAGAAAATATAATCAAAAAATTTAAACTTTACTCATAAATTTAACATCCAAATTCCTCTATTTTCTATACAACAAATGCACAATAATTATATTTACAAAGGTAATAAATATTTTAATAGTCTTCCCGAAGAAGTAACAAAAAGAACCGATTTTATATCATTCACGAAAAAGGTCAAATTAATCTAAAAAAAAAATAATATCACCTATAAAAATGTTATAATTAAAATTCAACTCATGCCATATTAAAAATTAACGTCACAATATCCTAGCACTTAAGTTTATATTATTGTACACTCTATGTAAAATAATGTTAAAATAATGAAATAACTCCTACGCCAAGCTCAAGAGCTAGCACTCTTAATTGGCGTAGAAATTCATCAAGATATTTTCGTTATTTGTTTTTGGGGTGTTATGCCGTGTTGCGCTACCTCCTTCTTTAGCCAACGTGACAAGCAGTGGCGTCATTACTGCTCTGCAGTTATTTTGTACCGGTGAAAGTAGTGGAGCTGGCGACACGGTATCGCTTCCAAGTAAATAAGCACACATTTCACCACTAAAAATTACACATCTACCGGATCTGCCCTGATGATGGACACTGCAACGCTGTCCAAGACGTTGGCTAAAGAAGGAAGTAGCGTAACACCCCAAAAACAAATAACGAAAATACTTTTGGCCGTGAAAATCTTAAAACGTATCTCATTAAAATTTGCTTTTCACTATTTTGTTTTGCCGAATATTATGTTCAATTTGGTTTATTTATTTTATTTATTTATTTAACGCCCAATGGGCTTTTACATTTTCGTGGTACAAATAATTCATGACAGATTATTTAACGTATACAGAATAATAAAAATAAAATTTGATAAAAAAGCACACAAGTCATAAAAATACAGCGATTTCATAGGTTTTCAGAAAAACAGATAGGCTTAGGAATAGTTTTGGAATAAGTTTTTTAAAAGATCAACAAATTTCGCCAAGTTTATGTTAAATAAGTCAATATCACCTAAGTACTGATTTCCCATAGTGTGAAATCGTTGCATCGGAGAGTGGGCAATGTAGTTCCGCTTATGAATGCTACAGTAGAATAGTGTATTTTGTCGTGTAGTTACTGTCGGTATTCGTAAGTTTATGAGTTGCAGTTCGCAACAGTCGAATTTAGAGTTAAATATTTTGAATAAAAATGTTAAGTCGTTTATTTTGCGTCTGTCTTCTTTTTTTTTTTATTTTTTATTGTGTATTTTATTTAGATATAAAATTTGATATCTTATATCTAATGTTTTCTTTTCTATGACTACTACAATATTATTTACTACTTACTGACTAAAATTTGGACTTTACAACATTAAGACATAATCCACGAAAAACTGCAAGACTTTTAGCTTCCTTAACATTTACAGGGAGTTCATTGAACATTTTAAAACCTTTATAATAAATATTATATTATAATAAATATTATATTATATTATAATAAATATTCTAGTGTGTGTATTTTTAAAACATTTAATAATAAATTATATTTCAAGTCTTCTAGTGGGATATTTAATTTAAAATTTATAAAACGCAGAATTTTTATTTGTATTTGCTCAATGTTATTTATGTGAATTTTGAAAGATGGAGACCAAACTAACGAGTTATATTCCATTAGACTACTAACTAGAATTTAATGACTTGTATGGAATTAAAGTTTTTGGTTGTTCTTAGTACGAAGCCTAGTGTTTTCATACCTTTGTTTACAATTTGGTGGATATGATTGGCGAAACTTTTTCATCCAAAATAATTCCAAGATCTCTCATTTCCGTGACTCTTTCTAAAGCTGTGTTATTGATGGAATATTCGAATAAAAAATGTGGAACGCTTCACGATTTTGCATGTCATCCTTGCGCAGGGGCCATGCTAATCTTCTCTGTATCGTTCCAATTTTAGTATATGTACTGCCGAAGCGAGTACAATGCTGTAACAATGTTATAAATTAAACAAAAAAGAAATTGGCTTTTAGACACATAAGCTAGTTTATTAAATAAATAATACATATTTATTATCATTATTCATTTCAGGGTACCGCCCGCTTGATCGACTGAAGGATGGATGGACGTTGACTCCAGGAAGGTGAGGCAAGAAGTGCTTTACGGAGATTTCAAAATTGTATTGCTTTTTATTAACGATGACGTAACAAAACTATGTTTTGAGTATTATATTGAAGTTACACCAAAGAAACCACTTAAAAATTTTTGATATCATCTCGGAACAAAATTCTTCAACGAAATACCCGAAAAGATAAGATTCTTCAATAAATAATTCAATACACAAAAAATAAAAAATAATTTTAAATTAAAATTGTAAAAAATATCAACATTAATATAATTCTCTTTAACCATTGTGAGGCCTGAGTGGTTAACCTAGTTTTTTTTATCACTTTTAATGACTTTTCAAAGAGTGATGAAGTTGTACATTGTTGAGTTGTCCGGTTACCCATCAAACTCATCAGGAGTGAAAAATAATAAAGAGGAGTGACGGTTCGTGGTGTTTTTCGCCGAGGAGAGTTCAATCGAAGATTAAAAAAAAAAATCGAAAAAAAAAATCGCTCAAACATACGATAAAAACCTATGTTAGTATTTTCCATTTATTTTTTCCCTACATCTAGGGAAATTTCATCACATCACTACAACAGAGATTCGCGAACAAGTAACAATATACAATTCGGCGGTTCATTAAAACTTATGTGGCTAAAGAATATAATTTAGAAGTTTACAAAAATTTAATTATATGCAAGAAACCGTTCATTTTTAGCACCCCACTCTCCCACTTCTTTAAAATAACAAATTATTTAAATACAAAAGTGCACACTTTTAAGAATAAAATTCCTGAAATTATTCCAAGAAGCTGGATTGTTAGAGCTAAGAAAAATTTACTGTATTCAATGTTTAAAATATATATTTCTCGAAATATTCTTTTTCCAAAAAATGAAAACCGATTTAGTAATAGGTTAAATAATGTATTTGAAGTTCCACTGTGTAAAACTATGCTAGCGCAAAGACATGCCTATTTTATTACACCAAAAATGTATAATTCTCCCTAAAGACTACAGAAATTGAATGTAAAAACATATCCTCCTACAGCAAATATAAAAATGTAATAAAGTCTTCGAGATAAATACCATTGATGCAAACATTTACTTGCTGTAACATTTGACCTGATGTAACTTAACATCTCGTTTGAATTGTAATTCAGTTATCACAAATTTTTTTTTTGTTTTTTTTTTAATATATTTTTTTTTAATCTCTTCAAAGATATAATGTACTTATGTATATGAGTAAATTTTAACTGTTTTAAAAACACACAAGTATACCCACGAACTGGCGATGCCTATGTGGGATTTTTTTGGTTTATCTGCTAATTGTATTATTCTCTACTTTTTAAATGTTTATATAAAAAAGCCTGTGTGTATTGTAAAGTTATGCCAATACATGTACCAAATATTATTAATAAAGAAAAAAAAAATGAAATGTCTAAAAAGATTGATTCTGCACTCTGTAACAATTTTATTTTTTGAATAAATAAATTTAAAATCATATCGACTGTGTCAAATAAGTGGTACAGTATATATAGCATATCTCGATACGGGAATGCCCTAGTGAGATATGCAGCTTATGTTTTTTATGTAATTCTTATTTTTCAATAAATAAATAAATTTTTATGTGAATAAAGAGTCTCCACGGAGAAAATCTCACCTTTTAAATCTTACGCTAGTTGTTGACGCAACTGTGTGTTGTATTCTTCTCATCTACTTTCTACACTCCTTCATCCTAACGACTTTCAAAATCTATCCTGTCTAACAATTTTATTTTATTTGTTCATATGAAGCGGATACTTTGTGATGTGACATTATTAATTTAAAATAAAACAATAACTTTGTAAACACCACTTTTTTTATACTTTATGCCGACCAGGTTTCGCTACAACCGTAGCTTCATCAGGGCAGTATAATACTCTACTAACATTAGGTTACATGTGTGTTATAATATATAATATATAATTTACCAAAAATGGGCTGGACTCGTCAAGTGGGGGAGGAAGAAGGAGGCATAGATGGAGAATTGGGAAGGGAACGGACGTGTTCTTTATCAATAGAGAACAATCTAAGTATGGGTCTTTTATTTAAATTTAGTTGGTTATTATTTACGCTCTATTGGGCTTTTACATGAATTGAAGGAAATTTATTTATTTATTAATTTGTACACGCCCAATTAGGGCTTGTACATATGATAAAATTAAAAACACATTTGTTATAATCAAAGAATTAAGAGATAACAATTAAATAAGTATCAAGTATAGATTTTTTAACTTAAAACAAAAGAGTAGATTATAGGATACACATTCATATACATTTAAAGAAGTATATATATATTATACTCACAATATTAATTTTGTATGTTACTAAACCAATAAAACAGAATAAATAAGAATGCAATCATCATCGCAAGGTATAGAACATCATAATAGAGATTAAAAGAAATGAAATAGAATGAGTAGTACTTATAAAAAACTAATACAACTTAGCTTTAAATATATATACATACATATAATCAGTAATAAGACCTGAAATAAAATAAAGTGCAATGTGTAAGAGCTAGTTAGTAGGTATAAACAAACAGTTATATGGGTATATTATTGTAGGATAATAAAACAGAACTAAATAGAACAGTAAAATAAAATAAGGATATAAATTACTGGTAAGGTTTTAGATGAGAGTAGGTTTTATGAAAAGAACAAAAATAATGTTGTTTATTATTAATTTTATTATTATTTTATTATCTATTCGAACGTCAACTCAACAACTTTCTTAACCTTTTAAATTCATTTTATAATCAAATAAAATTTACGATAGAAATAGGCAATGAAAAATTAAACTTTTTGGATTTAACTTTATCTATTATAAATAATAAAATCGATTTTAGTATATATCGCAAGCCAACATACACTGACATAGTAATTCAAGGCCTCCAACCACCCTGTCTCACAAAAACACTCCACCTTCCATTCCATGATACACCGCTTAGTAAATGTCCCAATGTCTAATAATAATTTCCTTTCTGAACTTTCAATAATAAAACAATTTGCTGTAAATAACGGATATGAACCAAAATTAATTGATAACATCCTAAATAAAAAAACTTTGCAAAATTTCAAAAAATAAATATCTATACAATTCTAATAATATTAATGATAAAGAATAGAATAAAATTTTGTATATTAATAAATTTTTCAGTTCAATGTTGCAAAAATCTCCCTTCTAATATTAAACCAGCTTTTTATGCCAGAAATAATATCGGTAATTTTCTGAGAAATACTAAAGATAAAGACCATAAATTGACTAATTCCGGAATATATAAACTTAAATGCAATGATTATCCCTCATTTTATATTGGAAAAACAACTCGTAGTTTTGAAATCAGAATCAAAGAACATTTAAGATGTCTTAATAAGAATAATTTTTCTGAGTTCGCTAACCATATCATTGAAAATAACCATAGTTTTGAAACAAATTCAGGGATAAATATTTTTCATATTAATCATAAAGGAAAACGTTTAGATAATTTAGAAGCTTTGGAAATTAAAAAAAACCCTTAAAAATAATGAATCTATTATCAACAAACAAAAAATATTGTCTTATAGCCCAATCATGGATTTGTTCCCCTACCCACCCACTCTACATTAATACCTACTCACCCAATCTACATTAATAACTTGCAACGGCTCCACCCTACCATAATAAAACATTGTTCGAAACTGTCAAATTAGTATAAGCTTTCCCTGAAGAAGGAACGTTTGTTCCGAAACCGGTCGGATTTACGCATTATATAAGTGGTTTATACAAAGTTGAATTTTTTAATTTTTCTAAAAATAATAAAAGTTAATTATTAGCAGATAAAATCGAGATTAGTTGCCTCTTGAAAATTGCAAAACTGTCAACACCAAATATATCTATAAATTCGCAATGTTTATTCGCAAGGCCATGAATTCTTGGAATTGGTGAATAAATAGTGTAGTTAGTGTTGAGGTTAGTGTAACATTTGAAAATATATTTACTTCGAGTTTGTCTGGCAGGTATATTAAAGCAAATTAGTTCCTACAAATTAGGGTTGTCGACTAAAGATTTGATAATTTTGTTTAAAAATAACAAATCAATTAACACTCTTCTTTGTGATGATTTAAAGAATCTGGTTTCTGCGCATACGTTATTATAATTTATAAGTTCGATTGGATTTTCATTAAAATTGATATACCGAAGTCGTCCGTATAATTAGTTTTACTCAGTTTTGTGGTACTATGTATAATAACCGTAACCAGACGCCATCATCCATGATTGCTAATTCAATGACGTCAGCCAGAGATGTTTCTTTTGTATTCACAACCCTTGCCCCTCCCTCCCCCTTACTTGCGTATCCTTTTCTATTCGTCCCCGTTCCCCTTCCATCTACAATTTTGCAATTACACCTTTGCAATTCCTGCCCCACCCTCGTCCCCCACCCCCTCCATCGCCCCTTCCTTACGTGTTTTTTTTCAAAAACCATTTTTTCCACCCCCTTTCCACCTTTCCACCATCCGCCCTCCTCCCCTCCCACGACAATCCTTCACACGAACCGCCCCTCTCTACCGCGCACCTCTTCTACTCCACCCGCCTTCTCCCTCCATGGTACTTTCACAATTAATTAGATAAAATATCTGTAATGTTGTAAATTTTTTGTACACAAATAAAATAAAAAAGGCACACTTCCCGCGAACCAGCCCTCCTACTTCGTTTTCCTCTCCCTTCCGGATTCCAATCCCCTTCCTTCCCTCCCTGCCGATAAATTATAAAATACACACATTTTTCAAACAAGCCACCTTCTTTTTCTTCTTATGCCCTGTCCGTTCAACGGACGTTGGCTATCATGTTGGCTATGCGGACTTAGTTTACTGCGGCCAAGCCACCTATTGTAAATATTTAATACGAGTACATAGAGGTGATGGTAATAGGAAGGGACCAAACTCAGTGGAACATACTCGCTATTGGGACCCAGCTGAAACAGGTGGACAGGTTCAAATACCTTGGGGTCGAATTCTCCAGCGATGGTCGGCAAGATGGAGAAATTGAAAGAAGAATAAGTGCGGCGAGCAGTGTATTGCGTCCTCTCTACAGCTCAGCGATAAGAAAAGCCGAGCTCAGCATCAAGACAAAGATGGCAGTGTTTAAAACGGTATACCGCCCGACGCTCACTTACGGCCACCAGACATGGATGCTAAATGAACGAACACACTCTAGAGTTCAAGCTGCCAAAATGAGATACTTGAGGGGAGTGGCAGGGGTTACGAAATGGGATCATTTCAGAAACTCGACGATCCGAGATGATCTAAACATTGAACCACTGCTTCTTTTCATAGAAAAATCGCAACTGAGGTGGCTTGGGCACGTACTAAGAATGTCTGATGACCTAATTCCGAGGAAGATACTGAGTGCGATTACAGAAGGTAGACGTCCAGTGGGCCACCTTAGACACAGTTGGGCGAGGAAACTCCAGAAACTGTATGAGAAGATAATGGGTCTACCATGGACAGAGGCCGAACAATCAGCATAAGACAGGGACGTACGGAGGAGCCTTGTCGATGCAATGGGTCCCCGACCCGAATAGGACATGGGGAAGAACATGATGATGATGACATATTTCAAAATTCAGGGTTTACCATTACACATGCAAACCTTCGCGGGTGTGCGTTCAACAAATCACATATAGAAAATAATTTCAAAACGCCAAGGCTCACCTTAACATACAGAAACCTTCAAGGGTGTGCTCACACCAAATCAACAAAGCTTCATCGCAATCGGATGAATGGTAAAGGAAACCCATACCGGATAAATAAAGAAATATCCATTATTATTTTTAATTGATAAACTAACGTTTAAGACAAGATTTTTATGCATAGCACAAAGGGCAACTTGCATAGAAATCTTATCTTAAACGTTAGTTTATCAATAAAAAATAATAATTAGATAATATTTGACAAGTTAAAGTATTTCACCAAAAAATGTAGACATAATTTGTCTCGACGCCACCTAGCGAGAGATTTAGCACTAACAATGCCTCTCTCACAAAAATAAAGTTGGTTGTTTTCAGGTGGAAAAATGTAATAAGCAGTAATTGTTGAATGAAACACTAGTATATATTGAATTATTTGGCGGGTATTAGATAAGCCGACATAGCTCAGTGGTAGAGCACCTGACCGGCAATCAGAAGGACACAGGTTCAAGCAGTGGCGGATACAGAAAAAACTCAAGGGGGGGGGGGGGGGCGCTAAAGATATAAGAAAACTAAAAAGTACACAACAGTGGGAGAATACGAAGCACTGCACAAAGAGGAGACCGAATATACTATCTCATTCTCTCGCAGGCTAAAACATATAAATGTATGTGTTTGTCAAATCACAACGGTGCTGCGGTACTGAAAAAGGACTAGTTGAGGGAGACCATTTAACCTCTCCAGCAGGAATCTCTCGACCCATTACCTCGCATCGCAGTAGGAGCAGTCATCCGTCCATCTCTCTTGGACACACTAACCCAGAGAGTCCTAACCACCTATCATATCATATCATTTTTCCTTCCACTATTTCCTTTCCCTAAAATGACCCTTCACATAGCATCTCCAAAGACAATTTGTAATTGTTACCCAAAAATTACAGTGGATGAGTTTGTGTATTCGGGAAGTATGTTTACGAGAGATGTGGAGGCTGACAGAGATATTGAAAGAAGGGTAAATGCAGGTAACTCCGCATTTATGGAGGACTGAACGCCGTTGGCGCTAACAAAAACTGTCGAAAGAAGCGAAGCTAGCAGTCCACAATGGAGTGCTGGTACCAAACCTGATGTATGACAGTGAAGCATGAAACTGGCAGAGGAAGGACTAAATACTATATAATTGAGATCCCTGCGGCGTATGTGTGGTAAAGCCATGTAGGATAGTGTACTGCGCCCGACGGTGACGGTGCGCTCGCCGCCCAAACCCCGCGCTCCCCCCGCCGGCCCAGCAAGGAACTGCTGTATAGCGATGCATGCGTGCAGCCGCCCGTAGTGCCCCCCGAGCCCTCCGCGTCCCCCGCGCCCGGCCCGTTAGACACAACATCAGGCAGAATTACCCGCTCGCAGACCAAAGGGTCAAATTCTACCAAAATCCATACTGCCCCAAAGAGCAAGGAGAAAGGGACAAAAATTCCTGCTAGCCAAAGGGACGTCCAGCAACCAGAAGCATCCACGTCTTCGACTGGAACCTCTGACGGCCATACACCTACGCCAGCAAAGGAGTCGCAGCCCTCGAACAAACCGACCTCGACAGGGCCATCACGCCTAGCGGATCGCGACCAACAGTGGACTGTTGTTGGTCGTAAAAAACGACCCGCTACTGTAATAGGTAACTTAAAGGAGCAAGGTACCCATACTTATTTCCACCTGTACCCGCTACATCCTGAAACCTCGATCAACGATTTAACGTCGTATCTTCAGTCGATTGTAAGTACCGCCTCATTTAAAGTCTCTAAAATTAAATCAAAGGGAGAATATGCCTCATTCAAGTTAGGGATCCCAAATTCCGTGAAAACCGAAGTTCTAAAACCGGAACATTGGCCCAAATATTCATATCTTAAAGAATGGAAAAATAAAATAAATGCACCGCGGCTTCCGGGTTTAAAACCCAGTTGACTTGCGGATAATTTACATTTCTTTTACCAAAATGTTAGAGGACTAAAGAGTAAATGTGCCTCATTTTACTCTAATGTTTTGATAAACAATTATGATGTAATTGGACTCACTGAGACGTGGCTAAACTCAAGTGTGTTCAATCCAGAGCTCTTCGATGACAGCTTCAAAGTATTTAGAAAAGACAGAGACAGTGGAAGTGGCCGTAGACAGGGAGGAGGCTGTCTATTAGCCGTAAAGAGTGCGAATGGCCTTATTAAGGTAGAGCACTTACCTGCTCTGGAAACTGTCAACGAGGACTTGTGGGTCAAAATTACATTTAAATCGTGTGTAACTTTTATATGTATAGTTTATTTTCCACCTGCATCTCACTTTGAAACATATAAATTATTTTTTGATACAATACAACGTAATATAGATGTTATTAGTGGAAAGAATGTAATTGTTCTCGGAGATTTCAATATACACTCCGCAAGCGGTTCCGTAGAAACGGAAAACGACCTTAATTTTCTATGCGCCGTTTTTGGTCTCTCCCAATATAATAACGTTCGAAACATAAACTTAAGAGTTTTAGATTTAATTTTATGCAACATATCCATAAATGTTATTCATTCCGATTCTCCCCTTGTTATCGAAGATAAACATCATCCTGCGTTAGAATTTATTTTTTCATGCAAAAAAAACATTAAAACTACAAACATACCAAAAAATGACAAGAATGCTTTGCGTGGATGGAATTTTGGGCAGGGCGATGTTTATGAACTGTACAATATGATGAGCCAACTAGATTGGCAAGAACTGTACAATTTTAGCACTATAAATGAGGCGGTACATCATTTTTATGCTTGTATTTACAATATTTTTGATGCCTGTTTCTCTAGGAAACCTCCCAGTAGAGGTGGTCGTCGATATCCGAAGTGGTTCTGTCAAGATACCATCGCGAGCATTAGGAAGAAACATGCTCTCCATAAAAAATGGAAGGCTACCGGCTGTCGAGGTGACTATGATTTGTTCAGTGTGCATAGAGCCGTGGTTAAGCGCAATATACGCACTGCTTTCCAATTATATGTAAATTCTATTGAACACGAAATCAAGCATGATCCAAACATGTTTTGGGACTACGTCAAATCACTGAGAAAAGATGGTGGTATTCAAGACACCATGACGCATTGTGATCGGGAAGTTCGTGGAGTAGACGTAGCTAACGCTTTTGCAACACACTTCCAATCCGTGTATAGTAATGAGTCTCCATTACTAAATACAAATATTGCTGCCAAGTTGAATATAAAGGGAGCCCAGAATATCGATATTAATCAAATTGATGAATCAGATATAGAAACTTCCATTAGAAAAATGAAAAATACATATTCACTTGGTCCAGATTTTCTTCCAGTATTCTTCCTTAAAGGTTGTGCCGAGTTTTTAAAAAAACCACTTAGTTTCTTATTTAATCTTTCCCTGGAAACCGGTGTATTTCCTGATTCCTGGAAAATTTCGAAGATTTGTCCGATTTATAAAAGCGGTACAAAGACCTCTGTAGAAAATTTTAGGCCAGTAGCAATACTATCTGCACCGGCCAAACTGTTCGAATCGATTATTCATAAATACACACTGCCACAAGTGGAGCCGTACTTAATTTCAGAACAGCACGGATTTAGAAAAGGTCGATCTACAGAAACCAACTTATTGGTGTTTACTGATTACGTATCAAAATCTTTAGATAAAGGCCATCAGGTAGATTGTTCGTATAACGACTTTTCAAAGGCCTTCGATACTGTTAATCACGACGTCTTACTCAATAAGCTGGCTGAAATAGGATTCTCAATGAGACTACTCACCTTTTTTGCTAGCTATCTTGCAGACAGGAAACAGTTTGTATCTCATGGACTATTCCAGTCTATTCTATTTTTTGTACGATCAGGAGTACCCCAAGGTTCTAATTTAGGCCCACTCCTTTTTTCCATATTTATTAATGATATTTCAGAAGTAATTCTGCACTCCAGGTTTCTTCTTTTTGCTGATGACCTGAAACTATTCTTAGAAATACTAACCCTAGAGGACTGCAATCGACTCCAGTCAGATATTGATAGAATTATTGACTGGAGTAAAAGAAATCGGATTGAGTTCAATATATCTAAATGTTTAATTTTGTCATTCACTAGGGCGTGTCATACCTGGTATTACCGGTATACGATGGACGCCCGAAGTCTAAAACGTGTCTCCACCATGAAGGACCTTGGAATCATGTTTGATAGTAGGCTGACATTTCATACTCACATTCAGATGGCTTGTAGCACTTCATTGAGAATGCTGGGCTTTGTTCTGCGTACTGCAAGGAATTTTAAAGACACCCGGGTTCTCATAATTCTATTCAATTCCTTAGTAAGGAGTAGACTTGAAAGTGGGTCGATAATTTGGAGTCCGCACCAAGCAAAATATTCCCTCATGTTGGAGAGAGTTCAGAAAAAATTTCTGAGATTTCTGTACATGAGGGAGTACGGCTATTACCCGTGGCTCTATCCTACCGACTTTCTTTTGGGTATGCTCGGAATGAACCATCTACGTGTCAGAAGAGATGTACACATTGCTACGCATTTCTTCAGATTGATTCGTGGATGGCTTGAGAACTCAGCTATCTTGGAGAATATTCATTTTTATATTCCCGATGGTTATCTTCGCCATCGACAGCATAGGCTGTTCTATCTTCCGGCCTGCAGGACTAACTTGCCAATGGTCATGCCGATCGGGAGAGCAATTTTGCTGTTGAACAGAATTAATTCGGATATCGACATATTTAGCGTCAGTGAAGCTGCCTTTAAAAGGCAAGCTCAATTGATGCTCATATAGTTTTTTTTTTGCTTACCATTTATATTTATGTTTAATGTAATACTGTTACAAATGTATTTTAAAAACGCATTGAAATTTTAAATTTTGTAATGTTTTTGAAAGAATAAAATAAATTGAATTGAATTGAATTGAATTGAATTGAATTGAATTGAATTGAATTGAATTGAATTGAAATTGAATTGAATTGAATTGAATTGAATTGAAAGAAAAATATGAAAAGAATGCAAGGCTGATGCAAGCGCAATAAGAAAGATTAAGAAAGGGATGCTTAGATGGTTTAGACATGTAGAGCAAATGATTGAAGAAAAATTTTCTTATACATATTTGGGGGGGCCAAGGAGGGGGCGCGCGCCCCCCCTCTGTATCCGCCACTGGGTTCAAGTCCCGTTGGCGGCATGTATCTTTTCTCGGAAGATATTTTCAACATAGATGAGTGTTTCAGGTTGATAATTATTGCTTATAATAAAGAAATATCCATTTATATTTGTATAGATTATGATATGAAATGCTATTATCGTACAAGCTTGATAACCATCGACACGATTTTTTAAAAGTAATTACCCTATTTAACTCTAAAATATTTATTGTAAGCCAGTATGTTGTTTTCACAAGGTCATGTTATGGTTCCGCATCCGTCATGATCACGCAAGCGATATATAATCACGTCCGGAATATATTGGCATTTGAGTAATTGTTGAGGTAGGTTCTGTTTGTTCACCATGTTCACGAATGAATTTCTACAAGTTTTATGTCTTCTGACATTTTACCATTTAGGTTTTGTGTATTGTGATGCGCCTATGTTGGTAAGTATTTTCAATAATCTGCTGCCCTATTGCGACTGCTCGTTTAAACATATTATTGGATGGAGACATACTATTTCTTCCGTATCGGAGGTGTTAAATCTCACTTTTAGTACTTTGTAAAGTAGCTAATTACTACGTGGAATAGCAAGATAATTAGGTTGAATAAATGAAGTGCTATCTACTACGCAGATAGCAGTTTGCGTGGGAGGCTGTAAGTAGCAGATGCCAGCCAATTACATCTCTCTTCCGCTCACCACAAATCAACTTTGGTTCTAATGGAACCTATGGACGCCAATCCTCGACTATACAGTCGAGGAATGTCAATTTGCAGCAAGCACAAGAGTCACCCTTCACGGCGTGGGCATTCTTAATGTAACATCCCTGGAAAGGAGTGGGGTGTTGGGCTATTGCCATTAAAACCCACTTTTAAATGAGAACATAAGTATGGTATATTGTATAAAGGAATACTGGTAATAAATGATACATAAAAAGACTCACCCGGGACCTCGAATCAATCTAATTCTAACCTATCTACCTATTTACCCCCCCCTCGGACTGCAGCTGCGAGTAGGAGGCCCTCGTGGCCTCTCCCGGAGACGCCTGGTATGAGTTCCTACCGAAGGGGAGGCCCAGACTCTCTCCACCAATCGGTAAAACTCCGCTCGGGATCCTCTTGACTATGACAGGCGGAATCCCATGATCCTCCGCGGGTATAAACTAGTATCCAAAATTATTTGATGTGGAGATGGTCGATATTAGATCTGTAAGGTTCCGCGGAGAACGCCATTATTTCGCGTGAGGGTTACGATCCATTTTGATGGATTTTGGTCCATCGACACGGATCAAAATGATACCCCAGACGTTAAAAATTAATTTATTGTTATCCGTCAATATTTTAAAAAATTACCTAAATATCTTCCTATTGCCGAATCCATGGTATCAAAGGCTTCCAAGGAACTAGGCTTTTAACTTAGAACCTGCAAAGATTTAAAAAAAGTAAGAACCATGAAAATACTTTACTTTGCGTACGTACGCAGTTCTCTGGAGTATGCTTCTCAAATCTGGAATCTCAGGTATACATATGTATATGTCGCATAGAAAGGATTGAGAAATTGCAAAGCCGATTTCTATGACACCTTGATTTTCGGAGCTATCGTCCTCATCTGAGCCACGAATAGTCACCCGCTTTCTTCAGGATATCGTCTTTGGAAAGTCGAAGAAATTTGGCAGTACTATCTTTACAAAAAATACTGTACTCTTTTCACAAAAATTGCTACTTCTTTGATAGATTGCCCGGAATTACGAGAAATAATTCAACTAAGAGTGCCCATCGGACAAACCAGACCAAACCACGCATTAAACATTCCTTAATGCACTATACATACACACATCTTTAACTTTTCATACAGTGAATTTGACTTATTTAACACAATACCTAACATTTTCCAACCAAAAATTTTAAATAACACTAGCTTTTTCCCACGGCTTCGCTCGCATGGTATTAGAGAATTCCCACTCCGCCTCCTCCACCTTCCCTCTCCCCACTCCACTCCCCACATCAACCCCCCCTCCCTCCCCCTCCCCACTTAACCACTACCCCTCCCCTCACCCTACTCCTCCCCACTCCACTCCCCCATCAACCCCCCTCCCCCTCCCCCTCAACATTACTGAAACATGTGTTCAAAACAACTAAAATTTAACAGAGGTAACTATTACGAACGTCAGATTCAAAACAGAAAACTGTAATTAACAACAAACTGAAAAACTCACAAGCCTTATACATTTCATTAAAAATCTAAGAAATGTGGTAAATAAAATGGATTTGAAAAAGGTTTACTATCCGTTATGTCATTCTTGAATTGAATATGGAATTATACGATGGGGATCTACTACACATAAATACACACACAACCCGAATACAATTCAAAAAGGAATCATTAAGACCATACTGAAAGTACCTATTAGAACGCCTTCGATTGAAATTTTCAATAGCTTTGACGTACCAAATGTACTACGAATATTTGCCAAAAATATATTATTGAAGCTATTCAAAAATACTGAGTCCTCTACTAAACCGCGTATCAAAAATGACATAAAAACATTTCAATTTATAAAACCACATTCGGACAAAGAAACTACACTTATTTTGCAACAAAACTCCATAACATTATTCCACAACAAAAAAAAACTATTTAAAAAAAATAATGAGTACAAAATCAAGAATAAAAATATGGCTGAAAGAGGTCAACGAAAACATCCTGATGAAGACACTAAAAACGGCATAGAAGACAAATAAACTA
Organism: Limnephilus marmoratus; assembly: GCA_917880885.1. Classification (NCBI taxonomy): domain Eukaryota; kingdom Metazoa; phylum Arthropoda; class Insecta; order Trichoptera; family Limnephilidae; genus Limnephilus; species Limnephilus marmoratus. The sequence goes on from OU862928.1 coordinate 42,361,562, forward strand.
TGATTAAACAATTTTAGTCCGCCTCGGCACAGGAACCCCTAGTGATGAGGACTAAGAAATACAATATCTTTACCTAACATAACCATTATATTTTGTATACTTAAATAATTATTTTATGTGGTCGCTTAAATAAAAAAATAAAATAAAAACCCTATACTAAACGTATTTGGAAAATTATTAAGAGATACCATACACTAACAACAATAAAGCAGTGATATTTCCGAAATTAACACATCAAACCAAAAGAAAAAAATAAACCAATCTAACTCACATTTTCCAACTTCGAAAAATTATTTTTCTACACAATATACCTGGTATATTGTGTAGAAAAATATGATAATTACCATGATATTTCAGAATTTTTAGAAAATATTAGGCAAGTATCCATATTCCTTATTGAAATTATTTATTGTTTGTTTCAGGGTCCTGCTGATATAAATATCAAACAAATGGTGGAATGTGAAAATCCCGAGCAGTACCCCAGTTATTTTAGGGTTGAAAAAAATAAATTTAACAGGACTCATGACATTTTCAACGCAGATGTGAAATTGGATGTGGACCTCGATGAAACAGTTGGAGTAATTAAACCAACTTAGTATCGTGTTAGAAAGAATTAACTTTCTTTTACGAAATTTGAAGAAAGATTTTTTTTTATAATTAAAGCAGTTAAATGATTTACTTAATGCTTCGATCGAGTGGTTATTATATCCATGACTTAATGCGTTGAGCCGCTTTCCAGATGACTTTAAAAAAAAGTTTTTCTGGTTCAGAAATATTTATAAATTTTTTTTTCAAAATTTTAAAGCATTCGAAATAATACAAAACGCAAGTACATTTTTTTTCAAATAGAGCTCACGTGTTCTACAGTAGGCTATTTTATTCTCTGCTTTTTAGATCTCCATGAATTTTGCGAAGTGGGGAGATGGGGGCTACAAGCCCAACTTTTATATCTTGAATGACACAAATGCCTGTGAGACTCTTTTCAAGTGCATTGAAAGCGACATGATACTTGTATTGAAAGCTGCCGGACGTCCTGAAAAATGTCCAATAAAGGCGGTATGTGAATATTTTTCTTCTGAATTAACTCCATTGACAAATTGTACAAATAATCATTCATAACACCTCTTGCCAAAAAAATATAAAAAACGAGTGTGCTTTAGACCATACGACTGAAGTAAAACTTCACTAACTTATAAAAGAACTATGACATTGACATTGACATTGACGTTAACGTTGACGTTGACATTGACATTGACATTGACATTGACATTGACATTGACATTGACATTGACATTGACATTGACATTGGCATTGACATTGACATTGACATTGACATTGACATTGACATTGACATTGACATGTGACATTGGGGTGACCTACGACCTTGGGATTACCTACGACCTTGGGGTGACCTACGACCTTGGGGTGACCATCCTTATCCGTATCCTTATCACTCCCCAAGTCCAGCATGCGTAAAGGCCCGACTGTTCGCCTCGCCATCGATCATCGTTCGCATCGATTACCGTTCTCATCACACTTTTCGTAACGTCACACTTATCATAACATCACACTTTTCGTTACACATCACCACTTTTCGTAACGCATTCACCAGCTTATCCTCCAAGTCGAGCGTGCGTAAAGAAGTTTTATTTCAAAAAGTTTCATTGACTTGTCCAGCACCGGAATAAATTTTGAGCTTCTGCACCATCAGCCGCCAGAGTTGGAGAAACTCAATATAATATTTTGGCAACGATACTTTTTAATAATAAACAAAAATTTTAACAAAACAAAAAAACGACTTAAAAAAATGCACTAAAAAGTAAAAAAATAATTTCGTATTCTTCTACAACTTTATAATCAACTTACCTTTTCTACTCATCAATATGTACGTACGATTGTTATTTTTGGAGTCGGTGTCGGCGGGAGAGGAGCTATCAAGTGAACACGCTAGTTTTGTTAAAATTTTTGTTTATTTTTTGATTTTTAGTGAATCTGAAGTACAATAACTAATTCGATTAAGATTCGGCCGAGTATCGTAAATTTGTTCTTCAGAATTGGAGAGTTCCGTTACTTTGTCATGGATCCCATAATCAGAACTTAACCAAACTCTCATCAAACTACCCATGAAGTATATCCTTTCCAATAAAAAAAGAATCATCGAAATCGGTGGGCGTGATATTGAGATATTCATCCATTTGTCGCGCACATACTGAATGCAAATTTAAGACTTGTATGGTTTTCTCATGGTTGCTATTGTCGGATCTGGACCAAATTAAAATGGGACCACACGGGTAGCACCAGCTTTCAAATAAAAAAAGAATCATCAATATCGGTTCACCCAGTCAAAAGTTCTGAGGTAACAAACATAAAAAAAAAAAAAAAAACAAAACAAAACAAAACACAGTCGAATCGAGAACCTCCTCCTTTTCGAAGTCGTTTAAAAAGTTCCATCGATACGTTTAGCGCCGGTATCAATTATTTCAAGTTATACGTTCTGCATCATTCACGGTGTAAAGTTGTATTCAAGATATAGTGTCAATTCTCAATAATAATAATACTCGTTTGTACGTGATTAGCGTGTTTTTTAAGTGAAACTTCTTTAGCCCCAGTGTGATTTGTAATTCGGATGATTTACGTATAGATTGAAGTAAAGATAGATATCTTACGTACATATTTTACAGACTAAAAGAAGTACTGAATATTGATAAATTGAAAATGATTTATTTTTCTCTGGTGCACTTCACTCATGTCCGGAATAATAGGATGGGATGGAGCGCTTGATGCTTTATAAAACCTTTACAAATAACTCAAAATTATATTATCAAAGTTATGTATAATAGACACGGAAGAGTGGAAGAAACGAATAGATGAAATTGCTGCAAACCAATCCCAAGATTGAAACCAGAGAGAGAGAGAGAGAGTATAATAGAAGTCCACGCCCTTACAGTGTCATCTCAACGCCCTCAAATTTTCTCTGGGTCGGCGAGTATTTATATATACATATATACTGGTGAGCTCTGGCGTTGTGAATTTGCATAAATATACCACAATATGTGGCACGCGATTTTTTTGAAAAATATGTGTATTTCATATAGTTTTGAGGCAGGGGGGATGATTCAGGATGGGAGAGGTGAATAAAGGAGGGGGTTCACAGACGGAGGGATGCGGCAGGGTAGAAAGCGGGGAAGGTGAAATGGAAACGCGGAAAGTAAAGGAAAAGGAATGGGGACGGGAATGGGGACGGATGGGAAAGGACACGCAGTGAGAAACAAATTCTTTCTTTATTTGGCACTGTTACCGATGCCGGGCACTCGCTAGTTTAATACATAACTAATACAAATTATCATTATTCATTTCAGGGTACCGCCCGCTTGGTCAACTACGGCGTTGAATCCAGGAAGGAGAGGCAAGAAGCGCTTTACGGAGATTTCAAAATTAAATTGCTTTTTATTAAGGATAACGTAACAAAACTGTGTCTCGAGTATTATATTGAAGTTACACCAAAGAAACCACTTCAAAATTTTTGATATCACTTTGGATCAAATTTCTTCAACGAAATACCTGGAAAGATAATATTCTTCGATAAATAATTAAATGCATAAAAAAATAATAAAATAAAGGATCGAATCAGATTAGTTGAGGGAGACCTAGTCTAGACCCCCTCCACTTGCACCGTAGTTATAGTAGTTGTCCGTCACTCCAAGACACGTTGACCCTCAGATTCCTACCCACCCCTTATACTGTTTTTTCTCCAGAACTTCTTCTGAATCTCCCTTCTTTCTCTGAAAAAACCCTCCACAAAGCTTCCTCCAAAGCCTCCTGCGTAGAGCTAATGTAAAAAAAAAATCACACGCCTCCCCCCCCCACTCCAATACTTCTTATTAATTTATTATATAATTAAAAAAAATATACATTTTGAAGAATTAAATATTACAATTTGTTGATTGCACTCTGTATCAATTTTTTTTTTAATTAAATAAATTACTTGAGAAAAAAAAATAAAAACATTTTTTTAAATTAAATGTTATAAACCTTACATTTTTTGAATAAATAAATTTCTTGTGAAAATAATTAAAAAAAAAAACTCAAAGGAAAAGAAATTGAAATTGTTGACGTCGCAACGTAATGCGTTTAACGAACGTATTAAAAAAACGTTGTGGTTTAGAAAGGGCGACCCTTTCAAGGCGAGGGGGATGGTTGCGCCAATTGATATTTTGAATTATCGATTGTCTATTGCTCAACTGAATGCTTTGTTCCTTTATCCATTCCTGTCAAAATTTGGTTTCTCTCCTAATTTGCCAAGGGTCTGTAGGTTGCCACAACTGTGTAGTGTTGTTGCCACTCGAAATAACGTGTTAAACTGCCCGCCGCTGTATTTTAATGTATTTTTAAAGTATATCGTGAATATATTGTTATTTTCGCCCGCCACGCACATCGTGAATTGCATTGTGCATTTTTACTTGTGATATGGAATACCCGCCAATAATTTATTTATTTATTCAAAAATAAGAAAAACATAAAAAAAACACAAGCTGCATATCTCACTAGGGCATTCCTGTATCGAGATATGCAGTTTTACGAGCTAAATAAAAATATAATTATAAACCTACAAAAGAAGCACTGAATACAATTATTCAGACATGGATTATTAATAATTACAGCTGGGCAGTATGCTCATCGTTGGCAACAATAACATTATACTGTAAACACAGTAGCATTTAATTATTAACAAAAAATAAAGATTGTAAACTTTCATTATGTTCCCCGCCACGCGCAAGTGAGAAGCATTTGTCGGTAGTGTGAATAGAATATTTGTACAAGAGTGAACTTTTTTAAAGTGTGAGTAAAGACATTTGATGAGGAACCAGTAGCCTAGGATCCGCGAGAATAAGATAAGCAAGGTAGGTCTTTGGCATTCTTTCCTTGAAACCTTTCCCTTCTCAAGGCGTTTGAGCGAATTGTTTCAGTGAATTGTTATTTAGTTAATGAAAGCATCCGCAAACGAATGGATTTAAATTGATTGCCGTAACCATACCCGAAGGATTTTAACAAGCAATTCCTGAGCATATTTGGAGTAAAAATGTTTACGTCATTTTGAAGTCCGATGTATTCTTTTTTCAATTAAAAATATTTTTTCGTATTGCTCAAGCCCGTTGTGAGGTGTAGGAATGGGATCAGTAGAGAAATGTGATTGAAAAATATATTTTTTGTTTTAATTTTTAAAAATATCATCGAATAGCAAAATGACATCTATATTTTGTTCTCCAAAAATGCTCAGGAATCGTTGGTTAAAATCCAATTACATAAATAGTGAATGTTCCATAAAGTGGTTTGAAGAGAAGAAATCATCGGGCACATGAAAGTATAAGTTAGTTCTGAAGCACTAGCAGGTTTCTAGGTATCCCTTTCATTGTTAATTTTGTCAATTGTTGTTCGGTTGACTGTGCAGTCAGAACCATTCGCTGCAGAGCTTCTTGAAGCACTTCATATTATACTCGACATACGAATAGACAGAGGTGGTATTTCATTTCAAAGTTTTGATGATGAATAGGTGAAACTACCTTCCAATATAGATGCTTTTTGTCACTATACAGGTCTCTGACGTGTATCGTGTCCATGCATGAGAGTCACGGGACTCTCAATCGATCAAACAAATACCATCTAATTCATCAAATTGTATATTTGATGTAACTTCCTTCTGTACCGATGCCGACAGAGGTAAGGTGAAATACGATCTCGCGTCTCAGGATATTATAGCAATATTGGACATGTTGTACTTGTTCTTGTATTTTATTTTCAACCAGCAGACCCGGCCACACGTTGCTGTGGCTAACGATACACAACGCCATCTCCTGACAACGCCATTAACCAGCTTTTATAACCAACCCATCTGTTAATTAGCATACATATCAAATTCACACCGCCCGCTTGGCAGCCCGCTGTCCGCTTGCCAGCCCTCTCCCTTTATATATTATATATTTCAACTAATTTACACAAAACCTTGACAAATTATATACAAGCCTTCCTCATGAATCACTTTATCTATTGGTGAAAACCGCATGAAAATCCGTTGCCTAGTTTAAACGATCTAAGCGTACAGACAGCGGGATAGACTAAGGCTAAATTTAGTCTCACGACGACCGCACGCGCACCGTCGGCGCTGATGGTCGAGATATATGAACTTCTAGGAAGCTTATTGAATGACGCGTAGCCATCAGCGCGCAAGGTGGTCAGCGCTGATGGCTACAAGGTGGCTACGCGGCCGTACGCGTCGCGCGTCGGCGCCGCGTAGCTGTCGGCTCTGACGATCGCAAGAGCACCTCTGCTTTCAGTGAGCGTTCTAGTGTCGAGCGGAGCGGACGTCGTCAGCGTGTACAGTCATGGCGAATCGTTTTTATTTTTTGGGGGATAGGTACTACAAAGCAGCAATAACTAATACACTCCGCATTTTGGTCTTCGTCTGTACAGTAAGGCGGTCAGTACGATACTGAAACGAGCCACGCTGAGCCTCAGCGCTGACAAACTACGCGCCGATCTATGAGCGCTGACGGTGAGCGTGAGACTAAATTCAGCCTTATACTATGTAAAGATAAAAAGGTACCACACAAATATCTATAGTTCAACAAGACTATCGGTAAAAATCTTTCGTAATGTCATTGTATATAATCTTCTATATTCTATATTATACAACAGGCGAAGCCCCGAATAGCACCACTGTGAACACATTTTAACATGTTCTTCATACCTCAGGCTACGGTCCACCATTATTCTAAGGTTGAGTTCAGCATCAACAAAGAGAACAGTGGTTTCATGAATTTTCACAACATACCATCCAATCGTTACGCATGATATTTTTGGTTAGTTCCCTTTAATAAAGAACCACTTTTTTGGGGATTGGGGAGTAACCATTTTCCATAACCACTACCATATACACGATAACAAGGGTTGTCTAAGAATTAAAGACCGATCCTCATTTTCGGTGACGCGAACATCATTTCTCAAAGTATGGCGGCACTAGCGTATAGCTCAGACTTTCCCCTAAAAAATGAGCGGTGATTCGGCTTGCTAGCTGCTTCATTGCAATCTTTGCGTCCGTATGAGATACTCGTAGATGCTCCGCTATCGAATCCCACCGCCTGCTAGGCTTGTTGAAAAAGTATCGATATATCGATATTTTTAATTCAATATATCGATATTTTTTGCCGATATATTTTGATCCGATATATCGATACAAAATATACAATATCGAAAATTGTATCAAAAACGATGTTTTTTAAATTTATGTATTTAAAGTCACTAGAATCCAAAACCGTATAGGAACGAACGAAAAAAAATAACTGTATTGGGTCATGACATCTGGCGGTTGAAATTTTAACTATTAATAGCTTACAAATCTGTAATAGCTTACAAATCTGTAATCCTACAAGCACCTCTCAATCAGACCGCACGCCAAAATATCGCTCCTCAGAAATCACCTAAATTTGTTACTTACAGTGGCTTACAGTACACAATAACCAAGCAATTCATCGGTAAACGTGTTCCTGAAAATCAGGAAAGTGAATTTTCTACTTAGTGAACTGTAAACAATCAGATTTATTCTTATTTCAAGTGGATTAACAAAGTGTTTTGTGTCAGACAGTGTTGTTACCAAAAGAAAGAATCATCACACACCGAGTAATTAATATACAAGAGCTGTGGGTCCTTTAATATCACTGTTATTTGACGAGTGCCCATAACTCGTTCGTGGTGTAGTGGTAAGAACGCCGAGCAAGCTAGCCTAGTCTGCTCGCACCAATATCTGGAGGACGCGGGTACGATCCCTATTGCCGCCAAAGATTTTTATTTTTTTCTTTATAAACCACTTAAGGTGTTAAGAAATAACAATAGCGCCATCTCATAGCGGATCAATAAAACCAGTTGAATTGGTGAACCGTCGTAGGTTCGTCAATTATTCTGAAACAGATCGCCTGACAAAGACATCAGAAACAAAATTTAGCACTCGTGTTACGAATCTTGCCTACCAACAGGCGCAAGGACAACTTTACTACCTAACTAACATAATACTATTCCACAACATGAATAATTGCAAAGCCTGTTCAGAACCCACTCTCTCCGAAGAGTCCGTATTTACCTGCGCCGTGTGCAAGGGAATATTCCATCTGCACTGCGGCGGAGTGGCAGAGAGCTCATACCGTCGACTCACTAAGGAGCGACGCGCCCAAATTAAATGCAAGAAATGCCTATCTGACACTCCGGCTTTCAACGTCACTGCCAGCGGTGCCTCAACTTTGGACAACGAACTACTACTTAAACAAAACGCAATATTCGACCAAAACACCCAAATTCTCGCCACAATTACAACAATGAGTAAACAATACGAGGATATCCTACTTCGAGTCCACGAACTTGAGAATATAAACAAAAAACTTGAAAAAAAAAACTGTGATCTTGAAGCGCGCCTAGAGCAAATAGAAGGACAATTTGAAAATTTAGACAGGGAAAACAGGTCGAAAAACGCGGAAATACGCGGAATCCCGGAAGTAAGCGGAGAAGACTTAAAAAATGTTGTTTTCAATATCCAAAAAATTACAAATGTCGGAACTGAACTGAAAAACATTGAAGCAGCCTACCGTACTGGACAAAAAACCAACAAAGATTTACAACGGCCGATAATCCTCAGATTCAAAACAAACGATGACCGTGACATCTTCTTGAATGACATAAAAACATTTAACAAGCGATCTGCAAATCGGGAGGATAAACTAAACACAAATATCATAGGAATGGCAGGAAAGAGCTCCCAGATTTATATCAGTGAACACTTGACATTTCGAGCTAAACATCATTGGTTTCTTGCACGTAAGGCTGCACGAGACAATATTTTTAAGTTTGCCTGGATCCGAGGGGGACAAATATATGTACGCAAGGACGTTGGGACACCCGTTATACTTATCAATGAAAAAACAAAAAACATTTTATCTCCCTCTCCAGATAACTTATAATCAATTTTCGTCCTTTGGTATACTTTTATTTTACTTGATTCTCTTGTATATTGTTGTATATTCATTTATATATTACTTGATACTCTCTGTTACAAAAAACGTATTAATGAATTTTTCTAGCCCAAAGATATTTAACAAAAGCATATACCCCATCATTGTTTTTAATCGATCAAATAACTTAATACAATCACCTCTTTCCAGTAATCTAGTTTTCTTATTATGCAAAAAATGTGTTATTGTGATTACATCAAAACCATTACAACCTACTATGCTTTATACAAACATTAAAAATGGTAGATATAACTGATCAATTGGACAATTTGTCCATAATTCCATGTACAGAGACAAACAGTCCTCTCGAAGTTCAAAAAATATTAACTCAACCTGCCCTAAAAATTTTCTCAATAAATGTCAGAAGCATAAACCGTAATTTCAACGAACTATTGTTAGTTCTCACAGATCTGAATTCAGACTTTGACATAATCATTTTAACTGAATGCTGGATCAATGAAAACTACATTCCAAAAAACATAACAAACTACACCCACTACAACACACAGAATAACCTAACACAGAACGAAGGAGTTATCGTATTCATCAAAAATCATATATCTCACTCAGTGAACGAAATCATAATCAACGACTCAAATTGTCTCAAAATTCAAATAGAAAACCATGTAACCATATTTTCTATATATCGATCACCAAGCACATCTAACATAACCCCATTTCTAAATTCACTTAATCAATCTCTATCATGTGTGAAAAATTGTGATAATATCCTTATTATCGGTGATCTCAATATAAATATAATTAATTCCACACATCCTCAAGTCAATGAATATATAAACCTACTAACACTACAAGGTTTCGTCCCAGCCATTACAGCACCCACCAGGATATCTGGCTCGTCTGTGAGTTGCATTGATCATGTATTTTCAAAATGTAAATTAAAAACCAGATCTCTTGTATACCAATGCACTGTCACAGACCACTACGCTACCATAACAGCTCTGTCTCATAAAATACATAAACCACCGCAACACGTAATCACGCAAAAGAAAATATCTTACAATACACTTTTTGACTTGGTCTCTCAAGAAAATTGGTTAAATGTTTACAAACAGATTGATCCCAGTCTGGCCTGCAAATCTCTTGTTGACACACTACATATCCATCTAACCAACGCAACATCAGACACAACTCATAAACCTAAACACCATGATTCTAAACTTAAGCCTTGGATAACTGTTGGTATCCTACACTCTATTCGTAAGCGCGATAAACTACACGCACTCTGTAAAAAAAATCCCAACGACCATGATTCTCACCTGTTTTACAAGAAATACAGAAATGTGTGCAAAAAAATTACTTTAAAGGCCAGAGAAGATTACTACAAAAAACAAATAAATAACGCAGAGAATGACAAGAAAAAAATATGGAATATCATTAAAGACATATCTTACACTAAAGTAACGACAACACCCATAAACAAGATTAACGTTGATGGTCATTTACTAACAAACACAGGTAATGAATCTGAAAAAATCGCAGATCATCTCAATGAGTTTTTCACCACAATTGGTTCTAACCTTTCCAATCATATTCTGACAAGAAATAGTGTTTCGGAGCATGAACTCGCAAACGAAATATCCCTGACTCACCTGAGATATAGTCCTTTCCTTTTCACCCCCACTACAGAATTAGAAATTATAGAAATCATATCAACTTTAAAAAATACTCACTCAACAGGAATAGATGAAATCTCTACTAAACTTACAAAACATTTAAAAATATTTATAGCCAAGCCTCTAGAGCATATTATAAACCTTAGCCTCCAATCCGGTATATTCCCAAACTCCCTTAAACATGCCTCAATCATCCCTATTTACAAATCAGGTGACAGATCTTCCGTAAATAGTTACAGGCCAATATCTCTACTGAGCACAATCTCCAAAATCATTGAAAATGTAGTAAAACTAAAACTGGTTAAGTTCCTTGAGAAAAATAAAATCCTTTCAAATAACCAGTATGGCTTTCGCAAAAACCGTAGTACTGATGATGCAATTGCAACCTTCACCAAACTGATATCCGATAACCTTGATAAGGGTAATAAACCTCTTGCTGTCTTTTTAGACTTATCTAAAGCCTTTGATACTATTTCACATCACATTCTCCTAAAAAAACTGCAACAGATTGGGATAGAAGGTACTGCCCTAAAATGGTTTAAAAGCTATCTTACACAAAGATCGCAAACAACTGTCCTTCACGCAAATCGAGCATATAGAAGTAAATGTCTATCTATCTCCTACGGTGTTCCCCAGGGAAGTGTTCTAGGTCCGCTCCTATTTCTCATATATATGAACTCCCTATTGAAACTGGACATTGATGGTAATATAATATCTTTCGCCGATGACACGGTTATCATATTCACCAGCAAAACATGGAAGACATCCATAGAAAAGGCAAATTATGGTCTTAACAAAATTAAAAAATGGCTAGACTCCAACCTCCTCACCCTAAATGTACAAAAAACACAATACATACACTTTTCAATCCGTAAATTCACACTCCCAGAAAACCTTCCTAAATTAATCATTCACACTTGCTCACAAAATCTAGACACATCTCCACAAACACCCAATAATAGCTGCTCATGCCCAAATCTTAAACCATCAAATGAAATAAAATACCTAGGTGTCATAATAGATAACCAATTACGCTGGGAGGCCCATATTAACTCCATAACTAAGAGGCTCCGTAAGTTATGCCATATTTTTTATTCTCTACGATCAATCCTTGATATAAACACTCTAAGAACTGTATATTTTGCTCTATTTCAATCGATAGCAACGTATGGCATTATAGGATGGGGAGGTTGTGCAGCATCCATCCTCTACCCTCTAGCGACCGTACAAAAACTTTTGCTAAGGGTCATCTTCAAATGTTCCCCCTCTCATCCATCAGAGCCACTTTTCAAGAAACTCACAGTCCTTGACATTCGCCAACTATATATCAAGATAGCTCTTATCCATATCTGGAAAAATGGATTGATAAACTCTACGCAAACGGACATACATACACGCTACTCAAAACATGGAAAATGCATAATTCCTGTAACAAAAACCACTTTTTCACAAAGGCAATACTCATACATCGCACCTAAAATATTCAACACGTTAAATAACGACATCAAAACATCAAAAACACTTACTCACTTTGCAACCGGTGTGCATAAATGGATATCTGAAAAGGGGCGAAATTTCTTTAAGGAACATATGAACCTATACCACCAGTAAATAATTTAAACAACTTGTATATTGCAGAACAATATATTTCTCTTTCATACTCATCATTAAAAAATGTTTTACACTACTGACATGTTTCTTATACCCAAGTATTTATTACGAAAAATATTGTGAAAATAATTCCATATTTGAGTACATATTTTTAGCCTTAGCTCAAACGTGGATTTACACAAAAACTTCTGATATATATCTATATACCTATGTTACCATAACACGCACATGCAAATCGCTCATCAAGATATAACTTATCCCTACTCTCTTACCAAATAGTACTTTCTTTGATTTTATATTGTATCTGTATTTTTTACAAACACACTTGCACTTAATGTACTTGTATTTTCATTACATTTTAATAGTATTTTAATTACACAAATGTACTTGTATTTTTTTATTTTTTTGATACATGCTCCTTGTATTATTTTTAATTCAATAATACGTATTTTCTTTCATATACTTTTCATATTATTTTAAATTTTTCTGTTTTTCCATACTTATTTTTTATATTCATCTATCTTAAACTTATGTAGATATTTTGCATTATTTTTAATTCCTTTATACATCATACTTGTTTTAGATGTATAAATTTTTATTTTTTATTTTTATATTATTTTGTTTTTCATTCAACTTATTTTTAATTTGTATTATTATACTTTACATAAAATTGGCCACTACAACACGGGCATGTGCCTAGTGTGATGGCCAAAAAATTATCCATTTACTGTAATGTATAAACTTTACTGAATAAAGAACATTAAAAAAAAAAAAAAAAAAAAATGTCCTGTACTGCAGGTAATACTGGGCCCTTAATCTCCAGTATCGCTCTTGGATGTTTTCAATGTTACTTATTTAAAACACGTAGTATCTTTGGTACACGGAGACTGTTTATTGGAATATAATATTTACAGTGTTGGCTGTAAGCCGCCTAACGAGAAAGAACGGCACGAGCTCTGTGCTCGCTATTATATTGTGCCGATGCCCGGCCGCTTCGGCTAGGTTCGGTATTCCCGAACCTACCCGACAGATACTCATATAACCAACACTACATCTCTCCCTCCTTCAACTCTGAAGCTACTTACTTACATAACAAAATAACTTAAATAACTTAAATAACAATTAACATAAATTGTAATACTTCATACACAATAATTTTTTTAAGATACACATAATTTAACCGCGGTGACTGGGTCAAGTTGTCCCGTCTCCTCTGGAAGTTGTAGGTGCCTTGTGACTTGAACGCAGTCTTCCCGACCATGGTCTCTGTTGCCGTGCCTGCTCCGACACCACCTCCTCCCCCACCAACCTGGAATCAGGAGAACAACCAGTCAATCCACGCAACAAGGTCGCAGTCTCTAACTCATGAGGCTCGTTCCTCAAAATTTCAGACGCGGGATGCTGCGCAATTTTGCCATCTTCCTTCCAGCTCACTGACATTTCCCTCATCTGGTCCACATGTCTCTTCCATGTCACATCAGTGTTTCCTATTTTAATAATATAAACTTTTTTACCTAGCTTTCTAGAAACTACACCCTTAGCCCAAACGACTTTATTATCATGACGATAATCTTTTGTCAAACATTTTTGTCCAACTTTAAAAACCCTGGTTTTTACCCCTCTGTACAACCTAACTTGATCAGATTGAGCTTTAGAAATGTTAACGTTAGCTTCCTTGACTTTTTCCGAAAAGTATTCTCCATTTTTCACTGGCAACAAACTGTCGAACGTAGAACGCAGCCTTCTTCCTACTAACAGAACCGCTGGTTCAATACCTGTCGAACAATGGAAAGAATTTCTATAGTCCACTAAAAATTCAACAGCTTGACATTGTAATCTAGTGGGAATTTACCGTTTATTAACAGTTTCTTGAGGAACATTTTCGAAATTTTTACTGCATTTTCTGCCAGCCCGTTTGACTGGGGGTGTTTCACCGGAGAAGTCATAAGCTTAATATTGTTCTCCTTTAAGAAAACTCTAAATTCCTCACTTGTAAAAACTGAGCCATTGTCAGATACAATTAACTCAGGGTTTCCAAAATTAGAAAAAATTTTCCTCAATTCCATAATCGTGTGAGTTGAATCTGCCTTCTGCACCTCGATACAGTCTAACCACTTCGAGAATGAGTCACAAACCACGAGAAACATCTTCCCCGCTAGGGGTCCACAATAATCTAGATGTACCCTACTCCAAGCTTTACCTGGATTTGGCCAAACCGTCAATTGACTTTTGGGTGGTGACTGTTTTGACAACGAACAATCTGAACAAGATTGAACGACTTCCTCCAAATCTTTGTTTAGAGAAGTCCACCAAAAATATGTTTTAGAAATTCCCCTCATTTTTACAATACCTAGATGTGACCTGTGTAATAAATCTAAAACTTGCCTTTGGAGAGAAACAGGTATAACTATTCTATGTTGCCAAAACAAACAATCTTCTACAGATTCTGAATAGAAATTTCATTTCTTTTCAACCAATATTTCCATATACTGCTGTCACGATTTACTCGTTTGGGCCAGCCCTGCCGCAAATACCTAAACACTAGCTGTAATTCGCTATCTGCTGCGGTGGCTAACACAACTGCTTGAAAATTAACATGGTCACAATTCTCAATAAAACAAACAAAGTCAGTCCCGCAATCATCCTTAAAACCCTCAACTGTGTCCTTCAACGGTAAGCGAGAAAGAAAATCTGCTTGATTATTACAAGATTTCACAAATTCCGTTTTGTACGAAAACCCTGCCAGAATGATGCCATATCTCTGCAAACGGTTTGCTGCGAGAACCGGAATATTTTTGTGTTCCCCTAGAATTCTTAGTAACGGCATATTGTCAACGCATAACGTGAACTCCCTTCCAAAAAGGTACTGAAAAAATTTATTTAACCCGAACACAATTGCCAGAGCTTCGAGATCCAAAATACTATATTTCTTTTCGGCGGTTGTCAAACTACGAGAAGCGAACTCAATTGGACGCATTGTGTATGAAGTATTACAATTTATGTTAATTGTTATTTAAGTTATTTAAGTTATTTTGTTATGTAAGTAAGTAGCTTCAGAGTTGAAGGAGGGAGAGATGTAGTGTTGGTTATATGAGTATCTGTCGGGTAGGTTCGGGAATACCGAACCTAGCCGAAGCGGCCGGGCATCGGCACAATATAATAGCGAGCACAGAGCTCGTGCCGTTCTTTCTCGTTAGGCGGCTTACAGCCAACACTGTAAATATTATATTCCAATAAACAGTCTCCGTGTACCAAAGATACTACGTGTTTTAAATAAGTAACCTTGAAAACATCCAAGAGCGATACTGGAGATTAAGGGCCCAGTATTACCTGCAGTACAGGACATTACAAGTAATTGGACGCATTGTGCCGTCCTTAAACACGTGCATTAACGCAGCCCCGAGTCCGCATGTACTAGCGTCCGTATACAGTTTTACCGGTAAGTCCGGAAAATAATTTGTAAGAATCGTGTTGTTGCCCATTAATTCTTTAATGGTATCGACTGCTACTTTACAGTCTTCTGAGAAATTCCACTCTACCCCTTTTTTCAAAAGGTTATGCAGGGGTTCCAGTATTGATGACATCCTAGGAATGAAATTCCGATAAAAATTTAGAAAACCCAATAAACTTTTCAATTTATGAACGTCCGTAGGATACGGAGCGTTTTTTATAGCTTCAAGTTTGTTTGGCTGAGGTTGGATTCCGCTCCCCGAAATTACATACCCCAAAAATTCTACCGATTCTACAAAAAATTCGCATTTATCCGTGTTGACCCTCAACCCGCACTCTCGTAAACGCGCGCACACTGCCTGTATGTTATACACTAAATCCAGTTCGTTGACCCCCGAAATGATGATATCGTCTAAATAGAATGCCACCCCCTTCAACCCCTGAAGACAGCTTGCTATAGTCCTAGCGAAGATCGCTGGCGCTGACTTAAAACCAAAGACTAGTCTGTTATATTGAAATAACCCTAAATGCGTATTTATTGTAGTATACTTTTTGCAAAAGTCAGCTAATTCTAATTGTGAGTAAGCCTGTCTTAAATCTAGTTTAGCGAACACTTTACCCGAACTTACTTTGTGAACAACTTCATTTATGGAGGGAAGCGGGTACCTTTCCAAGTCCGTCATGAGATTTAAAGATCTCTTGTAGTCCACGCAAATCCTAACATTCCCGTTCTTTTTAATTACCGGTACAATTGGAGACGCGTATTCACTGCTGGTTACCGGAGAAATGATACCATCAGCTACCATAGCTTCTAATTCTCTCTCAATTTTTTCCTTAATAGCGAACGGAACCGGCCTCGCATTAAAAAAAACAGGACGAGCTTCCTTGTTTACTTTGAAACTCACTTTATGTTTACTGAATTTACCCAGCCCCGGCGAAAACACTTCTGGAAACTCGTTGTAAATCATTTCAATTTTGTCTTTGATTGTTGAAACCGAATTATCCATCACTGGAACTATCTTCAGATTAAAAGCCTCCATGAAGTCCCGACCTACTATCAATTCCGAGCCATTAATCACAACAGTAAATAATAACTTGTTTTTGATATTATTGTATTCCACGGTAAAACAAGCACTACCTACAAGATTAAGTGGTTTACCATCGTATCCAGATAAAGTACGCCTATCAGGTGACAATGTTACATCCCTAAAATATCGGTTGAAAATAAAATCCGGCATGACCGACATACTGGCGCCTGAATCAATCATAGCGGCACATTTTAATTTATTAATTATTATATTAGCCCTAAACGGATTAATGTAAGAAATCCTATTAATAACCTTCTCCCGGGATTGTTCAAAAATCGGATAAACATTGTGATTCTTACAGAATTTCTTCAAATGCCCTATTTTGTGACAATTAAAACATTTTGCATTCTTAAATTTACAATATTTTTCTAAATGTGATTCACCGCAAATGGTACATTTTTTAATATTCGAGAATCCTCTCGGCTCGGGACTTTTCGACCGCGAAGATGACCTCCGGAAACCTTGAGTTTTATCAGGAAGTGAATCTCTCCCCGGCGAATACGAGCGATTAATTGAATTCACGCCGCCCGACGTCCCTACGGAAATTTCTGATTTAATTTCCGGAACTAGATTATCTAAAACTGAAACCGTTATTGCTAATTCTTCCATTTTGTTAAACGTTAATTTAGTCCCCTCGAGAAAAATTTTTTCCTTGGCTCGGCCCGGCAAAATGCCGATTGCAAAAACATCAGCTAAACATTCCGGTAAACGCGTTCCGAACTCGCAAAACGAAGATAATCCTCGTAAACGCACTGCAAAATCCCTGACTGATTCACCAAGCGATTGCTTGGCCTGATAAAAATTTTCTCGTTCCTTGAACACCGATCGCGGTCTGGAACAATGTTTCTCAATTAATTCTATTAACTGATCGAATGCCACGTCTGTAACTTTAGAAGGAAAACATAAGTTGATCAAAAGAGTTAATGTCTCCGCTTCTAGAAGATTTAGCAAATATGCGCGTTTCTGTGAAGCATCTAACTTAGTCGTTTTTATGTCATCACGAATTAGAAGGAACTGTTCTAACCTCAGGCGAAACAAACTCCAATCCCCATTAACGTGAGAGAACCTGGAAATTCCGCCCGATTCCATGATCGCCCACACCAAAAAAAAACACACCCGGCAACAATAACACCTTCCAGAAAAAGAAACAACACAACCTGACACCAGGAACCGGCGCCTTTGCAGTCCAGGCGCCCAGCCGCTTCCAGGATTATCAATACCGGGCTGGCCTTAGTTACCCAGGGTCCCGTAATTTCCTCTTCTCCACTGTATATTACCGGGCTGGACTTAGTTACCCAGGGTCCCGTAAGTAATTTTCCTCTTCTTTCCTGTATTACGGGGCTGGACTTAGTTACCCAGGGTCCCGTGATTTTCCTCTTCTTTCCTCCTTCTCCACTGTCTCCTATTATGCCCTGAAAATCTCCTGATGGATGGCACTTCAGCGGTGCCCCAAGTGATTTATTGTCACCTTCGGGAGATTTTTGCAAGTCACGATCCCTGTCACGACTTGCCGCAATCTGATAAACAGTCTGGCGTGTAATCCTTTTTAGCTGCGCCACTTGTAATGTCCTGTACTGCAGGTAATACTGGGCCCTTAATCTCCAGTATCGCTCTTGGATGTTTTCAAGGTTACTTATTTAAAACACGTAGTATCTTTGGTACACGGAGACTGTTTATTGGAATATAATATTTACAGTGTTGGCTGTAAGCCGCCTAACGAGAAAGAACGGCACGAGCTCTGTGCTCGCTATTATATTGTGCCGATGCCCGGCCGCTTCGGCTAGGTTCGGTATTCCCGAACCTACCCGACAGATACTCATATAACCAACACTACAAAATCTATTGTCTTTGCATTAGTATTTGTGATCACCAATACTATCTCATGTGTGTAGGTACATACATAGAAATGAATGCAATTTTTCGCCATTTTTTTCTAAGCCACTCCAATGTGTTGGTTCCCAATTGTCTATGATTAGATTATTGACTATACCTTGTTCCAAACACGAAGTCCTTTTTGACAGATTAATACGCCAATAGAATATTACTGAGACGCAGACAAACTTTGTATGTGTCTCAGTTTACATATAAGGTAGAAGACAGCTTTTTAGTTTTTGATATTTTTGTAATTATTAAGTAATAAAAATGAACAGTGATAAAAATACCTTCATTTTTATTGAGATTTTTGTACATTAAAAAAAGCACATTGTTACAAAAATTACTATTGATAATATTGAGCTGAATACACTATTATTTTAAAAATGCAAAATCTCTTGAAAATTTGACCGATATATCGATATTTTAATAAATATCGATGTATCGAGTTGCGCTCAATAATTCGCTTTCTCAATTAAGAGGGAGTCCGCCCTGTTGAATTTTATAAGCTCGTAATTTTGATCACAGACATCAGTAAGTCTTCGACATAAATGATTTTGAGGGGAAAATGGCGTACGCAAAGTGCGTTCTCGTTGGGTTCCCAAAATGCTGAAGAGCAAAATTGTTTAGAAAGTTCTCAGGTGTCTTCAAAACGTTTTTCCAACCAAGGTGATGAGCTTTTGGGTTGAAACTTGGGTTCACCACCTAAACCCGGATTCAAAGAGGTAATTACTGATATGATTTGCATATTTTTATTCACCTGAAGTAACAATTGGTCGGAAAACTTTGGAGACCGACTAAGACGCGGAGGGAGAGGTGAGAGCATTTTTGGCGACGCAATTCTACGATAAGCGAATCAGGGACTTAGCGTCACGGCTCACCAAGTGCATCGATCGTAACGGGGACTTATTCTTTAGTAGTTTCCTCATTGCTGATGACCGTGACTGTCACTCCAATTTCCCTAGTGGACGTGGTTTCTCAACTCCCTCATTATTATAGTTTACTCAAATTGCCAATAATAAAAAGCAATAAAGTCATTATTTCTTTTTAAATAAAATTTTCTCCTCCGGCTCTACCTTCCTGCAGCCTTTCTTCAAAAACCTTTCTTCTTATCAATCAGGTATTCCAGCTTTACATTTTATAGAATAAATACATAAATGATCCTCTCAAAGCGGGCTCCCCTGAACGAATTAATCTCTGCCATCGGTATTGAAGAGACAAGATTGGTTTTTACAGAACTAAATTGAAATTATTTCAATTTGTTGTCGAAGACGAATATCATAAATACAGAAAACTCAATATTAGTATAGTCTGACAAACAATAACTTTGAAGTAGTTAGATTTGTTCTAAAAAGCCATACAAAGACTTTTAAAATTATAATGTGTACAACACTTAAACATCACTATAGACTATAGGCCAAACACGTACATATTTTCACTTTATTTAAATATATTATACAATAACTTTACATATTTTAAAAGATTATTTGATAATATGAGGATCACTGGGAGGTTACCCTTGCTTATGCCACCATTTTACAAATTAATATTAGGATTTTGGAATAATAACTTCAAATAAGATAATAAATAATTCGTGGTAAATAAGTAGGTACTTTTCAAATGCAGATAATTCTACACCATATTCATAAATCGCTTTTAATAATACTCATCACCAAATGTTCCGCCTACTGAGATACTGCAGTGCCACAGAAATGTTCACAAAAAATGAATGCACTCTTTCAGATCATTTTTCCGCCACCGCATTGGAAGCTTATATCACAGACTACAACAATCGAAAAATACCACCATCACTTTTAAATTACAATTTGGGAGGCGGATGTGGGTACCCCGGGAACCATTAATTGGTTAACCAACACCCTTGCCGTAGGTCACTCCAAATGGTTCGCTACGTTTGGTGATTTGGCAGGGGTACCCCGGTGCATGGGGTGAGGTTTGCCTAGGTCTTGGCGGTGGATGCGTTTGCCCACCCACTGGTTGAAGAGACTGGTTAAGGGAGACATTTTGACCTCTCTAGCTGTACTCTCTCGACCCATCGCCTTGCACCGCAATGGTAAAATGGATTCATACGTCCGTCTCTCCTGGACCCATTAACCCATCTAGATTCATATCCACCCATCATACCTTTTCCTTCTGCTATGTATATTAATTTATTTATTTACGGGGAAATAGTTAATTAACAATTATAATAATAACACGAATAAGATACAGAGACGACAGTGAAAGGAGAGCACATACAAAAATGAAAAGCAATGACAATCTATAATATAAAAAGTACATGTAAGTAGAAGATAATTACAAAGCACGAAAAATTACACATTGCATAACAACTGCCGAAAGTCATTTAAGCTTACACGAAAATATTTATTGCTTTTTTTTTTTTTTTTTTTTTTTTAACTTTATTTATTTCCATTTCTTTGTACATAGATATAATGTATAATAGCAAATAGTATAAAATAACATAAAATATAATAACAAATAATATGAATAAGAAATGAAAACCCACTAAGGCACTGCCTGAGTGTGGGTAATATTAATACAAAATACTATATTTCTAAGTACCCAAAGTATAAAAAAAACTTAAAAAACATATAAAATATAAAGTTAGTATAAAAATTTAGTATTACATACGTAGAATAAATGAAAAAGGTTTTGTTTCAGCTATTATAAAAATAAAATAAAAATATGGAGAAAAACATACTAATTTCAATTTATTTTTTTAAGTTATTATAAAAAAAAAAAAAAAAATAAACAGAAAACATATTGTACTACAGTTTAGAAAGTTACAGAAAGTGAGTTGTAGAATGATGGATAAATTTATAGAAAAAGCGTTTCGATATCTACATTATTCAACCATAATTTTACCTCTTTTACATATTTTATCATTTTATTTAACATTTGAGTTTGTAGTGGTAGAAGGTTAAATGTTCGAGGACCAATGAAACTGCTATGTGTCTGCAATAATTTAGTATTGGTTTGTGGAGTGTAAAATGTATTATTTGTTCTTTTGCTCATTCTGTTTTCATTTATTTCGAAATTATTTTTGTTTTTAAATACATATTTCAAAGTTTGTAATATAAATAATTTGCGTATATTAAATAGTTTAGTTTCTTTGTATAATAAGTTGGTCGAGAATGTTTTATTTTTGTTATATATGACTTTAATTATGTGTTTTTGAATTATTTGTAGAGGCTTAATATATGTATCAAGTGCACCACCCCATCCTATAATGCCATAAATGATTGAAGATTGCACCAGGGAAAAGTAGATCATTTTCAATTTTTCAATGTTAAGTACTTCCTTAAGTCTATAAAATATGTAGGTCAGATATCTTAATTTAGAAGTGATTTGATTAATATGTGATTTCCAATTAAGATTTATATCTATTGATACTCCTAAATATTTTATATTTTCGACATTTGTAAGTTCGTTGCTTTGCCTTGCGTTGACGAGTCTTGACATTCTGGATAAAGGAGAATGGTATCCATAATTAGTAGAATGTTGATTGAGGAACACCAATTCATTATTTCGAAGTCTACGGGAAGGGATGTTGAACAGGATGAGTTGAAAGCAGGTGTGTCAGTAATACTGTTGATAATTTTGAATATGTAAATTCGGTCAGAGTCCTTTCTACGCTTTTCTAAAGAATTCTCTTTATGCATACAGTGTACTGAATAGTTATCCCTTTTCTTAAAAATAAATAAATAAATAAATAAATAAATAAGTGTTTATTCCAGTATGTGGGGAGGAGAGTGCAATCCCACACATTCCATAAGGGTATAATATAAACATACATGTACAAAGTATAAAGTATTTGAAAGGAAAAAAAAGAAAAAGAAGGTGGATATGAATGTACACGAAACAAAAAAAAAAGATAATAAGCTAATAGTAGTAAAAGGAAAACAAAAGAAATAATAATATTAAGCTTTCAGGATTCTGTGAGCACGTAAGGAGCCAGTATTTTTCTCCAGTGTGCATCAATACTGGATGATGGACTGAGGCGGGCTTCCATGACGAGGATGTTTCCAGAGCTGGTTATCCTTTCCCTCATTCCTGCCACCCTGGATCTAATAAGGGCTGCAAAGCCAGGAACTCGCCCCTCCGTGAGCATCCGGGAAGCGCTGCAATATCTGGGGAGACCAAACATTATGCGGAAGGCGTTGTTATACTGAACCCGAAGTCTTTCTATACTACTCTTCTTGTAGTTTGCCCAGAGTTCAGACGTATACAGTGTTGCGCAGAAGGAAAGGAAGAGCGTCCTTTTTACAGCAGTACTGCAAAGGCGGAATCTTCTACTGAGCATGTTTGCTTTTACACTGAGAGCTCTTCTTTGCCTATCGATGTCGTCATCATCCATCAGATTACTGGTGATTATGTGTCCAAGGTATTTAGTTCCTTCAGTCACCTGCAGGTTCACACCATTCAGGGTAGCTGGAGGAATATTTTTTGGTCCTTGTCCATATCTTACGACCAGTAGAGCCGTTTTAGTGGGGTTGTATTGCATGTTTGTTTCTTCAGCAAACTCTTCGCAGATCTTTAAAAGAATACGTAGGCCCCTTATAGATGGTGCCATCAATACCATGTCGTCCGCATAACTGATATTGTTCAGAAACTGTCCTCCAATTTGGCAGCCTACCCCTGCATTGTTTAGCCTATCGGTGAGTTCGTCCATGTACAGGTTGAACAATATCGGGGACATGCATCCTCCCTGTCTAACGCCGCTCTTCAGGAGGAAAGGTTCGGAGAGTCCATCTTTCCACCTTACTAAGTTCTCCTGCTGTCTATGCCACAAGTCAAGGATATGTATCACCGCCGGTGATATGCCTCTTTCCCTGAGTTTATCCCATAGTAGAGGGTGAGAAACCCTGTCGAAGGCCTTGCTCAGATCTAGAAAACATGCATACGTGGTGGTCTTTTTATTCCTGTAGTATTCCAGGGTTCTTTTCACAGTAAATATAGCAGTATCGGTAGACATTTGCTGTTTGAAGCCCATTTGGTTGTCCTTAGTTTCCAAGCTGGAACCGATCTGGTTTAGTAGTAGACGTTCGAATAATCGTGCGATGGTGGTGGCAATTGAAATCGGTCTGTAGCTACCCTGGGAGGTAGAGTCCAACGATTTTGATTTGAGAATGGGAGTTATTATTGTTCTTGTCATGTCAGTTGGTAGGTATCCATTCTTTAAGATGTCGGTAAACAGACTCGCCAGCAGTTGAAGAATTGGTCCTCCAGCGTGTATGATGTGTTCGGTGCTCAATCCGTCGTGACCTGCTGATTTTCCAGCTTTCATGTATCTCAGGGCGGTGTTGACCATGTCTGCTGTGATCAAGAGGTCACTGTCTTCATTTGGGATAGGACTAGGTGGTGGTTTGCTTGCAGAGTTCGGTGAGGTCGGAGTAGAGATGGAGAAGTGATCTGCAAAAATGTTAGCAATTGCTTTAGTGTTTGTTTCTCCATTTATGTTGCACGGAATTTTACATTTCACGTTGCAGTGTTTATTTGTCTTCAGCCAAAACTGTTTGAAATCACGACTGTGTAAATCTCCTGCTATTTTGTCCATTTGAATTTGCTCGCAGTCGTTTTGGCATTTTTTCAGTGCTAGTTTGAACGCAGCACGCTTTAATTTTCGTTCATCCGCAATTGAGCCCTCATGAGGCCTACCATTTTCAATCCATATCATCATTGCACGTCTTGATTCTATGTATTTTTGTGCGACAAAATCATTCCATCCACAGATTTGTTTACGTCGTTGCAGTCTTCGTTTGCGATTGTTAAATACTGCAATCGCGGCGCTTCGCAGGGCCTCTATAATACGTGTATACAGTGTCTTGATGTTAGCTCGAGCAGGGTTGTCACTTCTCTCGTACCGCGTAAGATCTTGTTTAATTTTTTGTAGAAAAACTTGTGAAGTTCGAGTATAACTATGGATATCGTGTTCATTTTTAGGATTCCATGTTGCACGGTCGGTTTTTATACATGAATAAATTTCGGTTTTCGGTATTCCTTCCGTTTGTAGGGTCAATTCGAGAGGCCTGTGATCGGTCCAGTCCACGTCGTAGTGTATTTTCATGTCTAAAATCTGTTTGAAGATATTTTTCGTCACCAGACAGTGGTCTAACCACCTGGTGGTGTGATGCGCGTCACTGATATATGTGTAAGAGTTTTCTGGTAATATTACGGTATCAGCGCATGTAAGATCATATTCTTGACAGAAAGATTCCAGTTCAGTTCCAAAGAGTGAGTCTGGGTGTGCATTGAAATCTCCGATGATTACGGAGTTGGTGTAATCTTTTTCTTAGCTTACCTGGTTTTTCCTACACATATTCTCACACAATTCCAGCAAAAATCATTTCGTTTTGTTTCATATTTAGTATTTAGAGTCCTTTTCAAGTGCATCTGAAGCTGTAACTCGTAAGCAGTTTTGGATGCATCAGAAGGGGTCATCCATTTTAAACTTTATCGTTGATCTGTATGTAAAATAAGGTAATATCTCAAGCGGTAACGTTATATCAATACAGTTTCCGTACACTACACACCTTCTAACTTCACGGGCATATTTCATATTACCTATGCATGTTCCCGTTTAACATAATGAAATTGATATCGGAAGATGGGAAGATCGATTGGGGTATGAGCATGGATTTATATGTAAATTGGTGAAAGTACAATTTTACTACGACGGATTACATGTCTAAGAAAATTTCAATATAATGTTTTAGCAGATGTAAATTGCTACACAATGTAAGATTGTAAGCTGGATAATTGACAAAAAAAAATTTTGAGTAATTTCTTCAAGTAGAAGAACATAATGATAATTTAGGTGTAAATAATATTTCTGTTGTATTCCACGATAGTTATCTTTAGCGGTCAAGGTTGATTCGTTCACTTTTTATACATTTGCTACTTCGAGCGGAGTACCACAGGGATCTCATTTGGGCCCAAAATTGTTTATTCATCAATGATGTACTAAATATTTTTGGTAAAGTCAAAGATCTGTTATTTTCTGATGATCTGAAGTTACGCAGAACAATCAGAGACGATGGTGATTGCGCTATTTTACAGTCGAACCTGAAAAACTATGTACGTGTTCGCAAATAATTATTGGAAATGCCAGATTATTTGTTTTCACAAAAGGTAAAAATCATCTTAATATTTTTAATGGTGCTAATCTTCTTTGAGTATTCCAGATACAAGATCTCGGTATTATATTTCACGAGAGTCTACAGTTTAACGATGAAATAACAAGCGATGCAATGAAAATGCTTGTTATTATTTTGAGAATGGGGGTAAATTTTAAAAGTGTATCAACGTTAAAACATCTGTATCGCTCGCTAGTATGAAGTACTAAAACTGGCATTAAAGCAGCAAACGACCTCACCAGTCTCCAAAGAAATGAACTGGCTATTTTACGCAGTGAACTTGAATCTAGATTAAAAAACGGCGAAACCAATATTACCATTAAATATGTCAACTCAACACCAAAAATTGTGAATGCTCCATCAAAAAACTATCAAAATCCTACTCTCTGAACCTTTATTATCAAAATACGTAGCTCAGCATCGACCTACGAGACCTTACCAATGTATTGTAATTTTCCTAGTATTACATTTTTCCATCTTGCATGGCGGAGTATTTAGTTTCGATGTTATTTCGTTTTTTACTTTGTTTTTGCTTTAGATGTTGTTTTTGATTTTGTCTAATATTTTGCTTTTGATTTTGTTTTTGATTTTGCTTTGATTCTGTTGTGCTTAACTTAGATGTTCTTTGTAATAAATAAAAAAAATAACGTGTAAAAGCCCAGCCGGGCGGGAAATTCATAATAAATAAATATTTTACTATAGATTCTCAACTAGGTACTTACTTCAGATATCTTTACTAGCAGACTGAAGAGAGATATCTTTTAATGTATTGTTTTATTAAAAATGATTTATTTTTTTCAAACCAAAACTATTATTAAATATTTAACTGACAGCCCTGAAACAGTTGCTAATTAGCAATACCTGCTTAATAATTTCAAACAAAGATAACTTTGAAGGTAACAATAAACTCAATGCAAATTTACTCTATTTAGTGCTTATAAAAACTGTTGACAACTTTTTGACAAGTCCCCTTTGTTTAGGTACATCTTTTTTATTCTAAATAATCCTATCTTAATTTTATGTTCTCTGTTATTATAACATTGATATTATTTTTTTTTTGTATAGTAACAGTAGTTTAGTAACACATACCTAATAGTATCCTTCACCTAAATACTTGCTACTTTGTTAAATGTTCATTTCTACTTTGTTATTATTGATAATCTCCTGTGTACCACTGCATACTTATAATACCATGTACTCACTTCAATGTAAAAGCCATGCTATGGCGTTTAAATAAATAAATAAATAAATAAAAATGTACGTGGGCTTCGAACAAAACTAGATAACTTCAGAATTTGCATAGCATCAATAATTTGTGAAGCCGTGGTACTGACTGAAACATGGTTAGATCCTTCCATCAATTATGTTTTAATTTTAATTTATATACCCAAATGTTTTAATTTATATATTTGTACAGAACACTTGAGTTCTTGACATTTAATTTTTATTATTAATTTTTGTATTTCACAATTTGAATTTGTATTTTTCTTTCTACTTTTCCTTAAAATATGAATATTTTTTTCTTTTTATTTCTCACTCACTTTTAAGTACTTCTTAATTTTTATTTAATATGTTTAATCATCTGTTATAATAAAATAGTATTTATTAAATCGTATTTAAAATATTAAATGTACGATGTAGTGTGGTAGCCAAAAAAAACAAATATCTGTAACTAATAAAAATTTTATTAAATAAAAAAAAAAATAAAAAAAATAAAAATGTGGCTTTGCAACGCATGCCGAGAACCAGCTACTAGAATATAATATTTGAATGCCAATCAAGGACTTTGAAGCGGTATATCTTAATGGAAGCTAGTTTAAAGCCTTAATCGCTCTACTAAAAACGAGAAATGTCAGTAATTTGTTTGAAATGTTAAATTTTCTAACTAAACTTTTGAAATTCATTTACGCGAAATCGTTTGAGCAGCTCAATTATTGCCAAGTACGGAGATTTAACATGATTAGCTCTTAGTAATTAGCAAAGCCATTTTTTAGAGGTTTCGAATTTTGGGATTCCTTACTCCGTGAGTGGAATTGTCAATTAAATCTATATTAGTTTGTGATGAACATTCAGAATCATCATCATCATCTTCTTCCCCTTGTCCTATTCGGGTCGGGGACCCATTGCATTGACAAGGCTCCTCCATACGTCCCTGTCTTGTGCTGATTGTTCGGCCTCCATCCATGGCAGTCCCATCCTCTCCTCACACAGTTTTGGAGTTGCCTCGCCCAACTGTGTCTGGGGCGGCCCACTGGACGTCTACCCTCTGGAATCGCACTCAGTATCTTCCTCGGAATTATTTTCTGCTAAAAGTACTGCGTGTGTCAAAAAATAAGTCGGAATCCTTGAGGTTTTGATTTTGATTAAACGATTCGCACATTCTTCTGATTGGATCCCTGACACCAGCATTTGTACGCGTCCGGCTAATGTGGAATAAGTCGTTGAATAAATCTAAAATTACGATTCCGAATCACGGCTTTTGTCAAGGCGATTCTGAGAGTGTAATTATATTTATCACTTTGAGCGTAGTACGGCGTATCCGGCATGGCCAAGGCCTAACATTAAAGAAGCCACAAAACAACCCTTAGCATTAAATATGCAATAAAACTACCATCCCAATAAACAGTTCTTCTTTACTGTATAAAATACACTAATAACGTCAAGCCCAAGAGAATATAATTCTTTATAATAACAATATAAACTGACAAAAAGCGGAAAATTTGTCTACAAAAACCTAAGACTTAATTAAATTAACCTTAATTACCGTTGCGCTTGACGTCAAACAAATCTTAGTGAGGAGAGAAAGCAAACCGAGGGAGATATAGGGCTAATAACTGTTTTCGCCTTGGATCCCATTGTCCTCTTCTGCGGTACGAAGGACCAACAATTATAAGAATTATAATATTAGGTCCTTACATATGAAATTGGCGTTTTGCCGTACTGGCAACTTTGATCTCAAATATCTTCTCTTTGGTTAGGAATTCCAAATTCAAATTTATACAGCTATTTACTCATGCATTTGTGTTTCGAAAATTATAATTCATTTGTTTTTTCCTTAATTGTTTTTTTTCTTTGCGTCACTTAGTTTACAAAATGGAAAACTTGAAATATCGCGTTATTTACGAGTACGAGTTCCACCGTAGCACCAGTGCTGCAGAAACGGCCGCAAAAGAAAACACCGTTTTAGGTTCCAACGTTTTCATTCTGGAAATTTCGACCTGCAGAACAAGCCCCGTGGACGGCCGGAAACCAAAGTTGATAATGAAGAATTGAAGGCTATTGTGGAAGCGGATCCATCGCAAACCACGACCGAGTTAGCTGCAGGCTGCGGTGTTAGTGATAAAACTGTTTTAATCCACTTGAAGCAAATTGGGAAGGTGAAAAAGCTTGAAAGGTTGGTACCTCACGAATTGAGTGAAGCAAATCAACAAACGCGCGTTAGAACGCTAGACCATAAACTGCACAACAGACGGCTACCAAATTAGAGGAGCTTCAATTGGAATGTCTAAGACATTCACCGTACTCTCCGGACCTTGCCCCAACAGATTACCATTTTTTTCGAAATTTGGATAACTTCTTGCAAGGGAAAAAATTCAACTCCGATGGGGCAGTCCAAACCGCCTTCAAAGATTTTATTGATTCCCGTCCGAATGGTTTTTTTAGTAAAGGGGTCGATGAACTACCCATGAGATGGCAAAAGTGTATAGATAGCAATGGTACATACTTTGATTAAATAAATATCTATGTTTAAAAAAAATCGACTTTATGTTCTTCCCATACAAAACGCCAATTTCATATGTAAGGACCTAATATTAGAACAATGAGTAATCTTACAGAGCTTTTTCTCAGGCAGCTCTAAGATTATCAAGTTGTAGCGGCGGTAATTATAGAAAATGCACAATTATTTTATGGAATACACAATTAATCTTTATTTGGAGGAGGAGTATATCACAGTTCAATAATAGTAAAATAGTACAAAACTATAGCATAGTACCTACATATATAAAATAAAACAAATGAAAGCTATGTATTTTGCACTGTCAATCAATAATAGAATACGGAATAATCGCTTGGGGAGGAGCAACAAACGCAGCTATCGATCAAATGTGCAGAAAACGATCTTAAAGGAAATACTAAAAAAACATAGACTGACCGATACAGACCAACTATTCAAAAGTTGTGACGTAACAGATATATGCCAATTATATGTTAAAACACTACTAAACTACATTTTTGACCAAAAAACAAACTCCAATAAACTCAAAATATCACTAATAGACCAGTTAGACAAACGTACCAAGAAAACATAAAAACTCGTACGGTAAACACTACCTTTGGACAAAGACCATAAATATCATGCATTCAACCGTCTTTCACTTGACACAAAAATTGAGGTAAACAAAAATAAATTCAGACACTAAATAAAAAAGTATAAAAGAACAAAAAACTCTTCTCATAAAGACCCCCCACACAGCATCTTCAAAGATGACACTGAGGGAAATCATTTTCCTCGGTGGATTTAATGTAGATAGAACTCCTGTGCGGAGTTAATGTAGATTAAAAAATATTCTCTCCTTAGCCATGGATTCAATGTCAAACATTCATTCGCCAATTTTTTTTATAAGCCAGTGCTATTTTTTAAAGGTTTTTTTAAAGTAGGTACCTACCTCTTTGTATTTCACCATTAAAACAGGGAAAAACAGTCCAAAGGGTTTCCTAAGTTAAGTTTACGCTTAAACTGGAGCTTGGAGCATAATATAAGGGTAATAAATACACGCCCTCCACAAACGTCTTCATTAGGCCTAACTTTGGGAGAAACAACTTTATTCCGAATTACCGCCGTGTTTTTCCTTTTCATTCTCATTTTCCATTACTTGCCAGAGCCTTGCGCGCAAGCCAGAAATGAATATTTACTTTAATTTGTTATCATTAGAAAGTCAATTAAAATCGCTGTTAAGGTGATAAAGAGAAAATTTGTAATGATTTTAATGGGAAAATTTGTTTCTTCAAAATTATCAAAAACTCGCAACAATAACATTTGGCTGTCATCAGTTCTTTTGTTTTGCTCTTTCAAAAAATATTCTTAAACCAATCTTTTTATTGTGTTTTGGCTGTAAAAAGTTTAGTGTGTTGGAATCTTCTCCCCCCTGATCTTCCAAGAGTCACTTCTTGCTGCTCATTTTCAGATATTTATATAATTTTTTTACTTCTGTCTCTTTTTGTATAAGCTGTAATTTTTTGAACAATGGAGGAGGATTTCCCTCCTGTACCCCTTACAAAGCCCCCAGATCCCCCTCCTGACCCTCCAGATGGAGACATTTCAGATAAAATAGACTTTTCAGAACATTCAAACATTTCAGACAATGAATCTGTCATCCTAACCTCAATTAAAAAAAGAAAATTTAGTCCCCTTTCCCCAAAAAAACATGATTCGCCTTTGTCTTCTCAGTCCCCTCCAGCTCTTCCTCAACCTCCTCCAACAATCTTTTACTCTACTCATTCCCGTGGCCCCTACATTGTATATGCGCAAAAAACTGAACAAGGTAAAACCATCCATCCTCTTGAATTTGGTAAATTTCTTTCAAATAACAAGAACCTTTCGATTAAACCTGGAGGTGTTAAAGCCGAGGGTCGCTTCCGAATCTCTGTTGAATTCCTGTCAGGTTCAGCCGCCAACAACTTTATCAAAAATATATTTATTTCATCTAATTCTAAATTCAAGGCGTACATCCCAACTTTCAATGTCACTCGAATGGGCCTGGTCAGGGGTATCTCGACCGATCTGTCCATTCCAGAAATCCTATCCTCACTTTCAACCCCCCAACATATCGGCAATCCCATAAAAGCCAGGAGGCTAAATTATAAGGACACCTCTGAGGGCATCGTTTCCTAGAAGCCCTCCCAATCTGTCGTCATCACATTCGAAGGACAATCTCTTCCCTCCCATATTTATTTATTTTTCAACTCCTTACCAGTTGAAATGTACACTTATCCCACCACTCAATGTTTCAACTGCTGCCATTTTGGTCATACCAAAGCTGCATGCAGATCCCCTCCCAGATGTTTCAAATGTGGAGAAAACCACTCGGCTGACCAATGTTCTTCTCTCTCTTCACCTAAATGTTTTAACTGCTTAGGCGCTCATTCCGCCATTAACTCTTCTTGCCCCGAACAATCTCGCCAAAAAAATATAAAAATTTCTATGGCCTCTGAGAACTTGTCTTTTCTGCAGGCTTCTAAATTATTCCCGCCTGTCAAAAAATCATTTTCCGAGGTTTTAGCCAGTAACTCTTCATCCAACCCTCTCGCCACCTCCTCAACATCTTCCCGTTCAACAAAATTCACATACAAAAACCCTATCTCTAAACAGGCTCGTGGATACGATCAGCAACAACACAACTCACTTCTCTTAAATCCCAATGGTTCTCCTCTTTCACACGCCACAAATGGGTGCGCAAACAATTATAATTCATCTTCAACAAACTATCAAAAGCTTTCTGAACAACTCTCCCAAGATAATTCTTCATTTATTCAAACTCTTATTATGCTTCTAATTGACCTAATTTCTTCTCAAACTAATCTACCGTCCAACGCTGCTTCTATTATTTCCACATTAAAATCATTTATTCAAAATGGCTCTTCAAGATGTCAGAATTCTTCAGTGGAATAGCCGCAGTGCTATTTCTAACAAATCAAACCTTCTTAACCTATTAAATTCAAACCTTGTTTCTGTGGCTGCTGTCTCGGAGACATGGTTTACTCCATCCACCCACTTTAATGTGGGAGGGTACTCCTGTCTCCGCGATGATCGCCCGGAAGGTACGGGCGGTGGTGCTGCCCTTTTTATTAAAAAATCCCTTCCGTTTTTCCCAATAAATAATATCAAACCCCCCAATGCTGACTTTCAAATGGTTGCAGCTAAAATAAAGGACACTTCCTTTGTTTCTATCTATCTTCCCCCAACATCGCACTTCAATAAACAAGCGTGGTTGCAAATTGTCCGTCAACTAAGCCCTCCTTTCTATTTATTGGGTGATTTTAATGCCCATTCCCCCGTCTGGGGTTCTACTTTCTGTGATCGAGACGGTCGAAGTGTGATGGATTTCCTAGATGAATCCAACCTTTTTCTTTTGAATGACGGATCTCCTACTAGAATCTCTCGCCCCAACACAAACCCCAGTGCAGTGGATCTCTCCATATGCTCTATTAATCTGGCACCTCTCTCCTCGTGGGTGGTGTCCCCCGACCCCTGCTCCAGTGATCATTTCCCGATCACCATCACTTATCAAACTTCTTTCCATTCAGACAAGGCCCATATTTCGACAAAGATTAAAACAAAACACACCAAATGGGACGAATTTAACTCACATATGGATAAGTTTATACAAAATTTATCCTATACCGATACATTATCTGTCAAAGATGACTACGATAACTTCAAATCAATGCTCGTAACTGCAATCAATAAATCAAATCCTCCCCCTAAAACCAAATCTCTCAAAAAACTCCCTCCATCTCCCTGGTGGGATGAGGAATGTTCCAAAGTAGTGAGAATTCGGAAAGCTAAATCTCTTTCCTATCGTCACAATATGACTATGGAGAACTATCTCATATACAAAAATGCCGAAGCCAATGCCAAAAGGGTATTGAGGTCAAAAAAAAAATCCGGGTGGTACAACTTCTGCAGTTCAGTATCTCCGAACACTCCAATTTCGGAAGTTTGGTCTATGATTCGAAGATTTCGATCCTCCTTCAGTCCAACATCTCCTCGAGCTTCTCATTCTAAATGGATAGACGAGTTCTTGGACAAAATTGCCCCCCCTTTTGTACCTAACTTAGATGAAATAACTCCAATCCACAACACTCCTATGTCTGATCATTGGCTTGACTCTCCATTCACTTTAATTGAATTAAAAAATTGTTTATCAACAGTCAAGGACTCATCTCCAGGCAGAGATGGTATACCTTATAGCATTATCAAAAATAGTAATGATAATGTTCTAAATCACTTTTTAAGCATCTTAAATAAAATCTTCCAGACTGGCATAATACCTGATGACTGGAGTTCTCAAATAATCATCCCAATTCTAAAATTAAACAAATCACCCAATTCTGGATCCAACTATAGGCCAATTGCTCTTTCATCCACCCTTAGTAAAATTTATGAAAAATTAATTAAAAACCGGTTAGAATTTTTTGTCGAGAGTAATCATCTTCTCTCTCCATCCCAATTTGGATTTAGGAAAAAGAAATCTACACAAGATAACCTCGCCATCATCAGCACTGATATTAATTTATCCATTTCTAACAAAGAAGTATGTCTTGCAGTCTTTATAGATATAGAAGGCGCCTTTGACAATGTTTCCATCCCAATTCTTAAAAAAAAACTTTTAGGCCTTGGCTTACCCCTCATGTTTGTCCAATCTATTATTAATCTTTTTCTCGATAGGAAAATTTTCATTGAGCTACCAGATGTTACTCCTCAGAGTATGTCAATTTGGAAGGGTTTACCCCAAGGCGATGTATTATCCCCCTTACTGTATAATATATACACACACGATATGCATGTCACCATTCCCCCTCAAGTAAAAGTTGTTGAGTTCGCAGATGACATAGCTTTCTTCTTATCATCCAAAATCATTCCATCCGCCGTCAAATATCTCAATGAAGCCATGGATGCCCTTTGCACATGGCTTACTTTAAATGGTCTTGAACTTTCAGTACAAAAGAGTCAGTGTGTTACCTTCTCAAATCGTCATAATAACCCCCCTGTTCAAATTTTATTTAAAAACTCTCCAATCCCCAATGCTTCCGAAGTAAAATTTTTGGGAGTAACATTTGATAGGAAACTTAAATGGTCTTCCCACATTAATAATATAGTTACTAAATGTGAAAAAAATTTAAATATTATCAGATCATTGACTGGCGTTTGGTGGGGTGCTCATCCTATCTGCATTAAGTTGCTCTACAATGCACTTATTCGAAGTCATCTCGACTATGCCTGCCCACTTTTTAGTACTGCATCCAAAAATGCACTCAGTAAATTAGACAAAATTCAATCTAAGTCATTGCGAATAATAACTGGCGCGATGCAATCGTCGCCCATCAATTCCCTTCAAGTAGAATGTTCTGATCCTCCTCTTTATTTAAGGCGTCAATTATTTGCTGACAAATTTGTTCTTAAATGTTTAAATTCTAAAAGTCATCAGATTATTCCCAGAGTCTCGTTGTTCAACGACTCAACACATTCATCTACAATCAGAGCTCGAACTAAACCTCTCCCTGCCATCTGTAAAAATTTTCGCTCTCTCTCAGAGCTTCAAATTATCAAAAATGATCTTCTTCCTTTGTACAAATTAAAATATAGTCACGTCACCCTATCCCCAACGATTTTAGAAGGGATCGGCATCCTTAAAAGTCATTCCAATCTCCCAGCCCGTACTGTCAATAATATGTTCAATGACATTATTTCTTCTAAATGGCCCAACTCTTCTCTTTTATTTACTGATGGCTCCAAATCTCCGGACTCTCCTAACTGTGGTATTGGTATTAACGTTTACCACAATAATTCTAATGAAAGAATATTTTATTCAATTTCAAACCAATTTTCAATATTTTCTGCCGAGTGCATTGCGATTATTGAATCTCTCAAATATATAATAAAAAATAATTTTGAACATTCTCTTGTTCTCTCTGACTCTCTCAGTTCCCTCCAAAAACTTAAAACAAGTCCTCTTCTTCATCCTGATGATCACTTTGTATGTCTTATTCGAGTATTGATAACCTCCATTCAAAGCTCTGGAAAAACTGTCTCTCTGATTTGGATTCCTGGACATGTTGGCATAGTGGGTAACGATATTGCTGATTCCTTGGCAAAACAAGGAGCGTCTAACCCTACCGTTACCCTCGTAAACCATATTCCCCTGTCTGATATTTTTTCCATCATCAAAGATAGATCCCGCAATGATTGGACAGAGTATTGGAACATTGCTAGTCAATCCAAGGGTGCCCGCTACGCCTCAATACAAAGAACTATCCCATCAAAACCGTGGTTTCAAAAATTCCCTCATTTTTCCAAAAAAGAAATCTCCTTACTTATTCGTATGAGAATCGGACATTGTTCCGTTCCTTCTCACCTTTATAAAATTCATGTGCTTGACTCCCCAGATTGTACGTTCTGTGGTCTAGATGTGGGAACTTTGATCACATATTTTTTGATTGTCCCTCTCTAAATAAATATCCTCTCTTCTATCAAGCGTTATCAAAAATTGCCTCTCCTCCATTCAACATCTCATCTCTTCTAAGTCTGAACTCCAATCTTCCATAAAATTCTGAAATTTGCACATTTAAATAAAATTAATATATAAATTCACCTTTCCTTTCTCTGTAATTATAAATGATGGCCTAGAACACCCTTGAAGGGTGAAAGCCAGAAAATTTAAAAAAAAAAAAAAAAAAATTATCAAAATTACCTATTACTAAGAAACCGCCAGATTATTCAACCTCTCAACTTTTTCAAGACTTTCAAGTCCCATCTCTAAAAATACATATATAAAAAATACACTGCTTGTATTTTCTACCTCTTCATACGGCCTTCCCTAGGGATGCAAGATTTATAAAAATATCGATATATCGATATTGGTATATATCGAATTAAGTCGATATTTGATGTTTTTTTAAAAGCTCGTAGAAATCAAATGTAGTTTTAGTTCAAACGTGTATCGATTATGTATGTATATATATTTTTGTACTTATCTATATGAATAATCACAAAATTTGGATAAGTATTATAAAATGTGTTTTTTTTTCATAAATTTATTTAAAAAAAAATCAAATTTTTGGACCAGCTATCGAACTCAAAAATAGTAACTTTGAAAATCTGCTTCCATGTAGTCGGTTTCTGCTTCGAGTTATAATGGCTCCTGCCTTTGAAAAAAGACGTTCATAATGAACACTTGTTGCCACAATTAATAGATGACTCATTGTCACTTTAAAAAGATTGGGATGTACAACACACCTTGCATGTTTCAAGAATATTTACTTTTAGAGTAGTTACAGAAGCAGAAAGATATAACGTAAACTCATCGTCACCGTCAGTTTTTTTTTCTTTTTATTTGCGTGTGAGCCAAAGTTTAGAGTAGATAACAAAATCAATTTTTATACAGTCAGTGTTGTTGCCAGTAATAGCATTTTACCCGATTTTGTGGATATTTTAATTTTGGTGGGTTTTTCGATATTTCAATAAGTACGATATATTGAGTTTTTCGATAAATATCGATATTCTTAGGGATCGATATATCGATATTTATCAGTTATCCGATATATCGTTGCATGCCTAGTCTACCCCATCAAGCAAGTCGTCAGATTAATATCTCTCCGTTACCAGAAACACGTACGGAGTATACGCTGTTAATATCTGACGAGCAGTAAAATGACGATTTTTTTTTTTACATTTTTGAAAATTTATTCATGATAAAAGAGTAAAAAATCCACAACATTTAAAAAAATAATATAAAATTTCGAACCATTTTCCGTTTATCCGACAAAGAAGATCTGAAGAAGTGCTTACCTGAAATAAAAGAAAACGCACAATTAAAATCAAATTCAGTTTTCATTACACACAACATGGTAGAAAAATTTCTGGGTAGTAAAATGATGAGGAATTGAGGTTGAATTCCAATGTTATACAATTAGAAATTCAAATGAAAAATTGCCCACAATTTCAATTTCAATTCTTTCAAAGTATTTAAGATCAAATCTATCCTTGTAAAAAAACACACGTGCCTAACTTCCGAACGTCTGCACCAAATTTCATTTTTTTGTGTTCGTTATTGTCAGTATAATGTTGGTATAAAACTTCCGGTGAGCTCTGAGAGCATTGTGATTTGTATGAAAATTGCAAAAGGTGACACGCTAGCTGTTTGAAAACCGAATGTATGGAATGCGGGAGGGGGTGTGGGGAGGAGAACTCGGGTAGGGGGTTCGCTGGAGGGGGGAGACGGAAACCCAGGAGGGGGTGGGGAACCTGGGAGGGGGCGAGGGGAACTCGGGAGGGGGTTCGCGGGACATGACAAGGGGGGAGTGGAGTGGGGAGAGGAAGGGGAGGTGGAATATAAACGTGATGAATGGCAAAGGACACGCACGGAGAAACAATTTCTTTATTGAATGGCATAGCAACGCTTTCCGGGAAGACGCTAGTTTCTAATAAACATCTGGGTAAAAATGTACAAGTCCGCTTCACGGATAACACGGAAAATTTCTTTTTTAATTAAAAGACAATCAAATATGACATTTGTCGGAAGTACCAACTTTATGAAATAAAAACCAAGTAAAAATAAAAATAAAGGTACATAATTCGAGTTATTCCCGGTACTACTGATACTGGGTTGAGGTTAAAGCTGCGAGTCATCATCATTTACATATACATCCTACGTTTTGAATTGTTTGTATGGCAAGCAAGTTGGTCTAAAAAAAAAAAAAAAAACGTGTACTTGTAATTATTCTAATACCTTTCTTTCCATGTTATCCTGTTATAAATATAAGTTTAAACTTGTCAATAATGCATTTACTTCATAGCCATTGGAGCGTTCACGCTAAATATATAAATTTGCCTCGATTGCTCGAGATTTCCCCTAATTTTTTTAAATTTTTCGCCAACATTGAAAAAATCATACCATCGAATTTCAATATGGAGATAAAAACTTTAAACTGTATTAACCGTTATCTTGTATTTATAGGATTAAAAAAATATATATATATAAAATCTTTAAGTTTATAACCGCGTGAATCGTGCATGTTTTTTTAATTTTAAGCTGCCGTGAAGGGTATGTTGTGTATGGTATACTTGATAATGAAAGGTGCTTATCTATGGAAAAAGGACTTAATTTTAATCGTAAATAGAAATAGCTGATCAAAAATTCGGCGGGAAAAAAATATATATTTTTAACATCGTTCTAAAATAGTCTATGAAGTTCGGATTTGCGACATCTGTATTCATAATACATAAAGCATTTCGCTAATAATAACTTCGTTTTAAAATAAATGTTTTACGAATGGTAGGAAAATGTAGTCCAATTTTTGACCGCCATCAATCGCAGAAAAATAAAAGTGTAACATTTTTCGGCCATAATCGCTCCAGTGGTTAATATGAATAAATTATTTTTTTATGTGGCAATAATATATTTTCTATGATGTTTAATAGTTATATTTTTATAGTTTATCTTTTTTCATTAAAAAAAACTCTCTCTGTATTATAAACTTGTCATGTAAAACCCCATCAGAGCGTTAAAAATTAATAAATAAATAAATCTATTTGTTTGAATAAGAAATATTCCGTTTTAACCGAGAAGCGGAGTAAGACAAGTTTAATAATATTGTGGATATATTTTATTGTTTAAAAAAGTTACCAATTTTTCATACTGATTTTCAATCAGTTTTATCACACATGTCACATATTTTTAAATCACCTATAAAATAATATTGTATCAGAAAATATCGTATTTGCGGCACGTTCTTTGGATAAACGTACGTTGTGTGCAGTCGGTTTTCCGAAGTCTGTCCGGTTGGAAGTGGTCGGGGCGTGTGCTACGGAAGGGACAGTGAAAATTAATTTTCTCTCTAGGAAATGGCTGTGAATGGACTTTTGTAAATGAATTTCTGGCCAGAGAATATACTTCTACCTTTTTAGAGCTGTGGTATTTTGTGGAATATTGCTGCAATTGAAATAATTTTTCAATACTAGGTACGTGAGTAAAAGAAAGAATTAAATATTTATTTCAAAGGGTAGATTTTATTAACAGTTAATCAAATTCTAATATCTTATACTTTGGATAGATCTTATTAACAGTTAATAAACTAACTAACTAACCATCACGCTGTTTCCACAGGGGTAGGCAGAGAGGACAGACCGCCAAAAAAACACGGTCTTGGCACACACTCTTTGCCTCACTCACATTCATACATCGTCTCATACATTATCTTCCATTATTCTTTTGACATGGCCCGACTCTCTGATTCACCCATGTCTTTTTCTTCCACTCACATTTGCGCCATATATTCTTCTTACACTACTTTTTTCATTCACTCGCTCGGGTCATGTCAAAATCCGGGTCTTGGCGGCGGATGCGTCTGTCCACCAGCTGCATGGCAGGCCGGATTGGGAGAGATTGGTTCAGTCCCTTTGACTTCCCCAGCCGTACTAACATCGCCTTGCACCGCAGTGGGAGGGATGGATTCATAAGTCCGTCACTCCTGGACACACTGAATCCCAGATTCCTAACTACCCCTAATACCCTTTTCCTTCCCAGAACTTATTCTCTTTCCATATCCTAAAAAGATCCTCCACACAGCATTCCCAAAGAAAACCTAACCTAACCTTTCCTTACGTAACCTAACCCAACCTGGGACAAAAATAACACAGACAACCTAATAAGTTAGGTTAGGTTAGATATTTTGTTGGGTTTTGTCCGTTGGATATTTTGTCGGGGATATTTTGTCGGAGATATTTCGTCGAGGATATTTTGTCGGGGATATTTTGTCGGAGATATTTTGTCGAGGATATTTTGTCGGAGATATTTTATCGAGGATATGTTGTCGGAGATATTTTGTCGGGGATATTTTGTCGGAGATATTTTATCGAGGATATGTTGTCGGAGATATTTTGTCGGGGATATTTTGTCGGAGATATTTCGTCGAGGATATTTTGTCGGGGATATTTTGTCGGAGATATTTTGTCGAGGATATTTTGTCGGAGATATTTTATCGAGGATATGTTGTCGGAGATATTTTGTCGGGGATATTTTGTCGGAGATATTTCGTCGAGGATATTTTGTCGGGGATATTTTGTCGGAGATATTTTGTCGGAGATATTTTGTCGAGGATATTTTGTCGGAGATATTTTATCGAGGATATGTTGTCGGTGATATTTTGTCGGAGATTTTTTGTCGGAGATATTTTGTCGAAGATATTTTGTCGGAGATATTTTATCGAGGATATTTTGTCGGGGATATTTTGTCGGGGATATTTTGTCGGCGATATTTTGTCGGGGATATTTTGACGGGGATATTTTGTCGGAGTACATTATCGGGGATATTTTTCTGGGGATATTTTGTCGGGGTACATTATCGGGGATATTTTCCTGGGGATATTTTGTCGGGGATATTTTGTCGGGCATATTTTGTCGTGGATATTTAGTCGAAGATATTTTGTCGAAGATATTTTGTCGTGAATATTTTGTCGCGGGATGAAAAGTCGCGGAACCATTTCTGTGTGCATAATTTATTAGCAAAAAAGCTTCTTACTTTTTATTTCGTACATGACTCTTTCGAGAATATTTTCTTTGCAGCATTACCTTACCAGGAAAGACAGGAAAGCTTGAACTTTTATTTCAGTATACATTTCAAAGACCACCTCGGAATATTCAGAGTTAATAGGAGTAAGTTAATTTAATGTTGTTCGTGGGAAGAATTTTGAAAAGCTCATTATTTTTAGACATAACAAAATTACTGTACTTACTTTCAGTCGAAAGCTTTTTTCATGTCACGCAATGAAATTACGTGTTAATTTGAACCCACTTTAAAAAATTGTATTTTTTTTAAATCCCTGTGGAAAATAATTCTTGGGGAGTGCAGGAAAATATTTTTTTTTTTTTTCAGTCAACATGACGTAAATGTCTGAGATATATTTATTTTTTTAAATCCCTAAGAGGGCATTACCAGAGAAAACCAGAAATATGTCATTTTCAAATCAGATTTTAGACGTATTGACTCTTTTTCACAAAAAATATAAATGGATTTCGAAAGATTGTTCTTTTATCTAGCATTCGCATGTAATAAATTTTGAGAAAATTTTTTAATTTTTAGTATAATAAGGTTTATTCCATAGGTCGTTGGCAGATTTGTTAAATTTTCAAAAAAGATTTTTTATCATACCACACCCATTTCAAATAATATAATCATGCAGTAAAATAAATCAATATATTATCTAGCAAACGCATGTTTTAGAATTTTTATTTTCGTTTCAATAAAATCATTAAAAAATATGTACGTACATGTGTTTCTTGACGAAAATTGGTCCATTTGTGTATTTATTTGCGCACTTACAAACTAATATATTTCAGATTTTTTTTACATTCTTATTAAATGTAGACATTATTGAAAAATGATAAACACTTATAATCAAAAAATAATTACATAAAGTACATTATTTTAATAGTTTTATCATCACGCCTTTCAGCATTTTTGGATGAAGGTATAAATTAAAGCTAATTTGGATTGAAATAAATTCGATATTGAGTTATAATTTAAAAAAGCTGGTACGGAGAATAATTAATCTTTCTCATTGTAACCGCCCTGCACGATCGTAAGAACAACTTTCGACGAAATGTGGATTTTCGTCCGCTGGCTGGTTAAACGTTCTTAATTTATTATCTACTAGCTGTCCTGGAGAACTTCGTACACCCTCAGAATCAATAAATGATGTGTTAACTTATTAGGTGAATTAAATTCAGTTTTTGTTGAAAATTACACAATGAAACAATTATCGATGCGCAACTGTCCGTGTTTTATTTTTGTCAGTATCAGAGATGGCGATGGCGTTGGCGTTTAGGTACTTACAAATATTGCGTTTCATTTTGTGTGAGGGAAATTTATTATAATTATTGTATTTTCCTATGGAGGGGTGCAGACATACGTTCACCGTTTGTCTCATTTTCAACTATCGACATTTAACGTGTAAGAAAGAGAGGCACCATTATATGTTTAAGTACAAAATCAAAACAATCAGCGCATTGATATTCGTCATTTTTGAATTTTAGGAATTCACTCACTATTCTGCTTGCAGCTCTATCAAAAGATGAGAATTCGTTCCATACAAAATGTATGAGGAAAAGAATTTTCTGCATAATTTTTTTTTTGTGAATTTTTCCAATGTTTTAATAGCTATTCTGCTATTCGGGGCGGAGACAAATCCAACAAATCAAAGATTATAAAAATCGGACCAGCCGTACTTGAGTTATAAATGGTGTGACTTTGTTTTATATATTAAGGATTTTATAGGTGTGATACAATAAAAATATGTTATAATTTCAATATGCGTAAGTGTACAGTAAAAATAGTGTCATTTATATATTGAAATTAATTTTTGGATGGCTGATTAATAATTAATTTACAAGAATTATAGTACCTCCAAGATTTAATTAAAAAAAATAATATTTGGGAAGGTAGAAAGGTACCAAAGTACAAAAAAGGGTGTGAAGTTTATTTGAAGAGTAATTAAATACATCTATTGCCTTAGATTTTCATTCAATATTACGATTCCTCTTATAATGCTTTGCTGTGGTAGAATTTCTGTTCTTTTTTTTAACATTAGCTCC
Source organism: Limnephilus marmoratus (assembly GCA_917880885.1). NCBI lineage: Eukaryota > Metazoa > Arthropoda > Insecta > Trichoptera > Limnephilidae > Limnephilus > Limnephilus marmoratus. The sequence goes on from OU862928.1 coordinate 42,404,798, forward strand.
ACACAGAAGGCCCTAAGAAAATTAATTCCCCCTCGGTTCTATACATCTTTAGGGATGCTGAGTGGAGGGTCTTTTTAGGTTAGGAAGGAAGGAAGTTCTGGGAAGGAAAATAGTTTGAGTGGTGGGTAGGAATCTTAGGGTCAGTGTGTCCAGGAGTAACGGACTTATGAATTCATCCATCCCACTCAACTAATCTCTCCCGATCTGGCCTTCCACGCAGCACGTGGGCAGATGCATCGGCCGCCAAGACCTGGAGAAACTTGATCCCATGAACCCGGACACTCCTTGTAAGTCACCAAATGTGACCTAGGGCAGGGGTGTCTGTTATTCCTGGTTCCTGGGGCGGCGGTACCCATAACCACCTCCCAAATTATGTTCTGCCGTGTGGTATTTTAAGCCCGGCATTCCGAATTTCTCCCGATTTATAAAATATTTCCCTTTAAGAATTTAAGTTCCTTCAAAAATAAACCAAACCCTCATACATGTGTTTTTAATTCCCAAAACTTCCTTCCCTTTCATTTTCCTATGAAGACCCTCTACATACCATCCCCAAAGATGAAATAGGCCCTAATGGATTTTTTTTCCTCAGGGAGTTGTGGAGTTGTTTTTTAATTTTTATCTGACTATTCCGATTAAGTCACTAAACACGGCTAATTTCCATTTCAAACAAAAATGTTTTGATTCGAAATGGTGGTTTTTCACTAGGGCGATGCTAAGAGTACCTACCACATAAGTTGAGTATAGAGAACTCCAGTACAATTTTTAATTTTTTTTAATGAATAATGTTCTTCTAACTTAAATAACTGCATTTTTTTTTAGAGTTAGTTTTAATAGTTAAAATAATTATCAAAGTTTTAATTTTTCAAGATCCCCCGAAAACCACCGTATGTATGGTGAATCATGTGACGTCATCACTCCTGGAAAGTTACTATAGGATCGGGAAATTAGCTGATCAATTGCCGCCATTTTGAATTTCATTTTTAGAAGTATTCTCCCTAGAAGTAGCATTACTATTTTTTGTGCAGTAGTTTTTGAATATTTTCAATAATAGAGATAAACTAATAAGAGATACTCGTACCTTTATTTTTGAAACATTCTTTAGACCTAAATAATGTTTCATTAAACGCAACAACTAAATCTCTGTAAACAGTACGTAAATAAACAAATAAATTAATACGATTGCTTGTGTCATACCTACATTCCCATACATTTCCCATACAATGATTTTACGGTGACGTCACGACACGAGTAACAGTGACGTCACCACTAAACATAGTAAACATTTCAATAATGCCAACTTGACGGCGTGTTTCAACGACCCGATTAAAAATGGACTTTTTAATAAGTTTTTGAAAACTCTACGTTTAATATTATTAAATAAAACTTATATATTCAAAATCAGCGTTTATTGGTCTGTATGAACATATTTTTTAAAAGCCATAATTAATATTTTTCACTGGAGTTTTTATTAATGCAAACTTATTATTATTCAAAACAAGCAGCTAGCATTCTATTGTTAATTTTGAGTATATATCACTAAATATTTTCTTTCTGTGCTTAGGTTACATTATAAAACCCAATTTTTTTCTATTCCACTTGTTTTCTCTTGCTTATCAAAATATATTTAACTTTGCTTTCCCCGTCAAATTATGAAAATGGTTCTGCAAAAAGTCCCCTCTAATGAAATAGGCAAAAAACGTAAAAGGTCAAATAGTAAGAATCAAGACCGGCTATGTTTTTTGCTGTTATCAGTTTATCTTTCGATGAGATTGTGGGTTTTTGCTTCGGTTTGATATTCTATCAAGAAGGAAGGGGATAAATAGGGGAGTGGACGGGAGATGAGTAGGAGGTAGGTCGCTTTGGCTATTACAGTTTTGTATTGTGTATGTTAGATCGATTCGTGCAAGCGAAAGAAGCTATGAAATGTGAGTGCGTGGTTAGTTCGACTTTCTTTGTTATTACAATAAACTATTAACAGAAATACTCCTCCGAGCTGAGACGGTATCCATGGTCGAGGGATAAGGCTCTTGACTCGCAATTCGAAAATCGCGGGATCGAATTCCGGTGTGGGAAAATAAATATTATATGATTCATTTGTGTTATTTCACAATTTCCCAGGTACCCAAACCCGCCTTCCAATTTGGGAGACGCGTATGGATACCGTCGCCCCGGGAACCGTTTTTTGGATAATCAACACCTCTGCTATATACGTTTTAAGATTTAAGATCCGAAACGTTGGCTAAAGAGGGAGGTAGCGCAACACGGCATAATACCCCAAAAACAAATAACGAAAAATCTCTGCTGTAGGTCACCCCAAATGGTTCGCTACGTTTAGTGACTTAGCAGGAATGCCCGGGTTCATGGGGTCAGGTTTGTCCAGGTCTTGGCGGCCGATGCATCTACCCACGTGCTGCGTGGAAGGTCAGATCGGGAGAGATTGGTTGAGAGAGTCCCTTTGACTTCTCCAGCCATTCTCTCTCGGAACATCGCCTTGCACCGCAGTGGGAGGGACGGATTTATACTCCGTCTCTCCTGGACATACTGACCACCAGATTTCTACTCACCCCTAATACCATTTTCCTTCCCAGAACTTCCTCTCATTCCTTTCCTAAAAATACCCTCAAAGCATGCTCAAAGATGACATAGGCTTTGAGGGGAATTAATTTTATCAGGGCCTCCCATGTAGAGCTAATGTAAAAACAAAATCAATTTAATAAAAATAATTCATTTAAAATAATATATAGTATATTTGCGGCACGTTCCAGAGCGGAAGATACTTCAGTATCGCCCTTCTCTGCCCCATCTCCTTCCCCTCCACACTAACTACAGTCTCACAAAATACCCCGATTGGGGATGCCATAATCTCACTGGCTCCAGACAGGAGCAGCTGGGACTCTTGTTATTCACATTAAAAGTGGTTGTGAATTTCTGACCGGTGATAAATCTAAGATATTGAAATATAAATGAGGATTTTTTGTTTTGTATAACTGTTTAAATTTTTGGTTTTATTTAATTGATTTAAATAGAGCGTCTCTTCCACATAAGTTTTAGTTTGATTTAACATCTGAAAAATATGTTATTTGGTTGTTACATTTCAACATAACGAACGTCGGTTGTAACGAACGAGAACAAAATAAGTTTCAAATTCTCCAAAACAGGGCAATGAGAATAATATTACGGCGGAATAGATTTTCAAAAGTAAACAAAATGTTAAAGGAACTGAATTGGCTAACCGTGAAACAGATGCTGACCTTGAATACGGTGATATTTATACATAAAATAATTAACAACATTTTACCAAAATACGTTTCAAATAAAATTGTATTCAACAAGGACATTCACAGACATAACACAAGAACATGCAAAGAAATCAGGCTTCAAAAAAAGGATAAGGCGAATACGCAGAACAGTTTGCTTTACAAGGGGATGAAGTTGTATAACAAGCTACCAGAGACTTTGAAGTCCACACCAATTGGAAAGTTCAAGACGTATTGTAGGAGCTACATAAAATTTAGTTTGCAATATGAAATATTATAATTAATTAGAAATTTGTAAACTTAAATGTACAAATTACTAAAATAAAATTAATAAATAAATAATAAAATAAAAATTAACTCTTAACACCACTTGTGGGGGAGCAGAGTCCCCCACCGAGCAGGTTATCGAAAATATTTATTTTATTTTAAGCCTTAAGCGCTTGCGGCTTCATATATTCCTGGGTTGGATAATGCAAATCTTAGTGACACTATCTTTAATGCATATTCTGTCAAAAACAGGTAAAAATGGGGGAAAACACCGCCATCGTGGTCATGAGTTCGAGGACATAACATTAATTTGCTTTTGCCTGATCTAAGAGGTTCTGCTCGATTAGAAAATGAGATGATTCGGCTTGAAATTCCTATAAATGTCACATGTTTGTGTAAAAAATGTAAAACACTGGTTTTCTTGGATTAATTATAACATGTCTTTCATTAATTTTAAATAAATAAATCCCAAAAAGGGCTTATTTCTATTTTTATGAAGCATAAATTCACGGGGGACCTACATCCCCCACAAGCCACAAGTGAATTTGTTTAGGCTGAAAACAGCGAGAATTGCTAAGGGTTAAATAAAACCTTCCATGCTTACAAGACGCCAAAAAACAAAGTTGAAATATAAAATTACCTTAGAATATGACGTAGAATCATTTTTTTCGGAAAGTGGCCCTAACTTTTGGATGGAGTGCTTTTTAATATTAAATGTACTAAACTTTCAACCTTTTAATGTCGTGATTTCAGCAATTTAAACAACTTGTCACTTTGGTTGGACAGAGTTCTAACTTCACTTCATCTTATTCTGAGAAATGAAGTGCTAAAGTTTGTGAAACGCATGTATCTTTTCTCGGGAGATTTTTCCAACGTAGTTGAGTGTTTCAGGCTAATAATTATTACTTTTAATAATTGTTACCCTTTGTGCTATGCATAAAAATCTTGTCTTAAACATTAGTTTATCAATTAAAAAATAATAATTAATATTTGACGAGTTAAAGTATTTCAACAAAAAATGTAGTCATAATTTGTCTCGACGCCACCTAGTGGGAGATTTGGCTCTTACAATGCATTTCTCATATAAAATAAAGTTCGTTATTTGCAGGTGGAAAAATGTAATAAGCAGTAATTGTTGAATGAAACTGAATTATTTGGCGGGCATGAGATAAGCCGACGTAGCTCAGTGGATAAGAGCAGTTGGCCAGAAATCAGAAGGACAGGAGGATTTCGCATTATCTGTATAAACATATGTAATATGTATTTAATATCTATTTACGCATTTCTGATTTTGGAATTGAATCTTGTTTAAAGTATTTTGGTTTTACATGTTTTAATATTTCATTAATTAAATGAAGACAATATTAGCGAAACTCAATCGAAAATCTAGAAACAGAAAAGTCAGAAAAAGATATTTGCACCTCTGGAACTCGAACACAGGACCTTTTGCTTTCTGGGCAAATACGCTAACCACTGCGCCAAGGTGTCGACATCCGATTCGGTCATCTTTAACTGTATCATACTTCGACTAAAAACCACCCACATTATGATACGTTTTCACGTCTGCCCTAATGATGGATACTGTAACGCTGTCCGACACATTGACTAAAGAAGGAGGTAACGCAACACGGCATAACACCCCAAAAAAAACAACGAAAACACCCACATTATCTTCATTGTTCCTAATGCATATTTTATTGGCTGCAATCTTTTGTGTGATTTAATATTTATCCTGGACACTGACTCCCTGGTTATTCCTACCCACCCCACATATATTTTTCCTTCCAAGAATTTCCTCTCCTTCCTTTCCTTAAAAAGATCCTCAACAAAGAATCCCCTAAGATGACATAGAACCTAAGAAAAAATATTTTCTTTAGGGCCTCCTGTGTGGAGCTAACGTGAAAAAAAACAAAAACTTATTCATTGGCGATCTGCAGTCATTCTGTGGAACGATGATAAATTACCGAAAGTTAACCTAGCAATTCTTATCGGCCAACCGTGATAGGGAATCTGGTCCAAAAGATATCACATCATTAGCTATATACAGGGTGTCCGGGGGTAAAGTGCATTAACTTCGGGAGGTGATTCTACATGATGGTAGGAGTAAAAAAGATTTACAACTTTTTCCAAAATTCCAACATATTTTCCCACATAAAAAGACGTACCTAATAAAAATCTCTAGTGTGAGGTACGATCTTACATGCTGAGAGCCTGCCGGGCGCTCGACTCGATTGTGATTGGCCCGCATCGTAACAGCGGAAAATAATAAATCTGGCCGCACACGCCGGACTAATTTTATCTTTTTGCCTCAAAACTACCCCTAAAAGTTGGAATTTCGAAAAAAGTTATTCATCTTTTTTACTTCTACTATCATGTAGAATCACCTCCCAAAGTTAATGCACTTTACCCCCGGACACCCTGTATAGCAAGTCAGCAAATACCTTTATTACGGGTAACAGACATTCATAAATTTGCTCATAGGTAATGATACATAAAATTGAAGTACCTGAGCGGATTTATTTATGAATTTATAACTGAAGGTAAATTTTGCAACCCTTGTACTGGGGTTCGTGGCACGTAACCATTATTTGAACCCCTCAATCTCAAAGGTGGGAGTTGAAATTGATTAATCATGAAGATTTGACCAACGCTTTTTTACATTAACTCAACACGGGAGGCCCTGAGGAAAATAATTTACCTCCGGGCCTGTCATCCGACATGCTGTGTGGAGGGTCTTTTTGAGGGGAGGGAGGAATGAACATTGGTCTTGAAGAGGCCCATTTTGTAGGAAGGAGGAAACACAGAGGCCGGCAAATCATTCCACAGCCGGGATGTTGAATATAAGAACGAATCGAAGAAGTGACCCGATCTCATGTGACAAATGTCAACCGTGTACATATGTTGGGCACGCGTTTGGCGTGTTTCCCGACTATGTACCGGTGCCAATGGAGCCAATGACGCTAGTTCCTCGGAGCATCTTTCATTGTAATACCGTTAGAAAAAGGATAGAATTTCCACTATCTACATTCCCGTGATCTAAAGATTGCAATCCGTCTGTTAAGATGGGAGAATCTATCAAACGGACCACCCGTTTTGGCAGAGTCGAGGGTATTTTTTTAGGTATTTTGGAGCTCCAGATCAGAGGTGGCTGCCAAATTCAACCGTGGGGCGCACTCGTGATTTGTACAGGGTTGCAGTTGTGAACCTACTATTAAATTATCTGCGAGCCCTGTACAGTACGCTCAGTTTTTGGGAGGCTAACTTTACTCCGGCTTCGAAAAATACAAGTGTGCAGTTCACACGTGGTAGTAGTTAAACCTTCAGAAAACTAAAGTAGACAATAGTGGGGAGGCTATGAAGCACCGCACAAAGAGAAGACCGATTATACAGCAAATTCGTACTACTAGAGTTGGCTCTAGTCTGAACGTTATGGCAATTCATACTAAATCTTCTTTTGGTCAAAGAAATTATTTTTATCAGGCTCCACTCATATTTAATAGCCTTCTAGAACATATTAAGTCATCCTTAATTCCTTGAGCACTTATAAAAAGACTGTTAGTTATTATCTAAATTAATATCGTACTATTTTAATATAATAATTATGTACATATTTCTCATCTTAATTCTTTTTAAATGAACATATTTTTCTAAAAATTAAATCTCAACATTATGGTCACCCTTCATGTTTTCATTGTAATGTACTATCGCCTTTAGCTTAGTAGGTACTCATTATAATCATCATCATTATTATTATCATTACGTAGTATAAAATGAAGTCACTCAAAATTTATGTGCGCGTTAATCTTTTAAACTACGCAACGGATTTTCATACGGTGCAGCACCAATAGATAGAGTGATTGAAGAGGAATGTTTATATGTATAACACATGTAAATTATATTAGAGAAAAGCCGAGAAATTCAAAGAAAACATATTTTTGTGCGATTTAAAACGTCTGGCGGGCCGTACTATAGTCAATTTTAAAATTCGATCTACTGAAGAAATTGGAAAATAGATGTCCTAGAGTAAGTAGGTATTTGATTTTCCCTTTTCAAATATACAGTGTTGCAGCAAGCATTGCATAATCAGTGACGAGTTAATTAGTTTATATGTATAATACATGCTTATTATATTAGAGAAAAGCCGATAAATTCAAATATTCAATTCAGGCAGCGGGCAGCGGGTAGCTGGCAAGCGGGTGGTGTGGATTTTATAAAGATTAGGTAATGGCATTGTGTTTCGTTTGCCACAGCAACGTGTGGCCGGGTCTGCTAGTAAATTATAAGAAACATACAACAATATACTTACGTTACGTAACAATATAATACTTACGTTATATTAGACATGGTTAATGTTGCAATTTTGTAAACCTCTGATCACCTTACTTTAAAATTTTTGTTATTTATATTTTTATATCATGTATGTATTTTTTTATCGTAACTTATCGTTATTATATCTTACTGTAATTTAAGTTTTTGTTGCTTATATTTCTATTTAACTAATGTACTTTTTTATTTCTATTGTAATTTTATTTATATTATTTCCTTCTCATGTTAAAGATGTACTGCCTTTATTTATTTATGTAAAAGCCCTCTGGGCGTATAATAAAACAAATAAATAAATAAATATTGTTCTTCAATAACTATATTAATTTTGTGTTATTTTATTAAATTGTAGAGTTGTTAACCTCAACACAACACAAGCTTGACCTAGTGAGGTTATAAACTGAATTGTAAAAATTATACCTAGGTACCATGTAAAGAAACAAATAAACAATTTTTTTTTAAATAAAACTATCTCATTCTCTCGTAGGCTATATCCTATTATAGATGTTTGTCTTTGTTTCTTTTTAGCGTGGCTATTTTTCGTTTCATCGAATTTCAAATCACAACGGTGTCAAAGAAATTTTCACTTCGAAAAATATTTCTCTTTTACGTACTATCCAATCCCAATTTCTTTTTCAGAACATCAACTTTCCTGATGTAGCGGGGGAAACACAACCTGCACGTTGTATAACTCTTGTTCAACAGCAAACTCAACTGCCCACAGCCAATCTGATAATGGAATTGTAAAGTAAAAGGAGCGAGTAAAGGAGATAGGAGAAAGGACAAAGGATTGTTGGAAGAAAAGTGTACAGAAAAATAAATCGATTTATATATGGGTGTGTTAGATTTCTGTAATAAAGCCTTATTCGCACAATGAGTAAATTATTGTGGCGCAAAGCAATTTTCACAACAAATGGCTTCTATAAACTCTCTACAATACATGGAGAAAAATGTATCGCTAATTTATTAAGAACTTTCTTCAAATTATTGGAAATTCTGGTTAAAAACGGGATTGCAGGTAACAATTATTTGGAAGGCGCTATGGGTACCATTTATTTGATAACCAACACCTCTGCGATTGATCACCCCAAGTGGTTCGCTACGTTTGATGTCTTAGCAGGAGTGCTTGGTTCATGGGACGCGGTTTGGCCGGGTCTTGGCGGCGGATGCGTCTACCCACCGAATGCGTGGCCAGGCTGGTTGAGGGAGATCTTTTGACCTCTCCTATAGGGCTCTCTCGGAGCATCACCTTGCACCGCAGTGGGAGGGATGGATTCATTCGTCTACTACCCACTACCCACCCCTCATATATTTTTCCTTTTCGAAAATCTTAACAGAAAAGTCAGAACATTGGTCCTTGGTTCGAGTCCCAGATGTGACCATATCTTTTTATGATTTTCTTTTTCAGATTTTCGATTGAGTTTCGCTAATATTGTCTTCCTTAAATTAAAGGCGTTTTTGCCTCAAATCCGAAATTAATTTTGTATACAAAGGGCCGCGCAGCAGTTCTCCTTAAAATTCTTCATCTGGTTGAAAATCCATGTTAAAAACGTAAGCGTCACATATACTTGAAGTACGTGAGACAGCTTGCTTCTCACGAAAAAACGTCTATCGCTCTATGTAAATGGCCAAGTGCCAACTATTGCGCAATAAAAGTGCCGGCGCCGACAATTTGCCTCCCTTGCGAATCTAACTGCACAGGGCAAAAGAAGCAAAACTTACTAATCACGTTTGTGTAACTGAGACAGTGCAATAGTAGTTACAAGAGTGGGTGTAGGGTGCGAGGTATGGGTGGGGTAGGGTTGATGAGGGGGGTGAATGAGCGAGGAGGAGGCTACATCCCTGTAATTATCTTTTAATTAAACTCTCTCCCTGTCTGCGCTCTAAACTACGCCCTAATAGATCGATTCGGAATGAGGGATGTCGTTGGAAAAGAGCACATGTCCAAAATGCAAAAAAAACTGAAGCGATAACGCAAAATAAACAAATTTTCTCGATTGCTCAAGATTTCCCAAAAGGTCATTTTTTTTAATTTTTCGCCAACATTAAAAAGTTAATGAATTTAATGTTTCAAAGACACAATCTTGTCTGATTACGTCTAAAAGGGATCGAAATGAAAATCTAGTCTTTTTCAACGGAAGCAATCTTCCGAACAGTCCCTCCATTGGTATGCTTGGTGTAACCCTAAGTGACCAGCTCAGGTATGGGGGCTCCATCGAAGCCAGAGTAAAGTTAGCCTCCCAAAAACTGGGCGTACTGTACAGGGCCCGCAGATACTTTAATAGTACACAACTGCTAACCCTGTATAAATCACAAGTACGCCCCACGGTTGAATTTGGCAGCCATCTCTGGTCTCGAGCTCCAAAATACCTGAAAAATACCCTCGACTCTGTGCAGAAACGGGCGGTCCGTTTGATAGATTCTCCCATCTTAACAGGCGGATTGCAATCTTTAGAGCTCAGGCGTCGGGTGGGAATGCTATCCTTGTTCTACCGGTATTACAATGGAAGATGCTCCGAGGAACTAGCATCATTGATCCCTTCGGCACCGGTGCATAGTCGGGAAACACGCCAAACGCGTGCCCAACATTTGTACACGGTTGACAATTGTCACATGAGAACGGGTCGTTTCTTCGACTCGTTCTTGTGTTCAACAGCTCGGCTGTGGAATGATTTGCCGGCCTCTGTGTTTCCTCCTTCCTACAACATGGGTCTCTTCAAGACCAATGTTCATTCCTTCCTCTCCTCAAAAAGACCCTCCACACAGCATCCCAGATGACATAGACCCTGAGAGAAATTATTTTCCTCAGGGCCTCCTGTGTGGAGTTAATATAAAAAAAAAATCATACATTCAAATTTTAACATAAAGACATAATAAATTTATTTTTGTGCTATATAGCCAATGAATTAACCTGTATTTTACCGTTTATCTCATATTTGTAGGATTTATAAAAAAAATCGTAAAGTTTATAATCGCGCGAATCCTGCGTGTTTTTTTACTTGAAACTGCCGTGAAAGGTACTTATTCGAGTCAACATAGAATATTTTCGATTTCTGTATGTTGTCTGTAGTATACGTGATAATGAAAGGTGCATATCTATAGAAAATGGACTTATCAGTGAACTGCTGATTGAAAATTCGGTGGGAAAAAAGTATTTTAAAAACTTATTTTTAACATTGTTCTAAAATAGTCTACGAAGTTCGGATTTGCGACATCTGTGGTCAAAATAGATAAAGCACTTCAATAGCTTAGTTTTAAAATAAATGGCTGGCCATGGAAATGTTTTAAATAATTACAATAAATGTTTTACGAATGGTAGGAAAATTTGGTCCATTTTGGACCGCTATCAATGGCAGAAAAACAAAATGGTCCAATGGATTTTTTAATCGTTTTATGCTATCACTCTTCAGATACAAAAATAAATTGATTATTGTTGATAGGCACTGATTTTTATTTTAAAGAAATTAACTAACTAACCATTGCGCCGTTTCCCTGCAGGGGTAGGCAAAGGGGACGGACCGCCAAACGATTCGGTCTTGGCACCACTCCTTGCCTCGTTCACATTCATATATTGTCTCATGCATGCTCTTCTATTATTCTGAGTCTTAACATGGCCCGACTCAAATATCTGATACACTTGTTCGTGCCATGTCTTCCTCGGACGTTCCGGACTTCTTCTACCACTCATATTTGCGACATATAATCTCTTTCTTTTTACATTAGCTCCACTCACGATGCCCTGAGGAAAATAAATTCCCTCAAGGCCTATGTCATCATAGGGGATACTGTGTTGAGGGTATTTTTAAGAAAGGGAAGGAAAGGAAGTTATTGTAAGAAAAAAGGTACGAGGGGTGGGTAGGAATGTAGGGGTTAGTATTCCAGGAGTGAACGACTTATAAACACCCCTCCAACTGCGGTGCAAGACGATGGTTCGAGAGAGTCCAGCTGAAAAAGTCAAAAGGCCTACCTCAACCAGTCTCTCTTAATCCGGCCCGCCACGCAGTATATGGGCAGACGCATCCGCCGCCAAGACCTGGATAAACCTCATCCCATGAACCCGGGTACCTCTGCTAAGTCACCAAACGTAGCAAACCACTCGGGGTGACCTCTTTACATTCCTTTCCTCGTTCATTCGCTCTACATGCCCAAACCATCTGAGCGTCCCATTCTTAATCTTAAAAATTACTCTTTCATCAGCCTTGCATTCTTTGCGGATGTCTACGTATCTCACACGATCATATATGATGGTTTTACCACACATACGCCTCAGGGATCCCATTTCTATGGCAGTCAGCAAAGATATTGAAATATAAGAGATGTGCTATCGACAGTTTTTACTGGTTGGGACTGTGCTTCCTGGTGTCGCCGATATAGCTAACCAATTAATAAACAAACTAAATGAACGAATAATCATCGAACAAACTAAACGAAAGTTAAACTAAATTTAAATAAATTCTTCCCGTATTCAAACTATATTGTTAACCAAAAAAAATACTCCTCAAAAATCCATCAAATCCCCAAAGTTTCATCGCACTAGGATGAATGGTTTAGGAATGTATCTCATAAATATACATATTATATTATAAGCATATTTTAATTTTCATATATATAGATTTGTTTCGTTTTGTTCGTTTGTCATCATTGCAACACCGGATTTTCAATAATAATACTGGGTTTTTGAATCGAAAACAGTCGTGCTGTTTGGCCACTAATCTTTTGAATTTCGATTGCATTATTTGGCAAGAGATGGCGCCATGTCCATTTGTATATGATTTGTGATGCGATTAATTAATATCAACGATTGTAACTATACTAGATGTGCTTTCCAATAAAATTTATTTACAGACTAAAATTTTACGTACAGTTTTACTACCAAATTTGACGGGTTGATGGGGTTTGTCCGAGTCTTGGCGGTGGATGCGTCTGCCTACCAACTGCGTGGCAGGCCGAATAGGGAGAGACTTGTTGAGGGAGACCTTTTGACCTCTTTAACAGGACTCTCTCGGAACATCAGTGTGAGGCATGGTGTCATACCTCAGTGACTCCTGGAAATCTCTCTCATATCTTTTTCTTTCCCAAAACTTAATTACTTTCCGTTACTAAAAGATTCTCCACACAGCTTCCCCAAAGATGAGAGGATTGAGGGCAATTATTTTCCTCAAGGCCTCCTGTATGGAGCTAATGTAAAAAAAAAAAACAAATACTTTTTTACGGAAGTTTTGGCAATCTACTTAAGAACCTTCCAGGAAAGGAAAGCAGGAATACGCAAGTAAATTATAATTCTTCTTGGTTGTGGAGAGGGTGAGGTATTTCTACCCCTAATCTGCTAGGCGCTTCCAAAGTTTTGCGAACTTTGCATTACATTTTATATGGGTGGATATTTACCTCCAAAATAAAAATGTTTATTTGTTAAGTTATTTGCCTGTAGCCGTTTCTCTTTGTGTGTTTGAATTTTTCTTTTTATGTCTCTCTGTACAGGAAGATGTTTTAAAAACTCCTACGATATAGGTCTTATTTCAGTCACCTATCGACAAATTCAGATATCATGTTTTCATTAAACATATGTTTGTTTTATTAATGACTTCCTCACTGAGGATTTCTGTTCTGACTTTGTCATGTTGGTGTTAAATCATATTTTTGTCAATTTATTTATACAAACGACATTTTTATAAATAAAATGACAAAAATTTGTCGTTTGTTGATCTCGTATTATGAGTGTTGATTTCCTCTATTTCGATTGTCGATTTCTTCATCTTCATGTTTGTTGACCGAAGATTGTTATGATGGTGTTAAATAAATTTTATGATTTCCTCATCTTCATGTTTCCTTAAACAAATTTTGGTTTTGTTTTCATTCCACGATATTTGGAAAGGCATTGTGTAATTTTGTTACATAGAATTTATGGTCCAAAAGACATGCTTAATTTTTTAATATTGCATAATGTCAGTAGGTTTGAGGTTTTGGTCCTTATAGCGGAAGTGTGTTGGTTAGTAAAGTAGGTTAATAAGTTTTAGATGTTTTATGATATCTGGATCATTTTGTTGTACAGGAAGTTGCGTTGTTAAGTATACACGAAACCAGTTAGAATTTCAACTATGATCCATGGGGTAAGAACACCCAACCGAATTAAATCACTTTTTTATTTGATCGTTGCCTCAATTGCCAAGTATTTGACCTGTATAATAAATTCCCTGATAGAGAAGACTGCTCCACACCTCGCGGTCCTGCGCTGTATGGAGAACCAAGGATATTGACCGTCGCGATTTTATTCCTCTACTTTTCCTTCCAAACACTTTGCAAGTGACCAGGATCGACTTCTCAGTTTAGCGAGTAACGTATCCAAAGTATCTCAGGATAACTTGTAGACAGACAATTGACGGAATATTATGGATGCCGAGCTCTTCCAGAGTTGATATATTAGTGCGCCTGGCTGTTTTGCGCATTTTTCTCTTCTACTTCTTCTTGTGCGGTGTCCCGTGCCCTGGACGTTGGCTATCATGTTGGCTATCTTTGTTTACTGCGGCCTACAGTAGACTGTCATCGGCTCTACGTAAACTGGCCAAACCAATGTCTCAGGTTTTTCAGTCATGAGGTTCTCCTTCTTCCAGGGCCCCGTCTTCCGGCAATCTTTCCTGCATTTTGAGATTTTTCTCTAGCGCCACATTTCGAGGGCGTCTATATTATTTTCCGGCTGTAACGGCCGTCGTTCCTAATCCTATTGATCAATTATTGAGACGAAATTTTGGCTCGACGCTCCTCAAATGCGCTCTTTCCAACGCAACTCGCGTTCCGAAACAAATCACTTATCTGATCAGAGACTCAGATTGATCGATCGAAAAAATGGGCGAGTCTCATATTGGCAATCGTCGTTGGTTCTCTGTACTCTAAATCTTTGCATTTTGCTCATGACGCTTTACACCCTGTTTCATGGCTTCTTTTCACTTGTAATACCACCGTATAATAGACAGATTTAAATTGCTTTAACGTACGACCCGAGAACGTTTAATAAAAATGACATGCTGTTTATGAATCGAAAAAGGACTATCTAGGGCAAATTAAGGGAATCGATACCTCTGCTACATTACAGCCTGTTAGGTGTCAGGTATCTGCTAATAACTGCAGCGAGGTGCGCGCAAATTAAACAACCGTGTCGAATAACAAAACCAACGCGAACAGCTCACATGATGGGTAATTGGTTTCAAGCCAGGCTTCTCTCACTTCAGCAATTATTACTAAATTACATCATATAGAAATATAGTACCAGATAATATAGAAATATAAAACTGATGAAATGAACCATAGCAGTATAGAAAGTATAGCTTATATATTTAGTTTAGTTGAGCCAAGAAGCGAAGCTAGCAGTCTACAGTGGAGTGTTTGTACCTATTTTTTTTGTATTTCTTCGGTATTAACTATGTAACAATTTCTAGACATTTTGTTTTGAAGAGTTTTAAATTTCAATGCACATTTGGTACTTTACATTTTAAATTTTCTGCTTGCGGCTTCGACACATCCGTGTCATTAGTGTGCTGGTGAATGACACGGATGTGTCGAAACCGATAGCCGAAAATTCAAAATATAAAATAACAAATGAACGTTAAGATGACAATATACCCTAAAATATACTTAGAATCTTAACGACGTAAGTAAAGAAACCGTATATACAAATTGCTACTCGCGACCCGTGCACTGGACGGACCTACTACGGAATTTGCTGTATCAAAGAAAAGAAGAAGAAGACAAATAATGTGGGAATCTTAACGACGTAAGTGAAGAAAGCGTGTAAACAATTATACGCCGCGCCACGGCGTATTGTTCGAACGTACGGTCGAATTCACCCAAGCAGGCCTGGAGATTCGACCTTTCGGCTGCGTTCATTTTAATTAATTCTGAAGAACGTGCTACAAATATTTAAAATGTGTCTCCATGTTGTCCTCCCGAAATTATTAATTCATCGTCTAGAAAAATAAAATCTGGTGCTTACCGCTAACTTTATAGTTGAAAAACGGGTTATAAAGTTTTGAAATCGTTGTACGTAAAATATATAAATGGTAAGGTACTGTTTTTATTAATCTAATATATAAATAACTCACATTTCTTGTGCGACATGGAAATAAAAAAGTTATTATAGTTACGGATTCGCCGCAAATGATTAAAATGTGAAGCCAATAGTATATGCGTTAAGAAAAATGAAGATAGTGTGGGTGGTTCTTAGTCGAAGTATGATACAGTTAAAAGTGACCGAATTGGATATCGACACGGTGGCGCAGTGGTTAGCGCGTTCGCCCGGTAAGCGAGAGGTCCTGGGTTCGAGTCCCAGATGTGTCAATATCTTTTTCTGATTTTTCTGTTTTCAGATTTTCGATTGAGTTTCGCTTATATTGTCTTCATTTAATTAAATATTAAAATGTGAGTTTTGAGCGTACAAAAATTATTAGGATTGTGTACCGCCTTAAAATTAAAACTCTTCAAAACAAAATGTTTGTACCTACCCTGATGTATGGCAGTGAGGCATAGAACTGGCAGAGGAAAGATTGGAGGTGAAGACTGAATGGTGTACTAACCATTTATGATTGTAAGAGAAATATGGCATCCTAAATGGTGAGCTTTAGATTACTAAAAAACAGTGTGCAATATAGTAGTTATAAATGATGAATACTTGGAGCAGGTGGATGAGTTTGTGTATCTGAGTAGTAGGTTTACGAGATATGGGAAGGCTGATAGAGATATTGAAAGAAGGGCAAATGCAGGTCACTCCATTAGTGGAGGACTGAATGCCGTTGGCGCTAATAAAAAAACCTGTCAAAAGAAGCAAATCAACAGTCCACAATGGAGTGAAGCAGGGAACTGGCAGAGAAAAGATGAAAGTAAACTGAATGCTATTGAAATGAGATCCCTGAGGCGTGCGTGTGGTAAAACCATGTACGATCGTGTGAGAAATGTGGATAACCGCAAATAATGCAAGGCTGATGGAAGGTAATAAGTAAGATCAAACTAATTAGAACTAAACTTGAATATGGAAGCACTATTTGGAATCCACATTACTGCAAATATGAAAACATTGTAGAATCAGTTAAAAAAAATGCTAAGACTGTTATCTTTTATATGTCAATTACATGAACATCTTAGATCGTACGACTTGCGACTTGAATATTTCAAAATTGATACACTTAAAATCAGAAGGCAATTGACTGATCTAATATGTTAACATAAAATAATTCACGGCCATCTTGATACTTCATTGTGTCTTAGCAACATTGATATGAATGTTCCCAATTCCCATTGCTTAAGACGCCATAATATGTTTCACCTGAATACATTTAAAAACAATATCGCCTATTTTAGCCCTCTGACCCAAATGTGTCGACTGTATAATAAGATAGAGTGTGCTGAAGTAGATATTTTTGTCGATAATTTATATTGATTCAAAAAAAAATCTCTGCGATTGCTGAAAAATATGTGCTAAATTTATTTATTATGTATCATTTTTGTCTCTAATTATGACTCTTATCTTGCCTCTCTTTAATTGTTATTTGATTAAACTTTGATTTTTTTTTAAAATTCTATCAGCCTTACTAAAAAACCTAGTGAAAATTTTATTCAATTGACAAACGGCCGCGGATGTGAAAACATTACTAATTTAAAAAATGTTCATGGAAAAAAATACACTTGGTTTACACGGCCTGAGAGGGTAGTTTATCTCTGTTTTAGTAATGATATGTGAACGAAATTTGAAATTTTACCAAAGTATTTTGAATGTTCTATATATTTATTATTTTCGAAGGTGTCGTAAAAACAAATACCATTTATGAAAACTAGATAAAATTACCTTTTAGATTTGTGTAATTGAAATACGCTTTAGTTTTAAAAAACTGCCATATATTAAGATTCAAACGCGAAAAAAATGGAATTTTTATTTTACCAAAACATATTTGATGAAAGTGTACAGAAATTTATAAAAAAACAAAATTTAAAAAATACAGACCTTTTATATAATGAATTTGGAACGAAACTGTAACCTCACTTTTTCCTCGTGCATACAATAAAATAGTAATAAAAAATTTCAAATTTTTTTTTATTGCCAAAAAACTAACCTAAAAAATGATAATGACTTTTATAACATATTTCTTGCATCTTTAAAGACGTTAATTATTTTGATACATTTAGGAAAACATGTATTAGATATTAATATTTAAAAAAAACACCACTTTTATGAAATTCTCATAAAATAAAAATGTTTAAATGTAAATTTGAATTTTCATGTTTTATATAAAATACTTTTTGACATTGCAATTTTCAAAGTACGATTATTTTTATTATAACTTGACTAAAACTTATTAAAAACCACAAAAAATCGGTAAATATATCAATTATACGAATACAATGGTGAATTAGTCATATTATTATAAATTACGATCACATTTGAGTAAGTAATAATATTACACACACATCCGAGGAGTGCTTTTTTTTCGCGCTTTCAGCCCGAACGAACGAACACCCGCGCCGCCACCTGGCGGTTATGAAGGAAAACACACAATTTAGTACTTTCATTGTGAAAAATTACATTGTTGCCAGACTTATAAAATACATTTTAAGAACAAACCTTATTAGTAATGTTATCGTGTTTTAGTGTATTTTTGTTTTATTCGTGTTGCTGCTGCAACGCGGGTTATAGGGCGTGCTGTGGTTTTTTTAGTAAGGCTGTATATGTCTAACCGTTTTTTGTTTTATTATATTTAATTTTTATTTTAACTGTTCCAAAATCAATTATTGTATTATTTGGCTAATTGTTTGTATATAAATTTTTACTTTATCTTATTTGTATAATTAACTGAGTTTTTATAACTGCGTTGTTCTCACATGTGTGTGAACAACCTGTAAAATCGCAGTATAAATAAATTAATAAATAAAATCAAGAACGGGACCATCAGATGGTTTGGGCATGTAGAGCGAATGAACGAGTAAAGAGAATATATGACGCAAATGTGAATGACAGAAGAAGTCGGGAAGACAAGGCACGATGAAGTGAATCAGATACTTGAGTCAGGCCATGTCAAGAGTAAGAATAATAATTTTTGCATGAGACTATGTATAAACGTGAATGAGAAAAAGAGTGCGTGCCAAAACTTTTTTGGCGGTTCGTAATCTCTGCTTACTCTTGCGGGAAACTGCGTGATGGTTAGTTAGTTAGTTCAGCCAACTTTTGTTTTCAGCGATTATCCATTTCACAAATACACACTTCACCACAATCCACACATCTGCCCTGATAATGAACACTGTAACTCTATCCTAAATGTTGGTTAGCGTTGGATAAAGCCCACACGGCATAATAACCCAAAAACAAATCACGAAAATCTCAAATCGTATCTGATTCCATTCTAAATTTTCACAATCAATATTGATACAAACTGGCTAACAAAAAATCTAGCCATCCTATATTTAGATTAGTGAAAAAAGCCTTCGTAAAACCAATATTCCAAGGAGTAATTCTACGTGAATTCGTTATTGCAATTTTCGCCCCCTTCGGCTATTCTGGCTCGAAAAAATATTTGGTACAGTTTTTCATTGTGTTCCGACGACATCTGGTTTACACACACACACGCACACTAAACTTGTTCTCGTGCGTAGTGTAGTGGGGTTGCAAAAAAATTAATAAAGTACCCTTTTAAAAAGGATAAAAACCACGTAATATGTTTTCCGTCAAGTTTCCGGGTTAGATACTTCATTCGTGGCATCTGGCGTCTAATGTTTTTTTATAAATATTCCGGGAATACCACAAGGATCCGTATTAGGACTCCATGTAAACTACGTTCATACTTAAATGCTTGGAACATGATAAAAGTTTGATGAGTAAGTTTGGGAAATGTGTTTGGTCTATTCCAATATAAGTATGATTCCAATAAAATCAGTTATTGAAGAACTGAATGCAGTAGTGACAAATGAAAAGTTGTCAAATTAAGGGAGGCTAGCTGTCTATAATGGAGTTCTGATACCTAACCTGAAAAATTGGAGGATGGAAAGAAAGGGAAAGGAAGAAAACAAATTATTATTATTATTTGAGGCAGATAGAGGACATTTAGAGGCACCGCTAAAAATCAGCTGCATTCCAGGAGAAATACTGAATTGTAGCTGATCTGTGACCTTTTCATCAATATAATCAACGATAAAAGAACCAAATCCTTCTAATATTATAAAGGCGAAAGTTTGTACGGACTTATGTATGTTTGTTACTCTTTCACGCAAAAACTACTGAACGGATTTTCATGAAACTTTACAATAATATAGCTCATACATCAGAATAACATATAAGCTATAGCCTAGAATTCTGGCATTATGAAATTTGTATAAAAAATTGCAATAAGTGTCACGCGAGCTGTTTGAAAAATGAATGTAACGGGTATGGAGGGGGAGATAGGGAGAGGTGGGTAGAGGGGAGGGGGAGAGGGTGAAGAGGGGGCAAGGGAGGGGGGGAGGGGGGGAGGGGGGGGGGGGAGTGGAGTGGTGTTTGGGAAGGTAGAGGAGGCCCTGAGGGTTCCACCCTATGCAAGCGAAGCCGGGGGTAAAAGCTAGTGCGTAATATCGTAAAAAATCTATTGGTGAATAAACATTTTTATTATTATAATTTTATTAATGTAGGGACACAAATTAACGAAGAGTTAACATGAGTTAAAAAAGTTTGGTGACCAGATCTAAATAGCCAGGTACTTCCCCACCTTCCTCTTCCCCATCTCCTTTCCCTTCCCACTATCTTTAGCCTCACAACATACCCCGATCAGGGAATGGGGATTCCATAGTCTCACTGGCTCCAGACGGGAGCAAATTTGTGAGGTATTCAAATAACGAAAAAAATTGTCATCACTATTGGCTCTACAACTCCTGGTGGGTCTTGGCATCCTCAAGAGTCTTCCTCCACTCATTTCGGTTTTGTGCCAGCTCTCTCCAGTTTAGAAGCTCCAAGGTAGATATGTCTTTGAGGATGTTGTCGCTCCATCTTAATCTTGGCCTTCCCGGGCTCCTTCGCCCTATTGGTCTTGAGTTCAGCAGGGAATTTGGTGCTTGATGCTCGGTCATTCTCTCCACATGACCCAGCCACCGACGTCTTCCCAGTTTTATAAATTTTGCGACGTTTAGCTCCTTAAACAAAGTATAGAGCTCATTGTTGTAACGTCTGCGCGAAAAAAAAAATAACAAATACTATTCATGTCTTAAACATTATCATTTTATTTCGCTTCGAATTAATTTAGATTTAGTTATTGAAAGTTAAAATTAAAATCGATGTTGTGAGATTTTCGAAACATGTTAACAACTTCTGAAATCTAAGTATCGGTCCTTACTTCATAACATTCTGTAAACTTAAGCCAAGGTAATCCCCTTTCTGGGTAAATTTAATATTTGTATTATGGTTGTTAAACTCCTAAGTTATAATTTGATCGTATTAAATGGTACTTGCTTACAAACTATTCTAGATTAGTACTAAATGGTGATGAAATTAGTTTTTCGCCTAAAGTAGTTTATTAGAAGTTTTGGTAATCAAAGATATAATTGAAGAAGAAAATAGCACTAATAAATCTTGAAGAAAATGTGGTAAAAGAAAATATAGAAAAAAAATGGAAAAATAACACTATTAACCCCCCAGGCTAATTTGTTCGGTTTTCGAAACAACTCGTGTAGATCTCATAGAAATCGTTGAGTCACCTTTATTATATTGGTTAGAAATATGGTCTAAACGGTGTTAGAAAGAGAAAACAACACGCTTCATATTCAAATCTAAAAGATTTTCACAAAATAATTAAGTTATGAATTTAAAAAATGAAATGAAATTTTGGAAATTTTTTATGGCTTATTTTTTTTTTTTTTACAGTGAATACCGCACAAGAATCTCAACTGCTCCCGTCTGGAGCCAGTGAGACTATGGCATCCCCAATTGGGGTATGTTGTGAGGCTGAAGGTAGTGGGGAGGGGAAGGACGTAGGGAAGAGGAAGGTTGTAAAGTACCTGGCTATTCAGATCTGGTCACCAAACACGGCTAAAGCCATTTTTAAGCAACGTTTCAATTCTGAATGCTGGTCTTACACCAGGGCGATACTGATAGTATCTTCCACTCTGGAACATGCCGCATATATACTATATATTATTTTAAATAAATTAATTGTGAAATAACACAAATTAATCAAATAAAATTTATTTGCGCATGCCGGGTTTGAACCCGCGACCTCCGGACAGTGAGTCAAGAGTCTTACCCACTGGACTACGGAGGTTTACATAAAACGACAAAAAATCGAGTCGACAATAGCATTTTTATTTTTTTCGTTATCAATAATTTTAGTTAGAAAAAACGTAAGGTGTGCCATTTATAAAACTTTTTTAGGTCTGGATTAAAAAAATATATACAGGGTGTCCGGGGGGTAAAGTGCATTAACTTCGGGAGGTGGTTCTATACGATAGCACAAGTAAAAAAAATAAATAACTTTTTTCGAAATTCCAACTTTTAGGGGTAGTTTTGAGATAAAAAGATAAAATTAGTCCGGCGTGTACGGCCAGATTTATTATTTTGCGCTGATACGATACGGACCTATCACAATCGAGTCGGGCGCACGGCGAGCTCTCAGATCGTACCTCACACTAAGGATATTTAGTAGGTCCTTTTGTATGGGAAAAAATCACACTAAGGATATTTAGTACGTCTTTTTGTATGGGAAAAAAAAAGTTGGAATTTCCGAAAAAGTTGTTAATCT
Organism: Limnephilus marmoratus; assembly: GCA_917880885.1. Taxonomy (NCBI): domain Eukaryota; kingdom Metazoa; phylum Arthropoda; class Insecta; order Trichoptera; family Limnephilidae; genus Limnephilus; species Limnephilus marmoratus. The sequence continues at coordinate 42,427,380 of OU862928.1, forward strand.
TTTTTTACTCCCACCATCATGTAGAATCACCTCCCGAAGTTAATGCACTTTACCCCCGGACACCCTGTATTTCAAAAATTACATGTATTTTTCAAATTATAAAACTTGAAAGCGTATTTCATCATCTTCTAAAATTAGTTTTTAATTTTTGGATATGTTTCCGAAGTGGAAATAATTTGAACCTCTGACAAATTATGGTTAATTCTGAATTTGAAATATGAGATCGAAAAAAATTACTTCAAAATAAGAGGTCCCGATGGCTGAATTGGTTACGGCGTTTGTCCTGGAAATGCAAGAAATCCTGGGTTCGGGTGCAATTTGCAATTGTTACCTTTCTATTTTTCTGTCTCTTGTTCTTTTCCATATTTTAATTTAGGTTTATTAGGGAGGCAGGAATGGGTACCGCCGCCCCGGAAACCTTTATTGGATAACCAACACCTCTGTCATAGGTCACCTCATGTGTTTGGCTACGTTTGGTTAGCAGGGGTGCCCGGGTTCATGATTCCTTAGGTTCAGATTCCTACCCACCCCATAAACCATTTTCCTTCCCAGAACTCTCCTCTCCTTCCTTTCCTTAAAATAACCCTCAAAGCATGACATAGGCCCTGAGGGAAATTATTTTCCTCAGAGCCTCCTGTGTGGAGCTCGCATAAAAATAAAAATAAATCAGAAATATCTTCTGCTTCAATTATGAATTGCAATAATGGGCATAACCTTCAATAGTTATTAATTATATATATTTAAGAGTTCTTCCAATAAAAATTCAACTGTATTGTATAAGGATGTCCCCATACTTCAATTTCTCTACAAAAGAGATTCATTTTGTCTGGAGATTGTTACGGTAATACTCGACTACTCCAGCTTTACTTCTAATCCACTTGTTAAACCGATTAAAATTGTAATCGAATTAATATTATAATTTTAGTCACGATAATGACAGCACGATCAATTAAACAAAACTGACAATAAAAGTAATTTCAAAGTTCTACAAACGAATTGAATTATTCGACAGTACATCCATATTAGAAATAGCTTAATTCTATTTAAAGCAATACGTAATCGTTTGAAATCTTAACGCGGAGGCCATTCAATTAACAGATTCGATTAATTGACGAACATTTCTTGGAGAAAACGTATTTTCCATTGGAAACTCTGTTCGTTTTCCCATGTTTTTCGGTTGAATTAAGTCCAATCCATTGACTTTAACGATGTCGTCTGAATTCGAGAACAAGTCACGTAAAATAGTTAAAATAACCCTTGAAATGGAGACTTACAAATTCTTGGCATTTCTTTTAATGTTTATGTATTCATCATTCCTAAAATGCACAAGTTTATTGATATTGACTCTCGTCGTCTCGTCCCTTTATCATTTGATGTTTTTCTGAAATCGGACTTGTTAAAAGCTTTCATGTTTTTTCCTGTGTTTTAACCACTGGAGCGCTCACCCAAAATAAATATATTTGCCTCGATTGCTTGAGATTTCATTTTTAAATTTTTCGCCAACATTAAAACATTCATACCTTCGAATTTTTACATGAAGACACAAAAACTTATTATATTGCTTTAAAGCCAATGAATTAACCATTTTACCATTTATCTCATATTTGTAGGATTTATAAAAAAAATATAAAAAAATTGTAAACTTTATGAATGCGCGAATCCTGTGTGTTTTAGTTGAAACTGCCGTGAGGGATACTTATTCGAGTCAACATAGAATATTTTCTGTTTGCGTAAGTTGTCTGTGGTATATATGATAATGAAAGATGCATATCTATGGAAAAAAATTATCCTTACACTGCTGATCAAAAATTCGGCGAAAAAAAAATGTTTTAAAAATTTATTTTATTTATTTATTTGTTTGTTTACGCCTTGATGGCTTTTACATATAAAATAAATTGTTCAGGAGCATTATAACAAGTATGCAGTATCATAAGTATATGGTAAATAAAATGATAAACAGAGCTAGAAAGATATAAGTAGGCTTAACATAAGTAGGTATTAATATTCGAGTAATTGTTTACAAAGGAGTTCAACCAGCGGATTCGTATTTGGGCTCACGCTACATTATATTCAATAATTATTGTCACAATATCACACAAAATGTGATTCCAAATATACTCGAAGCATACCGGTATTGCAGTGGTGTAAAACATTTTTAACGATGAATATAAAAGTAGGTAATTTTCTTGTAATTAATTATTTTTATTTATATTTTTGAATGTAGCTATTACTTTGTGGTTATCCATTATAGAATAATGAAATAATTTTACTTTGTATAAACCACTTATTTGATGTGCAAATCCGAAACCGGTCGGATTTGCACATCAAATAAGTGGTTTATACAAAGTAAAATTATTTCATTATTTTATTTTTATTTATTTATTTTTTTAATTATATTTTTTTTTGCTATCATAAATGTACGTATGTTTGTTATTATTATGAAAAAGAAAAAAAAAGAAAAGGTACACAGTAATTACCTACGTAAATAAGGTACTATGAATGTAGTTATCATGAATGTAGTTACAGAGCAGTGGGTATTAAGTTTGTTACTGTTAACAATGTGAAACATTTAAGGATTTTTACATTAGTTATTAGTTATTAGTTACCATGTAATACGACAAGAAGGCCTCTTGCATTCCATAATGGAGGGTATGACCGAGGGGACAAACTCTAGGGGACGCCCACGCCGAGAGTACCTGGAGGACCTGCTGGTGGACGTGCGCTGCTTATCATATGCAGACCTCAAAAGAGCCGCACAAGACAGGGAAGAATGGAAGAGGAAACTAAAGAAAATTGCTGCAAACCAATCCCAGGATTGAAACCAGAGAGAGACATTAGTTTGTTATTATCAGGAAAAAAATAAAATAAAGATACACAGCAATTACATGTATGTATAAAGAAGTAAGTAGATACTATGAAAGTAGTTACAGAGCAATGGGTATTAAATTTGTTACTTTTAACAATCTGGTACATTTAAGGATTTTTGCATCTGCATACATATACGCTTTGTGAAAGAAGCGATGTTTTTATAAAAAAATATATCGACAGAGCAAGTTTCATTCCCCACACGATGCAATCTCTGAAGACAAGAGTTAAACATAAAATAAGTGCGAGAAGCAACTACGTTAAATGGAGCATGGAGTCTGGTGTTGTAATTGTTAGGTACTTGATAATTTATCATGTTCACAAGTTCAGGGCTATCCAAATATCCGTTGATAATTTTAAATAATAATAAAACATCACAGATTTATTGTTTATTATTATTATTTATTTTATTGTTAACATCGTTCTAAAATAGTTTATGAAGTTTGGATTTGCGACATCTGTGATCATAATAGATAAAGCATTTCAATAGCCTCGTTTTAAAATAAATAGCTGGCCAAGGAAATGTTTTAAATAATTACAAAAATGTTTTACGAATGGTAGGAAAAATTGGTCTATTTTTAGACCGAAGTCAATCGCAGAAAAATAAAAGTGGTCCATTTTTCGACCAAAATCGCTCAGAGTTTTGGTATTTAATCTTTTTATATTTAAATATTAGTATATTGTGTCATGTTACGAAAAATGTTTATGACTACATTGAAAGTCCGTTTTTCGATGACTGATCGTTGAATTAGATGTTGCATTTTAATTTGCAAGTTGTCCTCACAAGCGTTCGCTCAACTGAAATAAGCGTTCAGTGGGTGGGAATTCTGAGCATCCATTTTGGAAATTTCTCGCCCTCATTAAGAAAATCCTAATTTTAGTTTAGGGACATATAAACTGCTTATAGTGTTCGAGAGCCATTGAATGAACCTATATTTAATCGAGTATCCTACAATTTTAGGATTCACAAAAAAAAAATACGCGTGAATTCTACGTATTATTTATTTTAAAATTGACGTACTTCTATTTGGTGCATACTTATCGTTTAAAATTTTGTCAGCTAGCTGTATTAGTTTCGGAAAATATTATTCGAGTGACAATATCTTACTAATATTATAAACGCGAATGTTTGTATAATAAATGTATGAGTGTTTGCTACTCTTTCACGCAAAAACTACTGAATGGATTATAGTGAAACTTTACAATAATATAGCTCATACATCAGAATAACACATAGGCTATAATTTATAAAGCTAGTTAGGAAGGGGAGGCGGGAGTGGAACGGGAAAGGTGATTCAGGGAGGAACAATGTATTTATTTGAATATAGCATTGCAACGCATCCGGGGAACCGGCTAGTGTGTAATATAACACGAATTTATTAATATAACTAGCTGGTACCCGGCATACGTTGCTATGCCATATAAATTGTTTCTTTCGTGTCCTTTCCCATTCGTCTCGTTCCCCTTCCGGCCCCCCCCATTCCTCTCCCGCGTCCTCTTCCCCTCTCTCGTTTTCACTCCGCCTCCTCCACCTTCCCTCTCCCCACTCCACTCCCCTCTCCACTCCCTTCCCCCGTTCCGCAAACCCCCCTCCCGAGTTCCCCTTCCCCTCCTCCCTCCCTGGTTTCCCTCCCTCACCCCTCCCGCGTTCCATAAATTAACTCCCGGTACATTTAGTTTTCAAACAGCTCGCGTACCACCTATTGCAATTTTTTTATACAAATTTCATAATGCCAGAGCTCACCAGACAATAACGAACAAGACAAAAAAGAATTATCCAATTTGTTGAAGTAGTTCTGAAGATATGCGCGTACTTACATATATTTCGGCGATTCATTTTTATACAAATTTCATAATGCCAGAGCTCACCTGTAATCTTATACAAACCTTGTCCCGACAATAACGAGTAAAACAAAAAAAGAATTATCCTATTTGGTGCAGTCGTTCGGCAGTTATGCGCATACATACATTTCGGCGATTCATTTTTATTTATATAGATAGATAGATAGATAGATAGATAGATAGATTATATAGATTTATATAGATAGATAGATATGCAAATGTGGTTAAGTGGGCATCGCGTTTGGGTCCCGCTCAGGCGTTCCGTGTTCGATTCGAGCAACGTTTTTGGCTTACTGTGGTGGTAGTAGGAGATTTAAAATTTTTTTCGGGTTATGTTTGTAAGTCGGGAATGTTTTTCTTTCTTTTTAAAAAAATAAATAAAATAAAACAAAAAAGGTTCTTTGTTTAAAACCACGTTATTTGATCTATACACGTCGAATGGTTGCGGATGATCTCAAACTTCATCAGGACAATAAACATATAAACTTAATTAATTACACTACAGGGGAGGATGATGAGGTAAACAATATAGAAAAAGAGAGTATATAAGAGAGGGAGAGACCTTCAGAGATAAGCTGGTAGAAGGATTGGAGAGGAGGGGGGGGGGTTAACACAAGTAGAAGGAGAATAACTTTAAAATCGAAATGCCTGTTAATTCTGTTCGTTTAAAATTTTGCAATTGTTTTACTTAATTTGGATATTTCAAGTATTAATTACGATATTTTAAGTTCAAAAATTTAATCTAAAGCGACAGTCCGATTTTTGAGTTGTTCCCTTTCTTTCCATATAACTCTTACTCTTCCCCCGTCCCTCCGCCAGCTTGATTCTCGGACGGTCTCTCCCCCTTTTTTTACGTTAGATCCACACAGGAGGCCCTGAGAAAAATAATTCCACACTGCTGTGTGGAAGGTCTTTTCAGAAAAAAGAAGGAGAGAATCCGGGGTCGGTGTATCTAAGAGTGGTGGATGTATGAATCTATTCCTCACCACTGCGGTGCAAGGCAATGTTCCGAGACAGTCCTGCTGGAGAGGTCAAAAGATCTCCCTCAACCAGTCTCTCCCGATCCGGCCTGCCACGCAGGCTCAACTCTCAAACCTCACCCCTCTCTTATATGCTTTCTCTTTCTCTTTTGATTACTTTTCAACTGTAATTCATTTTATATGTTTATTGTCCTGATGAAGTTTGATAAGAGTATCGACCGAAACTGATTGACATATATAAATCAAGTAACCTTTTTAAAACAATGAACCTTTTCATTTGGGATACACTATTAAATAAAATATCAAGCCGCGAGTGTTTGCCTTCATCGATAATTTAATGTAATACGTATCATATATATTCGTCATTATAATACGAGCCACGTTCAGAAAGTAAGTGTACTATTGTTTTTTTTAAGTGTATTAGAAAAAAATTACAGGATATTATTGATCCACTTGTTGAATATTTTTACAAATAATCGCCAATCCGTTAAATGCATGTGTGAGCCGTGGCACAAGTTTCTTTATGCCTGTTGGATGTTGTGTGTTGTGATTGTCCTATTTTATATTTAAATTCATGTAGCACTGAACATTTACTTATCATTTATTCTAATCTCGATGTGTAGAGCCCTTTATCTTAAACTTTCGCGTCTATGCCACCTCTTACTAAAATATCGCCATAAAATGTCTTGTCTAAAATCTCCTTTGTCTGTGGCCGCGTGGAACTTTCTCTTTTGGTCTATAAATGGCGTGTCTTGTCATTCTTGAAAACATTCTACATTCTCATTCTTATTAACAGTCTCTATTGTTATTATCCTCGTCTAAACTCTGCTTGTTTAGCAAACCGTCTTTCACTTCTGTAAATTAATTAGTCTAAATTATTGTTGTCAGTCAAGTGTTCAGACAAAACCACTCTGTACAAATTATTCAAAAGAATAAACAGAATCAACATCCAGTATCACAACACAAGTGTTTTTTACTACAAAGGATTACCTCAAACTACCTCAAACTCTCTCATCTCAATGTACGTTCCCTGGTGTGGAACTGAAGGACGCTAACAAAGGCAGCTCAGCCTTACAACCTGACTGCAGCTATCTTGAGAGAACTACACCTGGGAACTACGCATGGTCCTTCTCCGGATTGAATTGGCATCATCACAGGAAGCTACGCAGCATCATCACAGCAAGCCAAAAGTTAAGCCAAATCCTTATTTTCCTTCCCTTTCTGTGTAAAATTGTTGCCTTTCTCTAAGTCTCTGTACTCTTTGCGAATCTTTGATCATCTGATAATGGCGGATAATCTGAAAGCACTCATTGCTAGAAGGGGCCAGATTAAAGCGCTCATTACCAAGTTTCAGTCGGTATTAGATGACAATCAAACAGATCCGTCAATTATTCAAGCGCGATTAGAAAAAGTCGAACCTTTACATGATTTATTCATGGAAATCCAACTCCGAATAAGTATGTGTGACGAAGGTTCAGATCTCGCTTCGGATGATGAAACCGATCGCTTCGAAGTTATGTATTTCAAAGCAATCACCCAAGCAAAATCGCGTCTGACGAACGATTTCAAAACCCAGTCACTTTAATCTCAATTAAATCTTAATTCTAAAATGCAGATACCGATTTTAAAGCTACCTACATTCTCAGGTGCATTGTCTGATTGGACTTGCTTTGAAGAATCCTTCAAATCATTCATTGAAACAAACAACGAATTATGTGAAATACAAAAAATTCACTATCTCAAATCTTCATTAACTGGAGAGGCTTCCAAATTACTAACATCTCTTAAAATCTCTTCCAACAACTACAGCATTTATTTATTGTTATCAAGTTTAATTTGTAGAACTCCATTTTAATTTTAATTTTTTTTATTATATAATCAATAATATTATTATTAAATTAATAAAAACAGTTTATTTTTAAACAAGTTCTGTTGTGTAATTATTGTTACGCGTGACAGCTGTTTCGCCTTCTGAAGGCATTCTGTCACGCGTAACAATAATTACACAGCAGAACTTGTTTAAAAATAAACTGTTTTTATTTATTTATTTATTTATTTATTTACGGACAAATAGTCCAATTAACAATATAACAATAACACGAATAGAAAAAAAGAGAGATCACAATGAAAGGAGATTACATATAGATGAAGAGTATTGACTAAATACATATAATATAAAAGTTCATAGAGAAGATAACTATAAGTAGCTTGAAGATGGATTTAAAAAGACTTTAAAAAACCACATTGCGTAACGACTGCCGAAAGTCATTTAGGCTTACACCAAAAAATTCAATGCTTTGATTTGCGTTGACAAGTGTCGACATTCTGGATAAAGGAGAATGATATCCATAATTAGTAGAATACTGATTGAGGAACAGCAATTCATTATTTCGGAGTCTACGGGAAGGAATGTTGAACTGGATGAGTTGTAACAAAGCAGGTGTGTCAGTAATACTGTTGATAATTTTGAAAATGCATATTAGATCAGAGTCCTTTCTACGTTTTTCTAAAGAGGAAATGTTTAAAGTTTGTTCAATTTCATCATACGAGTATTCTCCTCTATCAAGTCCTAACCTCCAAGCAATTCCTCGTAGGAAGCGATGTTGTACAGATTCGACGTAACAAATGTGGATAGCATAAAAAGGAGACCAAATGACACTAGCATATTCAAGGTGAGGGCGGACCAGCGAACAGTAAAGAGTTTTAAGTGTATTTATTTGTTTAAAGTCAGAGGTAATTCAATAATAATATTATTGATTATATAATAAAAAAAATAAAAAATACAGCATTGCATGGAAATTATTAACAGATCGATACGCAAATAAACGTCTAATCATTCAAAATCACATTCAATCTATTTTTGACATTGCAACAAACTATAGTTGAATCTGCCAAAGAAATTCAATCTTTTTTAGATAAAATTTTAATTAATTTACGAGCTCTATTAAACTTAAATCTACCTACAGAACATTGGGACGCTTTACTAATTTAAATTTAACAGCTCGCGAATGGGAAAGGATTCCTATTCCAGAACCAAATTCTCATGTACATTCCACGGATACATTTATAAAGTTTTTAACTGATAAATCTCATATGCTTCAATCTATTTCAAAGTCATCTGTAACATCTCATAAATCTGATAATAATAATAGCAAAAAACCAAATTTAACATTTGTAACATCTCAAAATTATTGTTGTAAGATTTGTTCTGGAAATCATAGTATGTATCAGTGCCCTAAGTTTCAAAAAATGACTGTTCAAGATAGAATAAACACGGTTAAGAGTTTACATTTGTGTTACAACTGTCTAGGACGAGGTCATGCTTACGAACAATGTCAAAGCAAAACACTTTGCAAAATTTGCAACAAAAAACATCACACTCTGTGTCACAAGGAAGTTCAAAGTGAATCTGAACAAAGTCCTATCATCTCCGCTACATCCATGGCAAATGAATCTCATGCATTACTATCTACTGTCGTCCTCAATGTGAAGAATGCGCAAGGACATTTTATTCAAGCTCGAGCCTTGTTGGACCAAGGGAGTCAGTCTAATTTCATCACTAAAAATTTAGCTACGCAGTTAGGCGTTCAGCTAACCAAGTCTAATAGTTCAATTATTGGAATAACCGGTGAATCATTTAACAGTAATTTCAAAACCAATATTACCATTGCTTCTAGAATTAACAAACTTTTGTAAAAAATTTATCTTGCATTTGTTTAAATGAAATTACTCCAAACATTCCAGCACACAAGATCACCAGCAAGGCCGCAGCTACGATTCCATCACATATGATGAACATTCCAGCACACAAGATCACCAGCAAGGCCGCAGCTACGATTCCATCACATATGATGCTAGCAGACCCAACCTATCATCAACCTGCATCAGTCGACATCCTTCTTGGCTGCGACATGTTCTGGAGTTGCCTAGAACGCAAGCGAACACATGTACTTGGAACGCAACTTCAACAAACCGCTTTCGGCTGGGTAATTACACACACCGACACACCAGCTGACAAAGGTATTTCATTATTTTCCATTAAAGACAACAATGCCTTGCATGATCTCATGACTAAATTCTGGCATTTGGAAGAAAACCTTTCTCATCCACTTCAGTCTTTGGAAGAAAAGGAAAAGGATACATATTCCATAAATGAAGAGCCGCACAAGACAGGGAAGAATGGAAGACGAAACTAAAGAAAATTGCTCCAAACCAATCCCAGGATTGAAACCAGAGAGAGAGAAATGAAGATGGTAGATTTGTCGTGGAGCTTCCGCTCAAAGGAAACCCACAAGACTTGGGTTCGTCACTCAACACAGCTACAAAACGATGGCACTCCGTTGAACGGAAACTCTCAAAATCACCACCCTTACAATTGCAATATTCTGACTTTATGAATGAATATATTCAACTAAACCACATGTCTGAAATATCTATTAACGACAACAATGCATCCACTAATCATCATTTCTACTTACCTCACCATTCTATTCTACGTGAATACAGTGAAACCACAAAACTAAGGGTCGTGTTTGATGGATCTGCGAAAACATTCTCAGCTCTCTCTCTAAATGACATTCTTATGGTTGGACCGACCATTCAAGATGATCTACTCTCAATAATTCTACGTTTCAGAACTTACAGATATGTAATATCTGCGGACATTGAAAAAATGTACCGTCAGATCTTAATAACCCCTAAACATCGTGATTTGCAAAGAATTGTTTGGTCAAACCCTTCTTCAAACAAATCATCTCATTTCAGACTCAACACAATTACATGCGGTACAGCATCAGCTCCGTACTTAGCGACAAGATGTCTACGGCAACTTGCTCTGGATACCCAAGAATCTTCGCTAGACGCAAGTCAGCGCATCATGCATGACTTCTATGTAGACGATCTCCTCACAGGAAGTAATGATTTTGAGACAGTGCTAAAACTCAAGTATAGTATAAATTCTATATTAAAATCTGCCTGTATGAATTTACAAAAATGGAAATCCAATGCCGCTAATCTCATCTCGGATGAAACTTCCCTAAATCAGTCTGTCGATTCGACATTACTGGGAAAATCCGAAACCTCCAAAACACTTGGTCTGAGTTGGAATTCTACTCTGGATACACTTAGATATCAACATAATACAGCATCTGTCAATTGATCTATTACAAAAGAAGAAATTTATAGATAGAATAGAAATATTAGAAATCTCTTGTCACAAATAGCAAAACTATTTGACCCTCTAGGTCTCATTGCTCCAATAAATATCACTGCAAAATTGTTCATTCAGGATCTATGGCAATTAAAAATTGACTGGGACTCCGACATTCCAAGTCATATTAAACACTCATGGCTCAACTTTCAACATCAGTTGAAAGATATTAATCTACTCTCGGTACCTAGACATGTACCTACTATTAAAGAATATTCAGAATTACACGGATTCTGCGATGCTTCGGAACGCGCATACGGAGCATGCATCTTCGTGCGAACTCTTGAGAATGGTATCTGGATCTGCAGATTGCTATGCGCACGCTCAAGAGTAGCGCCTCTCAAAACCATCTCATTACCCAGGTTAGAACTGTCGGGAGCGCTGTTATTATCACAACTCATGAAGAAAGTAACAGACTCACTGGCATTTCAAGGATCCTCAACTTACTGGTGCGATTCTACAATAACTCTCGCATGGTTCGCCGCATCGCCCGCACGTTGGAAAACCTTTGTCGCCAACCGCGTGTCTGAGATTCAGGACAAAACCTCGCAGGGACAATCATCCAAAGCGAGATCTGAACCAAAGATCTGAACCTGAAGATCGATCTAAGATATCAGTGTCATGTACTTGCGTTATTAACGCTTGAGTAGTGTTTTTTTGTTCCGGAAGTTCTGGTGAATCTGTGATAACAGTAGTTGGCCAATGTGTTTCATCTTGAGATAGCCACAAAGGACCATTCTACCAGAGGTTGCAAGATGCGAGATCATTTGGAGACATATTTCAACCAAACAAACCCCGCTGATCTCATATCTAGAGGAGTGTCTCCAAATGATCTCGCATCTTGCAACCTCTGGTGGAATGGTCCTTTGTGGCTATCTCAAGATGAAACACATTGGCCAACTACTGTTATCACAGATTCGCCAGAACTTCCGGAACAAAAAAACACTACTCAAGCGTTAATAACGCAAGTACATGACACTGATATCTTTGATCGTTATTCTACTTTACACAAATTGCAAAGAGTAGTAGCTTATTGTAATCGTTTCAAAACAAATTCTCTCCGCAAGTTTGACTCTCAAACAAACGCCCTAGCCCTACTTGAACTCAATACTGCAATGACAACGCTTATTAAAATAGTTCAAGGGCAATGCTTCGCATCAGATATAAAGGCATTACAGTCAAAATCAAAATGTCTTTTGTCAACTAGTAAACTTCTCTCACTCAATCCATTTTTAGACGCTGAAAACGTGGCGGACGTCTATCAAATGCAAACCTTACCTATAGTCAAAAACATCCTGTAGTTTTACCTTCCAATCACCAGTTTACTAAATTAATTATATATTAAATGAAAGAACACACTTTGTAAAACACCACTTTTTATTATAATTGATATTTAAAAGCCAACCAGGTTTCGCTCGATCTCGAGCTTCATCAGGGCTATTATAACAACTAAAGTTAATTATCTACAGACATACATATATAAAAGACATTAACAGGATGAGTGAAAGAGCTAGCAATATTATAGGCAACACCCTATTGGTGCCAGAAAGTGAAGAAAATTGACAAGAGGGAGACAACAATAATTACAGGATGAGTAAGTAAAGGGGGGGAGGGAGAGGGAAGGAGTTGTTTAAGGAGAGTTTAGCGGAATAAATTAAAAATTTTACAAAGTGTGTTCTTTCATTTAATATATAATGTCACACCACAAAGTGTTTGCTTCCTTCGATAAAATTAATTATAAATCATTTTCATCGTCAACTATTACATGCTGGACCGCAAGCGTTACTAGCATCCATTCGTTTACAATTTTGGCCGCTTTGCGGACGACGCACAATACGCAGTGTGCTTAGTAAATGTATAGTTTGTTTCAGGTCAAAACCTACAATAATTCAACCATTAATGGGATACCAACCGCATTCTAGACTGCAACCAACACGCCCATTTCTTACATGCGGTGTTGGTTTCGCAGGACCCTATCATATTAAATCAGGAAATACTCGTAGTAAAACAACAATCAAGGTTTATTTGTGTATCTTTGTGTGCTTTTCTACTAAGGCAGTTCATCTCTAGCCACTGATTTATCTACTACAGGTTTCTTCAAATGTTTCAATCGCTTTATCGCACAACGTGGAAAATGTGCTCATATCTACTCAGACAATGCTGGGAATTTTGTAGGAGCTTCAAATGAACTCAAATCCTTAACAAGTTTTTTACAGAATTCTTCGACTCAGAATGAATTTTCGGATTTTTTTGTTTCTCACTCTATTCACTGGCATTTTATTCCTGCTAGATCTCCTCACTTTGGCGGATTATGGGAAAGCGCAGTGAAGTCAGCCAAGCATCATTTGACCAGAGTCCTCCGTAACTTGTCATTGACATTTGAAGAACTGTATACGGTTTTAACGCAGGTCGAGGCTTGCCTCAATTCTCGTCCTCTTACTCCCCTCTCCTCCGATCCATCTGACCTCACTCCTCTCACCCCTGGTCACTTCCTTATTGGCGAATCTTTGATTGCTGCACCGCAACTGGACCTGACCACTACGAATCCTGGAAGGCTGTCCAGATTTGAACGGGCAACTCAACTCGTTCAACATTTCTGGCAAAAGTGGTCTAAGGAGTACCTCTCTATTTTGCAGGAACGAGCTAAATGGAGGACAAGGACCCCAGACGTGCTGCAACCAGGCTCTTTGGTGCTGTTCTCCGAGGATAATCTTCCTCCTTCCAAGTGGGCGCTCGGTCGGATTCTGACCTTACACCCTGGCGCAGATGGCATCACACGAGCGGCTACTGTCGCTACCGCTAAATCAACAGTGACGAGGGCTGTCAACCGTCTCTGTCTGTTACCAATTGAACAGACATCATCATCATCATCTCACTTACCATAGCGAGATTTTTCTTCTCCAGTGGCATTCTCTACACAGTAAATTTCTCCAGTGACATTCCCTACAGTGAATTTCCCCAGTGATAACAAACACAGTGACATGTACCAGTGATCTCACCAAACGGGCATTCCTGAGCCAATAGTGACTATCATCGAACTAAACATAAACAATCATTCTTGTTAACAAACTTAGTTTGTCAAAGCCGGGAGTATGTTGGATGTTGTGTGTTGTGATTGTCCTATTTTATATTTAAATTCATGTAGCACTGAACATTTACTTATCATTTATTCTAATCTCGACGTATAGAGCCCTTTATCTTAAACTTTCGCGTCTGTGCCACCTCTTACTAAAATATCGCCATAAAATGTCTTATCTAAAATCTCCTTTGTCTGTGGCCGCGTGGAACTTTCTCTTTTGGTCTATAAATGGCGTGTCTTGTCATTCTTGAAAACATTCTACATTCTCATTCTTATTAACAGTCTCTATTGTTATTATCCTCGTCTAAACTCTGCTTGTTTAGCAAACCGTCTTTCACTTCTGTAAATTAATTAGTCTAAATTATTGTTGTCAGTCAAGTGTTCAGACAAAACCACTCTGTACAAATTATTCAAAAGAATAAACAGAATCAACATCCAGTATCACAACACAAGTGTTTTTTACTACAAAGGATTACCTCAAACTACCTCAAACTCTCTCATCTCAATGTACGTTCCCTGGTGTGGAACTGAAGGACGCTAACAAAGGCAGCTCAGCCTTACAACCTGACTGCAGCTATCTTGAGAGAACTACACATGGGAACTACGCAATGCCCTCCTCGAAGAATTCTTCCGCCAGTTCCTTCCCCAACTTCAGAACCACTTTCTGCACCTGCTTGTTGGTTGAAAATTTATTTTCATCCATATATGCCTTAAGGAAGGCGAAAAGATGATAATCTAGGTCAGAGGAATACGGGGGATGGTTCAAAACATCCCAAACAATTAAGTCCAAGAGCGAATTGGTGGCTAAGGCTGCGTGAGGACGGAGGTTTTCGTGAAACAAGCACTCTTCTCTGGTCAGCATTCACCTTCGTTGGTTTTGAAGAGTTTTTTTAGGGTATCATAATATTGTTGTGCATTGATGGTTTCAACTTAAGGCAGAAATTCGACCAAAATGCAGCCTTTGTGGTCCCAAAACACTGAAGCCATGATTTTTTTTGCCCGAAGTTTTCAATTTTTTGACAGATGGGGAATTGGTGTGATGCCACATTGACGACTGTTTTTTTCCCAGGCGTGTAATGAGTCACCCACTATCATCTCTAGTCACAATATAGCTCAGAAATTCTCACCTTTTATTCTTGCAGGTGTTATTTCTTCCGTGACTAAAAAGCGGATCACAGCACTTGGCGGGATTTTTTGCCGACATCTTTCGCCCAACTGGACACTACAACATGAGTTCACGTAATAAAATTTTTCTGCGATGCTCGCTCTGGTCAGGAGATTTCTCTCTAGTGTCGCCAATCTTCAACAAACTAAAAACCACCACCCGTTATGCTCACAATACTTTCTAACTAACTAACTAACCATCACGCCGTTTCCCCGCAGGGGTAGGCAGAGAGGACGGACCGCCAAACAACTCGGTCTTGGCACACACTCTTTGCCTCACTCACATTCATACATCGTCTCATACATACTCTTCTATTATTCTGACTTTTGACATGGCCCGTCTCAAGTATCTGATTCACTTGATCGTGCCATGTCTTCCTCGGGCGTCCCCGACTTCTTCTACCATTCACATTTGCATCATATATTCTTTTTACACTACTTTCTTCGCTCATTCGCTCTACGTGCCCAAACCATCTGAGGGTCCCTTTCTTAATTTTGCTCATTATACTTACATCAGCCTTACATTCTTTGCGGATATCCACATTTCTAACACGATCATACATGGTTTTACCACACATACGTCTCAGGGATCTCATTTCAACAGCATTCAGTTTACTGACCATGCTAAATAATTAAATCATTAAAAATGTCACGAAACAAACAATTCTCTTGTTCAGTATTAACCTTTCCAACTCGTCAGTTATTAACGTGATAATATTCTATATAGTGATAAAGTGGGAATCGGATCCGGGACCAATTATCGGGATCCATTGTTAGTCCTGGGATTTATGAAAATAATCCTGGAACTTTAGGGTCCACTTTTTTTGCCGTGACATTTTGTCATATTTATGAGAGATGCTTTAATTTTTCGAATAATTTTTGAAATACGAGTATTTGGTTATTTAATTTTTTTAAATTGTTATTTTACACTCGTACTTACGATTGAAAAAAGACTTATCCATTCATATTTATTGGAGATCTTATTAACGTGTTTTTTTTACATCCCATCCATAGACCCTGAGGAAAACAATGTCCCTCGGGCCTAAGTCATCTTTGAAGATGCTGTGTGAAGGGGTTTTTTGAGGAGAGCAAGGAGTGAACATTGGTGTTGAAGAGACCCATGTTCACTTCTAAAGAAAATCGTAAACGTGAGCCATTTTTAAAACTTTTTAAAGTTTGCTTTTAAAATGTTTATATTTAAAAAATTCCACAGTTATTTTTTTTAATAAAATTTGAAAGCGTATTTCGTTCACTAACTAACTAACCATCACGCCGTTTCCCCGCAGGGGTATGCAGATATAGCCGGACCGCCAAACACAGTCTTTGCTTCACTCAGATTCATGCATTGTCTCATACATACTCTTCTATTATTCTGACTTTTGACATGGCCCGATTCAAGTATCTGATTCACTTGATCGTGCCATTTCTTTCTCGGGCGTCCTCGACTTCGACCCGGAAAGTCAGAGCTACACGCTAGTGACGCATATTTTGAGAAATAATGTCGGCGTCACCAAAAATCAAAAACTGTCTTAAATTCTTGGACAACCCTCGTATATTATAGTTCCTTCGGCTTATAGTTTTAGTTCGCCAAGGTGGGACAAAGAAACCACACAAATTGTATTATTAGGGAAAACGAATTCATTATTATTTGTCTCGGAGGAGTGAGTTGTTGCTATTTTACTATTCCTATTGTGGGATTTAAGTTAATGGATTAGTGTTTAATCTAGTTTCATTTGTCTGACTTTCACTATTTTCTTGAATAAAACATTTTCGGAAAGAAGGATTCAATTCACTTTAATCAAACTTTGTAAATTTAGTCAGACGAAGTATTTATTCATTGAATTATTTTGAGATTTGAGTCGTTCACAAATCCTAGGTTTCTCAACTTTATTTAATAAAATAATCAATTCTTGGTTACGCCCATACACATACCTACACATACACATACCTACATAGCACGCATACATACTGTCACTGCTTGGAATTGGTATTAATAATGTTGCAAATTCCTTTTTTCCTACCTATCCCAATTGCCTATCCGTCAATTTTACCCAGTCTGTAATAAACTCCCGCCGAAACATATATAGCCATTGTGCCTCCGCTATCGGTTAATCGCCATTAAAATAACTCCGCCGTGTATTATCAAATAAACGAAACTCACTCCTATTGCTGTTTGTGCCTGTTGGATGGGAGAGAAAGCAGACGCGGGCATTGCCAGCATACAAGTTCTTTTATCCTTTTCGGTGAGTCCTTTCCTTTCTATGCCACATGTATTTTTATCATTTCAAGCAGTGATAGTAACACAAAATAAAGGTCCTTCGCCAGTCAGTCTTAACAAAAACATATCAATCATAAATCTCTTTCATTCTCAAAAATGTTTTGGTACTTTTTATTATTAAAATGCATTTTTTCTTGGCATTAAAATTGTGTTAAATCTTACAAATTAATTTTATTAAATTATCGATATTTTATAAAACCTGCACATATCTATATTACCCCATTCTATTTATGAACTTTATTCTTTAATTCTTTAATATTTTGTATAAGGTATACACAAAGCCAAAACACAGTCAACTGATCAATCAATCATCAGTACCTATACTAATCAACTTTCGATTTGGGTGGCTGGTATGGGTACCGCCGCCCGGCACACATTTATTTGATAACCAACACCCCTGCCATAGGTCTTCCCAAGTGGTACGCTACGTTTGGTGACTTAGCAAGGGTGGCCAGATTAATGGATTGAGGATTGTCTAGTTATTGGCGGCGGATGCGTTTGCCCACCTAATGCGTGGCAGGCCTGATCTGGAGAGACTGGTTAAGGGAGACCTTTTGAACTTTCCTCTCGACATTTCTTGACTTTTCAAAGGGTTGTTGAAATGCCACTTTGTTCCCACTGATGGAGCAAAGTCCCTCATAAATTCGTTCGTTGTCTCACGAATGGACTACGATAGAATACAGTCCGTTTTCAATGCTGCGGCGAGAATGATTTTTGGTGATTCTAAGTACTGTCATATAACCCCGCTTCTAAGGGATCGTCTTCATTGGCTTCGATGTCCCGAAAGAATTGAGTTCAAGATCTGCTTAATGACCTTCAAAGCATTGCAAGGAATGGCGCCAGCCTATATATCGGAACTATGTGTCCGACAAAACTTAAGCGAGAGACAGCTTACTCTAAGGTCAGCAGATCTAGATGTTACTAATCGTCTAATAGAACTTTCTAGGTCAAATCGAGCTGTTTACTATGATCGCTCTTTTCATGTAACGGGCCCTCTCATTTGGAATAAACTTCCCTCAACTCTTACTAATATCCAGAATTTGGCTGAATTTAAACGGGCTTTAAAAACAAAATTATTTAAAAAATCATACCATTCATGAATCCTAACATCTTTTCAATATACGTAATTATAATAAGCCATGTTCTCAAGCTTCTCGTAATTGTTTGGTTTCGGTTTCCTCATAATTGTATTTTTATTTTATGCTTCGTATCCGAATTTATGGCAGAATATCTCTTATTTCTAAACGCAAACTTCCTTTCTGTTAGTATATTATATTTTAGTTTTAAAGTTCGTGTTTTGTCCTGTGTTACAATAGCACCGCTATTGTCTATTATTATTATTGTCCCGTGTGTGTTATAATAGCACTATCTTTGTTAATTTTGTTCTTCTGTCATTGTTTTGTAAATACTGTATATTTTGTAGTTAATTTTGTTCTTCTGTCATTATTTTGTAAATACTGTATATTCTTTTATTATTTTCTCAATATTATAAGGAGCACTGTAGGATTATTTTTAAATTTATTATAGTTAAGCGCACTTGAAGTGAAATGTCACAAAACTGCGCTATATAAATAACGCACCAGATTTAAATGTCCGTGTTAAATTTTCCCCAAAAAAAAAAAAAAAGGAAAAAAAGAAGGAAAAACTAAACCCTTTCACACACTTCCCCAAATGATCATCTAGTCAACCCACGCTATGCAATTGCACTATATAAGTATTATAAATACAAAACAATACAAGAACAACATGTCAACCTACTAGAGACCAAATGGGAATATAATTCACCGACTCCAGATATTTTCATATCAGAGGGTTCGGCTCTGTGGCATTTCTAATTGAACCTATAAATCCTACTGATCCCTCAATATAAATATTTGAAAAATCTTTTGTAATCCTACATGTATTTAAAATTACTGATTTTTGCATTTTTATATACAAATTCTTTGACAAATCTAATATGCTTAAATTTTGAATCAGATTCCTAGGTATTATGCCAGTGGCCGAAATAACAAATGGTAATATTTTTATAGTCCGAGAATGCCAAATTCTTTTAATCTCATTTCCTAAATCTGTGTATTTTCTTATTTTTTCATAAACAGTTTTTTGAATATTACAGGAATTTGGAATAGCTACATCAATGACATAAGTTATTTTTTTTTAATTTTGTCATGTAAAACTATATCAGGTCTATTATGACTAATTGTTCTGACTCTTAGTATAGTTTTATCATAATATATTTTATAAAATTCATTTTCTATAAATGAATTTGGTTCATATTCATAATATGGTACTACATTACCGCAATCAATCAAGTTATGTTTAATTACCAAACTTTGGTGAATTATTTTTAAAACCTGATTGTGCCTAAATGTATACTCGGAAGGCGCTAATATAGAACATCCCGATATAATATGTTCTATAGTTTCGGGAAAAGCCAAACATTTTCTACATAAATCATCAATTTGATTTATATCTTTGATTATATGCTTTCTATAATTTTTAGTATTAATGACTCTATCTTGAATTGCAAGCATAAATCCTTCTATTTCTGCGCTCAACTCTCCAATACTCAACCATTTGTTTGACGAAAGTTTGTCAACATACGTTTGGTTGAGATAATTGAAGTGTTTTGCGTGAATAATTTTATTTGACCAGGAATCTAATAATTCCTGGTTAGTATTTATAAGAATGTTGGCATTCTCGTCATATAAATTTAAAGGAGTAATATTTCTATCTGCCTTGCAAATTATTTTGTGCATCTCTGAGCTATTAGCTTTCCTATGGAAAAAATTTCTAAGCATTTCTACCTGATTGTGTTTCAAAGATGTTATTTTGACTACACCTCTACCTCCTAAATTAATTCGTTCTATAGCTGAATTTGGATGATGGCAATTAAACTTTGTTAACGTAGTTCTAATTAATCGTTCTAAACTATCTAAATCTGTATTGGACCATTTAATTATGCCAAATGAGTACGTTAGTAGAGGTATTGCCCAAGTATTTATTGCTTTTACTAAACTTTTAGCAGATAGATTGCATTTTAAAATTTTTCTGATCCTAGTTTAAAATTTAATCCTAATATCATTTTTAATACTAGTGTGATCTAATCTATTCGATTGCGGGTATCCTAAATATTTATAAACCTCATCCCCTTTCATACTTTTAATTTTGAAATTTCTAAATATACCCTCGTCTCCATCTACAATTTTGCCTTTCTCTATATGGATCGTTTTACATTTATCTAAACCAAAAGTCATTTTAATATCATCTGAAAAAATTTTAACTACCTTAATCATTTTCTCTAAATTCGATTCAGAATTTGAAAATAATTTTATATTATCCATATATAATAGATGTGAAACTATACTACTCTCTCTTGTATTACCCTTAATTTTTATTCCAAACTTGCTTTTAATTAACATTTTAGAAAGGGGTTTCAATGCTAAGCAAAACCAAAGAGGACTCAATGAGTCTCCTTGAAAAATACCTCTTTTTATTGAAATGCCCGGTACTACTATTCTCTTACCTTTTAAATTAACTAGCAAATCTGTATTCCAAAAGGGCATAATATTTTTCAAAAAGCTAATTATAATTGGGTTAACTTTATATATTTTTAATATTTTGATTAGCCACGAGTGCGGGACACTATCAAAAGCTTTTTGATAATCTATATAACAAGTATGTAAATTACGCTTTTGATTTTGAATTTGTTTTAAAATTACAGAATCAATAACTAATTGTTCTTTACATCCCATATAATTTCTGCGACAACCTTTTTGTTGTTCAGATAAAATATTTTTGAATGTTATTATTATTATTATTGAGTTTTCGTGAAACCGCGTATCCCATCGGCAATTACATTAATATTTAAATGTTTCAAATAATAAATAATTAAAAATATTATTTGCCAATTAAATTTTATGCTAGAGAGCTTAATGTCGAAAAGTTGTTTTTGATACGAATATTAATTTATAACTCGCTTACTCCGCATAAGTTTTTGGAAATCTCAATGAAAAACAACTAATTATCATAAGTTTACGTTGTTTCAGCCAACAGTTTTCGGTTTTATAATTAGGACATGCTTGAATTAAGTGTAACTCTTACATTACATATTTAAAATGTTAAAATATAAAACATTTTCTTGAACGTGTGAACCAAACAACAGAATTTAACGTACGAATGAATTCGATACACAAAACCTAGTTTTTTTAGGTGTTTGGAATGGATAGTTACTGGAGATTGGTAGATATTTGCAGTATCATCCTAGTGACAGACAACCCTATAAAATCATAAGGGGGTTATCGGTACCGCACCAATTATTAGTAACCAATATCTCTGCCTTAGATCAAGTGGATCGTTACGTTTGGTGACTTAGCAGGGGTTCCCGAGTTCATGTGGTGAGGTTTTTTTCAGGTTTTTGCAGCGGTTGCCTCTGCTTACCAGTTGCGTGTCGGGCCGGCAACCTGCTGACCTCTTCCGCCGAACTCTCTCGACCCATCGCTTTGCTCCGCAGTGGGAAGGATAAATATTATGATAGATGGATATTTATTACAGGACACACTAACACAGATTTCTACCCACCTCATACTTTTTCCTTTTTCACGCAGCGACACAGCATACCAAAGATGACTTGGGTTTGAGGGAAATTATACTACTGAGGGCCTTCAGTGTTGAGTTAACTTAAAAAAGAAGTTGATTAAAATTGATTTAGCCGTGTTTGCTGATCAAATATAAATACCCAGGAACTTCCCAACCTTCCTCTTCCCAATCTCCTTTTCTTCGCATCTCCCTTCAGCCGCAATACATGCCCGAATGGTTACGCCGTAGTCCCACTGACTCCTATTAATCAACAGCCATTTGTTGGGACTCTTGAGCGGTATTATATTCATTAAAACGTAACGCATGATTAATGTTGATCGAACCACCAAATAGTTCAAAAGATTCGACGATAAAAAACCATTAATGAAAAAATCAACGTATTAAGATAAATCTTTACACCAATAAATTTAAAAAAAAAACACCAGAGATTAATTACAATTTAACGAAAGAAATCTTAATTCTTCAATCGTTAATCACCATTAATTGTCTTTCAAGTGAGTTTCCCGGTTTAACAAATAAATTCCGTAAAATAATTCGGTGACCACAAAATTATTCCAGGGAAAAAGATTTATGTATTTATTCACGAATGGAATAATTTGTTATTTATTTGCTATAAGAGTCACTTATTTATTTTGGGACGGAATTATTTCAGGCTTTATCATTTAAAAGGGTTAAGTTTAAACAAAATATGTTTTTTACGTTTCATAAAATTTTTTATTTGTTTTTTTTTTTAGCATTACCAGCACCCAGGAGGTGTTATTAGAAAAAGAAATTCCCTCATATCTTATGATATATTTGGGGATGCTGTGTGGAGGGTCAAAGAAAAGTGAATGTGGAGGTCTGGGAAAGAAAAAGGTATGAGGAGTGGGTAGGAATCTAGGGGTCAATATGTCCAGAAGTCACAGACCCATGAATCCATCCCTCCCACTGCGGTGCAAGGTGATGAATCGAGATTCCGGCTGTAGAGGCCAGCCTGCCATGCAGTAGATGGGCAAACGCATCCGCCGCCAAGACTTAGACGAACCTCACACCATGAACCTGGGCGCCCCTGCTAAGTCACCAAACGTAGAGAAACACTTGGGGAGGCCTATGGCAGGAGTGTTGGTTATCCAATAATGGTTCCCAGGGCGGTGGCATCCGTATCCACCTCCCAAATTGTTTTAACCCGTTTAATCATAGGAGATCCAAGTTGTCCCAAAACATCATATGCCGTTATAATAACAGGAGACCCAAATTGTCCCAGAGCGACCGTGCATTATTAAAAGTTAGATATCTCTCTTTCTGTAATGTGAATATTTGTGATTTCTTTTATGTTAGAAACGGAAAGAAATAATGCTTCTCATTATTTTAGAATTATATGAGCTAGGTTGTTCAGATATTTTACAAACCTGATAAAAAGTGATGGTTTGATTTTGCGCCTATTTGTGACGTAACCCACATTTAATTTTAAAATAAAATTGTATGCAAGTGATAAATAGTGAGGTGACAGTTTTATTACAAATTTTGTTTAGAAAAGGAATCTGAATTTAAAATTTGAAGTTTATTCTATTTTAATTACTTTAATTCAAAATTCGCAGGTATGCATTTTTTAGCCAATTTACGTTTCCAATATTAAAATTTTAATATTTATAAACAAAAATGTTGATTTCTAATAAACATATCGGAAAGATTATTTTATCTAAATTTTAGAACAATTTTTATTTTTGCAAAAGCGTTAAAAGAACTAATAAATAGGAACATTTAAAATGCATGGGAAGAACCAGGAATTTTGCGCGCAAACTTTGACAGGCAAAAGATGACAGAAAATTATTTTCTTATTATTCGAAGGGTTAAATCAGACCCATAAAATCACTTTGGGGGATCTATGATCAGAAAAGAGGAAGAAACACTTCGCAACTCGATTAAATTCAAATAAATAAAACAGACGGCAATTTGGGCTATTAAACAAAATAATAAAAAAAAACTTGTGTCCAGTTCACACACGGTAGAAGTGAAATCTTCAAAAAACTGAAATAGACAATTGTGGGAAGGCTACGATGCACCGCATAGAGAGGAAACCGATTCTTCTACGTCATTCTCTCGCTGGTTAAATCCTATAGATGTAAATGTTTATCTCTTTTTAGTGTCGATTTTTCGTTTCATCGAGTTTCAAATCACAACGGTGCTAAAGAAGTTTTCACTTCAAAAAATAAACCCAAAAGTACAATAAGGAGGAAACCGAAATCAAACAATTACCGGAAAATGGCTTAAAACAATATTTTGAAAAGAAGTTAAGCTTTAGGAATGGTGGAATCGTTGAGCGAAATGAATAAAATTAAGAAAGGGACCGATGGTTTGGGCATGAAGGAGAAAAGGAGTTTAAGGAGAATATATGATGCAAATGCGAATGGTAGAAGAACTCGGCGACGCCCGAGGAAGACACGGCACGACCAAGTGAATCAGATACTTGAGTCAAGTCATGTCAAGAGTCAGATTAAAAGAAGAGCCTGTGTGAGACGACGTATGAATATGAACGAGGCAAGGAGTGTGTGCCAAGATAGAGTTGTTTGGCAGTTCGTCCTCTCTGCCTACCCCTGTGGAAACGGCGTGATGGTTAGTTAGTTAGTTAGGGATTGTTGAAATAATTTTGTTTTTAAAGCCCGTTTAAATTTAGACAAATTTAAGAGCTGAGGAAATCCACATATTACAATAAATTATGGTCACTGCTCTCCCACGGATGTCGTCAACATCCCCCATTAAAAAGCAGCCAAGTATGTTTTCCTCATCATAAATTTTCACAGTTGCACCAAGTTAAAATGAATTAAAACTGAATTACGATGTTCCCACACGCGACTACTAACTATGGGTTACTGCTGAAAAACAAGTTCGTCACACTTCTCCACCCGTCGTTAGGGCAATTATAAGAAAAGTCATTACGTAGAGTGCGATTACTGTGAAACTAATCGGAGCTGCATTGGTTATTGCATTTCGTTAACTTTACTTAACCCTCCGACGAGTGACAAGGTCTGGACAGACCTTTCGATTTTAAAAATTTAATAAATGTTTTATCTCCTTTTATTGTATAAAGTTGTTAATTTAAGATTTGACTGCTCTGGCACTAGAAATTTGCTGTCTTTACAAGTACCCCCGAACCATATTAGATGGAATATATTATTTTAAAACATTAATTTCATGTTCAATTCTGTTATGGAGATTTTGTTATATATAGAATCGGCAATGAAGTTTTTTTTATATGAATACCGCACAAGAGTCCCAACTGCTTCCGTTTGGAGCCAGTGAGTCTATGGCATCCCCAATTGGGGTATGTTGTTAGGCTGAAGGTACTGGGGAGGGGAAGGAGATGGGGGAGAGGAAGGTGGGAAAGTACCTGGCTATTCAGATCTGGTTACCAAACACGGCTAAATCCATTTCAAGCAACGTTTCAATTCTGAATTGTGGTTTTACACCAGGGCGATATTGAGAGTATCTTTCACTCTGGAAAGTGCCGCAAATATACTATATATTATTTTAAATTAATAAATTATGAAAAAAACACAAATTAATCAAATATGATTTATTTGCCACGCCGGGATTCCATCCTGCGACCTTCGGATTGTGAATCAAGAGCCTTACCGCTGGACTACGCTGGCCGTCCATAGATTTTTTCGATTTGAATTTTGACTCATTCAAATCAAAACCCTTTCATCACTTTTTGGTTAATGTAAATAACGAGTAATCATAATTTATGCATGCGCTTGTATTCACAAAAATTTTTGATTTTTTTTTCTTGTATTTAGGTTTTGTGGGTTTTTACGGTTAGTGTGATAATAACTTAAAATGAATATTGAATTTCACGCCTTATTTTTATAATTTGTTTTATTTATTTATGTACTGTTGTTTTTAATTTAATTTGTAATCTTTGTGCAAAAGTCCGACAGGACGTTAATAATTAAAACACTTATTTTTCTGGCTTGCAAGACCTTGTTCAGAAGGAGCGTGAAACTTGCCGCTCCATTGCCTTTGGTACTACGCGAGTATTTACGCGTATACTTCTGGAATGTCGTATATTTCGTGGTGATTTTTTTAAAACCTATTTTGTATAGAAACACTACAAGATCTATGCAGACCTAAAAAATATTTTTTAGGTAGTTGGTGTGTGTTTTCGTGATCGGATGCTTATTAGAACGTGTTTTCGAGGTAGTTATTTCTGTCCCATTTTAAATTAAATTGAGTTTAGTTTGGCAGTTCCGAGCGAGAAACTGATAAATGAAGTTTGTTCGTAGTTGCACTGGCCCGACAGTTGGTAATTCAACACATTAAATTAACATTTAACAATTAATAGAACGAGCCACCAACCCAAAGGTACATGCATATCTGTATATCAAACACGCTATGTCTTTTTCAGTATTCTGGTAAGTAATTGAAATATACACATATATCTTATCTATATCAAACAACAATCATGAATTTTATACTATCTAAATAATCTTTACATAGTATAAAATGAAGTTGCTCCCGCTGACTGTGCGCTTAGATCTTTTAAACCAATTGATAGAGTGATTCACGAGGAAGGTTTTTAGGTATCTAATTTGTCAAGATTTTGTAAAAATTGATTGAAATATATAAATAAGAGCTGGCAGCGGGCAGTGGGCAGCGGGCAAGCAGCAAGCGGGTGGTGTGGATTTGATTTAACAGACAGCGTTGGTTACAAGGGTTGGGTAATGGCGTGGCGTTGTTTCGTTAGCCACAGCAATATGTGTCCAGGTCTAATATTATAAGGTAGTATAATATAAGGTCTGCACAGACCTTATCGCCTGCTGGATGCCGCTCATCGGAGGGTTAAAACAGAGTTGACCGGATTTCCTCTCGCAGGACCGGGCTCTAACTAGGTCTGGAAAGTTGGGCGGCCAATCAAATTAATTAGCGCCAGCGAAGTGGCGCAGAAATAGTACGGAGAAGAGAAAGAGAACAGAGCGGAATATCGCGCTAGAATTTAATATAATTTAGGATGTGGTTTCAAAATTTGTACTGTGAAAGTTTGTTTCGCCCAGTTTCGTGAGCTAGGCTGCCAACGACAACTTTGAAAAGAATTTTATTTACGTGTTGTATTTTTTATGCTTGTCGATATTTTTTTTTAAATTTGTTTCAGTGATACTAACTACAAAAGGTACATTAGTATATTTTTTTTTATTATGTGAGTAAAACCTCAATTTGTTATATTTATTCACTGAAAGCAATATTAGCAATTTTCAATCAAAAATTTGAAACAGAAATAAGAAATCTTTTTCGGATTATTCTGTTTCAAATTTTCGTCCACTGGGAGGCCATGGGGACACTGGTGTACCCTATGAAATTAAAAAAAATAATCTTTTTATATGCGATTTTGACCCTTATGTATAAAGAAACTGTATGAAAACAAGGTCAAAATCGCTTGCACCAATATCTCTATAGGTAGGGTAAAAAATTTCATTCATGTGGCAACTCTAGAATTTTTGTAATTAATTTATCTCTGACTTCAGACCGCTGTCAAAACCGAAAAGTCGTCAGTTTTAGCATATAAAGGTATTTATTTATTATCAATCACCTTTGAAATGTGTTTTTTCCACGTAGGATGTCTATTCAGGTTTATGAAAAAATAACAATATCAGTTTATTTTCGTATTTACACGGATATTTAAGCAAAATTCGGGAAGCCAAATTTTCGCGCCTTTGTTCTTGGCTACCCAGTCGCATATATTATTATCTTTGGTTAAATATTACAAAATGAGATTTTATCAATTTCTTTTTTTACGATGGTTCCACACGTGAGTATGTCATCTTTGGGGATGAAGTTATGGGAAGGAAAAGGTATGAGGGGTGGGTAGGAATCTCGGGGTCAATGTGTCCGGGAGTGACGAACGTACGCATCCATCCATCCCACTGCGGTGCAAGGCGATGAGTCGAGAACATCCTGCTGGAGAGGTCTAGGTTAGGTTAGGTTAGGTCTCGCTCAACCAGTATCTCAAAGATGTCTACAGTCGGCAAACGTAAACCCTGGCACCCCTGCTGGGTCACCAAACGCAGCGAACCACTCGGGGTGACTATGGCAGGGGTGTTGGTAATTCAATAAATGATTCTCGGGGCGACGATTCCCATATCCACCTCCCAATTTGTTATCTTATATAACTGGCCCGCTCATTTGGAATATCTTTCCCTCAGCTCTTACTAATATCCAGAACTTGGCTGAATTTAAACGAGCTTTAAAAACAAACTAATGTAAAAAATCTTATCATTCATGAATCTTAACTCCTTTTCAAGGTTCTCTAATAAGCCATGTTCTCAAGTTTACGGTAATTATTTGTTTTCTGTTTCCTTCTTACTGTACTTTTATGTTTACTGTGCTCTCAGAAGGTTTCTTATTTCTAAGCGTAAACTGCCTCCTGTTCTATATTATATTTTAGTTTTAATGATTCTTGTTGATTGACACCGTTATTTTGTATCATTATTTATTTTCCTTTGCCAAAACAGCACTGTTCTTGTTAATTTTATTTTCTTGGCATTGCTTTTATATGCTGCACATATATTGTTTACGATTTTCACGGCCAAAAGTATTTTCGTTATTTGTTTTTGGGGTGTTATGCCGTACCTGCGCTACCTCCTTCTTTAGCCAACGTTTTGGACATCGTTGCAGTGTCCATCATCAGAACAGATCCGGCAGATCCGGTAGAAGTATAATTTTTAATAAGCACACATTTCAACACTAAAAATTACACATCTACCGGATCTGCCGGATCTGCCCTGATGATGGACACTGCATGTCGGAAACGTCGACTAAAGAAGGAGGTAGCGCAACACGGCATAACACCCCAAAAACAAATTACGAAAATGCATTTATATTCTTGGTTTCCAATTATTTCCTCATTATTTTGTAAAGACTCGTAATTTTATATGAATACCGCACAAGAGTCCCAACAGCTCCCGTTTGAAGCCAGTGAGACTATGGCATCCCCAATTGGGGTATGTTGTGAGGCTGAAGGTAATGGGGAGATAGGGAAGAGGAAGGTGGAAAAGTACCTGGCTATTCAGATCTGGTCACCAAACACGGCTAAAGCCATTTCAAGCAACGTTTCAATTCTGAATGGTGGTCTTACACCAGGGCGATACTAAGAGTACCTATCTTCCACTCTGGAACGTGCCTCAAATATAATACATATTGTTTTAATATAACACCAATTAATCAAATAAAATTTATTTGCCACGCCGGGATTCGATCCCGCGACCTACAGTGTGCGAGTCAAGAGCCTTACAGCTAGACTACGCCGGCCGCCGTAAGGAACACTACGATTACTTTTTTATAGTTCAGCGCACTCGAAGTGAAATAACACATAACTGCGCTATACAAATACTACGTTATTATTATTATTATCATTATAACCAAAAACAACAAAGTGAAAACATCTAAAATGTATTAATCTCCAAAATTTTGTTATTCCAAAAATAAAAATAAAGTAACTATAATTCTTCAAGGGGTTCAATGATAAAACACGTTAACACTTTCTCAATGTACACTATTTGTGTTTGCTAGTTGACAATAAAGGTTTAAAATGTTCTCCCGCAACGGAAGTGTTAACGACTCTCTCAATCGCTAAAACAAATATGTAATGTACACGGCTTTAGTATCGCAGTAGACTACGACGTAAAGTCTTCATTTTGCAAATCTCCCAGCGAGTTCTACGCTCTCTACGTGTGCGCTAAAAAGGCGTAAAAAATAAAAGCACATGGTCGCCAGACGTGGCGGGAAAAATCACGCGTCGGCCATTTTGTGAAACAGCTTCCGGTCGGATTCGCGCCAAAATCTCCCCAACACGTCAAACTTCCGGTAGGCAGTTATTTTCCTAATAGGTGTGCAACAAAGTCTTATTAACTGTGTAATTTAAGGTGTTAGAACATGTGTGTAGATTGTTATTTATCTGTAAGAGGAGCTGCCATTTTGAGGCCAAAATACCCAACCAAACTGAATAATTTTTTTTAATCCAAAGTTATAGTAAAAATTAAGTAATTTAACTATTTTATTTATTTAAATATTTCACAACTTGCGAAGCGCGAATGGGTACCGCCACCCCGGAAACCATTTATTGATTAACCAACACCTATGCCATAGGTCACCCCAAGTGGGGGGGTACTTTTGGTGACTTAGCAGGGGTGCCCGGGTTCTTGGGGTGAGATTTGACTAGGTTTTGGCGGCGAATGACCTGGACACACTGAACTTCAAATTCCAACCCAAACCTCATACTTAACCTTTTCCTTCCCAGACGTCCTCTCCTTCCTTTCCTTAAAAAAACTTTTCATGCAGCATCCCCAAAGATGACGTAGGCCCTGAAGGTAATTATTTTCCTCGGGGCCTCCTTGACGTAAAAAAAATTAAAGAATTCTATTTTGAATTATTTTGGAGGCAACTGCGTATTTTTTTGTGAGTTAATTATAATTATTTAAAAAAATATCTTGCCTTATCCACCGTGTTAATATAATGAAAAATAAAAAAATATATCCTGCAAAATGTGTTCCTTTAATCAGTAATTTGAATTTAAATACGACAAATTCATGTTCCGATGTAAATATATCATTTGCAACTTAAATTTCTACCGATCAAAATGCTTTCTTTCAATATCTTTTATTGTTTATTATATCTTTCAATATCTTTTGCCCCCGGCTTCACTGGCATAGTGTTAGCGGGGTTCCCACTCCGCCTCCTCCATCTTCCTTATAACTACTCCACTTCCCCCTCCCTCTCCACCCCTCCCCACATACTCTCACCACCCCCTCCATAAACGTTATATTCATTTTTCAAACAGCTCGCGTGCCACCTATTTAAGCGTAACAATCAAACACACGCAGTTTCGCATTTATAATATTAGTATTTTACATATTTGAATTTTAACTATCAAAGAGATCTCCATAGTAACCTAAACAAATTACAAAATGACAGCGCACGTTAAATAATTACTCATAGTTACCAACCAACGATGTGTTTTGCTTTTCGTCTGGACAATAAACGTATAATAAATAATTTCATAACGCTAGACCTTATTCATAACGCCAGAGCTTACCAATATACACAACCTATATTACACGCAAATAATATTTGTAATAAGTGAAACAATTTTTAAAATCCATTCAGTATTTTTTGCGTGAAAGAGTAACAAACATAAATACATCCATACATCCATACATCCATACATCTATACATCTATACATCCATACATCCATACATCCATACATCCATACATCCATACATCCACACATCCATACATCCATACATCCATACATCCATACATCCATACATCCATACATCCATACATCCATACATCCATACATCCATACATCCATACATCCATATATCCATACATCCATACATCCAAACATCCATTTATCCATACATCCATACATCCATACCAACTTTCGCCTTTATAATATCAGTAGGATAATAAATATAGTATTTTTTATGTTTAGCTTTTACTCGCAAATAATTTACCGAAGTTGCCTTAATTATAAAATATTAAAATCTTCAATGGCATATACCTATTTTAGAATTTGCAAAACAAATAAATTAAATAGTACATATCCGTACTAGATATTTTTGATATACCCTTTGATTGCTAAAATATTTTTTTAAATTTGGTTGGGTATTTTTATTCAAATCCAAAATTAAGATTTGTATGAAGCAGGCCGAAACGAGCCGCGCATCCGCACAGTAATGAAAATTCATTGGTCATTTGTTTCAAAAATTTTGACAGAGTTGTGTGGCGATTGATCCTCTCTGCCTACCCCTGTGGGAAACGGCGTGATAGTTAACTACGGGCAGGTAAAGTATATTAGCTACATTTGATCTATTAACTAGACATGTTTCACCTCTCTGCGCATTTACCATATTCCCTGCGAGAATTTGCGCTGAAAATCGGGTGAATCAGCCAAATGAAGACGTATTTGACAACCACGTTTGGGACAAATTGCCCCTTAGAACGCGTGCCACAGGGCTTAGGCAGGACCTGTAATTTACGCTGAGGAGTAAAACCAAGGTGATTCTAGGCTCTATGGTCTATTAGAAAGGTACCTGATGCTTTCCCTGTTAAAAGGAGAAGCCTCTAATTATTACCTTCGTGTAGATATACTCTATGGTCTTTGCCAGCGGTTTTAAAACTTTTTATAGTCGCCATCGCTATTTTAGTAAAAAAAATCTCTTACACTCAAACCCACCAGCTTTTAATGTGTTAAATGGTGTGCACGATGTATAGGTACGATTTTCATAGGCGTAATTTTCTTCCATGGTTGATTCAAAAACAGATATTGGAGGGGACCCACCACTTTCCCAACGGCGTTATAAGGAAACATAATATGGTTTCCTCCTTCACCGCACACGTCAAGACTCTACTTTTTTTTTTGAACGAAGCTACATTTATTTGAACGACTCTAGACCCTCCAATGTCCATGCATACGGGGTTAGTAAGCAGTATGCAAGTACTTACGTTAACATTATACAAAAGATAAATAAAAGTAGCAGCCCGTGGAATAGTTCTTCTGAAATAGGTAACTTCAGAAAGAGATAATAGTGTTAGTAAAAGAAAAAGAAAAATAAATATAATGGCTATGACCAGTTGAAGAAACCTTCTGTAAATAAAATAAGTAATGAGGAAAAAACAGTTATACGATTATTTTATAATGTAAGTAATTACTATAATAGCGGAAAGAAAATAAAATATATAAAAAGAAAATCCAGAGAAAGTATTCCATAGACCACCGGGCAGTCACATTGAGAATGCGTATAGCTATCGGCCCAACCGCAAACGATGCTCGAAGTCCGCGTCCTTTAGCCGGTTCAAAAACAGATAGACTATAGAAATGTATAATATACTTTACCTGCCCGTAGTTATCTATCACACCATTTCCTGAAGTGTTAAGCAGAGAGGATCAATCGCCACACAACTCTATCAAAAATTTTGAAACCAAAAACATATGATTTTTCATTACTGCGCAAAACAAACTGTTTTTTTTTAATATCTAGAAGGTACACATAAGTCCTATTTTATTTATTTCTGTTTTATATTTTAAATATGGGCTATTAAAGATTTTAATATTAGAGGCAACTTGGGCAAATTGTTTGCAAGTAAATGATAAACGTAACAAAATTATAATGACATCTTGCGTATATAAAAATCAATGTATATTTGCTTGTATGTATGTTTTTTCCTTATGCGTTACTAAACCTTTCAACCGATTGAGATAAAACTTTGGGGATTTGATGTTCGCATCCCCGCGATGGTTTCTATATATAATAGTCAGCTCTGGTATCATGAAATTATTTTCTACACCATTGATCCGATTGTGATGAAACTTTGGGGATTTGATGTTCGCATCCCCGCGATGGTTTCTGTATATATTAGTCAGCTCTGGTATCATGAAATTATTTTCTACACCATTGATCCGATTGTGATGAAACTTTGGGGATTTGATGTTCGCATCCCCGCGATGGTTTCTGTATATATTAGTCAGCTCTGGTATCATGAAATTATTTTCTACACCATTGATCCGATTGCGATGAAACTTTGGGGATTTGATGTTCGCATCCCCGCGATGGTTTCTATATATAATAGTCAGCTCTGGTATCATGAAATTATTTTCTACAGCATTCATCCGATTGTGATGAAACTTTAGTGAGCACGAGAGCTGTTTGAAATGTACCGGGACTGAATATATGCAATGCGGGAAGGGGGAGGGGGACCCAGGAGGGGGGAGGGAAACGCGGGAGGGGTTCCAAGGAACGGGGGACACAATTTACATTAAATTTTAAATAAATAAAAAAATAGCACATACACGTATTAGCTTCAATGCGTATTAGAAATTAAATATTACTTTTGATTTTAAAAAAAATATATTATTCAATTTGGTTGGGTATTTTGGCCTCAAAATGGCAGTTCCTCTTACAGATAAATAACAATCTACACACTTGTTCTAACACCTTAAATTACACAGTTAATAGGACTTCGTTGCACACCTTTTTGGCGCGAATTTCCGACCAACTAAAATTGGAAGATGACCTCTTGCTCAGTCTCGAAGGCAGAGCCAAGGATCTATAAATTTGTTTTTTTTTACATTAGCTTCAAACAGGAGACCCTGAGGAAAATACTTTCTCTCAGGGTCCTGACATTTAAGGGATTTATTTTTGAAAGCAAGATGAGGATGTTCTGGAAAGGAAATAGGTATGAGGGGTGGTTAGGATTCTGGGGATCAGTGTTTCCAGGAGTGACGGACTTATGAATCCATCCCTTCAACTGCGGTGCAAGGCGATGGGTCGAGGAAAACTGGCTGGAGAGGTCAAAAGACCTCCTCAACCAGTCTCTCTCGATCCGGCTGCAACGCGGTAGATGGGTAGACGCATCTGCCGTCAAGACCCGGACAAACCTCACTCCATAAACCCGGGCACCTCTACTAAGTCAAAAAACGTAGCAAACCACTTGGGGTGACCTATGGGCAGAGGTGATCGTTACCCCATGAGTGATTATCGGGCGGCGGTACCGATACCCGCCTCCCGTATTGAGCTCCACGCAACCCCTAGCCTTTTAATGTATGGTGTGCACTTCTCATAAATATAAGACTTTCACAAGCGCAATTTTCTTCAAACTAAAATTGGAAGATAACCTCTTCCTCTTTATTTCAAAGACAAAGCCAAAGTTCGATAAATTTGTTGAAGAAAAAGAAGCGCACCCGCCTCGTTAATTTGTATTACTTAGAAACAATTATTTCTGTTAGTGACCTATTTCTCCTGTAAAGTTATACCCATTGTTTGCTTGTTATATATTTTTTTTTACATGAGCTGCACACAGGAGGCCCTGAGGAAAATAATTTCCCTCGGGGCCTATTACATCTTTGGGGATGCTGGATGGAGGCTTTTTTTAGGCTTTTAATAAATCAAAATCAAAATTTCCTCCGAAATCCTAAGATTTGTAAGTAGGGACTTGAATTATATATAAGGTTTTCCAATAAGAGGTGTTCTTTTGAATAGCCCGCTATTTCGGTAGATGTCACTTTTGAAGCTGTCATTTTTTGACAATATGACAAGTAGAAACTATGCCATTAATAAAAATGGAACGATACACGCTTTAACAACGCATTGAAATTATTAAAATTCACTATGAAAATGAGGCTGGAGCAACAGTTACGGTGAATGAATTGCGCTATCGAGAGATGATTAATGATTTTTTGTGGCCGGAATTGGTTGGTATTGATCTGGACAACGTTTAGTTTCAACAAGACGGCGCTACGTGCCACACAAACAACGAAACCATTGATCTTTTACGGGAAAAGTTTCCGGACCGTGTTACCTCTAGAAGAGGTGATCACAATTGGCTACCGAGATCTTGTGATTTAACACCTTGCGACTTCTTCCTTTGGGGCCACGTGAAAGAAAAGGTCTTCGCCAACAGCCCAGCGTCGATTCAAGACCTTAAAGATGAAATTCGTGATGCTATCGAGGACATAGGGCAGCCACTTTGCGATTTGGTTATGGAAAATTTCATGAAAAGGATATGGCCTGTAAGCGTGATCATGGTGGTCATTTGCCTGATGTTATTTTCCACTATTAACGAAATACCTTCCTCTTTATAATGAAATAAACATCCGATCATTTATATTAAAAAATGGCATTTTCCTTTAAATATCAAAATAACACCTCTTATTGGAAAACCCTGTACTTAATCATAAACCATAAATTTTTGATGTGTTTGTGTAATAAATAAGTAATTATCCACTGGAGCGATAGCGCAATTTAAATCTTTTTACTCCGATTGCTCGAGATTTTTTGGTTGAATATTTTCCGCCCATATTAAAAAAAAAATTATTATGGAGATATACGAACTGAGTATAGTTCTATAAAGCCAATAAATTCACCTATCTTTGGTCCATTATCACATATTTGTAGGATTTTAAAAAAATATTATAAAATCGTTAACTTCTACGTAATTTCTTACAAATAAGGGAAAATTTGCCAAAATTGGCAGCAAAGCAATCGAAGGTATTTTAAATAGTGCCATATTGTGGCAAAAAGTGCTCCATTGGATATACAATTTGTTTAAAGAAATGTTGCTATGTCAATGAAAATACTTTTTTCACGCTTTCTTCGGGCCAGTAAGTAAGTACGGGTACCATTATATATATATATTCCGATTTGACAGCTCGTAGTGGGACCACGCTCACGCGAACTCTGGTGGCATAAAAATGTTATTTAAATAACTTTGTTAATCTACTAGGTATATTATTAAAATTATCTACATGTTTCAAAAACTATCTTTTCTTCATCAGGCTACGATTAATATTCAATATTCATTATAAAATTATTTATGAAGTTCATTTATTAAATCAATAATGACGCCACAAAATATTTTTGCCAAGTTTGAAGATGCAGTAGTCAAACTGCCGCTTACTACCAGCAGTGATACGATCTTCAATACCTTCAACTTTATGGACATAAAACAGCTCTACTCGAGCTCTATCTTAGTTAATTTACAAAAACAACAAAACACTATACAAAGCTACACAAACAATACACAATACCCGAGCCAACAACAAAGAACTTCTCCAAACTCCTTTTTCCATAACCACCTTTGGACAAAGACACTTAAAATACATAGCTTGCAAACTATACAATACACTACCAGCTACGATCAGACAAACTGAATCCTTGATGTAATTCAAACAAGTTATAAAGCAATGGATTATACGTATTGGACGCCACTCTAATGCAAACATCTGTAAAATAAATCACACATAGTCAGAAATAACAATTCACATACGACCTAAGCCATATAAAATAAAACAAAATAATAGAATCCTGTAAAATTTAACTCCATAAATAGATTAGACAGAATTTATTACTTTTCTTCATCAGTGTACATCAATGTATAGACAGATGAAATTCCAAACGGTCGATTAAAAACAGGTTCACCACTCTCTTCAAATCGTTAAAATGTCTAAGTTTTATTATAAAGTATCTAAAGTTGTTTTATGATGAAGAAACGTCAATAAAAATAAATTGGAAAACTTAATAGTTAACGTTTAAATGAAAAATTTATTAGAGATTGTAATTAATTTATTGAGGGCATTGAAAAATGAAATAAAAATAAGTTTTCGTTTTAATGGGTTGCTCTGGATATTTCCTTTTATTTGTATTAACAGCCCTTACGTTTTAACGTGTACTGACCGTACATATACGAAGAATTGCTCGATGATACTGTAAGACACCAAATTTATATTATCAAAGTTATGATGACACACTAGCCAGAGCTGTTTATATTCTAAATGTACCTTTTATATCCACGAATATACAGGGTGTTAAGGGACGTACTTGACTTACTTTAACCAGTGATTCCTGACATTACTTGGAGTAAAAAATGGAAATAAAATGTTGGTCTCCGGTGACTTGTTTTCTACAAAAACATAAAAAATGGTATATGTTGAGCAACACCGACATAGATAGTGCAATTCTAAATGATCACAAATTATTTGATTTTTCCTTTGCGTAGATTGGGTTGGGTTAGGTTAAGTTAGTGTTACGATACGACTGGTTAGGTTAGGTTGAATTTTCTTCACGTTAGACTGTCTAAAACGTGATATAAAACCGCTTTTGAAGTGCACGATACATTATTACAAAATACTAATTGAACAGTGTTCAGCTATTTCACAGGCGGACCACGTCCCATTACTCCCATTCCCAGAGAGCTTAGCGTCGATCGCGAGAGCTTATGACTGTTAGATAGTTGAGTTGTTAGCCGCGAAGTAATAGCGTCTAGAAATGATGTATTATTTGCTGAGAATTGTTAACATTCTGTGAGAGTGGATCGTTTGATCTCAGTATAATTGCACCATCATCTGCCCTTGCTCCAGACTTTCGCTAATCGACGTAATAGACCGTTTTCTCGCTATGGCGTTGGTTGGTTGGAGTGATTTATGGCGTCGAGGATGAGGCTTCATTCTTCCGCGTATTTTAAGGCACCGTGTACAGGGTACGCCAAGAAAGAACCTGAATTTGAAACGCTAACAACTTTTACGATAAAGCAAATAAAATGCGTGTAACATATGGATCTACATTCCAACTTAATACTATAGGTATTTCAACTTTAAGAGGGTATTACCAGAGAAAACCAGAAATATGTCATTTTTAAATCAGATTTTAGACGTATTCACCCTTTTCCACAAAAAAATTTAATGGATTTCGAAAGATTGTCCTTTTATCTAGCATTCGCATATTTAAAATTTTGAGAAAAAGTGTTTATTTTTAGTATAATAAGGTTATACCATAGGTCGTTGGCAGATTTGTTAAATTTTCAAAAAAGATTTTGTATTATAGGTACTACACCTATTTCAAATCATATAATCATGCAGTAAAATAAATCAACACAATTACCTGGGTATCGCATGTTTGAGAATTTAAGTTTTAGTTTAAATAAAATCATTAAAAATATATATATATATGCACATGTGTTTCTTGACAAAAGTTGGTCCGTTTGTGTATTTATTTGAGCACTTACAAACTAATATATTTCAGATTTATTTAACATTCTTATTTAACTTAGACATTATTGAAAAATTATAAATACTTATGATAAAAAAAAATTACAAAAAGTACATTATTTTAATAGTTTTATCATCATACCTTTCAGCATTTTTGAATGTGGGTATAATTTAAAACAAATTTGGAATGAAATAAAATCGATATTGAGTTATAATTTTAAAAAGCTGGTACGGAGAATAATAAATCTTTCTCATTGTAACCGCCCTGCACGATCGTAAGAACAACTTTCGACGAAATGTGGATTTTCGGCCGCTGGCTGGTTAAACGCTCTTAACCATTAGATTTTGTATTAACCGTCAATTTAACGTTTATGTTTTTTGACAATCATTACGGCCGTCGTTCATTTTTTTTTTCGTTGTAGTTTTATTTTATTTAATTAAAATTTATCATTTCATATTCCATAGAATTTTATTAAACTGTAAAATATTTACCTCAGCACGGATAAGGCACCCAGTAAGGCCCACATATTATCAAATAATGGTTTTAAATATGTAAAGTAATTGTACCAAATAAAATAAAATAAATTAAATGTTTACAAAAATCCTGTGGGATTGGGCGCGAAATTGAGTAATAAATAAGCATATTTCCTGTTGTATGCTAATGATGCGTTGCTGATTTCTAACAGTATGGAAGATCTACAGTCTCTCGTGTCTAGGATGAACGAAGTATGTATGAAGAATGAGATGATGAATTTAAGTAAGTCTAAAGTCATGGTATTTGAAAAAGAGAGTACGAAAACAGTATGCAACCTAGTTATGAATGATGAAGACTTGGAGTAGGTGAATGAGTTTGTGTATCTGGGTAGTATGTTTACGAGAAATGGGAAGGCTGACAGAGATATTGAAAGAAGGGTAAATGCAGGTAACTCCATTAATGGGGGGACTGAATGCCGTTGGCGCCAACAAAAAACTGTCAAAAGAAGCGAAGCTTGCAGTCAACAATGGAGTCCAGATACTTTCCCTAATGTATGGCAGTGAGGCATGAGGATGAAAGTAGACTGATTGCTGTTGAAACGAGATCCTTGAGACGTCTGTGTGGTAAAACCAAGTATGAATGTGTGAAAAATGAATGCAACGCAGATGTAAGCGTAATGAGTAAGATTAAGAAAGGGACCCTCAGATGGTTTGGGCATGTAGAGCTAGTGAACAAAGAAAGTAGTGTAAAAAGAATATATGACGCCGTGACACACCAGGAAGACATGGCACGATCCAGTGAATCAGATACTTGAGTCGAGCCATGTCAAAAGTCAGAATAATAAAAGAGTAGTTATGAGTCGATGTATGAATGTGAGTGAGGTAAAGAGTTGTTTGGCGGTCCGTCCTCTCTTCCTACCCCTGCGGGAAAACGACGTGATGGTTAGTTAATTAATTAGTTACAAAATCCAATAAATTCCATCACACCCAGTACTACGTTCCGAACCGTAGAATCTCCCAGAACGTCTTCAACCTTATAAAGTGACGTCTTAATACACAGTTATCGAAGGGATCGATTGGGAGATGGGCTAGGGGAAGGGCAGGGACGGGGAAGGGGGTTGTTTTCGCCGTTAAGGGATGCTGCGATCAGAATTGAATATCCAAAATCAAAACCATCCCCTCGAAGGTGTTTTTATAAAAGTCACGTATTTTTCAAAAGGGTGCTAAGTTTGACAAATAAAGATAGAGAAGGAAGTAAGTTTATGCAGCGGATGTACTTGAACCCGGGAGGGTCGGGGAGAGTAGGGAAGGGTCGGGAGTGTTGGGGATGATTTATGAAGCCTAATGAATAAGGAGATAATAATATTTGATGATTTCATCAAAATTCAGAGGAAAATCTGAAAATATGTGAAGAAAATTTATTTTTTTATTTACATTAGCTCCACAAGGGAGGCCCTGAGAAAATGCATTTTCTTCAGGGCCTTTGTAATCTTTGGGAATGCTAGGTGGAAGGTCTTTGAAAGGAAAAACATGTGTAGATCACAAGAGGTAGAAGTGAAACCTTCAGAAAACCAGAGTAGACAAAATTGGGGAGGTTACGAAGCACCGCACAAAGAGGAGACCGATTATTCTATCATTCTTTTTTTTTACATGAGCTGCATATAGTCTGTGGAAAATAATTTCTCTCAGGGCCTATGTCATCTTTGGGGATGCTGTGTGGAGGGTTTTTTTAAGGAAAGGAAGGAGAGGGGAGAGTTCTGGGAAGGAAAAGTGTTTAAGGGGGGGGGTGGGAATCTGGGGTTCAGTATGTCCTGGTCGTCCCCGGTGATGAACCCGGGCAGCCCTGCTAAATCACCAAACGTAAGGAACCACTTGGGGTGACCTATGGCAGAGGTGTTGGTTGTCCAAAAAAGGTTCCCGGGGCGGCGGTACCCATTCCCGCCTCCCAAATAATAGGATTAGGTAATTTAACTCCCAGTAATTTAACTTTAAAACCAGGACAAGACTAAACTTAGTCAATAAGCTGGCTGGTACTAGCTGGGGATGCGACGCCAACACGCTCAGAACGGCATCCATTGCCCTGGTTTTCTCAGCAGCTGAATACTGTGCTCCAGTATGGGCCAGAAGCGCCCACACTTCCATGGTCGACGTTCAGCTTAATGCCACAATGCGAACCATCAGCGGAACCTTAAAATCGACTCCTCTTCCTTGGCTCCCCGTACTTGCAAATATAACCCCACCAAATATCAGGCGAGAGATTGCAACACTGAGGGAATACAAGAAGGCGCTGCAAAAAAGCGAAATACCCTTGCACGATGATGTCGTTTCTCACCCGGCATGCCGCTTAAAGTCTCGAAAACCCTTCTGGACGGAAGGAGAAAGACTCCTTCGAACACCTCTCACCCCAGAAGATAGGTGGAAGCTTGAGTGGCAATGAGCTAACGTCAAAAACGCCGATCTCGTGCAAGACCCCACTGAGAGACAGCCTGGGTTCTCATTGCCTCGCAAACTCTGGACTGCCATCAATAGAATAAGGTGCTCCCATAGCCGTTGTGCTCACATGATGCATAGATGGGGCCTTAAAGAGTCGGCGACGTGTGAATGCGGTGCGGTGCAGACCACCGAACATGTAGTCAACGAATGCCCGCTCCATTCATTCCCCGGCGGGATTTATGAGGTCCACAGGGCAACGCCTGAGGCCCTAGACTGGCTCGCAGACCTAGATGTCCCCCTCTGACCCCCCACCATACGGAAGAAGAAGAATTTAACTCCCATACATCTATAGGATTTAGCCTCGAAGGCTAAATTGTGTTATGTTTGTCTCTTTTTAGTGTCGCTTTTTCGTTTCGTCGAGTTTCAAATCACAACGGCGCTAAAGACGTTTTCACTTCAATAAAAGAAAGGAAGTTCTGGGAAGGAAACAGATATGTAGAGTGGGTAGGTATCTAGAAGTGGACGTATGAATTCATTCCTGTCACTGCAGTGCAAGGCGATGGGTCGAGAGAGACCTGCTGCAGATATCAAAAGGTCTCCCTCAACCAGTATCTCCCGATCCGGCATTTATCCGGATATACGCAATCGGTGGGCAGAAGTGTTGGACGCTAACACCTAGACAAACCTCACCCCATGAACCTGGATACTTCTGCTAAGTCGCCAAACATAGTTTACCCGAACCCGCCTCCCAGATTTAAAATATGTGATTAGTGAATCCTAATGCTAATGAATAAACATGATTGCAAATATTTGGACAACCGAATTGTTGAACTCTAGAACGAGTCGTAGAAATGACCCGTTCTCACGTGAGGAATGTCTACTGTATGCAAATGTTGGGCGCGCATGTGGCGTGTTTCCCGACTGTGCACTGGTAGGTATGAACGACGCTATTTCCTCTGAGTATCTTCCATTTAAATACCAATACCTACAACAAGGACTTTGGGAGGCGGGAAAGGGTACCGCCGCCCTGGGAAGCTTTATTAGATAATTACACCTCTGCCACAGGTCACCCCAAGTGGTTCGCTACGTTTGGTGATTTAGCAGGGGTGCCCGGGTTCACGGGGTGAGGTTTGTCTAGGTCTTGGAGTCGGGTGACCAGGACACACTGAACATTCCTACCCACCTACCTACCACTTGAACATTCCTACCCACCTACCCACTACTTAAACCCTTTTCCTTCCCAGAACTCTTCTCTCCTTCCTTTCCTTAAAAAAGCCTCCACACAGCATCCCAAAAGATGACATAGGCCCGAGGGAAATTATTTTCCTCAGGGCCTCCCGTGTGGAGCTCATGTAAAAAAAAAATATAGCATTCCCATCCGAAGATGTTAAGATAGGAAAAACTAACTAAATAACTAACTAACCATCACGCCGTTTCCCCACAGGGGTAGGCAGAGAGGACGGACCGCCAAACAACTCGGTCTTGGCACACACTCTTTGCCTCACTCACATTCATACATCGTCTCATACATACTCTTCTATTATTCTGACTTTTGACATGGCCCGTCTCAAGTATCTGATTCACTTGATCGTGCTATGTCTTCCTCGGGCGTCCCCGACTTCTTCTACCAAGAGACCGCCCATTTCGCACAGAGTCGAGTGTTTTTTTTTTTCAGATATTGTGAAGCTACAGACCAGAGATGGCTGCCAAATTCAACCGTGGGGCCTTCCCCTATGATCAGTTAGTTAATTATTACAAACCTAGATACTTATTTCAAACTTCAGCTAATACCATTAATAATTATCCCTGAAAGCCTTTTGCGTTCACTGAATCATGAAAGATTTGTATACATTGTTGTTAGAGTTGTTTTCTTTAGTCAGAGTTGGCTGCATTTAAGTCGTCGTTTGGCGTTTATTTAACCAGTAAAGTGCATTTATGTCGTTGGTTGCATTTCTTTTTGTCGTTCTAGCCAGTTTAGTAAATATTGTGGCCCGCCTTTGTCGAGTAAACCGAGAGCCACGTTCTCCCCACTGTACTATGCCGTACGGTACTGCGCTCCGAGTTTGTTCAAGTTAAATGAGGCATAGTGCACGCTGCACGTTGAGCTGAACAAACCTGTGGTAAAACAGGTACTAGGTGACACCTATCTGTGTCTGTTTGTATCAATTTGTTTTAATAATTAACCCAGATCCGTTTTAATCCGTTTTTAATTAGTGACCATTTTAATGGTGCAGAAAAGATTATTTTTTGAAATGTGAAATCGTCGTATTTATTT
Organism: Limnephilus marmoratus; assembly: GCA_917880885.1. Lineage (NCBI taxonomy): Eukaryota > Metazoa > Arthropoda > Insecta > Trichoptera > Limnephilidae > Limnephilus > Limnephilus marmoratus. The sequence continues at coordinate 42,471,095 of OU862928.1, forward strand.
GGACTCTCTTGTTAACATTTTTTTTAAACACTATGGTACTTGCTCGACTGAAGAAAGTCTAGTTTCTCTATAAAAAAATGAATAATTCATCCTGTATGGTTTACAATTAACCAGGTAGGTATTTAAAAATCTACTAACTAATCTTATGATTTCAGATAAAGTTTTGGTTTTGATTTATTGAATATACATAAAAAACAAACTTTTTTAAACGTTTACTGTTCACAGAACTTCTAGTGTCTTAAATGTCATAATGTTATAATTTTTTAAAACCAACATCCAAAGGTTACGAATAACCTTGTAAACATATCTGTTTATTTTTTACAGTAACTCCACAGAGGAGCCCCTGAAAAAATCCCTTAGGGCCTTTGTCATCTTTCGGGATGTTGTGTATTTTTGGAAAAAGGAAAGAGGAAGTTCTGGGAAGGAAAAAGGTATGTGGGGTGGGTAGGAATCTTGCGGTTGTATCGAACGACGGACATATTAATCCATTCCTCCCACTGTGGTGTGAAGCGATGTTCCAAGAGAGTCCTGCTGGAGAGGTCATAAAGGTTTCCCTAAACCAGTATCTCCAGATCCATCCACCGCCAAAACCCGGACAAACCTCACCCTATTAACCCGGTCACCTCTGTTATTTAAGTTACCAAACGTAGCGAACCACATTAAGAAAACCAGGACTTTGAATGTCATCAACTTACTATATATAATGTATGTATATTCATTTTTTGATTACAAGGTGTATGACTCAAAACACTCAAAATATGATGATCTTTTCAAGAAAAGAGAAATCCATATTTCTAGACGTACCCACAATACACCTTTATCGCTTTATATCTTCGTTGTTCAGAACGTTTACCTTAGGGCATCCCACAAGGTTCATACTTGGGGTCACTTTTGTTGTTAGAAGAGCCACTCTGTATTAACGGGCGCATTAGTGCGCACGTATGTATTATGGATATAGGTGAGTACAAAACCAGCACAACAGACTGCTTGGTGGAGCCAACTTGTTTATCTGATTGTTGGTTGGAATTTGCAATTTATCGGCTATTAAAAGCAATCGCGAATTAAATAACTCGGAATGGCGCACGTTATTATTATCACTCTTATGTCGCCCTGATCTAAGACTTCCACATGAGAAGCCATTTATTGGCAAATGATCTTTGTATTTGGTTTTCGAATTGGAATGTAGAGGTTTTCTCTCTGATATTTTTGGTTATAATGCGAATACCGCACATTGTAACGTATCAGAGAGGCATTGTTCATCGAAATATTCTTCGATTGGTTTTATAATTTTTCTCGGTATTCGGTATTTGAATTAAAACATTGATGTCGTTACTTTCAGAATAGCTTGTAACAGATTGAAATTATAATGCGAAGTATTTAAGCACCAAATAATTAAGTTGGTGGCTAAGCATCAATTCAAATTGAAATTTGAATTCCTAATTAGAAATAATGAATATCTTTGAACAAATGGAATCCAGCATTTCTTTTGTTGCCCAAAACATACTACGAAAAAGAGAATTTTTCATCGAGAGTTCCAAGTATATGTTATATGTTTTAATTTATACAGAACACTTGAGTTCTTAACATTTAATTTTCATTATTAATTTTTTTATTTCAAAATTTGAATTTGAATTTTCATTTTTACTTTTCTTTAAAATATGGTCTTTTTTTTCTCTTTAGTTTTAAGTATTTCTTAATATTTTTTGAAATGTTAAAATATTAAATGTACGACTACCACAACACGGGCTTAGCCTAGTGTGGTAGCCAAAAAAAACCCAAATATCTGTTACTAATAAAAAATATATGAAATAAAAAAAAAAAAAAAAAAAAAAAAAAAAAAAAAAAAAAAAGTAGAAAGCCAGAGGTCCGGATGTTTGTTTTGACGAGAGAAGACACATACTTTGGTGAGATCGCCATTACCTGTGAGCTAATACTTCGGTTAGTTTTGAGTTCATTGATTTACCATTTAATATTGTACGATTTAGTTTCCTTTTAGGGGTCGTCCATTAGGGAGGGGGGGGGGGGGGGTGAGGCTCGAAAGCAGGGGGGGGGGGTTTGGAAAAAATCACGAAATATCACCAGGGGGGGGGGGGTATAATGAGATATCACGTGTATTTATTTTTCGTGATAATATTCTGAAAATTTCAAAATTCTTTGTACTAAAAAAATACACGTGATTTTTGGGGGGGGGGGAGGGGGGGTTAGTCTAAAACCTCACCACATATCACCACGGGGGGGGGGGGGGGTTAAAAAGTTGCTAAAAAACATCACGTGATTAATGGACGACCCCTTAGGACTAAACACGACCTTGAGTTTTTAAAGTATTAGAATATTATTATTTTGTTAGAGTTCTGATTTTATTATTATTTAATAACATAATTTAATTGTTGCCACAACTCTTTTATTTATAGCTATAATGTTTTATTAAGTGTTGTACTTATTTACTAAGCATTGCAAGCTCCGGTGAAAGACTACCATTATCGTGACGATCCACGATTACGGTATCGTGACGGCATAAAAAAGTCAATAAACATAGGTTCCTTATCACAATAATGCTGCAGCTCTTCCAAAAGATGACATACACATTGAACGTAGGTCTTTTTCCTCCAAAGGAAAAAAGTAATAATTTTCTTGCATCTCTCACACAACTCACCGTGACGTCTCCGTAGATCCCTACAATACTACTAACCGACGATAATTTTAAAAGTATGGAATATAGTTACAAGGTTACAATATTGAAGTATAAGTGAATTCCTAAAATTAAAAAACGTCAAACATCAATGAGCTGGTTTAGCTGCTCTTTTACACACACGGGCGCGAGCTAAATGGGATAAAGAAGAACATTCATTCAAAGGAAAGGAAATCTAAGGAATTTCAGCTTAAATTTCTTATGCAGAACTGAATAGCACTGAGGTGGCTTCAGCAAAAAGATGTGTCCATATGTTACAATGGATTGCATCTCATGTAGGAATATATGGGAATGAAGAGGCGGATTTGTTGGCAAACGAAGCATGTGTGAATGGAATCATCTACGACTGGACGCCAGACGCTGAAGATTACTGCCAAAAAATAAATTCCATATGTAATGATATGTGGAATAATCATTTTGAAACCTTGTCTACCAATAAAGGAATATGGTGCAGAAGGCTCCAAAACGAACCGTTTAAAAGACCGTGGTTCACTGAGGTTAATCTGAAAAGATCGGAAATAAGAATCATTTTTAGATTAAGATCCGGACATGCATTAATGGGAAGAATATTGTGTTTGATAGGCCTCTCTGATTCTCCAATGTGCTCGATATGTGAACAAATTGAAGATGTCGAGCACACATTATCGAAGTGCATTAAATATGAACGACAGAGAGTTGCAATACTAATGACCTCGAACTCATCGGATGTTCAGAATTTAATAGCATCAACTGAGTTTCATGCCATATCGAGAATAATGAAATTTATTAGATTATGTAAACTGGAAAATATTTGAAAGTGAATTTTTATACAAAATGAATATAAAAGGACTCTAAGTACCTTTTAAAGATTATTAGAGATTATAATGATAATATTATTTGTTATTTCGGCCACTGGCATAATACCTAGGAATCTGATTCAAAATTTAAGCATATTAGATTTGTCAAAGAATTTTCCCATTTGGTCTCTAGTAGGTTGACATGTTGTTCTTGTATTATTTTGTATTTATAATACTTATATAGTGCAGTTGCATAGCGTGGGTTGACTAGATGATCATTTGGGGAAGTGTGTGAAAGGGTTTAGTTTTTCCTTCTTTTTTTCCTTTTTTTTTTTTTTTTGGGGAAAATTTAACCCGGACATTTAAATCTGGTCCATATAAAAAACAGATGAGGACAGATGAGGAAAAAAATGAAAACATTGTGTGAGTCAGAAGCCTCGATAATATACATGATATTAAAAAAAAAAAAAAAAACTGTATAGCACCATAATTATGAAATTCAAATGGGGAGGCTGTAAACGAAGTTAGGCAAGTGTAGGAGAGACAAAGCGCGTGATAAGAGATACTAAATCAATCGCGAATTTGGTCTCCATCCAAATCTACATTTAAGGAATTTCTATTCAGTATTATTTTCTATTCAGTGCTCACCGCATTTCCACATCCCTTTCATTATTTCATTACAAACTTGTCATTAGTTAAAAATTCCAACCCTTTCGCACCCTCGCGCCCTCTGTGAAACCTCTTTCTGACCTCTGAAATCCCGCTGAAGAAAAATTTATGACGTGAAATATCTCGCAGAATAAACCGCGGAGAGAAGCTCGGAGGTTTATCATGCTTATAGAGCCTACTTGTTCATTTTAAGGGGAACTCACAGCGGACACATTGGTTCGTATATCATATTTTAGTGAGCTACCTATAGAAATATTTAATGCCGCGGCGCTCGAGTCTGCCAGAATTTGGCGTAGATTTTTTTGGCGCGTGAAAGTTATTAATGAAGTTTTTACAAGTTTAGGAAATGAAAATTACGCTTGAGATAATACGTAAGTTGAGATTTACGATCGTCATTTTATTAGTGAGATTTAAGTTTGAATGATTCGTTCATTTTTTAAGTGAAACTTCGATAGGGATTTGAAATTAGGTTGAAACGGAAATACAACAACTACAACAACTCATTTCTACACAAATACTCGGTTCTAATATAATGCGGTAAATTCGCTCTTTGACGCGGGCCTTTGATAGCGCAGTGGGCAAGGCGCCTGATAAGTCTCAGCGGCCAGAGAGACACATCACACAAGTTCGATTCCTACGAAAAAAAAAAAAACATTTTTTTTTTGTGTACCTAATCAATACTCAATCAAACCACTTTAAAATAAACTAGCAAAGTAAAAGAAAGCGACATTTAGCTACTTTCTAGTTTCACTTCTACCGCGTGTCAATTTACACACTCTGATTTTTGTAAAGAATCTTTCTAAGACCGCAATTGAATCGAAATTTTTTTTGCAGAGTTTTATTTTCACGTAGATTTGTTATTTGAAATTTTATTTTTCTGCTACCAGTTTGAAGACATCTATGTCATTCACTAGCAAACTTAAAACTATATGACGAGGATGTGTCAAAACCAGTAGCAGAAAAAAAAAAATTTAAGTAACAAATGTACATGAAAAGTAAAACTCTTCAAAACAAAATAGCTAGAAATTGTTACATACATAGTTAATACCAATGACGTTATATAAAATACATAGACTTGCCATAGTCTCACAAACTCAAGATATAATGTGGCAATTAATCAACACTCTTCTGTTTTCAGCGATTGTCAATAATTTCTTAATTCAAAAGTTATTCGTGTATGATAAAGATAGACGCTTAAAAGAATATGTGCATATGGACGAAACAAAAGATAGAACGCGGGTGGCATTTTCGTATTCAAAATTTAAAAGTTCCGTCGAATTCCTGTCTAAAGGCCGACTTAAGTAGGAGGCCTGGGCACCAGTCGAATTTTGAGGTGTCAAATTTTCAAGCTATAATGAACAACGATAGTTTGCAAATGGCGTTGATTGTTATTGTATTTCTTGTTTCTGCTGATTTGTATGTTGTTTTACCGCAAGCAAGTAACTAAAGAATTATTATTATAAAAAGTAAATTTTACTTAGTGACTGCATCGACTTAGTAATTTGGCTGTTGCGCATCCAGACCTGTACTTTAGTAGGCCTTGAGTTCTCTAATGACGCATAAAATCTTTGGGCGGAAAGCAATTGTATTATTTTTATAATCGATAATAATAAGTAATTTGCATGTATTTACAAATGAAATATTATTCCTTCGCTTTTACGACTGTTTACCGTGTAATGGAAACATTTTCTCATCACACAGGAGGGAATTTTGGCGCTTTTTAATGCAATTTACTTACTAGTAGGACACGACCTTACTCGACGCGTGGCAATTTAATACTAAAGTACTAGAAATCGAGTACTCTACAATTTTCGTTATATGTTTTTGGGGTGTTGTGCCGTGTTGCGCAACCTCCTTCTTTAGCCAACGTTTCGGACATCGTTGCAGTGTCCATCATCAGGGCAGATCCGGTAGATGTGTAATTTTTAGTCGTGAAGTTTGTGCTTATTTACTTCGAAGCGGTACCGTGTCGCCAGCAGCACTAACTTTCACCAGTACAAAATACTCGTGACAAGCAGTGGCGTCATCGCCGCGGAACGGAATAGAAAGTTCATTAAAACGTGGTATTTATGCTAGCCAGGGGCAAGTCCGTTTGCGAGATGCCGGCGGAAGTGGCTCCATCTCTTAATGAAATCTAAAATTAGAAATCACAATGGTAAGAATTTAAAAAAAAATAAAATAAAATAAAAAAATTACAATTGTTAACTTTCACCAGTACAAAATAATCGTGACAAGCAATGGCGTCGTCGCCGCGGAACGGAATAGAAAGTTCATTAAAACGTGGTATTTATGCTAGCCAGGGGCAAGTCCGTTTGCGAGATGCCGACCGAAGTGGCTCCATCTCTTAATGAATTCTAAAATTAGAAATCACAATTAGAGATGCATGAAAAGTAATCATTCGGTACTGAAGTAATCGGTACTCACCAAGTAATCAAAGTACCGACTACTAAAAACGAAGAGTATCCGTTACTCTTGATATGATTACTTTCTTTGATACTTAGAAATGATTACTTTCGATGCGGATACTTCAGTACCGATTACTTGGTTGTTATTTGTGCCGCAAGAGGCGCTCCACGTTATACCAGCTGTTCATAAATAAACCACACTTTGTACCGATTATTTGGTCGTTTCTATTTGTGCCGCTGGGGCGCTTCACACCAGCGACGTTTAATTACGGTATTGCCAGAGACAAAAAATACATCGGTAAAAAAACGCTTTCAGTTGATATTTATGTGTGTGTACCTTGCTATCTGATATATCTATATTGCTACCAATTTGTACTAAGTATGCAAGTTTTTTGACGGTAGGTATCTACTACAATTTTCGAACGGTGTAAAAAAATATGATTATTAGATATTATTACGACTATAAAAAGTTTTCACAGTAATAATTTTAACACTTCTTTTATTCTATCACACAATTTAAGATTTAAATTTCTGTGGAGTTTACAAAAAAAAATAATAGTAATACAATATGCGCTTCATTGTTTAATTTTATGATTATAAAGATGAATTTGGTTTGTAGAAATTTCCGCCAAGTAATAAGCCCGCCTATAACATATATCATCATAGGTATAATATGACATTATGTGAGATTAAGTAAATAATAAATAAAATGTATAAAAAATTACCACCAGCCTAAAATAGTGTTTTATTAACTTATCTCAAAGCTAGAAAAACAAAAATCAAAATACGCATGTAAAATTACGTTTCGAATTTCAAAAGAAAATGACACGTCAATCCAGTGTGTTAATATGTAATTTACGATCAAAGATAATGTAAAAAAATCTTAACACACAAACTCTTCAAAATATTCAAAGTACCTATAAATACCTAACGTAGAATCCTAATAATTCATAACCAAAGTACACGCTATTCGCGCTAACGAAATACACAAACGTCAAAATGTAACCAGTAACAATTTGTATCTATTATAAAAGTATCCGGCGGTATCCGGAACCGAAAGTAGACAAATGTAATCAAAGCATTCAGTAACGATTTGATACTTGCAGTAGTTACTACCCGAAAGTAATCAAAGTAATCAGTAACGATTACATAGTAACGATTACTTTTTGTGAAAGTAACGGATACCGACGGGTAGTAAAAGTACCGATATTGAACACTACTAATCACAATGGTAAGAATTTAAGAAAAAATAAAATAAAATAAAAAAATTACAATTGTTAACTTTCACCAGTACAAAATAATCGTGACAAGCAATGGCGTCGTCGCCGCGGAACGGAATAGAAAGTTCATTAAAACGTGGTATATATGCTAGTCAGGGGCAAGTCCGTTTGCGAGATGCCGACCGAAGTGGCTCCATCTCTTAATGAATTCTAAAATTAGAAATCACAATGGTAAGAATTTAAGAAATAGAATTACAATGGTTAAAGCGAATTTAGTCAATATAAATCAAAATGGTTTACCACGAGCTCGCATTACTATATAGGTACTTAGACATGGTTTTTTTGCTCTATTAATATTAAATGAATTTTACTAGAATTAGAATTACACTGGTTAAAGCGAATTTAGTCAATATAAAGTTATAACACAAAAAAATGGTTTACCACGAGCTGGCCTTACTGTATACTTAGACATGTTTTTTGCGTTTAGCTTTGGTGTAGCCGTCAATCACCGGATACCAAGAGCTATTGAGCTTAGCTCCGTCGTCTCTATTAATATTAAAAGGATTTTTGTAGATTTCAATTGCCTCCGTAATTAGGCGTGCTCTATAAGTTTTAGATCTTCCCAGGACCTCAGGAACAAATCCAAAGTAATGGCCGGTTTCGATTAAGTGCTCAGCGATTACCGATTTATCAGGGTGGCCGAGTTTGCAAGCACGAAAGTGTTCTGCTATCCTTTTGGAGATCGTCCTCTCTGTTTGGCCTACATAAACCTTGTCACATCCGGAAAAGCTGAGTTTATACACTCCATCTGCTTCCAGAGGAAACTTAGTCTTTGCAGACCTCAGTAGGTCTTGAATTTTAGTTGTGGCACCGAAGACAGCTTGATGCTATCTTTTCTCAACAGCCTGGCGATTCTGTCTGTCACATTGTGAACTTAAGGCAGGAAAGCGCAGCCTTTTAACTCTTGTTTAGCTCTGTCTTTTATTTTTTCTTAAATTCTTAGCATTGTGATTTCTAGAAGGAAAAGGGTTTAAGGGGTGGATAAAAATGTGGGGGTTCGTGTATCCAGGAGTGACGGACGTATGAATACATCCTTCCAACTGAGGTGCAAAGCGATGGGCTTTAGTGTGTGCTGCTCATCCACCTCCAAGACCTAGACAAACCTCATCCTATGAACCCGGGCACCTCTGCTAAATCACCAAACGTAGGGTTTAGCCCAGGTGGTCTCTTTCTAGTTAGTCTCTCTCGGCCCATCATCTTGCACGGCAGCGGAATGGATGGACACGTTCTCGTATGTCCGTCGCTCCTGGACACATTGACCCTTAGATTCCTACCCACTCTTCATATTTTTTTCCTTCCCAGATCTTCCTCTTCATTCTCTCCTTAAAAATACCTTCCACACAGCATCCCCAAACAAGACATAGGCCCTGAAGGAAATTATTTTCCTTAGGGTTTCCTGTGAATATTAATGAAAAAAAAAACATTAAAATTAAAAATAGGCGGCTGTCGAAATCGTTCGTTTAAGAAGAAAGAAAAATAAATATGTGGAATCATTATTCGAATCTATTAAAGTTACATTCGATCGATCACTACGCTCGTTATAAGCAATACAAATTGGTTCATTGAATCAAAACCGTGTTTTGCAAACAATTTTACATGTCAGAAAAAAGATAAATGAAGTGATTATTGTTTTTAATTTTTGGCTTAATATGCAATGTCGCGGTTACTTCTGGTTAGCCAATGTTTCTGACCAAATTACAGGGCCTGTTATAATCAGGGCAGTTGTGACACTGCAACCCTGTCCAAAAAGTTGGCTAAATAAGGAGGAACCGTAACACGGCATAATAACCCAAAAGATAACCATGATAATACTTTTGGCCGAGAAAATCTCAAAACATATCTAAATTACGCAATGTTTCCCTATAAATAATACACTTCAGATATTTAAGGGCTGAAAAGTAAAATGAACCGATTCAAAACGAACGATCACATTTAAGCGATCAAATGAACGAATCTTATTGAAGTTTCATACCTTACATCACTATTTCTTACACAAAGATGATGTTGAAAGACAAATGGTTAGACGGGATTATTCGAGGATTTTTCTTACTTTTTGTGGATATATTTTTTTTAATACGCGCAAAGCGTTGAACTGTTAAAGTGCCTCCCGGGCAATTTTTTGCGGGTCAAATTAATAATTTCATAAAAAAATTGTTAAATTCTTCCGTAGGTATTCTTTTGAGGCACTTTTTTACATTAATTCCACAGGAGGCCCTGAGGAAAATAATTTTCCTCAAGGCCTGTGTCATCTTTGAGGATGCTGTGTGGGTTTTTTTAAGGAAAAGAAGGATAGGAATATGTGGTAGGGAAAAAGTTTGAGAGTTCAGTAGGCAAAATTTCTGGGGTTCGGTGTGTATCCATGAGTGACGGACGTTTGAACAGATGTCAGTTAGGTAGGTAATAGGTTCCTTAGAAGAGTGGCGACTATCGTCGATCGTGTATATTGCACGAACGGTTACGGAAATAGCCGATGATACACGATAGACAGCTGGGCTCCTTCAGTGTCGATTTTTTTTTCACATTAGCTCCACACAGGAGGCCCTGAGGAAAATGGTTTTCCTTAAGGCCTATGTTATCTTTGGGGATGCAGTGTGGAGGGTATTTTTAAGAAAGTAAGGAGGGGATGTTCTGGAAAGGAATAGCGTATAAGGGATGGGTAGGAATTTGGGGGTCAGTGTCCAGGAGTGAAGGATGTATGAATCCCTCCCATTGCAATTTGGGAGGCGAGAATGGGTACCGCCGCCCCGGGAACCTTTATTGGATAACCAACACTTCTGCCATAGGTCACCCCAAGTGGTTCGCTACGTTTGGTGATTTAGCAGGGGTGCCCGGGTTCATGGGGTGAGGTTTGTCTAGGTCTTGGAGGCGGATGACCAAGACACACTGAACCCCAGATTCCTACCCACCCCTTAAACCCTTTTCCTTCCCAGAACTCTCCTCCCCTTCCTTTCCCTAAAAACACCCTCCACACAGCATCCCCAAAGATGACATAGACCCTGAGGGAAATTATTTTCCTCAGGGCCTCCTGTGTGGAGCTCATCTAAAAAAAAAATATATAATTGCGGTGCAGACGCATACGTTGCCAAGACCCGGACAAACCTCATCCTATGAATTCGGGCACCCCTGCTAAGTCCCCAAACGTAGCGAACCACTTGGGGTGACCTATGGCAGAGGTCTTGGCTATTCAATAATGGGGTAGCGGTACCCGTATCCGCCTCCCAAATTATTCTCTAGCTTCAAAAAACTTAGAACTTCCAAAAACCTTGTTCTGACAATAAACGAACACAAAAAATTATCCGATTTGGTGCAGTCGTTCGGAAGTTATGCGCGTACATACTCGAACTTTTCTACGATTCATTTTTATTAATACGGATAGGTTATTATTAACTGCGATTCCTGAAATAAAATTTCCTACAAATATATCAACATCGTTTCAGCTACAACCGTCTAACGTTACTCCCATTTGTCAGGAAATTTAGTTAACAATAAACGTAAAATAAAAATAATATATTAATATTTATAATTTCATAACCCCCGAGCATACCATTAGGTACATACAGCCTATTAAACTCGCATATAATATAGCTTTCTATTGGTGAAAGAGTTTTTAAAATCGTTTAAGTTGTTTAGACGTGATTGCGTAACAAACAAACTCGCGCACTTTCGCATTTATAATATTAGTATAGATTAAAAAACCTATTACCATAACCAAAGCATATGAGAAATAAGCCCAAATTTATGTAGCTACAGGGTGTATTTTTCTCAGAACGAATACCTACATGGCCATAGCAGACACGCAACTTTTCGCAAACTTTCAATATGTTCAGCAAACTCCCCCTAATAATTATTAATGTAGGAACCCACTCGCTGTCTTATTAAACTCGCGAACATTTCTCCGCTAAGGATTTGCGAAAGTTGAAAACGCTGTAATTTCGGTTTTTTGAAGCACAAGAAAACGCAATTATTTATCGACACTTCAAAGTAATTCAAATAATTTATGTTGAAAAAGAAACTGAGAACTTTAAGTAAAATAAAGTATTTTTCTTAGATTTTGTGAGGAATCTGAAAGTACGCACTGAGGTGAGCAATCGATTTTTTTAACATTATTTTTTATTTATTATTTAAACGCCCTTACATAGGGCTATTACATACATAATACAAGTGTATCGAACATTTACAAACATTATATAATATAGAATAACATACAGTACATACATACGATGCATATTAGTACAACAAATATTTATCATTTTACAAACATATCAGTTACATAAATAATTAGTTATTTTTGCTTTGATGCAAGACGGTGAGGTATTGAAAATATCGAAAAAGTCTGTATACGTATTGGCACTTCGGTGAAAACGCACTAGCGGTGAATGATAGGAATAGTTAGTGCTATGATTGGCACTGTGGAAAAGGTGGTGGAGTCGAGTTGATTTAACAGGGACACGAATATTTATAACTCTTAACATTTGAGGGCAGTCTATGAGATTGTTCACTGAACAATCTCATAGACCCTCAAATGTACTTTTTAAATTACTGAACAATGTTCAGTAATTTAAAAAGTATAAGAATGTCATTAATAGTACGCCGGGTAGAAAGTAGTGGTAGGTTTAGATCAGACATTAATGCATTGTAGCGGATTTCAATTACAGGCTGTCTCAAGTTGAATTGAACGTATCGAAGAAATTTTTTTTGTACTCTCTCCAAACGGTGTAAGTTACAGGTATAAATCGGAGACCATACAGGAGATGCATATTCCAGCTGCGATCTTACAAGAGAGCAGTAAAGTAGCTTAATTGACATTAACCCTACACTTATAACAGTTTCCAATAACTCTATTAAGATTTTTGGTTTTATGATACTATGTACATTCCATGATAACCTTATACCAATTTTCAATAATTCTTTTTATATTTTTGGTTTTATGACAATATGTACATTTCATGATAACCCTTTAGCAATTACCAATAATTCTTTACAGAGCTTTGGTTTTATGATAACCTTTTAACAATTTCCAATAATTTTATCTACATTCTATATACTTATGTTTTTATGATTATGTGCATGCGTGCGTATACAAATGTGTATGTGTGTACGTATGTGTATATGTATGCATATATACGTACCCATCTTAGAACAGACATCGTCTAGTGAGGCGGGTTACTTACTTGTTTGTGTATGATAATATTATTTCAATAAACGCCCGGGTTGCCGGCAATTAAAAATAACTTATTTTAGTTTTAAAACACTGTCCCCAAGAAGTAATTCCATAAGGGATGATGGTTTCATCTAGAAATAAGTAGATTAATTTTAATGTGCTTAAAAGCAAGGTATATTTTTTTATAAATTCTACCCACAGTAGCCCGTAGATGTTTTAAAACGTTGGTAATATACGAGTGTGTACATCCCATTTAACACAACCAATGTTGGCTAAAGAAGAACCCCAAATATAAATCACGAAGGTGATCAGAATTGTATCCCAACGCGATGATAATGTGGAAATTATTAAATAATTACCACTTAAAAAATCACATCAAAATGAAATAATATCCAAAGATATTCTTCCTATTACATAATTTTGTACCTTTTCTTTGAAGTTTGTTTTCTCAACTTGTAACAGGCGAAATTCTTTTGAAAATCGTTTGTATGTTTTCACGAAGCAATTTTCTAAGAGATAATCCACTTCCATAATTTGAGAACATTTCCTCGTGTTCTCTTGTCGTTCGATACTCGTGTCTTTGAACTAGGGGACGATAAAAGTCTTGATAAATTAATGATTATGCATTGATATTGGAAAATACAACCTGGCGTGGAAACCTTAAAGGGAAAGGAAAGAGGAGCCGAACAAATTGAAGAATTTGAGAGAGGGAATTGAACTCATCGAGTTTGTAAAAGTGTGTCCCATGTTTACCAATCTCATCTAGTAAGTACATATAAAAATAACCTGAAAATAATTCAAACATATTTTGGCAGGTAATTCAATATCCATATATATAAAAATCAATGTATGCGTATTTGCTTGCTTGCTTGCACCTATGTGTATACGAGTATGATTGCTCTTTTTGCGTTGCTAAACCATTCATCCGATTGCGATGAAACTTTGGGGATTTGATGTGCACATGCCCGTGATGGTTTCTACATATAATAGTGAGCTCTGGCATCATGAAATTTTTGCTTTTTTTAAATGAATGGAGTCAGTGAGACTGTGGCATCCCCAATTGGGGTATTTTGTGAGGCTGAAGGTAGTGGGGAGAGGAAGGAGATATGGAAGAGGAAGGTGGGAAGTACCTGGCTATTCAGATCTGGTCACCAAACACGGCTAAAGCCATTTCAAGCAACGTGTTAATTCTCAATGGTGGTCTTACACCAGGGCGATACTGAGAGTATCTTTCACTCTGGAACGTGCCGCAAATAAACTATATATTATTTTTAATTTATTAATTTTGAATAACACAAATTAACCAAATAAAATTTATTTGCCACGCCGGGATTCGATCCCGCGACCTTCGGAGTGCGAGTCAAGAGCCTTACTGCTGGACTACGCCGGCCGTTAAATTATAAAGGCGAAAGTTTGTATGGATATATGGATATATGGTATGTATGGATGTATGTTTGTTATTCTTTCAAGTTGGACTTTAAAAATTCTTTCACTAATAGAAAGCTACAGTATTTGCGAGTAATGTAGGTTATTGGTAAGCTCTGGCGTTATGAAATTATTTATTATACGAGTATGTTTATTGTCCAGGTTGCTTGGTAACAATAAATATTCATTTGACGTGCGCTGTCACTTTGTTATGTTTTGTTTACTATGGAGATCCCTTTGATAGCTAAAATTATACTACATAATGTACACTAATATTGTAAATGCGAAACTGCGTGTGTTTGATTGTTACGCTTTAATAGGTGGCACGCGAGCTGTTTGAAAAATGAATGTAACGGGTATTGAATGGACGGTGAGGGGGGCGGGTAGGGGGGGAGAGGGGTGGGGGAGTGGGGATAGGGAAGGTGGTGGAGGCGGAGTGGGAACCCCCCTAATACTATGCGAGCGCAGCCGTAGGCAAAATTTAGTATTTATATAAAAATGAATGTATTTTTGCTTGCTTGCTTGTATGTATTCGTATGTTTGTTTGTTCCTTATGAGTTGTTAAACCATTCATCCGATTGCAATGAAACTTTGGGGATTTGATGTGCGCATGCCTTCGATGGTTTCTAATTATAATATTGAGCTGTGGCGTCATGAAATTATGCGTTGCTAAAACATTTATCCAATGTGCTCCTCACTAGGTGGTCCTGTGCTGAGGCGGACTGGTAGATTTCTTTGATTTTTCGTTATTTAGTTTCTATGATGTTTTTAATACATTCTCTAGTATGTATGCATTAATTTCTTTCATCCGTGTTTTGATTTTTTCCTTAAACTTATTTATCTTTTCTAGTTCTATTTCTCAATAATTAATTAATTAAAGTAAATAAATAGTATATTTGCTAGAAGATACTATCAGTATCGCCCAGGTGTAAGACCACCATTCAGAATCGAAACGTTGCTTGAAATGGCTTTAGCCGTGTTTGATGTCCAGATTTGAATAGCCAGTTACTTCCCCAACTTTCTATTCCCCATATACTCCCCCTCCCAACTACATTAAGCCTCACAACATACCCCAATTGGATATGCCACATACTCACTGGCTCCAGGCGGCTGGGACTCTTGTGCAGTTGGAGGAATAGATCATACATCTGTCACTCCTGGACATATTGACCTCCAGATTCTTATCTATCCTTGAACCTTTTTGCTTTCCAGAACTTCCTCTCCTTCTGTTCCATAAAAAACCCTCCACTAAGATAACAAAGGACCTGAGGGAAATTAATTTCTTCAGGGTCTCGTTCGTGGACTTAAATAAAAAAAATAAATTAAAAAAAACACTATTCTTAACAACTTTCTTCATGGGTTTTTTTTTAATATTAACTCCACACAGGAGGACCTGCGGAAAATAATTTCCCTCACGGCCTATGTCATCTGAGATGTTGTGTAAAGGGTCTTTTTGAAGAGAAGAAGGAATGAACATTGGTCTTGACAAGACCCATGTTGTAGGATGGACGAAACACACTGGCCGGCAAATCGTTCCACAGCCGAGCTGTTGAACACAAGAACGAGTCGAAGAAGCAACCCGTTCTTATGTGACAGTTGTCAACTGTGTAGATACATATCTGTTTCCAGACATGCTCCGGTGCCGAACGGATCAATGACGCTAGTTACTCGGAGTATCTTCTATTCTAATACCGGTAGAACAAGGATAGCATTCTCACCCGATGGCTGTGCTCTAAAGATTGCAATCCATTTGTTAAGTTAGGAGAATCTATCAAACGCACCACCCGTTTCTGCACAGAGTCAAGGGTTTTTTTTACTGATTATCTTAAACCGTTTGATATTAGGAAAATTTTTATTTTTTAATTTATTATCTGTTTACCTGTAAACTGTTTGTACGTGGGCAGAAATAAAAAAAAAATCAATAAACTTTTCCCGGCAATTTACACACCGAGACAAACATTAAGATAAAATCTAAATCATTCGTATTATCGAAGTTTTCTAAGAAATCGGGTAAAGTGCTACGAACTCGGGTCGTTTTTCTGTTTACAGGTGGTCTTTGAAATTTAACAGATTATTTTACATACCTCAAGTAGCAAGCTGTTCCTGGGATTGCTGAGGCCCCAGGCACGTTACGTGAAAGAGCCCTTTGGTTTTATTAAAAATATGTATGTAGCACGTAGTTACGTTTGTGAAAAGTGTCTGTATTAGTAGAATGCTTTCCTGTTACAAAAGTAAGATAAAGTAATAAGAGAAAGAAAAATCATTGAATGGGTAGAAAAGCAGAATGGAATTATTATTGTAATACACGGAGATACCTAATGGGACCTCAATACCATTTAATTTGGTTGATCGGTAGAGTCAATCTAGGTGAATTGAACGTAGAGTTCAACGATGTGGGATTTTTTTATGTGAATACACCGCACAAGATTTTTTTATGTGAAGACAGCCAAAAAAATTAAAATCCGAAAACTTCAACATCTTGGACATGTGATGAGACATCCAGAGAAGTACGAAATCTTGCATCTCATAATTCAGGGAATTATGAGATGCAAGATTTATTTGCCGGAAGACGGGGCCCTGGAAGAAGGAGAACCTCATGGCTGAAAAACCTGAGACAGTGGTTTCGTCAGTCTACTGTAGAGCTATTTCGGGCCGCAGTAAACACAGTCCGCATAACCAACACGATAGCCAACGTCTGTTGAACGGACAGGGCACAAGAAGAAGAACAAGAAGATTTCATAGGTTTACAAAAATATAGATATGTTTAGGAATAGTTCCGGAATAAGTTTTTTACAAGATCAACAAAATTCGCTAAGTTTATGTTAAATATGTCAACATCACCTAAATACTGATTTCCCATAGTGTGAAATCGTTGAATCGGAGAGTGGGATATGTAGTTCCGTTTATGAATGCAACAGTAGAATAGTGTATTTTGTCGTGTAGTTACTGTCGGTATTCGTAATTTTATGAGTTGCAGGAGTTCGCGACAGCCAAATTTAAGAGTTAAGTATTTTGAATAAAAATTTTAAGTAGTTTATTTTGCGTCTGTCTTTTTGTGTGTGTATTTTTAGAACATTTAATAATAAATTATATTTCAAGTTTAAATTTAAAATTTATACAGCCTTACTAAAAAAAACCACAGCACGCCCGATTACCCGCGTTGCTGCAGCAACATGAATAAAACAAAAATACACTAAAACACGATAACGTTACTAATAAGATTTGTTCATAAAATGTATTTTATAAGTTTGGCAACAATGTAATTTTTCATACTATACACAATTTAATTGTTTGTTTTCCTACAGAACCGCTAGATGGCAGCGCCTTCGCATTCGTCATTCGCGTTAAAACCGCCAAAAAAAACTCACTTCACGGGTGTGTGTGAAATTTTACACAAATCTGATCGTAATATCTATTAATATGACTAATTCACTATTACATTCGCATAATTGATATATTTACGGTGTTTTTGTGGTTTTAATAAGTTTTAGTCAAGTTATAATAACCATAATCATACTTTGAAAATTGAAATGTCAATAAGTTTTTTTTGTGAAACATGAAAATTCAAATTTACCTCTAAAGTATTTGATTTTATGTGAATTTCATAAAAGTGGTGTTTTTTTTTTTAAATATTAATATCTAATACATATGTACCTAACCCCATCAATGAAATTAACGTTTTAAAGTTGCAAGAAATCTGTTATAAAAGTCGGTATTATTTTTTTAGGTTAGTTTTTTGGCAATAAAAAAACTTTAAAATTTTTTATTATTTTTTTATTGTATGCACGAGGAAAAAGTGAGGTGGCAGTTTCGTTCCAAATTTATTATATAAAAGGTCGGTTTTTTTTAATTTTGTTTTTTTATAAATTTCTGTACACTTTCATCAAATATGTTTTGGTGAAAAAAAAAATCCATTTTTTTTTTCGCGTTTGAATCTTAATATATGGCAGTTTTTAAAAACTAAAGTGTATTTCAATTACACAAATCTAAAAGGAAATTTTATCTAGTTTTCATAAATGGTATTTGTTTTTACGACACCTTCAAAAATATGAAATATATAGAACATTCAAAATATTTTGCAAAAATTTCAAATTTCGTTCAAAGATCATTGATAAAACAGAGATAAACTACCCCCTCAGGCCGTGTAAACCAAGTGTATTTTTTCCATTAACAATTTTTTAATTAGTAATGTTTTCACATCCGCGGCCGTTTGTCAATTAAATAAAATTTTCACTGGGTTTTTTAGTAAGGCTGATAGTCTATATGTGTTTGTGCATTATTATTGTTTTTTTCCTTGTACCTTTTTTGATTGTCTCTGGAAGTAGATAATAAAAGAAAACAGGTAATTTAGTTTAATATCGATTTAATGGCATCCTTTGAAGATGTTTATAGTCGCTGATCGCCGAGCTCAGTTACGCGCTAAATACCCTGGAAATATTCTGATGAAAGGAATTTAATCTGAGACAAAATAATAGTGCTTCGTTAAATCTACATCGCTTAAGGGTGCACTGGAGATTGGAATTACGGTCGAAGCTTTTGCTGTTTAATTTGAGATGGTGGCAGATATAAACGTTATAAAGCAGACAAAATACTGACAAAGTTAACATTTTCAACAAAGGAAAAGTGATAATAAATTACGAACGGTATTTAGGCCGGTTAGTAGTAGAGTGGACAGATGCGTCGGGTTTTTACCCAGCAATAGGCAACTTGCATGGATTTCATAACGACTTGAAAAAAATCGTGTGGATAGATTTTTTTACTAAGATTACGAAAATGTTAGTAAAAATTTTTCGAAATGTACAGTTTTTTTTAAATAATCCATTATTTGGGCTCGTGACGTCACTACATGAAAATGTCCCTTCTCCGAAAATATTCCTATCAATTTTGTAAAATTCCACACTGATTTTATTTTTAATATGGCAACACTTCAATTTGGGAGGCGGGAATGGGTACCGCCGCCCCGGGAACCTTTATTAGATAACCAACACCTCTGCCATAGGTCACCCCAAGTGGATCGCTACGTTTGGTGATTTAGCAGGGGTGCCCGGGTTCATGGGGTGAGGTTTGTCTAGGTCTTGGAGGCGGATGACCAGGACACACTTAACCCCAGATTCTTACCCACCCCTTAAACCCTTTTCCTTCCCAGAACTCTCCTCTCCTTCCTTTCCTTAAAAAACCCTCCACACAGCATCCCCAAAGATGGCATAGGCCCTGAGGGAAAGTATTTTTGTGGAGCTCATGTAAAAAAAAAAACACTTTGATTTCAGGCGAATTTTTGAATTTGACATTTAACGTTCACTAGATTTATTGTTTGTTCTCTGCGAACTTATCATTTGGTTTGACTTTTTGACAGATGTTATGAAGAGAACCCCGTACCTTTTATGATATCTGTCCGTGTTTTAGAAGTATAATGGTAATGGTACTGATTTTAACAAAATCTAATTTTATAATATTCTTATTATTATTATAATTTACAAGTACAAGTATATTACATTGGATTTATTAATACAGTTGAACATTATAATGATTTATGATCAATAAGATGGATCAAAGAAAAAAATATTTGTGAGATGTAATATTTTTGGTATGCCTCGTTATTCTCTTGTGCCATTCGTGTGGAAAACGTTATTATTTTAAAAATGATTTTCGGCTATGTAATTATCGTTTTGTCGCACCCATAAAATTATATACCGTCTTTCCGGTTTATAAAATGGTCTGATTTTTTGGTGCAACTTTCAAAAAATCGCCAGGGTTCCAAAAATACGATAAAAAAAATACAGAATGTTTTAGAATATTTGCCTAAACCAGAAAAAAAATAAAAAAAAATGTGACGCAAGTGGCCCATTCTATTATTAGCAATTCTATTCTATTATTTCAGTTTTATTTTCTTCATTGAATGACGTTAATATTGGAAGTTGAAATTTCCAGCAGAAACGAGCTGACACTCGACGGTCGGCGTAGTGCAGCGGTAAGGCTCTTGACTCGCACTCCGAAGGTCGCGGGATCGAATCCCGGCGTGGCAAAATTTTATTTGGTTAATTTGTGTTATTCACAATTTATTCATTTAAAATAATATATAGTATATTTGCGGCACGTTCCAGAGTGGAAGACACTCTCAGTATCGCCCTGGTATAAGACCACCATTCAGAATTGAAACGTTGCTTGAAATGGCTTTAGCCGTGTTTGGTGACCAGATCTGAATAGCCAGGTACTTCCCCACCTTCCTCTTCCCTATTTCCTTCCCCATCCCACTACCTTCAGCCTCACAACATACCCCAATTGGGGATGCCATAGTCCCACTGGCTCCAGACGGGAGCAGTTGGGACTATTTAACTATTTAAAGTGAAAGAATCTACCACTGATTCTTGAAAGAATCTATCGCTCTGCTTAATACGAGAGTATCTACCACTGTGGTTAACTTTAAGAGTATGTACCACTCTGGTTTAAAGTGAGAGTATCTACCACTGATTAATACAGAGAGCATCTATCACTTAGGTTAATATTAAGAGTATAATATCACTCTGGTTAATTATGTTCCACCACCAAGTAAAAAAGACTGTTTTCCCAAACGCCCTAATATCATTTAATTCACCATCGTAGCATTTACTTAAAGCAAACACTGCAGTGCAGAAAACACCAACAAAATCCACAAACCCTCCAAGATTAGATGAAGAATTAATCATTCATCAGCTCTTTTGTTCCGTCGTAGCAAAGCCTCGTGAACCTTTACACGTTAGGAGCAAAGACCCACTGTGGGGCGGTGTGGAGAGGGGGGTAAAGGCGGGGGCCGCTGGCAAACACTGCCAGGTTAATTAAGTTGTTTTTCTGGGGATGGACGCCCGCCCGGACATTCGGACAGACAGTGGGAGATGTGCTAACTGACGAGATTGCCGCCCACTCGGTTTGTTTGGTAAAGTTGGCGCCCAACGTGGTGCACAATGTCAGAGTGATTATATTATGATACGGTTGTTGAAATGGGAAAACATTAGAAGCTTTTCGATTTTCATACTTGACCAAATTTTGTAATTTATTTCAAAATCGGAGCTCGCATATTACTTATTTAGCATCTTGTGACAGTCTCTTGTGTCTAGGATGAACGAAGTATGTAAGAATAAGTTAATGATGAATGTAAGTAAGTCTAAAGTCGTGGTGTTTGAAAGAGAGAATACGAAAACAGAGTGCAATATAGTTGTGTATGATGAATACTAGGATCAGATGGATGAGTTTTTGTATCTGGTATGTTTACGAGAGATGTGAAGGCTGGTAGAGATATTTAAAGAAGTGGAAATGCAGGTAACTCCATTAATGGATGACTGAATGCCGTTGGCGCTAGTAAAAAACTGTCAAAAGAAGCGAAGCCAGCAGTCTACAATGGAATGCTGGTACCCTGGTGTGTGGCAGTGGGGCATGGAACTGACAAAGGAAGGATGAAAGTAGACTGAATGCAGGCGAAATGAGGTCCATGAGGCGTGAGTGTGGTATGATCATGTGAGATCGTGTGAGAAATGTATTTAAAAACCATGTATGATCATGTCAGAAATGTGGAGATCCGCAAATAATGCAAGGCTGATGTAAGCATAATTAAAATAAAATCATTATTTACATTTCAAAAAATATAAGCGTTAACTACTAATAACAAATATATTTTTTCATTCGAAATGTATTTTTATTTTTTATTTTATTTTATTTATTTTAGAGAAAGTTGACAGCAAATCAGAGATTACAAAATAATAAAATAATAGGATGTTAATTATACCAATTATGAACTTTCCACTGATGATAGTTATAATAATAAAGTATGACATGTAAGTTTTATTTTTTAGTTACAAAATATAAGAAGGGGGGGGGGGGAGGAGGAACATAGGAATAGGATTAAGAGGCAAAGGACGGGAGTATATATAGGGATTGAACTTTCTAGTTTGAGTCATGTTGCTTGGTGAGTTTTCGTTTTATATCGCGTAAAGTTGAGTTAAAAATGTCAATGTGGTAATAATTTAAGTTAAATGAGTGTGTGGATCTGTAGATAAATGAGTTCTGTTTGGAGTTGGTCTTGCAAAGAGGGAGATTAAAGGTAAGCGACTGCCTGCTGTTGCGATTTGGAATATGGAATGATAGGCGTTGAAGAAGATCAGGACAATCGATTAAGTTATGTGTAATTTTAAATAACATTACCGAATCTGCTATATTTCTTCGACAAGTTAACGTTTGTATTTTGAAGAACTTTGCAGAGTCTTCATTACTAACATGAGATCGAAAAGAGCGGAGATTGAGGTACCTTAAAAATCTATTTTGAACGCTTTCAATTCTATTTTTGTGCACTGCATAGCCTGGGTTCCACACCTGAGATGCGTATTCAAGGATACTACGAACATATGAGAAATACAGTGTTTTGAAAGTAGTAAGGTCTTCAAATTGTTTACAGGAGCGGATTATGAAACCAAGCATAGAAAATGCGTTGGTCGATATATTTGTTGAAATTCAGTTTACTATCAAGTATAACCCCAAGGTCCTTACTTTCGAATTTGATAGACAACGGTACATGATTAATTGAGTATTCATGAATTAATATGTTTTTATTTCTAGTAAAGCGCACGATGAAGCACTAAGAAATATTTATTTCCAGACAATGGGCATTACAATACGTGCTCAAGCGTAGCAAATCATCTTGCAGCTTCTGACAGTCCTCGATTGAGTTTATAGGTGAAAATATTTTCATGTCATCTGCATACAGGATAGTTTGGGAGTTTAGAAAACAGTTACCAACATCATTGATATAGATGTTAAACAATAATGGTCCCAACAGGCTGCCTTGAGGAACTCCTGATGTAACAGCAACAGAATCAGAATCAGAAACACATACTCGTGCCTATAAGAAACAACAACAAAAATCGTACTTTAATAGCCACGATTATCTGTAACAGTTTCCCTTTTTCTTATAAAATTATTAACGAAATAAATTAAAATCACTTTTGAGATAATATCGACCATTTCTGGACTCAGTTTTCCAAGCGACGTTTATAAGTGTCATTACTCGTATATTCCTATTAAAACAGATGTTTTGTTTCATTCAAATTCACAAATTCAAAACTTTCCGAAGTACTCTATGATAATTCCGGAAGAAAACATCACTTTCCGCGGTAACTAACTCATATCTGCTTACCCCTTGGGATGCGTGATAAGGCGTCACTAATCATCTTATTCCAAACACTTGAATGGGGGAGAGAACCACAAAAGAACAAAACAAGAACAAGAAGTAGCCGAAGAAGAATTATTCTGACGTGTTATTAGATTTATAGTACGGAAAATACCGCTTCTTTGGAAGGATACGACCCTTAACGCGGCAAGGGTTGAAGGTTCGGAACTCGGCTAAGTGTATGAGAAACCAGACCTCAGAATTTATTCAGATGCAAATGCTGCGTGCGTTAAATTATACGGCCTTTTCAAAGTTGAAGGGATTTTAATATATTACTTTTAACAAGCCCGACACCTGGACACTGTGATCTTTGCCACAGGCGAGTAGGCGTCTAATACTGTATAAAATACGATTCCATGACAGTTGATCCTTCGAAATTTGCTCCCTCGGCATATTTATATTCAATATGCAGTCGGCTTAGGGAAAACACGGTATGCCTATTTACACAAGATAACTTAGTGTCCCCGAAGGGGGGCGCAGAAAGGATTCACCGCCAAACACCAAAACTAAAAAAGTTGTTTTCCAAAATACGTCATCAAAAAACTTATAATTATATTTTCGGAGACCAACTATTGAGGGCGGCATTGTAAGATGGGGTGGTGCGCTTGATGCATTTATTAAGCCTTTAAAAAACCACTCAAAAGCGCATCATTAAAATTATGTATAATAGAAATAAAACATTTCCGACTGAGTTATTATTCAAAGAGACAAAAATATTCAATATCCATAAATTATTTATATTGCAAACAATGAAATATGTATTTAAGAACAAAAATTGTTTCGTAAAAAACGAAAATAAAATTAGCAAAAGGACTAATAATGTGTTTCAAGTTCCCCAAATCAAAACCAAGTTAATGCAAACACATGGCAGTTTTATTGGTCCTCGTACATTTAATCTTTTACCAAAATACAATCAAATTATTGACAGATAAAATATCACTTTACATAAAAGAATTTAAATTATGGCTAAATTGTGCAGATGTTGAAACACTTTTTCTACAAACTCTATGTAAACCTTCATGCTTTACTTTTACAATTCTACTGTAACTTCAAGACTAACTTTATTTATCTTCTTGTAACCATAACAAAAAATCAACTAACTTGTATGTGTCACTTTGTTACTACAATATTTTCAAAGATACATTACCTATATTTTTAATCATTCACTTTGAAATTTACATGTTTTACTTGTACCGCCAAATTATTGGTGTTATTTAGCACTATAGTTTATTTTTTTTTATTTTTTTTTTATTCGTTTATTCCAGATCTCAGGGAGGGTGGTGCAGTCCCACGAGTTCCATATTATACATATATAAAACATTAAATTAAGATATTTCAAGATGAAAGAAATTTTTTTTTTACATAATGAAAGGAAATAAATAAAAGAAAATAATAATAATACAAAAATAAAAACAAAATTTGAAAAAAGTTAACTTTTTGTTATCTAGGTCATCAGGAAGTGGCTCCATCGCTTATAAATGGGACCCTGCCAGAAGTGGAATGCTGCCATCACAAGAGTGTGTTTTCGCTCGAGGCCAATCGCGTTCTGTAGCTGGTAATCCGTTTTTTTATTAGTGTTCGGAATCCGGGAACGCGCCCTTCTTCAAACATCTCAGTGGCACTGCAGTACCAGGACAACCCAAAAAGCGTTCGATATGAATTGTTGTACTGTATTTCTATTCTTTTTAGTGACGCTTTGTTGATGTTGAAGTTGGTCCACAATTCCGAGGTATATAGGCTCGTGCAGTACGTGTTAAAAAGTTGCCTTTTTGCAGCTGTATTACCCACGCACAGGCGGTGCCTTAGTGGGTTCTCATTATCTACTTTTGTCTTATACATATATATTTTTTTACTTTTTTACATTATTTTAACTTGTGTTATGTTATATATATTTAGAAAATATGTAAAAATTACTTTTGAAATGTATCAAGATATAATGGGAAAAAATAAAGGAAAAAAACTGTCGGGTTACTGTAAAACAGATATTATTCATTCTGTACAAAAAAAAATATGAAGGAGGAATTCAAGCCATTGAATTTGATGATTTTTCTATACTGTGTGAAACTTATAATTTATCATCGTTTAAACTGCAATTAATTTTTTTAGATAGAGCCCACGGGATCACGGTTTTCAATAGTTAACTGTTGGATTACGCAGATAATCGTAGGAAAATCGTTAGCATTTGGCATTGACATGTATGATATAAATATTAAAAAAGTGTTTTTAATTAGTTAGCAAATTCGTTAAAACAAAGTACGCCAGAACGCCGTCAATTTCATCGGTAGATGAGCCGTTTTGTTAAAAAAATCTTCATGACGTCACTAAGAAACACGAATTTGCGTAATTTATTCACATACATGTGAAAGCATTTTTAATGTAGCATTTTCGTATTCTCAGTAGAAAAATCTATTCACTTGAATTTTTCTATGCCAATTAAAAATTCACGAAAGAGACTCATTAAAACATATTTTTTCTCATGAAGCAAATACTTTGTAGTAGTTAATACAATTCTATATTCTAGAGTCAAAAGTGTGATATGGTAACTTAAAAATAAACAATATCTTTCAACAATTTCAAACAGTATCTTTTGTTTTAACACCATTAAATAAAAACTACTCGTATTTACAATATAACTAGCAGATCCGGACACACGTTGCTGTGGCTAACGAAACACAACGCCTCGCCATTACCCAACCTTTATAACTAAAGCCATCTATCTGTTAAGAGGAATATAAACCAGAAATATTTCGAATCTCATGCCTGCAAAATTTTAAAATCGAGCGTCTTTTTGCACGAGGCTAGTAAGCGAAAAAGTGGTTTTTATTTATTTTGTGCATAATTTTATAAGAACGAAAAAAAGTTAGAACATAGATAAAGTCAAAAATAGTTTTAGCCGTAAAGGGGTATTTTTTAAAAATTGTTACTTACATTACTTCATAGTTAAGTCATGAGAAAACATTTTTTTTAGTGGTTTACGCTTATATTTTTTGTTACGTAAATAATAATTTTATTGTAATTCCAATACATAGATAAAGTAGTTAAAGCTTCAATTTATCCGTAGCATATTTTTTGATGTTCATACTGTAAGCCGATTCGTCGTAAAGATTAATCAAAATAGTATCTAAATAGGATTTCACGTATATATTCATCTTAAATCAAATCCACACCACTCGTTTGCCAGCCCACTGCCCGCTGCCGCTTGGCCGGATATATAATATATTTCAACCAATTTACACAAAAACTTGACAAATTATATACCTAAAAACCTTCCTCTTGAATCACTCTATCTATTGGCGAAAATCGCATGCACATCCGTTGCGTAGTTTAAAAGATCTAAGCGCACATACAGCTGGAGCGACTTCATTTTATACTATGTAAAGATAAAGATTACTCTCAATTTGGAAGGTAGGTTTGGGTACTGCACCCCAGGGAACATTTATTGGAGATAACCAACACCACTGATACAGGTCACCCCAAGTGGTTACGTTTAGAGGTGTCCGGATTCATGTGATGAGGTTTGTCTAGGTCTTTGCGACACGTGCATTTTCCTAGTGTAATGTCCGTCTGAGCCAGTTGTGGCAGAGCTAATCCAGATGCGGACTTACAGATGTGGAAGACGAAGTATTATAGTGGGTAATACACTAAATGAAGAGCGTAACAGTATTCTGTACTAGTATTTATTAGGGAGCTGCCTAAAGCCAAAAGAGGACGAATCTCGCACGCATCGCCTTATATAGATTCACGCAAGCATGCTATCTCGCTTGCACTCATACAATTCACACAGACATTACACCTACATAGTGCGTGGCTGACCGGATCGAGAGAGAATGGTTGAGGTAAGCCTTTTGACCTCTCCAGCCGGACTTTCTCAATCCATCGCCTTGACCGCAGTGGGAGGGATGGATTCAATCGTCCATCACTCCTGGACACATTGACCTCCAGATTCCTAATCATCCCTCAAATCTTTTTTCCTTCCCAGAACTCTTCATCTCCAAATACGACATAAGCTCTAAGGAGAATTATTTTTCCTCAGAGCCTCCGTGGAGCAAATCGAGGAATAAAAAAGGAGTTTCAAAAAACTTCCATTCGTCAGGTTACGAGTCATATTATTTATTATCATCTTATTTATAACTGGACTTAACATCCGTTCTAAAGGATGCTCTGCATTAATCAGTGGCAGTGGAAATAGTCACAGAAGGTGCCCACCTGTCGATCGAATATCATACATCTGATACTCCTGGAGACACTGATTCCATATTCCTACCCACCCCTCATACCGCATTTGTTCCCAGAACTTCCTCTTCTTTCTTTCCTTAAAAAGACCCCGCACTCAGCATCCTCTAACATTACACAGGCCCTAAGGTAAATGTTTTCCCCCATAGCCTCCTGAGTGGAGCTAATTTAAAAAAAAAAACAGGTGTGCAATTCACACGCAGCAGAAGTGAAACCAGAAAGTCGCTAGATGTCACTTTCTTTCTCATTTGTCTGTTTATTTTAAAGTGGTTTAAAGATTGGATATTAATTTCACATAAATGAAAATATTTTTTTTTTTGAGATTTCGTAGGATTCGAACCTCTGTTCGCTTGATGTCTGCCTCTCGACTAATTGAGCGCCTTGCTCACCGCGCTATCGTAGGACCGCGCCGATGCGCGAATTTACCGTATTAAATTAAAACTGAGGACCTTGAAATAATATTTTTTTGTGACGCATTTCCGTTTCATCCGAATTTCAAATGGCTAACGGGGCAAAAGAAGTTTAACTTCAAAAATCACGGTAACAATGAAACTATACAACCTATCCATCGACCCATTTTTAATGTTTAATGGCGCAAAAGTCATACCATTTGTTAAGTTAATTTTTATTTTAGAATGGTTTACCAAATATATAAGTTACGACCATCCAAAACCTCGTTAAGTTTTGATATAAAATAGCCTTACAAATTCCGTTTTCATCCCAGCAATAATTAATCTACATTCGAAGCCTTTTACACACACGTCGGTAATCAGTAATTTCCAAGTGAGTGGAATTAAAACACAGTGTAGTCGAGATCATGTTAGCGCCGTTAGCGGCAAGATCGTTCGTGTTGCAAACGAAAAGCGCCAATTTATCTCACAAATTGTACAACCATTATTTCAAAAGCTCCGTACTACATGCTAGACACTCCGTTCTACTACAGTGATGGATTACAAGAGATTTACAAAT
Organism: Limnephilus marmoratus; assembly: GCA_917880885.1. Classification (NCBI taxonomy): domain Eukaryota; kingdom Metazoa; phylum Arthropoda; class Insecta; order Trichoptera; family Limnephilidae; genus Limnephilus; species Limnephilus marmoratus. The sequence continues at coordinate 42,499,895 of OU862928.1, forward strand.
ACTTGACTGCAAACCTACTATTTTTATTGGGGCTTGTATTGTATTGTAACGGATGTGGTGAATGATTTGTGAAGTGATCACAGAAAAAAGATTCTAGCCCAAGGCAGGGCTGAAATAACCACGGGTCTCCCAAAAACATGTGATATATACGTCTAAATAAATTAATCGTAGGAGTGTGTGTAAACGAGCAGGCGGAGAGAGAATTTTTGCCGCTATCGAGCACTTTCGCACGATTCTAGGACTCCAGCCATGGCAAATGTAGGTGCTGCCATTGTGACACAGCTATAAATAGGGCGATAAAACCCAAATTTGTCAGTTTTCCAGTAACACTCGTCTTGTCAACAACTCTTATGACCTCGCTCTAACCTGCATCCATGCGCCTCATTTTCATCTGTCCATCGCTTCAACCTGGACCACGGAACACCCTACACTCTCTGGACCAGACCCGGATACGTCATAAGGAAGGAACCACTGGATCTGCTCAGAACAGTACAGCATGTAGTATAAAACATTATAAACTGAAATTTAAGGATATAAGCAGGTTCAATATGTAGGTATTGTTCACGCCTTTATTGTTACATGTGGTTCTTTCGGAAATACATATTGTGTGCCCTCCGCCTCAATCGTTCAGTTGAATTCACCTCGCCGCAAAGGACACAAGTCCTAAAAACCGCACCGCTTTACAGTTCTACTAAAACCACCGCACGGTACAGAAAGTTCCATAAATCGCTATAATTCGCAGTTTTTCACAAGTAACATCGCCGCGCCGCATGATATCGCTCATTGATTACGCATTCAAACGTTTATACCTGTTCATTTCCCATTCCTACCTAAAAAGTTATCTCTCTCCCAACTAACATATACCTTTCCCAGTGAACACCAATATCAGTGGAAAGCAGAATGCAGTTCGGTAAGTGAGATAAAATATAATAAAATAGATAAGAACCGTATACGCATACAATCCACGCAGCATTTGATCCCTGGATATTGAGAGGGAACACTTGCTCCCCGCCGCAACAGGTATGTAGTTTCATTATCGTGAAAATTGTACAAAAGATTTAACAAGTTTAGTATAATAATGGTAAAACAGAAGTGCTTAAGGTACAAGGAAAGTAGTTATAGAGGAATGTGTATTTACTATGTTGCTTTTATTATTAATCTAATCATGAATAGTTTGTTGTTAAGCAAGTTTTAAAGAACTTAGCAAAATTAACAGAACGATAAATAGTACACATTTTGTTAACTGAGAAACCGAAAACTGGTCGGCAACTCAATTCGCGGCACAACACAATTTAACAACCTCCTGAACAAAATCTATATTTTGTTGATCTGACATATCGCAAATTCGACAGGTTGTGAGGCGCTACCATGGCAACCTGTCCACATGGCAACTGAAACGCGACGGCCGCGTAGACCAGTATTGGTCTATAACAAGTTGCCTGTGTGCTGACCGCCAATGAAATTCACAAGTTCCTTTCTTGTGGATAGCGATTGAGTCGCCAACTCTTGTTTTAGGTTCTCCATTAGCGGATAGTCTAAGTATTTAGTTTATTTATATACTTTATCTGAAAGACTCTGATAAAATAAAATATCAGCCAAAAAAGTTTAATATGATATTTAACAAATTCAATCTAAAAATCCGCCACTGTAACCACTAGCAACCAGCTCACAAAGTAAACTTAATGCTGAATTAATAATATCAATTTACGTTGCGCTATTTACAAATTGATTGGCTGATTAATATTCCTGTATTAATGTAACTATTCGAATTAGGTATTCATGGATTTTCTTTGTAGTGAAATTTCTCGCGGTGTGTTTTCGAATTCTGAGCATCGCAAAGTTATTATATGGAGTAGATGCATATTGTAATTGAATTTAAAGCTGGGAAACTTTCTCGACTATATTGTTCATTTAGTAATGCGGCTTTGTAGATCTATGATTTTCTAATTCATTTCTGGAATTGCTGTATTAGCAAATACAATTATTTCGAATTTGTGCAACTGCCATTCCAACGAAATCACTTAGTAAATTGGATTGAAGTAAGAAGAGGAAATTTTTACCTTTATTGTAAAACATTTATAACTGAAAAGACTATTTTGTTTCTTTATTTTTTTGTTATTAGAGAAACAAATAGATGTACGTATTTTATTAAAATAACTATCTGGGGTAGGTACCTGGTTTCGCTCAGGGGGTTGAAATGAAATTGAACTGACGTTCGAACCCACGATGGATTTTGCTTTATTTACATACAAAAAAGGCTTCGAATAGTCCACAATGTTCCAGCACATTCGGCAACATTCGAGAGTGTTCTGGAATGTTCCATAATGATCTGAGATGATCCAGGATGTTCACGAACGTTTCGGATTATTTCAGAATATTTCACAACATTCCACAATATTCCAGAATGGGATGTTCTGGAATGTTGCGGAATGCTCTTGAATACTCTCAAATGTTCTGGACTGTTATAGAAATTTCTAGAGAGCGAAACTTCCAGGCCTTATATCTTATATAAAAGCACGCCCTTCAGGTAAAAATGGGAACCTTCTTCATGGATGGGGAATAGTGGGCTACCATACCATATAACTCCCTTGATCGTACCGAAGCTCGTTTCTCATTGTAGTACACTCTCTTTTATAATATATATTCAATTCAATAATTCACTCGGTCTTGGATACCCCTGATTTAATAGAACTAATACGATTTCATTGCCCTGGTCGCGCTAACAATAGACTGACTCTACCGTTCTACTATAATAACACACATACATTATCACACTATTACTCACCAATCAGTCGACTACATATTTTGGGAAATGAATATGCTAACATCGGCGACATTTATTTCTTAAAATTAGCGCAATATAAATATGCACTCAAAAATTATTTTTCCATAATGTAACTTTATATACGCAATATGGACATGTTAAAATGAAATGATGATATTTCTCATTGTTCTTTTTTGTTATTTTTTGTTGTGATACACAAAATAATTGTATGTTATTTTTAGGTTTCAGTTTTTAAGTTTTTATTTTTTTTATTTTTTCCATAATGTAACTTTATACACGCAATATGGACATGTTGAAATGAAATGATGATATTTCTCACTTTTATTTCTTGTTATTTTTTGTTGTGATACACAAAATAATTGTATGTTATTTTTTAAGTTTAAAACTACTATTATGTAATGATATTACTTTTCTTACTTTTGTACTCTATTATATGTTTATTTATAAAAGGCAGTATAGCCGTTTATGTATTTAAAATAAAAAAAAAATAAAATATTGATTACATTTTACAAGGTTGCATGAACCTGCGAAGTTTTCACGTAAAGTGGTCGGAATCAAAAAAAGAGAAAGAAATAAATAAACACAGAAAACTATATAGGAGAGATAATGTGCAATTAAACTATGTACCTATGTACAAAATAATACATATTTCCAGAGTAGGATAATGTTAATAAACATGATTACAAAAAGAAAAACAATATAATGAGAATTAGAAAATAACACACAGCAGGGGTAGAGGGTTCGTAATTATCGTTTGTTTTATTTTTTCCTAAAATTCATTTAGTAAATTGATGTTAGGACTAATGGAAAATATCAGCATCTAAAAAGATATTTTTGTATTTTGTGCACGACCTTCTGAGAAATGAATGTTGTGTGTAGTTAGTTTTTGTTAATATAGGATGTCTAATACGGAATGTCTTAGAATATTTGCCTAAACCGGAATTTTTTTTAAAAAATGTGATGCAATTTGCCTATTGTAGACCATAATATCCCAAAATCGATTGTGGAATAATATCTGTGGCTTAAAGCTAGAAATACCTAATTCAGATTAGTATAACGCTTAGTAATGAAAATTGTTCAACGATTATTTGGCGTACAAAACGCCGAAACAATATTTCGCCTTTTAAACTGGATAGGTCACAATTTTATTAATCTAGAACACCTGAGATAGGTATTCATAGCACTCAGAGTACTTTCTGGTAACTAAATCAAATTATCCAAAACTGACAAAAACTGGCATTAACCCCAAGATATTTTCTATATTTACGTACAATGTTGAAAACGCCATTCTATTTATTCCATACGAAAGAAATAAAAAAAAGAAGAGGCAACGATTATATTAACCGGAAGTGAAAATCAGAAACTTTAATTAAAGATTTTTTCATTTCCGTAACAAGATAATCCTACAGGTACCAAGGTATTATTTTAGTTATTAATTTACTCCGGCTCTTTTGATCTTTTCCTATTGTAAATAAATCGTTTAATAATTAAAATAAAATTGTGTTCCAGGAAGGAAAACCGTACGAGGAATGAGTAGAAATCTGCGGGTTAGTGTGATGGAAGTATGACTCAATCCCTCCCACTGCATCGCAAGGCATTGGGTCGAGAAGAGAGGCTGGAGATGGAGGGGTCCCTCAAATGAAGGGGGCCTCTCAGACGTCCCCGCCACCAAGACCTGGAGAAATCATACCCTATGAACTAGAGGTGGGTAAGTTCTGCATTTTACCGGAAGCCTCCGAGACTTGCCTCCTCTTAAAAGTACACGGGTTCTAGGAGTAGGTCCCGGGTCCGAGTTCTTAGGTGCGGACACTGCGGACTGAGCACTGAATGTTGTTGCGGTGCACCGAACCGGGACGCACGGGTTCAAAGAACTTGGAGCCAGGACCTACTCGTAGAACCCGCACGACAACTCAGAACCCTGGAGCAGGACAAGACCCACACGAGGGCTCGGACCCGTCACCCGTGCAATGTAGGTACATTCAATGGACCTACATTGCACGGGCTTTTATTGAGAATTTAAATAAGTAAATTAGCTGTAATGCTTTATTATAAACTATTATTTTATAATGCACTTCACCCGTTGAGTAACAATATCAATATACGCTCTAATTGAAAATTACTCCGTGTCTAGTCGAATATTCTAAACAATTCCGCGATGACGTTAGGCAGCAGTATACTGTTACGCCAAGCGGTCAGGCACGTGCGTGTCGATTGCCGGCCGGGGCAGGAATGACTGAAGACCGAATGAGGAATGTATCGTGGTTCGTGAGTCGCGGGAGTGGGAGGGAGTGACAAGAGTGGCGGGTGTTTGTCGCGGTTCACGACTCACGTCGCTCGGACCAAAATGCATGGGTTTGTATTGAGCGTACTCGGCGATCTCGGGACTTGTAATTCGAATCTGCGCCGCGGCTTCGCGCTGCGGCGTTGAGTAGCTCGAGTGTTTCACGATTCACGCAGTTCCAAGAACCCGACACTCGCCGAGACTCGCGACTCGTGAGTGGAGTGGAGAGTGTAGCGCTTCGGGGACACCGGACGGTTACTACTACTCAGTCACTAGACTCACTAGTACCGGAGTACCTCGCCTCGCGGCGAACACGGGGACACCCGCCGGCCGGTGGAGGCATCCGAGTTTTTCGGGTTTGGGAATGAGCCCGAGTTCCGGGACAGGGTTCTCTTGGAGTAGTCGATTTGAAAAAGGAGTGGGAGTAGGAACCGCTTCCCGCAAAGGAGCGGATCACATGAGCCCATTCCAGCTGAACTGACACATCGCTACTATGAACACGTGCACCCCTGATAATTCACCGGCCATTGCTTGGGATCTGCGCGCTTTCATCCCCCAACAAAATATCTTCTTCTTCTTCTTATTGTGCCTTGTCCGTTCAACGGACGTTGGCTATCATGTTAGCTATGCGGACTTTGTTTACTGCGACCCAGTACAGCTCCACGGTAGACTGGCCAAACCACTGTCTCAGGTTTTTCAGCCATGAGGTTCTCCTTCTTCCCGGGCCCCATCTTCCGGCAATCTTTCCTTTTATGAGATGCAGGATCTCATACTTCTCTAGATGTCTCATCACACATGTCCAAGATATTGAAGTTTTCGGATTTTTATAGTTTTAATTACTTCCTTTTCTTTATTCATCCGAACCATAACATCTTCATTTGTAACCCTGTCCATCCAGCTTTTTTTAAATATTCTTCTGTAGATCCACATCTCGAATGCCTCAAGTCGCCTAATTAGTTCTTCAGTAAGCGTCCAGCTTCCATTCCATAAAATAATATCGAAAACACGTAGCATCTGACCATTCGCATTCTAAATCTAAGGTTATAACAAAATATCTACTAAAATCTAACCTAACCTAACCTAACAAAAAAAAATGTGACAAAAATAATACAGACATCCTGTGAAGACAGTAAATTATTGTTCTCTGTGTTATTTTTGTCCCATTTTACTATTTTCGAATAAAAATTTATTGTCTATGCAGGTTGTCTGTATTATTTTTTTCCCATTTTTTGTTAGGTTAGGTTAGGTTAGGACGAGTTAGGTTAGGTTAATTTTAGTAGATAATTTATTGGAGGATGTTTTGCCCGTAGGATATTTTGTCGGACGTTATTTTGTCGGAGATAATTTGTCGCGGGATAGAACGCGCATTACCCATTGCTTGCCACTTATGTATGGTGGTCCATTGTAGAGAAGTTAATTACTCAATGACTGAATGGTTCCCGAGGCGGCGGTATGAATACCGTTTCCCAAATTGACAGGAAATCAAAGTAATATAAATAAAAGACTTACCGTTTTTATTGTAATATCCAGAATTGTGCTGCGGCTGGCCTGGACCTAACTGCGACCCGTTCCTCTGCTCGTCCGGACAGCTGATCTGCCCGTTGGCATCTACTGACGCCATGCTGCCTGCTGACGTCACACTCAACAACACTCAACGCAAACTCAACCACACTCAATTAACACCAACACAACGAGGTCACCACACTTCACTGGTCTTTTATCACTGTTTTAGTTGACGTGCTTATTTAGAAAGTTCTGAAATAAGAAAAATTAACAAAAAATTATTCATTTTTATTTTTATTATTTTTAATTTAGTGAATAACTATATTGATAGCCTAAACCTCTTGGAATACTATGGCTTATAAAATATGCCTTACACCATGACTTGATCAAGATACCACACGGCAGAACGGAGCTCTAGCACAGTATAGCATGAGAAGAGTAATGGTATTGAAACAAGTATTCGTATTGTCTTTAGAAATTTTTAGAAATATCATTGGTTTTTTTGTTCACCTATCTTCCAAAATATTAAGAATGTTGAAAAGAAATAGACCTACTTTTTATTAGTTTTTGTTTTTATGTGAACGCGTGGGGCTGTGTCATTCCAAATTGGGGATTTTTGAGGGGCTTAAGGGAATGTTAGGGGAAGTACCTGGCTATTCAAATATATTCATCAAACACGGCTGAAGTCATTTAGAGTTTGGAGCAACTATTTTATTCTGAACTAACTAACTAACTAACCATCACGCCGTTTCCCCGCAGGGGTAGGCAGAAAGGACGGACCGCCAAACAACTCGATCTTGGCACACACTCCTTGCCTCGTTCACATTCATACATCGTCTCGTACATGCTCTTCTATTATTCCGACTCCTCACATGGCCCGACTCAAGTATCTGATTCACTTGGTCGTGCCATGTCTTCCTCGGGCGTCCCGACTTCTTTTACCATTCACATTTGCGTCACATATTCTCCTTACACTCCTTCCCTCGTTCATTCGCTCTGCATGCCAAAACCATCTGAGCGTCCCTTTCTTAATCTTACTCATTACGCTTACATCAGCCTTACGTTTTTCGCGGATCTCCACATTTCTCACACGATCGTACGTGGTTTTACCACACATACGCCACAGGGATATCATTTCTAGAGCATTCAGTCTACTTTCATCTTTCCTCTGCCAGTTCCATGCCTCACTGCCATACATCAGAGTAGGTACCAGCACTCCATTGTGGACGGCTAACTTCGCTTCTTTGGACAGTTTTTTGTTGGCGCCAACGGCGTTCAGTCCTCCATTAATAGCTTTGCCAGCATTTACCCTTCTTTCGATATCTCTGTCAGCCCTCCCAACTCTCTTATTCTGAATATTGGTATTTCGACCAATGCATACCACTTTCAGAAAAGCGTCATTATTTCTGTCTAGAAGTCAATTCATTAATTTCTCTTTTGACCATGTGTAAAGTTAAATGTGTCAACCAGCACATTATTCTGTATAAGGTGAGATGGGAATATGTTACCTTCAAAAGAATTGTTAGTAGGTACTTACTTGAAAATATCTTTCCGACTATGCCAAAATAAAAATAAAATGAAATTTTTGCTTCCAGCAAAAACTGTGGAATTGAATTATATGAAAATGTTTCCTATCCATTTTAGGTTCCACAAATTTTATCTTGTATAATTTATTAAAGTGAATATTTTCTAAACGTCACAATTCTGTAAAAAAAACATTTTCGTCTCGTTTAATAGGAATAACCAGAGAAAACCAGAAAAATGTCATTTTTAAATCAAATTTTAGACGTATTGATTTCAAAAGATTGTTCTGTTATCTAGTAAACGCATGTTTTAAATTTAAGGAAAAAATGTTTATAAGGTTGTACCAAGGGTTGTTGGCAGATTTGTTAAATTTTCAAACAAAATATTGTATTATACAACACCCATTTCAAATCATGTAATCGTGCAGTACCTAAAATAAATCAGTGCATTATCTGGGAAACGCATGTTTTAAAATTTTAATTTTAGTTTCAATAAAATCATTAAAAAACATATACGTACATGTGTTTCTTGACGAAAATTGATCCGTTGGTTTATTTATTTGCGCACTTACAAACTAATATATTTCAATTTTTTTACATTCTTATTTTGCTTAGACATTATTAAAAAATGATAAATACTTATGATCAAAAAATAATTAAAAAATGTACATCATTTTAATAGTTTTATCATCACGCCGTTCAGCATTTTAAAATCGATATTAAATTATAATTTTAAAAAGCTGGTACGGCGAACAATAAATCTTTCTCATTGGAACCGCCCTGTACGATCATAAGAACATCTTTCGACAAAATTTGGATTCTCGGCCGCTGGCTCATTAAAGGCCCTTAATAAAACACGATTCATTATTTAATAAAAATAATTTTCCATTATCTTTTCTTTAAAATACTTTATACGAAAATAAAAATACCCAAAATTCGGTCAACGAGAATTTCTGGGAATAGTTGCCGGAATTAAGTAGCAGGGGATTGTTTCTGACAAAAACGGCGCTGTATAAATTATCCAATCACTTACGAACCATTAACGGCATAATTAAAAAACCTTTTACTCGAAGGTTCGGGTACAACCGCACAGAGGTCAGTGCTAGGAGGGGTGATTGCTTTAAATCCCCCACTGCGTAGTTTATAATAACGGTCTTTAGTTATTTACGGGGAATTAATTTAAAAGCTTTCAATGTGCTTATATAATAATTGTAAGTACATATATTCCAAAGCCTTCCCTTCTCTGTGGTGATTGTCCGCTTTTAGCCCTGGACAGCTAACGTTAACTCAACAAACTAACAATTCGGCTTTTAGAAAAACATTTTTTTAAATAATATTCTTCCATTAGATTTTAATAATTAAATATTTTATAGTAAATTCATATTCGCAATGTCGAAAGAATTCAAAGAAAATTTCTACGTTTCAGCCACGAGGTTCTCCTTCTTCCAGGGCCCCGTCTTCCGGCAATTTTAATTTTTATTATGCATTATGAAATGCAAGATCTCGTACTTCTCTGAATGTCTCATCCCATGTCCAAGATTTATAAATTTTCGGATTTTTATAATTTTAATATGCATAACAATAATTTAATATATTTTTAATCAAATTATTGATTCCGTGACATTTCTACCCCTCCCCCACCCCTCAATAATAAGTTTTGGTAAATATAGTGGTGGAAATAGCTGTTTCAGATTGGCGAAAGACGGAAAGTAAAAAAAATTGGGTGGCGCTTGACAAAAAAAAATATTCTCAAAGTGGGCGGTGGGAAAAACTAGGTTGAGAAGATATGCTTTAGAACATATAAATTACCCGTTCAATGAATATTTTAAATGTTCCAACTTTAAAAAACAGACGAAAAATAAAGATCTAACCTTTTTATTAAAATTGTTAAACTCTAAATTCGAAAGTTGTGAACTCCTGCAATTAATAAATTTTCATGTATCTACACAAACGACTAGACCAACATTAACATTTTAAATGCATACATCTCATTCCAACTATAGTTTGCATTCTCCAATACAGCGTTTAAATAGTCTTGGTAACAATTATTTTACAATAATGTGCCAACTATTTCAACCTACTTCATAAACTATTTTTATCTCTGTTTTTACTTTTAACATGCTTTCTATGTTAACTTCTTTGTGTCAACTCTTATATTTTATGTAACCTACATTTTGTGTCTTATATTTTAAGTTAATTCCTGTATTTAAAAAAAAACATGTGCTGCGCTATATGTAAAAGCCCTATGGACGTTCAAATAAATAAACAATTGGTATTAGATGATACAATCCAGAAATGGTGAAAGCGGAAACATTTTTTAAAACCTATTTTCAATTTCCAAACTAAATACCGAACTACAATTGGAAATTTTACCTTTTTTCTTCGACATCGTGAAGAGAAAACAGTAGACAATCGAAATTCAAATATTTTTGGCACGATTGATATGAGATAATATAATCTTAATACAAATCATTAGTATTTTTGAGATCCATCGGTAAAAAGGTTCTTATATAAATTAGTGACATCACTTTTCTCTGAAACTGCTGAAGATTACACTTCTATTGATTTTCTGTTCAGTTCTTCTATTTGATATTATCATCATCGATCATTCAATTTAACGCCTCTACTCGACCATCCGTGACGGATGAGCATATTAAGGCCCACTCTATCCAATAATATGTTCAGTGTGTAACTTTTAAGCAGATAAAAATAAAATATAATGTTTAAATATACGTTATTTCAATACAATCGAATTTCATGCAAAAAGGATGTTTTTTATTCGATTCAGGCAAATTGGAAACGTTACATACGAATACTAAGTTTAACCAGCCAGCGGCAAAATCCACATTTCGTCGAAAGATGTACAGGGCGGTTCCAATGAGAAAGATGAATTATTCTCCGCACCCGCTTTTTAAAATTATAACTCAATATCGATTTTATTTCATTCCAAATTTGCTTTAATTTATACCTACATCCAAAAATGCTGAAAGGCGTGATGATAAAACTATTAAAATTATGTGTTTTTATAATTATTTTTTTATCATAAGTATTTATCATTTTTCAATAATGTCTAAACAAAATAAGGATGTAAAAAATATCTTAAATAATATATTAATTTGTAAGACCATAAATAGATAGACAAAATAGAGAAATTTTCGTCATAAATAAGTGTACGTTTATTTTTTTTAATGATTTTATTTGAACTAAAATTAAAATTTTGAAACATGCGTTAAATAGATAACTTATAGATTTACAATAATGTATGATTAGATGGTATGAAGTATATCTTGTAAAATAACATTTTTGGTTTGAAAATTTAATAAATCTGCCAACGTCCTATGGTATAACCTTATTATACTAAAAATAAACATTTTTCTCTAAATTTAAAACATGCGTGTACTACATAAAATAATAGTCTGTCGAAAGCAATTTATATTTTTTGTGGAAAAGAGTCAAAACGTCTAAAATTTGATTTAAAAATGACCCTCTTAATTACTTAGTGATTTGTGTGAGATTGCCGGAAGACGGGGCCCTGGAAGAAGGAGAACCTCATAGCTAAAAACCTGAGACAGTAGTTTGGCCAGTCTACTGTAGAACTGTTCCGGGCCGCAGTAAACAAAGTCCGCATAACCAACATGATAGCCAATAAGCCAACGTCCGTTGAACGAACAGAGTACAACAAGAAGTATGTAACACTCTCCCTAAAGTCCCTCGGGCTAATTTTTTCTCTTTTGGGAACACCTCACATACTCGTAGATGTCAGAAAACGTTTTATCTCCCTCATTGTCATGGTAAGAAATGGTAAGTATGCTTTATATTTAGACGGCCGGCGTAGTCCAGCGGTAAGGCTCTTGATTCGCAATCCGAAGGTCGCGGGATCGAATCCCGGCGTGGCTAATAAATTTTATTTGATTAATTTGTGTTTTTTCACAATATATCCATTTAAAATAATATATAGTATATTTGCGGCACGTTCCAGAGTGGAAGATACTCTCAGTATTGCCCTGGTGTAAGACCACCATTCAAAATTTATAAAATTGGGAAGCCTTCGGTGGCTGGGTCATGTGGAGAGAATGACCAAGCATCAAGCACCAAAGTCCCTGCTGAACTCAAGACTAATAGGGCGAAGGGACCTGGGGAAGGCCAAGACTAAGATGGAGCGACAACGTCCTCAAAGACATATCTTTCTTGGAGCTTCCAAACTGGAGAGAGCTGGCACAAAACCGAGATGAGTGGAGAAAGACTCTTGAGGAGGCCAAGACCCACCAGGGGTTGTAGAGCCAATAGTGATAATGATGATGTAAGACCACCATTCAGAATTGAAACGTTGCTTGAGTGTTTGGTGACCAGGTACTTCCCCACCTTCCTCTTCCCTATCTCCTTCCACTCCCCACAACCTTCAGCCTCACAACCTACCCCAATCAGGGATGCCATAGTCTCACCGGCTCCAGACGGGAGCAGCTGGGACTCTTGTGCGGTATTTATGTAAAAAAAAAAATTAGGAAAAAAATTGTCAACAAAATTAAAATGAGCAGGGAAACCAAAGTTTTTGGTCTCAATTTGAGAAAAATGAATTGGTGTATTATTAGTTTTTGAATATTTTGTTAATTATTTTTTATGAATCGATCCAAAAAGTGAGGTGACAATAACTTGTCTAATAAAATATATGTGCGGTTTTCTTTTTTTCTTCGTTAGCAGTCATTTTAGTAATTTTAGTAAATTGCTTGAAGGTTAGGTTAGGTTTGAATATTTTTTAATGTGGGCTTAAAACTAATTATATCTTGAAAGTATTTTTCTTTTGTTATGAAATAGTGAAGTGTTTTCGTGGTAAAGAAGATGCGGTTATTAGTTATAAAGGATGATGGAAACTTCTTCAGAGTTTCTAGCGAGGGAAAAATAAAGAAATCTCTCCCCACAATGGCGCAGCCGGGTTTGATGGTTTTATAATTAAAATTCAACGGTTCACTGTTGTTGGATAAATGCGAGCGCCACCTGCAACAAAGGAAATCAATTCGTTAGATAAAGAAGGAGATCAAACAAAACTTAAAAAATGTAATGAAAGGATGCACAAGATTTACTTTAAATGCTTTTGAGCTAGGACGTACCTACAATTTCTTACAGCATTTTCTAATAGGATTTTTGTATTAAAACGCTGTTAACAATTAATAATTATTAGCCTAAAACACTCATCTACATTGAAAAAATCTTCCGAGAAAAGATACATGCCGCCGACGGGACTCGAACCCGCATCCTTCTGATTTCCTCTTAACTGCTCTTATCTATTGAGCGACTTCGGCTTATCTCCTGCCCGCGAAATAATTCAATATATAGGTACTAGTGTTTCGTCCAACAATTACTGCTTATTTCATTTCTCCACCTGCAAACAACATACTTTATTTTATATGAGAAAGGCATTGTAAATGCTAAATCTCCCACTAGGTGGCGTCTAGACAAATTATGTCTACATTTTTTGTGAAATACTTTAACTCGTCAAATACTGTTTATTTTTTTAAATTGTTACCTTGTTAATTATTACCCTTTGTGCTATGCATAAAAATCTTGTCTTAAACATTAGTTTATCAATTTAAAAAATATATTATTCTTCTTCTAACCCAGCAAACTTATTTTGTGGCACCATTTTGATTTAAATTAATAAAATACTTCGTTTTTACCACTTTTATTAATTTAAATATATTATTATAAAAAAAAAACTTAAATAAAAAAAAAATTTAATAAATAAAAAAAAAAATAATAATAATTAGACAGAACAATTAGTCATAATAGACTTGATATAGTTTTACACGAAAAAAAAAACTTATATCATTGAAGTAGCTATTCCAAATTCCTGTAATATTCAAAAAACTGTTTCTGAAAAAATAAGAAAATACACAGATTTAGGAAATGAGATTAAAAGAAATTTGGCATTCTAAGACTATAAAAATATTACCATTTGTTATTTCGGATACTGGCATAATACCTAGGTCTCTCATTCAAAATTTAGGCATATTAGATTTGTCAAAGAATTTATATATAAAAATGCAAAAATCAGTAATTTTAAATACATGTAGGATTACAAAAGATTTTTTAAATATTTATATTGAGGGATCAGTAGGATTTATAGGTTCAATTAGGAATTCCACAGAGCCGAACCCTCTGATATGAAAATATCTGGAGTCGGTGAATTATTTTCCCATTTGGTCTCTGGTAGGATGACATGTTGTTCTTGTATTGTTTAGTATTTATAATACTTATATAGTGCAATTGCATAGCGTGGATTGACTAAATGATCATTTGGGAAGTGTGTGAAAGGGTTTAGTTTTCCTGTGGGGAAAATTTAACCCGGACATTTAAATCTGGTGACTAAAAAAGATAAATTAAAACGCTGTTGATATTTTATTCATTTTTTGTTTGTTTATTAATAGGTATGAATGGTTATTGGCGTATCTCAAGCAAACACAAAAACGGGGTACGTGAAAATGTTTCTAATATAAAAATTGACGAAAACACAGTTCGTGGGAAGACAAAGTGATTGTTCAGCTAAAGAGATTTGTTTATTTGTATATGTCGGCGGCCGATTGTAAAATCAGGAGAATCATGATGCGCCTAGCTACATCGTGATCTGCCGCCATTTCATTTTATTCAGTTCAACAACATTCTTTGAGGCTTCACTGAGTGGTTGGCTAAGGGACACGGAAGCTAAGTGTAGTTTATGGTCAAACAGAAAGCCATTCACATTTTTTGTTGGTACTTGCCAATTGATTTGAGATTTATTGTATTACTTATGTTCTCTATTTTATGCAGGTGCTTGCAGGTTTTTACAGATGCAATGCCGCCTCATGGAACCTCATGAATGAATTTTTCCATAAGAAGGAATTACTTGGTGGTTAGACATTATATTATAAAAATAAAACAACACTTTGTATTTAACCACGAATTTATTATTTATATATCTACCGGTTTCGCTTTGGACTAAGCTTCCTCAGGATAAAATAATAACTAAATATTGAGTCAGAGTTATCAGTTATTATATAAGTTGAGCGACAGAGGGAGAAAGAATATGACAAAAGAACCTAGTTAGACAGAGACAAAGTATTTGAAGGCGGTACAATAGATAATCAATTAGAGGGAGGGAGACAACAATACACATCTAAACACAAGTATCCAACAGTTAACGGGATTCATTAAATAATAAAAGTTTGATGTATTCTACATTTATAATATACAGGACAATATTTAGAGTAATGCTAATTTATTAATAATTAAGGACCTCAGAATAACAATATAATACATATATACACATCATGGGCTGGGATGGATTGTAGGGAACAAGTTAAATATAGAGCTATAGGGTGTATTTTTTTGATTTGATAAATTTATCTGATTATTAAGTAGGAATTCTGACATATTAGTATTTAATGATTTTCTTATTTCTAAGGCTTCTAAGTTATCTTATTTTATACCAGTACTGTTTTTATGTAACATGCGCGTTCCTAAAATTTTATTAAAACTGTGGTCTGCTGGGATTAAGTGATTTGCAAGCTCAGAGAAACCCTTTCCATTCAAACAGTGTAAACGTACTAATGATAAAGAAGATAGTTTATCTTATTCGGATATCTATAAACTTACCTGCAATGATTGTCCTGCTTTCTATATTGGAAAAACAGCACGAAATGTCAATATTAGGGTAAAAAAACATTTACGCTGTTTGAATGGAAAGGGTTTCTTTTTTAATATTAGCACCCTAAGCACACCCAAAAGTTACGAGCCGCCACTGCTTTATACCATGTTTTACTAAAACACCGTTTAACGGTTGGGGTGTGATTTTTGAAGTGAAACTTCTTTAGCCCCGTTGTGATATGAAATTCGGATGAAACAGAAACGACGCACTACTGCACCTACAAAGCGTTAACCAGCTCTCGTTGGCCGCTTTGATTATGATGTCACTTTTCAAGGCTCCTATTGGTTGAGATAAGAAACGGAAATGAAGTATTACATTACCGACGAAGCATCAAACTGCGCTCATTGACCGCTTTGATTATTTTATCACTTTTCAAGGCTCCTATTAGTTGAGATTGTTTTAATAAAGTTTCGCTTCTACCGCGTGTGAACTGCACTCGTATTTTATTTATTAGTAATGCTGTTACTAATAACCAGTTATGTGACACTTGTGATATATGAATATGCACACCAGAGTCTTAACTAACATCATGGATTAAGCGATTTACGGATAGTTTCATAGCTAATTAAATACAGCTAAATTATTACCATTATGACAACACCGCACAAATGGGTAGACAGCCTACATAATACAGCCTCCGCGTGCTACAACATCCCCGCTTCACAGTTGCCATGGCAACACAGCTGTACCGGAAGCCCGTGATAGTGCCGGGAGACCGGAAGCGGTGTGCTCTGGCGTGAGGATGCGGAAACTGGCTAATATTAAAACCTGCTAATGCTTCGCTACCGCCGAGAGAAGCCTTGCACGAGTCCTGTACTACCAGCTTACTTATTTATGTTTTAACTGTTTTTTATTCTGTATGAAAGGAGAGCCTGATTGGTAATTTGGCTACTCGTATGTTTTAGTTTCCATTATGATGTGGAATGGTTTTAATTCGGGGAGTTTAAAATGGCTTCCGTGGTCGGGGGGTAAGGCTCTTGACTCGCAATCAATCGGATAAATAAATTTTTGATATTTCAAAATTAATTAATTTAAAATAATAATATATAGTATATTTGCGGCACGTTCCAGAGTGGAAGATACTCTATGTATCGCCCTGGTGTAAAACCACCATTCAGAATTGATTAAAATCGCTTTAGCCGTGTTTGGTGACTAGATCTTTAATAGTCAATTTGGGAGGCGTTAATGGGTACCGCCGCCCCGGGAACCTTTATTGGATAACCAACACCTCTGCCATAGATCACCCCAAGTGGTTTGCTACGTTTGGTGATTTAGCAGGGGTGCCCGGGTTCATGGGGTGAGATTTGTCTAGGTCTTGGAGGCGGATGACCAGATGACCGAACCTCAGATTCTTACCCACCCTTTAAACCATTTTCCTTCCAAGAACTCTCCCCTCCTTCCTTTCCTTAAAAAATCCTCCACACAGCATCCCCAAAGATGACATAGGCCCTGAGGGAAATTATTTTCCTCAGGGCCTCCTGTGTGGAGCTCATGTAAAAAAAAATAGATCTGAAAAATCCCCACCTTCCTCTTCACCATCTCCTCCCCCTACACAATACCTTCAGTATCACAATGCACCCCAATTGGGAATGCCATAGTCTCATTGACTCCAGACGGGAGCAGCTGGGACTCTTGTAAGTTATTCACAAAAAAATCATGATTCAATGACTATTTTACAATTTGGATGGCTGGCATGGGTACCGCCGCCTCGGGAGCCATTTATTGGATAACGCCCCTGCCATAGGTAACCAATGTTCGCTACGTTTGGTGTCTTTTTTTACATTAGCTTCACACAGGAGGCTCTGAGGAAAACAATTTCCCTCAGGGCCTATGTTATCTTAGGAGATGCTGTGTGGGGGGTTGTTTTAAGGAAAGGAAGAAGAGGAATTTCTGGGAAGGAATAAGGTACAAGGAATGGGTAAGAAACTGGGGGTCAGTGAGTCCAGGAGTGACGGACGTATGAATCCATCCCTCCAACTGTGGTGCAAGGCGATGAATCGAGAGATTCTGGCCTGGAGAAGATAAAAGACCTCCCTCAACCAGTCTCTCTCGATCCTGTCTACCACGCAAAAGGTGAGCAGACGCATCGGCCGCCAAGACCTGGACAAACCTCACCCGCATGAACCCGGGCACCCCTGCTAAGTCACCAAACCTAGCGAACCTATGGTGACCTATGGCAGAGGTGTTGGTTATCCAATAAATGGTTCCCGGGGCGGCGGTATCCATACCCGCCTCCCAAATTGTGACTAGGGTGATAGCATGGGTTTTCCAGCTTCATGAGTGAGTTTTGTCCGGGTCTTGGCGGCGTATGTGTCTTCCCATCAACTGCTTAGCAGGCCTGGATAGAGATAGACTATTTGAGAAAGACCTTTTGACCTCTCCAGCAGGAATCTCTCGGAACATCGACTTGCATCGCAGTTGGAGGGATGGATTCAAACCTCCGTCACTCCTGGACACACTGACCCATAATTTCCTACCCAATCCTCAAACCTTTTTCCTTCCCAGAACTTCAAATCCTTTTTTTTCAGAGACCTCCATTGTGGAGCTAATGTAAAAAAATGAAAATATTTTACTTCTTTGAATATGTTGAGTAATACGCATTATAGTTTCATATTTCATTTAGTGGTTTTCTCAAAATATTTCCGGTAAGCCACTCTGCTTTATCTGTAAAACCCACAACATTTTTGGTATGTGAAAAACAAAAGCTAATTAAAATCGAAACAATTTTTTTAAGAACTATATTTCTTTATTATTATTTGAACTACTTCTTCTTTCTTTGGAATTTTCTCACGAATTCTAAACACGACTCTTATCATACCGTACCTTTTTATTTTATTGTACATCATGAGAATGGATCTTTGAGAATAGAAACTAAACAAGAACAAATTCTAAACAAGAAAAGAATCTAAGCACGAAGAGATACTTTTTTTTATATGAATACCGCACAAGAGTCCCAACTGCTCCCGTCTGAAGCCAGTGAGACTATGGCATCCCCAATTGGGGTATGTTGTGAGGCTGAAGGTAGCTGGGGGGGAAGGAGATGGGGAAGAGGAAGGTGGGGAAGTACCTGGCTATTCAGATCTGGTCACCAAATACGGCTAATGCCATTTCAAGCAACGTTTCAATTCTGAATGGCGGTCTTACACCAGGGCGATACTGAGAGTATCTTCCACTCTGGAACGTGCCGCGAATATACTATATATTATTTTAATGAATGAATTGTGAAATAACACAAATTAATCAAATAAAACTTATTTGCCACGCCGGGATTCAATCCCGCGACCTTCGGTGTGCGAGTCATGAGCCTTACCGCTGGAGCCTTACCAACGTAGGCCGGCCGTCAAACAAGAAAAGAAACTAAACAAGAACAAACTCTTAACAAGAAAAGAATATAAACACGAAGAAAAACATACAGTCTAAACCAGAAAAAAATCTAAACAAGAAAATAATCGAAACGAGATAAGAAGCTAAGAAAGATCTAAACAAGAAAATAATCGAAACGAGATAAGAAGCTAAGAAAGATCTAAACAAGAAAATAATCGAAACGAGATAAGAAGCTAAGAAAGATCTAAACAAGAAAATAATCGAAACGAGATAAGAAGCTAAGAAAGATCTAAACAAGAAAATAATCGAAACGAGATAAGAAGCAGAAAGATCTAAACAAGAAAATAATTATTGCCGATATTGTAGTATACTTAGACAGATACCTGATAAAGAAACCATTGGTTATAAAGCAATAATTTTTATTTAAAAGTGGTATTTAAACAATTTTTTATATTATTTAATTAAAGTGATGCGACACAGCATTTTTCCCATTATTGAAAAAAATGTCACTAACCATTAGCTACATCTGTTTTTATTAATTTTTCGCCATCAGTTTTCTAAAATTAGAGGTAGACAGCAATTTTCCCCTTATTTTGAAAGTCAAGCGTGCAAAATGTAATCAAGAAGTATCAAAAATTTGCATTAAGGTGAAGGAAAGGGGGGTACGAGTGGTGGTTCAAAATCTCATGTACAGTCACCTTCCTCCTGTTTTGAAAATCAAGTGTACAAAATTTCATCCATCTTGAAAAAAAACTGTAGAATTGTATATTAATCAAATCCACACAACCTGCCTGCCGTAGAAAATGTTTTAATATAAATAGATTAAAAAATAAATGCAATTTTCGATATCGAATCCGAACCGAACGTGCATAATAAATGTGAAAATGTGTTGTCCTTCTTTCACGTCATTGACGTGTTTTTTTTTGCCTAGAGATAGTTGGAGGACTGAGAAGTGATGAAGGGCATTTTTCATTCCGGAAAAAAATTTCTTTCCTCTCCTGGGAAACTTGTTTGCACAATAATTTATTCCTAATACCATGTGGGCGAAGTCACGAGTAAAAGCTAGTACCTATAACATAATATGTCTTTAATATTTTTGGGTTTTGAAAAGTATGTTTAATGACCTATCCAGTTTTTGTCTGTAATAAGCTGAGTTTTAGATGGCGTTCGTGAAATATTTTCATATTTCATTGTTCATTCAGCTTTTCTTTATGAATCCAAAAATAATGGTTACTAGGAATATCTAGAAGTGGGGTACATCACTTATGGGACGTACAAAGGTAGTATATGGCGGAATAAGACTGACAAAATAATGATGTAGGTTCGGCAAATGAAATATGGGCGTACTGCAGGGATCACTTCTCGGACCTATTTAATTTAATCAATTTAACGATCTTACACTTTAACGATGATTCAACTGTTTACAGGTATTAAATTCCAAAATAAATTAATTAATTTGCATTAAGTATCACGTTTTCTCAATATATGAACCAAAGATATTGAAATATAAAATCTTTGATTAGGACAAACACCTAGATGTGGAATAGTACTAAGATAAATTTAACAACCTCATGTGATGTGTTAAAAAAATTACTTTTTTTGTAGATAAGATTAATATGTAAGAAAAAAATTGTGGAATGTCTGACACACGCAAAAGTATATAAAATCTGAATGATATTGTAAAGATTATGAATTATCATAAAGGAATTGTGCTCATATTTGGCTACGTTTTCAAACAATTTTCTAAGAACAAAATCTTTATGAAACGTCTTACAAAAAAATTATCTCTATTTAAAGATCTTACAAATGTTATTATTAACACTTGAACAAATTTAATAATACGCCTTTGTGGGATTAAATATTTGTTCAAGTCTTAATATAGAAAAATGGTTCATTTTTATGTGTCTATTGCTTTTATTTCAATAAGAAATGACATATACATAAATTATGTAATAATATCTATTAATAATTTCTCGCTTATTGAGAATTAGACGAACACAATCAATTATGAGAGAATATTTTTTATTAAGATTATTTCTAAGAACCGTCACAATCTTACAAACAATATTGCATATTATGGTATTCGAGTTATTATTAATACATATATCTACCTATAATCTAATTAACAGAAGAAAGAAAAGGAATTTTCATAACTTGCAAAATATCTAGACTTCGAATTTGGAAGGCTGATTTGGGTATTGCCGCCCCGGGAACCATTTATTGGATAACCAACATCTCTGATATAGGTCATCCCAAGTGGTTCGCTATATTTGGCAATTTGGCAGGGGTGACCGAATTCATGGGGTGCGGTTTGACAAGGTCTTGGCGGCGAATGCGTCTGCTAATGTGCGACGGGCTGTATTTGGAGAGACTGGTTGAGGGATGTTTTTTATCTCGTGTGTCTTTTTAAGGACTGTGTTTGCTAGCGGTTCGCTACATTTGTTGACTTAACGGGTTGCCAGGGTTCATGGGGTGAGGATTGTAAACGTCTTGTTGGTGAATGCGTTTGCTACTGTGTGACGGGCCGTATTTGAAGAGACTGGTTGGGGGAAGTCTTTTTACCTCTCCAGCACTACTCTCTCAACCCATCGCCTTGCATCGCAGTGGACGAATGAATTCAAATGTCCATCACCCCTGGTCACACTGACCCCCAGATTCCAACCCACCCCATGTTCCAAGATCTATCTCTCATTCTTTTCCTTAAAAAAATCCTCCATACGGCTCCACAAAAAGATTACAGAGGTGATAAATGAAATTATTTTCCTCAGGGCCTCCTGTGCGGAGCTTATGCAAATAAAATCCCAGACCCCAGACAGACTATTGAAATTGGTTGAAATAAATTTATTTATTTATTTACGTCTATTGAAGCTTTTACATATATATAACAATATTTACGAAATTATACTCGTAAATAGTGCTGGAAACGACTGTTTAAAACACTTGCACAAAAAAAAATAGTTGATGTACTAAATATATCAACAATATCGGAGTTTTGTTTCCTAGCTGTTGTATCCGTCGCATTGGAGTGTAATATTGGGACGCTGATGTAGAATTGTAACAATAACATGGTAGGTACTGTCTTGTAACTGACCTGCCTGGAGTATGAAAAGAGATTACATATAATAAATCAGGTGTATCAAACATTGAGTTAATGATTTTATACAAGCAGGTGAAATCGGAAATGATTCTACGATTATTTATTAAATTTTAATGGGTAAAGAATGTTATGGTAATTTAGGCATTCACTAAGAATGCCCATTTTAAACTTTACATCATTTATATTCACGAAAATATTTGATCGCACAGTTTGGACACTCTTACAATACACTTCCAGGGGATCATCTCTCTCTTCAGCGCTACTATCCAGTAAATTAAATTAAAATGTAAAATCGCGTGGGATCCGAAGGGGGTTCACTAAGGTCCCCCGTATTATGTCGCGGAGCGATCGTCTTTCCTAATATCCTCTTTTCCCGTTCCAGTAGCACACACATTATATTAGTTACTTCTTCCCACGCTTTAACTTGACATCATCCATCTTCGTCCAGCAGTCAATCTCTAAGTAATTAAAAACGGGAGAAGAGATGGTACAAAAAAATGCACTCAGAACTGTAGAGTTTATAACATCATTGTCATAATAATAATAATAATAATAATAATATTTGGCTAATTTATATAGCGCCGTTTTTGTGAGAAATCACCTCAAGGGCGCTGTACAGTACAAGTAAATATGTAATAAAATTGGTATAACTAAGATTTGTAATTATATCTAGTGACTTATATCTTAGACTTGTAACTAGTGGCTTAATCTAAGACTTATAGCTAGTGACTTAAGACTAAGAGTTATGATAGTTGACTTAAAACTAGTGGATTAACGACATACGTATTTACAACTGTGACTTAAAGTTAAAGACTTAAAACTAACACAAGAACCAACATTTCAAAATACTTATTTGCCATTGTTGTCAGTGATAATGATAACATTAAAAACCAAACAACGAACAAGTTCTGTATCATAGATAAGTTACAAACTCGTAACATAGATAAGTTATTGCTGCGAGTCGAAGCAGTTTGAGGATTAATAAATTTTATACACAGGTACATACAAATTTTATACATACTATATTCTATTTTTTAGTGTTATTAACGCCAGAAGAAGGAGGTAGTTCTTATATAATATTAGTATTATAGAACACGGGTGAAATAATGATCTTAATGAATTATCGGTGCAAAAATGATCTTAGCTGAATTTATAGGAACATACACAAGCTTATCTTAAATTAATGAAAATGAATCGTCGTACCACATTAAGATGATTCATCGCTCAACACACAGATTAAGGAGTTAGGCTCCCACTTATTATATATATCTATAAATTCACAATTAAAGAATGATGAATTTAAGGAAATGAGTGTCTGAAAAGATGCGTTTTTAGCTTGGATCTAAATTCCGCTGGGTTGGTTATGCATCTCAGCTCCATGGGAAGTTTGTTCCAAGCCTCCGGGCCAGATACTCCGAATGCACGATCACCAAACTTAGTGTTCGGATTTCGCTTAGGTACTTTTAACCTTCCGATTGCAGAAGACGATGCTGATCTAAGAGTTGACTGTCTTAGACCAATATTTTCAGGAATGCACAATTCAGATATATAGGGTGGAGCCATTTCATTGATAGCTTTAAACACTATCCAGCATAGTTTGTATTGAATCCTTTCAGGACACTTCAGCCAGTGAAGATTTCGGAGGTGTTCCGAAATGTGCGAAAATTTGGGTACCCCAGTGATAAGTCGTGCTGCGGCATTGAACACTGATTGTAGTTTATCAGTTTGGCATCTAGGAAGACTTGCATAGATGCCATTGCAGTAATCAAGACGTGATACTACATATGAGTTAACAAGAAGCTTAATTGCTTCTGTTGAAAGATTTCTACGAACTGACTTGAGTTGTCTTAGGTAAAAGAATATCGTGCTAACGGTCCTATTCACCTGACTTTTTAACGAGAGATCTGAATCCAGATGAACTCCCAGAAGTTTGACGGTTGTCTTCGAAATAACGTCATTGCCAGAAACGGTAATTGGTAAGTTGTCTATTAAATGTTGACGTCTATTTGTGGCTGCCCACAAAAACTCGGTCTTTGAAGGATTCAACTTTAGTTTGTTTGAGGACATCCAGAGACTGATAGCTTCCAGACACTGAGCTGTGCGAATTTTAAGGCTGGTGATCTCATTTGGTGTGCAATAAAAGTAGACTTGCTGATCGTCAGCATAACAGTGAGATAGGAGACCAAATGACTCGATAATTTTTGCGACATCATTTGTGAAGAGAATAAAGAGAAGTGGACCCAAAACGGATCCCTGAGGTACCCCTGAAGAGAGTTTTGTGAAGTTGGACTATTTATTTCCAACCTTCACTGCTTGTGAGCGATTGGATAGGTAGGATTGCAGCCATTTTTTTACGTTAGAATGTAAACCAAATGTTACTTCTAGTCTCTTAATGAGAAAGTCGTGGTCAATGGTGTCAAATGCGGCGCTCATGTCTAAAAGTGAAAGAAGTGCTAACTTACCTGACTCTATGGCAAGGGTAATATCTGACAGGACACGAAGTAATCCGGTTTCTGTTGAGTGGAACCTTCTATATGCGGATTGATGATCAGTAAATAATTTATTCAGATTTAAGTGTGAGGTTATTTGAGAAGCAGCAATTTTTTCAAGTAGTTTTGCTACGAAAGGCAGATTTGACACAGGTCGATAATTACCCAAGTTGTCGGCATCAAGCTGTGGTTTTTTAATGATTGGGGTAACCACCGCAGATTTAAGTGGTTCCGGGAAGTCACCTGTGCTTAGCGACTTGTTAAACACGTGAACCAGGAAGGGGGCCAACACGTTGCAACATTTCTTTAGAAGCCACGTTGGGATGGGATCGAGAACACATTGTTTATTTGGCGAACTAAGGATTAACTTTCCTACTTCTTCTAGCATTGTAGGTTTGAAGGATGGCAGTGTCCCTTTGGAATTGGCTGTAAATATTGGCGGGGGTGCAGAAGATGTGGAGGCGCGTATGGATTCTATTTTTTCATAGAAAAACTTAGAAAAGGCCTGCGGAGTAATGTCTGTAGAGGTTTGCACGGTATTATTAGCAAGGACAGTTTTAACGGAGTTCCAGAGACGTCGTGGATTTGTCCGCTCGGAGTCAATTTTATTGATCCAGTATTCAGATCTTTTTGCACTTTATATAATTATAATTCCTACGAAACGATAAATTACAATAATTAGATGAAAGAATATGAATTAATTAAACTCTCTCCAATTAGAAGACTTGTTGATGACTTGACTTTTATTTTAAAAATTGATAATGGGAAAATAGACAGCCCTGATTTACCTTCCATTTTCCAACTAGAAATACACGAT
Organism: Limnephilus marmoratus; assembly: GCA_917880885.1. Classification (NCBI taxonomy): domain Eukaryota; kingdom Metazoa; phylum Arthropoda; class Insecta; order Trichoptera; family Limnephilidae; genus Limnephilus; species Limnephilus marmoratus. The sequence continues at coordinate 42,525,392 of OU862928.1, forward strand.
TAAATTTGTTTTTTTAAAATTAGCAGCCATTTAGATACCCGCTTGCACTTAGATTGCGTGCGGTTGGAAATACTTTCTTAGAAATAGCAGATCTTTTAAAAAAACGACTTCAAATAATGCACTAAAACGTAAAAAAATAATTTCGTATTCTTCTACAACTTAATAATCAACTTACTTTTTCTACTCACCAATATGTAGGTACGATTGTTATTTTTGGAGTCAGTGTCAGCCAAGGTAGGTTTGTAACTACATACATAGCTATTGGTGAGATGTGCTTGTGTCGCACGCGCGACTTGACGAGGCGTGAGACGAGAGCGGGGCCGCGGTGGGAGGGGAGCTGTCAAGTGAACACGCCGGGCCGGGTACCTTGGCTGACACCGACTCCAAAAATAAAAATGGTGATTTGATATTCATTATATTATAATGATGCCACAAAGTATGTTAGCTAAGTTTGAAGATGTAATAACGTTTAAATTAAAGTTTCACTATCTATAAGATTTGTGATCTTGAAACTTCCCCCCCCCCCCCCCTTTTTCTTCTCTATTTTTTTGGGAGGTGCAGCCTCCCCTGTCTCATAGAACAAACCACCACTTATTTGGATCGGGTTTCCAATTAGCTTCTTTACAAAATATTTGTTTTTATTTTAATTGGCTACACGGCTAGGATTTCCAAATATAAATATCGACTTTGCAGCCTCTTTCAACAATATACCTCAAGCGAGTTACTTAATAAGAAAAATACGTTTGTACATTTTAACTTAACTTTCCTTTGTCCCGCCTCCGATCACTCAACGCTGAATTTTTCTTTAAGTATTGCGGTATTTTACCTCTATTATTCAACTAACTTTCTTTGAGGCTTCACTGGGTGGTTGGCTAAGGGATACGGATGCTGGGTGTGGTTTATATCAGGCTGAAAACAATTTACATTTTTTATCGGTACTTGCCAAATGATTTGAGAATTAATTGTTTATCGTATGTTCTCTATCTATGTATTTTATACAGGTGCTTCCAGGGTTTTTCACGTGATGCAATGCTGCCTCATGAGCTTCTCGAACGAGTTTAATTTTGCTTTAAATATTATTTTGCTTATATTACTAACCTGATTTGTTGTATTATGTTTTATATTAGTGTTAAGCACTTGCATACTGCTTTCTAACAACGTATGCAGGGACACTGGAGGTCTAGATTAGTTCAAAATAAATAAATATAGCTTCGTTTAAAAAAAAAAAGAATCTTGAAGGAGTAACCATCTGTTACTTATACCAGGGCGGGTAAGTGGTGGATAACCGTTGGATCACGGGTTGAAAGATATTTATGCTGAAGGTTCTCTTTATTATTTTTTAAATTGTGAAAATATTTGCATTGTATTGGCTGATACAAAAATACACAAATTTGTGTTTTACGATGCAAGAAACACAAATGTTAGTTACTAAAAAAAATGTTGGTTTTTTATGTGAGTATCACGTGAGTACTAATTGATTTTTTTTTATTTATTTAATGGATAACCAACTCCCCCGCAATAGGTCGCCCCATGTGGTTCGCAAGGTTGATAACAGGGGTGCTAGGGTTCGTGGGTGATGTTTTTCTTGATCTTGGTGACGGATGCGTCTGCCCTCCCAACTGCGTGGTGGGCCGGATCGAGCGAGACTGATTGAAGGAGGCTTTTTGAACTCTCCAGTGGGAGGAATGGATTCATTCGCCTGTCACTCTTGCACATATTGATATAGAGATTCCTACCCACCTCTCATACCTTTTTTTCTTCACTTATCTTCTTCTCCTTCCTTTCCCTTAAAAAACCTTCACACAGTATCCTATGATGACATTGAACCTGAGGGAAATTATTTTCCTCGTGGCCTCCAGTGTGGATCTTGTGCGAAAAAAAACCCTACTCCCAACCGTTTGGAGCCAATAAATTGGGGTGTGTTGTGAGGCTGAAGGGGAGATGGGGAAAGTAACGTAATAAATTCGGGAAACTTATGAGTACCGCCGCCCCGGGAACCATAGCAGAGGTGCCCGAATTCATGGAGTGAGGTTTGTCCAGGTCTAAATATCGTTCTTTACATTTCAAAAGATGTCATAAATTGACTTTTCGGATGAACACCGTTAGCAAAATTGAAAAAAATTACATCATCTGTCAAAAATTTTAACAAAATAGATATACATTTGTAATATAGAATTTTAAATTAAAAAAATAATTCTCCAACCAGCTCCAATTTTGAAAATCAAAACCAATCCAAGTTCACGAGGTCATTGAACCGGAGTTACACAGAAACACAGAGATACACCAATCAAAATTGTAATTTGCACCACCAGTTTCGTTAAAGTGATAATCCTCTATGATTGACAATATGTTATAATATAGACGTCAACTTGACGAGGGTCGTTCCTCCGCCACAGCCTCTGGGTTGGTGGGGTCGTGAAGCCTTCCCACCCTGCGGTAACACTGTCACACGCAGGGTTAGGTTAAACGGGCAGGTGGAACGACCGTACTGCATACGTAAAATACATAAATATATATATTACGGTCCCGAAAACTTCAGGCGCAGTCATCAATGCTTGTTAAAAGATACCACGCGGCAGTGGAGGTAATCCACCTCTTAGCCGCCTTGGTATAAGTAACTGATGGTTACCCCTTCAAGGCTCTCGCAAGATTCAATTTTTTTTTTTAAACGAAGCTACATTTATTTATTTTGAACGAATCTAGACCTCCAGTGTCCATGCATACGTTGTTAGTAAGCAGTATGCAAGTGCTTAACAGGAAAAACAAAATGCAAAAAATAGGTTAGTAAGACAAAGATAAATTAAACAGGGCAAAAGAAAAACTCATTCATGAGGCTCCATGAGGCGGCATTGCATCTGTAAAAACCCGCAAGCACCTGTATAAAATAGAGAACATAAGTAATACAATAAATCTCAAATCAATTGGCAAGTACCAACAAAAAATGTAAATGGCTTTCGGTCTGATCATAAACTACACTTAGCTTCCGTGTCCCTTAGCCAACCACTCAGTGAAGCCTCAAAGAATGTTAACTGAATATTTAGGGTAAAATACCCGAAGACTAAAAGAAAATTCAGCGTTGGGTAGTCAGAGGCAGGACAAAGGATATATATATATATATATTCATATATATATATATGCAGAACAAATGTTCTAGCACAGCATTGCAATGACAGTAGCATTATGTAATTATTATTTTTTACATTTAAGAGGGGGGGTATGCTTACCGCCTCCCCAGGAACAATTTATTGGAAAACCAAACCCCTGACGTTTGGTAACTTAACAGGGGTGCCCGGGTTCATGGAGTGAGGTTTGTTACATTTTGACTTCTACATCTTTTCTTTGACCCATCGGAGATGGGTTCATACGTCTATCACTCCTGAACATAATGACCCCCAGATTTCCAGCAACCTCCATCCGTAAAAAACACTCTACACAGCATCCCCAGATATGATATAGACCCTGCGGTAATTTCCGGGACAACACTCTGTCGTTGTGCCGCTGAAACCTTATTTTTTTCAATCATTTCAGTCTCATATTTAAATCTAAAAATTACCAATCATATTCTTAATTATTTCCGGCGTTTTTTGACTGCTATTTTATTTGAATAGTTGCAAAGTTCGACCAGGTTAGATTTGCAATATAAATAGTGTCTCAGATTTAGGTACCTATCCGTTTTTTTATTATTTGGGATACCTTTAATTGATTTTCTACTATTTTTACCTGATGTGTATAACAATAATAATAATAATATATAATAATAAAGCTAATAGCTCAGAAATGCACAAAATAATTTGCAAGGCAGATAGAAATATTACACCTTTAAATTTATATGACGAGAATGCCAACATTCTTAGAAATACTAACCAGGAATTATTAGATTCCTGGTCAAATAAAATTATTCACGCAAAACACTTCAATTATCTCAACCAAACGTATGTTGACAAACTTTCGTCAAACAAATGGTTGAGTATTGGAGAGTTGAGCGCAGAAATAGAAGGATTTATGCTTGCCATTCAAGATAGAGTCATTAATACTAAAAATTATAGAAAGCATATAATCAAAGATATAAATCAAATTGATGATTTATGTAGAAAATGTTTGGCTTTTCCCGAAACTATAGAACATATTATATCGGGATGTTCTATATTAGCGCCTTCCGAGTATACATTTAGGCACAATCAGGTTTTAAAAATAATTCACCAAAGTTTGGTAATTAAACATAACTTGATTGACTGCCATAATATAGTACCATATTATGAATATGAACCAAATTCATTTTTAGAAAATGAATTTTATAAAATATGTTATGATAAAACTATACTAACAGACAGAACAATTAGTCATAATAGACCTGATATAGTTTTACATGACAAAATTAAAAAAATAACTTATATCATTGATGTAGCTATTCCAAATTCCAGTAATATTCAAAAACTATTTCTGAAAAAATAAGAAAATACACAGATTTAGGAAATGAGATTAAAAGAATTTGGCATTCTCGGACTATAAAAATATTGCCATTTGTTATTTCGGCCACTGGCATAGTACCTAAGAATCTGATTCAAAATTTAAGCATATTAGATTTGTCAAAGAATTTTTATATAAAAATGCAAAAATCAGTCATTTTAAATACATGTAGGATTACAAAGAATTTTTTAAATATTTATATTGAGGGATCGGTAGGATTTATAGGTTCAATTAGAAATGCCACAGAGCCGAACCCTCTGATATGAAAATATCTGGAGTCGGTGAATTATATTCACATTTGGTCTCTAGTAGGTTGACATGTTGTTCTTGTATTGTTTTGTATTAATTTATAATACTTATATAGTGCAATTGCATAGCGTGGGTTGACTAGATGATCATTTGGGGAAGTGTGTGAAAGGGTTTAGTTTTTCCTTCTTTTTTTCCTTTTTTTTTTTTTTTTTTGGGGAAAATTTAACCCGGACATTTAAATCTGGTGCGTAAAATAATATATATAAGCACCGTTTTTGTGAAAAATCACCTCATCTTTAAAAGATATTCCAATAAATTGAAAATCATTGCCTTTTGTTTCGTACTAGCTTTTTTCCGCGGCTTCGCTCGCATGGTATTAGGGGGGTTCCTACTCCGCCGTCTCCTTCCCCCCTCCCCCTTCCCCTCCCTCACCCCCTCCCTTATACTCCCCCCCGCCTCCCTCCCTCTCTCACTACCCCTCCACCCTCCCGCATTTATTTGTAGTACTCCCCTAATAATTTGAATCGAATAAATAATTATAGATATCTTACTAATCGTGGCACCTATAGCAATTTTTAATTAAAAATTTTATAATACCAGAGCTCTGAGCTATAAGCCTATATGTTATAGCCTGTATATTATTGTAAAGTTTCATTAAAATCCATTCAGTAGTTTTTGCGTGAAAGAGTAACAAACACACATGCATCCATACAAACTTTTGCCTTTATAATATTAGTAGGAAATAACAGCAAATAACTCACAACTTCGCGCCAATACCAAATACGAAAAATTACTACACTTGGACATTTTTCATGATTTCTTGTTAACATTCAAAACTAATTAATTAAATTTCTTAATTTTTCATAAAACTTTTATCAGTCAATTACAATTCGTGAGCATATATTTTTTTTTTCAAAATTTCACTTTATATCTTCTACACAATTTCTTCTTTTTTGTTAATTTTACTGACTATTAGTTTTAAGAACCGTTCACATCTCAGGTGAAATTACCTACTCATATTCATGGACTTACTTAACAGGCACTATAACCATTTAATAATTTAATTAAAATCCTATAACTTAAATAATAATGTACTATTAATATAAATTACTAATATAATTTACATGTATTATACATATAAACATTCCTCTTCAATCACTATATCTGTTGGTGAAACCCGTATGAAAATCCGTTGCGTAGTTTAAAAGATTAACGCGCACATAAATTTTGAGCGACTTCATTTTATATTTATATATTATATTATATATTATATATTATATATTATGTAATGATGATGATGATGATGATGATGATGATTACAATATCGTTATTCTTCATTATTTTAAATTGCAAAGGAATAATATAGGTATAAGTGTATTGCAATTCTAATTTTGATATCAGTAAGTGTCTATACTGCAATGAAAAAATATGTTTTTCACTTTTATGCCTTTTTATTTTTTTATAAAAATGTAGATTACACAGCTTTATATTACCACCATGAGTAATATTTTAGTATTGCCATTTGAACAACAGTGGCACCTTCCTATGTTTTCTACTCTTATTTGACAAACTGTATTGTGTTTGTCTTTATCAGAAAATAAATAAAAATGAAATAAGTAAACGTTTGTGATAAAATGTTTTCCGCTAGGTACAATTTATTTAGTTGGCAGTAACTTTTTCGCAGAAGTAGACAGAAATGCAAGCTCCACCGCTGTACAACCATTTCCTAGCTTTTACCGACAGCAATTCAACGACAATCGTGCAGTTAAAAGCTAATTAAAGCTTGCAAGCTCTGTAGTTATATTTTGCTTTGATATCTCTAACTAGTTCAAATGTTGCTAATTGTTTCGGGTTCACAAAGCAGCGAGTAATGGATTGCGAACGTATTGTTCTTGTTTTGGGTGTGAGGATTTGACGATTGAAGAGTTGTTATAAGAGAAAAGTGTAAATAAAATTGTTGAGAGATGGTGTATCTTTATCTTTTGAATTTAAAGTTTTTGTCCGCCTCGTTTAATAGGTGAGAACAGGCACGCTGATGACAAAGTATTTGATTTTTAAAAGATTGCTGTGTACAAAGATATTAAAATATACGATGGTAGGCTGAAAAGTAATGCACACATGCTTGTACAGCGCGAACAAAATGACCTTCAGAAGCGCGGCAGGTGGAATTTGGAAGTGACTATCTTAAAGTGAAGGAATTATCTTGATAACTGACGTCAAATTTGATAATTTTTTTCAAGGATCTACGCTTTTTTCCCATTTTCTCAATAACGTTATTGATTTGTCCATATGAAGCAGATACTTTGGGATGTGACATTATAATTTAAAATAAAATGAAACAATAACTTTGTAAACACCACTTTTATTTTATATAATTTATGCCGACCGGGTTTCGCTACAACCGTAGCTTTATCAGGGCAGTATAATACCTAACATTAAGTTATTTATACTTATAACTAATTAGAATTGCTAACAAACTAGCTCGTGATTTTTCACCGTCTGCGCTCGTACATTTATTCGATTTTCGTCTTCCTCTGGCTATTAAAGCATTCTTTTGATCTGTGATTCCACAAGAAAACCTTGTCCTACCGTCTTCTGGAACTGTGGAAATGTCAGGACCGTATATTCAGCCGAGTGGATAATTTCCATTACAGTAAGACTGCCCATCAAAGGTAAAGCCTTGATCTGGCGACGGTCAATGCGCAACAGACTGACGTCACGATGAGGTTTTTGGATGACTGATTTCCAATTACTTCAGCTTGTGTATTTATCAAGATTTATACAACATCAAATTCACGTAAAATTGAAAGAATATATTGTTAAGATTTGTGGGGTGTTTCTTCAAATAATAAGCACTCCACGAAATTGAACTACTGAGTTTTTTTTATTCACAATTTAGGGTTTACATGATGGGATAACTTAAAACACTTACTTATTATTATTTCTGTTTACAGCCCGGTTCCCCCTTTAAGGGAACGAAAGGTGTTAAGCTTTGTTTGCTATTCGATTACTTTTCAGAAAAAGAGAGAGATGGAACCGGTCCTTTTATAATTAAAAAACCAACACATTAAAAAAGCATTTACTTGTGAACTCTGTTTTACCATCCCATAGACTTTTAAGAATGTTAATAAACTAGAGGGCAGTAATTGTACTGATATCTATTCAGAAATAAATACAACATATACATATACCTACCTATAGCAAGAAACGTTATAGATAGGTATATGTATATAACTCACGCCACGTAAATTATAAATAACGTATTCTTATTGATAATGATGGAAACAAGAACCCATCAGGATCAATAACCATCTGATCGGCTATGTGGATACCTAGGTCAAATAATTTCTCCTTATTTAACCACAAAAGAAATAGACACGTATTGGAAATGCTTGGAGACAATAGAAACTTTTTGACACCTGCACACTTCCCGTACTTATGGTTGCCAAACTTGGGCACTCACAAAAATTCACAATAAGAAGTTCGAATCATGTAAAAACTCCATGGAAATAAGTATTATAGGGAAAAGACTGTCCGTTAGAATAAAAATTGCAACCATTAAAAAACAAACAAGAACAAAAGATGTTATAAAAACAATAAAAAATCTAAAGTGGAAGTGGTCAGGCCACACAATCAGAGAAAGTGAAAAATGGTCAAAATTAGTCATGAATCGGTTCATAAGTGACAAGAAGGGAAAACGAGGTAGACCATTTAGACGGTAGGTTAACGACACCAAAGCCATATCAGGTGGTACATGGACAAGAGTAGCTAATGATAGAGAGAAATGGCGACAGTTGGAGGAGGCCTTTGTCAACTAGTGACATACAGACAGGGAGATGCATGATGAGTGTTATAAATGTGTTATAAACAGTCAATTATAAATAATGTATTCTAATTTACTTCTGAATAAAGGCTATTATTATTATTGATAATATAAATTATAGCTATTTAAGGCATATACTTAAATTACCCAAATTGTCAGGCAAATAAAAAATCTCAATATTTTATTATTATGTAAAATCATTAAGGATCTTTTTCTGATTGGTTCTTTATATAAACTTTCAGCTTCACAAATCACACAATCATTAGAATATCTGGTGAATTTTTACGGTCACTCCAAGTTGTTCGGTGCATTTTATTGACTAAGTGCCCGGTTCATGGGTTGAAGTTTATAACCTACTGCGTGGCGGGTCGGATCAAAAGAGACTGGTTCAGGGAGAGCTAAACTAGATCTCTCCAAACGGACTCTCTCGACAATTCGCTTTGCGCCGCAGTGGGAGTAATGGATTCATACGTCCATTACTCCCGGACACATTGACTCCCAGATTCCTATCCACTCCTCATACTCTTTTCCTTCCCAGAACTTCCTATTCTATCTTATCTAAAAACACCCTACACCCACCAACTCCAAAGATGACGTAGGTCCTGAGTAGAATTATTTTCCTCAGAACGTCCTGTGTGGCGCTAAAGTTAACTCTCTCGACCAGGGACAGATGGCTTCATACGTCCGTCACTCCTGGACACATTAACCCCTAGAATCTAACCCACCCCTCATACCTTTTTCCTTTCCAGAACTTTCACTCCTTGCTTTCCATAAAAATACCCTCCACACAGCATGCAGCAAAGAAGACATTGGCTCTGGGAGATTATTTTTTCCACAAAGGAGCTAATATTAAAAAATAACAGGGTGGGCAATTCTCACGTGGTAGAAGTGAAGTGGAAAAGAGTGGGGAGGCTACGAAGCACCGCACAAAGAGGAGGCCGATATATATATATATTTTTTAAATTTTTTTTTATTGAAAAATAACAACGTTACAATTTTACAACATAATATAAACATCAATATTTCAATCACTCTCCTAATAAAGCAGCTGCTTGTGTTTAGGAGAGGACAACTAAAAAAAAAATTACATTTGTTTAAATTAAAACAGAAGATATTAGTAATTTAACAAAAAAATTTAGTGATTTTATGAGAAAATACAGATAAAAGTAATAAAAATATAGGTTAGTTAATAAATGATTTAAAGTATTGACAAGGCAAAAACATATTTCTAAACAATAAGTAAAGTTATGAGGTGGTACTAGAGTATTTTAATTTATTTATTTTTTATATTTTTCGTAGCTTTCTTCCGATCGTACATCAAGGGCTAATTTATTAAATAATTTAATACCCTTGAATATATAGTGATGCTGTGCTGTTATGGTTCGTACTAATGGCACAGTTAGTCCTCCAACAGATATTATTCTTTTGCTAATATTTAATTGTGGTAAATTATTTTTACTAAAGAAATCTTTATGTATTTGTAGCACCTAGTGCAATTTTGTCATAAATTTTTGTAAGTGGGGGAACCGGGAAATCTTGAAAAATATTTGTAGTTGGGTAGTAATAGGGTTTTTTTAAGATGATTTTTATTAATATTTTTTATTGTTTCCAATGGGAGTAGGGTTGATTTATATGCACCCCCCCAAGCCACGATTCCATATTGAAGTACAGAGTGCGGAAGTGCATAATAAATATCTTTTAGTATTTTTAATGATACAGTATTTCTTAGACTAAAAAATATATAGATCAGTTTTCTCATTCTGTCTACTGTGGTATATGCCAGGAAGCACTGCATAGAGAGAAAACCGATTAGTCTATCTCATTCTCTCGCAGGCTAAATCCTATAGACGTATGTATTTGTCTCTTTTTAGTGTCGCTTTTTCGTTTCATCGAATTCTTCTACAAAATATATGCTAAAACAATAATGATTTTCAAATCGTTTAAACATGCAGAAGGTTCATATCGTTCAATGCTCACTAAGTCCAAAGTGGCCCGGCAAAGCTTTTGTTATTCCCTCTAGCTTTACTTGAGCTTTCTCTAAACGCATTCTCATTGTGCTCAATCGACTGCAGTCCTTCCTTTACCAAGTCAAGGTTCCGTTTCGCTGCGTTTGACATTTGAAATCGAAGCTATTCAAATGCTGACTGCAATTTAAAAATATCCTTGTATTACAATATATCTAAAAACTTATCAGAGGATTTTTCTGAGCTTCTTGGTAAAGTAGTTAAATCCTTCATAGGTTTATTTGAAATATATTTATTGTTTATTTATTATTTTAGAACATTTACGGAGTATTAACATAAAAAAGACATTAGATTAGCATTGTAAAAAGCGTAGATGTTAATAGTCCACTTAAAAATGTTCACAGAATGCACAGTTTAATAGAAGTTAACAGAAATTAGAAATAGCAAAATATAAACAGAGGTATAAAAAGAGATAACAAAAATTGTGATGATAAAATATAGAGATGACAAATGTAAAAAAAAGATCGATACACGATGTAAAAAACAGAAAAACAAAAAAAGTAAAGTACAAATAGAGTAAGAAACAGCCATTCATATTCAAGTTCAAGATCAAAAAAATATAAGTATTTTCAATTCTCAATTACTTTTTAGGTTAGTCTATTGTTAATTTGCTTTTTAAAGTAAGCGAGACTATTTGCATAGATATCTATATGGTTGCATTCAATGGAATTGTACGGACGACACATTCGAGACAGTGGATTGAAGTATGCAATATTGTTTTTAAATAATTTGAGATGAAATATATTCTGACTCCTTAAATTACGTCTATTGGGGACCTTAATAAGAATATTTCTCAGACAATGAGTTGTTTCAAGCTTATCATGAATGATTTTGTATAGACTCATTAAGTCAGCAACTTTTCTTCTTTTTTCCAGAGTTGTAAACTTAAAATATTGGAGTCGTTCCTCATAAGATTGGAGTAAGTCCAAGTTTAAATGATAACAATCTCAGAGATTTTTTTTGCCCAGATTCAATAGTTTTTGAATATTTTAAGTAGTGTGGGTTCCAGATAACACTACCATATTCCAATTTGCTTCTGACCAATGGGTTGTATAGGGTAAAATTGTAAGAATGGTTTTGGTGGCCGCCTCCCTTTTTGAATATGCCAGAGCGGGATGGCAGCACTCGGTATAAAAGGTGATGTATGTACCTGCTCGCTCTCTTTTCCTACCGACGCGACAGCTCGTTAGTCAGCAAGTAGTTCATAACGTGTATAGCACCAATAAATGTTCATCTCTTACACGCGTATATTATTAAGATCTCACCTCTAAACCAAAGTCTGTAAATAACATTTAGTAATGATTATTTATTACAAGTGAACGGGTAACCAATAAAGCTAAAGCGGAGAAATTAGAACAATGGGTGTTTTACTAAACTGTTGTTGTCACTGTCGCTTTAATTATCCTGAATACTGAGCGAAGGAGACAACTACTGCACCTCAGGCTGATAATACGAAACTAAAATGATCAAAATCGAGGTTTTATATTTTCAATTTTTCTACTCCAAAACATAACCGATTTTTAAGATTTTTTTACTAACTATATTAAAAGAAAATTTTATATCTCTGCATGTTTTCCCTCTGTTGCAAACGCATTCGCCGCCAAGACCCAGACAAACCTCACCCCATGAACCCGGGTCACCAAACTTAGCAAACCACTTGGAGTGACCTACAGCAGGGATGTTGGTTATCCAATAAAAGGTTATTGGGGCGGCGGTACTCATACCCACCTCCCAAATTGAAAATAGTTTGGTTAAATGATAAAATTTTATCTTTTTTTCCGAAAAATATTATATTTTATTTGCATTTAACTTCAATTTTCAGCAACGAATTCATCCAACGAATTTACTGAGCAAACAGTTTTCAAATCAACCAACAAATATAAATAACAGCTTATAACTTTTCAAAATGAAATAATTTAATTCCTGGAATTGCATAAATAGTACATTAATTGTTCGTACATAAATTGATGTATTGCTTATGTTATACGATGTTTTAATTAAACCTAAGAACTGTGATATTAATGGCGAAAACAGACAGACAAGTTAAATTTCGAAATTAAAAACTTGCAATCGAATTAACGATGATCTCTTTAGCAGACGCTCCGATTGCAGAGGTTGTGGGTTCGAAACTTTTGCAGCACAACTTTTTAAGTGTTCTTTTGTGTACGTACCTACCTATAAGTTAAATAATATCTATAGTATTTTTGCGATTACTTCCAAAGTACCTTCCAAGTAGAAAATCTTGATACTGTGTGAAGGGTCTTTTTGTAGAAAGGAAGGTGTTAACCTGGATCTTGAAGAGACCCATGTTTTAGGAAGGAGGATATACAGATATCATCAAATCGTTTCACAGCCAAGCTATTGAACTCAAGAACCAGCCGCAGACACGACCCATTCTCATGTGACAAGCGTCAACTGTAGTGTTTTGAAAAGACACTTAGTTTTTGATGTTATCAATAGATATCACTAGGCCTAGAGCTTCTCTCAAGTTCCGACAGATGCCACCTGGGAAGCCCGGCGGACAACGGGTGCACGGAGCGGTTAATGCTTCCCAGCCATCCAGACACAATTTGTAGCCAGTTAAGATCGGTCGCGAGACCCAGAAGTACAATATATTGCAAAGACGTAAAGCAATAATAGCCCTGATTGTGACAAGGGCCTATTTAGTCTTGAAGAGCCCCACCACTTCAATTAGTGTTTGCCCGTGGATTATCCAAACATTACGCGTGCAATTGTTGGGTGCACGTTTGGTTGGTTTCCCGAAATGCTCCGGTGACAAAGGGATCAATGACGCTAGTTTCTCGGAGCAACTTCCATTGAAATATCGGAAAAACAAGGACAACATTTTCACCTCACGCATTTGCTCTAAAGATTGCCATTAATTCAACCTTACACCGTACACAAATAGAGGATTCCATAGTTCTACTCTCTCAGGCCAGTCAGAATTTTTGTACGGTATTTACATTTAAAAAGTCTTCTTATGTCGGTTTATATAACTGCTGAGGATTGTGGCTCCTCCTCCAATTCACGTGGTGGTCAAGGCTCTTCCGCTCCTTGAGGTTCTGCGTGGAGAGCTACAGACACCAACGTACCATACACCAGTGATATTTGGTCAGTCCAGCGCATTGGTGATCTTCCTCTGCTTCTTTTGCCAAACATTTTGCCAGCGATTAAGAGTTTCTCCAAGTTGGTGTCCTCAATTTAGCAAACAACGTATCCAATATTGTGGGCAGATAGTTGAGAGGCTATTGTGGATGGCCAGCTCTTTCAGAATGGACAGATTTGTGCGTTTGTCTGTCCGTGGAATCCTGAACATTTATCTACAACAACATATTTCGAGTTCTGCTTTTTTCGCAGTCCATGTTTTCAGACCGTTTAGAAATATGGCTAAAAATCAACGAATAAAAAAAATAATACATACCAGCGAACGTGTTTCATTTTGAGAATTGTGAGATTCGCAGCTCTACACTAATAAAACATTCATAAATAAATATTTCTTGGCCTTTGTTGAAGTTCAAAATCAGCGTTTTCACAGATATTATTTTGCTGAAACAAGTCACGTCTTCAACTCGAAAAAAAAACTTCCATTGGGACAAAATACCTTTGAAATCAGAAAAGTAGGGGAACAAAATGTTTACAAGTCTCTTTGAGGGGAAAAAGACGATATAAGCCAGGAAATATATTTATTTAATAAGTTCTTGCGAGCAGAGAGAAAGAATACCAGGAAGAAATATAAATGCTGGACATTTTACCGAGAAAATATTTCTTAAAATATAACGTGTAATATGTTGATGGAGAAGTTTGTAGGGCTTCACTTTTCTAACGGCACACAGTCGTATTTAGTGCCATGTTTTTGGTATATTTTAAATGTTTGAACATCATCAATCATCGAACGTAAAATAACAGAGGAAGTGCACTAATAATAGTATTATGTATCGAATGATATTGTTAACACTAACCCAATGGTTAATACCCTGAAAACATCACACCAAACTGATTCCATATATAATTAATTCAACTAGAGACGAAATAATTCAACCACTCCTCCATCTTGTGAACAGATGTATCAAGGGTGGTATCTTTCCCGCAACGCTTAAAATGGGTTCTGTTATACCAATCTTTAAAACCGGCAATAAAGCGGATATAAATAACTATAGACCGATAACAATATTGAATAATCTTTCAAAAATAGTAGAGAAAGTTATAAAGAAGCAGCTCACTCAATATCTTGAAACAAACCTCATACTATCTGAAAATCAATACGGATTTAGAAAAAATACAGGAAACTTCGATGTCATCGCCTCTATTGTAAAAAGTATGAAACATAGTATCGATAACGGAAATATTTGTATCGGAATATTTTTTGGTTTAAGTAAAGCCTTCGATACAATTGATCATACATATCTTATAGTTATCTGGTTAGTATCTGGGGCACCACTACTAAGAAACAAATATCTGAAATACAAGTAATCCAAAATACAGCCATAAGAAATATATACCATCTACCATGGGATACGCATGTCAAAGACATATACTCACTGACACAAATTTTTCCCTTTACCATTCTGCCAAAATATAGCATCACCACTGCCATCCTACAAATAATTCAACACTCGTCACACACCAACACTAAACCAGTCTTTAATTCCGATATACACCACCACAAAACACGCTTTAGCATACAACATTTAAGCGTGTTAGTAGTTAAAAACAGGGCACTTTTCATTAAATTAAAATTAATTATCTTTTTTTTTCAGTAATAATTTGTAAGAGACGAGTCAAACTTTCTCATTCAAACCTACTGGTTGAGCATTTACACAATACATAGCTACACTTACTTACATACATCATAGACCTTGTGCTTGTGGTTAGTATCATATGTTCCTTCCTATCCATTCCTATATACCTGTCATTTTACATTACCCACATCAGTCTTTAATCGCTTAAACATCTATATTCCAATACCGCTTACCGCATCCGCAAACCTAATTCCGCATACCGCAAGTAACCGCGACTAATAGTCATACCAGTGCGTAATAAACCCAGCCAAGAAAGAAGAAAGTGCCAGGGCAGTAAGTCCTTTTTTCCTTTCCTCATGTGCATTCTTTCAACAAGTGCGGTGGGCTTTCACACACATTTTGCGCAGTTTACAAAAACACATTTCAAGGTCCTTCGACATCAACAGCCGCATAAAACACATAACACCTGCTATATTTTATTTTATGGTATTTTAGCTAACAGTGGCTAATATACTTACAATATCTGTTACTAAAACTACGTATACATTCATGTACACTACAATAATGTTTAAATTATAATAAAGTGGTCAAAAACCAAGTCACTTGGTATTTATACTTTTGGATGTAGCTATAACTTTGTGGTTATCCATTATATATAAATGAAACAATTTAACTTTGGTTAGATACAATTTTAGATTTTCACGGCCAAAAATTAGTTTGTTATTAGTTTTTGGGGTATTATGCCGTGTTACGCTACCTCCTTCTTTAGCCAACCAAAACTCATAGAGCGCGCCTGATTACGGAGGCAATTGAAATTCACAAAAATCCTATAAATATTAATAGAGACGACGGAGCTAAGCTCAATAGTTCTTGGTATCCGGTAATTGACGGTTACATCAAGGCTAAACCCAAAAAACATGTTGAAGTATATTGTAGCGCCAGCTCGTAATGGAGGAGTGGAGGAGTGGAGCTGGCGACACGGTATCGCTCCTAAGTAGATAAGTACAAACATCACCCCTAACTATTACACATCTGCCCTGATGATGGACACTGCAACGCTGTCCGAAACGTTGGCTAAAGAAGGAGGTAGCGTAATACGGCATAACACCCCAAAAACTAATAACAAAACAATTTAACTTTGTTTAAACCACATATATATATTTGAGTAAAGCCGACCGGTTTCAGAACGACCTTCCTTCTTCAGGGCAAACGTATACTGATTGGACAGTTACGAAATATGGATGGGAACAATGTATTACTATGGTAGGGGTGGAGCCGTTGCTAGGTATTATTAAAAAGTGGGTGGGTGGGTGAACGTATCAATGATTGGGCTATAAGACAATATTTTTTGTTTGTTGATAATAGATTCATTATTTTTAAGGGATTTTTTTTTATTTCCAAGGCTTCTAAGTTATCTAAGCGTTTTCCTTTACGATTAATATGAAGAATATTTATCCCCGTATTTTTTTTTCCGAAACCGGTCGGCTTTACTCAAAATATATAAGTGATTCAAACAAAGCTAAATTGTTTCATTTTTCACTTGGTATTTATTTAAAATTAATTGTTAGTTTTTCTATTCAGTAATAATTGCAAGAGACAAGTCAAACTTTCATATTCAAACATATTATATATTTTTTCATACTCTTTCAGCTAACAGTGGCTCATAACCGCTGAAAATATACTGAAAGACGTGTGAACTGCAGAAGAAAATTCACTAGGCGAGCGCGGAAGAAGCAATAATAATAATGACTGCTCTGCGTCACGTCAGCAGCTAATCTGCATTGGGCGGGTGCCAAACCGAGGCAATTATTTAAGGAATGGAGCCACTCCTCGATGGGTGATGTATTGACGGAGTATGAAGTTAATTGGTCGATGTATGGATATTAAAGAATTAAACCACGCTGTTGATAATGATGTAAATTCACGAATAATTTGTTTTTTTATTGATGGCAACACGCAGTCGCGGTTAAGCTTTCCAGAGATATAAAATCATTTAACGGTGTTGACAAATCGCTTTTCGGCTCGCGCGTCCTTTCTACGCTCTGTTTTATTAATCCTGTTTTAACTCGATCGTTTTGCATTTCATCTTTCAGTCACCAAATCAAATAGTAAATATCTACTGTTGCATCCAAAACTATTCATGAAATACAGCTTCAGATACACTTGTAATGGAATGTAAATACTAAAAACGAAACGGGACAACATGGCGTTTGCTGGAATTGAGTGTTAAAGTGTGTAGGAAAAACAAGGTGTGCATGGAAAAAGGCTGATCAATTACTTTCCACTGTATCTTTGCGAAGGAGTATACAACACAATCACAACATATAGGTATGTAGTGCTAAAGAAGGTTTTTAAAAAAATTTAGAAGACTGGGAAATTAATCAATGTAATAGAAACACTATAGAGCTCATTTATAAAACCATAGTTGCTCCACATTTAGATTACTGCTCTACGATGTTATATTTGGCCAATGAAGGTAATTTGAACAAGCTAGAAGTTATACAGAGCAGAGCTAAGAGATGTATACTGGGAAAAGGCAAATACGCAAGGGTTAATCAATGAGAGAGGAGCTAAACTGGATACCAATAAAAAAATACTGCTACTTAAATTGTTAATTTTTGTGTATAAAATTATGAAAAATCAAATGCCAAAATACTGGATGAAATTATTTTTAATAGAGATATACATGATTACGAAACCAGAAACATAAATAGAGTTAGATTGCTATATATGAACAAAATCAAAATCACAGAACTGCCTAATGTATAGAGGACTAAAGACGTATGATCAGGGGCGTATATCTGCGCAAAAACTTTGAAACTGGTGACCATAAATAAACTAACCCGACGTAGAAGTGCCATACTCTTATAGACAAAGATGAATTGTAGATAGGTCTGTAATTTTAATTGCCATCTCTCGCTTTCTACGTGTAACAGAAAGATATAGTCGTATACCTTCCCCACTAGGTCCTTGACCAATAGAAACATCGCACACGCACACATACACTATCAATTGCTAAGAGCTTGTTGTCACTTTTCGTTCGCGAGTTTATCCTACATATTTCGATCGAAAAATCATTGAACATTGAATTCCAGAGGTGAAAACATGAATAAAATTATCAAGAATTCGTCAGGGAATGAGATAATTATATAAAACATCAACATTCAGCTTAATTCATCCATAAATAAATTTGAGGTTATATTATTATGTTAATTTGAAGATATAAGTAAGAAATTTCAGTCGGTTTTGTGACCCAGTGTTTTATGTGTTAATATCGATTGTCTTTACTGAAAATAAAAATATTTGATGTACCTTGTCTAATGTGAGCAGAAACACGATTTCTGATTCCAAGCATTTTTGTTTTTAAATAATTTATTGGACTAATGGATTGAAAAAGGTCGAATGCAATTATATTGTCTTATTATTGATTAGTATATTTATGCGTATGATGTAATGCCTGAAAGTATGAAGAATGAAGGAAGAATGAATATATTTAAAAAGAAATGTTATGCTCAAGCAATAGCAATTTTTTTATACAAATTTCGTAATGCCAGAGCTCACCGGAAGTTTTATAAAAACCTTGTCCTGACAAGAACGAACGCACAAAAAACAGAATTATCCAATCTGGTGCAGTCGTTCGAAAGTTATGCGCTTAGCAACACATTCAGCGATTCATTTTTTCTAAATAAGATGAGATTGTGTACACAAAAAACAACAACTTGCTTCCAAGGTAGTTCGAAATCTTTTGTTTCCAAAACAAATGCACTCGAATTTTCACCATTGTTCTTAATTTCAAATATTTTTAAAGCAAGATGATAAAAGTTTGAGAGGGATAAAAATTTGTCAAATGACATCCCGGTAGGAACCAAGCATATTCTCATTTCAAAACCAAACAAAATATATTCCGAATTCAAGTTGAGATTCGAAAGATATAAGAGCAGGTAGCTATTTATTTTAACATGGAAGAGTAGCTACCTAACAACATAAACCTAGGGGCTTGGTTGTAATAAATAAACACTTATCGGGTTTGCACGGAAATTGCAAAACTTTGTTAGAATCCTCAAAACTGTTGTGGAAATTTGTGAATAAATTTATCCGGGAAAAGTTTGGCACGTGCGTTCTAGTAACGGATAGCGATCTGAGACAGGCTGTATGGCAACACTCACATAGAAAATACACGTTTTGTACATATTGCAAGTATTTGCTTATTGTTTCATACTCCATACCCAGATTTTTCGGAAGCATTCTTCTTTGATGTTGTACTGTGGTTCAACGCTGATAAAATGCCAAAGCAAATTTCAATTTACAAACAAAACTCATTTGAGTGTGAAAAGAAATGATTTATTTTACATCTTTTTGAATTGAAAACTTCTTCAGCACCATTGTGATTTCAAAGTCGATGAAAAGAAATACTAAAAAGAGACAAACTTACATCTATAGGATTCAGCCTACGAGAAAATGAAATAGTACAATCGATCTCCTCTTTGTGCGATGCTTCATAGCCACTCCCTTATTGTCTACTTTACGTTTATTTCTCTACGTTTTTTTCTTTCTTGTCAAAAATTTACTAGCAATCGAAACCTTATATTAGACGGCCGGCGTAGTCCAGCGGTAAGGCTCTTGACTCGCATACTCGATCGAATCCCGGCGTGGCAAATAAATTTTATTTGATTAATTTGTATATTTCACAATTTATTCATTTAAAATAATATAAAGTATATTTGCGGCACGTTCCAGAGTGGAAGATACTCTCAGCATCGCCCTGGTGTAAGACCACCATTCAGAATTGAAACGCTGCTTGAAATTTAGCCGTGTTTGGTGACCAGATCTGAATAGCCAGGTACTTCCCCACCTTCCTCTTCCCTATCTCCTATCCCTCTCCACTACCTTCAGCCTCACAACATACCCCAATTGGGGATGCCATAGTCTCACTGGCTTCAGAAGGGCAGTTGACTCTTGTGCGGTATTCATATGAAAAAAATTCTAGACATATAAAATACAATACGAAATCTGCGTTTTTTTATTATTTTTAAGAATCAAACAGGTATTTTATTAACTTATCTGTACCTGAGAAGCATACGGATACAAGTCCAAAATTTGAAGAAATGAGTATTTTAAATCGTGTTTTGTTTAAATCCCGGAATCGAAATGGAGTTGGCATTATCGTTACAAACAAAGAAGCAGGTGCCGTGACGAATATCATTCCACATTCAGACAGGATCATTATGACACAAATTCAAACATCAACAGTAAATACTAATATTATTCAAGTATATGCACCTACATTTTTGGCTCTCCTGAACAACTACCTTTTTCGACTTGCATCAATATGCTTCCCGGGTACAGATATTTACAGTGTAAAATATATGATACACGAATAGTGCCATTAATATATTTTCTTAAAGTTTTTTTAAAGGAAGGAAATGAAGTTCTATGAAGGAAAGTGGTATCAGGAGTGGGTAGGAATCTCGGGGGCAATGTGTTCACGAGTAACGGAAGTATGAATTCATCCCTCCCACTGCGGTGCATGACAATGGGTCGAGAGAGTCCTGCTGCAGAGGTCAAAATCAAATCAAAGTCAAAGTCAAATCCTAGGATTTGTGCTAAGCAACTCCAGACACTTTTGCAGCTCAGCCGCGATTCGTTTGCTATACTATAGCTTAGTACGTAGCATTTTGGAAAGTGGTTCAGTAATATGGGGACCAGTGGATTTAACATACTCTCAAATGATTGAGAAAGTGCAAAAGAAGTTTCTGAGATATTTGTATCTTAGAGACTTCGGATATTATCCCTGGTTATATCCATCAGCCTTTTTGTCCGGCATGCTGGGTATTAATAGCCTCGCCGAAAGAAGGAAAACTGCTTTGCTGACAACAGCATATAAACTTTTAAACGGTAACATCTGTATTCCCGATATATTACAAATATTGAGTTTTATGTCCCCGACAACTTCACAAGAGCACGCAGACACAGAACTTTTGTTGTTCCGAGATGCAGAACTAACTTACCATTAGTAATGCCGCTCGGAAAAATGATTATTTTACTAAATTTCCTGCCCCCTGATATAGATATTTTTAAACTAAATACTGATCAATTCAAAAACGCTATTATTACTTAATAAAATAAAATGTATGTTTATTATTGGTTATGTAACTGTAAATGTGCATTTAAAATAAAATAAATAAATAAAATAAAAAGTCCCTCAACCAGACTTTCCCGTTCTGGCCCACTACGCAATGGGTGTGCAAAAGCATCCGAAGCTAGAAATTAAACAAACCTCATTCCATGACCCCTGTTAAGACACCAAGCGTAGCAAACCACTTGGGGTGACCTATGACAGAGGTATCGGTTATCCAATAAATGGTTCTTGGGGCGGTGGTACCCATACCTGCTTCCCAAATAAAATTATATTAAATAAAATTAAAACAATATTAGCGACTCTCAAACGGAAATTTCACACATCTAAGAATTGAATCCAGGATTTATCTGCTCTAACGAACCGAATCCTTTTCAGATTTTCCTAGATGCGACCGAATTTTTTTGGATTTTTCTGTTTCATATTTTGGTTTGAGAGTCGCTAATATTGTCTTCAATGATTAAATATTATAATTAAAAAAAAGCCCAAAAACAATATTTAATCATCCCTGACGAAGAAACGTTTGTTCCGAAACCGGTCGGATTTGCGCATCATATAAGTGGTTTATACAAAGTTTAATTATTTCATTTTTCTAATATTTAATCTTTTGATTCATCCCCAACATTAATTTCTTCCTTATGTTAAGGGTGGAATCTGGTTCACCCGATCCAAAAAGTCGATTTTTTGTTGCCTGAACTTCCTGTTCATGTGGAGAATACATTCCAAAAGTTGTAGCATCAAATTCGAACTATAAAATTTAGTTAAGAGCAGTGCGCGCCAAGCAGGTATACCAGAGCGGCATGGTTAATGACGAAAACTTAAACGCGTTTTTCTCAAAACCACGTTTTTCAAGTTGGCTGGAATCGTAGCTCATTGAATTTTCATCCGATTCACTTCGTTAAAGAAAATTATATTAAAAATTAGATCATATACTTCGAGGGGAGAAGTATTACTTGCTTCATTTAATATTGCTGTTCCCATTTAACATACCGCTCACCGAACCTTAGCGAATCAGATACGTCCGAGCTCTTCAAACATTTAAGCGACACTATCGATGACCTCATGCCCCGCTACCCTACGGCAGACAAATGCCTTGGCTGCGAAATATACGAGAGTGGACCGGCATTAGAAGTGTGGAGGAGCTATTCCGGGCAGCGCAAGACAGACAGACATTTTCGAGAGTGATCACCAACGTCGGGGAACCTGATACGGCACACAAAGAAGAAAGAAAATTAAATTTATATGCGGATGAACCATGACCTATTATTACAGGACAAAATTATTGCAAAACTAAGGCCGATTTTTTTCGTCAATTTTCATTTCATGCCCGCCATTTTCGCAGTCAACAAATTTCTTTTTTTTTGCAAACTTTGGTTCATGCGCATTCAACATTCAGACCATAACGATTTTTTTTTTTAATTTCATGTTTTAAATGATTTCTAAAGACTCCAGGATTCCAGCCGATTTGGCCCCCATTTGCGGCCGCTGTATCTATATAAAAAGACATTAAAATCAAACTTTCCACAGTGTTTTTTCTTGTTCAAATATACCTTTACACGTAACAAAAGTTTCGTGAAGAAAAATAAATTTTATCTATGAATAAAACGCATTGAATATAAACTCGACTAGAACAGTCTCAGAGATAGAAAATTTAATGATAACCCCGAATCATTCGACAGACACCATTCAGGGACATTACAATAAAAAAATACAATAATAATCATAAGTAGTACTAAGGGAATGGAACCACGCTAAGAGCATTCCCGTAATATTCCTGTAGATATTTAATGTTCATGCCTCACGTAGGTACTGGGAAGTGAGCAGTGAGCAGGTACGGGTACAGCCGGGACAGTGGGGCACATATCATTACGGGCTGGCTATAACCGTTTATTCCGTCCGCCCTGGGACAAGGGATGCCTGCACACTCACAGCCTGCCGTGACTCGGTGGTACAAATAGTGATGGTAGATATTATTTCGATTGTTGGTGATGTTCCATTATAAGTGATTCGTTATTCGAATAATTGTGGAACTTGGTCACTGAACTTGCGAGCAGATATGGGTTTATCCTATGTCACGTAGCGAAACGGTTTTGAACCACTCGAATACAGAGTTATAGACAATAAACATATTATTAATGAATCTTTAATAATTTACCATTAATATTTAACAAATTGCCATACGAATTTAAAGAAAATTGCTCTATAACAAAATTTTCACTGATGTCAAAATCATGGCTCTTAGGGAGTAACCTAATGTATTAAACATTATATTTTACTCTTTCTTACAATGCATTAAATTGCAATGATTGAGATTAACAGATACAGATACAACACAGTCACAGACTGGCTATACATGTTAACTCCACCCACACTGGGTCAAGGAATGCTTGCACAATCACAGGATGTCGTGACTCAGTGGTAAAGTGGTACTACAGTGACAAAGTGATGGTAGCTCCATTATTTATAGTGTTGTAATTGGTGATGTTCGAGTTTGAACAAATTATATTCTAACAATTATTAGCCTGAAACACTCATCTACATAGAAAAAAATCTCCCGAGAAAAGATACATGCCGCCGACGGGACTCGAACCCGCGTCCTTCTGATTTCCTCTTAACTGCTCTTATCTAGTGAGTTTTTTTTTTTTTTTTTTATTAGTAATAGAAGGGACATAAATTACAAATAATTTTTATACAGTAATTAATTACATAGTAGAATATTTGATGTACCCCCATAATTAAGCAAGGCTTGTGTGTATGGGGGGGTGTTATTGTATTGCTTTTTTTTTATATCATTCAGTTTAAGTTTTCAGTATAATTTTTGAGGTGAGTTTTAAAAAATTTTATATTGGTATTCATGTTTCTAATTTTTTCTGGTAATGAATTAAAAAATTTTGCTCCGAGATATTTATGACTCAATTGTCCAATTTTTTTTTTACATTTTGGAGTGGGAAGTATTGATGTTTGTCTAAGACTTCTGTTATTTTTAAAGGGTGCAACTTGATTTTTAATATTATCTTTATAAATTTGTAATGTTGCATGATAAAAGTATAATGCACTTAATTTTCTGACCTTAAATTGTTTGAATAAAAGTTCTGACGAATATGACGTTAATATGAATAATAATATGAATAATAGTTACGTCGGCTTATCTCCTGCCCGCCAAATAATTCAATATATACTAGTGTTTCATTCAACAATTATTGCTTATTACATTTTTCCACCTGAAAACAACCAACTTTATTCTACAGGGTTTTCCAATAAGAGGTGTTATTTTGATATTCAAAGAAAAATGCCAATTTTTAATTTAAATGATCGGATGTTTATTTCATTATAAAGAGGAAGGTATGCCGTTAATAATGAAAAATAACATCAGGCAAATGACCACCACGACCACGCTTACAGGACCATATCCTTTCCATGAAATTTTCCATAACCAAATCGCAAAGTGGCTGCCCTATGTCCTCGATAGCCTCACGAATTCCATCTTTGAGGTCTTGAATAGACGCTGGGCTGTTGGCGTAGACCTTCTCTTTCACTTGGCCGCAAAGGAAGAAGTTGCAAGGTGTTAAATCACAAGATCTCGGTGGCCAATTGTGATCACCTCTTCGAGAGATAACACGGTCCGGTTTCGTTGCTTGTGTGGCACGTAGCGCCGTCTTGTTGAAAGTAAACGTTGTCCAGATCAATACTGTTTTTCTGTGACTCTGTGTTTATTAAATAATAGAAGTCCAGATTAATAAGATAATGCTTTATTCTTGATATGGAGATACACTGTTCACATTTGACATGTTGAGTTGCCGGCTGTCGGTAAGAGAGGGTTCTTCCGACCGGAATCTTATAATAGACAATGTAACAAATACCATCCAATTCCGGCCATAAAAAAATCATTAATCATCTCTCGATAGCGCAATCCATTCACCGTAACTGTTGCTCCAGCCTCATTTTCATAGTGAATTTTAATAATTTCAATGCGTTGTTGAAGCATGTATCGTTCCATTTTTATTAATGGCGTAGTTTCTACTTGTCAAATGTTAAAAAATGACAGCTTTAAAAGTGACATCTACCGAAATAGCGGGCTATTCAAAATAACATCTCTTATTGGAAAACCCTATATATGGGAAAGGCATTGTAAGAGCTAAATCTCCCACTAGGTGGCGTCGTGAGAAATTATATCTACATTTTTGGTGAAATACTTTAACTCGTCAACACATAATTAATATTTTTTTAATTGATAAACTAATGTATTGAGACATGTTTAATGTTTTATGCATAGCACAAAGGGTAACAACTATTATAAGCAATAATTATTAGCTTGAAATACTCGTCTACATTGAAAAAATCTCCCGAGAAAAGATACATGCCACCGACGGGACTCGTAATAAGTAGTAATTGTTGAATGAAACACTAGTATATATTGAATTATTTGGCGGGCAGGAGATAAGCCGACGTAGCTCAGTGGATAAGAGCAGTTGACCGGAAATCAGAAGGATGCGGGTCCGTGTCCCGTCGGCGGCATGTATCTTTTCTGTTGCGGTGCAAAGTGATGTTTCGAGAGAGTCCTGCTGGAGAAATCAAAAGGTCTCCCTCAATCAGTTTCTCCCGATCTGGCTTGCCACGCAGCAAGACCCTGACCCACCTCACCCCCATGAACCCGAGCACCCTTCCTAAGTCACCAAATTTAGCGAACGACTTGGGGTAACTTACGACAGAGATGTTGGTTACATAATAAACGCCTCCAAAATTGGATATCTAGACAATAGAAAATTTTAATTTCGCGCTGCGCAAATTAATTTAAATTTTATTCTATAACTGCGGTAGGTACAAAGAACCCAAAGAATAAAAAACTTATTTGATGTGTTTGTTAAATATAAAAGGGGAAAATAACACTTTTTCTTGATAAAATTGGTATTCTAGTAGACTTGTATTCATAAACATGATTCTTTTTTAAATTTTTGTCAGCTATGCACAGTTTTTAAATGGTTTTTAATAACAAACAAAGGTTAAAAGTTTTTTTTACATTAAAATCGTTTATTCAGCCAGCGGCCGAAAATCCACATTTCATCGAAAGTTGTTCTTATGATCATGCAGGGCAGTTACAATGAGAAAGATTAATTATTCTCCGTACCAGCTTTTAAAAATAATATCGATTTTATTTCATTCCAAATTTGCTTTAATTTATACTTACATCCAAAAAGGTTGAAAGGCGTGATGATAAAACTATTAAAATAATGTACTTTTTATAATAATTTTTTGATTATAAGTATTTATCATTTTTCAATAATGTCTAATTTAAATAAGAATGTTAAAAAAATATGAAATGTATTAGTTTGTAAGTGCGCAAATAAATACACAAACAGACCAATTTTCGTCAAGAAACACATGTATTTAAACTAAAATTAAAATTCTAAAACATGCGATACCCAGATAATGTATTGATTTATTTATTTGCATGATTATATGTTTTGCAATGGTTGTGCTATAATACAAAATCTTTTTTGAAAATTTAACAAATCTGCCAACGACCTATGGTGTAACCTTATTATACTAAAAATAGACATTTTTTCTTAAAATTTAAAACATGCGACTGTTAGATAAAAGAACAATCTTTCGAAATCTCTTTATATTTTTTTGTGGAAAAGAGTCAATACGTCTAAAATCTGATTTAAATATGACGTATTTCTGGTTTTCTCTGGTAATACCCTCTTAAAAACATTAATTACCATAATTTAAAAAATCATGTTTTAGGTTTTTTCTGATTTTCAATGCATTTTAGTGAGCTAAAAATCATTTGGAAAAAGATAAATTCAGTTCTCATTTTCTTTATAAGCCGCAACTTTTGAAATATCAGGAGTTTCTGAATTCAAACGTTGAAATAATTGACACACCCTACTTGTACAATTTTACATCACTACTGTACTCGACACCGGTGTTCTACATTCCTGCAGATTGTTGGGGTCTACGATGCCGCATGTCTACGTTTTCACTGCTCTAGGAAGCCTCGCTACGGCGAGAAGGGTGGTAGCGTATGGAAGTAGGGTGGCAGGTACCGTCTTGCCGGATAATTGAGCTTTTAATTGCAGATCTCGTGTAAGGTATGTAATGGTACCACTATCAGGTAGCCGGATCGTAAATGATCCTACCTGTATATTTTAGCAGTATTGATCTTCTTTATTTACATTAGCTCCACACTGGAGGCCCTGAGGAAAATAATTTCCCTCAGGGCTTCTGCATACAACGCTAAGATCCGGACAAACCACACCCATAAACCTTGGCGTAGTACCCACTCAAAAAGAAGAAGGAGAGATTTGTAAATACGAAGGTTAGAGAGAGCGCGCTAATATTAAAAACAATAATATTTAAGCGAAAATTGTGAAAATGAAAATTATAAAACACGACTCGTTTAAAATAGAGCAAAAAACTCGAGGGGAATGTCTAAAATTGCGTGGAAACATTTGAAATTTTTTAAAATTATGAATAGATATAACTTGTTAAAAACGTGTTTTTAATCATTTTCCGGGCATACTTTGCGATTTTTTCGATCGAAGGATTTCTTATAATTGCCGTTTCGGCGTGGGGAATGTGTAGATATCGTCTTCAAGAATAATATATATTGTTTTAAGAGCTTTAAAACTCAAACATGTTTAAGGAAAGATACGATTTTAGATTTTCACGGCCAAAAATTATTTTGTTATTAGTTTTTGGGGTATTATGCCGTGTTGCGCTACCTCCTTCTTTAGCCAACGTTTCGGACAGCGTTGCAGTGTCCATCATCAGGGCAGATGTGTAATTGTTAGGGGTGATGTTAGTACTTATCTACTTATAGCCCATTCACACCATTCATTTATCGTTCATTTCGTGATTTCATTCCGCCTCTTTCCCTCGAAATGAACCGTGTGAACACGAAAGTGAATAGAGACAGTTCCGAATGAAGCATTCCAACAATGTTGGAATGCTTCTTTCGGCACTTTTCACTCGCAACTGGAATTTAACATCACGTGACGCGAATGATGTGTGTGAACACTCAAGTGAACAGTCTTTCACTCTCAAATCAGTCGGCCGAAATGTTCTGGGGCGAGGACAAGTAGCCGGAGCGGCTTAAACGTCAAAATGCTCATTTTAGTTCGCTTTTCGAAATAACTCCTACACGTCTCGTAGAAATCGTTGTTTCTCCCTTACTATCATAGTGAAAAATATGATCTAAACGGTATTGAAAAGATAAAATAATATTCTATATATTCAATATAACAATTAACCACAAAAGAATACAAATATTCACTTCTATGGAACCAAAGTTTCTGATCGAATTTGAAAAAAAAATTATGAAACATTGTGAATTTTGTATGAATTATTTTTATATGAAACGACAAAAAAGTGAGGTGACAGAAACGTTTATAATTTATTTGTCTAACAAAATAAGTGTGTGTTTTTTTTTTTTTGTTACCAGTAATTTTAGTTAGAATAAAAGCAAGTAGAGCCATTTTTTAAACTTTTAAAAGTTTACATTAAAAATTATTCTATTTAAAAAATTACGTGGATATTTCTAATAATAAATTTTGAAATCATATTTCATCACCTTTCCAAAACAGTTTTTAGTCTTTGAATACGTTAATAAATATTCCATTTATATGGATTTTATTGCAAGCCGAGGCCTATTTTGGAATAAAAATATTTTCATGGTGCAAAAATACTGGTAGATATCAGTTTTCAGGTTATTATTTAACCATATGTTCATTTTATGGTGCTGAAATTTATTTACTGTTTACAAGAATCGCCAATTTCTCGTAATTTAGTTCGACGTTATCGGAAATGTCAATTGAAATCGTAAATATTCCCGAACTTAGCCGTCAGCGCCGGACGAATTCCAATGCGGCCGCGACTACTCTCGACGACTTCGTAGCGAGAATGTCAAGTGAACTCTTCCTTCGAAGGAACCGTGTGAACACTCGGTGAAACGAGAATGGAACATTTCATCGAGTAAACCTTCATCCGAGTGAACCTTGTGACTTCAGCATTAGGAGCGATACCGTCTAGCCAGCTCCACTCCTCTACGAGCTGGCGCTACAATATACTTCAACATGTTTTTTGCGTTTAGCCTTGATGTAACCGTCAATTACCGGATACCAAGAACTATTGAGTTTAGCTCCGTCGTCTCTATTAATATTTATAGGATTTTTGGAAATTTCAATTGCCTCCGTAATCAGGCATGCTCTATGAGTTTTCGGTCTTCCCAGGACTTCAGGAACAAATCCAAAGTAATGGCCAGTTTCAATTAAATGCTCGGCGATTGCCGATTTGTCAGGGTGGCCAAGTTTACACGCTCGAAAGTGTTCCGATATCCTTTTGGAGATCGTCCGCTCTGTCTATGTTTAAGGAAAATATGTAACAAATCGGTAAAAATGCGGTTAAGGCTCTGCAACCGAGCAAAAGAAGAAGATGGAGAGATACGAAATTACAAATGTTAGAGGAGAGCGCTAACATTTACAGCGACAAAATCGAAGAGAAAATTACGAAAATGTTTAATAAAACACGACTCGTTTAAAATAGAGCAAAAATCTCGCGGGCATTGTCTTAAACAGCATTTAAAACAACACCGTGAATTTTTCCATACATGTAACTTGTGAAACAACTGAAACAAACGTGTTTATAATTATTTTTGGAGCATACTTTGCGATTTTTTTCTATCGAGGGAATTTTTCGATAATATCTAGAAAATAGAAAGTCTAGATAATATCTTCATTTCATGAATAACATATATTTTTTAAGAGCTTTAAAACTTAACGTGTTTAAGGGAGATATTTTAGAAATCGGTAGAAATTCGGGTTGCGGGCCCTTAAGTTATTTGAAATAAATTTGGTTTTACGGATTACATTAGATTTACGGATGTACATTTTTCATATCATTCGATTCTCTTATATTATTTTGACATATTCGGTTATTTGTTTGAATTCCTCGGACATTAGGTTGATTTAAAAGGTTATTAATCTAAATTAATGGGTTGTTTAGTTGATTTATTAACCTTTTTAACATTCCTCCTTGTAATTTTTTTAATTTATTCTATAATTTTACATATTTTTGTAAAAAATACATTATATAAAATTATCTTGGATTATTCCAAAGCAAAATGAGTCTTGAATACAAATTGAAAGCATTATGTTAATTGAAAACAAAAAATACGTATTTTTATTCTTTGATCTTTCTGGTAATTCATTAGCATATTTTTTTTATGAAAATTGAATCGAATTTCTGCCATTACGCACAATTAGGACGGATTGTTTCAAAGAATGCGACAAATCATCAAATTTCATAGATAATAGAACTATTAATAGTTCTATTTGCTACGTTTGGTGACTCAGTAGGGGGCCCGGGGTCATGGGGTGAAGTTTGTCCTTGGTGGCAAATGCGTTTATCCACCAGCTGCATGGCAGGCCGGATCGGGAGAGAATGGTTGAGGGAGTCCCTTTGATTTCTCCAGCCGTACTCTCTCGGAACATCGCCTTGCACCGCAGTGGGAGGGATGGATTTATACATCCATCACTCCTAGACACTTTGAACCCTTACACCCATTTCCTTCCCAGAAGTCCCTCTCCTTCCTTTCCTTAAAATACCCTCCACACGGCATCCCCAAAGATGAGATGGGCCCTGAGGGGAATTATTTTACTCGGGAAAAATGTGTGTGGAGCTAATAAAAAAAAGTATTTTTATTACATCATCGGACGTTATTAATACTCTAGCGACTGTCCATTTTAAATTTTAGAATCTGACTCCGATTACAACTCTGACGCCGCTTCATATGAAACTGAATTAAAGCAAGTAGCTAATAATGCCAAAAGATGGCGCCACTTACGCCAGCTGGCAGGCGTAAGTACACTAAGATTTGCATTTTCATCAATCTCTCCAGTTTGGATATGGATGGTAGTTTGTGACTAAGCTACTTTCGTATTGCCCGCTGCCCGCAGGGCCTAGCATCAAAAGCCTACGGAGCTGGTTTTGATATTGCGTCACAGAACTGAAATAATATAGCAGAAGTGTTGGTTATCATTATCAGAAACAATATAAATTAATCAAATAAAATTTACTTGCGCATGCCGAGAAGACCTCCAGATTTGTAGTCAGAGCCTTCTTACCACTCGACCACCGAGTCCGTAATCCATTTATGTTTTTAGGTTGCATAAATAAGTACCTAACATTTTGCAAATTTTAGATGAATTTTGTTATTTTAACAAACCACGCGTCTAATAGTGATGACGAGCAACATGAGGTGGGATTAATTTATTTAAATTAAGTCTTGAAACTTTGTAGTGTTATGACTGCGTCAAGAGATGGAGTTCTACTACTAATTACATGTGAAAAGCAAATTGTTAGTTATTATTGTACAAACAACTTTACGATGTTATCCGAAAGAATGAATTTTTAACATAAATGATTAAAATGGATATAAATTTGTACATTTGGATTTTAAGGCCGTGCTAGAAATCTAGAGTAAGGATCAAGCCCTTTGATTTACTTGGCTTTCGGTATGTTTAGTTACAAGATCTGATAGACGCCCTCGAAATTTAATGCTGGAGAAAAATACTCAGAATTCTATGGACAGCCAGATGCACAATGTGTCAATTCTGGAAGAGCTAGGCAACCACAGTAGGCTTTCAACTATCTACAAGATATTTTAAAACACTTTAGAGGTGTTGTCGCCAAACTGAGGACTCGAACTAAGAGAAACTCATAGACACTGGCAAAGTGTTTGTCAGAAGAAGCAGAGGAAGGTCATCAATGCCCTGGAGTGACCAAGTATCACTGGCGTCCGGTACCGAGGTGTCCATGGCCCTCCATGCAGCATAGAACCGCGAGTAGTGGAAGAGCCTTGTCCACCATAGAAATTGGAGTAGGGGGTCACGATTCTCAGCAATGATATGACTCGACAAGATTTTTTTTAATGTAACGGACTTAGGATGAAGACCCAACATTCTTCTGATGGACAACATACCCTAAATTGAGATGCCACAGTTCCACCGATGTTAATTTAAAAATGGCTAAACAACTAACTAACTAAGCAGTTGTTGCCGCAAGGATAGGCATAAAGGACAGAACGCCAAACAACTCGGTCTTGGCATTCATTCCTTGCCTCAATCACAATTATGCATCGTCTCAAACATACGCTTCTATTATTCTAACGCTTGACATGGCACGACTAATGTATCTTGTTCAATTGATCTCCAGTTGCCAGTCTTCCTTGGGCGTCCCTGACTTTTTTATCATTCACATTCATGTTGTCATATTTTCTCATTATACTCTCTTTCTATCCACTTTCTCACATGATCATATGTAGTTTTACCCGTAACACGCCTCAGGGAATTCATTTCTCCGTGATTCAGACAACTCTCATCCTTCCTCTGCCAGTTCCATGTCTCACTGCCATTCACCAGGGTAGGTAACAGCACTCCATTGTTGACTGCTAGCTTCGCGACTTTGAACATTTGTTTTGTTAGCTTTAACCTTATTTATTCCTCTATTATTACAGTTACTCTATTGTTTAATTATTATTTGAAACATTTACAGAGTGTTAACAATTATCACATTAATAAAATTGCCATTAGGATTTGCGTAGATACCCGTATTAACACTCTAATTAAAAATGTTCATAGCGTAAATTAAGGTCCAGTTGTTACTAGGTAAAGATGCTACTTGTGAAATAACGGAATTGATAAAATAAGCACAATAAAATTTTAAAAAACATTATTACAAAAAAAGTATTACAGAAAAAGAGAAGAAATAAAGAAATAAAATAAGTAATAATAAAAAAGAAATATGAAAAATAGTATGAATACGGTACAGAAAAAATAAAGAAATGAAGAATAAAAGAAAAATATACATACATTAAAAACGAACATAAAAATATTCAACATAAAAATAAGTAGTAATAGCACCGAGGAAGAGAAGAAATAAAGAAAGAAAACAAATAATAATAAGAAAAATAAAATATAAAACGTAGTACAGAGAGAGAAAAGAAAGAAAAGAAACAATTAAAATCAAAATAAGGTATAAAACATAAGAGGTGTACAGTACAGAGAGAGAAAAGAAAGATAAGACATAATATTAAAGCAATTACATATTTTTTAGTTTAAATATTTCTATTTGCCATAACATCGTGTTAGTTAATAGCTAATCATATTAGCACATGAATTACCTGCCATAACCCTTATTTAATAGCTCTATTAATTCTTCCTCTAAAAATTCATTTAATTTAATTGAAAAACAGCTAAAAAGAGCAAATTTACAAGCTCTAGACATTCCATGACAATAATAACATTATGTACGAGTATTATGATTAATAGGCCCCATTACATCTCATTTTAAACTGCTCTTTGAAACTTCAACCGTTTAACTTTCAGAGCAGTATTACATTGGATGCAAAGAAACCCGCCAAGTACAACAGTTATATTGAAAAAGTTTCCTGGTGTATTTCCACTTTTTCTTCAAGCGAGTCCAAATATTGCGGAACTAGCTGCTTCATTCGCCCATAATTAAATTTTCAACCGTACGCTTGAAAGTTTTTTGGTCAGAATCCTTCAAAAGATACGGCTTTTTGTACTGGGTAACAAAATTCCTCAATAGATTTAGTTGGTCCATAAGTTTTGTTTGGCAATCAAAAGGGAGATGATTTTACTATCTTATTTCCTTTGTGGAGTTAATAATAAACATTATTAGTAAAGTTATTGTAGACAACTTTTGGCTGTCAAAGAACATTTAGGACAAAGTTTATCATTTTGATTAAACTTGATTACTTACTGAAACGACTACTAAAGTAGTCATAGAGAGAAGTCATACGCAAGTCATCGACGATTTTCCTCTCCTTTCTACCAGGTCTTGTATGAAAACTAAAAAGACAAGATTGTAAAACGAGAGTGTCACATGCGACCTCTCGATAAGACTAGTATACCATTTTTTTGTTAAATAAATAGAATTTTCAATCACAATACACGTACGAAGTTGATATTTGTTGTCTGTGGTGCGCCAATCTAAATTTTTATAAATGTCTTTTTCACGATGATAATAATTTTCAAAGATTGAATTTTTCGAAGCCCGCCAAAGCGATTGAAATCTAGCGGGGTACGCATGACGTCATACGTACCTCGGTTTACTCGGTTAATATAAAAGTCATTCGCCCATGGTTTAGAATGAAATTTTTAAAAATCCTAAAATAAATAATTAGCGAAAATTTAAAAAAAAAACATGAAAACATTTGAAATAATTTGTATAAAATTGCTCACATTCTTAATGCACGCTAACGACCGACTCTTGAGTTCTGCGATTCTTTAGCGGTCTAAGTTTTATTACTTACTGTTTCTGTTTTGTTAATCACATTTAAGGCGCTTATGGTTTATTTTAATCGTATATAATATAACTTATGTATTCAGATTGTTGCGTTTGTTGATCTACATTCTACATGAATAATTTATTTTAACTCAAAACGTTTTTCACTCATGGAGATACAATTTTCACACGTCTTTCCTTAATTGCATCCAAATTCAATCCAATTTTGCTCCAACAATATTTCCTCGATCAAAAAGTTAATATTAGGTCCAAACAGCAAAATCTCTTACTTGTCCCTTTCACTAAAACAACTTTGACCAAATTAATTTGAGATACTTTACAGAAAAGTTAATCACTTCGGCAAGGCCATTAGACAGAACACAAATTAGGGCTAAATTTAAATTGGACATTGTGATGATCTTCAATCCCTTAGAGAGGGACTACTTTATGTAATGTTCAGGAGTCTTCAACAAAGCTCGTAGTTCGTCGGGATTAGAAGCCTTGTTTATTTACGAGACAATGAATATCTACTTGTTCACAAGCGACCGCTCCTGTCAATACTAGAAATGGTTTTGAATGCTCAGCCGATCACGAGTGCACTTCACTGACTCCACGGACTGGGTTTGGCTATCTTCGTAAACGTTCAGGTCTAAATCCTAATCGAGTGGCATCTCCTGTTATACGTCTGAACTAGATACTTCCGTAAACCAATGACATCTCTTGTTATTAGTCAGAACTACACTACACAACAGGCATCAAGTCTCGGATCACCAGCCAAGACAAATCAAACATCAACGATTTTTAAAAAGCTATTTATTAGTTGGTATTACCCGTATTACAAATGGTACGTTGTTAATTGACTTTAATTTTGATCGCAATACAATGTTGTAAACAAGGAAATTTATATCATAAATCATAATATAATGTTGGTCTAACACAACTATCAACTTTACAGGTGATACTTGCATTAGACCAGTGATTTTTAGACTTAGTTAGACCAGTGAGTCAAAAATAATAAAAAGATCCTTGAACCGTCCAGAAATAACCCATCAGTATTGGTGTTCCGAATTGACCGCTAACTCTACCGTATTCACAAAAATGTTTTAAAATAAGTAAACATTTTTGGTTTATGCATTCCGGGGTTGAAAATAAAAACATTACCGCGAAAATAAACAGTTTTTAACCGCTGTTTAATTATGCATTTAACGTCTTTCTACGTAGACGACCAATATTACTTTGGCCAAATCAATGATTTTTACGTATTGAAGAAATTTTAAGAGAATATTCATGCTAGTCTTATGTATATATTCAAATGTGGACATTTTTCTATCGATTTAAATAATTTTCTAATTTCTAATCTTCAATGGCCACCTTACGTAGCTCAACTTAAAGCTCCATAGTAAGAGTTCAAAAAGAAGAAAAATATGTATTGAAAGAGAGATATATGTTTGATGAATGAAACAACAATAAATGTGCATAACTCATTGGTCGACATGCAATAAAATTGATCTCTGATTCATGACATTAGATTTCTTGTGGAATATTTAGAAAGTGTTATGACCTTTTTTCTTGAATATCTTCATACGGTAAGTACTAGGATCGGTATTCTCCAGTACATATCATCATTATAAACTCTAGGATGCTTGATTGAAAGGCTTGGGTTTTTAAATAACTGTTGTGTTATTACGTCACCGATAATCACTTGGCTGAGCACATACACAAAACTCCGTTTGAATCGATATTAAGAACTGAGAGATCAACTCCTATATGAGTTAATCATTGCACTGGTTCCTAACAGACTTCTATAACAGTCGATATTGAATGCACCAATTGCAGATCTTAGCACAGCGCATAGCAGACTGATTGTTCCACAGGTAGGGAATATTGGCACAGGATAGGTTTTGAAAGAAGGTAGGATAAAGAAAGGCTTGTACGTATATATGTTACAGTTAAAAATCGTTTATAGTTATAACGCGTTTTCTTTGGATAAAACTAGTTTTTACTAACTGCCTTTATTTAAACTGAAATTGAAAATACAGATACTGTTTACAAAAATATTTAATAACTGTTAATTATAAACCTAACCAAACCTAACCTTACCTAACTTAACCTAAGCTGATGTCACTCGACTAATCAGAATAAAGCACGATGAACTTTGACAACGGTTGAAACAGTTTTAACTGAATCATTTCGAGAAAACGCGTTGTGTCCAGTTAAAACTAGTTTTCACTGATATTCAGCAGTTCATTCTAGTTGTAACAAAGAAATTTAGTGAAAACTAGTTTATACTAGAGAAAATGCCTTGTAACTAAGAACTGGTTTTTACTGTAACACAGCTGTGTCAAAGGCTAGTGTTGATCTGAGGAGCTCCTGAAAACCTAAAGACTTTGTAAATCTACCTTCGGCACAACTCGGCAACAAGATCATGTAACCCGAAGAGCTCGTAGACTACTGTGGTAAATTATGATACATTACACAAAGTAATATTTATTTTAGTATAAGAAGAGTTCATTCACTTGCGGTTTAAAAAAATCTCCGCTTATTAAAATAAGAGTGACGAATTCATTAATTTGAGTAATTCGTTTCATTTTGTCTTGCCAGCAATTCCGGTGGTCCCAAGTCCCGAATGTGGGAAGTTTCTAATTGGAAAAAAATGGAAAGAAGTTTTAACTCCAGTAATTATTTTTGCTGATTAAGCATATTTTCTATATATGTCCACGAGCGTAGATGGCACAATTCTGACGGATATTTTCACCAATTAAAACTGACCAAACACTCAGTTGAATGAAAATGTTTATTAGCGGTAAAAACGAAAGAACTTATGTTTCATGCGAAGTTCCCCTCCCCCTCCCTGATTCTCCACCCCCCCCCCCTCGCATGCCATACATTCAGCCCCTATACATTCAGTTTTCAAACAACTCGCGTGCAATTTTTGCAATTTTTTTTTACAAATTTTATAATGCCAGGGCTCACCAGTAGGTTCATACAAATCTTGACTTGACAATAACGAACACAAAAAAAATAATTATCCAATTTCGTGCAGTCGTTCGGAAGTTATGTGCGTACATACATTTCGGCGATTCATTTTTATTTAGATAGATTAAGTCAGTAGGATTGTCTTCTTTTTTTTATTGAAAGAAAATTAGAGTATTGTAGTCGTTCCTCATAAGATTGGAGTAATGACATAAGACATAAAAAGAAAATCAAATAAAATAGTTCTTTGGACTGCAGTTCCCGTTTGTCCAGTCTGTGTCTGAGACAAGACGAACCATTCGTATCTACTTATCGTAATACTTATCAGAACAATATTATCTCTAAAAGTATATTAATATGATATTTGTTAGAGAAGACGGCAGGAAGATATTATGCCAGAGATTTGTATCTTTTCATAAGCATTAATTCTGGTTCAGATCAAGAGATATGCAGATAGCATCACAGCTGCTGTAATGGCGGTAGGTACTGACTTCAAATAAATCTATTTTGAACTCGAGTATTATAAACTGCCGACGTTAGCTTGAATAAACATAGCACGGGTATTTCTCACACTGTCCGTCAAAGCATCTCTCAGACTATCTGAGCTGCATTCCTATGTACAAATCAAGCATTCAAAATGAAAACTGTATAATATATTATTCACTTCACTGAGTGGTTCGCTAAGGGACACGGAAGCTAAGTGTAGTTTATGGTCAGACCGAAAGCCATTCACATTTTTTGTTATCTTTGGTACTTGCCAATTGATTTGAGATTTATTGTATTACTTATGTTCTCTATTTTACGCAGGTGCTTGCAGGTTTTTACAGATGCAATGCCGCCTCATGGAGCCTCATGAATGAGTTTTTCTTTTGCCCTGTTTAATTTGTCTTTGTCTTACTAACCTATTTTTTGCATTTTGTTTTTCCTGTTAAGCACTTGCATACTGCTTACTAACAACGTATGCAAGGACACTTGAGGTCTAGATTCGTTCAAAATAAATAAATGTAGCTTCGTTTAACAAAAAAATTAGAATCTTGCGAGAGCCTTGAAGGAGTAACCATCTGTTACTTATACCAGGGCGGGTAAGTGGCGGATAACCTCCACTGTCCAAAGAAGAAATATCCTGATGTATGGCAGTGAGACATGGAACTGGCAGAGGAGAGTTTTTTAAGTAAAGAAGGAGAAAGAAAAATGTATAAGGGATGGGTAGAAATATGGGAGTCAAAGAATCCATTAGTGACGGATGTAAGAATCCATCCCTCTAACTGCGGTGCAAGGCGATGGATCGTAGTGGTCAAAAGATTTCCCCCAACCAGTTTCTCTCGATCCGGCCCGCCACGCAGTAGGTGGGCAAACGCATCCGCCGCCAAGACCTAAAAAAACCTAACACCATGATTCCGGGAAATCCTTCGAAGTCACCAAACATAACTAACCACTTAGGGCGACCTGTGGCAGAGGTGTTGGTTATCCAATAAATGGTTTGGATCGGATGAACAAAGAAAAGAGTGTAAGAAGAATACCTGAGATGATGCTAATCTGAATGCTAAATAAAGTCGGGGACGTCCGAGGAAGGCACAGCACGGTCAAGTGAACTAAATACTTGGTCCGGATCATAAAGCATAGGTTCTCAACGTGGGCTATAACTCCCCCTTGTAGGCGTTTCAGACTTTCAAAAGGGCGGTAGAAGACCCAGAGAAAATTAGGGAAGTTGAGATGGTATAGTGTGGGTGTGGGCAGGTGAAATAAATATGGTCTAAAAATGACAAAATAAACAATCTAACCACGTATTAACGTGTATTATTATTATTGCGAAATGACACTAGGGGCCGTCTGTTTCAACAGAAAGTTAAATCGTGTCCTAAAGTTAAATTTTAACTGTCAGTTAAAGTAACGAGGACGTTAAATAGGACCGCGCGCTGTTTCAAGTGTATTTTCGCCAAAGTAATAGTTGACAGTGTGGCCAGTCTAAAAAGCAGAATATTCCTCGGAATTATATGACAAAATGCATCGAAATATTTTTTGACGCGGCAACACCGTAAACTAAATCAGAACAACTGTCAAAATATCCGGTTGTATTTTGTTTCACGTCGTAGAATCTGATGGCTTTGTTCCGACAAAATTATTTATATGAATATTTACAAATAAATGACGACCTATTATAATACATATAATATACAATATGAATATGGTTTACTTTCCAGTAGTTGTGAAATCTCCTTGAATTTGAAGTGTGACATATTTTACGAGATCTTCAATTTATTTATGGTATCGAAAACATTTGAAAACATACATTATAGTTTTTTTTAAATCCGTTTGAGTATTACATTAAACGTAAGTAGCGTACCAACTATACTAGCGATATTAATTTGTTTTATAAATGCAACTTCACTCGCTAATGTCGATATACGAAACGAGTCCTACTACTCATGTTATATTTTTGTAATGTTTATGATACAACAGGTATATTGATTTGAAGAACTTGTAAAATTTGCGATACATCCATTATTAAAGCTTGTCTTTAAAAGGTAACGCTAAATATGTCAATATCAGAATTGATCCTGTTCAACAGCAAGATTTTTTCGACATGCGGTGCCGCGCCAAAAATTCGAGATCATCCCAGATAACTATATTTGACGCCGGGACGAAATGTTTTGGTTTTCGCTGCAAGACATTGGATGAGGAATTCATCTTCATTATCATCCTCTTCTATAATATTTATCATGATTACTGATTAGTACATTAGTAATCAATGTTGAAGCACCCATTTCCATACATTACTTCGACCCAGAACTGTCAAATATGCCAATATGGCGGAGTAACTCTAGAGTAACTATGCCTTTTCGGAAAGTTAGTACAAAAGTTAAAAGTAACGTAAAACAATCAGTCAAATTGATTGAAAAACGCATTTTGCTGAAATTTAACTATTGTAAAGGCGTTTTGTTTTACTTTTACTTTAACGAGCGTTGAAACAGACGGCCCTAGGTATATCATGAATACAAGACGGAAAGAGGTGCTAGAAAAAAAATATTCTCAAAGTGGGTGGTGGGCAAAATAAAGTTGAGAATCTATGATTTAAAGAGTCAGAATGAAAGAAAGGTATGTATGAATATGACTGACGCAAGGATGTGTGCCAAGACCAAGTTGTTTAATGTATTTATTATTATTAAAAATTCTTCATTATCAACTTTGGTCTCCGGCCGTCCACGGGGCTTGTTCTGCAGATCGAAATTAACAGAACGAAAACGTTGGAACCAAAAACGCACTGTGTTTTCTTTTGCGGCACCGTCGCCGTACACATCGTTAATCTTTTGAGCCGTTTCTACGGCACTGGTGCCACGGTGGAACTCGTACTCGTAAATAACGCGATATTTCAAGTTTTCCATTTTGTAAACTAAGTGACGCAAAGAAAAAAAACAATTAAGGAAAAAACAAATGAATTATAATTTTCGAAACACAAATACATGAGTAAATAGCTGTATAAATTTGAATTTGGAATTCCTAACCAAAGAGAAGATATTTGAGATCATAGTTGCCAGTACGGCAAAATGCCAATTTCATATATAAGGACCTAATATATAAATCAACATTCCTACATAGATATCATCATCTGATACCTTTTTGTCGATTAAAACTATCAAACAAATTGATTTAGGATTCTAAACATGCCTGCAAAACTCGAACCTTTATTAAATACACAATTTGATTGTATTGATATAACATACTGAACACAAACATTACAATTTACAAGTAAACTGCCTTGTACTTCATGATTAGTTTCTTAGAACAGGAACCTCTTAGTTAGAAACTAATGCTGACTGGGTCATAATTGCATTCACACCTGTATTGCAACTTACCCTGGACGTACATTGTACATCATATTATTGCTATATATACCACTGTGCACATATATTGTATCCAATCTCTACATTATTTGGTTTCTGTGACCGAGATCTAAAATAATGAAATAAAAATTAGGACCATTCATAATAGAGCCAGTCTAATAATTATATGAGTCCGTTTGTGAAATTTTAATTAAATGTTTCTTCTTCAATTTTCTAATATTTTGTAGTGACAGGTGTATCACGGTCGCCCATGGCTTTTCACGATTCGCAACCATTCAGTTTAGTGTTGTAAACAACCTGGCGGTCGCTAATTTTATTGTGCAAACATTTAAAACTAATATTTAGATAAAAATCAGTTATTAATATCTAGTCAGCCATTTCATATCTTGAAAGCAGCAGACTGGTACGACGCCGACGCTACTACTGGGCCCAGTTTGATGGCGAAGTTAATGTCACCCGAGGTCGCCAACACTAGCTTTTAACACTTCCTGATTGCAAATACTCAGCATTCTCGAGGTAAACAAAACTTGCAAATATTCAGCGTTCCCGAGGTAAACACAGACTGCTAATATTCAACATTCCCGGGGTAAACAATGACTGCAAATACTCAGCATTTTTAAACAAAGACTGCACATACTCAGCATTCCCGAGGTAAACAAAAGTTGCAAACACTGCAAATATTCAGCATTCTCAGGGTAAACAAAGACTGCAAATATTAAGCACTACCGAGGTAAACAAAGGCTACAAATACTCTGTGTTCCCGAGGTAAACAAATACTCAACAAACCTCAGCATTTCCGAGGTAAACATACAATGCAAATACTCAATATTCCCGAGGTAAATAAAGACTGAAAATACTTAGTATTTTTCTGAAGTAAACAGAGATTGCAAATACTCAGCATTATAGAAGTAAACAAATGCTGCAAATACTCTGAATTGCCGAGGTAAACCAAATCTGCAAATACTGTAAAAGCTGTTAGATTGAAACTACAGAATTTTTGATTGATCCTATTTCCAACTGATCCACTCCACTATGCATTAAATACTTCACGAAAGATGTGCGATAAATCAGTGCTCTCCGTGCAATGAACGCGACCAATCTACAAGCACTGTTTATCTCATATCGTGGACCAAAATATAGCTGCTATAGGTGAATACGAGTGTTGAAACAGCGAATTGCAGGCGGCTCTTGAAGTAAATTTCCATTAAAACTCTCGGAACAAGAACCAAATGCAAAGATTTACTCAGAACTTCCTAATACCAAAAGCAAACAAAACTATCTACCGAAAAGCCTTTTGTGTGCTTATCTTGCCTTAAGGTGTTTCATAATTAACCCCAAAGAGTTGTAAGGGAAAATTAGATACAAGGTTTATTTGGCGCAAACAAGATGTTGGTTATTTGATTTTTTTTATTAATTGAAGTAAAACTTCTTTACGCACGGTCGACTTGGAGGGTAAGCTAAGTAAATGCGTTACGAAAAAGTGTGATGCGAATGGTAACCGATGTGAACGGTGATCGACGCGAACGGTGATCGAGGGAGGCGAACTGTCGGGCCTTTATGCACGCATGACTTTGGGAGTGGGAAGGATGGGGATGGGGATGGGGATGGGGATGGGGATGGGGATGGGGATGGGGATGGGGATGGGGATGGGGATGGGGATGGGGATGGGGATGGGGATGGGGATGGGGATGGGGATGGGGATGGGGATGGGGATGGGGATGGGGAGGGGGATGGGGATGGGGATGGGGATGGGGATGGGGATGGGGATGGGGATGGGGATGGGGATGGGGATGGGGATGGGGATGGGGATGGGGATGGGGATGGGGATGGGGATGGGGATGGGGATGGGGATGGGGATGGGGATGGGGATGGGGATGGGGATGGGGATGGGGATGGGGATGGGGATGGGGATGGGGATGGGGATGGGGATGGGGATGGGGATGGGGATGGGGATGGGGATGGGGATGGGGATGGGGATGGGGATGGGGATGGGGATGGGGATGGGGATGGGGATGGGGATGGGGATGGGGATGGGGATGGGGATGGGGATGGGGATGGGGATGGGGATGGGGATGGGGATGGGGATGGGGATGGGGATGGGGATGGGGATGGGGATGGGGATGGGGATGGGGATGGGGATGGGGATGGGGATGGGGATGGGGATGGGGATGGGGATGGGGATGGGGATGGGGATGGGGATGGGGATGGGGATGGGGATGGGGATGGGGATGGGGATGGGGATGGGGATGGGGATGGGGATGGGGATGGGGATGGGGATGGGGATGGGGATGGGGATGGGGATGGGGATGGGGATGGGGATGGGGATGGGGATGGGGATGGGGATGGGGATGGGGATGGGGATGGGGATGAAGGATAAGGAGAGTAAGGATAAGAGGGAGACATAAGTTAGTGAAGTTTTACTTCAGTCATGCGGCCTAAAGCACACTCATTTTTTAGTTTTCAATTTCCTACGACCTTGGATCAATGTCCAAAAAAATAGTTTATCCGGTGAAATGATTGTTAAATCTTAACTTAATTAATTAATTATTTAGTTGCGCGAGCATTTTAACGCAAATCTACAGTGGTTTTATTCTGAAATTGATGAAATTTTGTATACTAGACCTTAAAAATAAGTGCAAATTTCTAAAAATCACCCATCATCTTTTCCCACCCCTTAAATCAGAATTATGATTCTTTTTGACGAAATTTGGCACACACATTTAAAATAAGAGAAAAAATAGGTGAATACCGCATCAGCGTCCCAACTGCTCCCAACCGCCTTGAGTCAGTGAGATTATGGCATCCGAAATTGGGGTATTTTGTGAGGCTGAAGATGGTGGAGAGGGGTGTCGCTGGCTGTTCAAATCTGGTCACTAAACACGGCTAAAACCATTTTTTTTTATTTTTTGTTACTGAAAATTTTTGAAACAATACATAAAATAATGAAAAGTAAATAATAAATATATGAACAAAAAAATCCCAAGATGCCTGTGCGCGGGTATAATATTGATTTTTTACTTTTATTTTTTATTTCTATGGTTAAAGTGAAGATTTTAAGCATATATGGATTTAAAAAGAGTACCTATCTGAATAAATGCAAGTAAAAACTACAGTCTGCACTGTTATTATCGCATTTGCGCATTTTAAGCAACGTTTCAATTCTGAATGGTGGTCTTACGTAGTGGACGATACTGAGAGTATCTTCCACTACGTAACGTGCCCCAAATACACCGGAGGCGTCTACTAATATCTACAGGAATTCCAAAAACTGAAAAAATCGAACAAATATCTATGAGAAGGAAAGTGTTGACGAATATCTACAGCTCAAACTGTTGACGAATATCTATGAGAACCAAAGTGTT
This sequence comes from Limnephilus marmoratus, assembly GCA_917880885.1. Lineage (NCBI taxonomy): Eukaryota > Metazoa > Arthropoda > Insecta > Trichoptera > Limnephilidae > Limnephilus > Limnephilus marmoratus. The sequence continues at coordinate 42,570,315 of OU862928.1, forward strand.
GACGAATATCTACAGCACTGGCAGAGGTTGGATTTGCAATTATATATAGCATATTGGAATAACGTAATATTGCGTATGCAGTTTAAAAAACTTAATTTATATAAGTATGTATGTAAAAATCCCTAATATCGGACTATTGGACACATTTAGCTGATTAATCCAACCTACGCTCTGTAGATATTAGTCAACACTCTGAAGTTGTAGATATTAGTTCAACATATGAGCTAAGTTTTAAGATTTTCACGGCCAAAAGCATATGAGCTGTAGATATTCGTCCGACATACAGGCTGTATATAATAGTATCTGGAGTCAAATACACCTTATAGGTATTATATATTTTAAATTCTTAAATCGTGAAATAACACATATTAATCAAATAAAATTTACTCGCACATCCCGGAATTTGAACCCGTGAACTTCGGATAGTCGAGAGTCTTACCCCTCGACCACGGAGGCCCACATCGGATTTCGAAAAACTCTGCGTGCTCTTGCGCGGGTAACGCCGGGGACTTCTGCTAGTATTAACACCAAAAATCAAATAAAAAAAAAATACTTGACCTTAAAAACTATTATTCATTAATAATCAAAAATTAAATAACTTAAGATTCTATGATTTTAAACTTTTGTTCATCGAGACACTGAATTAAAATATATTTTTCTTACTTTTTGATTAAATTACCGAAATGCGAATAAAATTCCTTAGTGTATTTGGGAAAACATCTCCACAACCTACGCAAACCAGAAATTTTACCAATAACTCGTTTAACGTTTTTTTCTCAGTTTTGTCGTAAATTATTCTAAAAACACGAAGTTAATAATTTAATAACACATAATACTTGTCGTAAATATTTTTTTAAAGATTAATTTACGGTGAAATTACGAAAAACGATTTTTAAACATTGCTATTGTAAATAAACAATTTTGTGGATACTTTACGATTGGCGCGTAGCGTCGATACCCAGACTAACGAACATGACTGTAGATATTTTTGTTATTTGTTTTTGGGGTGTTATGCCGTGTTGCACTACCTTCTTTCTCGAACAGGCTATTTTGGAACCGGTTCCCACTCCTTGCCTATCTCCGTTACTTTATACCAGTGGCTAGCAATCACTGGAGGGCAGTGGATTCGAGGAACAGTTTTTTGGAACCATTTCTTATTGTAGCACGCCTGATTACGGAGGCAATTGAAATCTACAACCATTTTGAAGTATACTTTAATACCAGCTCGGAGTGTAGTGGAGCTAGCAACACCGTATCCCTTCAAGTAAATAGGCGCACATTTCACCTCTAACAATTACACATCTGCCGGATCTGCCCTGATGATGGACACAACAACGCTGTCTGAAACTTTGGCTAAAGAAGGAGGTCGCGCAACACGGCATAGCACCCCAAAAACAAATATCGAAAATACTTTTGACCGTGAAAATCTAAAAACGTATATTATGACTGTAGATAATTCGAAGAAAGAAGTAAAACTTCCCCTTCTCTTCCAAGACTTCGAGCATCGTCTGCGGTTGGGCCGATAGCTATACGCATTCTCATTGGGACCGCCTGGTTGTCTATGGTTGTCTATCCTGGTTTCTCTGGCTTTTCTTTTTATATGTTTTATTTTCTTTCCGCTATTATAGTAATTACTTACATGTAACATAATCATATAACTGTTTTTTCCTCATTACTTATTTTATTTACAGAAGGTTTCTTCGACTGGTCATAGCCGTTATTTTTCTTTTTCTTTTACTAACACTGTTGTCTCTTTTTGATGTTAACTATTTCAGAAGAATTATTCCACGGGTTGCTCCTTCTATTTATCTTTTGTATAATGTTAATGTAAGTACTTGCATACTGCTTACTAACCCCGTATGCATGGACATTGGAGGGTCTAGAGTCGTTCAAATAAATGTAGCTTCGTTCAAAAAAAAAGTAGAGTCTTGACGTGTGCGGTGAAGCAGGAAACCATATGTTTCCTTATAACGCCGTTTGAAAAATGGTGGGATCCCCTCCAATGACTGCAGATAATCTACACACTACAAGAAATAGGTACGTGCGAGCAAAACGTGAAAAATCCGTGCTCAATCCGTGGCAGATGCTTCTGCCTCCTTACTGTGTGGCGGGCTAGATTTGGTGAAATCAGTTGAGGGTTACCTTTTTACCTCACCATCAGGGTATCCTTAAAGGATTTATCAATGAGAGAGAACGGTTCTCATCGAATATATTAAGCGCAGTTCTTTGTTCATTGGCGATCTACAGTCCTACGATTTGGGAGGCGGATACCATTTATTTGATAACCAACATCTCTGCCATAGGTCACCTCAAGTGGTTCGCTACGTTTGGTGACTTAGCAGGGGTGCCCGGGTCCAAGGGATGAGGTTTGTCTAGGTCTTGGCAGCCAATGCGTTTGACCATCCACTACGTGGCGGACCGGATCGGGACGGATTGGTTGAGAGAGACCTAGATCTTTCCAGCCGATCTCTCGGACCCTTGCCGTGCACCGCAGTGTGAGAGATGGACTCATACGTCCGTCATTTCTAGATACCTCCAGACTCCTATCCACCTGTCATACCTTTTTCCTTTCCAGAATTTTCTGTCCTTTATTTCCTAAAAAGAAACTCCACAGCATTTTGAAAGAGGACATATACCCTGAAGGAATTTTTTTCTCAGGGTCTCCTGTGTGAAGCTAATGCAAACAAAAAATAGCCCCTAAAACCAATACAACCACAAAGAAATGTTATAATTTGGCATTTCTACTTTTCCACCAGACAGTACTACTGTCGGGAATGAGAAGTTGACTAAGAAATGGAACAAGATTCTGTAAATATTGGTTGGTAGGTTGACTCAGAGGTAGTATTGATCTCGATAACGAAGCCTCCGCGACGAACCGAGCAAAGCAATTAAAGGGGGTGGGCAGGACCGGCAGGGCTCCGGCATTAATGATTCTAATTGTTTTTTATTCAATAAATCGACGGATTAGGTTGTCACTCAGAATTCAACTAAAAAAATTACAATTTGCGACAAAGAAACATAAATCTTTAGTCATTACCATATCTAGGTACCACGTGACAGAATATACATTTTTAGGACAGAATTTTTGAAGTGACATTTCTTTAGCCCAGTTGTGATTTGAAATTAGTATGAAACGGAAGTGCGTCAATAAAATTTATTATTTTAGTGGCGCACTTACGTATCTAATATGATACGGTAAATTCACGACTCCGCGCGAGCCTCCGATAGCGGAGCAGCGTAAAGCGCCTGATAAATCTCAGCGGCCAGAGAAACATCCAGCCAAAGGACGTTCGAATCCTACGAAATACAAAAAAATGAAACATTTTTATTTTTGTAAAATCAATATCCAATCTTCAAACCACTTTAAAATAAGCAGGCAAAATAAAAGAAAGCCGCATTTAGCGACTTTCTAGTTTCACTTCTAAAGCGTGTGAATTGTACACTCTTATTTATTTTTTACATTAGCTCCACACAGGAAGCCCTGAGCAAAATAATTTCCCTCAGTGCCTATTTCATCTTTCGGGATGCTTTTTAGAGGTTCTTTTTAGGAAGGGAAGGAGAGGTAGTTCTGGCAAGGTAAAAGGTATGAGCGGTGGGTCATACCTTTTCATTCAGTCCCGGAACATTCAGTTTTCAAACAGCTCGCGTGCAACTATTGCAATTTTTTTATACAAATTTCATAATGCCAGAGCTCACCAGTTTATATAGAAATCTTCGCGGGCATGCTCACAACAACTCACCAAAGTTACATCGCAATCAGATGAACGGTTTAGCAATGCATAATTTTATGACAACAGAGGTCACTATTATACATCGTGGGCATGCACACTTGCACACATCAAATCCCCAAAGTTTTATCGCAATCTGATGAATGGTGACCAACGCATAATTTCATGATGCCAGAGCTCACTATTGTATACAGAAACCATCGCGGGCAAGCGCACATCAAATCCCCAAAGTTTCATCGCAACCGGATGAGTGGTTAGCAATGCATAATTTCATGACACTAGTGCTCACCATTGTAAACTGTAACCATCGCAGGCATGCGTACATCAAATTCCCAAAGTTTCATCGCAATCGGATGAATGGTTTATCAACGCGTAGGCATCTCATATATGTCCCCAAGCAAACGTATTTTGATTTTTTTATATAAGTACTAGCAGACCCGGACACACGTTGCTGTGGCTAACGAAACCTTTACAACCAACGCCATCTGTTAAATCAAATCCACGCTGCCCGCTGTCCGCTGCCGTTTAGCCAGATATAGTATGTATTTCAATCAATTTACACAAAACCTTGACAAATTATATACCTGAAAACCTTCCTCGTGAATCACTCTATCTATTGGTGAAAACCGCCTGAAAATCCGTTGCGTAGTTTAAAAGATCTAAGCGAACATACAGCGTGAGCGACTTCATTTTATACATAGTAAAGATAAAGATATAGTTATAAAATTATTTTATCTGCGTCATTTCGGCTCCCAAAAAGTTACTGGATAATAATTTAATTATAACAAACTCGTGCAAATACGGCACTGTAATTATACATTTTGAGTTATTTGAGCGGTAAAACTCTTGTATTTTAGTTACGTCGAAATCTCAAAGTTGTAAAATATTAATTATCCCGTTTTGTCAGTGTTTACCGAGGAATCGGCCACAAATTGAAGAAGTTTGGGTCACGCGCCCCCACGTTACGCCCCTGCGTATTTCTGCCCTCCGCTTTTAAATAGCGTACGACGCCACTGGTAAAATGAAGACTTGTTTCTTCTTCTTAACTACAGACGTGTGCAGATTATTAGATTCAAATGATTTTTTTTTTTTCAAAATTTTAATAATAAGTTTTGGATGATTTGTAAAGCGCGGTTTTTGTAATATATATAAAAAAAAACATATATATAAAAAATCTCGTGTCACGGTGTTTGTGGTCGCACTCCTTTGAAACGGCTTGACCGATATTAATGAATTTTTTATGTATATTTTGTCGGTATGAGAATAGGTTTTAAAGTATATTTCATACCGCTAAGTGATTAGGGTGTCCCTATCCAGAAATTTATTTGACAATTTTTTTTTATTTCGCATTAAAAAAATACCTAAAACCCCAAATTTTAACCCTCCCACCTCCACCCTCCCACTTTTTAATCGCGATTTTAGTATTTTTGTATGAATAAATTTAACCGTCTTTCGTATTTCAAACAGAAAGCAATGATTTATGTTGTTGAATGACAGATGGCGCTACGTCCACCTCATTGAACTTTCCTCCACATATGCGCAAGACATTCACGAGAAGCGTCGCGTCATTTTGATATTTCATTCGGCATCATGTTCTCGCGTGGGCAAACTATCGAGCTTGTTTGTGTTGGCTAAAGATGGACTGAAAAAAAATATCCAAAATATCCTTCACTCAACTTATTGCTCTTCGAAATTCGTATTGATTTTCTTTATTTCATTTTCCTACTTGGTTGATGTTTTTTTTGTTTTTATCGGCGGTTGTCGTCTGTCGTAGATCCCATCCCCACACACTTACAATACATTCGTTATTTTTTATTTAACAACCAAAATATTCACTAGAATTAGTTTATATTATAAAAATCTCGTTTCACGGTATTTGTGGTCACACCAAAATTTTGTATGTACATTTGGTAGGTATAAGAATAGGTCGTAAAGTATATTTCATACCGCTGGGTGATTAGGGTGTCCCTATCCAGAATTTTTTTTCTATTTTTTTGACAATTTTTTTTTTTCAATTTTTTTTTTAAACCTATAATCCCTAATTTAATCGCGATTTTAGTATTTTTGTATAAACAAATTTAAACATCGTTCGTATTTCAAACAGAACGAAATTATTTATGTTGTTGAATGACAGATGGCGCTACGTCTGCCTCATCGAACTTTCATCCACACATATAAATAATTTATATGGCAGAACAACGTTTGCCGGGCCAGCTAGATTATTATACTGCCTCTAACTACAGACTAGACAAACTATTATTTTATTTTATTTTATTTTTATTATTATTGTACAACAGAATAATTCCATTTACAGTACAATTTAGTTACCCTAACAGCATTTAGGCAAGTGACTCTTCAATAATATTTTTAAGGCAAATAAAGTGCAGTCACTTACATCCCAATAGCTTGCAATTTCATTTAACAGCACCACTCCCCTCGTCATGCTATGCTTTACCAAGACGTCTGTTCTGCCGTTCGGTACTTTAAATAAGTCATGATGTCGACTTCAGCTGTAGTGTTCTGGTACATATAAATCATAGCATCCCAAGAGAAATGGGCTATCGATGAAATTGTTCCAAATTTTGAAAGACAGAATAGCAAGACTTGCTTTCCGTCTAGTTTCTAGACTCACAGAATCAGTTTCCTCAAGTAAGTCAATATGGTGCATGAACCTTGGATAAGTTCCATGCCTCCGCATATAATCACACTAGAGGAATTTCTTCTGGATTTGCTCTAACGTACCAATGTACTTCTGGTGCCCAAACATCGCTCGCGTACTCTAGCTTGCTTCTCAGTATGCCATCGAATAACGCTAACATAGACCTCCGTAGTCCAGTGGCTAAGACTCTTGACTCACATTCCGGAGGTCGCGGGTTCGAACCCGGCATGCGCAAATAAATTTTATTTGATTAATTTGTGTTATTTCACAATTAATTCATTTAAAATAATATATAGTATATTTGCGGCATGTTCCAGAGTGGAAGATACTATTAGTATCGCCCTGGTGTAAGACCACCATTCAGAATTGAAACGTTGCTTGAAAATGGCTTTAGCCGTGTTTAGTGACCAGATCTGAATAGCCAGGTACTTCCCAACCTTCCTCTTCCCCACCTCCTTCCCCTCCCCACTACCTTCAGCCTCACAACATACCCCAATTGGGGATGCCATAGTCTCACTGGCTCCAGACAGGAGCAGTTGAGATTCTTGTGCGGTATTCGCTGTAAAAAAAAAAAAAAAAAAAATAGCTTCTTGGTTCTCAAACTGCTTACAAGTGCTGATGATGAACCCAAGAAGTTTGTAGCAAGACTGAGAGAGCTGCGATATATGGCAAGAGAATGTCAGTTTGGGATTATGAAAACTTATGGCTAAAAGATTGCACCAACCGGTTCGTTGATCACCGGTACAAAGCTATATGTTCAATGCATTTGACCAATGAACGTGAAGCTATTTTAAAAGGTACGCATATTGTTTTATTTATATTCTGTACAGGCAGAAGATAAACAGAACCACACTAATTTTTATTTTTAAGTAAATAAGTAAAACATCTAATTGTAATATCTAATTAAGGAAGACGATATTAGAGACACTCAATCGACAATCTGAAATAGAAAAATCAGAAAAATAAACGGTGTCATATAAACGGTCTCCTTATAACATATATGTATGTCGTATAAACGTATAAATTCGTTCATTTGAAATTCACTGGATGTATTAAAACTAATTTCTACTAAGTAACAAAGTCTTTACTGCCAATCAGAATTCAAGCAATTACAGAACGAGCTGAAATTATGTATTTTCACTTAAAATTTTAGTTTTACTCCCAGAACTCCCCTACTGAAATAAAAATTAACGAAATCGCTTTAACCCCTCTGGTCTCGGGCATATCCTATCAAAAGGTCATAAAATTTCCGCTTTGTAATAAAATCCAAATAAAGGAATGTTTATGAATGCTTCCGAAAACTAAAATCTGTTTTTGAAAAGTGATAAAATATGCTTTAGAAATAAAAATAACATTTTGAAATATTACAAAAAAAAAGTTTTAGAAATTGCTCGCCTTACTTTTTTCTAACTAAAATTACTGATAATAAAAAAATAAGAAAAATGTTTTTTAAAACTTTATTGGGCAAATTTATTATAAACGTTAATTATCACTTCAAATTTTTGTTACTTCATAAAAAAAATTGAATAAAATTTTATAAATATTTTCTCAAATTGCTATCGGAAACTTTGGTTTCATAGAGGTGTACATTTAAATTTTTCTATGGATAAATTCTAGATTTAAAAATAAAGCGTGGAATTTTCTTTTCTAAAACCATTTAGATCATAATTTTCGTCATGACGGTAAAAGAGACACAATGATTTATATGAGACCTATGTGGGCTGGAATAAATTTGGTCTCCTGTGATTATATGATGTATTATTTTAGATACATTTTTTTGTTCATAGATAAATCTCTATTTTCCAAATTTTATAGAAGCGAAAAGAACCTATGCCAAAAATAGCCGGTTTCTTGGAAAAATAATATCGCGCAGTTTGGTAGCAGCAAAATAAAAAAGGAAAAAAAAAAACTAGATAAGAATATCGTCGTCTGTGAAGTTGGAATTATTTTTTTCTTTTCAATTTTTGTATTTGACGTTGGAAAACGTTCTTTGGTGAGACATTTGGTTTTATGATTTTGTTATTTAAATTTTGGAAATTTCATGTTGGAAAGTTTTGATTCTGGAAATTTTTTATTTTTCTGAAATAATTTCTTATGGAAAAATTTATAGGTAAATTTAATTTTTAAATAATATAAATTAACATAAAAACTGTATTTTTTTGGATTTTGTTATAAGAAGTTAGAAAAAAAATTTCCGAAAAATTTCTTCGGAAAATATTGGAAACAGGAAAAGAAATTATATGAAAGTTTACGAAACTGAAAAATTTCAAGTTATATAAATTTTCTATTTTTTTACTTTTTCCATCGGGGAAACTGTTAGAAGATTTTTATTTATTTATTTATTTATTTATTCAACGCCCAGAGGGCTTTTACATGTTTGGTAGAACAATGATGACAGATGATTTTTCAATAGATAATGAAATAACAAAAATAAAATTAGATAAAAAATGCACACAAGTCACAAAAATACAAAAAAAATACAGCGATTTGATAAGTTTACAAAAATACACATATGTTTAGTAATAGTTTTGGAATATGTTTTTTACAAGATCCACAAAATTCGCCAAGTTGATGTTAAATATGTCGACATCACCTAAGTACTGATTCCCCATAGTGTGAAATCATTGTATAGGAGAGTGGGCAATGTAGTTCCGCTTTTGAATGCTGCAGTAGAATAGTGTATTTTGTCGCGTGGTTACTGTCGGTATTCGTAAGTTTATGAGTTGTAGGAGTTCGCAACAGTCGAATTTACAGTTAAGTATTTTGAATAAAAATGTTAAGTCGTTTATTTTACGTCTGTCTTCTAGTGTATGTATTTTTAGAATATTTAGTAATAGATTATATTTTAAGTCTTCTAGTGGGATACTTAATTTAAAATTTATAAAACGCAGAATTTTTTTTTTGTATTCGCTCAATATTATTAACGTGAATTTTGTAAGATGGAGACCAAACTACCGAGTTATATTCAGTTTGGCTTCTAACTCGAGATACATATAATAGTTTAATGGCTTCTATGGAACTAAAGTTTTAAGTTGTTAAAGTGTTTAGTTATACAAGAAAGACGCCAAATCGGGTGGCATTGTAACTTACGTTTTCGGTATGAGTGTAGTTCTCAGAGTTTTCAAGATTGCAGGGTACAGGTTAGAGACTTCTCTGATGATAGAATAGATGAATAAGCCATTGAGCCTTACCTGTGGACAAAATAAATTACACAAATTAATCTCTTTTTCTTTATTTATTTATTAACGCCCTTTTCACGGTCTTTAACATTTGAATAGTAAAAAATATAAACTATTTATTATGCATACATAACTGAACTGCCTCAATTACACAATTTCGTTTTTGTTTAGAGTTAAATTGACGATGTCAACTGGATTGGTATAATTGTTTCCCTTTATTAGTATTCTGGGCAAAGAGGAATACTTATGGTGGTTAGTCCCAGAATTTATGCACTGAAATAAATCCCGACTTCTAGTATTACGTAGTGGAATTCGAAAGTTTATCAATGCATGCAATTCTGGACTACCAGCTACAACAATTAAAATTTTATACAGAGTACCAAGTCAGTGAAAATCCTTCTAATTAAGCATATTCATATCATTAAAAAGAGTGTTGTAGTTCAAGAAAATTGCTGGAATACTCATTTTAAAACTTAGAAAACGTAAGATATTATTTCGTATTATTTCAATAGCTTGATTATTACGATATGAAAAATATTATTGATATGTAAGTGCTCCCCACGGTTAAATTTGGCAGCTACCTCTGGTCTGGAGCTCCAAAATATCTGAAAAATACCCTTGACTCTGTGCAGAAATGAGCGTTCCGTTTGATAGATTCTCCCATCTTAACAGACGGATTGCAATCTTTAGAGCACAGGCGTCGGGTGGGAATGCTATCCTTGTTCTACCGGTATTTCAATTGAACATGCTCCGAGCAACCAGCGTCATTGATGCCTTCGGCATCGGTGCATAGTCGGGAAACACGCCAAACGCGTGCCCAACATATGCAAGCGATTGACTTTTCTCACATGAGAACGGGTCGCTTCGTCGACTCGTTCTTGTTCTTCCTCTCCTCAAAAAGACCCTCCACACAGCATCCCGAAGACAAAGGCCCTTAGGGAAATTATTTTCCTAAGGGCCTCCTGTGTGGAGTTAATGTAAAAAAAAAGTAAGTTTTTGTATGTTTTCTAATACTACTCGTAAAGTACTCTAATACTACTTTTGGTACCTACTACACTTTAATAAGTTTTCGAACAAAGTAAGTTTTGTTAAGTAAGTTTACTCTAATAAGTTTTCGAACAAAGTACATAAGCTTTTCGTCTACTACACTTGGCACTTGTCTTTATTACTGTAAGTAGTCGATTAAATTAATTACTGAAACCATTTCCAATAATATTATTACAGTATGAACGAGAAAAAACACGCCCTACAATATATTTTCGTGATTTATTTTTTGGTTATTATGCCATGTTGCGCTTCCTACTTCTCAAGTCAACTTTCGGACGTTACAGTGAACAGTGTACATTATTAGGGCAGATGTGTGAGGCCCTGAGGAAAATAATTTCCCTTGGAAGAAACACAGAAGCCGGCAAATTATTCCACAGCCGAGGTTTTAAACACAAGAACGAGTTGAAGAAGCGACCCGTTCTCATATGACAAATGTCAACCGTGTACAAATGTTGACATCACAGAGGATGTTTTGCCCGTAGAATATTTTGTCGGGGTATTTTGTCGCGGAACCACTGAAAATATCTACTACTCCATGAAATATACAGGGTGTTAAGGTACGTACTTGACTTACTTTAACCAGTGATTCCTACTATTTGGAGTAAAAAATTTTAATGAAATTTTGGTCTCTGGTGCCTTTTTAATGACTTTTTTTGAGATATACTAGTTGAGGGAGGCTTTTTGACCTTTCCGGCCGGAATCTCTACACCCATCGCCTTGCACCACAGATGGATAGGTGGATTCATACGTCCGTCATTCCCAGACACACTGACCCCCAGATCTACCCACCATTCATATCTTTTTCCTTCCCAGAACTTCCTATACTTCCCTTTCTTAAAAAGACCCTCCACACAGCATCCCCTAGATATTATTTTCCTCAGGGCCTCCTCCGTGGAGCCAATGAAAAAAAATATATATATTTACAAAATAAAAAAATAAAAACACTTTTGTACTTCAAATCGTGACCTCCAGACTCTGTTTTTCTAGCTATTTTTATTCCTATTACCGATATACTCGTAGCGATATAAGGCACACTAAAAATATATACGCTTTTGGCTTGTGACTTCCTCTTAAATATAAAGATTCGTAAACGATGAACATAATAGGCGTAAGTAATAATTGCATTTATACACCGATGCATCTGCGTGCATTTGTCTTTGTCTAAAAACTTAACTCATTCTGTCGTTTTAAATCGTGCGTTGCAATATCTGGTGCCAAAACGATCCGATTCAATGAGTTAATAGATCTGCGATAATAAAGCAATGCGGAATGGGAGACTTATAGACCTATTTAATTCAATTGGATAAAACAGTTGTTCTAATTGTTAAAATAAATCTTATACTTACCTCAATTCTCTTAAAATAAATCACAAAACAATAATTAGAATTATGTTTTATAAACCTTACCAACATCCGACGGAACAGCTAATGATCAAAAACAAATTACTAGACGTAAATAAACTATTCATAAGGAAGATCATTTACAAAAACTGTATCAAAACTTCACATCTCCACATACCTCACTCGCAAAACACAAGAGCAAAAATTAATAAGCACTTTCAAGTTCCCCATATCAAATCAACTTTTGCAAAAAAACACGAATCTTACCTAGCACCACACATTTTCAATACCTTCCTAACACAAACAAAAACTTACGTCACCCCAAATAATTTGAATTGGCTTTTCAAAAGATTTGTAATATGGTTGAATGAAAAGGAAAGAACAGACATTCAAAATATTCTAAATAAATAACATTTCATACAAGTTCTCACGAAATTATATAATATTCAAATAAAACAAATACGAGAAACTGCAATTTTGCAATATTAATTATTATGATTAATTATTAATTATTACTTCTATTATGTAACCGCTATATTCAACTGTCACAAAATTTTAATTTACTTTTATCTAAAAAACAAAGTATGTATGTAAATATTTAATATACCAATATATAATTTATCTTTTTTATCTTTTTACATACATATATATATTTGTTTAAATACACACATTTCTTTTGGAACAAACATAATATGTGATTTACTCGCCTCGGAACAGACTTTGTCTAGTGAGGCGGGTAAAAGAAAAGAAAACAATGTAAATAACCATGAAACTAAATAAACGCCCGGGTTGCCGGCACTGAAACTGAATAGTTATAAGTCAATTATTACTTACTATTATTAATGTATTCTACTTTTTTAATGAACAATTTTATACGATCATATTAAAATTACCGCGGATTTGTAGTATTTTTATTTTATTTATTATTTATTCACACGCCTTTAAGATGATATTACAAATTAATGTGTGGTATACATAATTGTTGTTCTTAAGAGCGTTTAACCAGCCAGCGGACGAAAATCCACATTTCGTCGAAAGTTGTTATTACGATTGTGCAGGGCGGTTACAATGAGAAAGATTAATTATTCTCCGTACCAGCTTTTTTAAATTATAACTCAATGTCGAATTTATTTCAATCCAAATTAGCTTTAATTTATACCTTCATCCAAAAATGCTGAAAGGCGTGATGATAAAACTATTAAAATAATGTACTTTTTGTTATTATTTTTTGATTATAAGTATTTATCATTTTTCAATAATGTCTAAATTTAATAAGAATGTTAAAAAAATCTGAAATATATTAGTTTGTACGTGCGCAACTAAATACACAAATGGACCAATTTTCGTCAAGAAACACATGTGCGTCCATATTTTTTAATGATTTTATTGAAACTAAAATTAAAATTCTAAAACATGCGTTTGCTAGATAATGTATTGATTTATTTTACTGCATGATTATATTATTTGAAATGGGTGTGTCAATTTTCAAAAAATCTTTTTTGAAAATTTAACAAATCTGCCAACGACCTATGGAATAGCCTTATTATACTTAAAATTAAAAAAAATTCTCAAAATTTATTACATGCAAATGCTAGATAAAAGAACAATCTTTCGAAATCCATTTATATTTTTTTGTAGAAAAGAGTCAATACGTCTAAAATCTGATTTGAAAATGACATATTTCTGGTTTTCTCTGGTAATGCCCTCTTAACAGGAATGCCCGATCTTAATACCTTAGAAGCCCGCCGAAAAATATTTTTGGGGAAACATTTTTTTAATCTGATCTCCGGTACTGTACTGAATTCACCTACGTTAAAGGAGATTAACCTATATGTCCCTAACGCGTTTACTCGTGGGAGATCCCACGCACTTTTTTATGCTCCGAAAGCGAAAACTTCTTCCTTTCAGAATGCGCTATTAAACAGAGCAATTCAACTGCTTAACGATTCTGCATTGAGTATCGACATCTTCAATGTTACCTATAGAGAGTTCATTAACTATCTTTTGACATACGCAATAATACGCATACCTCACAACATAGTGAAACTGCCCTCAGGGACTTTTTTCTTATTTTAAATCTTGTAATCTTCTCCGTAATACTACACTTGCATGGATTTCATAACGACTTGGAAAAAATCGTGTGGATAGATCTTTTTACTAAGATTAAGAAAATGTTAGTAAAATTGTTTAGAAATGTACAGATTTTTTTTATTTTTAAATAAATAAATCCATTATTTGTGCTCGTGACGTCACTACATGAAAATGTACCGTCTCCGAAAATGTTCCTATTAATTTTGTAAAATTCCACACTGGTTTATTTTTTTTATATGGCATCACTTTGATTTCAGGCGAATTTTTTAATTCGTTCACTAGATTTATTGTTTGTTCTCTGCGAACTTATCATTTGGTTTCACTTTTAGACAGATGTTCTGAAGAGAACGTACATTTACTGATGTACGGGGTTCTCTTCAGAACGTGAAGATGATGTCGGTACGTGTTTTAGATGTATAAAGATTATGGTGCTGATTTTAACAAAATTAAATTTTATAATAATCTTATTATTATTATAATTTACAAGTACAAGTATATTACATTGAATTAAGTAATATAGACGCTGTACATTATAATGATTTATGATCAATAAGATGGATCAAGGAAAAAAATATTTTGAGATGTAATATTTTTGGTATACCTCGTTATTCTCCTGTGCCATTAGTGTGGAAAACGTTATTTTTTTTAAATGATTATCGGCTATGTAATTATCGTTTTTTCATACCTATAAAATTATGTCCCGTCTTTCCGGTTTATAAAAAATGGTCTGATTTTTCGAATTGAAATTTTCAAAAAATCCCCAGGGTTTCAAAAATACGATTAAAAAAAAAAAAATTATTAGGTTATGTTAGCTTTGGGAATGCGTTATTTTAAAATTATTTTTTTCATAGCTTTTAATGACTTCTCAAAGAGGTTGATTTGATTCTGAGTTGGCATGGAACCATAGATTACAATCTATGTCTTAAACGAAGTCAATTTGATGTATAAACAAAACAGTCCAATGGGTTGTCCAGATCATTATCTTTTTGGTTAGTGAGTGTGGCTGGTTATATATGTTGCAGAAAAATAAAGTATTTTTTTCTTTGTGTTCCTAACGGTAAACGTCGGTCAATAGGAGCGACTATTGCAGGGATGTCAATTATGTGATGACTACGTAATACCTACCACCAGGGTTTCTATCACGGTCGATCGATAAAACTCAATATCAATACGATATTGATTAAATCTGTCATCTATGGTTATTAGGCAACGTTACGAGCGAGTAGGGTCAGTAATTGACATAAAATATTTCGACAGCCGGTAGACAAAGTCTGCACAATTTGGCGCGGCTTCTTGGCTGTCAGATTAGCTTCGATTAACTGTCAATATACTCGTACACAACTTTTTGAATAATGTCGTTCGTTATGCAAAATTACTGGCTATGAACAGAGGCAGACTAACAGAGTTCGTAGAATTCAAAGACGTCGTATACGCGATGAATTTAATCCGTTCGAGTTTGGAGAAAAGGAATGGTTGAAGGCCTTATTGACCAATTAACTCCCTTTATAATGTCAAAATATTGCCAATCTATGTTAAAACGAGTGTATTTCAATTCGTCTACGGCCAGGTATATCAGCCAGTCCGTATCCATGCTATGTAGGACATTCCTCGCTCCAATTTAAGCTGGCTAAATCTACCGTTCAAGCTATGCTAAGCCGCAGAATAGTTCTTATTTTAGACGCGTCAAGATGCTTGCTACCGAGCAAATATGACATTTAAGTAAACAAAATTTCCATTCTTCCCACTGAAATATACGTAAATTGCCCAATTTTACAAGTTTAGACTATTATAGTCATCGAGCAATGAGGAATGACGATGTTATTAATTGATAATCAACCAAAAATAGTCTGATAAATGATTTAAAAAGTTTCAACGTTAGGACAGTTTGTTTTCAGCGGTTAATTTCATTAATAATGTATTGACTCTAGCAAAACAAGTACTAATTAAAATTAGTGTACTTGCATATAGCACCATGCAGATTGAAGTGAGGAACTTTATCAAAAATTAACTCGTAAATTAAACCCTTCTAAAAATATTTCTTTTTTTGAGACTGACAACTCATGGTGGAATACCATTATAATTTTTTTTTCAAAGAAAGACAAACATTCCCGGGTTACGAATAACCCAACAATGTTTGAAAATCTCCTACTACAACCACAGAAAGCCGAAAATGTTGCTTATGTTGTGATGGAGGACTTAGCCAGTCGAGGAATCGAACATGTGACGCTCGGGTGGGACCCAAGCGCTTTGCCCACTCAACCACTGACCGGACTTATATAATAAAACGAATATATAACTTTTTTCCACTTAATTTTATTCCACTTAAGGTTACGGTCTAATAAAATTAAGTGGAAAAAAGTTTTGTATTCATTTTATAATAACATATCCTTCTAAAAATAAACTGCAGTCGTTTTTTGAAAGATCGCAATCTCAATATGCTGTCTGCATAGAGTGCATATATATACCACTCATATAGACAGAAGATTTGTTTTTCAAAGAAAAAAGAAATACATATACATATCTGGGACCGAAATTATATAATAAAATCCCCCCAGAATTAAATATTAAAACATGCAAAATGACATGCATCGGTTCAATTATAAATAAATGGTTGATTGGATTAGGTAGGGTCGAGTCTGAAAAATTGTTAAATAATGTCACTTAAAACTTAAAATTTTACATGCCTAACTATTAAATGGAACAATCAGTAAAAACTTAGTATATATTTAATCTACAACAAAAAACACTTTGCTTTTTTTGTACAGAATACAATTTTTGCATTTTTCACCAGCATTTGGTTCCTTAGAACGGGCAATCTGCCTAGCTAGGAACTAATATAGACAAACAAGACATAATAACACTTGTACACATTTTAATATTTACAGTTATTTTGAAATATTATTATAATGTTATTTTGCTGTATAAATATATCTTATGTAATAAATAAATAAATAAATAAAATAAAAATTGCTCTGTTAAATTAAAGGAATATACACGTGACTTTGTGACATCTATGTTTTCGATCTACGAGTGTATATGGATTATGTTCCAAGTTGTGCTAAGCTCGACATTCCAACCAAGCCGAGCTTATATTCAACGGATACACCAGGCCTTTTTTAATTTATTCCAGTGTAAGTAGCCACCGTTTGAAGTTAGGAAAGCCGATCCATAGGACAATAACCGTCAGTGTTGCTATCACAAATTATTTTCGTTTACAATATCGGTTTAGTTATCGATGGGTCTAACTAATGCAACCGTGCTCGGGAAATCTATATTATAGCGCCGTCAGTTAATACTATCGATCTGATATTGTTAAGTTGTCAATTTGACCATACTAGACCCCTGATCTGTAATAATTATAGTTAGAGTTATAGGAAGAAATCACAGCTAGCTAAGAACTAAACATTGCAAAAGAAAATAAATCCTGTTATAACTGAGTATGAGTTTTGCAATAATTGTCAATTTTTACAAGCTCCGAGATAAAAAAAATCCTTAGAGTCTTTATCATCTTTGGGGATGCTGTGTGAAGGGTATTTTAAGGGAAAGGAATGAGAGTAAGTTCTGGGGGGAAAAAAGGTAGGAGAGATGGGTCAATGCCTCCAAGAGAGACGAACGTACGAATCCATCCCTCCCACTGCGCTGGAAGGTAATGGGTCGAGAAAGTCCGGCGGGAGAGGTCTAGGTTTGGTCTCCCTCAACCAGTCTCTTCCGATCTGGCTACGCGGTCGGTGGGCCAACGCATTCGCCGTCAAGATTTAGACAACCCTCACCCCATGAACCACTTGGGGTGAACTATGGCAGGGGTATTGGTTACCGGGGCGGCGGTACCCATACCCGCCTCCCAAATTGGTTATTCGAAACAGGTTATTTGAAACCCGAGAAAGTTTGTCTTTCTTTTAAAAAAAACGGGTTTGCTTTAGACCACACGACTGAAGTAAAACTACAAGACTAACCTCGCCTAACGAACCCAGGTAGTCCTGCTAAGTTACCAAACGTAGCGAAAGGAGTGACCTATGACCTAGGGGTGACATATGACATTGGGGTGAAATATGACCATGGGGTGACCTACGACCTTGGGGTTACCTACGACCTTGGGGTGATTATCCTTATTCTCATCCTCATCCTCATCCTCATCCTCATCCTCATCCTCATCCTCATCCTCATCCTCATCCTCATCCTCATCCTCATCCTCATCCTCATCCTCATCCTCATCCTCATCCTCATCCTCATCCTCATCCTCATCCTCATCCTCATCCTCATCCTCATCCTCATCCTCATCCTCATCCTCATCCTCATCCTCATCCTCATCCTCATCCTCATCCTCATCCTCATCCTCATCCTCATCCTCATCCTCATCCTCATCCTCATCCTCATCCTCATCCTCATCCTCATCCTCATCCTCATCCTCATCCTCATCCTCATCCTCATCCTCATCCTCATCCTCATCCTCATCCTCATCCTCATCCTCATCCTCATCCTCATCCTCATCCTCATCCTCATCCTCATCCTCATCCTCATCCTCATCCTCATCCTCATCCTCATCCTCATCCTCATCCTCATCCTCATCCTCATCCTCATCCTCATCCTCATCCTCATCCTCATCCTCATCCTCATCCTCATCCTCATCCTCATCCTCATCCTCATCCTCATCCTCATCCTCATCCTCATCCTCATCCTCATCCTCGTCCTCGTCCTCGTCCTCGTCCTCGTCCTCGTCCTCGTCCTCGTCCTCGTCCTCGTCCTCGTCCTCATATTGAAGCGTGCGTAAAGGCCCGACCGTTCGCCTAGCAATCGATCACCATTCGCATCGATTACCGTTCACATGACATTTTTCGTAACAATCACCACTTTTCGTAACGCATTCACCAGCTTACCCCTCACGTCGAGCGTGCGTAAAGAAGTTTAACTTTAAAAAATGATGAAATGTGGTGAATTGAATTTCACATCGTCACAAAGGAAATTATAAGGATTTTGCCAATTTCTTTTAACCCCGCAATCATCCATAAATACCCGCAGCCCTATTTTTCAAATCAATTCCACTGAAATACACATTTGACTGGCAAAGTCTTCTATGACAAAAGATTTACCCCCTCTCCCAAATAGGAGGAAGGGGAGATAACCCCCTCCACCCTTACCCTCCCCCCTCCCCTTTAGCTAGCCCCGGGCGGGGAGTGGGAAGTTTACACATAATATATTCCCGAATCGAATTCCATGCCGCAAGTAGTGGAAATGATTGATTCCAAATTTTACATCGTTGTAACAAATTTTGAAGGAATTTCGTTTGAAAATATATGCTACAAGCTTGTCTATTAATATTTTATTAGGTTTAAAATCACGAGGAAAAACAGCAAAGAAAAATATCCATGTCTTTCATCAAACATTTTTCGTTTGTGAGGCTGGGAACTATTTGTTTGGGAGGCTGGGAACTATTTGGTTCGATGACAGTTGATCCACCAACAATTGCCCTCCCCTTATTAATTTTCTGTGTCTCATTCTTTTTCATATTTTCGTTAATATTATTTTCACCTTCAGTAATACATTGCATTGATATTCTGTATTAGATATTTACTTTAGATTTTGATTTATTTTTCAATTAAGTAGGTACCTATTAAATTTTCTTGGGTCCTTCGGCCCAAATCCAAAATGAAATTTTGTATAAAAAAGTCCGCGATGCTAACGAGGTAAACCCTACAAACAAATTCAATAATAAACCTAGTTTCTCCCAAACATGTAGTATTCTATTTGGAAGCTACGCACAATATAAGGCAAGTACCTACTAGTATTGCCAAATCGAACAAATTGAAGAATTGACATTTTTCCGCCCTAATGGACTAATAAAATAACACACATTGGGGCAGCCAAGCGAATTAACAAATATATTCTAAATCATTTTATCTTTCCCAATCGCACAGCTGTATATGTACATCTCATCTTACTAATATTATAATAAGATTTTAAAAATTCTTTCACTAACGTAAGCTCTGGCATTATGAATAAGATCTGGCGTTATGAAATTATTTATCATACGTTTTCTATCCCTAATAAAATCGAGTTATCGCAAAAGTCAGAAAAAAAGCAAAAGAGATTTGGTTAATTCT
Source organism: Limnephilus marmoratus (assembly GCA_917880885.1). Classification (NCBI taxonomy): domain Eukaryota; kingdom Metazoa; phylum Arthropoda; class Insecta; order Trichoptera; family Limnephilidae; genus Limnephilus; species Limnephilus marmoratus. Next base: position 42,590,457 of record OU862928.1, read on the forward strand.
TTCTTTTGTACAAAATATATAAAATATGCAACTGGTCAGCACTGGCATTATGAAATTTGTATAAAAAAATTGCAAACGGTGGCTCGCGAGCAGTCTGAAAGCTGAATGTACGAGAATGAATGCATGGAATGCTGGAGGAAGGGGAGAGGGAGGAGGGTTGGAGGGAGGGAGGGGGGAGGGGGGATGGGAAGGGGGAGAAAAGGGGGGGAAGGTTGAGGCGGAGTGGGAACCCCCCTAATACCATGAGAGATAAGCCGCGGGAAAAAGCAACTACCTACATAATATATAAAGAAAAGTGTCTGTGTAGGCCGGTGCGACGGCAACATGTTTTGTTTTGATTGTTTTTGTTTTTTAATAAATTATTAGCTCCACGGCCCTGGAAGAAATGGGGTCTACCCATAAGCTACACCTTTTGTAATTTTTATTTTACAATAAATATTTTTTGATTTGATTTGATTTGAAAACAATTTCCCTCTTTTTAGGGAAAGGAAGAAGAGTGAGTTCTTAAGGAAGGGCAGAAAAAAGGTATGAGGGGTGGGTTGGCATCTGGGGGTTAATGGGTCCTGGAGTAACGCTTATATGAATCCATCCCTTCCACTGCGGTGCAAGGCGATGGGTCGCTAGAGTCCGGCTGGAGAGGTTGTAGCGAGTAGCTACTTCCTTTATTTTAAAATGCCCAGACGCCGCTCGTCTGCCTGACGATTTCTCGACTTGTATAAGGGCCTGAGATACTAGTTCACAATTCAACCGCTGGCCAGTTGTTGGAGTGCCGGCTGATCGAGAAGTCTTTTTGTCGAACCGCTAGTTGGTGGAACTTGCCGGAACAAATACGTGAGAGACTTTACACCAGGAGTGCTCAAACTTGAAATGCTTGCGATCTATCTCAATTTTATTAGACTCAGATCGATTGACTCTCACAGACTGTAGCGCCAGGGAGGGGGGGGTAGAAATCGCTACCTCATGGTTTTTCTTTCTGGCAGTACATAAATAGTCTTCAACTAGAATTTTATAACTGCACTTCGAATAAGAGAATGTTTTTCTTTCGAAATGTGTTAGCAGATGAATCCACAACTAGAATTTTACATTCTGAATACAAAACTGTTTAAAATTAAATTTGTATGCGGTGAAATAAAACTACACTCAGAACATAAAAATGGTTTTTCTTTGATTCTGGCAGCACATTCATGGGTCTGCAACTTGAATTTTAATGACTGCGCTTAAGTGAATGTTTGCCTTCGAATTATTAAAACATAAATTTTATTATTTTTTTAATTGTAAAACTAACGTTTTTAAGACAAGATTTTTTATGCATAGCACAAAGGGTAACAATTATTATAAGCAATAATTATCAGCCTGAAACACTCATCCACATTGAAAAATCTTCCGAGAAAAGATACATGACGCCAACGGGACTTGAACCCGTGTCCTCTCGATTGCCGGTCGATTGCTCTGACCACTGAGCTATGGCGGCTTATCTCGTACCCGCCAAATGATTCAATATATGCTAGTGTTTCATTCAACAATTACTGCTTATTATATTTTTTCCACCTGAAAACAACCAACTTTATTTTTGCGAGAGAAACATTGTAAGTGTTAAATCCCTCGCTAGGTGGCGTCGAGACAAATTATGTCTTCATTTATTTAATTCCCCGCACACAGATTTAATTTAATTCAGTTCTTAATGTAAAATTTATGTAACAATTATTATAAGCAATAATAAATTAATGAAAATGATTTTTCTTTATTATGGCAGTACTTAAATAGTCTGCAACTAGAATTTTATATCAGCACTTCGAATAAGAGAACGTTTTCTTTCGAAATGTGTCAGCAATGTCAGCATATGAATCCACAACTCAAATTTTACACTGTGAACACAAAACTGGTTTAAATTAAATCTGTATGCGGCGAATTAAAACTATACTCAGAAAATGGAAAGGTTTTTTTTTATTCTGGCAGCACATGCATAGTCTGCAACAAAATTCTTATAACTGCACTTAGAATAAGATAATTTTTTCCTTTGAAATGTGTCTGATAACTGTGAATAGATATATTATTTACATCGGCAAAATCGGTCGATCGCGATTGACCATTTGAGCACCCCTGCTTTACACCATTTCGAGATTTTATTTTATTTTAAACTGTTTTATAAATGTGTCAGGTGTTTTACCTGACTGGCGCCCGTAACGGTAACTTCACTATTTTCTAGAGAGCACACTTTAACAATCTTTAATAATGAACTTCATACATGACTTGCAATTTTTCATAACTGCGTGCGTAGTATTATTGTATTACACCATGTCATGAGAATAGTTTTATGGTCTCATGCTACAGCTTCTTACAATGCTAACCCAATGAACATGGGCACCCTATTAAGTCACCAAACGTAGCGAACCATGTGGGGTAACCTAAGATAAGGGTGTTGGTAATCCATTAAATAATTCCCGTGGCGGCGGTGCACATGCCGCTCCCAACGAAAGATGTTTGATGATTAAATATTTTTATACAAATCTACATTTTTATTCCGAGGTTGATGAAATTTTGCACACTTGACCTTAAAAATAATGTCTCCGTGAAATTTTGAAAAAGTACCCCCACCCCTTTATTCTCACCACTTAAAGCAGAATTTTGATACTTCTTGATAAAATTTTGCGTACATGACTTTCAAAACAGGAAGAAAAGAATTGACAGTACAGAGAATCAAATCCCAATCAACTGCTGTGAAAGCAAGGTGACTTAGCAGAGGTGCCCGGGTTCATGGGGTGAGGATGTCTCTATCCACCATACACATCGCCCTTCTACAAAATTCATAATATTGAAAGAATTCAAAGAAAATTTCTACGTTTCGTAAATTTTAAACTCAACATCCCTTTAGAGCACATAAATTACCCGTCGTTAATGAATATTATAAATATTCCAACATTAGAAAACAGACGAAAAATAAATGAACTAATCTCTTTATTAAAATTATTAAACTCTAAATTCGACTGTTGTGAACTCCTGCAATTAATTGATCTACACGAACAACTAGACAAACATTAACATTTTATAAACGAGTACGTACATCTCATTCCAACCATGATTTGCATTCTCCAATACAACGTTTACATAGTCTTGGTAAAAAATTACTTAAACATTATGGATGTATTTGATAATAATTTGAACTTAGCAAACTTCAATCACCATATGTGCAACTCTGTATTTCTACCTATCCCATAAACTAATGTGAACAGCTATTTTAAACATTACCTACTTTGTGTCAACTCCCATTCTTTATGACCTATATTTTGTTTCTTATATTTTATGTTACATGTATTTTGTCAACGCTCATATTTTATATAACCTTTATTTGTTTTTAACATAATATATGATGTTACCTGCATTTTGTAATCTTATTATTTTCTCTGTAATTAAAAAAAAAACATTTCCCGCATTCTATGTAAAAGCCCTATAGGCGTTTAAATAAATAAATAAAATTAAAAAATTAAAAATACTGCGCGGTGGGCCGGATCGGTGGAGACTGGTTGAGAGAGACCTTTTAACCTATCCAGCAGGGCTCTCTCGGAACATCACCTTGCACCACAGAGATAGATTCAGACGACCGTCACTCCTGGACAAATTGACCACCAGATTTCTACCCTTCCTTTTACCTTCCCAGAGCTTCCTCACCTTCCTTTCCCTGAAAATACACTCCTTACAGCATCTACGAAGATGATATTATTGACCGTGAAAGATTTTTACTTCGTGGCCTTCTGTGCAAAGCTAAAAAAATTTATAAAAATGTAAGAATCATATATTTTGAATTTCAGAAGTACGTACACATTTTAAAATGCGACGTATTACATTACCGAATTTATATTTTTTAATTATTCTATAGTTCGGATTACGAAACAAATTTGAATAACACCTCTATTACTAATTTAAATCCTTCTCAATAATCTGAACTCGTTCAAATAAAAATAAAGAAATTTATACGGGAATCTCCATATCAGGCACTGAATATGGATCTTTGTTTCGTTCTGCAATTCAAATTCATCTCTACAGATCTTGTAACAGTAGAGAATACGGCCCAAAGAATTAGAATTTTTAAGAACAATGTCCATTTATGATTAAATATATAATTTTTATAAAGCATTTTACAAAAACAACTGCTCCCGGTGTTCGATTCAAGCGGTGACATTTAGAACGAACTTGGATTAATTTCACAACATTGTCAGAAGATATGGCTCAAAGAACATGAATTTTAACAAACAATATCTCTGTATAGTTAATTAAAAAAAAAATGTATAATTTGTATAAAGCATGACAGAAAACAACTGCTCCTGGTGTAAATTCGAGCGGTGTCATTGGGTACGAAGTTGCACCGTTTTCTTACTTGATGCGATTATAACACTATCACTGTCGAATATAAGAATCAAAGAACCTGTATTTTAATAATGTCCTTTTGTATTGGTAGCCCCCGTGGTCGAGGGGTAAGACTCTCGACTCACAGCCCGAAGGTCACGAGTTCGAGCCCGGCGTGCGTAAATAAATTTGATTTGATTAGTTTGTGATATTTCACAATCACTTACCTATAAATAATAAATATAGTCTATTTGCGGCACGTTCCAGAGTCGAAGATACTCTCAGCATCCCCCTGTTGTAAGACCACCATTCAGAATTGAAAGGTATGGCTTAAGCCGTGTTTGGTGACCAGATCTGAATAGCCAGGTACTCTCCCCCCATCTCCTTTCCCTCCCCATTACCTTCAGTCTCACAACATACCCCAATTGGGGATGCCATAGTCTCACTGGCTCCATTAGTTGGGACTCTTGTGCGGTATTCATATAAAAAAACGAGTGTGCTTTAGATAGACCACACGACTGAAGTAAAACTACAAGGCAAACCTCGCCCCAACATCCCAGGTATCCCTGCAAAGTTACTAAACGTAGCGAACGGGTGACATATGACATTGGGGTGAAATATGACCATAGGGTGACCTATGACCTTGGGGTGACCTACGAACTTGGGGTGACCTACGACCTTGGGGTGACCTACGACCTTGGGGTGACCTACGACCTTGGGGTGACCTATGACCTAGGGGTGACATATGACATTGGGGTTACCTACGACCTTAAGGTGACCTACGACCTTGGGGTGACCTACGACCTTGGGGTGACCTACAACCTTGGGGTGACCTACGACCTTGGGGTGACCATCCTTATCCTTATCACTCTCCAAGTCAAGCGTGCGAAAAGGCCCGACCGTTCGCGTCGCCATAGATCAACGTTCGCATCGATTACCGTTCGCATCACACTTTTCGGAACATCACACTTTTCGTAACGCATTCACCAGCTTACCCCCCAAGTCGAGCGTGCGTAAAGAAGTTTTACTTCAAAAATTAAAACATGATGGAAAGCAACTGATCCCAACGTGCAATTCAAACATACGAACTTGCTTTACTTTCTTGTGCAACACGATTACAGCACTGCCTCTTTCTAATATACGAAGCTCACACAAAAATTATAACGAAATACACAACACAAAAATATATTAATATTCGACACGCCAAGTAAAAGATATCACCTTCGATTTTCCTATCGATTACACTTTCTTTCCTTACAAAAAGTTTGAAAATTTTCTGAATAAATAATTCTATATATTATATATTTCAAATTTATGAATTCCACGAAATTTGTCTAGACATTTTTGAAAAAATTATTTTGGTTAAATTTTGTTTTAGTTGGGATTTTACCTAGAATATGCTTTTGAACGGAATAAAGAAGAAAATAAGAAGTGTCTTTTGGCGTGTTTCGTGATACAAATATTTTCCCAATCGAAGTTTAAATTTCCAATACAAAACTGTGTTTACGAAATTCAAGTGGGATGGAGATCTACGATGTTAGACGAGTGTAAGTGAGACAGAGCGAAATTTGCTCCCAAATAAATATATATTTTTTTTACGTGAGCTCCATGCAGGAGACCCTGACGAAAATAGTTTCCCTCAGGGCCTATGTCATCTTGGGGATGCTGTGTGGAGGGTTTTTTTAAGGAAAGGAAGGAGAGGAGAGTTCTGGGAAGCAAAAGGGTTTAAGGGGTGGGTAGGAATATGGGTTCAGTATGTCCTGGTCATCCGCCTCCAAGATCCAGACAAACCTCACCCCTTGAACCCGGGCACCCCTGCTAAATCACCAAACGTAGCGAGCCACTTGGGGTGACCCATAGCAGAGGTGTTAGTTATCCAATAAAGATACCCGGGGCGGCGGTACCCATTCCCGCCTCCCGCATTCCAAATGGAAGGCACTTCTAATTTTGTTCTTCTTTATTCTACGACAGCCCCACACATTTATATATGATAGTTTTTTTTACGATACCCCCACACAGGAGATACTAAGGGAAAATAAGCTTTAAGGACCTATTTCATCTTTGGGGATGCTGTGTGGATCTTTTAGGGGTAGGAAAGAGAGGAAGTTCTGGAGAGGAAAAAGGTATAAGAAGGAATCTGGGGGTCAATGTGTTCAGGAGTGACGGACGTACGAATCTATCCCCCCACAGCGGTGCAAGGCGATGGGTCGAGAGAGTCGGGCTGGTCTCCTATAAGTAAGGTCTCCCACAAGCTGTCTCTCCCGATCATATCCCGCCATGCGATAGGCGAGCAAACGCATTCCAGACTTAGATAAACCTCATCCCATGATGTCACCCCTTCTACGTCACCAAATAGCGAACCACTTGGGGTGACCTGCGGCAGGGATATTGGTTATCCAATAAATGGTTTCCAGGGCGGCAGTACCCCTACCTGCTTCCAAAATTGGAGTAAAAAGATAAGACAGATTTTACAAGCTAGATTTATTCAAAAACATTTTCGTTGTGTTAATTCTCCAACGAGGTGGACAAAGAAACTAAATAGTATCACTTTTCACTCACTCTCTCTACCTCTATCATATCGGATCCTCAGCAACGCAGATCGTTAACATCTCATTAGCAAGTAAACCCAATCAATCCATCCAATCTCCTCGCGAATTAAAGTGCCGCTAATCAATCGGCACTCTTTAATCTTCCCGAGTAACGCCGGGCGGCGTGACACGAGGCAGTGGTGGGAATCTAAAATAGAACGGGATTTTCAGGCATTGTTAACAAGTACCTAAATGGTAGGTTATTTAATAATTAGTAAACGAGGTTTGACGCTGTATGGAAGAATATAAACGTTTGAAAAAGGTTTTTTTTACAGAGAGCCAACCCAGACACATTTTAGAAAAGAAACTTCTAAAGAATCGATATCTTTGTAGGTTTCAAATATAGATTTTATACGATTAGGCGCGGCGATAGCAATGTCGATATTGACGATGAAAGGAACAAAATAAGAAATCTCCACACGATAGCACTGGTTATTATTGTCTATGGATTAGCATTCTTAAACGTCAAACGCAACGACTTACGTTGGTTTACATTGTTTTTGAAGTGAAAACTTCTTTAGCACCGTTGTGATTTGAAACTCGATGAAACGAAAAAGCGACACTAAAAAGAGACAAATACATCTTTAGTATTTGGCCTGCAAGAGAATGAGATAGAATAATCGGTCTTCTCTTTGTGCAGTGCTTCGTAGCCTCCCCACTCTTGTCTAGTTTAGTTTTCTTAAGGTTTCACTTCTACCACGTGTAACTGCTGCTTAAGATATCATTTTAAATACTTACTTTAATATTGGCAGTCCGCATGTACTTTTTTAGACAAAACTCGTGATATTCTGATCAACTTAGGAGGCGGGAACCATTTATTGGTTAACCAACACCTCACCCCAAGTGGTTCGCTACGTTTGGTGACTTCGCAGGGGTGCCCGGGTTTATAGGGTAAGGTTTTTCCAGGTCTTGGCGATCGATGCGTCTGCCCACCTGACATGTGGCGGGCAGGATCGAGAGAGACTGGTTGTGGGAGGTCTTTTATTCTCTCCAGCCGGAATCTCTCGACCCTTGCACCGCGGTTGCAGGGAAAGATTCGTACGACCGTCAGACCCACACTAACCCTCAGATTCCTACCCACCCCTCATACCTATTTCCTTCCCAGTACTTCCTCTCTACCTTTCCTTAAAAAACCCTCTATACAGCATCCCCTAAGATGACATAGGCCCTGAATTATTTTCCTCATGGCCTCCTGTGTGGAGTTAATGTAAAAAAAAAACTTCTGAATTTCATTCCTGTAAACTCGAATGGATTCCATTGATCGCATATACGACGTTTTTTTAATTCCACAAGGTTCTGCTTCGTTCCTTAATTAGCCAGTAATTATGCATTACGAACGGCATTATTCAAAAAGTTGTTTATATTGGACTGTTACACCAAAGATGCCGCGCTGAATTATGCGGTTTTGTCTACCGGCTGTCAGACTATTTACGGACACAATAATACGTACATTATAAGACAGACGAAAATTCTAAATTCTTAATTCGACTTTGGCAAACTCCTGCAACTCATAAACTTACGAATACTCACAATAACAACACAACACACTATTCTACTGCAGCATTCATAAGCTCACTCTCCGGTACAACGATGATTGTCGATTTCAAACTATGGGTGATCAATACTTAGGTGATGTCGACATATTTAATATCAACTCGGCGAGTTTTTTTTTTCGGATCACGTAAAATATTTATTCCAACCGTCTTCCTAAACATATCTTGAATTTTTGTAAACCTTTCTAATCGCTGACTTGGGGAGTAAGCTGGCGAATGCGTGAGGAGAGCGTTACAAAAAGCGAGGCAAACGGTAGTTGAGAGGGAGTACGCTTTATATATTACTGTAAGGGCAAGAGAGAGAGGTGCGAGCACACATTTTCTTTCTCTCTTTCTCTCATAGCCAGTTAGGTACGTTACACAGTGCAGGCCTGTTGTCTGTATCACACTGTAGGAGCAAGAGAGAGCAGTGCGCGCGCACCTTTTCTTTCTCTCTTCCTATCCTATAGATGGAGCAGAAGTTTCACATCAGTTGTGTGGTCTAAAGACTCTAAAGCACACTTGTTTTTTTTTATCTGATAAAATTTTATTTTTATTATTTCTTTCTTGAATTTCAAAATTGTCACGTTAAAATTGTACTACCAATATGTAAAAGCTCTCTGGGTGTTAAATAAATAAATAATTGAGAAAAATATTTACCGATGCGGTCTTGCAAGGTAGACTGATCTGTTACGCCAACACAATTAGTATACAAACGTCAACATAAATAACGTTTAGAAGTTTCAAAATTACGATATTTGATATAAACGTTCAATAACAGGAACCTCCCCCCACCCACCCCATTCCTCCACCTCCTGTCGTCGCCCCACAGCACAATTGACACCCAGTCACCTCATTATAGCAATTTTCCGGCTCACAACACGATTTGGAGAGGGATTTAAATTGACAGATAATCATTGCCTCACTGATTCAAAGCGAGCTTTATACCAAATACATCCACTTTCAATCAGATTCGACGTGCTGTGGAGTGGAATCTACTGTCAGTATCACCAAGGCGACTAAACATTTCAATAATAATCAATTTGTATTTAGGATTATTCTAAAATATCAAACAATAATGTTTGGTACTGCAAGCCTCACTCCTGTGAGTGGTTCGTTTGATAGATTCTTTTTACATATTGGATAGAAAAATAAGGTTATATCGTTGGACACACATATCAAATAATATACAGCAAAATAAATCAATAAATTATGTAGGAAAAATATTTTCAGAATTTTAATTTAAGTTGAAATAGAACTATTTTTAAAAAATCCGTGCACGTGTTTTGTGACAAAAATACTTCAGCGTGTCTATGTATGAAGAATGAGTTAATGATGGATGTAAGTAAGTCTAAAGTCATGGTGTTTGAAAGAGAGAGTACGAAAACAATGTGCAACATAGTTGGACTGATAAATACTCGCAGCAGGTGGATGAGTTTTGGTACCTGGGAAGCATGTTTACGAGAGATGGGAAGGCTGAAAGAGATATTGAAAGAAGGGTAAATGCAGATAACTCCATTAATGGAGGACTGGATACCGTTGGCGCTAATTAAAAACTGTCCAAAGAAGCGAAGCTAGCCGTCCACGATGGAGTGCTGGTACCAACGCTGATGTATGGCAGTGAGACATGGAACTGGCAGAGGAAGGATGAAAGCAGACTGAATGATGTAGAACTGAAATCCCTGAGGCGTCTGTGTGGTAAAACCATGTACAATCGTGTGAGAAACGTGGAGATCCGTAAAGAATGCAAGGCTGATGTAAGCTTAATGAGTAAAATTAAGAAAAGGACGCACAGATAGTTTGGGTTTGTAGAGTGAATGAACGAGAAAGTAGAGTAAGAAGAATATAGGATGCAAATGTGAAAAGTAGAAGAAGTCGGGGATGCCCGAGGACGCCGGACGTCAAGAGTCACAATAATAGAAGAGCATGTATGAGACGATGTATGAATGTGAACGAAGTAAGGAGTGTGTGTCAAGACCGAGTTGTTTAGCGGTCCATCCTCTCTGCCTACCCCTGCGAGGAAACGGCGTGATGGTTAGTTAGTTAGTTATACAATCTAACATATTTCGTGTTTTTAAATACTTGCTTCGCTCGGACATCATTGAAAACTATAAATACCTCTCAACAAAAAATATTTACAAAATTACATAATTTTAATAATTTTATCATTTCTCGTTTGGGCATTTTTATTGCTAACTTGAATCTAGGCATATGTTAAAGCAAATTTTGAATGAAATAAAATCGATATTGATTTATACTGGTACGGAGAATAATCAACCTTTCTCATCGGAACCTCCCCATACGGTTGCAAGGGTTTTGCAATTTGAATTCTCAACCGCTGGTTAATGGGCCTCAATAGACTGACATTAAGCACACTGAGAGTTCCATATGGTGACCATTGCACAGATTGATTTAACAGAGTCGATATTAATTGCACTTGGAAGTCAATACGGAGATCATTACACAGGTTGCTTCAACAGACCACATCGATTGTACCATAATGTAATATTCTAAATACGTATATTGATCATACACTGTCAGATAGGGAATGGTACTTGGATAAAATGTTGGGTGGAGGAAGGTATATGGTGGGGCGTTTACACAATTCATAGCTACACTTACCTACTACATTTACATATATCATAGATTCTGTGCTTGTAGCTTGATTGTCACATATTCCTTCCTATCCATCCCTACCATGTTCCTTTTCTCCATCCTATCCCATCCCTACTCCTATCCTGTTAATGTTACCATAACAATCAGTGTCGTCAATCGAAACTCGCCGCGTAAGCATATAATTTTCCGCTCCCCGCATTCTCAAACTTAATCCCGCATATCACAGTAAATACCGCGATTAATAATTATGCAAGTAGTGTATTAACAAACCCAGCCAAGAGAGAAGAGAAGTGCCACAAGGTTCCGCAGTAAGTCTCTTCCTTCCTATTCCTTTATGTGCATTCATGTGCAGTGATCTATCATACATCTCAAAACACATACAAGGTCCTTCGACATCCGCATCCACACAAAACACACATCAGTGTATGAATAAATATAGTTGTGTCAATAGGCAGGTAATCTTGAATGTTCGAATCAGCCGTTGTCGATACTTTAGCTGGAGGTCATGCCAGCTGTCAATATTTATTTTTTCCTATGCCCCAATGAAAGTTTATTTTTTAAAAACGTTTTTAAATAATTGTTAATACCTAATGCATTTGTACTCATCGGGAATGTCTGGATTTAGGTTTCCAAAAGATGAACAATGAATAAAATAGCATTTTACTAGCTGTGAAAAACCCGCTCCGCAGGTTTATAGTGCTAAGCCCTGCGGGCGGCTTTTGGTTCGGCTTCGCCCAGTTAGTGTTGAAGACCATTTCATAGTTCTAATATGAACTGGGACAAAGTAACTGGGACAGAGCAATGATGTCATATGTAATATCCAGCCACTTGATACATGTATTATCTACCGTCGATCTTTTCATATCCGGAGAGATACCACATATTCGTAGCAGTTATATCTAGGAGGGAGACGTTCCCGTCCGACCTGCTGATGGAAGTAGCGACATCTTGTGTCGAATTCATGAATTCGAAACCGAATTATAACAGTAGCTTTGTGTGAAATTCCACGTACACAGATGTTATTTGTAGTCCAGCGCGTATGGCGTGGCGTCCGACGTGCACTCGTAGCTGGGTTCTGAAATTCAACCACGCAGACGCTACGGTATTAATACTTTTCGATGTGTATTGTTTTAACCTCACTTTATTTTTTCGAGAAACTCATCAGAAATTGGCACTCCAATCGCCGTATTCGTGAACTATTTTTAAAAAATGCGTGTAAATCCCATGGTAAATTCATAAAAAATATCTTCAAACATCTTCACTATGCCAGTTATGCAAAAGGCCTCCGACCTCACTAGCGCCATCTGCTTCCAGCTTTCTAGATTACACAAAATGTATTTTCATGCAATTTTTGATTTTTTTTTGTTGACTACAATCCACAAATTGATTCACATACAATATAATAATATGCGACTACATAACTGTTGCATAGTTTTTAAGAGCATTTTTTAATACATAATTTGTTTGCATTTTTGGATGATTTATTTATTTATATAGAAACAAACAGTACTACATTGGTTATAGTGATAAGACAATTTACAGATATTAAGTAATATTTAATTTTGGGTACCTAAGTAGCGTCTTATTAAATTTGTGGCGTGTATATTTAGTAATTACCGAGTGATGTGTAGTGTGTAGGTGTGTGTGTATGTCTGAGTATGTTTGTAGGTGTGAGAATTGGTGATGTGTGAAGGGATGTGACGCGCAATGAACAGTTCAAACCATTGACATGATGATGACTTTTTAAATTAGGATAGTGAATCAGAGAAAATGCCAATGTTAGAGTTTAGGCAAATGTTATTGAACGTGTGAAGAACGTTTGGAATAGTGAGGAAGGAAGAAGAAAAAGAAGGAGGTAGCGCAACACGGCATAACACCCCAAAAACAAATAACGAAAAAAAAGGTCGGGGCAGTCGATTTTGTTAATTAAAATTCTGTGAATATTTTCTATGTTATCTATGTATACTTTATAGTGCGGGTTCCAAATTGGCGTGTCATATTCCAGTGTACTCTTGACTTATGCAAAATATAACATTACTACTGCATGCGGGTTACTGAATACTTTACTTATACGAAGAACAAAACCAAGCATTTTATACGACCTGTGAACGATCGAGTCACTGTGCTTATTAAATAAATATAAGTTTGATATCAATATAAACGCCAAGACCGTTACATTTCGTTTTAGAGATGACAGGTTCGTTATGAATTGAATAAGATTACTTTTATAAATACGATATTGTAATTGGACTTAAAAACGTTATGTTAAATCTATCGTTCTGACTGTGGCGTATTTCAAATCCTCCCTATGTTATCTATGTATTCATTTTACTGCGGGTTCCAAATTGGCGACCCATATTCCAGTGTACTTCTGACTAACGCAAAATATAACATTAGTACTGTACGCGGGTAAATTAATACTTTACTTATACGAAAAACAAAAACAAGCATTTTAAACGACCTGTGAACGATTGAGTCGATGTGATGTCAATGTAAACGCCGAGATCTTTTCATTTCGTTTTAGAGATGACAGGTTCGTTGTGAAGTGAATAAGATTACTTGATATTAATATGATATTTTAATTGGACTTTAAAAAAGTTTTGTTAAATCTATCACTCTGCCTGTGGCGCATTTCAAATCCTCCCCTCCATTTAATGTCACCAAGCAAAAGGTTCAGCCGGAATTCTTTTCCGAAACTTCCCTACTTTACAGCAAGTGGATGGTATCGCCGCTTTACAGAGATAGGAACCCTCCTTATACCTTTATTTGCGTATCGCATAAATTGAGTTTTCCTCGGGTGGATTACGTAAAATTGCGCATAAATGAAATTGATGTAAACGTAACATTATAATATCACCGGCTTCTGTTTTCGTTCTGTATTTTTTTTATTTTTTTTTTTCTCAACCTCTGAGACACGTTTTTTATTATGAGAATATATTGCATATTTTAGATATATGAAATACACGCTGTTAGAAAGAATGTTGTTTGGTAAAATGGCAATTTTTCCTGTCCTTTAACCTGTTTCTTATGAAAACAAGTATTTCTGGTGACTTAAATTTTAGTCGAAGCGTAGGAAAAATGCTTGACATTTTTAATGTTGACGTTATATACTAAAATGAAAAGAGAAACATCCTACCAATATTTTTTATGAATGTATGGATGTATGCATGTTTGTTACTCTTTCACGAAAAAAATACTGAATGAACTTTAAAAATTCTTTCACTCGTAAAAATTATTTATATATTATTTGCGAGTACATATTGGAAAGCTCTGGCGTTATAAAATTATTTCTTGTACGTTTATTGTCCTGACGAAAAGCGAAACAAATCGTTGCTTGGTACTATAAGTAATTATTTGACGTGCGCTGTCATTTTGCAATTTGTTTTGGTTTCTACTGAGATCCCTTTGATCGTTAAAATTCAAATATTTATATTATAAAATACTAATATTATAAATGCGAAACTGCATGTGTTTGATCATTACGCTTTAATAGGTGGCACGCGAGCTGTTAAAAATTAACATAACGGGTATGGTGGGGGGGTGAGGGGGGAGGGTGGAGGAGGGGGGAGTGGAGTGGGGATAGGGAAGTTGGAGGATGCGGAGTGGGAACCCCCCTAATACTATGCGAGCGAAGCCGGGGGCAAAAGCTAGTTAAAAATAAAAATGCAAGAGAAGATAAATAATACAATAATAAAAAGCAAGTTCATAATGGAGTTCTGTTAACAGTACCTACTGATGCCGTATTATATGGCAGCATTTTTGAAACACCTGTCGTATCGTTTAGAAAATCATCAGTGTAACCATTTGACTCTTTGTAAATGGAGAATAATTTTTGACGTGCTGTTTCTGTTAAGTTGGAAACTGCCTCATTGACTCCCCTGTACTATTAGAAAGGATTTCATTTCGTTGCCCTGAACGCAATACCAGATCGATTTTTTATGTATAACATTTCACAAACTAATGCAGGGAAAGATTGCCGGTTGACGGGGCCCTGGAAGAAGAAGAACCTCGTGGCTGAAAAACCTGAGACAGTGGTTTGGCCAGTCTACCGTAGAGCTGTTCCGGGCCGCAGTAAACAAAGTCCGCATAGCCAACATGATAGCCGCCAACGTCCGTTAAAGCGACAGGGCACAAGAAGAAGAAGAAGAAGAAGAATAACATTTCAAATCGAAATATACAGGGTGTTAACGGACGTACTTGACTTTCTTTAACCAATGATTCCTGACATTATTTGGAGTAAAAAATGTAAATGAAATTTTGGTCTCCGGTGACTTTTTTTGACGATTTTTTTTTTTCAAAATTTTTTTCTTCAAAATCAAACAAAAAAAAAATTCTTCCGCATGTCGTCAATGGTCACTCAGCCGGGTGTCCGACGAACCTCTTACCCCGCCTCCCACTGTTAAACAACTACCATTTTTTTATATTTTTGTAGAAAAAAATTAAAAAAAAAAAACATAAAAAATGTCACCGGAGACCAAAATTTCATTTAAATTTTTTCTCCAAATAATGTCAGGAATCACTGGTTAAAGTAAGTCAAGTACGTCCCTTAACAACCTGTATGCACAAAACTGCTTGCTCGGACGTAGGTATCAATATCCCAAGAGATATTGATATGTTCCATTGCATCCTTAAATCGTTTAAAATCAAATTAACCTTATAAATGTACTGTTTTTATTGAAAATTTTTGATACAACACATATAAAAGATACATAAAAAAGTTAAGTATATAAAAAAAGCTTAATACAATAAATGTATGAACAAAAAATCCCACAAAGGCAATGCCTGTGCGTGGGTACGATAATGATTTTTATTTTTATTTCTATGGTTAAAGTGACGATTTTAAGTATATACATAAATTAATAAATTAAATTATATATAAATTAAGTATAATAAATAGTAACTGAATAATTGCGTTTTAAAACTACAGCATAATAACAGTCTGCACTGTTATTATCGCATTTGTGAAAGTTTTACAAGTGCAATTAAACGACAAAAAAATCAAACATTATAATATAATATGTACTCTAAAAGCTGTCTAATGGTAGATATAATTAATGGTTTTTTAAAACTTATAAGAAAAAAATATCTATTTCAGTATTTTTTAGCCAAATTTTGGTATATTTTTTATAAGACTGGAGATTTTGACAAGTGTTCTCTTTAAAGGTTGTACATAGTAAATTATACATTTTTGGAGCTATAACCCTAATGGTGACCCGACAAATTGTCCTGCGACAATTCATCCGGCGACAGTTCATCCTGCGACAGTTCATCCGGCCGGATGAACTGTCACAGGATGAACTGTCGCCGGATGAATTGTCGCAGGACGAATTGTCGGGTCACCGTTTTTCTGATGTATGAGCTATATTATTGTAAAGTTTCATTAAAATCCATCCAGTAGTTTTTGCGTGAAGGCGTAACAAAAGCTCATACATCCATACAGACTTTCGCGTTTATAATATTAGTAAGATTATAACTTTTAATAACTACTTGCTTCTTAACCAGTAATGATTAAAAATGTCATAAATGGAACATAACTGAACTGACTGACTGATTGACTGACTGACTTGACTGACCAGTCTGAAGATGGCTGTGACGAGCTGAAACCGGTTACGGTCGAATAAAATTAAGTGGAATAAAGTTTTATATTCGTTTTATTATAATATATCGAACATAACTGGTTTATATTACATTCATTACTATGTACAGCTTTGTATGTTTCCTAAATAAAATTAAGTAAATGAAAAACAATAAATTTTTTTCCTCTATGGAAGGACATGTTTTTGCACTTATCGACATTTAGTATTAAATATTGACTAATATCATTCTAAAAAGAATCGAACCAAAAGTAGAAAACATCCTTTCCGGAGACCAGTTTGGCTTTAGAAGAGGTGTAGGAACCAGGGAAGCAATATTGTCGCTACGAATACTACTTGAAAAAAGAATAAAAAGAAACCAAAACACATTCATCGCATTCATAGACCTGGAGAAGGCTTTTGACAAAGTTGAATGGAAAAGACTCTTCGAGATTCTGAAGAGAATTGACATCAAATATGGAGATAGACGAATAATCCAGGCGCTATACAAGAATGAGGCCGCTATAATTAGATGTGACAATGATACAAAAGAAGCCAGTATAAGACAAGGGGTGAGACAGGGATGCTCTCTGTCACCTGTTCTTTTTAACGCTTATATACAAAGTGCGATTGATGACTTGAGAGAGAGAATGAGTCACAGAAAAGGTGTAAAGATACACGGGCAAAAGGTAGATATGATAAGGTTTGCTGACGATATTGCTTTGGTTGCTGAAAGCGAAGAAGAACTGCAAGAGGCCTTAACAAACATGCAAAGCATTCTTCAAAACAATTACAACATGAAGATAAATAAAGACAAAACAAAGCTGCTGACTGTAGGCCGAACGCAACATCAGATGAGAGTAGAGATGTCAGGAGTTCCACTAAAGAACACCAAGGAGTTTGTCTACCTCGGGAGCAAAATAACATGGGACGGTCGGTCTAAGAGCGAGGTCGACAGCCGTATACACCAGGCTAGGGTTGCATTCAATAAAAGGTCGAAAATAATAGAATCGAATAATATAGACCTGAAACTGAGAATACTCCTCATCAAGACCTATGTATGGAGTATCTTGATGTACGGCTGCGAAACATGGTGCCTATCCGAAAGAGATAAACGGAGACTAGAGGCTTTTGAGATGTGGTCCTATAGAAGACTACTAGGAATTTCCTGGAGAGACCACATCACAAATGAGGAGGTTCTTCAAAGAATCGAAGGAGGAAGGCACCTGCTCAGGACCTTGTCCGAAAGGCGCGCAAGATGGATCGGCCATGCAATAAGGCAAGAAGGCCTCTTGCATGCCATAATGGAGGGTATGACCGAGTGGACAAACGCTAGGGGACGCCCACGCCGAGAGTACCTGGAGGACCTGCTGGTGGACGTGCGCTGCTTATCATATGCAGACTTCAAAAGAGCCGCACAAAACAGGGAAGAGTGGAAGAAACGAATAGATGAAATTGCTGCAAACCAATCCCAGGATTGAAACCAGAGAGAGAGAGTATTAATGAATTAATTTTACATCAATCATTGGATGAGTCAATATCTGATTGAAAAATATGGCAGTCATGGTAATTTTTTATTGTTTTTAAGATCTTATTGTCATCCACAAAACGCCAAGAGCACGTGTGAGAAAATATACTAATAATGTCATTAATAACGCGTAAATGCATCGAGTTACTGGTATTTTTTTTTCTTATTGTTTTATAAAAATTGCATACAATTGGAATTCATTACCCGCTCAGCTACTGCAAGTAGCTTGTCAGCAGGAGATTACTTCCACGGATTAGTTATAACAACAAATAATCATGAACGCATTAGCATAGCAATAACATATACATATAACATTCCTAACAACATTGTGATATGTAAATGTTGTAAATAATTCAGAATCAGCATTTTATGGTGAAAAACAGTGGAACAGGAAAATATATATTTTTTAAATATCATGAAACAGCTGAGAATATTAGTAGTTAAGGGAGCATACCCTACGTGACCAACTTTTTGAAATTTTTAACCCCCCCCCCCCCCCGGGTGACCAAAACCCTAAGCCCCCCCCCCCCCCCCCCGCTGCTCATTTGTACCAAGCGTGGTATTTTGAAGACCCCCCCACCCCCCTGAACAGGTCACGTAGAATGGGTACGTTCCCTAATCACATATCTTAATACATAGGGTCCTTAACAACCATGATTTAAAGATCAGTGAGAATTTTGTTATAGAGCGATTTTCGTTTAATTCGTATGGCAATTCATAAATTAGGATTTTATGTTCGGGATAATTTTTAGTATTAATGACTCTATCCTGAATGACAAGGATAAATCCTTCTATTTCTGCGCTCAACTCTCCAATACTCAACCATTTGTTTGACGAAAGTTTGTCAACATACGTTTGGTTGAGATAATTGAAGTGTTTTGCGTGAATAATTTTATTTGACCAGGAATCTAATAATTTCTGGTTAGTATTTATAAGAATGTTGGCATTCTCGTCATATAAATTTAAAGGTGTAATGTTTCTATCTGCCTTGCAAATTATTTTGCGCATTTCTGAGCTATTAGCTTTCCTTGGAAAAAAATCTAGCATTTCTACCTGATTGTGTTTCAAAGATGTTATTTTAACTACACCTCTTCTACCTCCTAAATTTCTAGGTAAATTAATTCGTTCTAAAGCTGAATTTATTTATTATTATTGTTATCACACGAGAAATTTCCATTTTCCAACATCTGTTGCTAGTCTGTTTATCAATGTGCAATGTGCATTTACAGCCAGTTGAATCTAAAGACCTGCACCGGTACTAGAGGAGAGATGCAGTAGATCGAATGCATTCCAAATGCAATCTATTCTAAAAGCTAAACACGTATTGTTTACGACTTGCAGTGAAATGATGGTAATAAAGGGGAACTCGTGTTTTCACGATGATCGTTCGCTTCCTGTACCATTATTCCACTAAGGAGGGCGTTGGTTAAGTGAATGGATTCGATTAAAATTTCTTTATGGTCGCAAGCGTTGCAGATTCTCTCAGAATCGCCCTGTTGAAAGACCATTATGCAGAATTGAAACGTTGCTTAAAATGGCCTTAGCTTTTGTGACCAGATCTGAAAATCCAGGTACTTCTCAACGTACCTGTACCTCATTTTCTACTTCATTGCTTCACAAAATACCCTAATAAGGAATTTCATTGAAGAAAAAGATAATGCTAGTAAATCTATACGAAAATATGGGTATAATCTTTATTATAACAATAGTTATTCAAATAACAATTGATAACAACAGTTACAAGAGATTGAACAGAGTTGTAAAAGATAATAAATAGTAATAAGAGGTAACAAGAGTTATTCCAATAAGAAATAGATAACAAGAGTTATAAAATACAATAAGAGTTATAAACGACAATGAGAATTACAAAGACAAAAAGATTTATAAAAGACAATAAGAGACGGGCAGATCCGGCAGATCTGGTAGATTTGTCTCCGGTACATCTACCGGATCTGCCGGATCTGCCCTGATGATGGACACTGCAACGCTGTACGAAACGTTGGCTAAAGAAGGAGGTAGCGCAACACGGCATAACATCCCAAAAACAATTTACGAAAATACTTTTGGCCGTGAAAATCTTAAAATGTATCATTATACATAGGTATATATATATTTTACAGCGCGACATCGCGCAAAATCTCTGCATTCGTAATGCACGCGGGCGGCAAGCCCGTTAGGAGCGGGTCTATGTTCTGTCAGAACCTGCTGACCAATTAAGCCTTGATGTTTTAATTCTACGAATTATATAAATGCAATATATAACCTATATAATATATATTACGAATCGACGTTTATTGATGTATAACTTCCACGAATATATTATAATATACAAGGTGTAACAGCACGAACCTGAAGGATTTTAACCACCGATTCCTTAGCATATGTGGAGTGAAAAATTTAGATATTATTTTGCTGTCCGGTGATATGTTTTTCTATTAAAAACAATAGAAAAAAAAATTCACCCATCAGGTCACGTGATACGCACTCCGTCTCGTTCCAGCAACGCGTAACACGCGAAAGAGTGCGCATATCACGTGATACCGAAGCAATGTGATCATTGGCGACGTGTGATTGAAAAATGTTTTTTTTTGTAACAGTAAAAGAATGTCATCGGACAGCAAAATGACATTTATTTTATGTACTCCTTATGTGCTCATAAATCGCTAGTTAAAATCCTTGGAGTTCGTGCTGTTATTTTTTAAATAATAAGTAGAAATATATTTTTCTGTCAAGATTGGAGAGACCACACCACAGTCCCGCTTGCTCCGGATAGTTGTGTGGTATTCACATTCTTCTTCTTCTTGTGCCCTGTACGTTCAACGGACGTTGGCTATCATGTTGGCTATGCGGACTTTGTTTACTGTGGCCCAAACCACTGTATCAGGTTTTTCAGCCATGAGGTTCTCCTTCTTCCAGGGCCCCGTCTTCCGGCAATCTTTCCCTGCATTATGAGATTCAAGATCTCATACTTCTCTAGATGTCTCATCATATGTCCAAGATATTGAAGTTTTCGGATTTTTATAGTTTTAATAACTTATTTTTCTGTATTCATCCGAACCACAACATCTTCATTCGTAAACCTGTCCATCCAGCTTACTTTAAGTATTATTCTGTAGATCCACATCTCGAATGCCTTAAGTCGCCTAATTAGTTCTTCAGTAAGCGTCCATGCTTCCATTCCATAAAATAATATCGAAAACACGTAGCATCTGACCATTCGCATTCGTAATCCAATGTTGAGATTTGGTATTCACATACAAATGATAATTGCCTCTCATCAGGGCGATACTAAGATAAGATAAGATGAATAGTTTTTTCTTGTTATTAGTTTTTATGGTATTATGCCGTGTTATGCTACCTCTATCTTTAGCCAACGTTTCGGACAACGTTGCAGTGTCCATCATCAAGGCAGATATGTGATGAGGGACACTGCAACGCTGTCCGAAACGTCGGCTAAACAAAGAGGTAGCGTGACATGGCATAATACCCCAAAAACTAATAACAAAAATACTTTTGGGCGTGAAAATCTAAAATCGTAAGATGAATAGTTTTTTTTTAAGTGAAACTTCTTTAGCCTTATTAGTGATTTGAAATTCGGATGAAATGGAAAAGGGTCACAAATTTATTATTTGGCGGGTCCTCGGTTCTAATATAATGCGGTAAATTCGCACTTCGGCGCGGGCCTTCGATAGCACAGTGGGCAAGAAAGGCGCTTGACAAGTCTCAGCGGCCAGAGAGACAGACATTAAGCGAACGGATGTTCGAATCCTACGAAAGCCAAAAAAAAAAACATTATTATTTTTGTGAAATCAATATCCAATCTTCAAACCACTTTAAAATAAACAGGCAAAAGAAAAGAATTTCTAGTTTCACTTCTACCGCGTGTGAATTACACACTCTGATTTTTTACATGAAGTTCACGAAGGACGCTCTTAGGAAAATTATTTCCGTCGGGGCCTATATCATCTTTTGGGATGCTGTGTGATAGAAAGTTCTCGGAAGCGAAAATGTATGAGGGGCTGGTAGGAATCTGAGGGTCCGTGTATCCAGGAGTGACGGACGTATGAATCCATCCATCCCACTGCGGTGCAAGGCGATGTTCCGAGAGAGTACGGCTGTAGAAATCAAAGGGACTCCCTCGACCATTCTCTCCCGATCCGGCCTGCCATGCAGCTGCTGCGCAGACGCATCCATCACCCAGATCCGGACAAACCTCACTTCATGAACCCGGGCACCCGTACTAAGTCACCAAACGTAGCGAACCACTAGGGGTGACCTATGACAAAGGAGTTGGTTATCCGATAAATGGTATATCTGATCACCAATTTGATTGATTTTACGGCCGGCGTAGTCGAGCGGTAATGCTCTAGACTCGCAATCCGAAGGCAGCGGGATCGAATCCTTGATTAATTTGTGTTAGTTCACAATTAATTCATTTGAAATAATATAAAGTATATTTGCGGCACGTTCCAGGGTGGAAGATACTCTCAGAATCGCCCTGGTGTAAGACCACCATTCAGAATTGAAACGTTGCTTGAAATGGCGTTAGCCGTGTTTGGTGATCAGATCTGAATAGCCAGGTACTTCCCCACCTTCCTTTTCCCCATCTCCTTCCCCTCCCCACTACCTTCAGCATCAAAACATACCCCAATTGGGGATGCTATAATCGCACTGGCTTCAGACCGGAGCACTTTTGACTTTTGTGAGGTTTTTATATAAAAAAATAAAAAATTATTCTAAGTATCGCCTTTGAGATATGAATTTGATGTGATATTTGATGACCCAGATGCAATGATAGCCATGTTTGATGGAGTCATAAGAAGTAAGCTGGAGTATGCTAGTGGTGTGTGGACTCCGCACCAAGCTAAATATATTAATATGCTAGAACAAATTCAGAAAAAGTTCCTTAGGTATGTCTATATGCGGATGAATGGAACGTACCCGAGATTCATGCACCATATGGAATTACTTGAGGCAACAAATAGATTTAGCTTGGAAACTAGACGTTATGCAAATCTTGCAATTCTTAGTTTTAACATAATCCATAATCGTATTGACAGCCCATTCCTCTTAGAATGTTATGGCTTATACGTGCCTGAAAATTTCAGCCGTAGTTGTCGACACGACTTGTTCAAAATACCATACGGCAGAACAGATGTTCTAGCACAGCATAGCATGACAAGAGGAATGGTGCTGTTGAACGAAATATCGGAAACACTAGATATATATAACTCTTCTTTAGATAGCCTTAAGATTTTTTTGTATAATAATCATCTTCCTAGGTGTTAAGACTGTCAAAATGAGAAAATTGTACAGTAATTGGATAAAAACCTGTTGTACAATTTAAAAAAAAAAAAACAAAACAAAACAAAAAAAAAGTTGTTGGAAGCACTTTAATTATAAACTGATAGAACTTTAGAAGAAGTGAACCCTTTTTTGCTCATGATAATAGATTTTTTTAATTGCTCACCACGAGATTGCATTAAAAATTAATTGCATCACCTAGAAAATTTTGTAAACAAAACTTACGGTCGCCTCTGGCACCTGTAATCAATTTCCAAAATTCATTAATTGGAAAAGAAAATTAAATTTGCTCAGCAAAGTGTCGCGGCCATTGGAGAATTAAAAATGTATTTTTTAATTAAATCTTCCGAAAGGAGAAGATTAAAGTGAATAGATAGTACACACAGTCAGGTTTATTAATAAATTTATTTTAATTATTTTAGAAACTTGGCGACACCCAACGTAAAGTTTAAGAGGGCATTACTAGAGAAAACCAGAAATCTGTCATTTTCAAATCAGATTTTAGACGTATTGACTCTTTTCCACAAAAAATTAAAAATGGATTTCGAAAGATTGTTCTTTGATCTAGCATTCGTATGTAATAAATTTTGAGATTTTTTTAAAAAATTTAGTATAATAAGGTTATTCCATAGGTCGTTGGCAGATTTGTTAAATTTTCAAAAAAGTTTTTGTATTATACCACACCCATTTCAAATAATATAATCATGCAGTAAAATAAATCAATACATTATCTAGCAAATGTATGTTTTAGAATTTTAATTTTAGTTTCAATAAAATCATTAAAAAATATGTACGTACATGTGTTTCTTGACGAAAATTGGTCCATTTGTGTATTTATTTGCGCACTTACAAACTTTTGTATTTCAGATTTTTTTAACATTCTTATTAAATATAGACATTATTGAAAAATGATATATACTTTTAATCAAAAAATAACTACAAAAAGTACATTATTTTAATAGTTTTATCATCACGCCTTTCAGCATTTTTGGATGAAGATATAAATTAAAGCTAATTTGGATTGAAATAAATTCGATATTGAGTTATAATTTTAAAAAGCTGGTACGGAGAATAATTAATCTTTCTTTCTCGTAAGAACAACTTTCGACGAAATGTGGATTTTCGTCCGCTGGCTGGTTAGACGCTCTTAACAAGTTCAACTGGATTTAACCTTTAACTACAGTGACACGTGAGGCCTGAGAGGCCGCGTGTATAACGTAACGCTTTTGTCAAGAAAGTGACAATTTAAATGTCTGCCTTTGCATTATGATGGAAAATAAAGGGTTTTGAGAAAAATTAAGTATAAATAGAATTTTTTTTTTTAATAGTAACCTCACAAGAGGCTCAGCTGCTCCCTTCTGGAGCCAATGAGACAATGGCACCCCCAATTGGAGTATTTTGTGAGGCTGGAGGAAGTGGGGTGGGGAAGGAGATGGGAAAGAAGAGGGTGGGGAAGTACCTGGATATTTAGATCTGGTCACCAAACACGGCTTACGCCAATTCAAGCAACGTTTCAATTCTGAATGGTGGTCTTACACCAGTGCGATACTGAGAGTTTCTTCCACTCTGGAAAGTGCTGAAAATATACTATACATTATTATTTTTTTTTTTTAAATGAGCTCCACACAGGAGGCCCTGAGGAAAATAATTTCCCTCAGGGCCTATGTCATCTTTGGAGATGCTGTGTGGAGGGTTTTTTTTAAGGAAAGGAAGGAGAGGAGAGTTCTGGGAAGGAAAAGGGTTTAAGGGGTGGGTAGGAATCTGGGGTTCAGTATGTCCTGGTCATCCGCCTCCAAGACCTAGACAAACCTCACCCCATGAACCCGGGCACCCCTGCTAAATCACCAAACGTAGCGAACCACTTGGGGTGACCTATGGCAGAGGTGTTGGTTATCCAATAAAGGTTCCCGGGGCGGCGGTACCCATTCCCGCCACCCAAATTGAAATGAAAATGAATTGATTGTGAAATAACACAAATTATTCAAATAAATTTTATTTGCCCACGCCAGGATTCGATCCCGCGACCTTCGGATTTCGAGTCAAGAGCCTTACCGGTAGACCACGCCGGCCGTCAAATGAATACAAAACTACAATAACGTTTGGCTTGATTTTTGGGCATAGCGCAGAAAAGGGGGTAAGCTAGCAAGTCAAGTGCCTGCCGGGGCCTGTCAGACCACATGTCGGTACGTAAAGGTTAAAACCTTCTCACAGCACTTTTATTTGATACGTCCTTATAAAAATTAAATAAAGCAATAAATAAATTTATTAATTTATCTAAATTTTATCCTTTTAAAATTTATACTTTAATTGGTGTTTTAAAAAACTCTTATTATCACGATATTATTCGTGTTTTGCTGATAAATGAAAGTGACAGGCTGTACTTTTTTTTTACTTTTAATAGAAAGTAAATCGAAAATGAAAACATAAAAGATGTGACAAAAAGGTCTTTCATTGATATTAATTAAAATTTTTAGGGCGAAAAGTCAGAAACAATGTTCGGATGTTTTAAGCAATTTTGGTTTTAATTTGGTCTACATTGTTCTGGAAAATTCGTGTGTTGTTTCGTAAATTATAGAAAATAGGTTTGTGGAGAAATTATTTACAATTATATAAGATACATCTTTTTGGATCAACATTGATGAAGTCTCGTGTATAACATTGTAGATTTTTTAATGTCGTCTTTTTTTAAGTGAAACTTCATTAGCCCCGTTAGAGTGCTTTGAAATATGGATGAAACGGAAACGACGCACTACGAAACCTGCGAAGCATCGAACTGCGCTCAAGGCTCCTATTGGTTGAGATATAAAACGGAAACGACGATAGGTCTGCGCTCATTGGCCGGCTTGTTATTTAACGAGGCGTCGGAACATATTGCGCAAATTTGCGCCTCGCCGAGCGCGTCCCATAGCGCAGCGGTATAGTGCGTCGGTTCCATGAGAGTTCATCCTGCGACAATTCATCCGGTGACAGTTCATCCTGCGACAGTTCATCCGGCCGACAGTTTATCCTGCCGACAGTTCATCCTGCCGACAGTTCATCCCGCCGACAATTTATCCGGCGACAATTCATCCTGCCTGATCATTTAGAAGATTTTTTCTTCAAGTAAGTATGCAAAGAGGATATACGGCCGTACAACCTAACCTAACCTAACCTAACCTTACTTTACCTAACCTAACCTAACCTAACCTATTTAGTAAAAATATTTTTACAGCGGATTTCCACTCAAGATGCCTTCAGACTTGTACTACAAGTTTCCGGACACCTCGCATCATTTTGTGTTAATCGTTAATTATAAATAAATTATATTTATCTGACAATCAGTTAATTCTGTCTGTGGCTGTCACATGCGGTTATCTACCCGAACACCTGATGTCAGCCACATTTTCAGCAACGCACTGTTGTTCACATTTCGTTTGTAATTTGACCGAAAAATAACAGGTAGATTCATTAAATGGACGACCGATTTTACATTTTATTCCGTTGATATTTAAAATAAAAATAAATTATATTTCTAATCAAGTTCTGTTACTATTGCCGTGAAACAACCTGCGAATGATGAAATATTAACAGAGCTTGATTAAAGCTTTAATATTTACTTCGAAATTTGATGAACTCTTCAAATTCTGTAAAAAAACCTGTCCTAACTCCATTTGGTGTTAATTAAATGTTATCTCTAATCTCTAACATCTCTAATCTTTTCGAATACTCACAAAGGGTGGCAAGTCGATTAGATTAGCCACAACGAACCGATGTGATCTACATGGATTTCGCTAAGGCATTTGACCGAGTCGATCACAATGTGTTATTTCGGAAATTACACAGAATAGGTTTCGACAAGCCTCTCCTAAAATTTTTTGCCACATATTTGAGAAATAGGAAACAGTATGTATACATCGACAGATACATACATACTGGAATTCTTTGCATTCTCCGGAGTACCACAGGGGTCAAACCTGGGACCTCTACTATTTCAAATTTTAATCGATGACATTCAAAAATGCATCAAACATCCCACTTGCCTGCTCTTTGCTGATGATCTAAAATTACTTAAGAGGATTTGTGACAGGCAAGATTGCGTTAAATTACAAATCGATGTAGATTCAATTTCATCATTGGATGATGAAAATAAATTATTATTTAATGCAAAAAAAATTGTCGCAATGTCATATACACGTTCGAGAAACTCCATCAAATTTGATTATCATATTAAAAAAGATATATTGTCACCAGTGAAATCCATTAGGGACCTGGTGACTGGCCAACTCAGAATGAAACCAACTCAGAAGCACCTCAGAAGGGTCATTAAGGGAGATGATAAAAAAATATTAAAAATTGGTTAAATAGGTCAAGTTAGGTTAGGGTTACCGGCTATTTTAAAATAATTTTTTCATAGCTTTTAATGACCTTTCTGAGGTGTTTCTGAGTTGGTTTCATTCTGAGTTGGCATGGAACCAAGGACCTAGGGGTAGTCTTTGATCCCAAACTTATATTTTCAGACCATGTATTGCAGTTGACAACATCATGCTACAAGCTTCTAGGTTTTGTCATGAGATCGTGCAAACAGTTTTCAAATCCTGAAGCAATGTTGGCTTTGTATATAATTTGTATAACTGTATAACTGCATTATATGCTTTGTATAACTGCATTATATGGTCTAAAATTGAATACACCTCTGCTGTATGGGCCCCATACCAGAAAAATACATTGAGAAATTGGAACAGTTTGAAAATAAGTTTCTTAGATACCTGTGTATGAGAATGCACGGAGAGTACCCAGAGAGAATACAGTTTAACTTGGCCAACCAAATTTGCAAACAAAGCATATATTACATTCCCTACTTAGCTACCAGGAAAACATAAAACAAAACATTTCACCTCACCATTTCTTTAGTCAAACTAATTTGTTCAGCAAAACCAACAGCGGGCCGAAAACTATTTCTTATTAATACGTTACCGCAGCGGATTTAACTTGTTTGGAAACTGGAAACAATAGCGGGTTAACTGCTAACAATACAATACATTACATAACAGAATAATACTGTTAAGATGTGAGGGATGTTAGGACAATAGAGGGTCTTTTGTCATGCCTTTAGGTACACCCGCCAAACTAAACTTGGTATAAAGGTCACTCGAAAAAACATTCAGAAACAGCAATTAATCAACAATTGCTTTGAATTAATTTAATATAAGGAGGGTATTACCAGAGAAAACCAAAAATATGTAATTTTTAAATCAGATTTTCGACGTATTGACTCTTTTCCACAAAAAAAAAACAAAAATGTATTTCGAAAGATTGTTCTTTTATCTAGCATTCGCATGTTTTAAATTTTGAGAAAAAATGATTATTTTTAGTATAATAAGGTTATACCATAGGTCGTTGGCAGATTTGTTCAATTTTCAAAAAAGATTTTGTATTATACCACAACCATTTCAAATCATATAAATCATACAGTAAAATAAATCATTATATTATCTGGGTATCGCATATCTTAGAATTTTAATTTTAGTTTAAATAAATTGTAATAAATAAATAAATTGGTTGTATCGAAACCGGTCGCGGAAAAATTAAATTTAAGTAACAAATGTACATTTAATAAAACTCTTCAAAAAACAAAATTAAATAAAATCTTTAAAAAATATATACGTACATGTGTTTCTTGACGAAAATTGGTCCGTTTGTGTATTAATTTGCGCACCTACACACTAATATATTTCAGATTTTTTTAACATTCTTATTTAACTTAGACATTATTAAAAAATGATAAATACTTATGATAAAAAAATAATAACCAAAAGTACATTATTTTAATAGTTATATCACCACGAATTTCAGCATTTTTGGATGTAGGTATAAATTAAAGCAAATTTGGATTGAAATGAAATCGATATTGAGTTATAATTTTAAAAAGCTGGTACGGAGAATAATTAATCTTTCTCATTGTAAGCAATGCACGATCGTAAGAACAATTTTCGACGAAATGTGGATTTTCGGCCGCCGCGCCGGCTGGTTAAACGCTCTTAAAGCTGTGTAGCTTTGTTGAAGTGAAAGAATAAGAAGTCATGCATAATATATGTATTAAATCATTGAATAATTTAATTCTCGCATTAAATCTTCAATAATTTAATATTACATTGATAAACATTAAAAAAATAGAGCTGGGAAAAAAAATTGGCTGCATATTAAAAAAAATTTAATGTTAAAATAAGACTTTTCTCCGAGAGTTTTAATTCTGCATATTGGTTACCTAAACTGTGTAAGCGAACTAAGAGAGCGTTTATGAACGAAATGTTATTTAAAAAAATATATTATTTAATGACAATATAAAAATACAAGGCAAAGCAGTTCGTTCACAGTCCTCCTCACTAGGTATCCCTGTTCCGAGGCGGACTGTATGTTGTTGTAATGGTGCTGATCATGATTGCCTCATATTTTGTTGATTTTCACAATAAAGCAATAAATAAAATAAAAAAGTTTTTATTAATTTTTAATTTTTAACTTTGTGAGTAAAATCTCATATAATAATATTAGGTTCTTACATATGAAATTGGCGTTTTGCCGTACTAGCAACTTTGATCTCAAATATCTTCTCTTTGGTTAGGAATTCCAAATTCAAATTTATACAGCTATTTACTCATGTATTTGTGTTTCGAAAATTAAAATTCATTTGTTTTTTCCTTAATTGTTTTTTTTCTTATCGTCACTTAGTTTACAAAATGGAAAACTTGAAATATCGCGTTATTTACGAGTACGAGTTTCACCGTGGCACCATTGCTGCAGAAACGGCTCGAAGGATTAATGATGTGTATGGCGACGGTGCCGCAAAAGAAAACACAGTGCGTTTTTGGTTCCAACGTTTTCGTTCTGGAAATTTCGACCTGCAGAACAAGCCCCGTGGACGGCCGGAGATCAAAGTTGATAATGAAGAATTGAAGGCCTGCGAATCCATCGCATCCATTTCAAACCACGTCCGAGTTAGCTGCATGCTGCGGTGTTAGTGATAAAACTGTATTAATCCACTTGAAGCAAATTGGGAAGGTGAAAAAGCTTGAAAGGTGGGTACCTCACAAATTGAGTGAAGCAAATCAACAAACGCGCGTTAGAACGCTAGACCACACACTGTCTACCAACAGATGTCTATCTACACACAACAGATGTCTACCAAATTAGAGGAGCTTCAATTGGAATGTCTAAGACATCCACCTTTCCCTCCGGACCTTGTCCCAACAGATTACCATTTTTTTCGAAATTTGGATAACTCCGATGGGGCAGTCCAAACCGCCTTCAAAGATTATATTGATTCCCGTCCGAATGGTTTTTTTTAGTAAAGGGATCGATGAACTACCTATGAGATGGCAAAAGTGCATAGATAGCAATGGTACAAACTTTGATTAAATAAATATATTATATTTTTAAAAAAAATCGACTTTATGTTCCTCCCACACAAAAAGACCAATTTCATATGTAAGGACCTAATATTTAATTAAATGAAAACAATATTAGCGAAACTAAATCGAAAATCTGGAGACAGAAAAATCAGAAAAAGATATAAGCTCCACTGGGACACGAACCAAGAATTCTTTGCGTACATGGCAAGAGCTCTACCAACTGAGCTACGGAACCTATGTCAAATTCGGTCACATTTAACTGTGTCATACTTCGACTAAGAACTACCAACATTATCTTCATTTTAGCCAATATCTTTTTCTGATTTTTCGGTGTCCAGATTTTCGACTGAGTTTCGCTAATATTGTCTTCATTTAATTTAAAAATATATATTTATGTCAGTTGTATGTAGGTTGCATTGGGGTTACTCACAGATATTGAAGAATGTCTTTGGGGTTACTGCATAATTTTATTTATATTTATTGACATCATTGTATGCATGAACTTATCGTCGTGTTAACGACGTATCTATATTTAATTCTGAAGGACTTTAATAAACGCGGAGCAAATAGAAAACAAGGCGTAATTAACTAACTGTGACTACGACTTATCAGTGGCTATATTGGCAACGCGTCTGGTTCACTCAAGCGTCGTGTCGCGTAGTGAATCCAATTAACTAAGTCCTCTATCACAACACAAGCAACATTTTCGCTCAGTGTGATGGTAGTAATATATTTTCAAATTTTGTCTGGGAATATTAAATTCGTCCTTCTTTTAAAATTTAAAAAAAATATACTTTTCTAAACACCGCACTTATTTTGTGGCACCAGATATATATATCTAGTGTAAACCAGATACGTTTTTAGATTTTCACGGCCAAAAGTTTTTTTTATTTTTTTATTTTTTTATTTATTTATATATGCATATATATTGCAAAATATTACAAAATGATACTTTGTCTGTCCAACTGGGAAGGATACCCGTTTCAGGACAGCCAAATTGTATATTTAGTTCATATTATTCTTAACAAAGGAATGGTTTCGTTCGAGATATCACAGGAATTTGCTGCTGTCAAGACAACTTTTGAGAACTCTGAACGAAGGGATGGTTTCTTAATGTCTTTGAAAGAATCGCAAAGATGTGATTTTTTTTCAAGGTCCTTTTGGAGAACATTAATAATTGCATCCAGAGTGAATGAGTGGTTTCTTTAGTGAGATCACAAAGTATTTCCGTTATTTGTTTTTGGGGTGTTATGCCGTGTTGCGCTACCTCCTTCTTCAGCCTAAATATTATCATTTTAATTTCTTACTTGGTATTCTCTTGAATATCTTTGCAGGCCCGGACTGGCCAGGTCCGCAGGTCCGCGATCGCGGAGGGCCCCCGGCGCGAGGGGGCCCCGAAGGGGCCCCACATAACGTTAAAAACGTTACAAATTGTTAAATTAATATTTTTGTTTAGAGTTGAGTTGTGGTACATTATTTTATTAATTAATATTTCGAACGGAACAAAAACAATGAAGAGAACTTACAAGAGTGGTGCTTTTTCTGTTCAGTTTGAACTTATTCAATCTAGACTGAACTGAATTGAATTGTACCCAAGTCACATGTGAACGAGTTTTTTCTAAACTTAAAATCTTCAAAAATCGACTTCGGTCGTCCTTAGGCCAAGACCTTATGTCCAGTCTGCTTTTTATTAATGTTGAGAGGGATTTATTTTATAATTTGGACAAAAATAAAATAATAGATGAAGTAGCTTTAACAAGTGAGTTGCTTACAAAGAAATTGTTACTTTAGGGCTAGGGGAGCAAAATGTCGAATCATTTCAGTTAAGTTAAGCCCCTTCTATTCTAGTATACAACATTGTAAACTGTTAAACACACAGGATTTTTTTTTTAAATGTTAGTATTATTTTTTTAATCCCTAAAATCCGTTTGTCATTATTTTTACTACACAAATACTTTTGACATAATAGGCCACTTGCATCAAATTTTTTTTAATTTTTTTCCGGTTTAGGCAAATGTTCTAAGACATTCTGTATTTTTTTTATTTTTTAATCGTATTTTTGAAACCCTGGGGATTTTTTGAAAATTTCAATCCGATAAATCAGACCATTTTTTATAAACCGGAAAGACGGGACATAATTTTATAGGTTTGAAAAAACGATAATTACATAGCCGAAAATCATTTTTAAAAAAAAGAACATTTTCCACACGAATGGCACAGGAGAATAACGAGGCATACCAAAAATATTACATCTCATAAATATTTTTTTTCCTTGGTCCATCTTATTGACCATAAATCATTATAATGAACAGCGTCTATATTACTAAATTCAATGTAATATACTTGTACTTGTAAATTATAATAATAATACGAATATTATAAAATTTAATTTTGTTAAAATCAGCACCATAATCATTATACCTCTAAAACACGTACCGACATCATCTGCACGTTCTGAAGAGAACCCCGTAGATCATTAAAAGTACGGGGTTCTCTTCAGAGCATCTGTCAAAAAATGAAACCAAATGATAAGTTCGCAGAGAACAAACAATAAATCTAGTGAACGAATTCAAAAATTCGCCTGAAATCAAAATGATGCCATATAAAAAAATAAATCAGTGTGGAATTTTACAAAAAATAATAGGAACATTTTCGGAGACGGGACATTTTCATGTAGTGACGTCACAAGCCTAAATAATGGATTTATTTATTTAAAAATAACAAAAACTGTACATTTCTATACAATTTTACTAACATTTTCTTAATCTTAGTAAAAAGATCTATCCACATGATTTTTTCCAAGTCGTTATGAAATCCATGCAAGTGGCCTATCCTGCCCTTTATTTTGAACTCCGTTAAAAAGCAGTTCTACAGCATGTGTTTAGTAGTGTTGTGGTATCCTAAAAATACTGTGAATTTCTTATTTTAATAAATAATAAAGTCAACAAAAGTCAAAAATCACAATATTCGTATAAAAACCTATCTGAATTTCTTCTTCTTTATAGGTGCCAATATAGCGTAGAAACACGTTTTCATTGTTTTCAAGCACCTAATTTTCAAAAATTATCCGGGGGAGGCCCCCGGATCCCCCGTTTTCTGGAGCCCCCTCACCCCTCTCCACGTTAGGGGGCCCCCTTTACAGGTTTTAGCGGAGGGCCCCAAATGGTCCCAGTCCGGGCCTGTATCTTTGGTATAATCAGTACGCTTAGCTGCCGAAATGAGGTACTTGAGAGGAGTGGCGGGGGTTACGAAATGGGATCATATAAGAAACGCAACGATCCGAGATGATCTAAACATTGAACCACTGCTACTCTTCATAGAAAAATCGCAACTGAAGTGGCTTGGACAAATGGACATGTACTATGAATGTCTGATGACCGAATTCCGAGGATGATTTCAGAGTGTAAACGTCCAGTGGGCCACCCCAGGCACAGTCGGGCGAGGCAACTCCGGAACCTGTGTGAGGAGAGGTGGGTCTACCATGGACGGAGGCCGAACAATCAGCACAAGACAGGGGGAGGTAAGGAGGAGCCTTGACGATGCAGTGGGTCCCGGACCCGAATAGGACAAGGGAAAGAAGATGATGACGATGATGATGGTATTCTCAGTAACTTTATTCTACTAATATACTATTTAGTTGATTTATTTATTTTAGATTGGTTTATTTTAGTACTTGACTGTGAGAATGATAATTGTGTAAATAGCACTTGTACCGTAATTCGTTTAGTATTAAGTTTTATTAATAAAAGCATGTACCTAGTTAATATTTAGACCGAAACCTGTCAATTTGACAGTACTAAAACGGGAAAGCTTCCTAGTTGGACAGTCTACACTTCCTTTACTGTTAATGTCCACCTTTGAATTAGATGTACCCTCAAGTTGACAGCCTGGGTTCGCATTGCCTCGCAAACTCTGGTCCGCCGTCAATAGATAAGTGCTCCCATAGCCGTTGTGCTCACATGATGCATAGATAGGGGCTTAAAGATTCGGTGATGTGTGAATGCGGTACGGTGCAGACCACCGAACATGTGGCCAACGAATGCCCGCTCCATTCATTCACCGGCGGGTTTGAGGATGTCCATAGGGCAACGGCTGAGGCCCTAGTCTGGCTCACAGACCTAGATGTCCCCCTCTGACCCCCACCATACGGAAGCAGAAGAACTTTTAATGTATTTTTGGTCTTTCCCTCTTTAATTCCAACACTTTCTTCGAGGGCGTACCGGGAAGCCGGCTTAGGGGCGCGGACACCATGTCCCGCTTGCGACTGGACTGATGGCTCCGCTTATCCTCGGCGGGACTGCCGGACGACTGCAATTCAGTTGCTTTGGTTAAGTCGTACAATCTCATCATAATATGTATTTTTTTATTTTTTTCTTCTAGTAACTTTTCCTCTTTTCTATTAATAAACTTTGTTTTCAGCTATATCCAGTGGCGGAAATGAGACGTGATACTGTGAAATAAATAACTAACACCATGTACGCACTCGCATACTGCCTGCTAATAATGTATGCCCGGACATTGGAGGTCTAGAGTCATTTTAATAAAAAAAATAGCTTCTTTATAAATAAAAATTAGAGTTCTGACGTGTACGGTGAAGGAGGAAACTATCTGTTTCCTTAGAACGCCGTGGGAGTGGTGGGCAACCTCCAGTGTATCAAATGAATAAAAATAAAAATAAATTATTCGTTCACGGCATTCTTTGACTGTCTCCGAGATCGGGGGATAAGGCTCTCGACCAGCTAGCCGGAGGTTGCGGTATCAAATCCTAGTGTGCCCAAGTAAATTTTATTTGATTTATTTGTGTTATTTCACAATTTACACATTGAAAATAAAATATATATCTAGTATATTTGCGGCACGTTCCAAAGTGGAAGATACTCTCAGTACAGCGCTGGTGTAAGACCACTAATAAAATAAAACTAAAACGTGCAAAGATCATTCAAAGACTTCTGTCATATTTAAACCCGGAGCAAACAGAAGGGATACACTTAGAGAAGTTGTTAAAACTATAGCTTTGTTGGATTGAAAGGAGATGAAATCATTACGTGCGTAGACTTTTTGTCAGTATGAATGTTTTAACAACATGAATTCAGAAGGACTTTTATCATCATTAGCGCAACATATACAAATGGATAAGCGACATTTTCGTTATTTGTTTTGGGGGTGTTATGCCGTGTTGCGCTACCTCCTTCTTTAGCCAACGTTTCGGAGAGCGTTGCAGTGTCCATCATCCGGCAGATCCGGTAGATGTGGCAATCTACCGGATCACACATCTACCGGATCTGCCCTGATGATGGACACTGCAACGCTGTCCGAAACGTTGGCTAAAGAAGGAGGTAGCGCAACACGGCATAACACCCCAAAAACAAATAACGTAAATACTTTTGGCCGTGAAAATCTTAAAACGTATCGGATAAGCGACATGTTTATTTATTTTTTTTTTTTTTTTACAGTGAATACCGCACAAGAATCTCAACTGCTCCCGTCTGGAGCCAGTGAGACTATTGCATCCCCAATTGGGGTATGTTGTGAGGCTGAAGGTAGTGGGGTGGGGAAGGAGGTGGGGAAGAGGAAGGTTGGGAAGTACCTGGCTATTCAGATCTGGTCACTAAACACGGCTAAAGCCATTTTCAAGCAACGTTTCAATTCTGAATGGTGGTCTTACACCAGGGCGATACTAATAGTATCTTCCACTCTGGAACATGCCGCAAATATACTGTATATTATTTTAAATGAATTAATTGTGAAATAACACAAATTAATCAAATAAAATTTATTTGCGCATGCCGGGTTCGAACCCGCGACCTCCGGAATGTGAGTCGAGAGTCTTAGCCACTGGACTACGGAGGTCGTCAAATTCGTCATTTATTGGCTCGCTAACAGAATATCTCACATAATTATTACAGTAATTAATAGTTTCAACATGGTTATAGCTTGTATTCCAATTGTAGGTGAGCATTAATCACAACAATCTTTGTGCAATGATTTGTTTAAATTAGTACACAAAACAAAGCGGGCCAAAATCAAGTAGTAAATACATACATAACAATAATTTACATAAACGTATACGCATAAATTCCTTATGCATAAATGTATACAAATGTACCGCAGATATAATTAAAATCGTAAACAACTTGTATGATCCATCTTTAATTAATCAAGTAATCTTAATATAAGTCCGAAATTCACGAAAAACCTTGTAACCTTTTGGGTCAATACTTTTTTTACATTAGTTACACAGGAGGCCCTGAGCTAATAAATATAAAAAAATCTGGCGTCACTAATGCACTGAAACACGATAGGTATCAGAATGGATAACTTAGAAGCACTAGAACTAAGGAAGGCCAAAACCATTATAGTAAGGTATATACAATAGGGTATTGTTGGTACTCCTCTGGAACTTTTCCGATCTTACCTATCAAATCGCTTTTCGGCAGTAGAACTGGGAGGAGAAAAGAGTGAGTTGGGTAAAATAACATGTGGAGTGCCACAGGGATCAATTCTTGGACCGTTGCTATTTCTTATCTATGTGAATGACATAACAAAGTGGGATATTAAAGGAACTCTACAACTCTATGCGGACGATACAGTAATTTTTTACAACAAACTGAACCTAGCGGAGCTTGAAACGGAAATGAATGCTGATATTTCTAAACTCACAAGCTGGTTAAGAATTAACAAACTAACGCTTAACGTAAAAAAAACTCATTATATACTTTTTGGCAACAAGAAAAATATCAGCCTCAATATCAAAGTTGGTGATAACTGCCTCGAAAAGAAAATGAGCACTAAATATTTGGGCCTGATCGTAGATTCCCAACTTTCATGGGATCTCCACATAAATCATGTAAAGGAGAAAATTACACCCATCACTGGTGTACTTTATAGACTCCAAGGATTACTACCCGTACCTTTATTAACATCAGTGTACTACGCCATGGTACATTCACACCTTTCTTATCTCTGTTGTATCTGGGGATTTGCCTCAAAGAAATTGATAGCTGATCTGCAGTTGGTTCAAAACCGAGCTCAGAAATGTTTTTGGACTTCCATGGGACACCCATGTCAGAGACATCTATTCAATTTCCGGTATTCTTCCAATTACAGTCCTTCCTAAACATGAATAATAATATAACTAAATATATATGAATAATAATATAATATAACTTCCTAAACATGAATAAATAATAATAAGAATAAAAAAGACCAATGGGCAAGACTTCAAAACCTAGAAATAAGGGGGATTCCGGAAAAGAAAGGTGAAAACCTAATTACCGTCATTTCAAATATCGTGGGCAACATGAAACTCGGCGAAAGGGACATGGAGTTTGCAACTCGAGTTGCTCCCAAACGCAGCGACTCAACTGGGAAGTCAAAACCAAAATCAGTAGTCGTAAAATTAACCAGCCGGAACTTAAAGAACCAGCTCCTGCAGGCGATTAAAGATCGCAAGGGGATCACCTCAACGGAACTAGGATTCACGGGAACCCCTCAAAATGTCTATGTAGGAGACCATCTCACTAGCATGAACAAACATCTGTTTTATCGTGCAAGGCTTCTCGCTAAGCAGAAAGGTTACCAATTTGTCTGGACAAAAAACTGCCTAATTCACGCACGACGAAATACGACCTCAGCGCCCATCATAATCTCAAAGGAGGCAGACTTGAAGAAGATGGACCACGAGCCTCCAGTAACAAGATCCAACCGAGCAGATGCAGAAGATCCTCAGCCGAGCCAAGCCTTAAGATAAGGCCATTCAAATTTATTGTATTTCTTAAAATTAACTTCACCTTAATTTTACATATTATTTCATCTTACTTAGAATGTACCTTTCCCTTCCTCATACTCAGTACCTACCTTACGGATCCCTTCACTCTAACACGTTCTTTTATTCTGTCAATTTTATGTACAATCATTTGGAAACTATATAAAAACAAACATAAATCCGTCAACAATAAAATACGAGCACGGATTCAAATCGATTTCAAGTCTGCACTTAATCATAGATTCACTCGGCTCAAATGACTCTGAATTTATATTACCAAAACGTAAGAGGGCTTCGCACTAAAACTGATACGTTGTTGACGGCTGTTCAGTCCAACGAATATGATGTTATCGCTCTGACTGAATCGTGGCTCGTTGATGGCATCCGCAACGAAGAACTATTTGATGATCGCTACGACGTACACCGCCGAGATCGAGACTATGCTCGTACAGGCCAGCGCTTGGGCGGGGGTGTCTTACTCTCTGTTCGTCGTGAGCTGGTAGCTCGCGAGCGCCCGGCGTGGCACTCACGAGCTGAGGACGTCTGGATAATATTAGAATCCAAAGGACCTAAACACACAAATCTTCACATATGTTGTGATAATCTTCCTAAAGGACCAACATATCGTGAAAATATGGAAAGCTTCCTCACCCAAATTTCTACACTTACGTTGCAGTTTCCCTCGGATAAATTTATTATCTTGGGTGACTTCAACCTCACCGAAATTTCATGGAGTAAGTCTCCCACTAACACGTCCTTTATACCCAGTGATCGCTTATCACCTATTAGCGCCTCATTCATTGACTGGATGCATTTTTCTGGATTGTATCAATATAATGGAATTCCAAATACTAATGGTCACTTTCTCGACCTTGTCCTATGTAATGACTTCCTTGCGGTCTATGCTTGTGACGAACCATTAATTTTAGAAGATTTTCATCACACCTCCTTAATCATGGAATTTGTATTTTCTGAACCTGTTCCACTAGTGGAGGCGCCTAGAAGGGCTTACGTCTTTAGGCGTGGCGATTACGAGCAAATTAATATATCTCTAGATCAGGTAAACTGGCATGAGCTTCTCTCGGTTGGTAATATGAACACGGCATTAAAAAAATTCTATTCACTTCTATATCAACTTATAGACACCCACATTCCAAGTAAACTATGTAGGAATTCTAAATACTCACCATGGTACAATTCGGCCCTCATTAAATTAACAAAAGAAAAATATAAATTCCTAAAAAAGTTCAAGACTTACAAAAACTACTCTGACTATGCCTCTTTCTCTCTACTAAGATCGCGTCACAAAAAACTTAATTGGGAATGCCACAATAAATACCTAACTCAAATCGAACATGACATATCCTCCGACCCAAAAAAAGTATGGAATTACATTAAATCCAAGTCCAAATCACACGGTGTTCCAAATATCATGACACTCAAAGATGAAAAAGCTGAAAATGGGTCTGACATCTGCAACTTATTCTCTAAATACTTCCTTTCTGTCTACAACAATAATGCTCAAAGCCCCCAGATTCTATCGGACAACCCCAATGAGCCCTGTGTTGCTTGCATTCATAATATTGACGTTGATCAGCATCATATACAGAAACGCTTTGAAGATCTAGATCCCAAAACAGATAAAATTCCCCCTCTCTTCATAAGCAAATGTGCGCGCAACCTGTCTAAACCACTATCCATAATTTTTAGTCGCTCCCTTAAAGAAAGAATAGTGCCAAACACCTGGAAAACAGCTTTTATAACTCCCATCTTCAAAAACGGCCAAAAATCTGACGTCGAAAATTATAGACCAATATCAAAGCTCTGTATTTTCAGTAAAGTTTTCGAAAAAATTGTGTACAACCAGATGTTTCCGGCCCTGAGATCGTCACTCAATATCAACCAACATGGATTTATGAGGGGAAAATCTATAATCACGAACTTAACAGCGTTCACCGAATTATTACAAGACAATATGGACCAGCGCATACAGGTAGATGCAATATATAGACTACAGCAAAGCTTTTGATCTAGTAATTCATGATATATTATTGATCAAACTCTCACAAATCGGCGTACACGGGGACCTTCTCAGGTGGCTCTCGTCCTATATAGCAAACCGCAGCCAAGCAGTAGTTGTCAGTGGCTATAAGTCAGATTGGGTAACCGTACCATCAGGAGTACCCCAAGGATCACTATTGGGACCATTACTCTTCAACATATATATTAATGACATTGAAAAATGTTTTCACCACTCCAGTACTTTGTTATACGCAGACGGCATGAAAATATTCTCCCCTGTCACGTGCACCAACGACTGTACCCACATACAAGAAGATCTTAATCGTCTTAATATTTATTGTGCACAACACAACCTTCAAATAAATGTAAAAAAATGCGGCGCCATCAGTTTCACCGGCAATAAAAAACCAATTACTTACTTTCAATTATACACTTAACGGTACAGTACTAACAAAAATGACGGAAGTTAAGGACTTGGGAATAGTGTTAGACCCGAAAATACTATTTGACCGCCACATTGAATCCTTGGTATCAAAGGCTTCCAAGATACTAGGCTTTGTACTTAGAACCTGCAAAGACTTTAAAAATGTAAAAACTATGAAATGCTTTATTTTGCGTACGTACGCAGGTCTCTGGAGTACGCCTCTCAAATCTGGAACCCCAAGTATATATGTCACATAGATAGGATTGAGAAAGTGCAAAACCGATTTCTACGATACCTTGATTTTCGGAGCTATCGTCCTCATCTGAGCCACGAAGAGTCAGCCGCGTTCTTCAGGATATCGTCCTTGGAAAGTCGAAGAAATTTGGCAGACGTACTATTCTTACAAAAAATAGCCACCTCTACGATAGATTGCCCGGAATTACTAGAAAGAATTCAACTAAGAGTGCCCATCAGACAAACCAGACAAAACCACGCATTAAACATTCCTCAATGCAACACTAACTCTAAACAAAATACATTCCTTCATCGCGCTTCACATATCTTAAACATTTCATTCAGTGAATTCTACTTATTTAACACAGTACCTAATGTTTTCAAAACTAAAATGAATAAATAACATTTAAACA